>OX276375.1:10223193-11605990 GCA_946251855.1 Alsophila aescularia | reverse complement strand
CAAAATCATCCAACTTTGTTCAGAAGTCAAATACTTTTTATCGATTGCTCGAATTCTTCTCATCAGATTGTGATAAGCACACCAGTTTTTAAGTCAAAGCTCAAGCTATCCAAAATATCGGTCTATTGATAGTTTTTACGTGATGCGCGGACAAACATACAAACAGACAGATTCTTTCTACAGATGTTTTGGTACATGCTGCTTTATTATGAGTATAGATATAGATAAATAGTAAATAGACAACAATGTTTTCCACCAAAAGAAACATTACTACAAAACTAAATAAACACTTCCTAAATCCTAAAAATAGCAAGCGGCGGCCGTTTAATATTCATTGTAACGTACGTCGCGAACGTAGTTTAACGCCGTCTGGCGGCTTTTGTAACCCTAGGGAATTATTTCCAATGATTATTGTATTTTCTATAACAACAAACTAAACATTTCATTTATTTCATTCCAGACTACTTGGGCTCCTTTAATTCGAGCTTGGGCGACATTCAGCCGCAGGTAATGAGAAAACATTAAAAAAATAATGATTGCGTGAATAAAACAACAGCTACCTATAGTAATCGCAGCGGATCTTTGTGGTTGTGAAGTTAGGCTCTGTGAACGATTGCGCAGGTACTGCTACTAGGATAAAAAAGCATAAAGTAAGAGCGAGATAGATGATGCGAAAAACGTAAGCGAGTGAGCGAGGCAGTTATACAATGCTGTCTTGACCTTCAACATTGAGATTGCGCCTGATAAATAGCAGTTTGCGCAGCGACTTGCAGACAACTTCCGAGACACATACTTCAGACACATCTCTCCGCTGCGACTACTGTACCTGCAGTTAATTGCTGTACGAATGGACGTAGATGGTCCGTTTATGAAGCACTGGACAAGTATGCATATCCGGTGCTTTAATTGCTGTACGAATGGACGTAGATGGTCCATTTATGAAGCACTGGACAAGTATGCATATCCGGTGCTTTAATTTTCTCTAATTTGCAATTATTTGCTTTTTGTGTGTATTTATTTTTTATTTGTGTGATTTTATGTACCCAGGTAGGACCCTGGTCTGAAATAAAAATATTTGAATTTGAAATAACATTCAGTCTAAATGTATTTACTTCCAATTTCGATTAAATGTATATGAACCACACAGCAGGTACTCCTGTACTCTTTCAAATAAAAACAATCATCCAATTCCGTAAATTAATCTACACAAAAAAATACTTATCGAGAATCGCCTTCTTATGGAAATCAATTAAAATGCTATGTGAGAGGGCGGCACTCCACTGAATTGGAGATTCGACGAGATGTGAACAAATAATAAAGTCGATGAAGTCATATGTAAAATGTCTGCACCGATCACGAGTGATTCGCGCATCTTCGCTTTGGTGCATAGTCGACCTGATGAACTAAGACTATTGTGATTCCGTAAAGGTAGAAGTTTCTTAGGGCGTATATGCGCAGCTCAGTACCGCTACGTGCACACTATGAGGTCGAATACATAGAGAGACCATCCTATATTTTTGTTTGGAGCCTGTCATAGGATAGTATTCTATTCGTCATATATCTTTGTCCAATTTCGTTCATTATTTGATCAAATATCTTTGACGGATGCCCATTCAATAGCTATGTCGAAGATTTCTTTGTAATTTTCGTAGTTTGAGAAATTGGAGGAACGTGGGGCGACTTTATGTGCTGCTATTATTATAATCAAAACAAAAAAACTTTGGGTGGAGCCATGGATTCAAAAGCGAATAGAAAAAAGCATTCAAGATAATTTGTCATAATCTTTGATCAAAATATTGGTGTTGCCCAATTTCTTTGATAAAATTTAAATTAGACTAAGATATTTGACGAATGGAATAACCCATACTTGAACTCTCCCTGAGAGTGGGAGTCGTCTGCCTCCCCCCCTCTGAGATATGTTTTATTTTTAATATTTCACTTTTGTGTAAAATCTTATAAGAATATACTTAGAACCACATATCAACAAGTTAGGCTTGGGGGAGACCCAAGGACAATTTTTTGCTTGTTCAAAAATCAAGCAAAAAATATAAAGGGAGGAGAATCTAGCCCCATCCTTTTCAGGGGAGTTTCTACTAATCCCCCCTAACCTGCTCCCCCTCTTAAAATCGACGGTAAAGCTTGTACAGTGGTCCCATCATATTTTTTCCTATCGATTAACACTACTTTCATTTATTGCCAAGAAATCGATCTATTTTCAAAATGGCGGAAGGTAAGGTGAAATGCTCTCTAGTCCGGGCGGGTTGTTTGGTGCTTGCAAACTGCATATTTCGTAGTCCAGCATGAGCTGCGCGCTGCGTATAAACGCACCAAACAACTCCCTTGAGGATGTGCATCATACGCCACGAAATATTAAAACTACAAATACAGAAGCTTATGTAAATATATATATTTAATTTTGTATTTCTTTTGTAGATGGACACAACGGGAATTCCCTTTGTGTTCAACCCCAGAGACTTGGTCCCAGACTCGGGCCGTATAAAGGTAAGTCATATTTGTGCACAAACTTACACTAAAATCTCGTATATCGTCCTGAGGTTACGAGCCTTCCAGTATTCTGACAGACATAAATATAAGAGCGTGCGATGGAATTGCATAAATAAACTCCTCCACCTCCTTTCCACCATCGGACAACAAGACATACAGAAACAGGCCATCCGTATATCGAGGAAGGATGCGAAAACCGACTAAGCGACAATTTTATGAAAACATATTGAGTTAAATTTTCGTGCTCTGTTGACTGGTATAACTGACTAAGTGCTACGGTAAATAGCATAGAAGTTATGGCATGGTAAAACCATTCAAATGATACGAAGTGACAGATACTCTTTTGATAAAATAACTTAAATACCTTTACTGTAGACTAATATTGTTATTCATGAAAAACCTATTAAAATCCTTTAAACATAATTAGCGTTAGAGCGATGGCGGTTTACTAGTGCAACTTAGAATCCAACGATACCGGATTCGGTTCTAGACTCCGCACCAATAACTTTTCTAAGTTATGTGCGGTTTTCCATCGCTCCGTGCTTCGGAGGGCATGTTAAGCAGTCGGTCCCGGCTGTTATTTACTAATAGCAGTCGTTAAGCCATGACAGAGGTCTTCGGGCGGCCTGACAAACTCTGACACCACAGGCTAGCACTACCTCATACGACAAGCAAGCAAGCGTTAATTACGTCCCCATATAAACTTTACTGTGAATACCGTCTGTATTACATGCAAAACCGACTAAATTAATCAAGTTAGTTTTTTCATAGTTTGATCGTGTTGAAGGTTGGTAAAACGAGCTAGCTGCACGACCTTAATCATATCTTGCCAAATATCAAGATTTCTAGCATAGCACATATCCTGAGAGTATACAAAACATAATCATAAATAAGTACATATTTGATTTATAAATAAACCAAGAGCTACTGATGTAATAGGTAGTGGTATAATTAGGCACAAACATTATAAATTGTTTTTCTCGAACTAATGTCGCTGCTCTTAACTGGTTTTTGCAGTAAACCCTAGCCTAGATATACGGATGTCTACCATACATTTTAGACGTTCCTCTCATAAATCATATTATCAGCCTGTTAGGTTTCCACTGATGGGAAGATTGGGCCATTATCCACCATCTAGCCCGGTGTGTGTTATAAAATAGCGAAAGTTTGTTTGAAGGTGTATGTGAGTGTGCATGTCTGTTGCTTCTTCACGGCGAAACGCCTAAACGGATTTTGATGAAATTTGGTCTGGAATACAACAGGATACTTTTCATCATCATTGTCCACACGGGTAAAACCGCGGGGCGCAGATGATTAAAAATAATACGCATCCACATTTCTGATTGGAACAGCACAGCGAAGGAAAGTAATACATTAACGATGACATTGTTTCCCGTTATGTAATAATGCCATCTGTAAGTCAAGAGTGAATCTTCTAGGCAAGCTTGTTCCACCGTCGACCGCTTCATCACTTACCATCGTATGTTACATGTTAAGAGCGATGGTAGCCTAACAGTTCAATAGTGCAACTTAGAATCCAACGAAACCTGGTTCGATTCTAGGCTCTGCACAAATGTATTTTCTAAGTTATGTGCGGTTTTCCATCGCTCCGTGCTTCGGAGGGCATGTTAAGCAGTCGGTCCCGGCTGTTATTGACTAATAGCAGTCGTTAAGCCATGTCAGAGGCCTTCGGGCGGCCTGACAAACTCTGACCCCACAGGCTAGCACTACCTCATATGACAAACAAACAAACAACAAAAACATCGTATGTTACAATGTTCACCGAATTTATGCGCTAACGCTACCCAAACGAACTACAACGCTAGTACGCATTACATGTAAGTATAGGCCAAATCATAGGTTACGAAGACGCGGGGCGGGAGTGACCCTTGGGTCACCCCAAAGCCGCGAACATTAGTATTTTATAAACAAAAATAGGGCACCCCCCACTAGAGCACCCCTCGGTAGGTCAGGGCAACATTTAACAATTTTTTTTCATGTTAACATTTTGGTGAACATTTACCAATTTTGGAGTGAAAATGTATTTTTTTGGATGTAACTTTTTACTCCATTTGTCAAGCAGTTAAACCATTGCCGTAATAAAAGTGTGCATAGTTGAATGACATTTGGTTTATATTTCAGGAAGAACCTAACACTTCGCCACCGTCTAGCAGCGGTGCTGGCCGATCGAGCACTCCCGACAAGAACAAAGGAAGCTCGGAATACATTGGTTTCTACAAAAAGAATGACGCCGCGGAGGTTAAAAAGGTCGCTAACCAATGACGTCAGCAGGGCATTTGAAATTTGACATTGACTTTGACCGTGACAGTGACATTGACCGTGACAGTGACATTGACTGTGACAGTGACATTGACTGTGATAGTGACATTGACTTTGATTTTGACTTAGACTTTGACATTTGACTTTCCCCCACTGCCTGCCTACTTTCCCCCACCTTCACCTACCTTCCCCCACCTTCACCTACCTTCCCCCACCCTTTCTGCATAATCTGTCACTTTGACACTTGTTCCCGACAATTGTTTTCCTGATATTAATTTGTTTTTCTGATGTTCGTTTGTTTTTTGCAAATGTGAACTTTATGTTTAATAACCATGCAAACACAGGCGGCAAATCAACATCACAGAATGCAGGAAAGTCTACCTTTCGTTAAATTTCGCGGTTCTGGCAGCTGACCGCTGCTGTTGGTGGGCAAATTTTAACGCGATGGTGGGGACACCTTGTGGTCCGCGGGCCTGGGTTTGGGCAGCCTTTTAGCACAGAAGAAATAATAGTACTATCGTACAGAAGGCTCACTCCGCTAAGACAAATAAAAAGCGACTCTTGCCGCCACTCAATAAAGTGCAATTCAGCTCGCACGACCTTGATGCGTATCATTTTATATGCGTCTCTCTTTCTAACGCGTAAGTCAATCTCAGTGTATCTCGCGGCAAGCCACGGATAGAGTAACGCGGGCGTTACAGAAATTAGCACGCTATAGTAAATCGAGTGAGACACGAGTGGCCTGTCTTGAGCTAGATACTTAGCTCAGAACTGGATGACAATGCAATATTAACTCGATTTATTGTCTCTGTGTTTGTCTGTTACTACAAATTTTGCAATTGATTTTAATTTAATCGAATTTCCCGATAAGCTAGAGACTTGAAACATAGCTCAAAATTGGATAACAATTCAATATACTTACCTCGCTTTTTTATCTGTCTGTGTCTGTTTGGTACTTTACATAAAAAAGTGTATTTTTATTAAATTGTATTAACTTGTTTATTTGAAACGGTAGAACCTGAGTGGACCCACTTCAAATTTGGGTCAGTTTTTAGTTATTCTAGTTTTTTTTCATAATTCTGTGCGATTTTTTAATTGATTTGGAGTAGATTTTCGATGTGTAACATCTTTCCTCTCGATTTCCTGCAATCTGTGGGAGTGGTTTCGTGAAAAGGGATGGAAGTATGTAACTTGAAGCCGGGGAAGTGCGCGCAATATGATTTGACCAATGAGCGCGCGCTGTTGGTGAGATGTTAGATGTTACACATCATATGCGACTTCTGTAAGGCTCGCTCGTTTTTTTAATATCGATATATTTTTTGTTCTAGCTGGTGAAAGAGCTTTGCGATGTAATTCGCACCAAAAAAGGCTCAAAAAGCCAAGAAGTGCGGAGCAAACTCGAGAGACTGTTCGACTTAAGACTATCCAACGGCGACACGTAAGTTATTATTATAATATCCGGTTATGTTCATTATCCTGTCTGTGCTAGCAAGGCGCATAGTTCCGTGCCCGGTTGGGCACTTTCTGGCTTCTGGTCTTATCGTAGCTTTATAGAGGCTTGCTGTGGTGGAGTTTAAATTAAGAAGACAGAGCCTTAGGGGTCATCCATAAACACCCTCAACTATCAGTAGTCTGTAAGGGAACAACTACGTTTATTAATGTTTTTTTTTTGTGTCCAGTTCTTTATTAACCCAATACAAACGCAAATAGGTCGCGACCCTGTAATTATATATATCTAACTAAAACCCTTGAAAAAAACACCAGTCCGGCTATTAGGGACCCTGACTGAAAAGTCAGCGGTCGCGAGTTCGAATTCCGCACGGTTCTTATACATATTATATGCGTATCTTTGTATGTTTATCCATATCGAAAAATGTTTGAACCGTGCGGAATTCGAACTCGCGACCGCTGACTTTTCAGTCAGGGTCCCTAATAGCCGGACTAGGCCACTACTAGGCCGGGTACTAGGCAATGGTGCCTAGTACCCATATTACAGGGTATCCCAGTTTGGGGCCAGGGCATTTTGGTGTGAATTGTCCTAAAATGTAATTATTTTTATTTATATAAAAAATATATAAAAAAATGTTTCCACCCCGTTCTTATTACAAGTTGTCACATTAGCGTGACCCTCCTATGCTGTGATGTCACAATATTCTCAATTTGGTTATACATTACGTAACATTAATTAAAACCACATATTTTTTTATTTCATATGGTTTTAATTAACGTCCCAAAGTTGCCATCTTGTCAAAAACGCCTCCCCGTTAAGAAGTAACATAATTTATGAATGACCCGTTACGTCGTGGCGTAATATATAGTTTAAAGCAACAGCAGGTCTTTATTGAACGCTCGCTCAGTGTGAACGTCGCACGGACACGCCGTGTACGCCACGTGTGCGTCGTATTCTGGGTGAACGCTACGTTTGGTCGCGCTATCACCGGTGCGTCGTTGCGTAGCGTTTGTTCAGCGTGCGAGGCACACGCGGCGTCTGCGTCGCGTCTACGCGGCGTTTACGCTACGGGGACCCTAAAGAACTGAGAAGAAATCCCGACAGGTTCCAATAACCTTTCTGTTTTTTTCCCTAATTTAATAAGTTCGAAATTTTCTATTTAGCTTATGAGCATTAATTTTGGGCTTAAAGAAGTTCATTAGTTGAAAAATCTGAAAGGTTATTGAAATTCAAGTAAGTATGACGACTACATACACATCAATTCAGTACGAGTAATACAAAGACCGTCCAGTCCCCTTTCTCTCGAACACCATTCCGATTCAATCACGATCCCAACAGTGAGATTCAGCTATAGCTAACGATCAAGTTGCAGTGCAGGTTAGGTGTTATAACACCTAACCTGCACTGCAACGTGATCGTTACCTTTCGCGGTGACAACATGTACGCCATATAGGTTTAAAAAAAAAACGTTCTCCTACTTCCCCCTTTCTTCCTACCCTTCCCTTAGCCCCCATCTTCCTCAACTTCCCCAATACCCTCACCCTTTTTCACTTCCCCCCCACCATTCCCCCTTTCTCCCACTCTGCCCCACCCTTCCAACGTTGCAGTGCAGGTTAGGTTTTCTAGCTGAATCACACAATTGGGATCATGACTGAATCGGAATGGTGTTCGAGAGTAAGCCAGCAGATTTTACTACATGAATTTCATTGCATCATCCATCACCTACGTCTACACTGCGAAACATCAAAGGTACGTACATTTTTAATATTTTCTAAGCTTAGAAGCTTTAAGGGGTGACAGTCAAATCACGTAATATCAAAATGTGTCATTATAATAGTTAAAAGAGATTTTGACATAAATAAAATAAATAAAAAGACTCGAATGACACTATGTTGATTTTCGCCCCGGACCATTTGTCCGAAAGTCTTCAACCGTGTTCGGAACTATGTAGCTTGCCATCACAGACGTTTCATGAATTTAGCCGTATATCATAGTAATAGCACGATAGATTAGTTTATAATTAATGTACAGAACAATATAAAAACACGTAAGTGGTTTTCTTATTGGTTTTTCTACTCTTTTTGTTTGTGTGCATGTGTGTTAACTTCTCTTTTTCTCTTGACTTGTATGTATGTCTGTCAGAATCAGGAGTTACTACGCAACTTTGCAAGATTTCGTTAAATACAATGTTTCTGAAAACCGGCTTAGTTCTGCCAAATAAAATAATATAAGCCAAATATACGCAAAACACTGCGCGTGAATGTGTGTGTTGTGTGTGTGTGTGTATGTGTGTGTGAGTACAAAACTTGCTCCATTGTCCTGATGAACAGGTTGTAGTCTTATCGATTTCCACCGCTCCTTGCATCCGATTGTGCCTTGTTTTTAAATAAATTATTTTATATTTTTTCTTTATATGGTGTAATAAAGTGTTCATTATTATTATTATTATTATTATTGTTAAGCTGGTTTATTCCACCATTTTCGAGTCTCTCTATTTCTGCTATATGAGGCCTATTGTTATGCTAATTTTACTTTACTTTTGTACAGTGGATAGAAAAACGGTCAATATAAAAAAAACAAAAAACTAAATCTAATCTAATTCTGGTCGAAATGTACCAGAGCATCATAAGTTTGTAGGAGTTTGATACTATCCATTGCTATTTCTAGTTGTGGCTTATTATCTATTCTGTGGATTCATTCGCTAACAAAATGAAGCATTTGTGTTTCACGTACCAGTACTACTAGGCAATCATAAAATACATGAAGTTCGATAATAGTATGAGTGTAATCTACACCAATATACCAAAGTGTTTGTTTGTTTGTTTGTGGAGTTTTAACGCGATAACGGATGGACGGA
This sequence comes from Alsophila aescularia, assembly GCA_946251855.1. NCBI lineage: Eukaryota > Metazoa > Arthropoda > Insecta > Lepidoptera > Geometridae > Alsophila > Alsophila aescularia. The sequence goes on along the minus strand of OX276375.1, from coordinate 11,596,898 downwards.
TTTTGATGAAATTTGGAATGGAGTTTGCTTATACCTTGGAATAAAGCGTTGGATGCTTTTTATCCCGTAAAATGTTAAGTTTCCACGGGAAAACTGGAAAATGTTGATTACTCGGTGTAAGGAACGGTTGTTAACAAGTCTGTCAAAAAACATCAAGGGCGTTGGTGCTATACCTACTTTTGAATTGGTTTTTAATATTATAGAAGAACATAGGTTGCTTTTTTCTCGATGAACTGTATCCCGCGCGGTCGAAGTTGTGGGCGAAAGCTAGTATTTACTAAAACTCACTTTCACGGTCTAAGTCTGGTAGATTACACTAGACTCGAGTTTATGTCCAGGGTTTGACAGGGACCGTATCGTTCTGCGGTCACATTTATCTTCCCACCTTTCTCAGATTCCTCCACATGACGCTGTGCAGCAACCAGCCCAGCTTTGAAGCCATCGTGAAGGTGATCTGCAGCGTCAAAATGTCGCGTTTACTAAACCTTGGCAACAACAAGCAACAGACCATACTCCACCTCGCCGTCGCCAGTGGAAAGCCGAGCATAGTATCTCTACTTGTATCTAAAGGTATATACAAGCACAAATTATGAATATATTTTACCCCCGAACGACAGCAAAGAAGCATCCGCCGAGCCCCGAGCAAGCCCCGAGCTAAGAAGCATCTCGATCACATCAGCTTTCAAACATAAAAAACCGCATCAAAATCTGTCCATTCGTTTAGGAGTTACGATGCCACGGGTATGGATACATACAGTGATACATTATACATACAATGATACACACTCTAAACTTAAAACACCCCTCTCATATCGAGTTCGGGTGTTTAAATGATATTCATCATCATCATCTCAGCCGAAGGCCGTCCTCTGCTGAACATAGGCGTCCCACATAAAACGCCACAACGAGCGGTTGCTTACTAACTCAATTTTTGGACACGTCTATAAATTTGCTTCTATAGAGGCAATTCAAAAAACTGATAATAACAAAATCGGGGGGTAAAGTTTGATGTTACAGCTCCATATCTATCATCAACTTCCTAAATTTAATTACAAGTATTCGATAGGTAAAGGATCAAACGAATGCGATTAGATTGAGTGAGGGCTGTGACGCATCGCGCGCGGTGGAGGGGAATTTGTAGGTGCCTATGAGATATCCCGCAATCTTAAATACTGGGATAAAATATTAAAAATACAATGACTAATAGGAAATCAGGCTGGACCAATCCCCAAAAAGCTCTCTTTCACGATTATTACTTGTGTACCATCCATCACTCCCTCAACCATTTTAGAGGGAAGGGCATTTTAGTGACTCGGTACACGGAACCGCCATTTGCATCAAGTAACATGGAAACGGCCTTGTAACAACTATGAAATCCTACTAACATCATAAATGCGAAAGTTTGTAATAAGTAAGATGTAACTGCCGCACACAGAGAGGTCAATTAACACTAAATTCCATTAAACTCTAAATACATACAAATATAGCGATTTAATGTTTGATTAGGGTTAGCTGACTTTTATGAGTGCGGCAGTAAGTCTGTTTGTTGCCACTCATCTCCGTAGTGCGGGCTTTACACAGGTGACTATAGCCGTATGTCTAAATGGCAATTCGGCTATGTCGCAAATGACTAAAACCGCAAGTTCCAAAGTAGAGTAGGTGTCGACTATTGCCGTGCGGCGAATGAATAAAATCGACAGTTTAAATGCTCAGACGCAGTATTATCGCCCTTCGCATGAAGGTGTGTTGTTCCGCTACCGTATATCTTGTGTACAAATCGTTTGGTTGCACGAATTAACTTAACTTTAGTTAACCATGACGTACATTTTTACCATGCAGTGAATAATGCCTTGCCTTGTCGAACAATTTCAATGTCAGCTCGCAGTGCTACTGTAGAGATCGACAATTTGATAGGTGTGATGCACGACGGGGTGGCGATTCGGCTTGTGAGGCGGTTAAGCTAACAACCAGCCGCACGCCGAAAATCGACCTAGTGTAAGTCCCTCATACCGAGTGAATAGATATTTTGACCGGTTGGTCTCGTGGCTAGTGATCCTAGGTACGTAATCAAACGGTTGCGGGTTCGAATCCTGCAAGGTGCAATCATTTGTGTGATGAAGAAATGTTTGTTTCCGAGTCGTGCGGATGTAATATTCGTATCTATGTATGTTTATCCGTTATCTAGTACCCATAGTATAGGGTATCCTAGTTTGGGGCTAGGTAATTGGTGTGGAATTGTACCCAATATATTATATTATTATTATTATTATTTTAATGAAACTTGGTACAATTATAGACACTTGAGTTGTGGTTTTGGAATAACACAGGATACTTTATGTCATTAACGGTGAGTACATCTCACACTTGAGATTCGCGGATGACATCGTCATTGTGGCAGAAACGTTGCAGGACTTGCAATAGATGTTGGACAGCCTAATTCTTCTCAACGCATTAGTCTCCGGATAAACTTGGACAAAACCACGGTTATGTTAAACGAACATGTTATTCCGGAACCAATTGCTGTTAACGGAACTGCTCTCGAAGTTGTTCAGGAGTATGTTTATCTAGGGCAGACTTTGCATCTAGGTAAAAACAACTTCGACAGAGAGATCCGCAGACAATAATAGATGGGCTGGGCAGCATTTGCGAAACTTCGTCGAGTCTTCTCGTCGCCAATACAGCAAAGTTTGAAGACAAAAGTCTTCAAGCAGTGTGTATGACATACGAAGCCGAGTCGTGGACACTCACAGTACGACTAGTCCACCAGTTTAAGGACGCTCAGCGGGCTATGGAAAGGGCTATGCTCGGAGTTTCTCTGAAAGATCGTATCCGGAATGAGCTATCCGGCAGAGAATCAAAGTTGTCGACATAGCCCTTAGGATTAGTAAGCTGAAGTGGCAGTGGGCTGGTCATATCTTTCGAAGGACTGATAACCGTTGGGGCAGACGTGTTTTTGAGTAGAGACCACGACTCGGTAAACGTAGTGTAGGGCGCCCGCCAGCTAAGTGGGCGACGATATACGCAAAGCGGCTGGCAGCAGTTGGAAGAGAAGATCGGGCTCAGTGGCGTGTTTTGGGAGATGCCTATGTCCAGCAGTGGACTGACACGGGTTAAAGATCATGATGATACTTTTTGTCATTAACCACGCGGGCAAAGCCGCGAGGCGAAGCAATTGGTAAATAAACAACAAGTTCTCCCGCTACAGGATGCAACCCGATGCTAAAAGATGCCGAGGAAGACAACGCCATTCACTACGCCATCCGGTACAACACGGCGTGCCTGGAACCTCTACTCGACGCTATTCAAAAGCATGACGTGCCTTGCGACCTGAACGCTTGCAGCAGTGGTAAGTTAATTGTTTTATCTTCACTCATAATATCGTAAAATCCGGATTATGAACTCCAAAATGGTGGGATAATGACATGCTTTACGCACGGCATGTCTTTAATAAGAAAAATAAACCATTATTAAATGGTGTTTGAACTAAACAGTGTTATAATATAACTTTTTCCCATATAATCACCGGTTTGGCTCCGAACAACGAGGGTTTTTGCCATTTGTTATCTATAAAAGCGCGTGTTAGTCCGTATGTGAGCGAATTCGCTGTGGACTGCATTTTGAAGTCATAATTTACTTTACATTAATACTTAAACAATTTAATGTATTACCTATGTGTTTTTGTTCATCAAAAGTTTTGTCCAACCGTTTCATAAACTACTGTATTGAGTCATTGTATTGTAGTGTATTTTTTTTATACATCACATGATCTCCACGCTTGGCAGAGGTCTTGGATATCGCAGTAGATGTTAATACCTGCCATTTTCCTACACATAAAAATGCTGCATACCTGGATTCCTTTTGCTGGTTCTCACTACACCCGCCGCATGAGATGATGAAAATCACAAATCATTATAAATTCAGATCATTCCATTCCAACTCGTGTCAATTCTCTTGTTACTAACTAGACTAAACTAGGCTAAATTTCAGTTCAGTCCTGTCCAACCAATTCTATTGTTACTAATTAGACTAAACTAGGCTAAATTTAAGTTCAGTCCTGTCCAACCAATTATCTTGTTACTAATTACACTAAACTAGGCTAAATTTAAGTTTAGTCCTGTCCAACCAATCCTCTTGTTACTAATTAAACTAAACTGGGCCAAATTTAAGTTCAGTCCTGTCCAACCAATCCTCTTGTTACAAACTATACTAAACTAGGCTAAATTTAAGTTCAGTCCTGTCCAACCAATTCTCTTGTTACTAATTAGATTAAACTAGGCCAAATTTAAGTTCAGTCCTGTCCAACCAATCCTCTTGTTACAAACTATACTAAACTAGGCTAAATTTCAGTTCAGTCCTGTCCAACCAATTCTCTTGTTAATAATTAGACTACTCTAGGCTAAATTTAAGTTCAGTCCTGTCCAACCAATCCTCTTGTTACAAACTATACTAAACTAGGCTAAATTTCAGTTCAGTCCTGTCCAACCAATTCTCTTGTTACTAATTAGACTAAACTAGGCTAAATTTAAGTTCAGTCCTGTCCAATTAATCCTCATGTTACTAATTAGACTAAACTAGCCCAAATTTAAGTTCAGTCCTGTCCAACCAATCCTCTTGTTACAAACTATACTAAACTAGGCTAAATTAAAGTTCAGTCCCGTCCAACCAATTCTCTTGTTACAAACTATAATTATACTACGCTTTCTGACTATATTTAAGTATAGTCCTTTTAGAACGATTGTCTCGTTAAAACTTGACTAAACTAGTTTAAAAACTTCGGATTCGATGTTTATTTACACTTAGTGAGGCTCGGGTCTGGCGGGATTTCAGTTTTTCATATCCCCACCCTTCCTCTCCCTCCGCCTACTTCCTCTCCCCCGCCTACTCCCCCTCCCCCTCCAGTCCCATAGTTCCGTCACAATTATGTTACCATTTACTTGAAATTATTAAATAGCTTTTAACAATCTCTAAACTAAATTCATAGAATACAATGAACAACGGAATAGCTTTTACGCATTGACTTTGGCAGTAGGGGCAATGCTTATACGGATATCTAAACTAAATTGAAAACAATTTTAATTTAGTGTAGTGAGTTGCACAAGAGACATCACTATCCTACTTTTATTTTATGTAAAAAGTACAAAAAAGTCTATTGATGATGATGACTTACGAACAGCTCGCATATACCCATAATGTACTTTAATGTCCGTGTACAGAGAAGCAATCAGCGCTACATTTATGCGTGTTGCACAACGAGGCGCCATGCGCTCAGCTGCTGCTGTCCCGTGGCGCCAGCTACAACGTGCGCGACGCGCTGGGACGCACGCCGCTACATCTGTGTGCGTACGACGCGCGGCTCGACGTGGCGCGAGCGTTGCTCGATCACGTCTCCACGGTAAGGAAACCACAGAATCTCTAGAAAATCCGCCAAAAGAGAATGGGCAGATTTGTAAGATATGTACCAAATGAAAGATCTTTTCATGGATAACATTTGTTATTATGACGACTCATCAATTGTTAGTCCGTTCAGAGTTATACCATCCTAAATGTGACTAATTACATGATGGTCCAATAGTCATATAGTATAATAACAAATGTTATCCATGAAAAGATCTTTTAATTGGTACATAATGTATTGTCATTGGAGGAGTGGGGCAACCCCCATACAATCTTGCCCATTCTTCTTATATAAATGATCAGGTAAAAGTCTCTCGCACGCGAGCGACATTATCTTGACCCAAAATAAAGCATTTAACGTTCAGACACGACGATAAACGCGCCAATTTCTATCCGCTGCTTTCTGACCGAATGTCGGTTCTCGCGAGTCTGAACGAGCTCACAAAAAACCTACCCACACAAATACCTCTTTAGATTAGTGTCGAAATAAATTTTAAGTAAGTATTAAATGTTTCCAGAGCGACATAGACGCGGTTGACGGGTCCGGCTACACGGCGCTGCAGATTGTGTGCGACCGCGCTATGGACAGCAACTCGGTGGAGATGGTCAAACTGTTGATGGACAAGACGGTATGTTGGTTTGGTCGCAGAGCGTCACTTTCGGAAATTGTGATGCTGACTCAAAACGTCCCTTCCGCATAATGCCCCAATGCATATTAATAGGTACTGTTGGATAATCTCAGAATTAGAATGTACCATTCACGAATTTTACAATCCATGACACTTTTAAGATCTTGCTTTTCGAATAACAAGTGTTACAAAAACAAAAACTTCTTCTTCTTCGCCGTATCCCGTTATATTTTGATGTGTTTATTTTTATGTTTGAAAGTTGATGTGATCGAGATGGTCTTTGCTATAATGGGTGCGATGAGGGGGGGGGGGGGGGGGGGGATTTTAGCTTCTAAACGAATGGATTTTGACGCGGTTTTGTTTGAGAGCTGATGTGATCGAGTTGGTTCCTAGCTATAACAGGGGGGATCTTAGCTTCTAAGCGAATGTATTTCGATGCGGTTTTGTCTGAAAGCTGATGCGACCGAATTGGTTCTGAGTTATAACGGGGGGAGTGGAGAGGGGCGGAGGGGTATCGTAGCTTCTAAACGAATGGATTTTGAAGCGGTTTTCTTTGAAAAATGATGTGATCGAGATGGTTCTTAGTTATAATGGCAGGTATCGTAGCTTCTAAACGAATGGATTTTGATGCTGTTTTATTTGAAAGCTGATGTGATCGAATTGGTTCTGAGTTATAACGGGGGGAGTGGAGAGGGGCGGAGGGGTATCGTAGCTTCTAAACGAATGGATTTTGAAGCGGTTTTCTTTGAAAAATGATGTGATCGAGATGGTTCTTACTTCTTAGTTATAATGGGAGGTATCGTAGCTTCTAAACGAATGGATTTTGATGCTGTATTGTTTGAATGCTGATGTGATCGAGATGGTTCTTAGATATATAGGGGGTCGAGGGTTTTATACATTTGTAATTTGTGCTTGTTGTCAGGCGGACGCGATGAGGCACGAGGACCACAACGAGTCCGCGTGGAAGCTGTCCCGCGACAAGCCGCAGCTGCGCGCGCTGATGCAGGACAGCGTGCCGCCCAGCCTTGCGTACGAGGACGACGTCAAGTCGGAGCCCGACGACGACTACGAGTCGGCAGACGATGTCAGTACATAAACTAAAATACTTTTATCTACACCACGTCATTACATACATTACGCACGGCTCGTCTCCAATAAGAAAAATAACAATTATGACACTGTTTTTTTAATCAAAACAATATATTTTATGTATTTTCATTATAGAACAGTTATGGCAGGCTATATAGTTCGCAGAACCGACAACCGCTGGGGAATAAAGGTTCTTGAATGGCGACCACGAACAAGCAAGCGAAGTGTAGGGAGACCCCCCACACTATGGGCCGACGACATTGTTGTAGCCATCGCAGGAAGTCGGTGGATGGAGGTGGCATAAGATCGCTCGTCATGGCGCTCTTTGGGGGAGGCCTATGTTCAGCAGTGGACTTCTAAAGCCTGACATGATGCGAATCTTTCGTATCTCATTTCATTTTCATACTAATTAATGTGTGTGTTTATATTTACAGGACATGGACGGCTTGGGGCTGGCGGAGTTAAACCTTTACGCGCGCGAAGTAGCGGCGCGCGTCGAGGCGGCGGGGAAATGGCGCGAGTTGGCGCGTCGCCTGCGCGTGGAGGCGCTGCTGTCCTGGTTCCACAACCAGCCCAGCCCAGCCTACACGCTGCTGCACCACGTCAAGGTATATTACAAATGGCGCGAGTTGGCGCGTCACCTTTGCGCTGGGGCGCTGCTGTCCTGGTTCCACTACCAGCCCAGCCCGGCCTCACGCTGCTCTAAGTCAAGGTACATTACAAATGGCGCGAGTTGGTGCGCCACCTGCATGCGGAGGCACTGCTGTACTGGTTCCACAACCAGCCCAGCCCGGCCTACACGCTGCTGCACCACGTCAAGGTACATTATAAATGGCGCGAGTTGGCGCGTCGCCTTCGCGCTGGGACGCTGCTGTCCTGGTTCCACAACCAGCTCAGCCCGGCCTACACGCTGCTGCACCACGGCAAGATACATTACAAATGGCGCGAGTTGGCGCGCCACCTTCGTGCGGAGGCACTGCTGTACTGGTTCCACAACCAGCCCAGACCGGCCTACACGCTGCTGCACCACGTCAAGGTACATTACAATTGGCGCGCGTTCTAGATTTCTCGCGCTCATTTTCCTCAGGATCTCCTTGAGAGCTTCTATATGCGTTCTGAATTGAAAGGCAGAGCAAAGTCTGACCATTTCAGCCATTGGCCGTCCTCGTGGTCACGAGCTTCTACACTATGGTACTTGAGAGATAGAGGAAAAAAAACAATTAACTGCATTAATAAAGTGTATCTTAAGGATTTTTTTCTTTAAGTGCCGCTCTATTACTGATGGTTGGCAGTCAGCTCTGGAGCTGGTTTGAGCAGTTGTTCCTACAACTTGATGCGTGTCCACTCCCGGATATCATTGATTTATTTATCATTGAATTATCTTTTCGAACCCTGCTTGTTGACATACTCCAGGATGGTATTTCCAACTTGTATGTTTGCTCGCATCCCCTGCGTGCCTAATATCCCCATTACTTCGGTTTTGCAGACGTTCATACTTAGTCTCACCGCATTACTGTACAACGAAACTGTTGAATATATCCTGTACTTTCCTACATATCGTAACTTTTTAATAATTTGCCCGTTTGATCACGACGTTCCACACTTTCAAACGCATCTTTGATAACCGTTTTCAACAACAGTGGGGACAGTACACAGCCTTGTCGAACACCCTTCTGAATTGACACTGGATTCGACTGCTCGCCATCTACGCGTTTTTTTTGTTGCTAAAATTAATGCACAGTTTATGAAACATAATTAAATTATTTGTTTATAACTCTATGGTGACAAACACGTGACTGACCAATTGGTGTCTCGAAAAATTGGCAAACTCTTCTCTAACTGTTGTTCGTTGTTTCACAGGAGTGCCGGGACGACATCACGTCTAAATCCTTGGCGCTGATACTGGACGATATGGGACTGGCCGACGCCGCTAACATCATAAGAAGCCACATCGAGTAACAAGTCTAGTAGAACCGCTGGAGGGCCTTCGCGTCGCTAAAAAAAGTTCTTCAAAAGCGATTGCATCGAGCGCGTACCACGGCTCACAGATCCATACTAAACCACGCCTGCGGTAGACAGATAAATTCATACAATGACCCTCACTACTTCTCTATCGCTCGCGCATAAATGTGTATTGCTGTCGTGCTCGCACGTCCATGCGATTGCGACAGCTATCGCGGCCGTGCTTTAATAATTATGAAAGCTAAAGTAACCAACGTCTGTCACGGCTGAACCGATCTTGATGAAATTTTATATTGAGACAGTTTGAACCCTGGACAAGTACATAGGATACTTTCTATCGCGATAAATTGAAGTCCGCGCGGATGAAGTCGCAGGCAAAAGGTAGTATACAATATTTGGCTCCGCTCAGAATGAACAATCAATTTCTATCCATGCATTTTACTACTGCGATAGTGATTTTAATCTCAGCAAGATGGCGTTGTTTCTTTCTAGCGAAACCAGAGCCAAATACTTCTTTTTTTCAATTTCTTTTTCTCAAACTATATCAAATAAGAAGGTTTAAAATAAGACGAGTCAACACCCCCAAACAAAAGAGTGCAAGCATAGCAAATGGTGCCTGCGTATGTGTGTGTGAGTGGGTAATTTGGTTAAAACAATTTAATGATAAAAGACTGCATCGTTTTTTATATTTCATGAGAACTTGACGGAATTAACACGACTAACAAGGACGAGATCTTGCTGCGATGTAGAAACCGACTGGCATAACATAGTGGCAATAACATGATGTAAGTGTGTGTGTGTGAGAGGCTTGTGCGTACGAGCGGATAGGCATATCTTGGATGCTTCAGTTTCGATTTGGTGGTGTTTAGTCAGACTCTTTTAAACCTTCCTGATATCAATGCTCAAATTTATTTGGAAGTAGCTGGGTCCCGCGGTTTCTCCCGCGTGTTGTTTTTCTCGAATAGTATACTTTTCATCAAAAACAGTTCAGCCGTAAATAGATCTACATCGATTTCTCGGTTTCTAATTGTCGCATTGAGTTAAAGTTCAGATTTTCAGTCTAACCCTATGTCAACCAACTGTAAAAACCGCATCCCAATCATTCCAGTAGGTAAGTGATGCGAAAACAAACGGACTGAGAGACAATTTCCCCGTTTTCTTTTTAAATTGCTAATGACAGACTTTTTGTTACTGCTCTATTATAATATTATTGGATGAGAACTTCACACGTAATTCTCTGTTCGTTAATTGAATAACTTTTGCTCTACAAATGAAACAGCAGTAAGTACAGCAAATATACTGTTGTTTATACTTAATCGCCATTTAGACGTATATTTGTATTACCTTAGGATAAAAAACATGTCACTTTATAATGTAACTAAGATAGAAATACGAATGGTAACAATAATTACCTGTAAAACAGGTTATAATAGTCGCAGCGGATCTTTGTTGTTGTGTAGTTAGGCTCTGTGAACCATTGCGACTGTGAGGATCAAGCAGCATATAGTAAGAGCGAGATAGATGATGCGAAAATCGTAAGCGAGTGAGCGAGGCAGTTATACAATGCTGTCTTCACCTTCAACATTGGGATTGCGCCTGAAAAATATCAGTTTGCGCAGCGACTTGCAGACAACTTCAGAGCCACAAACTTCCGCTACGACTACTTGTACTAAATATGACAGAAAATAAGCACTTTTGTAATTGTATCGCATAAAAGTTAAAGAAAAACATGTGGCCGCATTAAACAGTCATTGTTAGTGTTGGACATTAATTCTTAAAAAAAAAAAAAAAAAAATTAGGTGTTATGTATGGTTGTTTTGTTTTTTGAGACTCAAAATGTTTTCGCCGTGGTTCATAAATTTAAGATTTAGCTTAGTTGACATTATTTAAAATGTATAAATAATAATAATGTGCCTTTATATTTAAGGGAATGTGCTTTTATAATAATTCAGTTAATATTTTTTTATTATGTCGTTTGAAGTTTTAATTCAAATATTTTAATTGTTTCGACATTATTCAGCTTATAATTCATTAATTGGAATGTTCTCTTTTAAATTATCACCAAAAAAAATTGTCTGTGATAATTAGGCACTCAAAAAAATACAGTTTAGATTTTAGCAATAAGAATTGTTTATAGGAAAAAAAGGTAAAAATATATATATTATGTACCAAATCGGTTAGATAATTAGTCAGTATACGTATTATTAAGTGGATTGTGTTGATTTATGTTAGATTTTGTGGGTAGAATGAATATTTCGAAAAACAGAACTAATGCATTCCTCTTTGGTGAATTAGTTTGTGTTTGCAGCACAATCATCGACCGCATCGACCGCATCGACTTCGACTTCTTCGACCCTAGTACGAGTTGTTATAGTTTTCGATAACGAAATGTAGTTTATTTCCATACATTTACTGGCAGCACCTCTTGCGGAAACTTGCAGGAACTAAAGAAAATGTATGGAACTAAACGAAACTATATTTTTAATTATTTTCTAAAGGAAAGATTTGAATCACGGACGGGGTTCGAACCCGCGTCATTCCGTGTCTGTGCGGCACATGCCTTTATCAATTCGGCTACCGTGACAGGTACAACGCCATTCAAATTTCTTCTTTAGTCTCTTTTAACCCGTTTTACGGGGACGGTAAGAGGGGTGGAACTACATTTAATTTTCGAAAACTATAACGACTTACTAGGGGTACTGAAGTCGATGCGGTCGATAATTGTGCTCGCTTACCGACACAGCTTACTCGTATAGCTTAATTGTACGTGCACTCGCTGAATCACTCCTGCAATCTTCGCGTGCCATATAAGTAAAGACCAACTAAAGAGCAACTGACATAAGAAATGTTGAAGAAAAAATAATAAAAAGTCTACCAACTACAAAATCAGGCGTAAGTACATTTTACAAAATAACATACAAAAATACCGAATTCAAACCGTATAAAACTTAAAAGAAAGAAATAATTCAAATTTGTTGAGGTCTGTGCAACGCCCAAACCGATTAAAGTAAGTGGTCATTAATCTGGAACACTTCTGGAACAGACATATTCTTTTTTTTTAAGTTTTATAAGATTTAATGTCGTTTTTTTTTAAATTAGTTTTTTAAAAGTAGGCCTAAGAAAACGAAGTACTTATTCAGTTTGCTAAGAAAAAAACGTACCGGAAACAATTCATAACCTTTAAACTACTGGATCGATTTTGATCAAACTTGTGTTCCCTAAGTTAAGTTGAAAGATATCGAAACTATTACAAATAGAACTATTGCAATTAGACTTGTAGTTTCCGAGAAATACGTGGACAAACACACATACATTCGTGAAATTTAGTATATTTGTTCAGATACTCATATAGACTAACATATAAGAATATTAAGAATTTTGGACAATATCACATACATACATACACGAAATTAGATGCTCATATAGAATAACATATATGAATATTACGCATTTTTATCAATATTAAATACATACACATCAACTTGAGAACCTCCTGTTTTTGAAGTCGTTTAAAAAGTAGTGTGCGTCTCATGAACCACTCGACGCTTGATTTTGTAAAATATGCTGTATGTAACACTATTAGAGCTCGCATTTCAATACTTACGAGTCAAGTTGGTGAGTAGTCACTTGAAGGACCTATGTAATTAGAAATATTCATTTTACTTACAAAAGTAAATACTTTGTCTGTTGCTTATTCAAATTGATAATACAAAAACCAATATTATATTATCCTGGTTTAAAGTAGGGATGGCAAAAAGTGTTTCCCTGATATAAGCAATAGGCACTGTCGGACTGATGATAGATTTTTAAATGTGTTTTGTTTAATTTACAACTATAATTAATTATTTTTATTGAAATCTATTTTCTATTTTAATGTTTGGATAGTAAATACATAATTTTTGTAATAAATTGTGTTATTTTATTAAACCACACACTAGTTCCATTATGGAACTACTGGGAGCAACCGGTATAATGTTGCTGTTGTAAAGTAGGGAAATGCAAATATTACACGTGCGAGCAATGAAATCGACACAGCTCTTAAGCACGCAATCAAATGTGTTATTATTACTTATTTTAAAATTATTATTTGAAAGCTTCATTAATTACGTCTTCATGAAAAAATTATCGTCAAAATCTAACATTTAATACTGAAAATACGTACAGCTAGAATTAATGCATGAAAATATTGCTCTTTTCGTTACGGCAAGATTCGCGCCGCGAAATGCCAATAAAATGTACTCTATGGCAGCCTTCGAGCAGATAACAGCCAATCAATAGATAACTCTCATCCACAAATTAAGAACAACGAGCCAATGATTGTCAGGAATAAGAGGATTTTAAAGAGTAGATATGTGTGGGACAGTGTACCATTTTGTCACCCTCACCTCACCCACCCACACTCAAAGCATCTAGTTTTGGAGTTGACTCGGAGACCTTACTCAAGGTCATGTCATGACAGAAGCGATAAACTTTAGCAAACTTATTACGTCAATTGGGCCGTTTCTTTTGTAACAATTGGCGAAAATAACTGTTAAAAACGCTAAATATGATCACAATTGGCGTTCCCTTTGGCCATTTGTGGGCGAAATTAGCGTTGAATTTTCGATCACCGTTCGTTTTGCAAGTTTCGATGACATGTTGACATAGGAAAATCGACTTTATTCCGTCGGAGATAGGGTCGTTTTTCATTCAGTTTGGAAAGGACCGGTAGTGTCAAAAGTTGCAAAAATGACAAAAGTGTTGAAAATGTTAAAAAAAAACGGCTTGTTAAAATTGTACATTTCGAAATTGTCCACAACGCTAAATCATCATCTCGAACGCAGGGGATGTTGTTCATACTTCTCTAGGTAATATTGTCTATTCCGTAAAAATATGGACATGAACATCGCATATATCCGGGTAAAATGTGTACTGCTTGTCCACAGACAAAATATCTCGGTAGAGAGTAGCTATTATTTCTTTGGACTAAATAATTTTGGTTCTTCCTCGTGGACAAATGTACCCCTAGTACAAGTTTTTATAGTCATCGAGCTCTTCGATTTTTTTTATCGTGTGAACTTCATTTGAAATCATAAACTCGTCCTACCGATTACACCCAAAACTGTTAGTTTAGCGAGCTCACGAAACTTTTTTCCGTTTTCTTAATGTGCAAACCCATACTAGGCGTACTGAATAGTCTAACCGTAAATTTTTATGGCCGCGGTAGCATCCAAAGAGAAGAGAGTACAACAAGATATGCTAAAAAAACTAAAACCCGACTACAGTCGGGTAAAAATAGCCCATGACATTCTTGCGATGAAGATTCGATTGATACCTCGCTTGTCAAAATCGGACCAAGTTTTTAGTTTAAACACATAACCCTTCCTTTGCTTCGCCGTAGTCGGGTGAAAAAATAGCATGACACTCTCAAGATGAAGACAAATCGATTGATACCTCGCTTGTGAAAATCCGACCAAGTTTTTAGTTTGTACCATAGACAACTGCATTATTACTCATGTACTCGAAGCATACGAAGGGTTATGTGTTCAAACCACTTGTCTAGATATTATAGAGATCAGTAGTTTATTTGAACACATAACTCTCCGTTTTCTCCTACTGTGAAGCAGACGAAGGGTTATTATGTGTTCAAAACACTGATCTAAGTACACATAACCTATCGTTAGTTTCACAGTAGTCAGTCTAAAAAATTATGAGAAAAAGAATTGGATTAATAGGGGCGACGCTATGGTGGAACATACACATACATGCCCTACCGTCGTCAGTCTTTTCGGTAAAATATAACCCAGCACACCGCTGGGTTATATTTTACCGAAGTCAAGAGTGAATAGGTACGATACGAGTATCCAGTAGGCAAGCGAGCTGCACCTTCGACCACATCATCGCTTTCCATCATATGAGATCGTTGTCAAACGATTGCCTAGTCAGTAATAATAATAAAAAAACTGTTTAACTCATTACCCTTCCTTTGCTTCGCCGTACTATTCGTACGTAGAAACTATGGCGGCGGTCTATAGATTCATTTCCTACGTTCGGATTGACATTTCGTAATTAATTCTTTGCTCTATGAAATGCAAGGATGTGAATATTGGCTGTGTTCACTTACACGCTCGAATCATCCGTACGATTATCGCTCGATCATCAGGAGATCGTGAACGACTTTGGACGTCCACATACAACTGACAACTGTCAAGTGTCAGTTTCATACTATTCCTCCCCTCCACTACTATTTTTCGGATAACCCAGGCGAACGCCCGGACGACGCCGTGAACGATTTCGAGTGTACGCGCGGGTGATCCGTGCGTCCTCGAACGTTTATGTGAACAGGCCCATTGTATTAGTTGTCAAAGTCAGGCACAAAGAGTATATAAATACTAGTCAGGCACAGCAAGTACAACAGGAACGAAACGAACGAACGAACAGAAATCAGCTGATTATGTAAACAAACTGAGCATACATCTACGATTTTAAGTAAATTGTATTTTTACTATCATACTATGCAAATACTCTCCAAACTTAGAATACTAACTTTACGCGCTGGCCTGTTCTCTGCAAAACCCACAGCTTCGGAAGTTTTGACCGCTTATTTGAAGCAGTGCAACGAACCACCCTGGACATCGTATTTTGTGAAGGTACTATCCAAAATTACTTTTCTCTGGTCCCTGGGCATTTTCCATTACTTAGGTACCTTACAATTACTTTTCAAATTGATTACCTATTCCTTTTCCGCTTAACATTGTGCATTTCTAAAATTACATATCACTTACAAATTACCTACATAGTCTTTATTTTCAAGCTTTTCATTGACAAGCTTTCGAATAGAAAACTTTTATTGACCTAAACAATTCACCTGTTTCCAGTACAGTAGTGTCAAGGATGACCAGTTTGGCATGTCCAACTTCAACTGGCCAGTGGGGAAGTCAAACTATCAGATACTGAGGACGGGCTGCTTCCCTTACATCAAGTATCATTGTTCTAAGAAGGCGGCTGAAGACTTGGCGGCATCGGACAAGTTCATGAGGGTTATCAAGATAACAAATTTTGGTACTAAGAACTTACATGTTACATTTTACAAGACCAATAATTAATGTGGATATTTGGAAATAAGGCTTACTGGGCGACCTCCAGTGGTGAGTCTCCAGCCTTCTAGTGACACTTTAATCAATGCAACTTCAAAGGGCGAACTATAGAAACATTGAGATTAGTAAAAATATTATTTGGATATTAAATTGTAAAACAGGTCTATTCACATATATAAAACGCACAATCGCTTGCCTGACGCCAAGCTGAAATAGTAAAAAAAAATAAAAATAAAAATTATACAATTTATCAAAAATAGAGATGAGCATAACTTTTGTAAATATTATTAGTTACCTAATGCAATTTTTAGAGGCCCTCGAATAATAGGGGTACAACTCTATTTGCTATTTAGGGTCATTCAATGTCATAGTATGCGGAACCTGGTGTTTGCAACACGTCACATTCCACTCTGAATAAGGATGGCAAGATAGGTATTGAGAGATACCACCAAGTACCAAGTAAGTACCACCAAGTAAGTAAGTATGTATTGATAAAATATCTTAAATTTTGTGAGGTAGTGTCAATTATATTTGCTATGCAATAATTATAATATTTAAGTCCATGACAATGTCAGTAGAAATAAATTATGTTGTTACATAATCAAGATCCCTATATATTTATTTTGTGTTATTATAGCTGTGCCCGCATTGACATTTACCTTGGATAAAAGTACCTATAAAGTTTAAAATACCAAATATCAAGATTCCTTCAGCCGTCAAAAAGATTTTCACAATTGCTCAGCTTCTACTCATTGAATTGAGAAACAAAGTACACCAAATTTTGAGTCTAATCCTAAGTTAACCAACAATGAAATCCGCATTTCAACGTTTATTCATTAGTGTTTTTTAGTAAACTCATCTCACCATTGAAGACGGTTTTTATTGTAATAATTATTCTAAAGTTTCAACTAGATGAAAGTTCCACATAATTGTAGATAAGTAACTTTTTCTGATCCAGTATTTATATTCTCATGTTATGCTCTTTATTTTAAAGGAATACCATGTCTTCTGTACGGATTGGCAGCAACCCAATTGATTCGGCACTCGGAAGTCGTTCACACATCCAAAGGACCTGTCACTATATACTTCTTGTTACCTGAAGACAAAGGATCCCGGTATTAAAGGATAATGTTAAAGGCTCAGTACGTGCGCGCGCGCATAAACCGGTTTTTGTACTGAGTTTTGGTAACCACAGACACCGCATAAATAGAGCCGTATTGAGCATAAATAAAAAAAAAATTGTATTAGTATTTTTAATTCATTGATAAGCTTGAAATCATTAATATTTATAAGTATTTTAATAAAAACTTATCCAAACTTAGAGGTGCAAGTCAATCTATACTTATAATAAAACTGTAACAGGTCCAATTCTGTACATTGAAACTTCCTTCTTTTTTTTTCGGAATTACTACTGAAACTAATACTACTAATAATACTACTACAAATTACTTTATTCGATACTGAAGCCAAAACTGTGTTTTTTTCATTTTTGACTGTCTGTCTTTTGTTTTGAAAAAATGAATGTTAATAATTATTACTCAAACATTGCTAGTAATGTGGTCATTATTTCGACAACCTTCTTCGGGCAAAGTCGACCTTGCCGCGCTGCTTGAATAGGCGCCAGCAAAGTTTATGGAACTTCATTATTGTCGTGTTTTGCGGCCAGCAATTTCCTTGAAAATCCATTGTCGTCGACTTTTGTCGTAGTACTATTATTTATTCTATGGGTTTGTTAACCCCGAAAGCGAAAAGAGAGGCGTCATAGCTCCCAGACAAATTGACCTATTTTGATGGGTTTTTTTTCTGCTCGAAAGCTGTTTCTGTTTCTATGTCTGTTTCTGTTACTGTTTCTGTTTCAGTTGTTGTGTTCGTTGTTGTTGTCTTTGCCGTTGTCGTTGTCATTGTTGTTGTCGTTGTTGTTGCATTGTTTGAGTAAAGCACTATACAAGCCTTGGTCCGCAATGACTACCCTGCTGGCCACGCTATGATGGCCTCGAGCTTTGCTTAGCTAAGTTCTCGGCCATCACCATCGGTGCCAGCAACGCAGTCGTTACAGATCACGGCAGTAATGGACTATTACTTGCTCAAACAATATTAGTAATGTGGTTATTATTTCGACAGCCTTCTTTGGGCAAAGTCGACCTTGCCGCGCTTCTTGAATAGGCGCCAGCAAAGTTGTATGGAATTTAATTAATGCTGTCGATTGGATATATGCTCGAAGTTGCCAAAGGACCTTTCTTTGGGCGTGTTCCGAATCACGGCGCGTGATTCGGAACACGCCAAAAGAAAGGTCCTTGCCTCTATATTTATGGTCTTGCCTAAAAATACTTTGATTCTTTGCAAAATGTCGGCTCCACCCACACCATCTCTCACGTCTGACACACGTCAAACTGGATCACACAGAGTAAAAAGTAAACTCAAAATCATACAAGCACCCATAAACACATAAATTAACATATTTTTTGTCTATATGACGTGTGTGTATTAGAAAAAAGACGAAATGTCGAAAACTTGCTAGAAAAAGTAGCAAAATTTTTTAGCTACATTTTTTTTGCTGTTGTAGCTGATGAGGGTCCAATAATAGCTAGAGCTAGCTACGAAATAGCTAAGTTTACAACACTGACAGTGACAGGTGTCTTTTATCCGCTCGGTTGTCCACGCGCTGAAGACCGCAGGACCAAACTGATAACCCAAATAAAAAATGGCCAACGCGACACACCTAACCTCAAACTGGTAATTGATTGTATATGCGTTGAGACTACAGGTACTTGATGGTCAACCCACAAAAAAAAAGAAGGTATACGTGACACATCTGGTCGCAAATTGAGGATTTATTGGGTACGGGCCGAGATCACAGGTATCTGATTGTCAACCCACAAAAAAAAGAACGTCTACGCGACACATCTGGCCGCGCTGACTTTGCGTAAACAAACAGTTTTTATGACCACTTCATTGAGCGCTTAGATAAACAAACTGGTGATTTATGGAGCTAAATAGGTACGGCACATATTTCAAGTGTTTATGTTGTGGGTTTCGAAGCAAAATAATTATATAAACACGCTTAGATTTGAATGATTATTGAGGTCAATAATGTTCAAAATCGAGTGGCAAAATTTACGTCGCTATCGAGTGGTCCGATGATCGATGAAAACAAAAAATGTGACTGTAGCGTTAGTTGCGATGATCATTGAAAACAAAAAAAGTGACTGTAGCGCTTAGAATCAATCGAGCGGTTATGCACTAAGTTTATTGGAAACCTCGTAAATGTATACAAACAACGAGGACTAGTGCCCTTCTTTCACCAAACGATGTAAATAGGTGTTGCCAAGCCAGGAAATACATAATAGTGCCCTTCTTTCACCAAACGATGTAAATAGGTGTTGCCAAGCCAGGAAATACATAAAAGTGCCCTTCTTTCACCAAACGATGTAAATAGGTGTTGCCAAGCCAGGAAATACATAATAGTGCCCTTCTTTCACCAAACGATGTAAATAGGTGTTGCCAAGCCAGGAAATACATAATAGTGCTCTTCTTTTACCAAACGATGTAAATAGGTGTCGCCAAGCCAGGAAATACATAATAATATTTTGGTAAAAAAGTGACAAGTGCCGTTTTTGCATTTAGTCATTCATTTTTAAAATTATCTTCTTTGTACATATAGACTTACTTAATTGCAACTTACTACTTTATTATATTACTAGCTGTGCTCGCGACTTCACACGCGTGGTCATTTCTATCTATTCAAAGACCTCAAATACCAATATTTGACGACCGGTTGGTCTAGTGGCTAGAGACCCTAGGTTCGAAATCAAACGGTCGCGGGTTCGAATCCTGCAAGGTGCAATCATTTGTGCTATGAGAAGAAATGTTTGTTTCAGAATCATGGATGTAATATTCGTATCTATGTATGTTTATCCGTTATCTAGTGCCCATAGTACATGGCTTCTACTCATTGGATTGAGATACCAAATGCACCTGTTTTTAAATCAAACCCTAAGCTATCCACCAGTGAAATCCTCTTCGCAATCGGTTCAGTAGTTTTTACGTGATGCGTGAACAAACATACAGACAAACGAACAGACAGAAACGATTTAATAAAAACAGCAGAACTTGTTAAGTAGCTTATCTTAGGGGTTAGAAGCTTTAAGACTACATCTCGATATGACTAGATAGCAGGTATGACTAGATTAGATAGATACATTTAGGTTATAGACCCCCAGATGGTCCGGCATCTATTTTAATTTTAGATAAACTTGGTTTGCGCGGTGAATGCATGCGTATAATTATGTTTTAGTAAATCCATTCTAAGTCTGTTTTTTATGAGTACATGAATTATGTTCATTCCACATAAATTTAGTATAGGTATTATTAATACCAAGAAAGCATGCTCGTTATTTTTAATGGAATACCATGTCTTCTGTACGGATTGGCCTCAACCCGATTGATTCGGCACTCGGAAATCGTTAACACATCCAACGGACCTGTTACGATACACTTCTTGTTACCCGAACACAAAGGATCCCGATATTAAAGGATAAAAAAACTGTACATTAATTTATGTATTATTTTTAATTCATTGATTAGCTTTAAAGATACAAACTTATCCAACTTAAGTGCAAGTTTATATTATAAATAAATTTACATTGATTTAAAAAATATTAAAAACACGCTTGTGAAGTTAACATGACCACCATTATATATACAAAGTTGACCTTTTTCTGATACGTCATCAGAACAGCTTGACGGTAACAAAATATTAAAAACACGCTTGTGAAGTTAACATGACCACCATTATATAAGTATACAAAGTTGACCTTTTTCTGATACGTCATCAGAACAGCTTGACGGTAACAAAGTTTAAAATAAAAGCTACGACAAAAGAAGAAGTTTTTCTTACAAAGTTATAAAACCATTGCCTGTCGATGAACTTTGTTTTAAATTCGATGTAGGTACACTACATACTTATACCTACAAGGTAAGGTTAAAAAAAACAAGGTTACAAGGTGTGTATATCTACTAGGTGTATAGTACGAACCAAACCTAATGGCGGCTGTGAAGTGCGCTGCTAGCGCGGCATCGCGCATCCCTCCAACACCCGCGCACACCTAATATTTGCTATTGCGCAGCGCTCCGCGCCAACTTCACAGCCGCCAGTTAGATTCAGACTGTAAGAGTATAATTTTGCTGCCCAATTTCTATATTATCTAATGTTTAGCTATTTGTAGTTAAGCGATTCGTTGTTTGCCACAACATGTTGAAATATGTATATGCTGAACTCATTTTCTGAAACAATTGAAGAACAATTAATTAGGGTTAAATTTTCGCGCGGCACTCTGCATACGTCCCTCACCCTGAGACGACTGTCACTATACAGTTTCATGTAAATTATCCTTTGCCTTGTACTCATAGTACGGGGTATCCTTGTTTGGGTCCTGAATATTCATATTTCGACGGCGCAGCCGAATAAAACGGTAATAATTCATGTTACGTTCATAAAAAAATTGATTGCGTATCTATGCACCTAGACGCATTATGTTAGTTAATTCCATATATTTTAGCCCTTAATGGCAGAATTATAATAATCATCATCGCCATTAAAAGTCCACTGCTGAACATAGGCCTCCCCCAAAGAGCGCCACGACGAGCTATCTTGTGCCTCCTCCATCCACGGACTTCCTGCGATGGCTACAATGTCGTCGGTCCTTCGAGAAGGGGGTCTCCCTACACTTCTTGTTTGGTAGTTGTTTTTAATCGACTTCAGAAAAGAAGACGGTTATATGTTCGGCTGCATATATGTTTTTTTTTATGTATGTCGGTCGTTATTTCCGTGAATTAGGGACCGATTTTAAAAATTATTTTTTTGTTTAAAATTGTATACTCTCCAGGTGGTCCCATATAAATTGTATTAAAATTTGTTTAAAATTGTATACTCTCCAGGTGGTCCCATATAAATTGTATTAAAATTGGTTTAGCAGTTTTTCGAGAATATATAGTTTTGTTGAGTATATCCATTCGATTTTGTGTTTATATTGCCTTTATTTTGTTTTTATCTCTAAGATTTCTAAACCGATTTAGATGGTTGTTTTTTCATTCAAAAGGGTAATCTTTGTGTGTAGTCCCATATAAACTTCATCAAAATTGGTTCAGTAGTTTTATTAGAAAAACAATTTGTTTTATGTTCTCTAATATCGTGGGATAGCTGAACAGAATTAGATTATTGTTTTTACTTGAGTAAGAAGACCTCTAGTGCGGTACTGTATAAATTTCAAATGAAATCAAAATGATATCAAATTGTTTATTTGCCAGAACACAGTCATTTAGAAAAGATCTTAAAATAAATTATTTTGTTGTAACAGGTAACGAAACGTTACTGGTATATTTATTTTTAGCAAATAGTATAATAATATTAAAGAAAACCTAGATATTAAATTATATATATATTAATTTAAAAGTTCATTTTAAAATGTTTAGTTCTTTGTATGTACTAAACACTTTAATTGTTTTGCCTTTAAACCCGTACGCATTGTGCGACTGTGTAATTGGCACGCACACATCCACTCAGCCTGCGGAACAAGACTCAAGGGAAGGGGAGGCAAACGAAGCGAGCTGGCGTCCGCGCATCGCAGGCACTCTCAGCAAACTTAGCTCGAGTGAGGCTAGCGATTGTCGGCGTCCTAGCTGACAAGCGCGATCATATTTATAAACTTTTAATATCAGCGGTTTAGCTGGATTACGACAACTAACGTCGACCTAAACTCCGTGTGAGTAGTGAGTGTTTTCCCGATATAGGGTAAGTTTTGAATGGTACACTAAACACACATCACGACTTGCTTTTTATACTGTTATATTTTACGAATTTGTGTAATCAATCTTCCATTTTCAGCTTTTTCCATACTATTCATATTTGCACAAATCTAGTTTTATTAACACTTGGAAATTATATTTATAAATTCCTTATTATCTGTTTTATTTACAAGTGGATTACGATGTTCCCTTTAGTATCATTTGGCCTTCAGCTTCTTTTGCTTTTATTTTGTGAACTCCGTTCTCATAGTAGGTACCACCACGGCAAAATAACTACGCAATCACCTACCCACTTTTCTTCGTAATGCCGTGGTGGGCCCTCAGAACGGATGCATAGATGAGCCAAATTGAAATTATTTGGTTTATCGATTTCAGGTGCACCGCTAAAACTGCACCGCTAAAACTGCACCACTCGGAATATACTGCAATATACGGATTTCCCTAATACTCGGGAATTCCGTGTACCGGCCTCGCTGTGCGACCTAGCACCGAGGACAGCCTTCGCCTTTGCTGATCCTGGCTGCCTACTGCTCCATACTGCTCCGTGAAGCTGAGGCCTACCTACCATCTTCGGCTGGACTTAAAAGGGGAGTACTGCGCTACGGAAGTGGAAACATTAGAAAACTTCAGGTCGAACCACGACCTCATAAATTTATGTGTCCTCCTTCTGAGTATTAATATGTTTTAACTTAACCATAAATTTTATTATAATTTAGCTTCATTCGCTTTTTTTATAAAATTTTGTAATTTGAATATCTATACCTTAGTTTCATTATTTTTATATATATATTTTTTACTACCACTTTAGGTAGGGTAGAAACTAAGGGTGGCTTAACGGCACATTGGCGCCCTCTAACGTGGTTGATTCTGTTTCCGCTTCTAGTAGTAAGTAGTTAGTTTCTGTACGGTGAGTGGTTTAGTTGTAAAACGCTTTTTATTTTTGGTTTGCATTATCTGAGGTGAAAGTAGTGTTATTTTTGTGTAATTTTTATCATCTGTACTCTTATATAACATTGTTTATTGATATACGAAAAAATATTTTTTTCGTACTAAAAGTACTCGGAGTCAAAAGTTTTTCAATACAACAACATTTTTTAATAAAAAAAAAAATGGTCGTTTAAATCGATTGTTTTGTTTGTTCTAACTCATAATTGAGTGTTGTAAAGCTGCTTTCACACCAGTTACATTTTTTTAAACTTTATTTTTTATTTTTGTACTTTTGTTGATCCAACGATCTTTATTCTTCAATAATCATCAAACCAGAGCGTTCTGTTAAAGCTGATTGTAACAGAACGGAGTATTTACATCATTGATCAAATTAACCACTTTTGTGTGCCATTTACAACAAACCTTACTTATTATCATTTTTATTTGTCACTTGAGTGGGAAATAATTATGCCGTTTCCTATTAAATACTCTTCTCTGCAAAAGTCTAAGTTGTAGTATGAGGTTTCCGTCAGAGGGGCGACTCCTGCCAGCACTGTGGTGGATATTAGGAAACAAATTGGTAAATTGAGTCAAATGTATGCATCTGAGGACATTATGTGTTCCCATCTGGAACCAGCAGAGGACTTGTCGACTTGTCTTCAAGACAAGTTTTTGACATAATCAAGTCAACGTTTGCCGTTGAACAACTAGACAAAAATACTTTGGCTCAAATTGAGAATGTCTTCCATCATCTGTACCACAGGCTCAACCGTATCGATTTAGATGAAAAGCTGGTTAGTAAGCATTTACAATGCAGTACGCTTTTCAAAGAGCTTTACGAAAAACTACTTAATTTTAAGAAAAATGTATAGATCCTTTGTCTGACGCTGCCTCTAGCTCAGAACCACAGGCCTTGTCCACACCGGTTCACGTATCAGTTACCTGTGATGGTAGTGGTAGATCTCTTTCGGAGTTAGGTAAATTGAGATACAACGGAAAGTCTTGTGTACGATCTTTTATACAACGAGTCAATGAATTTAGTGAAGCTCGTAACATTTCAGATACTAAGCTTCTGTCATTTGCCACTGAAATTTTTGTCGATGATGCACTCCATTGGTTCCGAAGCATTAATGAACAGGTGTCATCTTGGGACGAACTTGTCATCCTTCTGAGACAAGACTTCGACAAATCGGATTATGACTATCGATTATTAGCCGAGATTCGTTGTAGGACTCAAGGCGAATCAGAAAACATAACGATTTACTTATCGATTTTGGCAGGTATGTTTGCTCCCCTATCGAAGCATTTATTAGAAGAAGACAAACTCGAAATAATTTTACACAATATCAGACCTTGCTATGCAAGCACTCTAGCTTCAGCAACGGAAATTGAAACTATTGAGCAATTGCGTGTTCTATGTAGAAATTATGAGAATGTTCAGTCTCGGTTGGTCCAATTTCGTGAACCTATCACCTCTGGTAATTTATTAGATAAACTAAAACTCTAGTGGTTTGCGTACAAAGACAAAACAAACACATACAAACAAAAGCCAACTTTTCCAAATAAAATCATACTCATTCTAAACCTAACACTAGTAATAATAATGCAAATGAAAAATATTTACATGCTATAAACAAAACTAATTCTGATGCAGACATCAAGTAAACAGGAAGACAGGACAGGATAGACAGGAAGTTGCCGTACTGCCCTAGATGCCGTAATAATTTTCATAGTTTGAAGGTCTGTCAGAATCCTGAGATTATGTGTTTCCAGTGTGGTCGCAAAGGTGTCAAGAAACCTGTAACCCCTAGTACAAGTTTTTATAGTTTTTGTAAACGAAATGTAGTTTCGTTTAGTTCCATACATTTACTGGCAGCGCCTCTATCGGAAACTTGTAGGAACTTAAATCGGAAGGACGGGTTTTAGCAAATGTTAGTATTCGAATTCGAAATAAAGTTTTCGAGAATTCTTTGCATTTTAGCAGTACGAGTTGCCACTTTGACAAGTTAGCGGTAGTAAACATTGACGAATTCGATCATTTTCAAAGTATTGTTACTCGTTAGATAAATTTTCGTGAGAGCTTCATGAGAATCTCTCTAGAGATCAAGGTAAGTTAATAGTTAGGTATCTAAGTACCTTCTTACTCATACCTATAGATAGGTACTTTATCTTATTTGAACTTGTATTTTGTATTTTTGTAGCACTTATGTACCTAAAACAAAATTTTCAAAAAAATTACATGAATTGTTGTGCGAAACACTACCAATCTAACGATTAACGTCACAACGATTTCTATTTCGCCAAATATGACTCAATTGATAAAACAAACACTTAGTCCAAGATTCCCAACTAGTAATTATCAAAAATCAAGTATTACATTGAACCTAGATGTCGTAGTTGAGGCATAAAATCAATATAAAATAACTAGATTTTGTTGGATTACTTTGGTCCGTAACTTCGTTATTACTGAACGAAATTGAAGACCAAAAGTACCGGAAGAATCAGAAAAATACGTTCTTTCCATTTATCACATCAATTAAACGTAAATCGATAATCATTTATTCCCAATAAAACCACAGATAAAAACGACATACGAAAAACAAAACGTCAAACACCAATACGGTGGACTATATTTTGTCTCTTTTTTTGCTTGTGGGGAAGAGAGATAGAAATATGTAGTGTGAAGTCGAAACGAGCGTAGAAGATTTTATCGTGTGAACTTCATTTGAAAACACGAACTCGTCCTACCGACTACACTCAAAACTGTTAGTTTAGCGAACTCTCGAAAAAAATGAGCGAGCTCACGAAACTTTCTTCCGTTTTCTTATTGTGCAAACTTGTACTAGGCGTTCTGATTGCCCTAAGTGCAACTCAAAAACTAGTTGAACAGGATTGTGGTACCCTTTCTTTTTCGTTAGGTCGCTGCGACAAGAAGGAGAATGAATGATGAGGGATGAATGGTTGGAAACTGTGCGTAGGTTTTTTAACTGTTACAAAATTACTACAATTCTGCAAAATTAGCCCCTAAATGATACGCGACCATACATTAATATTAAAATTAATGACATTACAGCCTCAGGTCTTTTTGATTCAGGTTCTGCGGTCACCATCATTGGCAATAATGCACATGATACGTTTGTTAGCCATGGATTTAAGCTATGTACTGACGATAGGTTATCGATAGTAGCTGCTGGTGGTCAGACACTTCAAAGTATAGGTTCAAACTGAATTTAACAAAAAAAAAAGAAGAGATAATATTCTGGATGGAATCGGATCTGAACACGTTTTATTCAGATCCCACTTCTGATTTTATCGCCCTTAGACGATAATTGAATAAAAGAAAACATTTACAAACACCTAAATATTATTGAAATTAAATTCTACCAACATAACCTTAAAAATGTACACAAGTAACACAGAGTCTAGGCTAAACCGTTCAGCACTACATCTCGAGCAAAAGTGAAGTTTCTCTGCCAGCTGCCTGGCGGCGCTAGTGGTGCTCTCCACCATTGCAGTGCCCTCTATGACCATGTTCAGAAACAATACCTGCTCTGATTGACTGACTGGAATATCGTGATCGAACGACTGGTCTTCCGATTTCTTCTACTCCAATAATATATTAATTTAAAAGTTTATTTTAAAATGTTTAGTTCTTTGTATGTACTAAACTGTTTCTCTTAAAAGCTTTCATTTAATTTGAAATGTTTGTATGTATGTATGTATATTTGTTTAGCTCAAATCTTGCAAGCTGAATTAGAACCACTTCCTCTTATCCTACGAAGTTGAATTTTTACATGTTGGTTTATTTCCAATGAAAATTCATTGTTATGGTAAGCACGACCTGAACCGATGTCCAGGATTAGCTCCAGACAAAGGAACTCTTTAGCGGTTAACAGCACAGACACGAAATTTTGTGTACGCAAGTAGGATAATATTGGGAATTCTACTCCAGGCCTTACGTTCGCTTACGCTCACTCCTGGGAGTAGAATTCCCAAAATTACCGCTGTGCGTTCAATCGACCTATGATAATGTTTTGGATATAAAATATCTCGTTGAACTTGAATTTAGTCAAATAACTCTAACATGTTGTTCGTTAAACAACCTTGTACTTTGAATTTAAACCAAATCTTTACATCAATTACTACTGGAAAGACTCACAAACATAGTAAGCTTCTTCCTAATTCTATTCGCTGCATTGTCTGTGGCCCCTCAAACTGCGGCAAAACCAATTTATTGATTGGTCTTATTTTACATGAAAACGGATTAAAATTCTTAAACGTGTACATTCACAAAAACTTTATTTCAACCGAATTATATATTCTTAGACAATGTTCTCAAATTGGTACCTGCGATTAATTACTATAAATTTAAAGAAAATGATGAAGTGTTGAGTCCAATAGACGCAAAGACAGACTCAGTGATAATATTTGATGACGTGGCTTGTGAAAAACAGAATAATATACGTGATTATTTTGCTACAGGGCGACACAAACAAATTGATTGTTTTTACTTAAATCAAACATATAGTAAAATACCGAAACAACTTATTAGAGACAACGCAAATGTTATTGTCCTTTTTAAGCAAGATGAAATTAACCTTAGACATGCTTATGATGAACATGTTAATACAGATATGTCATGGAATCAGTTTCGTGAGATGTGTAAAGAAATTTGGAGTGTCCCATATAATTATTTAGTAATTAATAAAGATTGTGAAAAAAACAAAGGAGGTTACAGAAAAAACTTTGACACTTGTTATTATCGATTAGCTGGTAGTGTATATATAAATGCGCTATATATTAATATAAACTTCATTCAACAGTCCGACCGATTGGAAGATATAGGTCTTATTACAGTCATTATGGAAAATTTAGAAAAGACGTTAAAACAACAAATTGTGAAATCTGCAGATGTTGTTAAAAGAAAGGTAAAGTTAATGCGAAGTTTAAAATCAGATGCTGAGATGGCAATCGAATCTGCATTCAAACCAATAACAGATCCTCTTAATAAAATGGTTACAAAAAGTGTTTCATTAAATGATGATCAAGAAATGCCTATTCAATTAAAAAAAGTTAAATACAATTAGATAGATGATGAATTAAATAATGATTTTATATTCACTGCCAAAGATAGTATGTCTGATGCAATGTTATTGATAAATTAACTGAAGATGAATCTGAGGGTGAAGATGAAAGTAAAACTCTTGATAACAGTGGTTTATCCTTTCAATCTTTCGAACCGGATGATATTTCATGGACTTTATCAGAGGATGTATTTCAAGACGTTCCTTTTGGTGTTAGATTAGCAAAAGGAAAATTAAAAATGGGATCATTACATGTGTCTATAAATGAAAATGAAATTATTATAGGAGGACGATTGTATGCTAAGACATATGGGCTTAATGAGTTACTGTTTAAAAAAAACCTAATTTATCTATAATAACTGAAGATGATAAGCGCAACTATAAACAAATGTTGTTAGATACAAATGTACATCGTCGTGATCATGATCCAAAAAACCCAATCAAAACGAATAAAGGCGTAAAATACTTAAATATTATAAAACCACTTTTTAAACTGGGTAAAGAAATTACAACAAGTACTGAAAGTCATGTACAAGGATCAGGATTGCCAGTCTTAAAAAAGGTAAAACCGAACGTGGACTATATTTACTGGGATGACCCCAATGAATTGGTTGAGAGATTAAAGCTATTGATCGCATCTCGTGATGCTGGAAATACTAGTTTAGATAATGAAATTATATCAATAATTGAAGAACTTCACGAATACGGTATAATTAGTTAGATATAAACTATATTGTATCGATAGAATACTCAGTTTAATGTTGAAAGTCCATCAATCAATACCTTTGCTGCTATGAATATAGATAAGTTTGGCCATCACGTTCATAAACGCTTACGTTTACTGGATGAGTATAATAAATCTCAAACAGAATTTTATGAGCAGCTCATTAAAAAAAGTTGCTACACCAAGCAAGAAATAGATAAAAATTGAAAGAAATACAGTCAAATTGAAGCGTATATAAGTCAACACCAAAGTGAAATTAAACATCCAATAAATCACATTAATTAACCGCTCACTAAAAAATGACAAAAGTATAAATTGTTAATGAAATTCATAAGCAAGCACGTAGAAATTTTACGTGTTGTAATAAAAGATATCGATGAATTGATTGCAAGCTGATTTCATTGATATAAAAAACTTAAGCCAGTTTAATTCAGGTTATAAGTATATTCTAGTTATAATTGATGCTTTTTCTAAATTTGGATGGACAGTTCCCGTTAAAAGTAAATCTATGTGTGAAATAGCGAATGCTTTCGAAAATGTTATTAAAAGACGATCACCTATAAATTTGCAAACTAATTTAGGAACAGAATTTTATAACATTGCTTTAAAAAAATATATTGAGTGAATATAATATTAATCATTACTCTACTTTTTCTACTAAAAAAAAACTATAGTAGAAAGGTTCATTAGAACAATAAAGAACAAACTTTATAAGTATTTTGATTTAGTTGGAAATTATGTATGGAATGGAAAGCCCTTACAAAAAATTATTAGTAAATATAATAACACTTTGCATCATACAATTAAATTAAAACCAAAAGACGTTAATCCATCGAACAAAAGTATTGTATTAAATAATATCATAAAATCACAAAAACGTGTTTTAAAAAAAGAAGGGCATTTTCTAGTGGGATACCAAGTTCGCATCAGAAA
Organism: Alsophila aescularia; assembly: GCA_946251855.1. Taxonomy (NCBI): domain Eukaryota; kingdom Metazoa; phylum Arthropoda; class Insecta; order Lepidoptera; family Geometridae; genus Alsophila; species Alsophila aescularia. The sequence goes on along the minus strand of OX276375.1, from coordinate 11,566,276 downwards.
GTGTAAGGAATGTTTTCAAAAGGCTTATACACCGAATTGGTTAACTGAGCTGTTTACAGTAGTAAAAGTAAATAACACAATCCCTATAACGTATAATTTAGAAGATCAATACAAACAAGTGATATTAGGTTCGTTTTATGAACAAGAACTTCAAAAAACTAAACATCCTGATATTTATTTGGTTGAAAAAGTGTTGAAAAGAAAAGGTAACAAGTTGTTTTCGTGGATTAATAAAAATGAAATGTGAATCTATAAAAAGTTATGGCACATAAAATATAATCATTTACATATAACCGATGGAAGGAGGTGGACTCGTAAATAATATAAGTAATAAATAATTTACCGTTAGAGTTACATTTACCTGGTTATAATTATTGTGGACCTGCAGCCTTATTGTCTGGTGATAATGAAACTGGTGATAATGAAACTGACGTTCATTTACACCATTGTGAACATGAATCTCCGAATTCGAATTGTCTAACTATCCAACGGTGATCTCCTCGGTGACCTTCACCGAGTCCCCACTATCAGCTGTTTTTAAGCGAAATGAATGAACGAAACATCATATTTTGACATATATTGGTATTGTCTAAATTTTCATCGCCACCGAGACATGTCAAATGAAAAAGGTTGCTCTGTCCTAACCTTTCGTATCAACTGGCTTTGAGTTTGTGACGAAATTATAGTTTTATTGAATTAAAAGTTGACTGTTTGCGTAAGTTCAAAGGGAAGGGGTAATCTAGGTATCATAATTAATTGCGGTTTATTAATTTCAGGCATTAATTCTCCGAAAATTCGACTTCCAAACTTGCGAAAGTCAAACAGAAAATTCACTGGTTTTTTGTGATATATATAGTTCGATACAAAGAGAATATTTCGATATTTACTTCTACTAGCACTTATTTCAGTTTAACATATCTAATTTATCCGATTACAGGCACTATAAGTACCTAACCTACAAAAACATAAAATGAAGAATAGGTATTTTGATGGGCGAATTTGTAGCCAACTGCAGAAAAACAACATCTCCAAACTAATGGACAGGCTGTCAAGGCCCTAATATTGGTGCTGACCATGTGGCTATTATAATATCTATGGATGTTCAATGTTTAACAACAAATATCAACAAAATAGACCAATAAATTATTATCTCTATGCACTTCAAATCAGAAAAGTTTTGATAACAAGGTGGACAGTGGAAACTAAATATTTCCCAAGTAACATCCAGGTGGACAAAGGTAAAAATAACTTATCATAACTTATCCAGTTTATTTTAAAGGTATTCATCTTATAATCTACGAGATATATTAATTTGATTTTTCTTTTAGTATTCATAATGTAGGTACAGTCACATTCTTAAAATTATATTAAACATAACTTATCCAGTTTTAAAACCTAGTATTGATACATGCCCCCAAGATTTTGTAGCTACTTTATTTTTAGCAATCAAACGTTTATCATCATCGCTAGATAAAGCAATTTTATTAGTACTTCTTGTATATATTTCATGTTTTATTGACTTAAATAAAACATTGACTTTTCGTACAACGTTACCAGTGTATAAGGTATTCTCATAGTCAGACATTTTGAAATCCCGAACAACACAACTCTTTACTCCTTTAGCTTTTTTTAAAGTTTTCTGCATAGTTTTAACACAATACAGTTTTGCTGGCAGGCCTACAAATTCTGTTATTAAATTACCATTCATTTCGTCTTTAAAAAGACCAGGTACTTTTTTATTTTTTAGTGGTAAGTTGAACATATTTTCACTATCAAAATTACTCGTGTCAAAGTAATCTAAAAATATTTCTTTAATGTCTTTATAAAAATCTTTGGTTTCTATATGATGTATAAAACTATCAGTATCAGTATAACACAACTGTAACTGTAAGCGGTTATCGTAATAAGGTTGCGTAACTGAGTAGTGAAAGTCATACATGTAACTTTTAGATAATTCCAAAACTGTAAACCCTATGTAAATAGGTTTATCTAAAACCACACAATCAGGTTTCAACTGAATAGCAACTAAATTTTCAGTAAAAACTGAAACATTTTTTTATCTCCGTGCATTGCTGTCGCCCTCTTAACCACTCGGTTGTCCACGCGCTGAAGACCGCAGGACCAAACTGATAACCCAAAAAAAAATGGCCGTCGTGACACATCTAACCGCAAACTGGTAATTGATTGTATATGCGTTGAGACTACAGCACTGCGATTACGTAATGTTGATCTTGACGGTTTCAAGCCGTGAAATTCAATAATGCTTTGCGATAGAGTCGATTTCGCTATGAAAAAAGTGACAATCTGATTGAAGCCAAGTTCTGTAATCGGGCTGCTGGTACTTGATTGTCAACCCACAAAAAAAAGAAGGTCGACGCGACACATCTGGCTGCAAACTGGTGATTTATTGGGTACGTGCCGAGATCACAGGTATCTGATTGTCAACCCACAAAAAAAAGAAGGTCTACGCGACACATCTGGCCGCGCCGACTTTGCGTAAACAAACAGTTTTTATGACCACTTCATTGAGCGCTTAGATAAACAAACTGGTGATTTATGGAGCTAAATAGGTACGGCACATATTTCAAGTGTTTATGTTGTGGGTTTCGAAGCAAAATAATTATATAAACACGCTTAGATTTAAATGATTATTGAGGTCAATAATTTTCAAAATCGAGTGGCAAAATTTACGTCACTATCGAGTGGTCGGATGATCGATGAAAACAAAAAATGTGACTGTAGCGTTAGTTCCGATGATCAATGAAAACAAAAAAAGTGACTGTAGCGCATAGAATCAATCGAGCGGTTAAATAACTTTCGAACCATTTGTAAGCAGCCCCTCTTATACCGTACTGTTCCATATCAAAAGCTTTGCTCATGTCTAAAAATACCGCAATCGGGATCTCTTTTTTATTGATGGCATCAAGAATTTCTTTAATTAATTTAAAACATGCTAATGAAGTTGACTTCTTCTTAATGAAACCGTTCTGTTGTTCACTTAAAACGTTGTTTTAAAAAAAAAACATAATCCTTGAACTCATTAATTTTTCAAAATGTTTTGAAAATATCGGTACTAATGTAATTGGTCTATAGTTACCTGTCTCAGATCGAGAACCCTTTTTATAGAGAGGTTTTACCACGGAGTATTTTAAATCGTTGGGAAACACTCCGTTTTCCAATGATACATTTATTATGTATGTTAGAGGTTCAGTTATAGCAGAAGCATTTTGCTTTAACATTTTTGTCGTAATATCGTCATATCCAGCTGAATTTGTGTTTTTTAAGAAGTAACAGATATCCATAATTTATACTTACCACAGTAAACGTCTCGAGCTCAACTACAGGCTGGCCCGTATATTTGATATAGATGGGCATCTGCGTGCGCATTATTATGATGACGATGTCTGCGCGGATCATGCAGCCGAGAGGCGTCTCGTGCCATCCACAGCTCCAGCAAGCATCGCCTACTGCAAAACCCTGGAACATGGGCACCAGCATTTCAAATAGAGTTTCTGTCCTTAAGCCCTGGCAGTGGACATATGGTAGGAGGTGTGGATCATTAATATGTTGATGATAATGATGATGTGTCTTGGACGTAAGTTTTCGGATTATACACACGGCCGTACCTACAGGTCTGGTAATCAACCTGAAGCCGCTTACATACGCGATAATAACCTTTTTGTATGGAATTTGACTGGAACTGCCAATAGACCTGGCCGCATGCAAAATTCTCTTGAATTCGCATGCGAATTTGATGCATGTACAGATATCTCTACTTCCACAGTTTTAAACATGGTTACAAGGTTACTGCCGAAATTTGTAACTACGTATTATTTTCAATTTTTATTACATACAGGTATTTCCTACAAAAAGGGGCAAAAGGGGCTACTGAATAGCTCCGCATTAAGAGATCCGGGTTTGATGGCTCTTTTTTATTTGAAAGGTAGGTATTAAGTTATTAAACAAGTTAACATAAACATTTGGTGAAGATCTGATGAGGATCTTCGGCGTTACGAGCAGAATATCTTCTAAAAATGCAATAAATTGCTCATTTTAGATTTCTACCAGTGGAACTACTAAATAGGGATTGATTGAGCACCTGGGTTGTTAATCAAAGGCGTTGCGCTACTGTAGGAAATTGTAATACTGTAACGAAAGTGTGTTTATTTGTTGGTGTATCCCTACTTTCACGCAGCAACCAAGCAACAGATTGACGCTATTTTCATTGCATAGGTGTTCTTCAAGGTCTGGAGAGTAGTCTATTATTCATCATCATCATCATCATCACCCATCATCATTGTCCACGCGGTTTACCGCGGGCGCAGCCCTTCTTATATGTATGTTTTAGTATATACCACAGTTATGTATTACACATGTATATATATATATATATATATATATATATATATATATATATATATATATAGATATATATACTCACTTTGTTCCTTAAAACAGTGCCGAGGTAGCAGGTTATCCATTGTTGGAAGATTGCACCAGCCCCCAGCATTGTGAGTAAAACGTTGAAAACTCCTTTGTCCATTGTCTAAGAAAACAAAATCAAAAGGCTTTCTAAACTTTGCGGCACTACAAGTTAAAAAAACGAAATGTCGCGGCCACTGATCAAACCTTAATAAATGGATAGAAGACTTTAATGCAAACTAAATATGTTATCATACTAAAGCACGGCTACGATAGAGGATCGTACAATGACCCCTCACTACTTATCTCTTTCGCTCGCTCATAAATGTGTATTGTTGTTGCGGTCTCTCAATCTATATCGCGTAGCGCTCTATTTGTTGTAATACTGTGGCTCTATTCATGGCTGTACTTTAGTTCGCGTTTCTGTGATATTGAAGCTCAAAATAGCGTTGTAGATGCTGCCTTTGAGCCCCAATATTTTTCATGAACATGACACTTTGCCACTAGTATCTAGTGATGTTTATTAAAAGCTTTTATTTAACTTCACTTGTATGTATGCATCGATGTATTTCTGTCTGTCCTAGAATCTTGCAACTCAAATTACGAGCACTTCCCGATTAGCTATCCGGCTAAAACTTTCAGGGTAGCTCACAAATGGATAACAAACAATGACCTCCATCGGGACGGCCTGCAGTCTCGACATCGCTAAAACGATACCGGTTTCGGTCCTAGATTCTGCATGACTTTTCTTAGTTATGTGCGGTTTTCTATCGCACCGATGTTTGAGGCCACCGGGCAGCCTTACAAACTCTGACATCAGGAGGAACGCACTACCTCGTACGACAAGCAACCAAGCATCTCCATATTGCTTTGTTTGGTACTGTTTGGTATTCTAGCTTGGGGAGGTGCATTTAAAACTGTTTTGATTGAGGTCGAAAGGGCCCAACGAGCGGTAATAAAGGTAATGTTGGGAAAACCCTTTAGGTACTCGACTGACTCTCTTTACAAAGAGACTGAAGTTCTGCGAGTTCGACATTTATTTATCCTAAAAGCTGTAACCACGGTCCACAGAGAAATGTCGACTTCTAAAGAACTAGTAGAGTTGTTGAAAAGACGTGTTTATAGGATACCAGTACCGACTGCTAAGTCTGCCTACGCGAATCGTCATCCAAGCCATCTACTCCTACGCATTTATAACAAAATATCGAAAGTTTGTGCTATAAAGAATGAGCGATCCTCCCAAGTGAGAGTACTGGTCCAAAGATGGCTATTTATGTAATTTTACTCTGACCTAGAGGACCTGATTTATCTGTGAGTAAATACATACATACACACACACATACACCCTTACACACACTTCCCCTTTCATAATCATGCATACACATACTCACCCCCTCACACCCTTATACACAAAACATTTCCCCTACGTTGATACTTAAGTAAAGATCACATATTCTTTTAAATTTTGTTATTTCATCATAATAAATTAGATTAGTAATGTTTTTGCCAGGAAGGGATGACTCCATTAAATTAAATTGTGTTATGGAATTCAGACCAGGCTTCCACGACATGGGCCTAGAGCCTAGTGTGGGGCCGCTGCCTATCAATGTACATCCATCTTATTTGGTTAATAAATTTATTATTATTCACTTTATTTATCTTTTTGTCTTATTTTTTTTTTACAATATTTCTATAAATAAAAACATATAAAAATATTATAAAAAACCTAAACCTAGGGTACCAACGGTTATTATTATTATTATTACTGTAAGCCCATATTGGCATGAACACTTGCTTGTATAAAATAACAGTACCTAGTTTACTACAGAACAAACAACGAAGAACATTTTTCCAGAAGTCAAATAGTTTTTTAAAGTGAAATGAATTTCATCGCGATTCGTTTTGACATGGGCCTTACAGCGAAGCTTTGCTTCTTATTTCATACCAAGGTACTTATTTGTCCGTAACTTCGTTTAATTATCATTTACGAATACCGGATGATAATTAAGTTTTTGTTGGTAAAATCGATATTTGTTGATTTTAATGATGATGATACTGATGAGGTCTAAGGCTAACCACACACTTGCAATATTATTGACAAATCAAGATTGTCAATAATATTCAAATTGAAAATTTTGATGTGACAATACGGCCAGGCTCTCACACGCAATATTATTGTCATTATTCACATTATTGATAATAATATTGCACGTGTGTGGCTAGGCTATTAGGTAGGTATCTTACGGTTACTCACCTCGGCTATTTGATATAATATCAAACAAATCACAACTGAGCTAAACGACAGTTGATACACTATTGACACCCTGAATGCAGATGTAAGTATCTCCATAGCCTTTGAACAAAGTGTACAGTTATTCTGCGAATATAAATGGTACTTAAGCACAACGGAACCGTCCTCTATCTGTGTGTGTGTGTGTGTGTGAGAGAGAGGGTGTGTGTGTGTGTGTTCATGGTACGTATAAATTAATTAAAAAAACCTTGCAACATTTTTAGGTAGTTTGATGTAGCTTATTTGACTGAGGCCAATAATGATTGGAGGATGGTCTGCCAAAGAACCGATTTCCCGATGGCTTTGTCATCACAGCAGCTGTGGGATCGCCGCTCTGCGCGGAATAATCTTTTAAATAAATGTCTAGCATCTCAGGTCATGCTCATCTTCTTGCAGTTTCTTGCAATCCGGGTATTGGCAGACCATCCCTTCTTTGAATACTGGTTCTTTGAATATCTACTAGAGCAGCCTGTCCGTCTTGATATTAGCTTACGTTTGGGTGCTATAGTGCCCATCGCTGTCAGTGTGGAGTATCACACTGACAGCGATGGGCACTATCTACACCACTATCATGGTGTGTTTTCTTGTCGTTCCACGGCTTCTCTTGTTCTAAAAGTGCTGGTGGATTTTCCATATCATTCGCCTGGCCTTTTCCAGCGCCAACGTTACTGCTATTCTCGAACAGAATGCAGTAACGTTGTCTGATGCATGAAGATGGTAAAAGGCCTGAGGGTATGACCTTATTCCTTGGAAGATGGGACTGCCTCTATTGTGGGACGCTACTTGTGGCGAACCTCTGGCTCCGTAGCGTCTTTCTGAGATCCAGAGTAGGTCTGGCGCTGCGGCTACTTTGGCAGAGCAGCTCAAGCGGCGAAAATATAATTATTAGATTAATAGAGAATTATTGATAGAGTTTTTTTTAAAAACAGTTTCTACTAATAATTAATACTATATTAATATATTAATACTAATAGTTTAATTTACAATGGCGATTATGTTCCATTGTAAAATAGCATAATAAAAATAAAATAAAACTACGCCTTTTCTAGGGCTAGGAGTGGCAGCATTAGAAAGAAGAACCAATTATACATCGTGCCGTGCGACTGGATTCTAAAGCCGACCCTTGGGTAGGTACGCTTTCAACTGGTAGTGGGCTAGAACACTTGGACTGCCTACCTATAAGCCTGTAATGGCATGTGGGTTGTCCAAATGTTCAATGTAGTAGGTAGTTAACTAGTTTTGTATTCTGCTGTAGGTAGTTGTTAGTTAATATCGGCACTGGCCCAGAGTTATAAAAATCCTGAGGCAAGAATTTACATACAGACTCCAATCACATTATTTCAGTTCTATAATGTATAGAACTATACAAATACTAAATTAAGTTTGCTAATCATAAGGTAGTGGATAGAACTTACTTATAAACAGATAGATGCCAGGTCACAATTCGTTTTATCCTTTTGTTAAGCTCCAGTTGTACAGCCACTCTGCGAGGGTGTTTCTTCGGCAGGCTCACTACAGTCTCGTCCAATCCATCGAAAATAACTTCGAAGTCTAATATGATCATGTCCATCATGGTGTAGTAATGTAAAAAAAAGTGAATTAGCACGTAGACTTAACCTGAAAAACAATATATTGTTTTTACGTGCTAACTACTTTCTTTCTTTTACTCGAAAAACCTTACATTTTGAACTATGTAGATACTAGTTAGTTATTTTTTTATGCTAAAATTTCAGTTCTACACTTATATTTCAACGTACTTCAAGAAAGTTTCCACTGAGTTTCTTATCGTCTGCATGCCTCATAATTTTCATCTACACTTCTACATCTACACTAATATTATAAAGAGGAAAGATTTGATTGTTTGTTTGTAATGGATAAACTCAAAAAATACAGACCCGATTTTAAAAATTCTTCCATACAACGAAAGTTCAATTATCAGTGAGTAATACTAGCAGGATTTTAATTTTCAAAAAATTCGAGTTCCCTTCGAAAATTTCAATAATTAAATCCGAGGTATTAAAGAACAAGGGCAAAATTTTATCTCATAAATCTTGCAGCGTCTTAAAATATCATTTCTACAGAACTTAAGTAATTATTTTTCTACGTTTGTTTTCAACAAAGCATGTAAGCTAGGCAAAGTCTGGAGAGCAAACTAATTTAAAAAATTATGAAATTGTAACTTCATTTCCTTATTATAATATTTTACAAGCCTATTTGCCTGCCCAACGAGTGAAATATATATAATACAATGACGTTTCCGGCTCGGACGTCAAAATCGTCTACACAGAATACTTCTCACCCGGTTTTTTTCGCCAAAGTAGGCTGAATTACGCGTACTTCCCACCCGGTTTTTTAAACCAAAGGAGGTTGAATTACGATTACTGGCGTTAAACATTTTAAAAGTAAGCGTAATTCACCGTCCTTGCGAAGAACAGAATAATACTATAGACTGTGCTATAGACATAATGGTACGTCAATATAAAACCTATATATAAACATTATAGCAAAGAGAATACAACGCATTATAGTTTATGGAGGAAGTGTAAAGCCGGGTCCGCTGCGGCTTGTTTTCGCATTAGCTAACACACTAACATGTAACTAACACGAGAAGTGGGCGTGGCTTTGGTGTTAGCTAACAGGATAGCAAGCTAACACGTTATCCGTCGTGGATGGAACCGCATTCACCCGCATTCGCATAGTTTTCATAAAACCTATAAACAAACATTTTGTGTAAGAAATTGTTGTTGTTCTATTTGTCCAAATAAAGTACCTACTAATTTTATCTTTCGAAGAATAAAGCCGGGGCGGGTCGATAGTAGCTAATATAGCTGTGTTATCTGAGCTGACTTAAGTAGATGTTATTGTACCTTAGTTGTCCTTATTAGTCAAGATTTAAATCAGTTTTTGAACAGATCAATGAAATCAAAAACATCGCAGGAGTGCGGTTAATTGTACTATTATTTATTCTGTGGCGCGGTGGTGGGCTCGCTCAAAAAATATCAAAAGTATGAGATAATATCAAAGTGTCCACGTACTAAACGCAGATGCGGCGCTCAGTGACAAGCGAATTGATTAAATTAATAAAATAAGGAAAATTAATAAATATATATATATATATATATTTAAACGTTTTTATGTGACGGATAACAACTTTTTTTGTTTGCTACCCTGTCAGTTTCAGCCGGATAGATAATCGGGAAGTGCTCGAAATTTGAGTTGCAAGATTCCAGGACAGACAGAAATACATAGATAGATACATTCCATACATACTCGTACATACAAGGGAAATTAAATAAACGCTTTTAAAAAAATTTAACGCGCAGTCATGCAAATAGAAATTAGCTAAAATTTATTACTATTATTATTTTAGAGAAAAATAAGCGGAGACCTTGCTCAACGTGAGAAATAACTTTTCTGAATAATATCTAAAAGTATACAATTGAGTTATGCGGTGATTCTTGAACTCTCAACAAAATTATAGGGAATTTTTATATACCTATTTGTTTAATACTTCTGCACAAAAAACACATGCTATATTATTTGTTGAGTGATGGAGGACTTTGATGGGTAGCATTTTCTGCCAGTCATCCTGGACTGTGCTTTTTCCCTAAAACGCCAGTTCTATCAAAAAACTCAGCAACTCTATCGCCCGTTTAAGAGATCGGGGGGAGGGAAGGAGATAGCAATACATTTACTAAATACCTACTTTGCGAAGAGTTCGTCAAGCGCCTAGTGTAAAGAAGTGGCAATTAACCTTTCCATTGTTTTGAAATAGTCATTCAGAAAAACGGCCGCTTTGTCACTCACCTTCTCGTAAGACTGCCTTCAAAAGCGTGCCTCTTCCTCAATACAAAAAATAGTAATTTGATGCGTAGGCTTTTGAAATAGAACATTACCTACTACATTTGTACGGGATTTCAACGGCAGCTATTTGACTAAACTAAACAGAAGATTTTAGAGGAGTTAGCAATGACTTACCACCAAACGTCCAAACAAACAAAATCAAGTACACTGATTCGAGTACGAAAAATATTTCGTAGTTCGGAGCCAGAGAGGGAGTGGCAGAGGCCTCCTCGAGTACTCATCCTGAGTTGCTACCAAATTTGGTGTAGCAGTAGAACTACTGGGAACATTATAAAGCTGACTCCGACCGCTGACGTACCGCCCATCCAACCGACAAACATCTGCCACACCAGCAACTGGCCTTTCAAAAATGATTTCCTGAATACGAAAAAAAATGTGTTTAAATAGTAGATTGTATGACAAGGGAGCAACATTATATTTTGATGATGAGAGCGCTATTTTGAATCCAGAGCGGAGTGAAGGTCAATCGCAGTGAGGGATTTTTAAGTGGAATCCTGAACGTAGCGAGGGATTCAATATACGTCGCCCGAGGGAAAATATTTTTACGTCCGAGTGATACACCTACTTTTCATCTCCCAATATAAGAAAAAGGCGTTTTAGATATTATGCAACTCAAATATTTATTCAAAAGGATATTAGATAGACCAAAAATACACAACTTAAAATAAACTAGGTTTGCTTAGCTAAACATTTAAATAATATTTTAATAATAATATTTTTTATAATATTTACTTTGGACTTCTTTGATTTGTTTTTTTTATTTTGATTTGATTTATGTCCTTCAGATTTCAGACAATCTCTTCAGATATTGTGTTATAGATTTCGATTTGAATGTAATTATTGATACTGAGATCCAAAGTGTAAAGGTTGCTTACATTTGGGCTATTCGTGAGTAGGTCCAGTTTCCGAAAAAGAATTCACTCCTTTTTCATTTTCCCACTCGATAAAACTGTTAAAAGCTATCAATTATTTTTACCGGAATTTAATTGGTAATAGATTCTGTATTATATTTTGTGCATAATTTCTTACATTGTCAGGTGTAAAGTAAGTAGTAGTGAAATAATGTGTTCACATGGGATGGGCCATAAAAGGGGACAATGTAATCGGGTCCATGAATACATTCGGATTCTCATAAAAGTTAAATTACTATAGTTATCAGTTAATTAGTACCTAGTTAGGTACCTGCGTAGGATAGGAAAGAACAGTATAATAAGTTCGAGATGAACTGCTTACTTAAACAAAATGTGTTTTTACACTGCCTGGTAACCGCTAAGACTTTAATATCGGATGCAGACGTAAATCCTTGGATGGTCTTTATTCCTCCATAAAAATCTCACTCCATACACCTTATTAAAAGTTTAACTTAAATCACACCAACCTGTATCTGGGCCCCAAACTGCAGACGTTTTGGAAATCAGCTTCGATGTCTTCCACTAGGCTTATAATTTGGTTTTTATTCATGGGAAATCCGTAAATCACAGTGAATATACTGAACATACACATGAGGTAGCAGAAACTCTCGGAGGCCAGCGAGTAGTCCACGGTAACCATCACTCCATTGTAAATATTCAAGGAATTAAGCACCATTCCAGAGGCGGTGATTCCAGTACTGAAAAACAATACTACGAACCTACAACAAAAATAAAAACATGGGTGTATTTACAAATTATCTATCTACATATCTTCTTCTATACTCATAATAAAGCAATAGGAACGAAATAGTCTGTACAAAGAAGGTAATAAAAAAAAATGGTCTAGCTTATTGTAAGTACCCAGTTAAGTTTGTTAGTTTGTTAGTTAGTTCGTTAGTTCGTTAGTTCGTTAGTTCGTTAGTTTGTTAGTTTGTTAGTTTGTTAGTTTGTTAGTTTGTTAGTTTGTTAGTTTGTTAGTTTGTTAGTTTGTTAGTTTGTTAGTTTGTTAGTTTGTTAGTTTGTTAGTTTGTTAGTTTGTTAGTTTGTTAGTTTGTTAGTTTGTTAGTTTGTTAGTTTGTTAGTTTGTTAGTTTGTTAGTTTGTTAGTTTGTTAGTTTGTTAGTTTGTTAGTTTGTTAGTTTGTTAGTTTGTTAGTTTGTTAGTTTGTTAGTTTGTTAGTTTGTTAGATTGTTAGATTGTTAGTTTGTCAGTTTGTTTGTCTGTATGTTTATTCGCGCATCACGTCATAATACCGTAGTCTGGTTGGCTCAGTGGGAGACCGCTCTCGGCCACCAGTCTGAAGTACCTGAGTTCTCTTCCCAACTAAACTCATTTTTTTTTTCATTTTTGTCTGTCTGTATGTCTGTCTGTCTGTCTGTCTGTCTGTATCTTGTCTAGGTATCACGCCGAAACTACTGAATGAATTTTAATGAAACTTGGTATGATTTAAGTTCATAGTACGAGCGCGTAGCGCGCGCTTCCCCTGCCGCCTATTACACTTCCGGTAACATTCTTCCGTTTACACATTATTAACACTTTTCACGAATCACTAGATTGCAGAAAAGCGAGCGAAAAGGTATTAAATATCAAAAATTCAACCGCTTAGGATAAAAAGAAGTGGTTCTAATTCAGTTTGCAAGATTTGATCTAAACATACATACTGACATATTGCAAGACAAATGAAAGCTTTTAAAAAAGATAGCAGCATGAGGAACACATGCTGCTATCTATACGCGTGTAAATGACGAATCATTGTTTTATTGTAAACGAGCTGTGCCCCGCGGCTTTGCCCGCGTGGTCATTTCATTTCAATGTATAAAGTACGAGTACAATTATTATACTACATTTCTTCAAAATTCGTTCAGCCGTCAAATGGTTTTTTTATAGATTACTTGGCATTTAATCATCGGATTAAGTAACCAAATACCCTAGTTTTTAAGTCAAACCCTAAGTTATCCAACAGTGAAATCCACATCGTAACCGGTCCCTCATCCCCCACCCTCCCTTTTATATCTAAGAACCATCTCGATCACATCAGTTTTCAAAAAGAGAAAACCGTATCAAAATCTGTCCATTCGTTTGGGAGCTACGATGCCACAGATAGACATTAGGATACACACAGTGAAACATACACACCCTAAATTTATAACACCCCTCTCGTTGAAGTTCGGGGGTTAATAAAAATTATATTTACCTCATGTAAGAATCTCTCCTGGCGAAAAATAATCCCTCAATTGCAAGTATGATAAAAAACTGTGGATGAAAGTTGAATAAATTAACATCGGACCTCCCAAAATCATAATATTTTTTAAAAATGATATCCTTAATCTTTTGAACGTAACGCATTTTGTGACAATAGTGGCGTTTTCTTCGTATAGGCACTCGGATAATGAGTTAAAAGTAGATAGTTCTAAAGAAACTTGACCAATTAATTACTTATAAATTAAGTACGTAGGTATGACATTACGATCAAACCATTATGCCGTGAAAATTGGCCCATAATGAGCTTTATCCAATTAGGAAACACTGCAATTCCGTTAAAATGGATCACAGTAGTCATTTAAAAGTCACATGTCTTGATTCTCACTGATTAATGTACAATTATTATGAAAAAGGTACCCAAGTACGATTGCGGCAACGATGACGAGTAGGTTAGGTATTAACTGGGATTGACAAGTGCTTTTTGCGGAAACTTTGTTTCGTAGAAGATCTTTGCTATAATGTTATATTTTCATATTTATTTAAGTATTAAATTATACTATATTATTATTATCTATTATTTGGCTGTTACACCACCCGGTTACCGCGGAAGGCAGATCAGATGGAATATGGGTCCGGAATGTAGTATGGGAAACTCACTTGGTCTGCCGATCACGCGGCTCCCTTGGTTTGTTGAGGGCCGATGTCGAGGGCTGATATCGAGCTGATACGTTGAGGTGATGATGTGGCGAGCTGATGATTATGGGCTGATAACACTTCACACACATTGATCACTTATGGTTTATTTGTATATAATTATTGATGCGCGCGCGCGTATTTCGTCCGCTTCTCGCTCGCGAGCCGACTCAACGGGTATTAACTTCGTCCGGGCGCAGCCACAGACGTTTGATGGCACAGATGGCATTGCTGAGGTTGACGCAGTTGGCTGAAAATTGCTTGAATTAGTGATTGATGATTCGCCCAATAAGGAAGGTGATAGGGGCGGTGTTTCATCATTAGGACCAAGATTTTTTTCTCCAGTGTCAAAGTTTAGTCCGTCCGTAAGAACAGATAATTCTTCAGGATTAGTCACTCTAAGGGTAGTTCTGTCCAATTTTTCAGCAGGATTGGTCACTCCAATGGTAGTTCTGCCCGATGTTTCAGCAGGATTAGTCACTTCAAAGGTAGTTCTGTTAGATGGTCCTGCTGGATAACTCATTCCAGTGTCAAAGTGTATTCTTTCAGATTTTTCTGCAGGATTAGCCTCTCTAGTGTCAGGGTTTGATCTATCCATTACAAATAATGATGTTGCTGGATTCTCCTCTTCAGTTTCAGGGTTTGGTCTATCCGTTACAAAATACGGTGCAAAGTCAATTTCTTGGAATAGAGTACGATTAAATGGATAAACACCTGTTTTGCAAAAAGCAGCCAGAATGTTCGATTGTGTGAAAGCCAAAGGCACAGCAGTTTTTATGATCCCTGGTATATCGTAGATCGACATAGTTTTTCCAGGGTGACTCAGCATCCATCCATCACAAGCAGTGTTTACAGCTTTTTTGAAGGGTCCGAAGACAGATCGATCCAAGGGCTGAAATTTGTGGGAACAGTGTGGGGGAAATGACAGCAAAGTGAGTCCATTTTCTTTACAATAATCCAATGCATTAATGTGGATATGAGATGAATGGTTATCCATAACAAGCAAGACTTTGTGCGTTGGAGAAGCGTTAGAGAATTTCTTTAAATGTTTGAACCGTAGTCACCCCTGTTTCGTCAACATTATACACATCTTGTGGCTCATAGGCGTGTCTGTCCATAACTTTTTGCAAGTTGTTATAAAATGCTTCTACGTTTGTGTGATTAAAACTTGTTGCTCTTGAAAGGCTAGTATCCTGAGCTACACGAACAGACAGTGCGGGATTTCTTTTCATAAATGATCGAAACCACTCCTCGCCAGCTATCTCATTCTCAATCCAGGTAGCAGGTCGCTTTAGTTCGTATTTAGTTGTAAGCTTAAAAGCTAACTTTCGTGTCTCTTTTGGAGAAAAACCAAAATATATTTCCGCGGAACGTTGGATATACTTTGATAACTGCTGTTCTTGCTCCTCGTTAAATACTCTATTATGGCTGACTTACTCCATTCTGACGTTGACTTCATTTTGGCTGTCGCCGTCGCCGGCTGCATCACGTTTATGAATGTATCGAAACAAAGACATCCGATTAACTTGTGTATTTCCGCAGCTGACCGTATAGATGTCCCGCGTTTCACTGTTTGATAAGCATCTTGATACTGTTGCAGGTGACACTGACCTCTTTCCGTCTTCCTTACAAGTTGTCGAGGCATCTAAACAAAAAAAAATGTTTACTTATGTCCCAACTGTACCTGGAAAATATGGCACAACCGTACGCATTGCATTCATTCGCAAAAAAACTTTTGGTCTGACTATACCAGATAACCTACGATCAAATTAATCACTGCTTTTTAACCACTAATGTTTAAGTTTTTACGAGAAAAAACACTTATCACTCTATCTATATACATAAAACAATAATCACACAACGAAATCGAACAAAAAACTTACTTTTCTTCGTAAAATAGTAATATGGTACTCTGCAAGCCGCTACGTCGCGCGCCGGCTGACGCAATTGTCATGATTTCCAATTTTATTTTATACCTGATGGACGAATTTAATTACACAATATTGTGAAACACGTTCGGACAGGCACGCCACTCCTCTCTGCCCTTGAACCCGCCTCCGTATTCCTTATAGTTTCGCCAGTACGACGACTGTCACGACCGTACGTATCCTGGCAAAATCGTACCCAGTCTACCTAACTTCTAAAAAATATTATTTATTATCATAACTTTGGACCCGTATCCCGCAGGAATCCTTTATTTTTTCGGGATAAAAAGTATTCACAATATTAACCCATTAATAACTTACAATCCCGATCCTGCGGGAACCCTTTCATTTTTCGGGATATAAAGTATCCTATGTCCTACCTCGTAGTATGAACTCAAATCATATTAAGTTTCATTTAAATTCATTCAGTAGTTTCGGCGTGATGCCTAGCCAAGATACAGACAGACAGACAAAAATGAAAAAGAAAACAGTTTTGGCTTCAGTATCGAGTACAGAGTATCCTCCAGTAAAAAATATCTAAATATCTTCATTGTACAGAATTGGACCTGGTACAGTTTTATTATAAGTATAGATTGTAGAGGTAGGTTGATTGCGAGGCATACTGTCGCGATGCAAACTGAGATCGAGCAGTAATTCTAGTAGCCACTCTATATCTAAACTATAGATTGAGTGTAAATTTGGAGATTATCTGCATATAAGTGGTAGGAAGAAGTTAGTTTCTCAGAGATTGAGTTTATAAAAACAGGAAAATGAAGAAGAGAAAGCACACCACTTGTGGAACACCAGCTGAAGTGTCGCACCAGGAAGAGAAATTCTCTTCAAAGCGTACCCGCTGCCGGCGCCCGTACAAGTAGCTGTGAAACCAGTCGATCGCTGTTGGAGATATGTTAATAGAGTGTAATATTCCTAAAAGGCCATCAAAATCGACATTGTTAAATGCGTTGCTAAAATCGAGCAAACTCAACACTGTCTATTATTTATTCTGTGACACTGTTACCTGACCATCATCCATGCCAAGACGAATGTCATCTGTTATTTTCGTCAGTGCTGTAACTGTGCTGTGGCCAGGATGAAAGCCAGATTGAAAAGGATTGAGAATATTATTTATATTTAGAAAATAGCATAGTTATTTATGGACAAGGCGTTCTAGGACTTTCGATAGGAATGGGAGGATAGAAATAGGACGATATTCGGAAAATATTTTAGGATTAAACTTTTTGGGGAGAGGGATAATTTGGGCTTCTTTCCATAAGGCAGGAAAAGCTTGCCAACCGCGTTTGAAAGAATTGATATCACACTTTTCTTAACATCACAAGGTGTGAAAAGTCTAAAGAAAAAGGTGAAAAATTGGGAGCTGGTTTGTCTGAAAGAAGCTGAACTGTTTTACCTTTGATAGTCCCATCAATAAATGTTGAAGTGGAAAAGTGTTTATTTAATGAGTTGATATCTAGATTGTTAGGTACGGAGTTTTGATGAGATTTACCAACTCCCATTGATCTAAAAATGTCCAACCTTTGCCAGATCTCCATTTTCTACAGCCTCGTGAATGTGGCGACGTTGTGCATCTCTACACATCATATTACAATGATTCCGAGATTTTACATATTTAAATTTGTTAGTATCATTTGGAAGAAATTTAAATTTAGATTTAGTGACAGTTTTTCTATGCATTGCTTTTTTATATCTACTGTAAGCCAAGGTGCAGGGAGATGTTTTATCTTTATTGATCGAATAGGTGCATGGGCATCGTAAAGAAGTGTCAAGGTTGAGTTAAAGATCGATACTTTATCTACTGCTTACTTACTTATTTACTTACTTTATTTACTTTATCTGCGTTTACTACTGGTTCCCAGTCAATCTCAATAGCATCCTTACACAGATTATCCAATTTCATTGCACTGAAGTTGCGTTGCAGAAGAATGGTAGGTTTCGGTTTTGGATGACGTATTTTGTAAGATATGAATATTAAATCATGATAGGAAAATTCATCAGCTGGCCATGCCTGGCTACATGCATTGGAGAGGACACGATAGCTAAATCAAGAAGAAAGGGAGTAGAATTCGGGAAATTGTGAGTAGCATTTAGAGGAAGAATATGCATGTTGCTGGACTTAATGATAGAGTGTAAAGAAGACGAGCAAAAGTCACGTCTGAGAAGGCAATTATTGAAGTCACCCATTATAATGGAGTGACTATATAGAGGAGTGAGATTTTCAAGGATTTGTTCGAAAGAAGAAAAGTAGTTAATGCGCAGAGAAGGACAATAGTAGCTTCCGAGTAGAATTTTGGTATGAGAAAGAAGTATTTCTATAAACAAATGTTCACCGCCATGAGGAGGTGGAGGCTGCGTAGACATACTAACAATTGATTGAGGGATATGGGCACGGAGATAGATGGCTACACCACCACCACCACGGCCAGTTCGATCATTGCGAATTAAAATGAAACCGGGTAATGAATAAGAGATAGAATAAGAGAGAGGGGAGACAAGGTTTTAACCATGATTTGGAGACTACTATTGTTACGAGAACGGTGAATTCCCGGATAACATAAAGAGATGGATATCAAATTACATCCAAACCGTTTGCAGAGCATTTAGACACGAATGAACATATGGCAAAACAAGCAGTCTTACCTTTCAGTCCCCACAGCTATACACCTCAGTTCTTTTGCAACACGCACGTATTGTAAACTAAGTACACGAATGAAGAAACTAACGTTTATATTATTCTAATCTGTTTGATTTGGCAAAGGACAAACCTTTGTCAACGGTCGCGTAAGAAAAGAACCATTTGGTAAACGTAGGTTCGCGATGCGTATTACTCCATCTGGTCCGCTGTGTAGCTATTCTACACGAGCGATAGGCCAATGTAGCGGAGGAGTTTCCGATTTAATGATTACCACGAAACCGATTTTCAGTGGTGGCGAATGTTTAGTCCTCTTTTCCCGTTGAGTTAGCGATTGAAGATATTCATTTTTCCCACGCTTCCAGAAATCTTGTTGAAAACGCAGGATGAGTTGACACCGTACTAGGCGCGTAATTTTGATAAAGGTAAGATCCTCGTCTGGAACGGCCGTTAGTGGTTCTAGTGTTAAGAACATCGTTTGGACAGGCACTTAACGGGTAGAGGGGAGTTGAGCATAGCTTCGATTTGCACGAATAACGTAAAGAGTTCATCTAAAGTTAACGATTGATTGTTGACAATTCGATAAAGCGATGATTTTACAGCTTTAATTTGAATCTCCCTTGGTGGCGTGTGGGAACACGCCACCAAAATGTGGGCTGGAGGGAGAATTAAATTTGAATTCAATGTTTTCTGTACGAGAAGCTTCCTGCATAATTGAGGCAAGTTCTCGCTGACTGGCTACAAAATTCGACCCTCGGTCCAAATAGATGATCTGAATTCTGCCCCGACGACCGGATACGGAGCGTCGAAGCGCGGCGATGAATGATTCCGACGTCAAATCAGTAGCTACTTCTAAGTGAACTGCTTTAGTCGTAAAGCAAACGAAAAGGCAAAGATAAGCTTTGCTTTTGCAACGCTTTTCGGGTGTTGATGGGGCTGCCCCGATTCTGTAGCGCATCTGGGATGTTCGCTGAATGCCGGGTGAATTGCTTTTACGCAACTATGCGGAAACGGTGCACATCCCTGGTGCGCCGGGTGCGGGGTGGCCCCGGCAGCATCCTTAAAGCATTTGCAGAGAGGTTCGATTGTCAGTACATGAACTACTGTTGCAGTGTTCATGTACTGACAAGGTAAATTCCGTTAGATTAATTTTAATTTTAGTGTAAATTTTTAAATTGTGTATTTTAATAACTTGTGAATGACCCTAGATGGTCGAAATAAAGAATATATTAATATTATTATTATTTACTTATATTAGCACCACGATGCTTGCCTGATTTGATTCTGAACGGACCTCCGCAGTCAACGCCGACGATACTAAACAGTTTTACTTGATTTACACGAACTGCAGGTAAATCACTCATGAACGGTCCGAGAGGAGTAGGATTTGTTTTAAAACACTTTAAACATTTTGAAACGCGATGTCTAATAGCACGTTTAGCTAATAAAATTCAAAATTATTGACTAACTAAATAATGTAACGTATTGATTCCAGGGTGTCAATTTTCACGATGGAGAGCGTCTATGAAAAATATAAATGATGTGTACATACCTGATGTGTATTTACCTGATGTGTACATTGAATGGACGGAGTATTGTCTAAGGAGCGGGTATTTTTTGTGGTGGGGTGAATATTACCTACACGTGGGTGGAGCCATGGGCTCACCGATAGCTCCGGTGGTGGCAAATATTTTCATGGAGTGGTTCGAAAGTATAGTACTGACAGACGCTGCTGTGAAACCACGATACTGGTGGCGGTATGTGGATGACGTGTTTGCTATTATCGCAAAGGATTCCCTGGATGCCTTGGTTTCGTTTCTGAACTCTGTTCACCAGAAAATCCGGTTTAACGTGAAGAAGAGAAGGATGGGAGTTTGCCTTTTTTGGATGTTCGTGTCATAAGAAAGCCAAATGGCACGTTGGCTCATACCGTTTATCGGAAGTCGACACACACGGATAAGTACCTGCAGGCGAATTCTCACCATCATCCGTCACATCTGGCTTCCGTACCGAGGACACTGATTAACAGGGCTTTGCAAATATGTGACCTTCAGCATGTCGGCGCTGAACTGGAGCATGTCAGATGAGTGCTGGAAGACAACGGCTACCATTGGCGTCAGTGTTGCCGCTGGGCTAGTACTACTGTACGTAAGCGACCGGACACAGTGGATAGATTCCCAATTTATCTGCCTTTCATTAAAGGGGTTACTTAAATTCAAATTGATTTGATTGGTCATCACCTGCGGCGGAGGTATGGTATAAGAACGTTGTTCCGATCACCATCACAACTCCGACGTTTTCTGCGTTCACCTAAGGATAAGGAGTTGTTGAGTGGACCAGGTGTGTACAGGATTCCTTGCGATTGCGGTGAAAGCTATATTGGCGAGAAACGTAGGAATATTTCAACCAGAATAGCTGAACACATCAGAAGCGTCAAGAATATGGATACCGATCGTTCAGCGGTAGCGGAACACGCCCACATCCCGGACTCTGGCCATTATTTGCGTTTTGATAGGGTTTCTGTGCTAGCGAGGGAGAAGTTTTTTGTTCCTCGAAAGGTACGGGAGGCTATCGAAATTAGTCGCTATTCCAACTTTAACCGGGATCGTGGGTGGATTATTCCTTCGGCGTGGAGACCAGTTCTTGATGCGACTGACACTGGGGACACAACGAGCGCAGTGTGCCAACAATCAAAGTTAACGGAAGTGAATGACAGTGACAACGAAGTGACTGTGCAGGCCGAACATAGTTGAGCGCCACAATCGCCGCCCACTGGGCCGCCCGCGCCACGCACGCGTCGTCAGTTGCGTGCTGACGTTCGTAGCGCTCGTCGCGGCTTGTCGGCTTAACACTCCCAGATGAAGGACTTCAAAATAGTCTGAAACAGGTCGGAGTATTTCCGATTTTCTTTTTCGTGAGTTTTTAGCCGTTTTATTTATATTTAATATGAATATCACTCGTGTTAGTTTTCAAAATCAGAGAGCGGTTATGATCATAGAAGTTAGTTGAGCATATCTCGGGAGCAAGGCAGGATGTTTGTGACTCTATTCTAGTCCAGATCTCGATAGCTTACCGCCCACCCTGAGAAAACCCAGGCTGTCGATGAACGGATTTCAAAGAAGCTTCCTTCTTTCAACGCTTTGATTGAATTTTTGATTGATTTTTGATTGAAATTGACTGAATATGTTTTACGATCATCAATAACGCATTGTGAAGTTCTGTACGATTCGAGGAAAACTAGTGAAAATTACTGACACGATTTGCTACGAATGTCTTCCAACGGGAAGACGGTGATCAAATCCATGAGAGCGCGACGGTCGAATCTGACCACGCAAACATGGCTAAAATGGGTAGAAGAGGTGGATAAACCTCAATGTACAAATTTGAGTAAATCTGCCAGAAGAGCAGCCGCATAAAGCTCAAGCCTCGGTAGGGAAACAACTTTGATAGGAGCTACCCTTGCTTTTGACAAAACAAAAAAGACCTTGACTTTATCATACACATCAAGAACTCGAAGGAATACTACACCCGCAAATCCACGCTGAGAGCTATCCGCGAATCCGTGAATTTCTCACGATTTGATTTGAGAAACGGATAGATGACGCGGAATTTTAAGGTTCTGAATGAGAGACAGTTCTTCGGTGTAGTGACTCCATTGTCGTTTGATGTCTTCAGGAGGATCTTCATCCCAGGAAACTCCAAGAATCCACAATTTCTGTACCAAATACTTCGCAAAGAAAGTTATCGGTGAAAGGAAACCGAGTGGATCATAGATTCTAGCGAGTTCACTTACAATATTACATTACGATCTTGGGCTTGACTTCAAATATGAAATTATCAGATCTAGGTTCCCACTTCCAACCAATATTTTGAGAGTATTGGACTTCTCAACGTCCATCTATGCATGGTTGAGCTATGGTTGACTACATCAAATGGTTTGGAGAAATCTGTGTGAATAATATGGACTTCGTGCTTCCTTTCCAAGGCTCCAGAAAACCATGCTGACTAGGATTGATCAACGGTTTTAGATGAAGGATAATGTAAAAAAAAATATTGTATTGTTAAGTATTTTGTAATTATTGATTAGCTCAAAATATGTGTTTTAAAAAAGCTTATCCAAACTTAGGTGCAAGTTTAATTAAAAATAAATAGGCTTTTGAGGCGATCCACCAACAGAACAGCTTGATGGTAGCAAAGTTTGGTATTACTAAGAAAGTAAGAAGGGAATTCTAAGATTTCCTTAAAGTTATAGGCCAGTTTAAATAACAAAATAAAAGCTTGACTGGTGCTTGTAAATGTGAGTCCACGTACATGCAACAGTCAAACCTTTTGTGTATGTAGTTATCCACATAATTGGTGTTAAAATATCTTGCTCGTGTCAAATATCTGAATTATTTACTAATATTGGCTATTTGCTGTTCTTTTTGCTGATTGCCGCAATATGTTGAAATATGAATACGATGTACTCATTATCTGAAACAATTGAGGAATAGTAAATTAGAAATTAATACAAATGAAGAAACGAGCAAGTCATTCGGCTGTAACTTTGCCCCAATGACAAAATCATAAGTATACCTACAGGTTGGTTGGAGAAAAACTCTCTATCTAGATAATTATAGATTTCCACTCACGGCAGGGCCCTATTTCATAGAGCGACAAATCATAATAAACCTACAAATGTCAGTCATAATAAACCTACAATGTCATATAACAAAAATGTACGACATTTCGATAGTTTGACTAACAATTGTCGGTTCGATTGACATTTGTCAGTGTACTATAGTTTTATGAAATAGGGCCAAGGAAACTAGAAATCTATTGAAGTATTTATCAGAAATTGAAATTATTATTTACTAGCTGATGCCCGCGGTTTCGCACGCGTGGTCATTTTAATACATAGCTATCTATTGGTAAAATAATTTTTAAAATCAGTTCAGTAGGTCCAGAGATTACCGCCCACAACCTCACAAACTTACAAACTTTACCTCTTTATAATATTAGTATAGATATTATTTGAATTATTGGTAGTGTTAATAATGTTAATGTCTCTAATAATTTTCTATTTTTTTACCCATAGATGACCATTTTATAGTAATTTCTATTAATTCATTTTCTATTAATTTTCTATTTTTTTTACCCAAGGCTGTTAACGACCTCAAATTACGCGACAAGAAAATGATGAATCCTTTTTTGTATTTAATGCCATCTACATAGTATTTGAAGAACTATCTTTGACATTAGACTGGTTTTGACGTCAGTTAAATAACGTTTCGTTTTCAAATTTGTTGCTTTTTGTCATACTTGATTTTTGCGTTGAAAATAGTGCACCTACTCCCAGAAATATGTGAGTATATTTTTTTTTCTTACGAATGTAATAATTTTGAAACCCAAATTATTGAAACAGGTATATTGTCTTGGTATACTTTTTTTTGTTTTATCACAATTATGTTCTTTTTCAGAAGAAGAAAACTTCCGTAAACAGTATTAGTCATGGCTGAAAATACTGATGAACTTAGTTCATCTTTGTGGTTACATATCAGGATCGTCAGAGCTGTTCCAAGACCACAAAACTCAAGGGAGTTTTCTGTCATCACCATCAACCTATACTAGTCCACTGCTTGACATAGGCCTCTCCCAAGGCGCGCCACTGAGCCCGATCTTCGGCTCTTCTCTTCCAATGGCAGCCAGCTACATTGCGCAGATCGTCGCTCCATCTAGCCGGAGGGAGTCCTACACTACGTTTTCCGATTCGCGGTCTCCACTCTAGAACCCGTCTACCCTAACGGTTATCGGTTCTACGACAAATGTGACCAGCCCATTGCCACTTCAGCTTGTTTATTTTCTGAGCTATGTCAGTTACCTTAGTTCTCTGTCGAATCACCTCATTTCGGATTCGATTACTCAAAGAAACTCCGAGCATAGCTCGTTCCATAGCTTGCTGAGCGACCATGAGCCTGTGGATCAGTCGCACCGTCAATGTCCACGTTTGTCCACGCTCCGTATCACATTTAAGGACTGCAGGCAGTCGAGGGAGGCATTCCCGGAGTTAAATCCGAGATTCTCCCGTAAACTCCTAAACCTTAAAAGGGATAAGCTCCGACAAGTCGTCGGAATAATCACCGGTCATTGTGCCCTTAATAAACACCTATTTACTATAGGCATTACAGACAGCCCCCTGTGCAGAGGATGCATGAAGAAACGGCCACGCATGTGCTCTTGGAGTGCAGTAGCGTGGCGAACCAGAGAGCGCATTTCCTGGGAACACCAGGAACCCTACAGAAGGCCTGCATCAGGATACAGGAGTTGCTGGCCTTCCTGGAGGACATCGGGTGGCTGCAGTGACTAGCAGTACCACCCATCACGCAAAAAGGGCCGACATACGGCCTAATTGCGGAAAAGTGCCCGCGCATCAAGTATCAAGTATCAAGTAAGTATCCGTATGTCATTACGGGTAGGACGCACTGGTTGAAGATTCTTGTCTTCAGGCATTGTGGAATGGGCGACGAGAAGACTTGACGAAGTTTTTCAAAGCTGCCCAGCCCAGCTGAATCCTCCTACTGGCTTCCTTCTTAAAATTGTTCCTACCCAGTTTAACGGTTTGTCCGAGGTAAATATTATACTCCTGTACAATTTTGAGAGGCATGCCACTGACTACTATTGGTTCCAGTATAATATTGTCATTGATCATGATTTTTGTTTTGTCTATGTTCATGCGGAGACCAATTCGTCGTGAGGCTTCAAGCAGGCTAGCAAGCATCTGACGCAGCTCTTGCAGCGACTCCGCCATAAATACGATATCATCTGTGAATCGCAAGTGTGAGATGTACTCACCGTTAATATTGATGCCCACCCCTTTCCAGTCCGGCGTCCTAAACTTGTCCTCCATTGCGGTCGTAAACAGTTTCGGGGATATAACATCCCCCTGTCTTACACCTCTGAGCAATGGGATAGGCTCAGTACTCTGGTCCTGTACTTGGACTGACATCGTAGCAGCGTCATACAGACATCTCAGCACTTCGATATATCAGCAATTCACTTGGCATCGCTGCAAGGAATCCAGAACAGACCAGGTCTCGATTGAGTCAAAGGTTTTTACGTAGTCCACAAACGCTAAGCACAGTGGCCGATTATACTCTTCGGTTTTCTGTATAATTTGGTGCACTGTGTGAATGTGGTCTACGGTGCCATATCCTCCTCGAAGCCCAGCCTGCTCTGGAGGCTGAAACTCGTCAAGTCTTCGCGCGAGACGGTTTGTGATGACCCTCGAGAACAATTTATAGACATGGCTCAGAAGTGAGATGGGTCTATAATTTTTAAGCAAGGTTTATCACTCTTCTTGAAAAACAGTACCACCACACTCCTGTGCCATGCCTCGGGAGTTCTCCTGCAGTTAGCAACGGAGTTAAATAGGATCTGAAGCTCCTTGAGGTAAGGTTTACCACCCGCCTTTAAAAGCTCCGATGTAACTCCGTCTTCACCGTAGGCTTTTCCATTTTTCAATTGTCGCAGGGAAATTTCCATCTCTTCCAAGCTAGCAGACGTCAGTCTGCTAGCTCATCAGTATAGTGGCGAGTCAACGTGGCTCTTGAATCCTCACAAACAATCTCAGGCCGAAGAGCATGCGAAGCGTATAAGTTTCGGTAAAAATCCTCGATCTCGGCAGTAATCTCCGGTTTTGACACGACGGTTCTGACATCAGCTGTTTTGAGTTTTTTCAGGTGACTCTTACCAAGTTACTGATCAAAACCTTTAGATCCTCGGCTCTGGACGGTCTCTTGGATCCTCATTTTGAATAAGGCGTGCGTTGGAGGACTGAAGGTCACGTCATGTCATCTTCTTAATCTTTTTGTTAAGAGCCATCTGTACTGACAAAGGAGCTTGCTTACTTTCTCTTCTTTGTGTCATGAGCCGGAGAGTCTCATCTGAGAGCTTGTTTTTTTTTTTTACCTTTACGCTGCATACTACAAAACTTTTGGCCCTCTTCTTTAAGGATTCTTACCACCTTCTCAAGTCCCTGTGGTTTCCACGGCATCGAATCATCTATTCAGATTCTCCTGGAATTTTTCAGAACCAGACAAAATTTGGAGCTGGTTTGGTCGGAGCGTGGACTTTATCAGGCGGAGCCGCTCAAGCTGAAAGTCAATATTTAGAGTGCCTCGAACCAATCTGGTATTAAACCTATTGATCACTGAGACATCTCTGAATATGTGCTTCTTATCCGCCATAATAAAGTCGATCTCATTTTTAGTAACACCATCCGGGCTTCGCCACGTCCACTTTCTTTGGGGCTGCTTCTTAAAGAAAGAATTCAATACGAAGAGCCCCTCCCTCTCAAGAAAGGGAAGAAAGGGACTAAGCAAGGGAAGGGTAATATATTAAACAGTCTATGTATGTATGTATTTATGTATCTATGTATGTGATAACAGTAACGGTTATCTGGAAGAAATCGCTTTAAGCGGTAAGACCACCCATTGTACTGTATGTAAAATAAATGTCCATTCTTGTGTATGATTTATTTTGTGTGCAATAAAGCGTTTATCTATCTATCTATCTATGTGGGTATGTGGATGTTCCACCATAGCGTCATATCTATCTATGTGGGTATGTGGATGTTCCACCATAGCGTCATATCTATCTATGTGGGTATGTGGATGTTCCACCATAGCGTCATATCTATCTATGTGGGTATGTGGATGTTCCACCATAGCGTCATATCTATCTATGTGGGTATGTGGATGTTCCACCATAGCGTCATATCTATTGGGTATTATTAGGTATTCTGTGCTATTGGTTCTATTTTGACAAGCAAGGTGTCAATCGATTTGCCTTCAGGTATAGTGTCAAGGGCTTTTTTTACCTGACTACGGTAAGGCAAAGTAAGGGTTATGTGTTCAAACAAAAAACTTGGTCTGATTTTGACAAGCGAAGTATCAATCGATTTGTCTTCATCGTAAGAGTGTCATAGGCTATGACTTATCCGACCGTAATCGGGTTTTAATTTTTGAACCTAAGTCTTGTCAAAAGTTCAGTTTTATTTTCATTCTAGAAAGTACAACAATTATTTTACTCAATTTTGTTATATTTTTGTTATTCTCATAACTTGGATACTTATGTGTATTTAACATTTGAACATAAATATACCCATAACAATTCAAATATAAAATTATCAACACAATAGACCGTGATGTCAAGACCAAAATCTCAGTCTGATAAAACTTTACAGGTGAAGATGAAACGTAACATTATTTTATAAATACTTAGTGATTATTTGTTATAATTTGAGTTATTTTAACTGGGTTTATTCTTATAAAAATACACTAAGCAATACAAAAAATGACGTATGAAATTACCGCTTTATTTGGTTATACCGTCAATTTAAAACGAGTTTTCTATCTTACAAAAACCGGATTTAAAAACTGGTTGTTCGTCCCGGACTGCGACAGAGCAGACCTGGACTAAACATTAGTAGTTGAAGTATCAGTACCATCCTGTGTAGGTACCTACCGTAGTAAACGTATCGAGCTGAACCACGGGCTGGCCCGTAAATTTGATATTGATGGGCATCTGCGCGCGCATTATTATTAGGACGATGTCCGCGCGGACCATGCGGCCGAGAGGCGTCTCCTGCCACCCGCAGCTCCAGCAAGCATCTCCTACAGCAAAACCCTGGAACACAGCATATTAAATTTATAGATAGAACCATCATATAGTGTCTGTCTGTGAGAAGACTTAAGCTCTGATCGGATTCGGATTCGACAGATAGTCAAACCACACGGGTCTGATGTACGAACCTGTTAAAAACTCGTTGTTTGAAATGTGACTGTAACTGACATTAAACATTGTCATGTAATTCTTAACCGCTGAATCCCCTTTGGCGCTGTAGCGACCAAGATCCAAAACGGCAAATCCCCCTTGGTCGCTAGAGCAACCAAAAAAAAACATGGAAGTTAATTTTAACGGTTTGACCTATTTAAATCGATTTAAATGTAATCTCGCATATATTATCGAATTAGTGTGTTTCTCTCTTCAAAAGGATATATATATTATACGTAAAAACACTAACAAGTATATTAAAAAAAAAATACAAAAAAAAAACACGGCCTTTCTCCGCGAGCCGTAAAACATTTTGAAATTTTTGTTGGTTTTCACGAAAATATAGATTTTGTTTTAAAGGGATGCAGATAATAGGCTGAATGGTTGAATACAGTAAGGTATTTAAAACTCCCATACAAAAAATAATAATATTGGTGACAACCCTAAAATATGTTAACTATCCTATCACGTCGCACCAAAAAGAAGGTCAGTATGTACATACTGCTCCATGTGCGGGTTTACGTTGGAAGGCCTCCTCTCGCCCTCCTCTCGCCTCTTCTTGCCAGGCACCGGGGGAAAGACCCGGTTGAGTAGAGACTGTTCAGCAGAGAGCAATTTTGGGTGAGCCAGCCTATTGTTGCACGCATAAAATAACACCAAACACCGAACAAAAAATAATACCAAAGGCTAAAAAATAATAAAGGATAATGTTATCATACACTTGAAACTAATCACATACAACATTATATTTTACCTTTTACAAGATAATAAGACGTTCACGATTTTACTTCGAAGAACTGACCACAGCGTAGTAGGCTCTATATGCGTGAGGTCTGTCAAACAGACTTAACAAATACACCAAGGTCAAGGTTTTTATTGTTTTTTTTCCCTGCTGACTCCTTAAGTTTATTATTATTTATTCTGTGTTTCATGTATTTCATGAATGAAAAAAATTGAAATGTCAAAAGTCATAAAACTATCGTTACTCGCCATGACGTGTGGATTACCCCACCTTGGTACTTAATAAAAAATTGTTTCTCATTCTTTATCAATTAATTATCACTTTGAGCAAAAACATTAGTTAATTTAAATACAAAGTTACCTACTATGTATAAACATCTTAAATATTTGACCCCCAACATAAAAAGAGGGGTGTTATAAGTTTAGGTTGTTTATCTTTGTGTATGTGTCTGTCTCTGGCATCATCATCATCATCATCATCAGCCTGAGTCAGTCCACTGCTGGACATAAGCCTCTCCCAAAGCACGCCATTACCTCTTCTCTTCCAACTGCTACCAGCCACTTTGCGTATATCGTCGCTCCACCTAGCGAGAGGGCGTCCTGTACTACGTATACCGAGTCGCGGCCTCCACTCAAAAATACATGTAGACGGTTATCAGTCCTGCGACAGATATGATCCGCCCACTGCCTCTTCAGGTTACCAATCCTAAGGGCTATGTCGACCATTTTGGTTCTCTGCCGGATTCTCGCTCGGACCTCATTCCGGTTACGATCTTTCAGAGAAACTACAAGCATAGCCATTTCCATAGCCTGCTGTGACATAGTGACTCCATAGTGACCTTAAATTAGTAGAATAGTCTTACTGTGGGTGTCCACGACTCAGCTCCGTATGTCATAACAGGCAATATTCACTGGTTGAAAACTTTTGTCTTCATACTTTGCGGTATTTGGTCATCGATCGATTTTGATGCATTTTTTATGTGTTTGAAAGCCGATATAATGAGGGATAGGTTAGTTGGGGATTATGTTAATTTTTAATTTGTGCACTGAGCTCAGTTTTAAGATCGCATGATCAATTTTCTGCTAGCCGCTTCCAATAGGAGTAGTGAGAGGAATAGTTGATTCAATTCTCAACTGGAAAGAATGCCGGACCGCAGGCTATTTTTCATCATCATGTTTGTGATAGTTTAGTTAGTTACTAGTTTTCAGTAAAGTTGTTGTAAGTGAAACCTGATAATTTCTGAACCAAAGAAGGAATTTATCAATTCTATGTAAGATATGGTATTATCTACGTAATTTACAATATCTTTTAATGCCAAAATATTGCAAATGCCTTTATATACTTTGCTTTACTACATTTAAAATACAATTAAATGGGACAACTGCCACTATCCATTTGTGCGAAGATTTCAAAACTATGTTATCCATACCAATATATAAAAGTGAAACGTTGTCTGTTTGTTTGTTTGTTGTATGGGGAGCTTTCACGCGATAACGGCTTGACGGATTTGGATGAAATTTGGAATGGAGATAGCTTATAGCCTATTATAAAACATATGATACTTTTTATCCGGGAAAATTGTAATTTTTTCACGGGAAAACTGGAAAGTCTTGATTACTCGCTGCAAGGTACGGTTGCCATGGAAACGAAATAACAAGTCTGTCAAAAAACTTCAAGAGCATTGGTGCTATACCTACTTTTGCATTGGTTTTTAATATCTTAGAAGAACATAGCATGCTTATTTCGCGATAAACAGTAGTCCGCGCAGTAGTAATTTGAGAATTATAAAATTTTTAATTTATCATTATTTCTCAGCACTTAATAAATTTCAAAAGGTATTTCAAATCATTTTACTGCACTTGTCTCGAATTACGTTACGTACATATTGTTAACAATAATAGGCGACCGCGATTCTCCGTCGCATACACGGAATAATTGACTTGACCGTGCCTACTTATTAACTTTTAAAGAAAGTGTTAGTTATCCCTTTAAACACTTGAAAATAACACCTTAAATTGATATTTATTTTGTATCTGTGACAAAATGGGCCATCTTATGAAGAATAAAAAAAAAGGGATAAATTTGAAATTGATTTTCTATTCATTGTTGCCGTCGAATGTGTTAGTAGTTTAATACCATTAGTTACACATGTTCATACTCACTTTGTTCATTAGAATAGTGCCAAGGCAGCAGGGTATCCATATTTGGAAGATTGCACCATTGGCCATCAATACGAATAAAACGTTGAATTCTCCTTTGTCAAACCCCTAAATATAAATATAATATTATAAATTAATATACAACGTTATTTTTTGTTTACGCAATTTGTGAAACTAATTTGGAATCACCAGCACATTCCAATAAACATGTTTCATAATATGTTTCGTTTTATCCCAAAAACATACTCAATGTTGTAAAGCATGAACTCATCTTTCGGGTAGCGAGAGTGTCAGAAAAATCAAAGTAAACTTGCCGCCCGCGCCGCTGGTACAAAATGGCGGCGGTGTTGTAATGTACGGTTAGTACAAAATAAAAAACAAAAATATTGGTATTAATATTTTTATGTACAGAATCTGTAGCAGTACCTAATAAACAAAATATAAAGCAAAACTGCATTTTCATATTTCAAACTGGCTGTATCCGCGGCTTCGCACGAGTGGCCATTTCTTTAGGTTAAAACAACTCTATTACTATTAACCAAGACCTAAATTAACAATATACCAAAATTTAAACAAAATTCCTTCAGCCATCAAAAAGTTTTTATCGATTGCTCGGCTTTTACTCATCGGATTGAGATAATAAGTACACCAGTTTTTAAGTCAAACCCTAAGCTATTCAACCGTTAAAACAGCATCGCAATCGGTTTAGTAGTTTTTACGTGATGCGTGAACAAATAAGAGGAGGCATTGTCCCTCACTAATTAACTATTATAATATTACTGTTTCATTTGTTTTTTTGACAATAGTGACAGCTGTCATCCAAAACGAAGGTATTGATGAGATCTATCACTTTTGTAAAAAAACTACTAGTCTAGGATCAATAGTTGCAGAGTTACAGCCCCTTTATGTTTGACAGCTATCATCCGTGCCTTGGACATAGTTTATCCTTTGGCAAATACCACCAAAATAATGAGATATCCAGGAGTATACAGCTCGGTTGAGTGGCATTTAGTAAACTGGACGACGTCCTCAAATCAAAGACCATTCCACAATGCCTGAAGGCCTGCCTCTATAAACAATGTGTCGTATCTACCATGACGTATGGTGCCGAGACATAGATGCTCTCAAAGGAACCTATGTACAGACTAGGAGTTAAAAGCCATGGAGCGAGCCATGCTTGGCATCAAATTAAAAGACCTCATTCTAATGTCAAAGTCCTACGCCAAGGCCAGGCGAGGTCATGGCTGGTGGAGAAAGTCTTTGACCGAGTGGCAACCAAGAACTGGCACAAGGAAGCTCAGATGTCCAGAGGTGCGATGGGTCAATGATCTCGTCAGGGTGAAGGGAAAGACATGGATGAGGTTAACATCCAATCGAAAGGCGTGGCAACAGCGAAAGGAGGCCTATACCCAGCAGTGGGTAGCGTATAGCGGCTGTGATGAGTTAGAGCATGGCTTGTGTTTATTGGTTAATTGCTGTCAATATCATTATCTAAATATGTCCAAATAGACATTTCTACAAAAAAACAGGTCTTTGCACAATATATTTTGAAGGGACAACAATAATAAGACAAACGTAAAATCCCTAATTATCCTTCGCGTTCCACGAGTGTCGATGGGCACATACATTAATTATTTTCCTATTGTTTCAAAAATTAGTGGAACTTGAAGGGTTTGGTATTTAAAAAACCCATAATGCGCAACAAAAACATAGAGTAACTCCGTTTTAAATTTGGCGTCCGATCGTCTGCGCGCAGCACTCGCGTCTGAACTTGTTTGAAATATATGAGATTGCCTAGACGCGTTTGACGACGGCACGACACGTGACCATTTTCGCCGTAATCATTATGCTTCCTTTCTGTGAGTTAGGTATTTTGTGCGTTGAGGCATATATTATGCGGGTTCGAGACCCGTCCGTGATCCAATGTTTTCCTATAGAAAAATACTCGCTCAAGCTTTGCCCGCGTGAAAACTTTGCCTTAAGGATGAAATTTCAATAAAACCTTCCTTAGTGCAGCTCTAGGATACTCAAGGAATATTTACTCCAAATTTCAAACCTCGTCCATCGGCTTAGGTTGTGCGTTGTCTGTCAATCAGTCACTAGGTAGGTATCATAGATGATAAACTACGAGTTTTTTTTTATTTCGTACTAGGCAATCGTTTGACCACGATCTCACCTGATGAAAAGCGATGTTGTGGTCGAAGGTGTAGCACGCTTGCCTAGTAGTAATTGCCTAGTATGTCACGGAATAGCGTATAAACCAATAGGTTTATAGAAGATAAATAAATAAGTCATAATTTTGTTTTCGTCATTTTACGTGACAGGCTGTTGCGCGTAGATAATACTAGTAAGATAAGTCTAATATAGGATCGGATCGGAAGCCGGACCGTAAGAAGCTTTCGAATAGGTGGACCGATAACCTGGTGAAAGTCGAGGGGAACCGCTAGATGCAAGTAGCGAGCAACCGCTCGTAATGGCAAGATATGTTCCTACAAAAAGTCATAAGCCTCTCAGCTTGTGTTCAGCAGTAGATGTCTTCCTACCAATGAGTACGACGATGATAATAAGCGAATTAAAAGCGATTCTACTAGGTATGTAACGGCTACTTACCTCTGCTATTTGGTATACTACCAAACAAATCACAAGCGCGCTTAACATCGTTTGATACATCAATATCAGCCGGAATATAGATGAAACTGCCTCAATAGACCTTGAACAAAATATACAGTTATTCTGAGAATACAGATATGTGGAGAACGATTTTCGCCTATTCCAAAAAAGATTTGATCGACGAAGGGGTACGAAATCGATAATATCCGCTCAACGGAAACCTTCAGTCAACGTCTGTTCATAAATATATCCTAGGCGTAGCCTGACATGCTGTGCACATGCCATTTCTACCGAATATGTTTAGAACTACAATATCCTCAAGCTTGATAATCAAAAGGCAGCGGATCGTACTTACTTATAAACAGATATATGCCAGGTCACAATTCTTTTTATCCTCTTGTTAAGCTCCAGTTGTACAGCTACTCTGCGAGGGTCTTGCTTCGGCAAGCTCACTACAGTCTCGTCCAATCCATCGAAAATAACTTCAAAGTCTAATATGATCATGTCCATCATGGTGTAGAAATGTAGTAAAAAATGGAATAGCATGTAGATATAGACTGAAATATAATAAAATTCATACCAATATATAAAAGTTAAACGTTGTCTGTTTGTTTGTTTGTTTGTTTAGATATAGCTTAAACCCTGGAATAAAACATAAGATACTTTTTATCCAGTTTTTTTTTAAGTTTCCACGCGTAAACTGGAAAATGTTGATTACTCACTGTAAGGAACGGTTGTCATCAGAATGGTCTGTGGTTGCCATGGAAACGAAATAACAAGTCTGCCAAAAAAGAACTAGAACATTGTTTGTTCTCTGCTAATAAGAGTCCTCTTAACCGATCTCCGTCTTTCCGTAGTGTAAATACCATTAGGCGATCAGCTTTTGGGTATCGAACTCACATCGAACCTGAATTTTGAGTCTTACATTGATTCCAAAGCCAAGGTAGCGGCAAAGAAACTTGGTATTTTGTCTAAGGTTAGGCGGTAATTCACGCCGGGACAGATTTTGAATCTTTGTCACACACAGGTCCGATCTTGTATGGAGTACTGTTGCCACCTCTAGGACGGTTCTAGGAGCCTTCCTAAGTATCTTCTTGCAGGTCTTAGTGGCAACGTTGATTTTTTTTCTTTCATCAGCCCAGTCTAGATATGCCGCACGCTTTAGAGCCACAGCACGACCACACCTGGATCCAAACCAAGTCCTGAGCTTTGCAGAAAATTATAGGTCGTCCCTCTCATCTGTATTTCTTAATTTTTTTAGGTACTCGATCCACTGTAGACGTATATCGGATGTCTCAATTGTAATTTTTTGTTTGTTTTCAGTCTTTTCCCACCGAAATCCTAAATCCTTAACTATCCTCCTGAGGCTAACTTCTGATCCTTGAAAATTATTATCTTCCTGTAATTTTCTTCTTATTTTCTAAACAGTAGGAAGATCTTTATTCGTATATGAAAGTTGTTGATGCACCTTTTTACCACATTTTGGTCAAAATTATCAATTACAGTTACTGGTTTTACTCTCGGCCTTTTCTTACCAGGTGTTCTAAACACTGCAAATAACTCAGAATTGTTTGCTAGAATTGAAATATTCCTAACAATGCCTACAGACATATTTGTAGCATGTGCTATCCGTTTCTGACATTGTTTTAGATTTAAAATGGCCCGTTGTAATAAGTTTATATTTGTTTTTTTTGTTTGTCCAGTTTATTCTCCGACCTGCTCTAATCAGTCAATATTGATCTATCAGAAGCACTGGTTGTCCGGTTTTCAATCTGGTATGTAAGCTTTTAATGGTTGTTTCCAAATTTTTATGCAATGTTATTGTCGCTTCTGTTGTTTCATTTTTTACCAGTTTCAAATTAGCAACAATTTCATTGGTCTCTTTTTTAATGAAACCATTCACGTCGTAGACTATTTTTCTAGCTTGCCTAGTTAACACTTTTTTTGGCATCTTTCCCACTTCGAAGCGAATAAGTCATTATTAAACGTATATAAACAACGATATGCGCGACTGTACCTAGGAGACTTGAGACACAGAATATATACACTAACGCCTTGAGACGCATGAACGGGGTGAAACGAAGGGAAGGCGACTGAGCGACAAATACAGCACCAGCGCCGGGCGCCTTTCCCGTCCGACCTCCCGAACCATCTGTCCTATTGCCAAACAGACCTAAAAATCGATTTGTGCTCATTCAAAATCAGCGCTATTAAACCGTGACGGCACATGTACCCTAGATAATTTTTTAAACGGTTTAATTTAGCTTGCAATGTTTGTTTTAATTATCTTTTTTGTACAGACTTTTCTCACTTACTGCTTTATTATAGATATTTAAATATATAGATGCCCAGAAAGTTTGAAAATGCCCAATACGAAAGGGCAGTACGATAATAATTGATGAAAAAAATAAATTGACCGGGGTTTATTCATAATGCCTTTCACATATTGGGCAGACTAATAAAAAATATGTGTTTTATTATTTTTTTTTTAAAATGCCTATTAAACAGTACCGTGACATACCTACTGACTGACTGACAGACAACGCACAGCCTGAACCAAGATTTGAATGTTTGAGGAAATATTTCTTGTGTATCCTAGAGGTACATTCCTCTCCATCCAAAGGTTGCCTGGAAGAGATCGCTTTTAGCGATAAGGCCGCCCATTGTACACTTCTTCTGCTATTGTTCCTTTATTTTTTGTTGATTTTGTTTGTGGTGTGTGCAATAAAGAATTTATCTATCTATCTATCTATCTATCTATCTATCTATCTATCTATCTATCTACATTATGGAAGGAACTATAAACCGGAAAATTTACTTACCAGATAAATACTTCGCAAACAAACGTAACTAATCCATTTACATAATTCTAAACTGGGATCCTAAAATTACTTTCGCTAAATAAGTAACCTACCTACTTATTATTATCTCGACCAAGAAACTCTAATATTACCTACCTACGAACTTCAAATAATAGTAGATTAGTAGCCAAGGGCTGTAAGGCATCAATTGCAGCCCGAGATATTTAGGCGCACGAGCGCAGTGAGGGCGCCTATAGTTCGAGGGTGCAATTGATGCTTACACCCGAGCTAACTACTCTGCTTTACATCTCGATTGTGAGGTAAGTAGAAAAAAACCGGCATTACAAGAATAAAACATTTTATTAGTTAAAATTTATGGTGAAATTTTATAGTGAAATGAGAACAATTTTCAAATTTTAGGGACAGGTGTTTTTTGGGTATGTTAATAGTTTGAGATTGTAATATTTGTTGGTCGTGGACAAAATCTGACGGGATGAAGCTTTCTTCAGCAGAAGTTGATGGTTGGCGTTCATCTCTTGAGAAAGATGTTTCATTTATTGAAAGCTGAATAGTTTCCGTTATTTGTTTGGTAATTTTACTTTTATTTTGTATGGAATCTTCGATGTATCCTTCAGCCACCTTGCTGGATTTCCACCCACAGTGCCTTTTTATAGTGGTTAAGTAAGCCCCAGCATCGGCTAAAAGTGTAGCCAATGTTCTCCGGAAGCAATGACCTGTGTACAATTCCGGGTTATCTAACTTTAAATAACTTGCGATTTGCTTCGGCATACTTCTGATGGTATTTTTTCCAATAACTTGTTTGTAGCATTTGCCTTGGTGGTACTTCAAAAAAAATCGGTTGGTGTTTACATTTTGAGGACGAAGATTTCTGTATTTTTGTACGAATTCAGAGAATTCTTGAGGAACTACAAATGTTCGGTCAATTTTAGTTTTTGTGTTCGGTAGATAATTACTAACAACTGACCCTGTTGTTCTATGTTCTCTATTGTTATATTTGTCAATTCAATACCTCGGCATGCGCCAGTTATACCGAAGATAAGAACCACCTAAAACAAGCGAAATATAAAAATAAGTAAGTATGTTTTATAGGATTGTAAGAATTTAAAAGATAAATGATGAAGTATTACCATTATGTGATTTGTTATTTTACGTACCTTAACAGCTAAATATATGTCATCAGGGGCTTCATTTATGAATGTTTTCACGTCTTGCGCTGTAAAAACCTTTGACTTTTTGCTTTTGTGCCCAGCTGATTGTCTTTTTAGAAAAGATGATAATTTTGAAAAGTTCTTGATATTGATGTCGTGTTTAGTACTTATAGTTACTTTTAACATTGAATAAATGCACCACAAACTAGATGGCTGCAGCTTTTTTGATAGCTCACTAAAGTATGTTAAGAATACAGTCTCAGATAAAGACTTTACTCGTTTTTCTTTTCGCCACTTCATGAACTCGTCGTAAGTTTTCAAATATCTCTCTTTAGAACTTTCAGGCAAAATATTGTTAATTGCTGCTTCAGCTTCCATTTTCATTGAATCGGGAGTGCAGCTTATATCTTCATCACTTGCAGAACTCATGTTTTTTTCCTAATTAGCACGTAATTATAAAAAAAACCCAAAAACAAAATAATATTTATAGTAAAAGTTTTCTATTCCCGCCTTTTTTCATCATTTTTTAAATTATTTTTTTCTAAAACGAAATTGAGCTTCGCTGTTCGATATTTAAAATTGATGACTATTATACTCATACGAAGAAAAGGCTGAATAGCAAAGCGACCTCTTTTGTCATTGGGCTGAATGCATGATGTCTATTGCCAGTATGATGGTTAGATGTACGCGAACTTTTTTAAAGAGTGAAGTTTTTTTTTTAATTACTTACCGCCCTAGGGCTTTTCTAGCTACATTATACCCTAGAGCGCTAATTGGTCACCTACAAGCCCCATTTGGGGGTAATAAGGACCTACTTACCGAATATGAGAGATGTAAAACAAATTAACAAATCTAAAACAAACCAACCAACGAATCTAATTGAAAACCTAAAATGCTTTCGATAAATTACCCTCTCATTGGCAATTTTTTTATTACCTTCTTTGTACAGACTTTTTGTTACTTAAGCCTTTATTATAATTATTTAAATAGATAAATGCCCGGACAGTTTGCAAAATGCCCAATATGAAAGGGCAATATGATAATAACTATTGAAAAATAAATGGACGGTCTTGACTGGGCAGATAAATGTTAAGATATGTTCTATTAAATCCTTTTAATTATGCCTATAAAACAGTACTCCTTGACATACTTACTGACTGACTGACTCACAGACAACGCACAGCCTAAACCGGTGGCCCTAGAGATTTGAAATTTGAAGTAAATATTCCTTGAGTATCCTAGAGATGCACACACAGACATCCTACAGACTTAACTTTAAACCGGAAAACTTGAATACCAACTCCAAATAAATACCTCACAAACAAAACAAACGTAACTGATCCATATACAAAATTCTAAAGATCCTAAAATTACTTTCGTTAAGTACTCGTATGTAACCTACCTACTTATTTTTATCCCAACCAGGAATCTCTAATACCTACCTACAATTTTCAAATAAAGCAAACAAACAAATAATTCGAAAACAAACCAACCAACGAATCAAATTAAAAACCTAAAATACATTCGATAATTTACCCTCTCCCTGGCTTGTGCTCCGTGCCTTGCCTGCCTGTCTATTGGCCGACTGCGATATCAACTATTATATATTCTGTGGCAGCACGCAGTCCGTCTTTGCACGCGCGTCGTGCGGCAGATAATAATAATATTATGACGGAAAAATACACTACTGCATGTTTTTTTTTGCTACAGCAGTTTAATTATATTTTATTTTTAACTTCAAAAATAACATAATTTTGGACCCCTTTCCCGCAGGAACCCTTAATTTATTCGGGATTAAACGTACTGTAAATTTTATCCCATCATATAAAATATGACTGCGCCAAGTTGCATCAATATCCGTCTAGTAGTTTCTAGTAGTTTCAGAAAAGTATGTGTTCTATTAAATAACTGTCAACCCTGTTCTGCAGGAACCCTTTAACTTTCGGGATGAAAATTATTCTTTGTCATACCTCGTAGTATGAACTCAAATAATACCAGGTTTCATTTGAATTCAATTAGTAGTTTCGGCGTGATACACGGCCGAAACAGACAGACAAAAATGAAAAAAAAAGCAGTTTTGGTTTCAGTATCGAATATACAATACCCTCCAAAAAAAACTAAATAACTTCAATGTACAGAAACGGATGCGATGACCACATTCATAATACGTCACTTTGTGCATCTAGTCATGACATCTAGTCAGTTAAGACATTAACATTGACTTACCATCAAATGTATAAACATACATTACGCAGAGCACTGATTCGATGAAAAATAAAATTTCGTAATTTGGACTACGGTAAGCGTCATCTGTAGGGAGCCAGACAGGGAATATCAGAGGTCTTTGCGTGTGTTCATCTTGAGAGGCTATCAGGCTTTGGTGCAGCAGAAGAACTACTGGTTTCAACATAAACATCGTTCCGATCACAACCATAGGACCCATCCATCCAAAGAACAACTTCCACACCAGCAACTGGCCTTCCAAAAATGGTTTCCTGATCGCAAAAAAAGTGTCAAATAAAAATTTAAAAATGTAACAAGATATAAGGGGTGCTCATGAGTGTTAAATTATAGTAGCAGTTGGCAGTTAAGTCGGTACCTGTGATGGTACGACTGAAAAAAAACAAGATTAACACGTTGATGGACAGTACTTCATCATCGCCGGATGCATATATGATATTACTAAAATCCTACTAAAAGCCTACAGGCGTAGTATCACAAAAGGCGGAACAAAAATAGTGGTGATATGACAGAACGCCTTTAGGCGTATACGTCTTGGTCAGATCCATACTCCTCATCATCAGCAAACGGATCTTCACTCTATTCAGGTGTAGCAACCACATCAAATAACGTAGGATAATACAACGCCCACACACGTAGTGTGAGTGTGGAAGGAGCATATAAGTAACTATGTGTGCGTGAACATACTTTGCTCAAGGGCACTTTTAAAAATGTTACTTTGTGACAGTACTGACGACTGAATTACTTCTGCGGTGTCAGTACAACGTGCCGTTTCTTATACTTATATAGTAGGAACCAATCTTTATGGCGGCTGTGAAGCGCGCTGCGAGTGCGACTTCACGCTGGTACAGTAAGGCTCGCAATAATTCGAGTACATTTTTTACTACCTGCTTGTAGAACATAATAATAATAATAAACACTTTATTACACCAGAATTATGGAACAAATATGCAAGAATTTATTTTAAATATAGAACGGGTTGTCTTATCGCTTAAAGCGATCTCTTCCAGACAACCTTTGGATGGCCAGAAATAACGAATTAAAAAAGGACGGTGGTGCAAAACAATACAATAAATCATGCAAAATAAAAATGACTATACATACATATTTAATAAACTACACAAACCTTACTTACATGTCACATGCAAATAATGTTATGATTGAAAAATAATATGTGGTAAGTACATACACCATGTACACATAATGGAGAGATAAAAAAATGTTATACTTAGAGCTATGTTTTTAGTAGCTAAATCAGCGTCGACGCTTAACGCTTAACCTAGTCATTATTTTTCAACTAATCATTATATTATGTTAACATACGTCAACACAATAATATTATTATCGGAATATGCTGATATTGTGTTGGTGGATTGTATTGGTTGGTAACAAAAAACTTTAATAAAATTACTAAGGGTGCATTCCGATTCACGATAATATCGATGTCAGCGATCACAGTGCTAATTTGCGTTCCGATTCAGATATTGCGCTCAGGACAGTTGAGTGCTGCAGTTGATTCTGAACGCTCGTGAGCGTGATTACAATATCACAACAACATAACCTCAAAATTTGTTCAAAATTCAAAGTATTACTCGTGGGCACAGTAGTCTGTCTAAAAATTGGTGAATTGTCTGTAGTAATATTTGGAAATCTGTACGAAAATCACACACAATGAAATTCAAACAACAGTTGCCGTATTACAGAACTTAGTATCAATCAAATTGTCACTTTTTTCAAAGCAATTTCGACTCTATCGCAAGGCATTAGTGATAACGATATTGACAATCCGATTGAAACCAAGTTCTATGGTCGGGGCACAGTTTTATTTATTATTTATTTATTTATTTATTATTAAATTAGTTACTGCGCTTACAGTATTCACCAAAGCGCGCAGCAAGTCAAACACAGAATTATTATGCGTAACATAAAAACTAGTAAGTACATATATTAATTACATAAGAAAGTGATACAAAGGTTCAAAAAGTGGTTAAATTTTGTACAAAACATATCAATTTCTGGTTCCTGCGCAATCAAGTCATTGAGCAAATGTATGGCCTGGGCCGTGGGAGCATATTTAGCAGTTTGCGTGCGCATCGGCGGTGCCTCAAGCAGGCGCCGCGCGCGCCGCCACTGCAGCCGGTCTGGCGCGAACAATGCGCGAGCCAGAGCAGCAGGGTTATCAACTTTGTTGTTGAGCAGAAGGTAATAGTGCATCAACAATGCACACTTACGTCGCAACTCCAACGTGTTGACACCTACCATTCCGGAAAAAGGGTAAGAATTGTAGCTTCCAAACGAATGGTCCAAGTTAGGTGCGGTTTTTTATGTTTGAAAGCTGAGGAAATCAAGATGGTTCTTAGATAATAGAGTACGAGTTTAACACAATGGAGTATTCCACTTCCCGGGCGTAAGACTTTTTATTGTCGGACCTCTACACTAGAGAGCGTAGTATCTGTACTTATAATAAAGCAATAAGAACAAAAAAGACTGTCCAAAGAAGATAATAAGGTAAGGCGCATAAACCAAATGCATCCAAGTTCTCCCTCCGATTTAACTAGATGGCGCTGATTGACCTTAAACACGCAAGCATTTCATTCACTGCAACCGTCCCACTAAATTCAAATTTGTAAGTTTTTCGAATTCGGCTCACACTAGCTTTAGCGCTTTGCCTCAGCACGACCTCCAGCTCTTAAGTCCTTGCGACTGGAAGTTGTCTGTTTATTGAATTGCCTACTGACCAGTTGGTATGAAATTACTCTGTGCATATCTATCTATATATATATATATATATATATATATGCACAGAGTAATTTATCTCTCTCTCTTGATCAACCTATTCTGAATATACGTAACTTATACGAACTAGGTATTTCCTTCGCTTCATCTGCACGCTGCACGTCATTCGTTACCTTACCACCCGTCGCACTGCGACGCCTTACCAGGTTTTATTTAAAAACTGGGGTACTTGGTATCGTAGACCTTGCGCGCACTGCCTTGCGGTGGAATGCGGTGTGTTTATTCTAGCGTTTATTTCATATTGTATTATATGCGTTTATTTCATCGCAGTACGTGCACTTCTATGACACTCCGTACTTCACAGAATATGCGTTATAAAAACGTAAGGCAGTGCGCGCTAGCCTTATTCCGATGATTAGATACTGAGCAATCGATAAAAAACTATTTGACGGCTGAACGAATTTTGAAGAAATGTAGTATAATATTGTACTTTGTAGGTACTTTTGGTCCCGGAATAATACGTGTGGGCTACTTTTAAATGAAATGACCACGCGGGCAAAGCCGTGGGCACAGCTAGTATAATATAAAAATGATCTAGGGGACATAAATAAAGTTACATAAATTTGATAAGTCGACAATTGAATTTGACAGATAAACCTATGACTCCGTTCAGCGAACCCTCGCTAGTTAATTTTTATCCGGTGAATATTTCGCCGACTTACTTAAACGCACCCGATATACGTGTAGGGCATGTTCGGTGTAATCGCAAAATGGCAGATGTAATGACGTAATCCGTGACGTCACGAGGGATATCGTTGTCGTGCTCACGGTGACTCGGTACGCGTTTTAGCGCGATAATATCGATTTATTGATTTTAGCGCGTCTCGGAATGCACCCTAGACTGTACTTGAACAGAATTGCATGCATATGTGCAGCGTACGAATGTAGTATGCACACAAGCACAACCGCGGCAGGTGCGCGCGGGATGCGGCGGGTTAGTGGGAGGGTGTGCCCCAGCCTCTCACCTCTCCAAAGCCCGCTTACACCTTAACCACCTTAAATTAGCTATTGCGCTATTAGCATAAAATATATATTATTATTATTGATAGTCGCAAGGTGTACAGATTTTATGAAAACTAAAACTTTTACGTC
Organism: Alsophila aescularia; assembly: GCA_946251855.1. NCBI lineage: Eukaryota > Metazoa > Arthropoda > Insecta > Lepidoptera > Geometridae > Alsophila > Alsophila aescularia. Next base: position 11,521,900 of record OX276375.1, on the reverse strand, counting down.
GACGGACGTTCTGTCGTATCACTTTTGTCAGCTTGGTCGCCTGTAGCTGTTACTGTCCATCAACGTGTTATCTGCCTAAACATGATGTGTCTCTATAATACTACCTACGTAGGTAGTGGTAGACACGATCTTGAAACCATAACATATTTACAGACTATCTATGATTTGACTACACTAAAACAAACCTGTGTCTGGGTCCCAAGCTGCAAACGTTTTGAAAATCAGATGCCATATCTTCCAGTAGGCTTAAAATGTTGGCTTTGTTTAAGAAACATCCACAATTCACAATGAACATAGAACCCACCAGGACGACGTAGAAGAAGCTCTCGCAAGCCAACGAATGGTCCTCGGTAACCAATCCATGGTACATGGTCAAGGCATTAAGCACCAAGCCAACGAAGGCCATTCCAATATTGAAAAAAGATATTACAAACCTACAACAAAAATAAAAACAAAGATAGAAATAAATAAGGAAAAAAATATTTGTTATGTTCTCGCTAAGCAGACTTTAATGTCAAAATCATAATAACTTTAAATTAATGGTAACAATTCTCAACAGCGAAGAGACTGTGCTCTGTATATATATATATATATATATATATATATATATATATATATACATATTATATATGTGTATAAATATCGGATAAACAAAGATATGGAAAATGCTGATGTCTTTTTCCAGAATTTCCTTATCTGGTTCTCATATCGCCCGCGGTATGAGAAGGTGTGGTCCTAATATTAAAAAGACCATAAGGCAAAAAACACGGACACTAAATCATTGATTCTATTAATAATAATTATTTAACATATGTATATTTTAACGGTGTTGATGTTATTAAGCACTTATTTAGATAAATATAAAATAAAAATACCTTATAAAAGAATCTCTCCTGTCAAAAAATATTCCCTGTGCTGCAAATACCATAAACAGCTGCGGATGAAAATTGAATATATTAACATCGGTCCTCCCAAAATCATAATATTTTTTATAAATTAAATCCTTAATCTTTTGAACGCAACGCATTTTGTGACTAAAGTCGCGTTTTCTTCTGATAGACTTTCGGATAGTGAGTTAAAAGTATAGGGTTTTGAAGTTGACCAATTTATTATTAATCCGATCGAATCATGATGCCGTGATAATTGGCCAATAATGAGGTTTATCCAATTAGTAGGCACTGCAATATGGATAACAGTAGTTATTTCAAAGTCATATGTCTTGATTCTCACTTATTAATGTATAATTATTACAGAAAACTAGGTTCCTAAGTAGGGCAAAACTTGGTTAATCGGTGATAGTTTGATTATTTGATCACAGAATTTTATTTCTAAAACAGATCATTTTGCAAATTTACTATGTAAGAGTCTGTTCAATTGCCTACAGTAGTAAATCTAATAAGATTTTATTTTTGTTTTGTTTGTATCTCCATCCCCATTTAAAGTATTGACTCGAAACTTTTACGAGATGATAGATTAAAATGTATAGAATATTAAGTAGTACCTACAATTTGAAAATATGTTTATAAAGCTATTTAAAATCACGGTATTGTACTGATGTTTAGAACTATTTCACATATAGATGGAATGTTTACTAGTCATAAGCGCAATAAGTAGCATAGTTATTGCACTTATCGTTAGTATTTTAGTTTTAGGCAGCTGGTGCTTGCTGTAGTTAAACTATGTTCATAAGTGCAATAAGTGTCTGACCTATTGCAGTTTTTATTAGTCCTTGTCACGAGGCGGTCCCAGGCTTTGGGCTTACTCCACCAGCCCCGGGACCAAGCCTCAGTGGACAACATAAAAGGGTCAGGAACTATTGGAAGCACAGGAACAGGAGGAGATGACCATAAACAGCGGCTTCAAACAAAACGAACACTAACGACGGAATTATTATATACTAGCTGTGCCCTCGGCTTTGCTCGCGTGCTCATTTCATTTAAAAGTAGCCCACACGTTTTATTCCAGGGCCAAAAGCCAAACCACCACCAGACCAGTTGTAGGTTTGGTCCAGGTCCAGAGGACCAGGAGGACCAGGACCAAACCTGCAAAGTACAATATTATATATTATTACATTTCTTCAAAATTCGTTCAGCCGTCAAATAGTTTTTTATCGATTGCTCGGCATCTAATCATCGGAATAAGGCACTGCCTTGCCTTTTTATAACGCATATTCTGTGAAGTACGGCACTCCGTACTATTATGAGGTCCATACGAACAAATTTTAATGCAACGAAACATTGTGTTCTTAGTACAAATTATTTTTTATGATGTTTCACAGAACGACGTACTTACTGGCACTTTAACTGGCTCTTAATAATTACCTACCCTACCTACCTACTTTTTGAGCTTTTTCAACACGATATGAGGATTGATATGAAAAAATAAAAGTTTTCTATACTTTCTCTGTGAAGAGCAATACATGTACCTACCTCTGTATGTACACATTTCAATACCGACAACTAACCATTTTGCCAGTAAGACATTATGAAGAAACCTCCGATATAACTTTATAATTATGTAGGTACGTAGCTAGTACATTATAATATCTCATACAAGTTCATCTCAATTAAAATTTTCATAAAATATTTAATGTACAGATTTAGCCCAGTTACAGTTTTATTATAGTTATAGATATCAAGGAAAATGTAAAAAATAACGCATAAATAATGCAAAAATCTTTTAATTATGGAGCAAAACATTTCTACAGCGCGTGATTTCGATCCACGTACGTCTGGATTACGCACCCATGCATCTGTCCAACTGGGCCAGTGAGCCTCGTAGCAGAATGACGAAATTCGGTACCAGTCTAGTCGTAAACGGATGTATGATCACTTTAAATTTAACACAACTTTGGCTGCAGGAACCTTTTAATTTTTCAGGATAAAAAGTATTCAACATTTTAACACATTATATAAACTTTGACTGTGCCAAGTTACATCAAAATCCATCCAGTAGTTTTAGATTGATACGTTTTATTTTAAATAACTTTCTACCCCTATCCTGCGGGAACCGTTGAGTTTTCCGGGATAAAAAGTTTCCTAAATGTTAATCCAGTACATCAGCTATGATTCTGCCAAGTTTCATCAAAATCAGTCTGGTAGTTTCAGCGTGATGCGTGTTCAAAGAGACAGACAGACAGACAAAAAATAAAAATGTAACCATTTTTGCACTCCATATCGATTTTGAAGTTTATCTCAATCAAAATTTTCAAAAAATATTTAATGTACAGATTTAGCCCAGTTACAGTTTTATTATAGTATATATTTACAAGTCTCCAGTTGTTATAAACTTATTTATGTATTTTATAATATATTATTTTGTGCAATTCAGTTTTGCTAAAATCAATCGGAATGACAGGTTATTTGTATTTTGAATTAAAAATGTCAAACTATCAAATGGATTATGAAAGAATTAAGAGATCAAATGAGTATTATTACGAAAATTTTAAATAACTTTCTACCCCTATCCTGCGGGAACCGTTGAGTTTTCCGGGATAAAAAGTATCCTAAATGTTAATCCAGTACATCAACTATGATTCTGCCAAGTTTCATCAAAATCAGTCTGGTAGTTTCAGCGTGATGCATGTTCAAAGAGACAGACAGACAGACAGACAGACAAAAAATAAAAAGTAACCTTTTTGCACTCCATATCAATTTTGAAGTTTATAACAATCAAAATTTTCAAAAATTATTTAATGTACCGATTTAACCCAGTTACAGTTTTATTATAGTACTAGCTCCAGAGGACCAGGAGGACCAGGACCAAACATACAAAGTACAATATTATACTACATTTCTTCAAAATTCGTTCAGCCGTCAAATAGTTTTTTATCGATTGTTCGGCATCTAATCATCTGAATAAGGCACTGCCTTGCTTTTTTATCTTTTTTGCCTCTAAAGACCATAAAGTAACAAAAAGACGAAAACGTGTTTCTCGAGTTCATTCAACGTTCAAACCACTTCGTAACAAACCACTTGCGTGTTTTAAGGGTAGACAACGCCATCTAGTTTAAATGAAGTAACTTGTTATCATGAACGTCTTGTTATTGAGTAGAGAAAATTATCTCCGAAGGTACAGAGACAGGCACAGATTAGAGAGTAATTAAGGTGGTGAGGTAAATTGGATGGGGCATCAAGGGTAGCTCATTATTATGAGGTCCATACGAACAAATTTTAATGCAACGAAACATTGTGTTCTTAGTACAAATTATTTTTTATGATGTTTCTACAGAACGACGTACCTACTTACTGGCACTTTAACTGGCTCTTAATAATTACCTACCCTACCTACCTACTTTTTGAGCTTTTTCAACACGATACGAGGATTGATTTGAAAAAATAAAAGTTTTCTATACTTTCTCTGTGAAGTTTACCTCTGTATGTACACATTTCAATACCGACAACTAACCATTTTGCCAGTAAGACATTATGAAGAAACCTCCGATATAATTATATAATTATGTAGGTACGTAGGTAGTACATTATAATACCTCAATGGAAGAAACATAATAAAAAAACGTAGTACATATAATGTATATACATACTTAGAAAACTTCCAACGCTTCGAAGTATTTTTTACGCAAAAGCAATTGTGGTCTTTATTTATGCATACCCACGGATCAATTTCCTATGCAAGTATTTTTTACTTTCATTTCAAAAGAGCGATGGTGGCCTAATGGTTCTATAGTACAATTTAGAATCCAACGATACCGGGTTCAAAACCTAGGCTCCCGCACCAATGACTTTTCGAAGTTATGTGCGGTTTTCCATCGCTCCGTGCTTCGGAGGGCACGTTAAGCTGTCGGTCCCGGCTGTTATTGGTTAATAGCAGTCGTTAAGCCATGTCAGAGGCCCTCGGGCGGCCTGACAAACTCTGACATCAGAGGCCAGCACTACCTCATACGACAAACAAACAAACAATTTCAAGGCTTCAGAGTACTTTTTCACACACGCGATAGTGCTCCTTTTATATATAGAGATAAAGATCAATTTGCTATGCAAGTATTTTCTACCTTCAAGGCTTCCAAGTACTTTTATTTTGCAAACACGATTGTTCTCCTTATTTATATGACGGCAAAAATCAATTTCCTATGCAAGTATTTTCTATTTTCAAGGCTTTAATCTGTTTCTACAGAAAGCACTTGAAAGTATTTTGAACCCTGGTTTTTCGCCCTGGTGTTTGAAGATAGACGTACTTGAAAGCCCTGGTGCTGGATATTGCGAGTATGACCCATGCCTACGTGGAATTTGTTCGTGATTGATTCCAATTTCCACGCAGGCAGCGAGGAATTGGCGTCTTAAAATTAGAGAATTAGGCCCCTGGAGGTCGTGCTAGTGCTAGTGTGAGCCGAATCCGAAAAACCTGATAAATTTGAATTTAGCGGGACCTTTGGTTGCAGGAATGAAATGATTGCGTGTTTTAAGGTCAATCAGCGCCATCTAGTTAAATCGGAGGGAGAACTTTGATGCCTTTGGTTTATTCGCTTGAGTTGTTGATGCCATTGTGCTATCTTTACTCATACTACCTCATACCATCTCGGTTACCTCAGCTTGCAAACATAAAAAACCGCACCTAAGTCGGACCATTCGTTTGGATAGATCCCATTATATATATTGTTTTCAAACAAAACTTGACGGTTTACTTCAGGAAATTACATAAGCCTTAAAAAAATCAAAGAAAATGTAAAAAAGGCACAAAATATGTAAATGCTTATAAATATTGAGGCAAAACATTCATAGCAGCGCGTGGATTCGATCCATGTGCTTCTGGGTTGCAAGCCAGACACCGCTTCTACTGTGCCACTCTGACTTGTGGCATAAGAGCCGAATTCACGGTACCGTTTTATAAACGGATGTGCAATTATTATTCCATTCAAATTAACATAACTTTAGACTCATATCCCGCAGGAATCCCGTATTTATTCGTGATTAAAAGTATCATTCATTTTAACACATACTAGAAACTTTGACTGTGCCAAGTTACTTCAAAATCCGTACGGTAGTATCAGCGTGATATGTGTTGTTTTTAAATAACTTTCAACCCCTATCCTGCGGGAACCATTGTTTTTTTCGGGATAAAAAGTATTCTAAATGTTAATCCATAACATAAGCTATGATTGTGCCAAGTTACATCAAAATCCGTCGGGTAGTTTTTGCGTGATGCGTGTTCAAAGAGACAGACAGACAGACAGACAGACAAAAAATTAAAAAAAAAACCTTTTTGCATTCCATATCGATTTTGAAGTTCATCTCAATTAAAATTTTCAAAATATATTTAATGTACAGATTTAGCCCAGTTACAGTTTTATTATAGTATAGATAGATAGATAGATATAGATAGATAGATAGAAGTCTCCAGTTGTTATAAACTTATTTATGTATTTTATAATATATTATTTTGTGCAATTCAGTTTTGCTAAAATCAATCGGAATGACAGGTTATTTGTATTTTGAATTAAAAATGTCAAACTATCAAATGGAATGAAATGGATTATGAAAGAATTAAGAGATCAAATGAGTATTATTACGAAAGAGGTTTGACCTCGTTACAGCCTTACATAAAAGATGTCAGTTAGTTAGTTAGTTACTTGTAAAAATATTGAGTGTCTTCATAAATTCTGCATACGAGTAAATAAAACGAGTTGGTATGTAAGAAATTGTTTATTTAGAACTCATTTATTACAAAACGTTACAAAAGCCTTAATCTTAATACTAAATATAACGTAATCCCATATAAGTACTTACTTATATGGTCTTAGAAACTTTACAACTTATAGATACTCAAAAGTACTATAAAATGTACTTATCAAACTTAACATTTATATGAATCTCATTTTCTTATTTTGTTACAATCAGCAAAACTAATGTATTTAAACGTTCATGTAAAGCACAACGAGATCAATGTTTTAATCAGTCTGAAAAACTTAGCTCTAAAAACAGTATACATAATGTTCATCGAACAGGCTTCGATTGAACTTTGGTCAATCCAAGTTTGACACCGGGAAATCAGGGTTCTCCTAAAACTATTTTAAGTATCTATCTTTAAACGTTTATGTACGGCACAACCAGATCAATGTTTTAATTAGTCTGAAAAACTTGTCTTTTTTTAAGTAAGCCCGATTTTGTGAAATATTTTGCATTCACAGATGGTTCTTTGTCATGTTCAGCTCCTGATCATTGGAGCATTCAGTTAAGCTTTTTTCGATTACTCCACTAGTAGCTCCACTCATTCTCTGCATGTTGATTTATTATACACAAATTAATTGTTTTGTCTCTTAGTTGTATGGTCTCGACTAGGTCAGATGCTTATATAACCTTTCTACATCATGGTTATTTTTAGACGTTGGTTTTTGATAAATTTCAGCAGCACTTGTTGTAATTATTTGATTGCAGGCGGATGAGTCATTTTCAGAATCGTTAGTCCAATGTGGGCAATAATCCTTGTCTTTCACGCTAACATCCGAATCTTCAAACAAGTGAATATCTTCAGCATTATCACATTCATCTTCCTTGTACGACGGAAGGTTTTTCTAAAACTTTAAAGAATGACGAATAGACGATGGTGTCTTATTTTGAGCTTTGAGATTAAATAGTGAAGATCAAAGTCTTTAGCTAATTGAGAAGATTTACTGTATTCGTTTTGGAAATGATTAACGAAACTAATAACTAAGCTTGGCTCTTAAATATTTATCAAATAAAATTAATAAAGTAGGTACTTACGCGTAAATTTTCTCGCACTGGCACCAGGTGTGGTGACATGCGGCCATTCGGTGTAGTGCCACGACTTACTGACTAGCTAGCTAATAAACGCGCGTGAGACTACTTTGTTTCCATTCGTACCCCTTGAAATATCCAAAAAATTGTTTGCTTGGCATAAATGCAATAACTCGTCAATATCTTGCTATGTTACTTTAGTAGGTATGTTGTTTATGTCTGATTTTGCTACAAATAAATGCAATAACTTTACTTTTTACTCTAAATATTAATGATCTTTTGATTTAAGTTGATGACTTTCCTTTACATAATTGCAATAATTCGACTTGGTGCACTTTTGACTAGTAGAAAAGCTGCAATAACTCAAAGTTATTGCCCTTATGTTTAGTAAATGAGGTCTTCAAATTAAGAATGTACTTATTAAAAACAAAAATAACCATCTTATTTTATCGTTAGTAATAATACATAGAATTTTAGCATACCATGCCACAACTCAAGTTATTTCACTCTTGGTAAGAAAACCAAGACCAAATACCAATTTATTGTGGTTATGCTTAGTAAAAAACGGGATCGTCGATAGATACGTAAAAACTGTCTAAGAAGAAAATGTAAAGCTCGTTTTGCTGATTACAAATATGTATAAAACTCTGTTAGGTCTAAAAACCGAGTTGTTGCACTTTTGATAAGGACGACAGATATCTATATATCCATATACTTATAATAAAACTGTAACAGGTCCAATTCTGTACATTGAAGATATTTAGTAAACATTTTTTGGGGGCTGTTCTATATTTGATACTGAAGCCAAAACTGTAACTTTTTCATTTTTGTCTGTCTGTCTGTCTGTCTGTCTATGTGAATCTTGGCTAGGCATCACGCCGAAACTACTGAATGAATTCAAATGACCCTTGGCATCATTTGAATTCATACTACGAGGTAGGACATAAGATACTTTTCATTCCGAAAAGTTAAAGGGTTCCCGCAGGAAAGGGGTTGAATGATTTTTATAAGAACACGTATCACGCTGAAACTAATAGACGGATTTTGATGCAACTTGGCATAGTTATAGTTTATATGATGATTGAAAATTAAGAATATTTTTTATCCCGAAAATATAAAGAGTGTCACGTAACGCATTAAGGGATTAAGGAAGGGGAGAGATGGATCTCTCTTAAATGGGAGTAAGAGGAGGTATCTACGTGTTACGCCGTTGTGTGACGCAACGATTAGGTAGATAGGAGGTTTTACCTCTTTGCGTTATATTATGACGTAACGCTTGGAGGTAAAATCAAAGATTATCTAGAGTGAGATAGAAGGTCTCACATCTTTGCTCTACGTTGTGACGTAATGCTCAGAGGAAAGATCTATAGCCATAGAAGAACGTTATGACTTAGCCCTCAAGGAAGGACTGGACGGTAGTGGTAAGGTAAGATTATGAATTACCTTATTTCCAGTTTAAAACCTTTAGTCTATGACTAATGGACCGTAGAGGTAGCGTGTTATCTTACAGTTTGCAAGATTATGAATTACGCTTACCTCCGCATTAAGGCCTATACTAGTAATATACTCTTTAGATGGTATGAAGTCTTATTGTTCTATGACAATGGCTTGCCACTCTAGAAGAATAGCCGTAAAATGATGGATGGGGAATTATGCTTTTTAGACATAAATCCTCATGAGCATGAGGCGTTAACCTGGCTTTATTATGCGCTACGTACAAAAATTAAAAAAACTAAAGAATAGATATTATGTATATCAATACTTTTTGATTTTAAATATAATGACAATACACGAGGGTCTTTTTTAAGATATGTTGAAGATCTGTTTATGGTATTCAAGAGTGACAGAATTATTTCAAGATATCTTTATAGAATAATTAGAGGGAAATTCGGAGGATTACCTCTAGGCTTTCTAATAATCAGAGACTATCTTGAATAATTTATAGATGATTGAGGCAATCTATAGAATTACTCAAATCAGTCAAAGGAAATAAAGTTTAAGACCTGACTCCTAAAGGTTAGGAAAGAATTTGGGACTCCAAAGTTTCCCTATCATTTTTCCCTAAAATTTATGAAATTGAGGACCTACCTATCCTATGATGGGAGGATTCCTAAGTTTATTTAAGAAGCAAATATTTATACGTAAGATTAGTGAGGTAAAATGTTCTTCGTATGGAACGAGCGGAGAATCTGGAACTGTTCGAGATGGACTTCCAGAAACTCGGAGAGAAAGATATGTTCACAGCTGCCTCGAAGTAGGTTTTCGGTCTTGATGAAGAGTTTCGGTCTCCGACTTCAGTCCTCGGCAATGTGGTGAAGCTGGTCCTAGAGCCGTCTTTAATTCTTGGGCATCTGCGGGTTAATCAGGTGCCTTGGGGCACTATAACTTCCATACCAGATCACAACGGACGAGTTCCCTTCCAATTATATCAGTCTTGGTCTTTAGCTGGTGTATCTTCTCCGAGGAACTTCGGAGACCGGTGACGTTACTTTCCTGGCGAAGTCGTCGTGACTGGTGAAGAGTTGGTGTAATGTAGCCTTGTAGATCTTCTTCGGTAATCTATGAGTTAAGTGGGATTATTTTAAAAATAGTTCGACAAATTCAATGTATGACCACTGTAGATATATAAATGGTTAACTAAAACACATTTTTTTTTAAATTCACTTCTTTATTACTTTGTCACTGTTTTTACATAGATTTTTAATAGATCAAAAAATCTTAAGAGGAAATTTATTTCTAGTAATTTATTTGTTCATTGTAGCCTAGTTATATGATAACTGACCCCCAATCTGTTTTCATTTAAAAGGAAGACTTTCAAAGGTTTGAAAAAAGAACTTTGTAATAAATGGCATAATTATCAATGAGGAGTAACTTTATATAGAATTAAATGAGTTCGGTTAAGATTTAAATTCGACTTAAAAAATTAAGATAATAAATTTGACAACAAATGCCTAATTGACGACTTCTGTCAAAATAATATAAACTGAAAATGTAATTTTGTCAGCATGTAGACGTTTTTCAACAAAAATATTATACTCAATAGATTCGAAAAAATCAGCACTATTTTTAAGATCAAAAATATCTAGTTAAGTAATTTTACAATTTTAGCCAAAATATCAAGAATTACACAATAAACTAACAAGATAAGATAATAAGTACAGACAATAAAACCTCATACATCGTTTTAGCTAAAATCTAACTCTGAACATAACCAATTTCGGAAATTATTTTACCTACAGAAACTAATAGTATGAACAGATCATATGTTGTTCTATGAAAATACATAATACCGAGGTACATACTCGTAACATGTCTAAAAAGTATGTCTGGAGGTAGTTATACATAACTTCGATAATTCTGATTCAACAATCATACCATTTCTAGTTAAAAATCATACATTACTAAAGCTAGGCCAGTCTATAATGTGGCATATAACTTGAGGCCGGTTATAGGACATTTTAACATGAGTTATAAAGAATTATTCAACAGATAACTATTATTGAAAGACCGTCGCCCGACTAAGGAAACGGACCTCCTTCTCAGGTAAAGGCGATGTAGTTAAAACAAGATGGTTTATTCAATAACAAAGGGCTTTATTACAAAAATAGAAAAAGACACACATGAGTTATTTAAGCTTGGTTCTTTCCCCTTTACTGAGGAATTCAAATAGAAGTATTTTTCACTTAACTAAGTTTGTTCTGCATCAAAATTATTTCTACACAGCTAATTCTTATAAAAGATTTAAATACTCAAATATGATTTCAATTTTCTTAAACATATATTATATAAATTCGGCCTGTACGATATGAATCTACATTAGAACTGCAGTATCCTAGGCTAGTAAAAACTTAGAGAGACAGTGTTCAGCAGTTCATCATATATTGCTCACAACGCAACTCTAGTCTATGCCTTAGAACGTTCAAAATTAAAAGAGTATTTGTGCAAACAGGAGTGTGTGTGTGTGTAAGATTGTGTTTCCCAGAGGAATATCAAACTCTAAAACAGAAAGTATCTTTCAACAGTATTTTAACACGCAAGTAGGAGAAGGCTTCCCTCACTACCGCAGCTCGCTGACTCGAAAATGAATTGGAGAGGACCAACCTGGAAGCTTCCCGGGACGCCGTACTCTCGACTCGCGTGCCGCCGTGGATTGCTTCCTTTACTCCACTCGTTCAGCTCCTCCTGCTCTCCACGAACGGTGCCTTCCGCTCCTCTCGAACGGTTTCTGCGTCTACCACGGTCGGTGTCTGGTGTCTCTCTCGATCGGTGTCTTCTACGGGACAGATGGTGCGTCGCAGACTGGCTAGTGACCCTCAGAGATCGGCTTCTTCCACGAACGGTGGTGAGTCTCGGAGATTGGCTTCTTCCACGAACGGCTGGTAAGCCCCGGGAGATTGGCTTCTTCAAGAGATAAAAGCAAACAGAACCGGACTAAAAAAACATCTCATTGACAATGTGGAAACCAAAGAATCTTCCTGGACCGTTTGGGTATATTGTAAATCTCCAATCCCTAAACAAAATATATTAAATCAAACGAACTCTGAAATGCATCCTTTATCGAACAATGAAAACTAAAAAAAAACAAAATGACCAAATTCCCTAATAGAATATTGTAGTTCTAATCTCACTGCTGCAGACGCAAGTTAACTATTACTCCAATCCTGGAACTCAAAAATTTCCAACAAACATATCTCTAAACCTAAAAAAAATACAAATAAAGAAAAAAAAAAGATTTTATCCTATGCACAAAGTTCCCCCCTCATTCATGTGATATTTCAACCGGGTACAATATATTTATTTAGATCTCTATTTTAGCATATTTCCTCCTACGTGTTTCCTTATCATTTTGATATAATGCCAATCTATTTGTGAAAACTAACAATTTACTCATTTACAGTGCACTCCTTTTATTTACAAAAATCCCTGACAAAAATCAATCACTACAAATCAAGTATTGTCAGTAAGTAAGTCGGTATATATCCTTCTTTCATACCATAAGTCCTGCTACACACCTAAATTGTGAGCATTCACTTTCCTTTTAAACAACCTATATAGACACAGTACCGAACATTTAGCTGTTGGTACTTATGCTACCATTGGTAAACATCCATACACCCTTATCCCCTTGTTAAAAAAAAGTATCGAGTGGAAAACCCGCTTTAGAATTTTTGTTACTGGTAATTAGGCTTTTTATTATAGAGGTTACCTGGAAATCCGCCTCTTCGCGCTTTTAGTGGTTTTAGGCTTTTCATTTATAGAGGTCACCAGAAAAAACCGCCTCTGTTTGGTTAACTAGTTTCTAGGCTTGAGTTTAAAGAAGTCACCAGTCTAAACCGCCTCTGCGCTCGTTTGTTAAAAACTACATAAAAAAATAACATGCTGGACTAGGATCAAATATGTTTCTAAATAAAATAACATAATATGCCTGAACAAAATATCCAAATACCTAGCCCATACTCCTAAAGTTCTCTGTGAAATTTCGAATCAAAGTAACATGCCAAACATTGACACAAATTATGTACTTTAAATCGTTTTAAAAAGTCACACGAGTGATTACCCCATTTCTAAACATTATTACCTTATCGAGATTGCCATTCCTAATTTATTCCATCAACCAGGACCAATGTTCTGCACGCCAAAAAGATCCTGTCTCGTCCGGGCTATACTATATTATTATACAAACATACTAAGTTGGCTGACCTAAACCTAGAACAAGAAACCAAAACCTGAAAATCTAAAACTAGAGGAAATACATTTATCCTGCAAAACTCGCCAGTAAAAACAATAGAAAAACGAAAAAATATACCTAAAAAATAATTGGACTACCCATAAAATCTTTTCTTCTTTATTTCTCCAGTAATCATTTCCTAGTAATGAGCCTTCCCCAGGACATAAGTTCAACGCTACCATCTATGCGTTCCAGGGATTAATTCTCTCCAAATGTCGATAACTATTTAGGATTACTCCTTCACGTAAATCCATGTTTTGACCCAGGCTTATTTTGTTTAGATGTTGTCATCCGCACCCGTGTATCCGGCCGTCAGTCTAACTCGGCTAAGGTTAACTATTCTTGCCTGAAAATCGCGCATAAATATATGTGCAACAAAATTTGCCACACCACAAGGGCGTGCAAAAAACATCTGTCGTGACCGGCTCCACACCACCTATTTTCCGAGCACCACAGAATCTATAAAAATGATAAAAAAAAAAAAAAAAAAATTGAGGACACGTTTTATCCCGAATAAGTAAAGGGCTTTTGCGGGATATGGGTCCAAAGTTATGTTAATATTTAAGTAATAAAACATATTTTTTGGATGGTTCTCTATATTCGATACTGAAGCCAAACTGTTTCACTTTTTAATTTTGTCTGTCTGTTTGTCCGTATCTTGACCACGCACCGCACCCAAACTACTAAATGAATTGAAATGAAAAAAATGCTCTTGGGTGCTTAAAAAAGGTATTGAAAAATATTTTTTTTTGTTAATCGTGTCTTTCTTTTTGTTTGTCTGTATGTTTGTTTGTTCACGCATCACGTAAAAAATACGCAACCGATTGCAATGTGGTTTTCATTGTTAGATAGCTTAGGGTTTGATTTAAATCTGGTGTAATTGGTATCTCAATCCAGTGAGTTAGAAGCCGAGCAAGTGATAAAGTATTTTTGACAGCTAAAGAAATTTAGTTCAAATGTTGGTATATTGGTCCTGGAATTATGGTTATTATGGTACTTTGAACCTAAAGAAAAGAACACGCGTGCGAAGCCGCGGGTACAGCTAGTATACAATAAAAAACATAAACCTCTATCCAATGATGTTATATATAAACTCTCATTGCCTCTGTCCAAATTTCCACACACCAATGTTTGACAGCAATACGAGATGTGTTTCGCCTCTGCACGAGGCATCCTCAGGAGATAATGACTCATCGAGCTCAACGTGGGTTGCATTGTTTTTTTTTATTTGCCTCTACGTTTCGATCAAATTGTATTGATAGTGGTCACGAGAAGACTGAAGTAGCGGGTGGCAGCGTCGAGAAGGGCGAGCGTTGCCTGCAACTACCCACATATGGTTATAAAACAGAATACGCTATAAGCTAGGCTATAAGCTGGGTACATAGTTTTTCTTCGTTTTTTTACATACCTATTTAAAAAAAACATCTATCAACTATTAGTAAGTACCCACTAACCCTGAGAACCGCGATCTGCGCAGGATCTACAGCAAGCAGCACGACCGCTCTGAAGAAGACAGGAGGAAACAGAGCTACTCGGAATTAGCTTGCGACTCTGATATCGAGTGCAAGGGACTGGTCAGAGTGCCATAGTTGCAACTCATACTGAGTATACCGCATCTGAATAGGGACAGCAGACAGCAAGCAGCGAAAAGAAACGTAACTATATATATATATAAGTTTTTAGAGCGATGGTGGCCTAATGGTTCTTTAGTGCAATTTAGAATCCAACGACACTGGGTTCAAAACCTAGGCTCAGCACTACTTTCGAAGTTATTTGCGGTTTTTCAAGGCTCCGTGCTTCGGAAGGCACGTTAAGCTGTCGGTCCTGGCTGTTATTGATTAATAGCAGTCGTTAAACCATGTCAGAGACCCTCGGGCAGCCTGACAAACTAAAAATCAGAGGTCTGCTGGCCACACAAACAAACAAAAGTTTTAGTGTAAAGATGAGATGAATCTTACCCAGGCATACCAAATAACTAGTGATTTCCTCTCAGAATACCAAGTACCTACCTATATTTAGAAAGATCTGTCATCTGGCAAATATTTGTTCAAATATGGACGATTTAGAGTAACTAGTGTCGTGTAACGCAGGGTTTAAATGTAGTATCTACGTGTTACGCCGTTGGGTGACGTAATGATTAGGTAGATATGAGGTTTTACCTCTTTGCGTTATATTATGACGTAACGCTTGGAGGCAAAAGCAAAGCTTATCCAGAGTGAGATAGGACCGTAGGCTATTTCGATATATTCCCGACTGCCCCATTAACGTCCCCTTCAATGGGGCCGTTACTTTTGAAATACTTTTGACATACATTTGACGTACTTTTGACATACATTTGACATACTTTTATCATACTTTTGACATACATTTGGCATAATTTTGTAATTCTTTTTACATAATTTTGGCATACTTTTGACATAGTTTTCACATACTTTTAAAATACTTTTGACGTACATTTGCTTTAACGTACCTTTGTAATTCTTTTCACATTACTGTCACGTAACGCATGGGATTAAGGGGTTAAGGAAGGGGAGAAATGGATCTCTCTTAAGTAATAGGAGGTATCTACGTGTTACGCCGTTGGGTGACGTAACGATTAGGTAGATAGGAGGTTTTACCT
This sequence comes from Alsophila aescularia, assembly GCA_946251855.1. Classification (NCBI taxonomy): domain Eukaryota; kingdom Metazoa; phylum Arthropoda; class Insecta; order Lepidoptera; family Geometridae; genus Alsophila; species Alsophila aescularia. The sequence goes on along the minus strand of OX276375.1, from coordinate 11,505,840 downwards.
CTTTGCGTTATATTATGACGTAACGCTTGGAGGCAAAATCAAAGCTTATCTAGAGTTAGAAAGGAGGTCTCGCCTCTTTGCTCAACGCTATGACGTAATGCTCAGAGAAAAGATTATAACCATAGAAGAACGTTATATCTCTCAAGGAAGAACTGGCTGGTGGGGTAAGACAAGATTATGAATTACCTTACTTTCAGTTAAACCTTAGTCTACGACTAATGGACCGTAGAGGTAAGGCGCTATCTTACAGTTTGCAAGATTGTGAATTACGCTTACCTCTATGTTAAGCCCAATAGAGGGTATGAAGTCCTTTCGTCCTATGTCAGTGGTTTTGCCACTCTAGAGGAATAGCCGTAAAATGATGGATGGGGATTATGCTTTTTAGGGCATAAAACCTCATGAACATGAGACATTAACCTGGCTATTGCATACGTTACGACGAACAAAAATTAAAATTAAAGAATAGATACTATGTATATCAATACTCTTTGATTTTAAATTTAATGACAAGACACGAGGGTCTTTATGATATGTTGAAGATCTGTTTATTCAAAATGACAGAATTACTCCAAGATATCTTTATAGATTAACGAGAGGGAAAACGCGAGGTTTACCTCTAGGTACTCTATTAATCAGAGACTATCTTGAATAAGCTATAGATAATTGAGGTAATCCATAGAATTATCCAAATCAGTCAAAGGAAATAAATTTTAAGACCAGACTCCTAAAGGTTAAATAATTTGGACTCTAAAGCCTTCCTATCAGATTTCTCTAAATTTATTAAGTTGAAGGCTTACCTATCGTATAAGAGGAGGCTTCCTATATTTAATTATTTTAAATAGGCAAGTATTAATATGTTAGTGAAGTGAATTTTCTATCTTAGTAACAGGAACTGTTCGGGAGGAAGGCGGCAACTCGGTGAGGAGGACGGCGACTCGGTGAGGAGGACGGCGACTCGGTGAGGAGGACGGCGACTCGGGGAGGAGATCAGCAACCCGGAGAGGAAGGCAGCAATTCGTTCTCAACTGCCTCGAAGTAGGCTCACGGGTCCTATGAGGAGTTTCGGTCTCCAACTTCAATTTTCGGCGATGTGGTAGAATTGGTCCTGGAGTCATCTTAATGCTCGAAGATCTGTGGGATGAAGCAGGTGCCTAAAGGCAGTTTAACTCCCATACCAGATCAGACGAGCTCCCTTCGAACTGAATCCGTCTGGATGTTCGGTAGACGTCTCTCCTTCGAAGATCTTCAGGGTACGGTGATGTCACCTCCCTGGCGAAGCCGTTGTAGCTGGTGGAGTGTGGTTGAGTCGCAGTCTGATAACTCTTCTAAAATCTATGTGTTTAGGGAGAATAGTTCACTAACTAGAGAATTCTTCACTTTAATAAACAAATACTTTTAAAATTTTGACTCTGTTTATTTAATTAAAACACTATAAACATGAATTTTAGAAAAGGTCAAAATATCTTAAATGGAATTTCTTTTATATTTTATTTTTATAACTTCATTACTAGAAGTCTCGATCTACTCTGACCCCCAATCTGCTTTCATTTAAAAGGAAGACTTTCAAAGGCTTGAAAAAAGAACTTTGTAATAAAAGTCATATTTATCAATGAGCAGTAACTTGATACAGAATTAAATAAGGTTAGTTAAGATTTACATTCGAATTATAAAATTTAAGATAACAAAGTTGACAACAGATGCCTATTTGACGACATCTGTCAAAATGAAATAAACTAAAAATGCAATTTTGTCAGCCTGTAGCCGTCCTTCAACAATAATAATAAACTCTGAAGAATAAGAAAATTCAGTACTACAATTATGATTAAAAATATCATTTTCAAGAATTTTAACAAATTCACATGTAAATCAGGATTTATGCAATAAACTAACAAGGTAAGATAAGAATTACAGACAATAATACCTCATATATCAAGTTATCTAAAATCTGACTCTGAACGTAACCAATTTTGGAAATTATTTTACCTACAAAAACTAATAGTATGAACAGATAATATGGGGTTCACTACGCTACTTCGAAACACGTTTCACCTCATTTCATTTAATCTATGACGACTCATCGAGTACTTATTTTATCTATACATCAATTAGCACAATGTTTGATACATCGAAGTACGTTTGTTACATGCATCATTGCACACAAAAACTATAGATCCAAATAAATTTCACCCAAAAAGTATTCATCTAAGTATCATACTCCGAAGTTGCTATTCATCCATTGCAAGTTAAACCTAATTACTTTTGAACTTTGAGACTTCCTTGAGATTTTAGTAGACTGTTGGGTTGGAATTACAAGATCTCACACCAGATTGCACAATTTGCGATTGCGTGAGAAATGGTTTTCGGGCTGGAGGGCTATTTCCATTTGGTTCGGAATATATTGATTTTTCCAAGATGCACGCCCACAACCGAAGATTTACGAAAGATAATAAACCTACGACATCACAGGATTCAGAGTTTTTTGCTAAATTGGAACAAGAAATAGTAAAATCATTCATACAGTCATAACTGGACATGTAGGTACAAAAGATGTTTTATATCTCGAGTACTGATTTGAATGATGAGCTACCTGCTGAAGATTTAACTTTATGCACAATTTGGGCTAAGTACAAACATTTGTGTCATTCAAACAGGATACAAAATTTGAATTTGTAAATCAGGAAACACCAATAGAGCTAGAAGAAGCGGATAGAGAAAAAGGCTTTACAAGTGATCAGACATCTGATAGTTTAAAAAGTTCTCACACCAATGAGATACATCTGAATCAAGGATAAACTAATGCTGTCCAAAAATCTTCTGCAGAAAACATGCCATCGACATCATTTACCATTTGTGGCAACCCAATTAAGGTCAGTCGGGGTAAGTGCGATATACTTTTAACAAAGATGAATTTAACTGCAAATATTTAGGTTTCTTTAGTAGTTTGGCCATCAAATTAAGTATTATATGATAATTTGTTTCCTTGGCAACGAATATATATATATAGCTTGTGGAATTTGGACATTTTTACTAAGATATATACTTGTTTATAGTAAGTTACTCCACTAGACGCACTTACCCAACCAAATGAGGTAAGTGCGTGAGTTCGATAAAATACTGCTAAAATATTCATTATAACATTTTGTTAAAAATTTACCTATAGATATATTTGAGCCCTACTAGATTATGCATTCTGAACTTTTCTGCGATCAATATTGGGTTGAATACAAATTAAAAAAGAAATTAGGGGCAAGTGAGCCACACTTTTTCATGACTGGGGTAGAAACCTTTTTTCGAGTAGTGCATGTACTTTGCTATAGTTTTTTTATAATTTTTTAAATTTTTTCTAGTTTTTGCTATAGTTGGGAGCACCAAAATAGAAGCATTAGGTATAAAACTAGTTTGAAATCTATTGTCAATTCCGAACCTCCCAATAAAAGTTTGTTTTTTCTTTTATCTTGTACGAGAATTGAAAAAGAAAAAATCGATTTATTCAGATTTCTTTGGAAGTACAAGTACTTATTTGGAACTGGAAATCGAACGAAGGAACTACATAGTTACAGATAATGGTTCTTTTAGATTGTTGATGAATATTGAATGACCTAGTTAGGTACTTGTGTATCGAAAACAAGAACTGTATCTAAACAAAACCTCTTTCAAAACATTAACATTCTTTGCCTTACAAATTTGGAACCACAAAATATATAATCTGTTTAGTTATTGCTATTGTACTTTAAACATCAAAAGGTATATAATAAACTGTAATTGTCTACTTTTATAATCTATAAATATATCACCACTTGTTTATATATACCCCACTATAAAGTAGTACGTAATATGCAAAATAAAGGTTATTATGAACTTACGAAAGATGTTTGCTATTTCTGACTTGAGGCAAGTGCGTGATATAGACGCGCTTGCCCCATCAAGGTGTGACGCACTTTCCTCTTTGTATAATTTAAAAGCTATAATTTTCAAATTACAAAAACTCGATATTTCACTAAATATTAGAAAAATATTTACATAAAATGTGAAGAATAACATTTATTAAATAACCTTATCTGATTCACAGAAAATATCAACAATGTTAAGATTTTTACAGTTTTGTCTTGTTACTCATATCTGAAGCTTAGTTCATATGACACTGAAAACACAATGGCTTTTTATGTTAACCCAAGACGAGACACGCCATCTAGGATTTAATTTTGAAACTAAATTTGTGTCGGGCTTTAAGGAAAGATGTCGTTTTATTGAAATACTCAACTGGTTCCTGAGATTTTGATGGTGGAGGCACTTGCCCCATAGAGGCACTTACTCTCCGACTGACCTTACCTCTTTTGTTGTGAGAACGCCACAACAAAGGAGGTAATTGGGTTGCCACAAATATTTGATACCAATGACATATTATTGTCAGGACAAAGGGTTGATTGACATCACTCAAAGATTTGCCATCAACATCTTTTCAATTGAATCAAGGTTTGACTAACACCACTCAAAAGGTATAGAGGACAAGAAGAGTTAGATAGAAGGATAATTGATAAGATTATAGCTCCACAAAAGAATCGTAAGTACTTAAACATAAAAAGAAGTACTACACTAGGTCGATGGAATTGGTGGATGCAATAAAAAGTAAGTTCAAAAACTAAAACCCGACTACGCGCTTAGAGGACTAAAAGTCACTAACAAGAATTTTAAAACATTTTAGAAATTTAAAACTTTAGAGCCGTAAACGTAAGTTTGAAAATTTCTTGTTTGTGGCCTTCTAGTCCAAGTAGTCCAAGACCGTCGGGTTTTAGTTTTTGAACTAATTTATAATTATTTTTTTTTCGTGATTTAAGAAATTATTCCCAATTATCGGGTGCATGCAAGCAAAGCCAATGAGCCTTTCATTTAATACCCAACACGGTATACTTATTTAACTAATGCTGTCCAAAAATCTTCTGCAGAAAACATGCCATCGACATCATTTACCATTTGTGGCAACCCAATTAAGGTCAGTCGGGGTAAGTGCGATATACTTTTAACAAAGATGAATTTAACTGCAAATATTTAGGTTTCTTTAGTAGTTTGGCCATCAAATTAAGTATTATATGATAATTTGTTTCCTTGGCAACAAATATATATATATAGCTTGTGGAATTTGGACATTTTTACTAAGATATATACTTGTTTATAGTAAGTTACTCCACTAGACGCACTTACCCAACCAAATGAGGTAAGTGCGTGAGTTCGATAAAATACTGCTAAAATATTCATTATAACATTTTGTTAAAAATTTACCTATAGATATATTTGAGCCCTACTAGATTATGCATTCTGAACTTTTCTGCGATCAATATTGGGTTGAATACAAATTAAAAAAGAAATTAGGGGCAAGTGCGCCACACTTTTTCATGACTGGGGTAGAAACCTTTTTTCGAGTAGTGCATGTACTTTGCTATAGTTTTTTTATAATTTTTTAAATTTTTTCTAGTTTTTGCTATAGTTGGGAGCACCAAAATAGAAGCATTAGGTATAAAACTAGTTTGAAATCTATTGTCAATTCCGAACCTCCCAATAAAAGTTTGTTTTTTCTTTTATCTTGTACGAGAATTGAAAAAGAAAAAATCGATTTATTCAGATTTCTTTGGAAGTACAAGTACTTATTTGGAACTGGAAATCGAACGAAGGAACTACATAGTTACAGATAATGGTTCTTTTAGATTGTTGATGAATATTGAATGACCTAGTTAGGTACTTGTGTATCGAAAACAAGAACTGTATCTAAACAAAACCTCTTTCAAAACATTAACATTCTTTGCCTTACAAATTTGGAACCACAAAATATATAATCTGTTTAGTTATTGCTATTGTACTTTAAACATCAAAAGGTATATAATAAACTGTAATTGTCTACTTTTATAATCTATAAATATATCACCACTTGTTTATATATACCCCACTATAAAGTAGTACGTAATATGCAAAATAAAGGTTATTATGAACTTACGAAAGATGTTTGCTATTTCTGACTTGAGGCAAGTGCGTGATATAGACGCGCTTGCCCCATCAAGGTGTGACGCACTTTCCTCTTTGTATAATTTAAAAGCTATAATTTTCAAATTACAAAAACTCGATATTTCACTAAATATTAGAAAAATATTTACATAAAATGTGAAGAATAACATTTATTAAATAACCTTATCTGATTCACAGAAAATATCAACAATGTTAAGATTTTTACAGTTTTATGTCTTGTTACTCATATCTGAAGCTTAGTTCATATGACACTGAAAACACAATGGCTTTTTATGTTAACCCAAGACGAGACACGCCATCTAGGATTTAATTTTGAAACTAAATTTGTGTCGGGCTTTAAGGAAAGATGTCGTTTTATTGAAATACTCAACTGGTTCCTGAGATTTTGATGGTGGAGGCACTTGCCCCATAGAGGCACTTACTCTCCGACTGACCTTACCTCTTTTGTTGTGAGAACGCCACAACAAAGGAGGTAATTGGGTTGCCACAAATATTTGATACCAATGACATATTATTGTCAGGACAAAGGGTTGATTGACATCACTCAAAGATTTGCCATCAACATCTTTTCAATTGAATCAAGGTTTGACTAACACCACTCAAAAGGTATAGAGGACAAGAAGAGTTAGATAGAAGGATAATTGATAAGATTATAGCTCCACAAAAGAATCGTAAGTACTTAAACATAAAAAGAAGTACTACACTAGGTCGATGGAATTGGTGGATGCAATAAAAAGTAAGTTCAAAAACTAAAACCCGACTACGCGCTTAGAGGACTAAAAGTCACTAACAAGAATTTTAAAACATTTTAGAAATTTAAAACTTTAGAGCCGTAAACGTAAGTTTGAAAATTTCTTGTTTGTGGCCTTCTAGTCCAAGTAGTCCAAGACCGTCGGGTTTTAGTTTTTGAACTAATTTATAATTATTTTTTTTTCGTGATTTAAGAAATTATTCCCAATTATCGGGTGCATGCAAGCAAAGCCAATGAGCCTTTCATTTAATACCCAACACGGTATACTTATTTAACTAATGCTGTCCAAAAATCTTCTGCAGAAAACATGCCATCGACATCATTTACCATTTGTGGCAACCCAATTAAGGTCAGTCGGGGTAAGTGCGATATACTTTTAACAAAGATGAATTTAACTGCAAATATTTAGGTTTCTTTAGTAGTTTGGCCATCAAATTAAGTATTATATGATAATTTGTTTCCTTGGCAACAAATATATATATATAGCTTGTGGAATTTGGACATTTTTACTAAGATATATACTTGTTTATAGTAAGTTACTCCACTAGACGCACTTACCCAACCAAATGAGGTAAGTGCGTGAGTTCGATAAAATACTGCTAAAATATTCATTATAACATTTTGTTAAAAATTTACCTATAGATATATTTGAGCCCTACTAGATTATGCATTCTGAACTTTTCTGCGATCAATATTGGGTTGAATACAAATTAAAAAAGAAATTAGGGGCAAGTGCGCCACACTTTTTCATGACTGGGGTAGAAACCTTTTTTCGAGTAGTGCATGTACTTTGCTATAGTTTTTTTATAATTTTTTAAATTTTTTCTAGTTTTTGCTATAGTTGGGAGCACCAAAATAGAAGCATTAGGTATAAAACTAGTTTGAAATCTATTGTCAATTCCGAACCTCCCAATAAAAGTTTGTTTTTTCTTTTATCTTGTACGAGAATTGAAAAAGAAAAAATCGATTTATTCAGATTTCTTTGGAAGTACAAGTACTTATTTGGAACTGGAAATCGAACGAAGGAACTACATAGTTACAGATAATGGTTCTTTTAGATTGTTGATGAATATTGAATGACCTAGTTAGGTACTTGTGTATCGAAAACAAGAACTGTATCTAAACAAAACCTCTTTCAAAACATTAACATTCTTTGCCTTACAAATTTGGAACCACAAAATATATAATCTGTTTAGTTATTGCTATTGTACTTTAAACATCAAAAGGTATATAATAAACTGTAATTGTCTACTTTTATAATCTATAAATATATCACCACTTGTTTATATATACCCCACTATAAAGTAGTACGTAATATGCAAAATAAAGGTTATTATGAACTTACGAAAGATGTTTGCTATTTCTGACTTGAGGCAAGTGCGTGATATAGACGCGCTTGCCCCATCAAGGTGTGACGCACTTTCCTCTTTGTATAATTTAAAAGCTATAATTTTCAAATTACAAAAACTCGATATTTCACTAAATATTAGAAAAATATTTACATAAAATGTGAAGAATAACATTTATTAAATAACCTTATCTGATTCACAGAAAATATCAACAATGTTAAGATTTTTACAGTTTTATGTCTTGTTACTCATATCTGAAGCTTAGTTCATATGACACTGAAAACACAATGGCTTTTTATGTTAACCCAAGACGAGACACGCCATCTAGGATTTAATTTTGAAACTAAATTTGTGTCGGGCTTTAAGGAAAGATGTCGTTTTATTGAAATACTCAACTGGTTCCTGAGATTTTGATGGTGGAGGCACTTGCCCCATAGAGGCACTTACTCTCCGACTGACCTTACCTCTTTTGTTGTGAGAACGCCACAACAAAGGAGGTAATTGGGTTGCCACAAATATTTGATACCAATGACATATTATTGTCAGGACAAAGGGTTGATTGACATCACTCAAAGATTTGCCATCAACATCTTTTCAATTGAATCAAGGTTTGACTAACACCACTCAAAAGGTATAGAGGACAAGAAGAGTTAGATAGAAGGATAATTGATAAGATTATAGCTCCACAAAAGAATCGTAAGTACTTAAACATAAAAAGAAGTACTACACTAGGTCGATGGAATTGGTGGATGCAATAAAAAGTAAGTTCAAAAACTAAAACCCGACTACGCGCTTAGAGGACTAAAAGTCACTAACAAGAATTTTAAAACATTTTAGAAATTTAAAACTTTAGAGCCGTAAACGTAAGTTTGAAAATTTCTTGTTTGTGGCCTTCTAGTCCAAGTAGTCCAAGACCGTCGGGTTTTAGTTTTGAACTAATTTATAAATTATTTTTTTTCGTGATTTAAGAAATTATTCCCAATTATCGGGTGCATGCAAGCAAAGCCAATGAGCCTTTCATTTAATACCCAACACGGTATACTTATTTTTTTATTTCCTGTCTTTTGTCATATTCAATTTAATGTGACGTCACATAGCCCAGCGGACGATCAAGACGCTTCCAACGATACCTAATAATTATGTTGAATTACGATAAGTAGTTTAGAAGTTAAGGAACACATGAATATACATACCGGTCAAAATCATAACCCTCCTTTTGCTTCGCCGTAGTCAGGTAATGTGCTGCTAATAATGACGATGTATTCATCAGTTTAGATCTATCCAAACCAAATTCCACCATCAAGCCTCCGCAACAAAAACAATTTCCAAGTAATTCTGAGTGGAAACTGCGAAGTGACTGGCAATGTCGGCAGTCTTGGCAAATTTAGTGTAGGTAAAGCACTGATCTATATGGATTGAATAGACGACGTTTTAGAATCAAGCATAATCGTATCGAGTGTGATTACATTGATTTTGTTTCCGAAAATGTCAAAGTCATGGCATAATTTGTAATGTAATTTGTAGGCTGAACACATCTGGTGCAACGGAAGAGTTTGAACCATAATTAGTACGGCATGAGGAGAAATAGCTTTGTTTTTGCTGTGCCGCCTCGGCTTTTAGAACGTGGCACTGAAAGTTTTAACTTTTCCAACGAATTCAGACAATCGATGTTACCTTTTATTATTTATTTATTTAATAATTTATGCACAAAAACAGTGTACAGAGAAGGACTTAATGCTATGACCAATGATGTTTTAAAGTAGATACGTTGTACCCCGCTCTGCGTGGCAAAGTAAACACAAGCTAATCAGCCTGTGTCGACTTAGTCCCAAACAAAGTGGCAACGATGCAACACGTAAATACACGCGACATCCGAAACATGAAAAATTTATCAAAAAATCCATCTTGTGTGTTTAGAAAGCGCACTACATACACTGGGACGACTGTGAAATGCAGGAAGGATGTGTGTTTTAATTTTAATTTACTGTTTACGATATTGTAAATGGAAAATAATAATTTGAATTTTAATCTAAATCAACTGTTGCAATGTTGCCGCTTCGCCTCCTTTTTTTTTGTGACATGGGGAAAATGCCATTTACGCATACCCGCCGCTTCTGGGGAGGCGAGCGGGTTATGTCGGACTCAGCAACAACTGTTGCCACTACCGACTAAAAACCCCACGGTGTTTCTACGGGACGTCTAATGTCAGGACTACGGGGACGCTTGCGCACTCTTCCGCGGCCCTGACGACGTTGGTCCTCAACAGGAGGACCCCAGCCCGTTGGAGTGAAGAGGGAGTTTCTCCACTCCATCTACCTTTGAGAGGCGCGCGGAAACACCGCGCGCGCCCCCTCGAGGCATCTAGTGAGTGACGGACAACCCCAGAGTCCGCCACTCAAGCCTCTGTTATGGGGGACGGAGGAGGGCGTGGAAGGGCCTCCTCCGACGCCCGGTTCTACGTCTGCGAAGAGGGAGCTCGGAAAATATTTCCCTCTCCCTCTCAGCAGATTCCTTCTGCGACATCACGTCCTCACAGAAGGTGGAACCGGCATTCCACGACCTCTCACTCTGGACCATGGCCTTGACCAAGGCCGGAAGCGAGAGGTCGTCCCCCACCGCTGCGACGAGGTCACGGCGCTCGCTGACCCAAGCTGGGCACTCCTCCAGCGTATGCTGCGCCGTGTCTTCGTCACAGCTGCAATGGTGACACCTGGTTGTCGGTTCCCTTCCGGCTATTTGGCACAAGTACTTTCCGAAGCACCCATGCCCCGTCAGTACCTGCACCAGCCGGAAGGTCAGCGACCCGTGAGCCCTGTCCAACCAGTCCCTTAAGACCGGCTGGACGGCCTCGACAGTCCTTGTGCCAGCCCTGGGTTGGGCCAGCCTCTCCTGCCACTTCCCCAGTAAGGACCGTCGAGCGTGGAACTTCCACACTTCAATCGCCCTTGGCGGGGGAGTTTCTCCCCGGAGGCTAAGGAGTGCTTCAAAGTGCCTTTCGTCACTTTTGGCGGGAAAATGTTAACGTAAGTATATTTTTGATAGTTTAATAGTATATTTTTCGATGTTCGTTATTGTTTTAGCTATAAAATGGGCTAAACTGTAGTTGCTATACCGTCGATTTTGGTGGGGGAAGGGGTGGAGGGGGTAGGAGGGGGAGGTAAGAACTCCCCCTATGAAGTAAAAGTTGCGCAGCCTCTTTATTTCCGAGTTTTTATTCCATCCTTACTTTCTAATTTACTTCTGATGACATTGATTTAATGTGAGGGGTGGATGGGGGTGGTGGATGGCTACCCCCTGCTACCCCTCCCCTCCCCGCGGAGTCCCTAAGTTTATGAGAGATATTTCAGTTTTAAGTTTATTAAAAATCGCTCAAAGACTAGAGTAGGTTAGGTTAGAACATGACTACAAATCGCGCGAGCCGAGCGAGCAAAGCGAGCTTGCTGCGTCAGCGGCCGGCAAGTGCCTTTTTTTTTGGGAGCTGCGCAACTTTTCCTTCAAAGGGTGGGGTTCCTACATCCCTCCCCCTACTCCCTCCGCCCCCCCCCCCCCAAATCGACGATATAGCAACTACATTCCAGCCATAAAATGGTATATAACATAATGTAATTTATTCTCTATGCAATTCACAAAAAATAAGTTTTACGTTCGTGTCACATGTGTCCGGCGAACATACGGGTATTCTCCGGGATATATAGAACCATTTTTATGAAAATATTTGTTTTTCAAAAAATTCATTTTGTTTTCATCTTGAATAAACCCTTATATTCGTTTTGCCCCAGTTTACTCTAGCTGCGTCGCAACTGACATCACAGGCCGTCATCGGCGGTGATTGGTGATCGGCCGCTCACTGCAACTCACTAACTGAGAACATATGGTTATCTCATTCTGACCACGCGGTTCTGTATATCTCTGTGATCTTTTAGCCTCTTCAGTGATGCAAATATAGTTACTTAACTTCTATGTAAGTAGCTATAAATATATGTATAAATGTGTGTATAGTAGCTGTATATGTTGGGAATGATATTATCGAAGCTGTTGATCACTATGTCTACTTGGGTCAGACGATCCAACTGGGTAGATCCAACTTCGACAAAGAGGTCAACCGACGAATCCAACTCGGATGGGCAGCGTTCGGGAAATTACGCCATATCTTCTCGTCACAGATACCGCAGAGCCTCAAGACGAAAGTTTATAATCAGTGCGTGTTGCCAGTGATGACATACGGCACTAAGATGTGGTCGCTAACTATTGGTCTCATACAAAAGCTCAGAGTTGCGCAGCGTGCAATGGAGAGAGCTATGCTCGGTGTTTCACTACGTGATAGAATCAGAAATGAGAAAATCCGTAGAAGAACGAAGGTTACCGACATAGCTCTCAGAGTTTGCAAGTTGAAGTGGCAATGGGCAGGCCATATAGTTCGCAGAACCGACAACCGCTGGGGAATAAAGGTTCTCGAATGGCGACCACGAACAAGCAAGCGAAGTGTGGGGAGACCCCCCCCCCCACACGATGGACCGACGACATTGTAGCCATCGCAGGAATTCGGTGGCTGGAGGTGGCACAGGATCGCTCGTCATGGCGCTCTTTGGGGAGGCCTATGTTCAGCAGTGGACTTCTAAAGGCTGACATGATGACGATGATGAAGTAGCTATAGTACAATTTCGCCGTGTTTTTAGTGTTTTATAATGGGTATGACTTCTCTATTGGTAAAATCTCATTGGCTATGACAGCATTTTCTGCCAGTCATCCTGGTTGTGCAAGAAAGATGTGTATAGGCGTGCACTCAAGATATGGACAGTAAAATGGAAATAGAGTTTTTTTTTTTAATAAATCATACAAAGAAATACAATACAAATAAACATAAAAAAAACTAGTTCAGCAAAACAATATCCGCAAAATTACGTCTGCGTTCCAATGAAATCATAGTCTGAAGTTATAAGACTGAAGTCTACGAATTAAAGATGATAAAGGAACCGCTTTTGCAATCTTTCCAATCGGCCGATGTGTACAGCATAAGATGGACTCCAAACTGTGCAACAGTAATCCAAAATTGAGCGAACATAACAGTTAATTAATATGATTGATATGATAAAAAAATTGATTGTCTAGTAACAAACCCCACTAGGCGTGCTCCCTTCTTTGTGATGTAGTCAATATGTTCACGAAAGTTCAATGTTGAGTCAACTATTGTTTATATATATATTTTTTTGGGTAAATGGCGCATGCTCCGCTTATTGTTGGGTTGTTAATAAAATAACTTGCTGGTGTGGGATAACGCTTTCTTAAAGATCCATGTGAAAAAATTTAGTAGTATTTAGAAAAATGTTGTTATGGGCACATCAATTTCGAATGTTGTCCTTAGTCACGCTGCAACGACATGATATCTTCATGATCGCGAATTCCCCTGTATAGATGGAGATCGTCCGTGAACATTTGGTACCTGGATTTTATTTCTGAGCATAAATTATTAACAAACACCAGAAAAAATAAGGGGGCAAGATGGGAGCCTTGATGCACTCCAGACGAAATCATAATTGGTACTGATTTAAAGCCTCTTATCTTGATTAGTTGGAACCTATTTTGAAAGTATGATTCACACCACCTGAGCAAGGAGCCGCTGATACCAGCATGACCCAGTTTCTGTATAAGCAAGCTATGGTTGACTTTGATGTAATCAACCATAGCTTACTAGAGTTTGTAGAAATCTGTTTAAATAACATGGACTTCGTGCTTGCTTTCCAAGGCTACAGAAAACGATGCTGACCAGGATCGAATAACGGTTTTAAATGAAGGATAATGGTATTGAAGGATAATGTAAGAAAAAATATTGTTATTTTTAAGTATTTTGTATATATTGATTAGCTTGAAATATGTGTTTGAAAAAAAGCTGATCCAAACTTCGGTGCTAGTTTAATTAAAATAAATTGACATTAGTTTATAAAAAAAGTAAAAGCACGCGTATGAAGTTAGCATGATCACCGGCTCCATCAACAAACCTTCGTCACCTGTGTAGAGTAATGAGTAGGACCTATCAGAACAAGTCAAATGAGCCGAAACTATGAAGATGGCTGTAATAAGCCATTGAAGCGATCCACCAACAGAACAGCTTGATGGTACCAAAGTTTTATATAGCTACGAAAGTAAGAAGTGAATTCTAAGATTTCCTTATAAATAAAGTTATAGGCCAGTAAAGCTAACAAAATAAAAGCTTGACTGTTGCTTGTACATGTAAGTCCAAGTACAAGCAACAGTCAAACCTTTTGTGTATGTAGTTATCCACATAATTGGTGTGAAAATATTTTGCTCGTGTGAAATATCTGAATTATTTACTAATTTTGGCTATTTGCTGTTCTTTTTGCTGATTGTCGCAATATGTTGAAATATGAATACGATGTACTCATTATCTGAAACAATTGAAGAATAGTAAATTAGAAATTAACAAATATGAAGAGACAAGCAAGTCGGCTGTAACTTTGCCCCAATGACAAAATCATAAGTATACCTACAGGTTGAATGGGGGAAAAATAATGGGGCATAAATGGTAGGTATATATGTAGCACGAAAAACTATAAAACATTTTTATTATATATCTTTCTAACGCATGCACCCTCGCACACTCTCTCTCTCTCACACACACAAACGCACCCACTCTCACACATACACACACACACGCACACACACACACACACACGCGCGCGCGCACGCGCACACGCACGCACACGCACACGCACACGCACACGCACACACACACGCACACACGCACACGCACACGCACACGCACACACACACACACACACACACACACACACACATTGAGCGGCTAATAATTTTCTATTTTTTAATAAGTTTTCGCTAAGCAAGCGTTAATTCTAAAATTATATTAACAATAATATTATTATTATTACTGGAATTGAATTAGTATAATTAAATTTTATTTTGTGCATGATATTATAACACTATATTATAATATAATATTCTATCATTATTATGTTGCTTGTTTCTACATACAATATTAGTTAATTATTATAATGTATAATTAATAGAAAATTGTAGCTAATTATGACATGATATATTTTTAGAATACTGTTATTGTATATTATATGCATGACTTTATACATATTTATCAGCCTAACTGGATTAAATTTGTGATCAATTATTATAGTTAACAACACGTGTTGCGCGCTACCTCCTAGGTTAACCGATGTCCACGGGCTCCAAGATACAAGCCTGGCCAGTTTGGAGCCCGCTGCACAGGCTAACTGTAGTAAAACTTTATGGTCAACTATATATATATATATGTTATTATTATTATTCTCTTTATTTATCTTTTTATCTTAAATTTAAATTTTTTACAATATTTCTTTAAATAAAAGCAGATAAAAATATTATAAAAAACCTAAACCTAGGGTACCAACGGTAGCGGAGCAGGGCCCAAACTACCGGTGGCTAGGGCTGCAGAGTGAGGAACCTCCTGACTATACGCGCCGTGTCAAGGAGTACTGCCTTCTGCATCTGACCCTTAATCCAACCATCTAACGAGAGCCTCTTAAGATGTTGGTCGAGGCTCTTCGCTATAAGGCCGTTCGCCGAAACAACTATCGGGACAATGATCGTCGAGTCAACATTCCACATGGCGGTCACCTCATGAGCCAAGTCAAGGTACTTGCTGAGCTTGGCCTTTTCGGCCTTCACGAGGTTCTCATCGTGTGGAATGGTGATGTCGACGAGCACTTATTATTATTATTATTATTATAAGCCCATGAATCGGATTTTTTTATTTTTGTATAGTTACAGTATTAATTCGTGTAAGATGGTCAATAAAAGTTTTTTGTGTATAACAATTACCTAACTTATTTTTTTCATAGTTGCGGCTCCGTATAACAAGCTATTACGCCTTTATTCGTCTATAATTTACGATGTTATGGCATTGGTAATATTATCCTTTGAGTTTACTTTTTAAATTCAATTTTATAGACCAAATAAAACGTTACTTTTACATTGTTTAGGATAAATCAGTAAAACAAAGTTAATCATGAGAATACATGTTACTGGTCTATTTACCCGACTACAGCAAAGCAAAGGAAGGGTAATGTGTTAAACAGTCTATGTATGCATGTATTTATGTATCTACGTATGTGGTAACGGTAACGGTTGTCTGAATGAAATCTCTTTAAGCGATAAGACCGCCCATTGTACTCTATTCAAATTAAATTTCTATTCATGTGTATGATTTATTTGGTGTGCAATAAATCTTTCTATCTATCTATCTATCTATGTGGGTATGTGGATGTTCCACCATAGCGTCATATCTATCTATGTGGGTGTGTGGATGTTCCACCATAGCGTCATATCTATCTATGTGGGTATGTGGATGTTCCACCATAGCGTCATATCTATCTATGTGGGTATGTGGATGTTCCACCATAGCGTCATATCTATTGGGTATTATTAGGTATTCTGTGCTATTGGTTCTATTTTGACAAGCGAGGTGTCAATCGATTTGATCGATCGAATCGGTTAGATTTTTTCGTTTCTTTTTTGTCTTCATGTCATAGGCTGTTAATTTTACCCAACTACGGCATGGCAAAGGAAGGGTTATGACTTAAAACAAATAACTTGGTGCGATTTTGACAAGCGAGGTATCAATCAATTTGTCTTCATCGCAAGAGTGTCATAGGCTATATTTAACCCAACCGTAGTCGGGTCTATGATTTGAACTCATGTCTTGTTAAATGCACGGATTTATTTTCATTCTAGAAAATAAAATCAATTATTTTACTCGTTTTTGTTCTATTTTTTTTATTCTCATAGTTTGGTTGGTTTGGTTTTGTTGTTTGTTGTTTATTTCATTCATTTCATTTTTTACTCATTCTGATAAAAAATACAGGCGAAGATGAAAAAAAAAAAAATGTTTAAATACTTTGTGCTTATTTGTTATAATTTGAGTTATTTTATCTGGTTTTATTCTTATTAAAATACACTAAGCCATATAAAAAAAAAACGTATGAAATTACCGCTTTATTTGGTTGTACCGTCAATTTGAAACTAGTTTTCTATCTTACAAAAACCGGATTTAAAAACTGGTTGTTTGTCCCGGACTGCGACAGAGCAGACCTGGACTAAACACTAGTAGTTGAAGTATCAGTACCATCCTGTGTAGGTACCTACCGTAGTAAACGTCTCGAGCTGAACCACGGGCTGGCCCGTAAATTTGATGGTGATGGGCATCTGCGCGCGCATTATTATTAGGACGATGTCCGCGCGGACCATGCGGCCGAGTGGCGTCTCGTGCCACCCGCAGCTCCAGCAAGCATCGCCTACAGCAAAACCCTGGAATACGGCATATTACATTGTTAGTTAGAACCATCATATAGTTTCTGTCTGTGAGAAGACTTAAGCTCTGATTGGATTCGG
The DNA here is from genome assembly GCA_946251855.1 of Alsophila aescularia. Classification (NCBI taxonomy): domain Eukaryota; kingdom Metazoa; phylum Arthropoda; class Insecta; order Lepidoptera; family Geometridae; genus Alsophila; species Alsophila aescularia. Next base: position 11,488,311 of record OX276375.1, on the reverse strand, counting down.
ATTTGACAGATAGTCGAACCACACGGGTCTGATGTACGAACCTGTTAAAAAGCCGTAGTTTGAATTCTGACTGAAACTGCCATTAAACATTGTAGTGTAATTCTTAACTAAGGAGGAGGTACGACCCGTCGCACCAAAAATAAGGTAAGTATGTACATACTGCTCCATGTGCGGGCTTAGGTTGGAAGGCCTCTCTCGGCCTCCTCTCACCTCTTCTCGCCAGGCGCTGGGGGAAATACCCGGTTGAGTAGAGGGATAACTCTCATCGAAGCTCAATTTTGATGGTCACACAGTTATATTTCCTTAGTTAGCGGTATAAGATACAAAAGAGATTTTTTGAACTGGAGGATTAAACATTTATTAGGCTACAAAATAAATAAAACTTGTCAGAATAGAAGTAAAAATAATAACAAAAATTAACACGAATGGTCAAAAACGGGGCCATTTTTCGTATTTTCATTTAGTCACACTACCCGTTGCAGTAAAACATTTGGTTACTGCTTCACCAAATTTCAGTTTATTTGTATGTTACTTAGACTAAAGTCATCGTAATTTAATACAATTTACACCCAACAGTCTAAGAAAAATCTTTTGATCATTATTTTGAATTTATAACTACATATGCGTCGGTCACACGATTTTAGATACTTTAGATTTGCGTAGTATAACGGCTGGCAGTTGAAAACAACATCTTCAAACACAGAGTTCGATTTAGTCGGACGTCAGTCGTGTTCCGGCATCGCAGAAGTGAGAAGTGCGGCTAATCAAGCCGAGAGTTTTTTTTATTGGTAAGTTTATAGATCACTTGATTGGACAACATTTTTGTGCATTGTATTTTAGGAATTGAAATCAAAGTTAGCTCATCGAAACCCCAAAATATGCGAGATATTTATGTAGTATTTGATTTAAAACGTTACACCAAAGCATTGCAGCTATTTATAAAAAAGGGATATTTTCGTCACCTTCGTGGCATCACCTTCATGGCGTTATATCCATGAAGGTGATTTTATAGTGGTGTAAAAAATATATGCAAAAAATCACTTTCGTGGGAAAGTGATTTTTATGCATATTTTTTTATTCAGAAGTCTAGCGGCTGGTGATGTATTTACAAAGTTTTTAAAGACTTTTTAAAGACTCATATGCTTCTTAGTTAGCAAAAACTTAATATTACGACGAATTAGGCTATATTTATATCTTTTTTTTTTAATTATCCCTGTTGACTGATTATTTGTAAATGTTATAAATAACTTGTGACATTACAATTTAATAAGTACTTAAATGAAAGTAAAATGAAATGAAAACATTATATTTTAAATTTAGATAGGTACATCATTTCGGTTTGTTGTTATGTGAGAGGATGAAGTCTACTTGTGAGGTTATGTTGGAGATGCGTGTTGCGAGTGGGGGTGCTCATTGGAAACACTTAGGGTAATGCTCTTATACCTTTTATTAGGTTTATACGAAACAATATTATCAACGACTATTATAAGTGTGCCATATGTGGCGGCTGGGAGGCGACTGTCTGTGCTAGGGGCGGCGTCACTGCCGTACACGAAATATGCTTATTTAGCGTTTCTGACAATTGCCTACAGTTACTACATAGTAAAAAAAAACACATTCTTACATAAGTATGTGATAATATTTTATTTTAGAGTAAAAATATGCTCTGAAATATAAGCACCTGGTTAATAAAATCACAGTCAAGTTCCTATTTGTCACCTACATTAATAATGTTTATAATAAAAACCATTCACTAAAATTGTGTAGTTTTAACTGACGTAGCATATCAGTATACCTATTTTGTTGAATGACCGAACTTAGAACCGAACTGATAATAAATTATCTCTTTTGATTACCGATACCTATCATATATTTGCCTGTTTAATTATGAAAAAGGATTAAGTTGTTATTTCATGAAAGTTTAGTCTCATAAACAGTAGTATATTGTGAGAAAACAATGTATGTTAAGTTACTGAGTCACTTTCGTGGATCGTCGCGTCACTTTCGTGGCATCTAGAACTACAAAACCATTATTCTTCCAAACAAGACTCACGATTCGATTAATTTACATATGAATTTACTCGTCTTATCATGCGCTAGAAGTTTTTTTACAAAAATAGTACAATTAAGCAAAAAAACAAAATTTACCACGATGGTGACGATGAGAATCGCGGTGATGAAAATTAGCCAGAGACGGTTCACCAGCGAGAAATACTGGGTGAGCCAGCCTATTGTTGCACGCACAAAATAACACTAAACACCGAACAATAAATAACACCAAAGACTAAAAAAAGAAAGTATCATGTTGAAACTAATAACATACAACATTATATATATCCATATGCATGAGGTCTGTCTATCAGACTTGACAAACACACCAAGGTCAAAGTTTTTATTGTTTTTTTCCCTGCTGACTACTTAGGTAGTATTATTAATTATTCTGTGTTCTGGAAGGAATAGGATCACTGAACTTCAAACCCTGGTAGGTTTGAAGTTCAGTGATCCTATTCCTTCCTTACTAAGTAAACACATGAATGAAAAAAATTGAAATGTCAAAAGTCTTAAAACTATAATTACTCGCCATGACGTGTGGAATACCCCACCCTGGTACTTAATAAATAATTATTACTCATTGTTTATCGATTAATTATTACTTTGAGCAAAAATATTCGTTAATATTAATAAAAAGGTACTTACTATGTATAAACAACTTAAATGTTTAACCCCGAACATAAAGAGAGGAGTGTTATAAGTTTAGGGTGTGTATCTGTCTGTCTCTGGGCTTAGTTTTAAGATCGCATGATCAATTTTCTGCCAGCCGTTTTTCACAGGTCGTCACTCGATCTGACCACAGGGCATCCTATGTTTGCCTAAATGTGGTCTCTACTCGGGAACTCGCCTACTCTAACGGTTATCGGTTCGTCGGGAAATGTGACTAGTCTATTGCCACTATAGCTTGCTTATCCATAGAGTTATGATAGCTACCTTGGTTCTCTGTCGTATCACTTCATTATGAATCTTATCCTCCAGAGAAATTCCAACCTTAGCTCTCTCCTTAGCTCGCTGTCACGGTCAGTTAGACCGTAAATGTCCAAGTTTTGGATCCGTAGGTCATGACTGGTAGGACGCACTGATTGAAGATTTTTGTCTTCAGCCACTACTATTACGGACGACAAGAAGACTTGACGAAGCTTCCCGAACGCTGTCCAACCCAACTGAATTCTTCTGTTGGCTTCCTTCTCAAAGTTGTTCCTACCTTATTTGCCCAAGGTAAACATATTTTTGGACAACTTCAAGAGGTGCATTGCACCATTAACTGCAACCGGTTCCAGATTAATAAGGTCGTTAAACATGATTTTGCTCTTATCTACGTTCATTCCGAGACCAAGAAGCTATCATGCTTCGAAAAGTATCATCTAGGTTGGTCAGCATACTTTGCAAGTCATGCAGTGACTCCGCCATTAGGACGATATAATCGGCAAATCGTAAGCATGAGATATTCTCACCATTGATATTTATGCCCATTCCTCTCCAATCCAGCGTCTTAAACATATATTCCAGGGCAATAGTGAACAGTGTCGGGGATATAACATCCCCCTGTCTCACTCTCCTGCGCAGTTGGTTATGTTTAGACTGCTGGTTTTATACTTGGACACTCATATTTGCGGCGTCATCCAAAAACATCAGCACTTCGATGTATCGCCAGTCCACTTGACAACGCTGCATAGAATCCAGAACCGCCCAAGTTTCAACGGAGGCAAATACCTTCTCATAGTCCATAAAAGCAAGACACAGGGGCTGGTTATATTCTTCAGACTTCTGTATAACCTATCTCACTGTGTGTATGTGGTCTATGGTGCTAAATCTTCCGCGAAACGCAGCCTGTTCAAGAGGCTGGAATTCGTCAAGTCTTCTTGCGAGACGATTTGAGATGACTCTCGAAAACAACTTATAGACGTGGCTCAAGAATGAATGAAGTCAGTAGTTCTTTAAAAAGGTTTTATCACTTTTTTTAAAGAAGAGTACCTACCAAACTTCTGCTCCACGCCTCTGGAGTTCTCCTACTGTTAAGAATGATCCTTAATAACCCCTGAAGCACCCGAAGTAAGAGTTTCCCCCCTGCTTTCAAGAGCTCCAAAGTTATATCATCCGGACCGGGTGACTTTCCATTCTTAGGTTATTTCAGTGCCATCTCAGTCTCGGGTGAGTATTGCGCAAGAATAATCTGTGCTGGGTTAGGGTCTAGAAGTATGCGAGTAATACGATCGGTCATAGAAGTCTTCAATCTCAGAAAGGTTCTCCAGATTAGAGACGACAGTCGTGCCATTATTGGTCTTGAACTACGTCAAAAGGGATCTACTTAAATGCTAGGCGAAGACTATTGACTCCCGATATTGCTCAATTGACTTTTCTATTCGGCGTGTATTTGAGCATCGGAAGTCACGTCGCACAAGCTTACTGATTTTTTGTTTGAGCTCCCTTTTTTTTGACGATGTGGCTTGCTGTTTCTCCTTAAGCTAACATAAGCTTGCTCGGCTTTTACTGATCGGATTGAGATACCAAGTACATCAGTTTTTAAGGTATACCGTAAGCTATTCAACGGGCCAGTAGTTTTTACATGATGCGTGAACAAACTAACAAACAAAAAAAAAACAAACAGACAGATACGAATTTATAAAAAAAAACATACTTGTTCAGTAGATTATTTTATGTAGGTGGGTACCTACATAAAATAATCTACTGAATTATCTACTACCAATTTATCTTTATTGTACAGACTTTTTCGTTCTTATTGCTTTATTATAAGTATAGATTATATGGTTTTTACTTGAACATAAGATAAAAAAAAGAGATGCAGTTATGCCCAATGTTTAGTATAAAAATTTATTAATCATTTCAAATTTCTTTTCGTTATTTCCTTTTTGACTCAGAGGGTTCAAGTGGAATTAAAATTTTGTAATTATTCTTGAACCCCCTGGTTGGGGGACCAATTGGAGTAGTGAGTTCCGTTGACTCATTTCTCAATTGGAATGAATGCCGGACCGTAGGCTATTTCTCATCATCATGTTTGTCCCACGTCGGTAAAACGCGGTGCGCAATTAGTCTTAAATATATATACGAGTAGACTGAAGAAAAGCATAAACAACTATCAACAACAACACTAATTTTCAGTAAAGTTCTTGTAAGGGAAAACGTGATAATTTCTGAACCAAAGAAGGAATTTATCAATTCTATGTAAGAGATGGTATTATCTACGTAATTTACAATATCTTTTAATGCCGCATTATTGCAAATGCCTTTATATACTTTGCTTTAATTCATTTAAAATACAATTAAATGGGACAACTACCACTATCCATTTGTGCGAAGATTTCAAAACTATATTATCATTTCGTTTCCAGTTTTCCCGTGAAAACTTACAATTTTCCGGGATCAAAAGTATCCTATGTTTTATTCTAGGGTATAAGCTATCTCCATTCCAAATTTAATACAAATCCGTCAAGCCGTTATCGCGCTTTCAGCGTCCCAAACAAATAAACAAACAGAAAATACCAATATATAAAAGTGAAATGTTGTCTGTTTGTTTATTTGTTTGGGACGCTGAAAGCGCGATAACGGCTTGACGGATTTGTATTAAATTTGGAATGGAGATAGCTTATACCCTAGAATAAAACATAGAATACTTTTGATCCCGGAAAATTGTAAGTTTTCACGGGAAAACTGGAAATGAAATGATAAGTCTGTCAAAAAACTTCAAGAGCATTGGTGCTATACTTTTGCATTGGTTTTTAATATATTAGAAGAACATAGCATGCTTTTTTTCACGATAATTAGTATAGTCCGCGCTGACGAAGTCGCGGGCGGGAAAGCTACTATTAAATAATTTGAGAATTATAAACGATTTTTTAATATATCATATTATGTAGGCGCCGCAAATAAACAATATATTTGAAATGAGCATTCTTTAGCGGGGAATGAGGATGGCTGGTGAAATAGGGATACTAAAGGAAAGACGACTAACCTGGTCTCTTGATACTGCAGTCCTGGCTTTCGTCTGGTTATGCTTCTTCAGTACCTTCCTTGACGTTAGTGGACTGTATAGTTGTTGAAGAGCGGTTTGTTTGATAATATGATTGTCGCGAAGCGACGCGGGTTGGTATTTATATGTTTTCACGACGAAGGCGTCCAAGGGGAGCTGCCTATCGCGAAGAGCGGTACTCCTGGGACCAGAGGCAAGGGGCCTGGGTCTCCACACGCACGGCGGCATTCCAGGAGGTAAAAAGGTATCTTTTGAAAAGCGGGTGAGATCCGTATCGTAAGCGCGTCCGAGCGACGAGGCTGTGTATGACGTTCCTTTTCGGCGTCTTGAGGTGCTCTCTCGAAGCTTCTTCGACGGCCCGCGCTGGTGTGCTTGGGCGTAGGCATTTGTTGTCGCGCTTACACCTTCAGTGCCACAGAGGGGATGACAGAGGTAGTCGTCGACAAACGGATGGGGAGGATATTTAGAGTTAGGCCATTTAGTGGCCTTAACATTGTCCCCAGCCTAAAAACCATTGGTTTTTATAAAAAAAAGGAAAGCGGGAATTAGGCAAAGAGAAGGACTCTATGTTGGTAGCGGTTAAATATAGCGGTTGAATATAGCGGTTGAATAAAGCGGTTGAATATAGCGGTTGACCAGAGGGCAAAGGATTAGATTATTGGTTAGGTAAAGGACATAAACGGACGACGGGTCTCTTATGGACACCAGTCGCCGTTTTCACTGACGCTACTCGGCAGATGCTATCGTTACCAGCGTGAGTGGCTATAATGACGCCGAGAGACCAAGTAAGCGGGGAAAGATTATCGGTTATAATAAGAACGATAGATCCTATTGTAATGGGATTCGAAGGTGTATTCCATTTCCCTCTAGACTGAAACAAGTGAAGGTACTCTAACTTCCAGCGTTTTGAAAAGAATTGCACCTTTTGATCCAATAAAGCGTAGCGTTTTAGCAAGTGTGCGGGTTTGTCCAGAACAGCACAAGTAGGCAAGTGCTTCAGCGGTGCAGTCACCAAGAAACTTGAAGCACTCAGAGCGGAAGGCTCGGAAAATTCCTTACCGAATAACGTTACAAGTCGACAATGCACTGCGCCAACTACCATACGCACAAATATACAAAGATAAGCTTTGATTGAGCGGACTCCGCGTTTTCTAAACGGGATAAGAAATATTAGGCCAGAATTACCCAAGGCGGTGTGGGTGAAGTCTTTCGCATCGTTTACGCGGCAAGAGGGTAAATCTCCCAACAATGGGAACGTAGGTTTAGTTTTGAAGCAATCGTTACATCGGTGTATAACAAAGCGGACAATAATGACAGAGGTATGACAGTATTGACGTTGATAATACGAAATTATTTACTCAACCGTGCGGTCTTTACGCAACAATAAAATGGGAATATACAAATTTTGCAAAGCTCTTAAAATTTGCAATTCTGCCTACGAATAAGTAATAAGTCAGGAAACGTAACAGCGTTAATAAAATTACCCAACAAAAGTCGTGCCCAAGTAGGTGGGGCTTAAAAGTCGTGTCCAGCGCGTCATCAGTCGTACATTTTTCATGCAAGCGAGCACACGTCATATCTTCGCGTACGTTTTAGTTTTATCATTGTGAACTGCAGCTGTGAAACATCATGCCAGCATGTGTTGTGAAGTGGTTCAGGAGCCATACAAGATTAAAATGTCCAGGGATCACTTTTCACAAGAAGTAGTAGCAAAATTATAATTATATTCACAGACGTTCAAATACAATATCAAACCGCGATGGTCAATACTATGCACAATGAAGACAGTCAATTTTTGCACTAAAGTTTTTTTCTACTTGATGAAATTTTGAAATTAAGCTGTTATTTTTTCACGCAGATGATTCATACCGAAGAAACGTCAACATATTTAGGAGAATACTAAACAAAATGAGAAAATAAACAATAATGAATGATTACAGTTGGTATGTAATATAAGTTCGGCTTTTTCGACTCATGGGAATAACAATAGCATTAAAAAACAGTTCATAATTTGGTCGAATTAAAGCACATTTAATTTTGGCTAATGAAAATTCACCTTCTGCAAATTTTGAAGTGTTTGATTTACCTGAGTTGCTCAAAAAAACAAATAATGCAAACCCTCAAGCGCATAAGGCACAAAAACTTGTAAGATTTCACTATTATTTTTTGCACTTAATATTTAGGTTCGATAGGAATTTTTATTTTAGCTGTATATGCGTATCTATTTCAATTAGAGACAGTCTTTCATAGATTTGAAACTGATCTTTAATAAGGTTATTTTCAGGAGAATAATATCAACACTGAATGTAATGACGGTGTTGAAGAAGAACCAAGAAAAACAAAATTAAAAAATAATTTTATTTCAACCGAAGTCTTTAGTTTTGAAGAAAGAGGATCATGCGTTACGCCGATAAATATACCATCATCAGATATTCAGTGGTAGAAAAAGAAAAAGTACATGACGTTTTGGATCAAAGCGAAAAATATATTAAAGGTCTCTAAATAAATGTGCAGTCAAAAAAAAAAAGAATAGTAAATGGACAAAGAGTAACATTATATACTAACTCCTTGAAACCAGTGACCAAAAGTCAGTCCAAAGCTGGACTTCTAGGACTCCTCATATGTATTTCAAGTTTTAAATTACTTTTTGCACAGCTAGTAGAGGTACAAATATAGAAATTTATTTAACCATATTAAGCCATATTGAGTTGTTTTTGGAGTGATCCGCAACCACGGCCGTTGCAACAATAACTCAAACGCCTGACAGTTTATGGAAATATATCAAAATAATTTACTGAACTTGAACCTCAGCTCTAAATTCACAGGCAACAGCATACCATTGGAGGACATTCCGTTTTAAATTTCTCAGAATCCGTCTTCACTACATTGCGAAGAAAGATTATCTTTTAATGTCTTCTAGACAAAAACTTAATAAATTAATTATATTTCGCGGGACAAAGAATTCAATGAATTGTAAAAAGTGAGCCAAAAAAAAAACATTGTACAATAATATTGTTTTATTACTGACTTGGTCCGGTCCACTTTATGCATAACATCGTCCACGCCGCTATGACTCAGCTGTCATAGCAGACATTGCAGCACGCGCGTGAACCAATCCCTGCTTTCGTTCTGAATTTAAACCAATCACCAAGCATGTCTATTTGTAACCTCGGAAGTGATTCGTACTTTGAATCTTACGTCGTTTTGGTTTGAAGAAGGGGCACTTTTAATGTGGCATTTGTTCTGAATTAGAGTTCCTGACTTATTATTTATTCGTAGAATTCTGCGAAATTAATGTCATCGGTGGTAAAACGGTTAGAGAAAGGTAGTTTCTTGATGAAACGGTAAATCAAAACGACTACGTGAAGTAGCTTTATCCAGGATAAAACGCGAGCGGGGATTTTCAACAGCGGCTCAGAAATATCTTCATTGGTATGAGTCACTGGGAGAGAAATAGTTTTCTTCGAGTCAAGTAACTCAGAGTCCACCATTGAAGGAACTACTTGACATGACCAAGTGGGGCCATTGAACCACAGCGGTTGGTCCAAATGTTGAACGGGTGACGGTTGCAAGCCTAAGACTTTTAAATTCGTGTCTGGTCTTCAAAATTGATGTTAGCGGTATGAGTATCAGTGATTGGAAGAGATTCAGTGAGCTCGGGTGCTTTGTTAGCCCATTTAACCAGCTCAAAGTCCCCAGCCTTCAGTAATTCGCGGATTATATGATGAGGAATGACAAATCCAGTAAAGTGATCGTCATTGTTAAGTAATGAGATATATCCTTTCTGAATGTACTCTTTGAATATAGCGTCGTACTCCACGCGCAGAGAAGGCGAAGCGACAAGCTTGCGTTCTAGATACATAAAGCGGTTTTTAGCGGTAGCATCAGAAATGCCAAAAGCGGTTGCGGAATTGCGGGAATAAAGCGACGCTAAAGAATAGCGTGCGGGTGAAATTATTTTTGAAAGCAATATGTCGGCGAAGAGTGGTGCCCCGATGAGAAGGTCAATCCCAGAAGGCGAACAGAAACTGTCATCTGCCAGAGGCAAGCAGTTTAAGTATATAGTAGCAGTAGAATTATTGTGACTAGTTCACAATAATTCTGATCGCGCGTGTAAGAGGACTCGCCTCGGCTTCGGCTCATTATTTGTACACGATTCTACCCGTATTTAAACTAATTTGAACAAAAAACGGAGTAAGCGAAGGTAATTTTTTGCTTTGGCAGCCACGGTGCTTTTTGATAGACTTGTTATTACTTCGTTTCCATGGCAACATGTAATAAATTTTTTTTGATAGTCAATTTTTTGATACAACCGTATAACCTAGCTATCTAAACCAGGGCCTGCTACTTTGATTGTACGGTCCGCGAAGCATTTTTGAACCTGTTTTTTTTTTATTAGACTACGAGTATAACTTCAGCCCAATAAATTGTCCTACAACACTTTATTATAATGGGACACTGAGAACAACACTTAGAAAAGGAAGGAAATATTTACCATTGCTAAATTTTATAATTAAGAAAGCTACTTATATTTTATTTTTAGGAAGGAAAGCCAACGAAATGTTTGAAATGAAACGACTGAACTACAACCCGCGGAGGCTGAAAGTGCAATGTAAGTTTTCTTTTCAACACTTTTCTTAGTTAGGTATATACATTACACGAAGCGTTTTGCTTCGCCTATATTAGGCTGGATATAGGCGATTTGAAAACTATAAAAGTCTTACACGTATTATGTATTGCTTGGTTACTACATACAGGTTTATAATAATCTGGAATTTTCCACAGATGTCATGAAGAACTGGAAATGGAAACCATACAATCAGAAATAAATATTGCCAGCAAATGAACTCGTATTCATAATAAGATTTACACAAACCACCTTTGCCTTCGTGGTTTTGTTTTTTATTCATGAAAAAAAAAAGATTTTAATAAATTTATTTACATTAAATGATGTCTTTTTTCACTAAATGTCTAACATCGAATCGTCAAACTTCAGATGTCCTCTCCACAAACGTAATAACTAGTTTAAAGGTTAAAAAAACACGCCTGCCCTGGCAAAAATGAGTTTATGCCAATAAATTAAATACTACTAGTTTTCCCGCCCGCGACTTCGTCCGCGCGTACAACTGTTTATCGCGAAAAAAAGCATCCTATGGTCTTCTAGGATATAAAAACAAATGCAAAAGTAGGTATAGCACCAACGCTCTTGATGTTTATTGACATACTTGTTATTTCGTTTCCATGGCAACCGTTTCTTACAGCGAGTAATCGAAATTCTTCCAGTTTTTCCAGTTTTCCCGTGGAAACTTACAATTTTCCGGGATAAAAAGAATTCCATGTATTAATCCACTGGTTCCAGGGTATAATAAATCTCCATTCCAAGTTTCATCAATATCCGTCCAGCCGTTATCGCGTGAAAGCTCCCCAAACATGGATTGGAGTGTGCTTAAAAACGCCTTCGATTTGATACCCATATTGTAAAATTCGAAGAAAATATATTTTTTTGCAATTGAAAATGGAGCCATACTGCCGCCATACAGATTAAAAATAAATAAATATAGCCTATGTTACCCGAGGGGATGTAAGGATTCTAACGATACCCCATTCGTCTAAATCTGTGTTTAGGCATTTCAAAGTTATGGTGGAATAAAGAAACTCACATACAAACTTACAAACATACATGAATGCTAAAAACATAACACTCCTTTTTTTGGGCAGTCGTGTAAAAACAGATATGAATATATCGGAACACAGATATGAACCAAATTATGTAGGCCTGCCTTACAAGTACTATAGCGGTATCGAGGAGGATCAACAATGTTGGTGCATAAGGTGCGGGTTAGAAAATTAATAAATATGTGGACGGGCAGAGAAATATGTGGACGGGCAGAGAAATATGTGTCGAATGACCAAAAATAGTCCGAAAAATGCGGAATATTTGATTAATAATCCGGTCAACCATAAAATGTAGGCGCCGCAAATCTATTCTATTCTATCTATCTATACTTATAATAAAACTGTAACGGTTTTTTATGTTTGAAAGCTGGGGTAAATAAGATGGATCTTAGCTATAATGGTGGAATAGGGGAGGGGGGGGGGGGGAATGAGAATCGTAGCTCCTTAGTTTGAAAACTGATGTGATCGAGATGCTTCTTAGCTATAGTCGGGCTTAATATATTTTTTTTATTTGTGATTGTGTGCTAACAGAACTGTCACAGCCGTGCGAGAGGGCAAGCAACGTGAGTCACTGGACGAGTTGAGTTCGGGTATACTCTTGAATTTAAGATTTAGCGAGGCGTAATTTGAAATATATATTTGAATTTTTTTTCATATACGGGTATATATTAGAGTTCAATTATAGCACAATGGAGTATCCTACTTCCTTAACACGGGTATAAGTATTTTTACTGTAGGACCTCTACACTAGAGAGCGTAGTATCTGTACTTATAATAAAACATTATGAACAAAAAAGTCTGTACAAAGAAGATAATTAAGGTTTGATTTAAAAACTGGGTAACTTGGTATCTTAGGGCCTGGCGCGCACTACCTTGCGGTGGAACGCGGTGCGTTTATTCTACCGTTTATTTCATATTTTATTATATGCGTTTATTTCACCGCAATACGTGCACTTCTATGACACACAGAATATGCGTTATAAAAACGCAAGGCAGTGCGCGCTAGCCTTATGCCGATGATTAGATGCCGAGCAATCGATAAAAACTATTTGACGGCTGAAAGAATTTTGAAGAAATGTACGTAGTATAATATTGTACTTTGTAGGTACTTTTGGTCCTGGAATAACACGTGTGGGCTACTTTTAAATGAAACGACCATGCGGGCAAAGCCGCGGGCACAGCTAGTAAACAATATATTTGAAATGAGCTTTCTTTAGCGGGGAATGAAGATGGCTGGTGAAATAGGGATACTGAAGGAAAGACGACTAACCTGGTCTCTTGACACTGCAATCCTGGTCTTCGTCTGGTTATGCTTCTTCCGTACCTTCCTTGACGTTAGTGGACTGTATAGTTGTTGAAGAGCGGTTTGTTTGATAATATGATTGTCGCGACGCAACGTAGATTGGTATTTATATGTTTTCACGACGAAGGCGTCCAAGGGGAGCTGCCTATCGCGAAGAGCGGTACTCCTGGGACCAGAGGCAAGGGGCCTGGGTTTCTACGCGCACGGCGGCGTTCCAGGAAGTAAAAAAGGTATCTTTTGAAAAGCAGGTGAGAGCCGTATCGTAAGCGCGTCCGAGCGGCGAGACTGTGTACGTTCCTCTTCGGCGTCTTGAGGGGCTCTCTCGAAGCTTCTTCGACGGCCCGCGCTGGTGTGCTTGGGCGTAGATATTTGCTGTCGCGCTTACTCCTTCAGTGCCACGGAGGGGATGACAGAGGTACTAGTCGACAAAGGGATGGGACGAATATTTAGAGTTAGGCCATTAAGTGGCGCGAACATATTACTCAGCACTTAATAAATTTCAAGAGGTATTTAAAATCATTTTACTGCACATGTCTCAAATTACGATACGTACATATTGTTAACAATAACAGGCGACCGCGATTCTCCGTCGCATACACGGAATAATTGACTTGACCGTGCCTACTTATTAACTTTTAAAGAAAGTGTTAGTTATCCCTTTAAACTCTTGAAAATAACACCTTAAATTGATATTTATTTTGTATCTGTGACAAAATGGGCCATCTTATGAAGAATAAAAAAAAGGGATAAATTTGAAATTGATTTTCTATTCATTGTTGCCGTCGAATGTGTTAGTAGTTTAATACCATTAGTTACACATGTTCATACTCACTTTGTTCATTAGAATAGTGCCAAGGCAGCAGGGTATCCATATTTGTAAGATTGCACCAATGGTCATCAATACGAATAAAATATTGAATCCTCCTTCGTCAAACTCCTAGGATCATAAATACAATATTATAAAATACTATACAACGCAATTTATGAAACTAATTTGGAATCACCAGCACATTCCAATAAACAGTGTGTCATAACACGTTTCGTTTTATCCCAAAAATATACTCAATGTTGTAAAGCATGGACACATCTTTCGGGTAGCGAGCGTATCGGTAAAATCAAAGTAAACTTGCCGCCCGCGTCGCCGCCACATAATGGCGGCGGTGTACAACATCGCCGCGTACGTACAGTTAGCACAAAATAAAAAACAAAAATATTTTTAGTAATATTTTTATGTACAGAATCTGTAGTAGTTATAAACAAAATATAAAGCAAAACTGCATTTTCATATTTCAAACTAGCTGTACCCGCGGCTTTGCACGCGTGGCCATTTCTCTAGGTTAAAATAACTCTATTACTATTCCAAGACCTAAATTACCAATATACCAACATTTAAACAAAATTCCTTCAGCCGTCAAAAAGTTTTTATCGATTGCTCGGCTTTTACTCATCGGATTGAGATAATAAGTATACCAGTTTTAAAGTCAAACCCTAAGCTATTCAACAGTTAAAACAGCATCGCAATCGGTGCATTAGTTTTACGTGATGCGTGATCAGACTAACAGACAGACAAACAAACACGAATTAGAAAAATGTTTCTAAAATATTCTAAATGATGAAATCTATTTTTTTAAATATCTTCCTTTTACACATTTTTTGGTACTTACTGCTTTATTATAAGCATAGATGCCCTTCATTTTCGGACAGAATAATAGAAATATGTGTTTTATTACATTATTTTAATCATGCCTATAAAATAGTACCGTGACATACCTACTGACTGACTGACTGACTGACTGACTGACCGACAACGCCCAGTCTAAACCGGTGGACTTAGGTATTTGAAATTTGGAGGAATATTGCTTGAGTATCCTAAAGGTGAACTACGGAAGTAACTATACACAGTAAAACATGAATACCAACTCAAAAAAAATACCCCTATCCTGCGGGGACCCTTTTATTTACCGGTATGAAAAGTATTCAATGTCCTACCTCGTAGTATGAGCTCAAATCATGCCAAGTTTCACTTGAATTCATTAGTAGTTTCGGTGTGATGCGCGTCCAAGATACAGACAGACAGAAAACTTTACGTGGGAGTTATTGTAGGACTTCGCCAGTAACTTTTATTGGTGGAATTTGGGTAATTGGCCTTTTCAAATTCATAGTAGCCTTCCATAATGAGTACTCTATACTGCGCTCACTGGTAAGCTTCTGGAGACAGATGTTAGTTGAGTCATCATTAAAATTTTGGATTTGGCTCTTAAATTTTATTCGTAAGATTGTTTAGCTGTTTTTTGTCTTCAGGGGACCTAGAGGGGACTCATGCCATATTTTTTTTTGTTTTCTTTTTTGCGTTATAAGTTGTTTAATCCATAGAGGGTATATATTTTCCTTGACGTTATGAATGTCTGTCGTGTTTTCCCATGCTGTTTGTTGGATGTGCCCAATAAACTTCTCTAATTCAATATTTAAGTGTTTTGGTGTCTTAAGTGGAACCTTGAATAAAAACCTACCATACCTACCTTTATCTAAATCTATCTTATAGCTCTCCTAATCTGTTTACTTATTAACTAGGGTCAGAGCTTTTTCCCTATGTAAAACGTATTCACTTATTTTTAAATATATTGCAGAGTAGATCTGTACTCATATCTGGATCTTTTGGTCAGTAAGTGGGCTTTTCAGTAGATATAACATCGCATTTTGTCTCTTTTATGGAATTTAATAGTTCTTTGCCTTTAGTAGTGTCAGGGCGGTCGCACTCCGCAACAAGTACAAATAAATTCAAGGACCCAATATTCGGTTCCGTTCAGTCGAGTGTCAAGCGTGCGCTCGATGAGTCGCGCGCCTTGTACTTAGCGATAGAGCACCTACTTACGTAAAGTTATTGACAAACTTTATTCGTGTTTTAAAGCTTTTTCGGGTTTTTATTACGAATCAGCTGAATTTATTTTGCTATGGCACAACCTCTGTAGTTTGCTGGATGTGGAGCTCCACAAGGGATGCACTTTGGCTTTTCTTCTTTTGATTTTTTGCAGTCCTTTGTAAAGTGTTTACTGATTCATTTTACGCACCTTGGTTCTTTAGAACCAAAAATGCGTAAAATGCTATTTAAACGCTCATTAAATTAAAATTTGCCTGGCATATCTTACACTGAGAGACAAGTTTGCTGGTTTCTATTGCCTGTATTTCAACTTTGTACCCCAGCACCGATGTAATGTTGTAGATTTTGTTTATCTCTCCGTCATTTTCGAATGTCAACATAGACATGTTGAGTGGGTCTTTGGTCTTCCAGCTTAGTTAGTTGACAGCTTCTGCTATCTTATAACCTTTGTTTTTCAGATCTTCAATAATCCTCTCTGGTTGGCACGTGGAGTGCATGTTTTTGACCATCACTCTTATTGGCCTCTGTTGTTTGTTTTCGTAAGAGTGCCATAGGCAGTTATTTTGCGTGAGTGCTTTTTTTATAGTTCTATACGACTCATCGTTGATAGCATTAACTGGTGGGCGAGCGCCTTCTAGGTAAATATAATTGAAAGCTCGCAGCGCCGTGCGAGTTAAATTGCACTTTATAGCGTTGTAGCGAGAGTCGCTATATATTTAAATGACTTTACTCAGTTAGCCTTCTGTACTTGTACTATTATTTATTCTGTGGTAGTGTTTAGTCTAGAGCCTCAATACGTGTTTTTAGCATTAAAGTCTCCATCTAAGACAAATAGATTACCAAACGATTTAGAAAGCTCAGATATTGATCTTTTTTATCATATACCGAGGTGAACAGTAGATAGCAGACACAGTAAGTGAATATTTCTTGGTTTGAAGACATATCACCACAGCTTGTATATCTTTCTCTTTGTATTTAGACTCTTCATATTGTGGGAGGTTTTCTTTTACAATTACGGCACTGCCGCCTCTTGCAGAATTATCAGGGTGAAGTGCATGATACACTTTGTACCCTTTAAACTTAATATAGGATTGCTTTGTGAAGTGCGTTTCAGATATTAGACAAACATCCACCTTATTTATATCAAGGACTACTTGTAACTCATCTTGATGGTTATGTAGCCCATTAGAATTCCACGCCATAATATTAAGGGTGGAATTTATTTTTTTCGGCTTCGTTATTGCTTTGTTTTATTTTTTTAGTCTTTCATCGAATGATGTCATGAACTTCAAGATATCATCCAATTTTTGATCACTTGCATGAGGAGTCATATACTTCTGTGCTGTGTCACTTGAGCCTCTTGCAGCAGCTTGGGCGTAAGAGATGTTTTTTATAGTATGATCTTTATTTTTTTAGATTTGTCTTATTTGAACTAGAACCCGTTTTGCTGCTGAACTACGTATGGCATTTATAAAAGCATTTGAAGATAAAAAAGTGTGCTCCACCGTTTTCCTATATGTTGCACAAGCTATTGATAAAGTGTGGCATGAGGGCCTCATATTCATATTTAGAATGAAGCTAACAAAACAGTATGCAGATATTATAGAATCATATATAACAACAAAACAAAACTTTTCGTATTAGACAAGAATATGCTTATTCTGAACTAAAGGAAATAAAAGCAGGGGTACCACAAGGAAGTGTTTTAGGTCCGGTCCTGTACCTGCTGTTTACTTGTGATATACCTGAAATAGAAAATAACATCATTGGGACCTTTACTGATGACATTGCTATGATGGCTGTTGGAAGTACCCACGAAGAAGCAGCAGAAAAGGTCCAAATGGCTGTCAATAAAGTCTTTGACTGAACCACAAAATGGAAAATTAAACTGAATGAATCTAAATCAATCCGTATAGACTTTAGCTACAAAAAGCATCATTATTCACCAATATTTATTAATGATAAGCAAATCCCTTATAAGAATACAGCAAAGTACCTCGGTATGACGCTTGACGCTAAGCTCCGCTGGAAAGCTCATGTCAAGAAGAAAAAAGAAAAATTAGAACTACGGTTTAAAAGAATGTATTGGCTGCTTGCACATAATAAATTTTTACTATATAAACTAGTCCTAATGCCAGTGTGGACCTATGGTATACAGCTGTGGGGATGCACCAAAAAGAGCAACATATTATCAATACAACGCTTCCAGAATAAAGTACTAAGGGAAATAGTGAATGCACTTTGGTACATAAGAAATTACGATCTCCATCGGGACCTTAAATTAGAGTTCGTTGATAAAGTAGTCAAGAAATATACAGAAGCTCATGAAGAAAGACTCATCACCATGTGAATGTCGAGGCATTGCTTATGACTCTATACATAATGACAAATTGATTGGTACCTCGCTTGTCAAAATTGGATTGCGTGTCAAAATGGGACTGATAGGGGTGACGTTATGGTGGAACTTACAAATACCCACATAGAACTGTAGTATTGTGGAATGAAAGACAGACTATCGCAGAGTGGTTTTATTACGATGCGTTAGGTACACTTACAAGTACTGACGAAGTGAAGGTAGGAAGAAATAAACTTCTACCTTCAAATCTTAAACATTACATTTTCCTCGTTCTAAATTAAGACACACTATGTTTACGTAACTAATATTTATGACAATATAAAAGTACAATAGATAAACTGAACTACATAGATCTTCTACTTATGACACAGTAGATAGACAAAACGCAAATGCTATGTGTAGATATAAAATAATTCATTTATATCAAATAATTTAAAAACTACTTTTTAGTGCGAGGTCTTAATCCCATAGTATGAGGAGGATATGGGTTCTGGTGCTGGCGCCTAGCCGTTTCACTAACGGGTGACTTGACGTTACACTCGGCGCCGTCCGCGCCTACGCCTTCCTCATTGCTGACACGAGGCGCACCTTCCACCCCAGAAGAAGGCGATTGCATCAAAAGGGTTGACCAACCCTCACTTGCATCATTACCGCCTTCATGATGTAACTTCACAACCTCACTCAACTTAAAAGTCTTCGTCCAATTTATGTTTTAAGACCAATCATTCATTTTTTTATTATAATTTAATAAGGGAAGCATCAATGTCTCCGTACGGGCCAACCTCCTATGCTTTCTTATTGAGATTTTGTAAGATCAATTTACATTAATTAATCGTCCATTGTCACTAGTATGTCTTAGGTAGGTCGCAAAACCAAAGAGGGACAAGAGGGCATAATTTTTTATCAAAATGTAATGTACGTAAGTTTGTCAACACATTCAAGGAAACTTTACTTTAAAATATAATTATAAAATCCAAATCCTCGCTGTTCAAAACAGATGCGACTCAATAAAACGCATTTTACCTGTTTGAACCACATACTTCATCGCCTATGTGTTTTCATTTCGGAATTTTCCCAAACCTCCCAGATTTAGGAAAATTCCTATTCCCTAAAACTATTGTAACCTAAACCTATTTATTATACTAGATTATATAATATGAACTAAATTCCTTATAGCCGAGCTGTGATCGTCAAGGATGCTCCATACGTTATCCATATAACCCTTTGGTCCTTTTAGAGGTACGTATTGAGATATAATAGTTCCTTTATATATAATTTTATAGTCAATTTTAAATTAGGTTAAGCTGAAATCAGTACAATTTCAAGATAGGTACTTTAACTGCCAGATAAGTTAATCATGAAACACATCTAACACAGAGATGTATTGAGATCTGTACCCAAGGTACTTGCAACATAAAACAATGTACAAGGGTACAAAATATTTGAATCGAAAATTTAATAAAATAATAATAAATAACTTTGACATAGCATGTACTTGCTAGTACATAACTAGATCAGTGAATAAAATGAACCTACCAAAGTAGGCATAAATGTTGTACAGTGTACCAACAATGTATATAGTAAGGTACGTCATGAAGTATACTGTAAATTGTACTAGGTACAAATAATATAAATAATAGATTTTATTCAAAATCTATCGAATAGCTTTGAGTTAGTGCGTACTTGATAGTACGTTAACTAAATCGGTGGATAAAGTGAATCTATCAAAGTAGGCATAAATGTTGTACAGTGTACAAACAATGTATATGGTAAAGTAACTCCTGACATGAAGTATACTGTAAATTGTACTAGGTACAAATAATATAAATAATAGATTTTATTCAAAATCTATCGAATAATGAATCTACCAAAGTAGGCATAAATGTTGTACAGTGTACAAACAAGGTATATAGTAAGGTACTCCTGACATGAAGTATACGGTAAATTGTACTGGGTACAAGTAATATAAATAATAGATTTTATTCAAAATCTATCGAATAGCTTTGAGTTAGTGCGTACTTGATAGTACGTTAACTAGATTAGTGAATAAAGTGAATCTACCAAAGTAGGTATAGGTAAATGTTGTACTGCGTACAAACAATGCTTTGATCCAAATTAAACCCATCCACAATATTCGATGGTGATATAATTACTCACAAGTGAATACTCATCAATGAAATTACTTGTTCAAGTTTATTTATCCTTAAATAAGGAACGTGAGTATTAGGTAAGTAAGTGTACATTTACTCAGGCTACTATATTAGTAAACCTAGTTCATCCAACTTGGTTTTGTTGAATATTATAATATTTAGACAGGTAATGTTAATTGCAAGAACTGTCGACCTAACTCCCAATAGAATCCGACAAGGAAAGCTAAGCCAAAGGTTGAATCAAAATTGAAACAACAGCAAAATTAGTCGTGCAATCTCAATAACCTACTCCTGCTGACCAAAGACCAAACAGGGATCCAGCATTAAGAAGCATTCCCAATTTCCTCTCCACCGGACTGTAATTAGGTATCAAAAGCCTGTTCAGATGTTTGCAAAACGACACTGCCAAATACCATAATTATACCTATTATGGTATTTGGCAGTGTCGTTTTGCAAACATCTGAACAGGCTTTTGTTTATAGATAAATATGAAAAGCTTTGCATGAGCCAAGCTCGCCAACATAGTAGCCAGGTCCTTTTTCCATACTTCAAAGGATAAGTTCACAGTAGATATTAATTTCTTAAACTTGCACTTAGGCCAAACAAAGTAACTTCATTGACTAATGAATGACTTGGGTTCAGTTATAATGAATACCTATTTAATTTGAATCAAACCAACAACATGTATATTTGATTACTAGGTGTTCCGTTAAGTATTCAAAACATGTATCTACCAATCAGTTCAATAGTCAAGTTATATTAGATCCGAGATCACGGAATAAAACGCCTGTAGGTACAAACGATGTGTCAGAATTTCATTTTAAAACTCCAAATAATAAACCTAATTGCAATTCTATTTCGTATTACCTCTGTATTTCGCTAATAAATCGTCAACATACCTTTAGTTATGAAGATCAAAGGACCTAAATAAATGTATGATAGGTACAACTTAGTTTCATTAACGCCTACATAAGTCATATATGCAAAAATAGAACATTAGTTCACGCAGTGGAAGTGTTTATTTTAGACATTTACGCATCTATCTTTATAACCTGAAGAATAGACTGTTATACCTAATGTTAAATGAGTGTATCTATAATATTATATAAATAATAATATATAGTTTTCGGGACAATTCTACACCCAGCCCCAAACCAGGACATCCCGCACCATGGGCACCGGACAACGGACAAACGCACACCAATACGAAAACTACACCATGACCCGGAAACCAACACTTGCGCTCATCACACAAATGATTGATCCCCGCAGGATTCGAACCCGCGACCGTTCTACTTCGCGCACAGGGTCTCCAGCCACTAGACCAACCATCCGTCTACCGGTTGGCTTGTCTACATAAGTGTATCTATAATATTAAATAAATACTATTCGGGACCATGTCACACCAATTACCTAGTCCAACCAGGACACCCTGCACTATGGGCACCAGATAACGGATAAACACATAAATACGAACATCGCCTCCATGACTCGGAAACAAACACCTCCCATCACACAAAAGACCGCACCCTGCAGGACTCGAACCCGCGACCGCTCGATTTCGCCCCCAGGGTCTCCAGTCACTAGACCAACCATCCGTCTACCGGTTGGCTTGTCTACGTAATAGACTGTCATTCCTAATGTTAAATAAGTGTATCCATAATATTAAATAAATACTATTCGGGACCATGTCACACCAATTACCTAGTCCAACCAGGACACCCTGCACTATGGGCACCAGATAACGGATAAACACATAAATACGAACATCGCCTCCATGACCCAGAAACAAACACCTCCCATCACACAAAAGACCGCACCCTGCAGGATTCGAACCCGCGACCGTTCGATTTCGCCCCCAGGGTCTCCAGTTACTAGACCAACCATCCGTCTACCGGTTGGCTTGTCTACGTAATAGACTGTCATTGCTAATGTTAAATAAGTGTATCTATAATATTAAATAAATACTATTCGGGACCATGTCACACCAATTACCTAGTCCAACCAGGACACCCTGCACTATGGGCACCAGATAACGGATAAACACATAAATACGAACATCGCCTCCATGACTCGGAAACAACCATTTCCCATCACACAAAAGACTGCACCTTGCAGGATTCGAACCCGCGACACTATGATTTCGCTCCCAGGGTTCTCCAGTTACTAGAACAACCGATCTAAATCTACTAATATGTGTTTCTTGTGGCTATTCATCTCCACATGCATTGAAAGCACTTCAATTCTGAAGTCTCAGCTGCCACCATTCTCCAGCAGTCGCCAGATTCAGATATCCCGTCAACCTCCGACACCAGAGGTCAGCGCCAACACACACGACAACAAACATCTATTTCTCTTCGAACAGTTCAGTAGCCATGTTTACATACATAAATACAATATCTCATAAAATGTCTGTACGACATCAAAGACAAATTTCATCCCATTTTGACACTTGCTAATAATAAATATTTAGGACAAATCCACCCCAACTGCCCTGCCTAACCTAGGTCATCTAGTGCCACGGGCTCCAGATAACGGATAACCATGCCTAGACAAAAATATCACATCCATGTCTTGGAAATACGTACTTCCGCTCTTCACACATGCCACTGAATTCTGCAGGACTCGAACCCGCAACCGTCCAACCGGTTGTTATAGACTACTCATAATTCGGTTGACGCCAACTCTAAACTTACAGACTGGACTTATTAGATTATAGTTCAACATATAATTTTCCGCCCTCAACTGATTACAAATACCGCAGGAATTGAACCCGCTCCAAAGGCCTTCTAACCCATGACGCCTTAGTGTGATAAATAAATGACGAAACTAACAAGCTTCTACCTATATAGAATCAGAGAAAGCTACCTAGGTAGACACATTTATAGCCGGGTTGACGCCTACATAAAGAGCTAAAAGCATAAATGGACATACCTACCTATAATTTGCGCCCTCAACTGTTTAAAGATTCCACAGGAATTGAACCTGCATAAAAGGTTTTGTTCTATTGATTTAGTAAGACTAATAAAAACAAGTTAACAAGCTTATACGTATAGATATATAATCAAAGAAAGTAACATAGACCTATACCATAGAATAAATAATAGCACATGTACCTATACTCATAATTGGGTCGACGCCTACACGGAAAGTTGTTGCAATGAAATTGTTTTATCACACCTTATCTACACATAATACCTACCTGGTTAGGATGGTGAAAGCAAAACAATGTTTTACTCTCTTATTTTCTTTAAATACCTTAAAGGGTAAGTAATTTGTTATAATTTACGACTCGCTCTATACTGATTCATGATTCCGCAGGAATTGAACCTGCTCCAAATGCAGTCTTGATGCTTTAGTGTAACAAATAAATAGATAAACTAACAAGTTTCTACCTAAATAGAATCAAAGAAAGCTTCATAGGTAGACATATTTATAGTTGGGTTGTCGCCTACATAAAAGCTAAAAGCATACATGAACTTATATGATTTGCGCCCTCGACTGATTAGAGATTCCGCAGGAACTGAACCTGCTTAAAGGGGTTATTCTATGGTTTTAGTATGACTAATAGTAACAAAGTTAACACGTTTATACCTATATGTATATAATCAAAGTAACATAGACTTATACCACAGAATAAATAATAGTACATGTACCTATACTCTTTGGATCGACGCCCTCACGGAAAGCTGTTGCAATGAAATAGTTTTATCACACCTTATTTACACAAAATACCTACCTAGTTACGATGTTGAAAGCAAAACAATGTTTAATTTTCTTCCTTCCTTTAAACACCCTGAAGGATAAGTAATTTGTTATAATTTACGACTCCCTCTATACTGATTCATGATTCCGCAGGAATTGAACCTGCTCCAAATGCAGTCTAACCCATGATGCTTTAGTGTGACAAATAAAAAATAAACTAACACACTTCTACCTATATAGATTCATAGGAAACTACATAGATAGACATATTTATAGTTGGGTTGACGCCTACATAAAAAGTTAAAGCAACAAGAAGTAAACATACAGGCCCATCTATAATAATTATGAAAGGAGCTACTCGGTGATATTTTATTATGCTTATCTAGGAGATCTAGATTTATCTAGGTACCTTTGAATACTAGAAATTCTGTTGAATACCTAAACCGTGTTGTTTATCAATAAGTTTAATAGTCATGTCGAAATATCTAAGTAAAAATCGTATTCCCAAAACGTCTGTAAAACAATGTAGGGATTAAGGTTTTATCTTGTTTTGATATTATTTGCTCTCCACTGATTAATAATCCCACAGGAATTGAACCTGACTCAAAGGCTTATTCTAAGCCTATGCACTAGTGTGTCAAATACATAGCGATTATTATAACTGAAAGTGACCAGCACTAACTACCTCATAACTAATAATCAATACCTACTTAAGTATATTATACCTTTTGATATGAAAATTTCAGCACGTAAGTATACATATTTATTTATTAAAAGAACCTATGTAATCCTATTTTTAGTCTTGTTGACGTAACCCTGTACACAATTTACACGACCATTCTTTCCCAAAATCTAGTGAAGTGACTTTGAATAATAATAAAACAATTATTACCTAATAATCACAATTTAAATTTAATATTACACATCACAACCTAATCATTACTAATCATTTATGTATCTTCAAGGGCCTATAAAAAAATATCCAATACTAGTTAACTAACCAAAAAGTTTAAAAATTTCCAGGTTAAAATGACCTTAAAGTTCACGAATGAAACGCTTGCGTGTTTCAGGTACTTGCAACGCCATTTAGTTCAACTTGGTGAACCATACAAGACAATGTCACTTTAGTAAAGGCAAAGACAATGCAAGCTTTGTCTATTCGTTGTAGATTTACTCTTGGAACAAGGAGAAGCAATTCAAGCGTCAATACGCTTTAAAATTACATTATTTCTCAAATGCCTTTCTAAATACAAAAAGGAAATTTACGGAATAATCATAAGTTTCATATAAATACCTACCTGCCTACAATGACTGATTTATCAAATTGGGTACCTACTCACATCAATACTTTAGCTTGAAGTCATATTGGGCCTAGATTTTTTTTATTGTTTTTTTTTGTAATATAAAAATGGGTTCATAATTTACGATCAGGAATTAGATAGGTACGTCAAGTAAAATTATATACCTATTTTGTCTTATATTAAATCCATTTAGCATTTTATATAACCTAGGTACCGATAAATAGGTACACTTTATGTAAATAAAATTATTAATTTCATGAATCTGGAACAACACGTAAGTTTATTTCCAAATACCTGAATTACCATAAAATACACCAGTTATCACCAACATTCTACCTCACTTCAATGGACCTTCTTGGAAACAAGTAAGTTTCTTTAAAAATCCCTGAAGCTACTCATACAGGTCCAAAGATACTTTAATTACCGTACCCTAATATTTTCTAGCATGAATCCAAAACCTATAAAAATAAAATTCGTTCAAGATAAACAAGACAATATCGCGCAGCAATTTATATTAGACATAGACCCATCAACGTACCTACCTATAACCTAATAGTGTCTAGCATGAATCCTAAACCCTAAAAGCCTATGAAAATATTAAAATTCATTCAAGATCGCACAGCATTTTAAAAATCCTAACCACAAAAAACCCAATACCAGCCGAAATCTGTCCAATAACTAGGTAGTGTCTGCTTGTTATGGAATTACTTAGGTACCTAGGTACTTGGACAAAATATAAAGTATCAACCCAAGCGATCATTAATTAAATATTTATTCAGATTCTTGGACAAAAATTTGCTGGTAGTGAAGTCTTTATTCCTAACCCTTTTGAGAAAAACCACTCTACTTACGTGCCTCGAAGAATAAACCTTACTCAATTATTCACAGACACAATCACAAACAGGTCATAGAAGTCACTGAAATTAAATAAAACTTGAACTGAAGCTACACCTATATAAAACAAACTACGGTTTATGGTATATTACGAAACATCTGATTTTATTTTATTGCGACACTTTAAACTAGACTCTAGTAATCTTATAACAGAAGATTAACAAATACGCGCCCTATCAGATGTTTAAACTTAAGTAGGTAGGTATATTCCGATCAGCAGTGGCGGTAGTCGCTTAAAGTCCAGCTGTTAAATTCGCGTAGCTACGGTAGATGCCCTATAGGTACTAATGACCCGGGAACCAGCCATGTGGTTCCTGAACAAGGTCAATGAACTTTCAGGCACAACCGACTTTTTACAGTCAGCTGGAACCTTCCAGTTCTGGGAAGAGCCAGCAGTCTTACGACCAGCTGTTTACAACTCGACCCGATGTGTGCTTAGGGCCCATTGACCTTTCGGTCAACGGGTTGAAACCCTGAGACTTGATATAGATGGCAAATCATTACTTGATTTTCGACCACCCCGTACGCGCACTTGTTCACTTTTCCGAAGTTAAAATTATACTGTCCCGAATTTCTTTGAGTTCTGACTTTTATAAGGTTCCTAGACACTCTCGAACAATGGGAATTTGGAAGGAGAACTTAGGGATGGAAAGTCGCAAAAGATCTTTCTGTGCCGATCCCAGGTTCATTTTTAGGTTTCGACTTTTTACTCAACAATTTTATCTATAAAAAACTAATTTCTTTTCAAGAACTGTAGTCAAATTGGCCTGGCTTCATATTCCAGTATTTGTAATTATAGATTCAAGTCCCGTTTATTAAATAACGCCTAGGGCTTTGTATACACACTAACCATATCCTAAAAAAAACACACTTTTCACATCTCTAGTAGTTTTTACAAGAATTTTTCGAGTATACCAACTTATAAAGTTTTACCCTATTTTTTAGGGAATTTAATGTTAAAAAACCCGATTCGTTTTATTATTCTTATTATGTTTATGTAAAAAAAACCCCGAGTATAAGTTACTCCAAGAATCCGATAATAACCTCTCTTGTATATTTTTGTTTTATAAATAAAAATCGCAAATTATCCCCTCTTCTCCCAATTTAAGTTACAGTGTGTTATTCTATCAATTAGGCAGAAAATAATCATCGAATAAAAAATCTGACATATAATTCCCGCTTAGTAATGTATTATTTCAAAATTAAAGGCCTCTGAATTATTTCGCTCGGTGTAAAATCAGCCCAGTAATTTAGTACTTTGTGTGTATTTCCCCTGGTATATAGAAAAATATATTTTAATCTATTCTCTGATGTATCAATTTAGTTATTTAACACAAGATAACCTAATTCTAATAAAAATAATATATTTCAATTTGTAATTTCAGTTAGCTTTGATAATACGTATGGCGACATTTTAATCTTTCATATTTAACCTCACAAAATGTTTGTGTATTTTGTTAAATAATATTAAAACATTAGCTCTATTTCTCCATCTCCGAATCATTGCTGACAAGTGACCATCTACCTGTTCCGATGGAAATCGAAGACACAAACACCCCCAGTTTAGGCGGAACGGCTTCTGTAGAATTTGTATATACCTTTCGCCTGATTTTGTTCTACCTCAAGCTACATCAAGGTAATTACCCATATACTGTGAAACCATACTCTAACTCAAGCTACATTAAAGTAATCTCAAAAAAATGTTTATCGGTGAAACCTCAAAAATGACTAAAATCCTCTGTATTTAAACATTTCAATGAACTTGACATGTAACAGGTGTTTACCTATCTAGGCATATTTTACATAATCATGCAACTATTTATAAATTATGAACTTACACACTTCCTATTTTCAATTCTGCGGTGAATTCAAATGTGAAACAACATTTTACCTTCTTCAGTACATATTATGGTATAAGACCTTGGTATAATGGAATTAAATGTAGCAGGTACTTATCTATCTAAACACATCTCCCTTAATCGTTCAAATTTTTATAAATTTAGTAATTTTATCAATTTTCTTTATTCCAGCTCTGCGGTGAATTCAAATGTGAAACAATATTTTACCTTCTTCTGTACATATTATGGTACAAGAGCTTGGTGTAATTGAATAAAATGTAGCAGGTACCTATCTATCTAAACACATCTCACTTAATCGTTCAAATCTTTATAAATTTAGTAATTTTATCAATTTTCTTTATTCCAGCTCTGCGGTGAATTCAAATGTGAAACAATATTTTACCTTCTTCTGTACATATTATGGTACAAGAGCTTGGTGTTATTGAATAAAATATAGCAGGTACCTATCTATCTAAACACATCTCACTTAATCGTTCAAATCTTTATAAATTTAGTAATTTTATCAATTTTCTTTATTCCAGCTCTGCGGTGAATTAAAATGTGAAACAATATTTTACCTTCTTCTGTACATATTATGGTACAAGAGCTTGGTGTAATTGAATAAAATGTAGCAGGTACCTATCTATCTAAACACATCTCACTTAATCGCTCAAATCTTTATAATTTAGTAATTTTATCAATTTTTCTATTTCCAGTTCTGCGGCAAACCAAAACTGTGAAAATATACCTAACCAAATATGAAATCATTCAGCACATAGCATGGTATAAGACCTTGGAGCACCTGAATTAAGGAGTAACCCTTTGAAATACAACTGGATGATGCAAAACACATTTTTATGTGTTTTCCACTTTTTCTACTCCGCATTTCAACTAAATATGATAAAATGTTATGTAATTTATTTGTGTGAAAATCTGCATTTTAGTCTAACAATAAAGAAAAGTATTTTTCATTTCTTCTGGCTCACATACAAACAATTACAAGATTTTCCATACTGATATGGGCAAAATGAATGGAATCTGTCTGTTTGTCATTTTAATGCAATCAAAAATTCATTTTATATATTATTTTCCTCATAATTACCTACTTTGCTTTTGCAAACAAAGCTATACTAATCTCTTAGTATTATTTCAAACCATTAAATTGTAACAGAGCCATCTGCTAGGCCTTCTTAAAACTAATTAGTTAATGATAAGTCATCGATTTAGTGAACCAACATAATTCAGATCAATTCGCATAGATGGCGCTAATACCCAATTCACGCAATCGTTAGAGATTCTACTATACATGGATAGGTGGTGCTTACTTAAAATTAAAACCATACTTTGTTATGTTACAATGAGAACGATCCGTGTTCTGTTGAGGATGATTAACGCTGGATAAGGAGTATCGCGATTTCCTAAAGGTATTATTCAACAATTGATCGACATGTTTTTTTTAAATTCTATTGTCATCTTTAGTTTTAACATTAAACGAAACGGGACCGGTCTGACCTACCACTAATCCCTCCTTCCATTTAACATCCTTGTTGGTGTAATCGCGCACGAGCACGTCATCCCCAGGCGAAGACGCGCGGCTTGCGCTCCTCCCGCGCTTGCTGCTGCTCGCGCACCAACTCCGCGGTGCGGGGACGGAGCAGATCGAGCCGGCCACGTAAACGATGCCCTAACAGCGCTACCGTAGGCTCCTTTTGAGTTGTACAATGTTCCGTGTTTCTATATGTGAATAAAAATTTACACAGAGCCGTATCGTAGTTTTCATTTTCTAACGTTGCCTTTTTAAGCACCCGCTTGACCGATCGCACCGCATTTTCGGCGGCGCCGTTACTAGACGGATGGTAAGGAGCAACTAGGATACGTTTAATTCCGTTATTTTCCAGATATGACAAATAGTCTAATGAAGAATAAGGGGGCCCGTTGTCGCTCACTATGGAATTCGGTAATCCGAATCGAGCAAATATCTTCCAAAATATCGTAATCACTGCCTGCGCTGAAGTGGACGGAACACATTCCACCTCCATCCATTTAGTGAACGCATCGACTAAAATTAGGTCATATTTATTCTTATAAGGTCCTAAGAAGTCGACATTGAGGCGCGTCCACTGCTCCGCCGGCCAGGGCCACGAGTGCAGGGGCGCGGGCGGCGGCTGGTCGCGCTGCGACAAGCACGCGCTACATTCGCGACAAATGTTCTCAATATCCGCGTTTCATTTTGACGACCCCAATATGGCCGCTATGCAGTTCTCGAAGTACGGAGGCTCTGAGACTAGTAGGTATGACTACGCGATAGCCCCAGACTAAACAACCGTGTTCTAAAAACAATGTTTCTTTTTTATGGAAAAATATTTTATCGCTTTCAATTTGGGATTGTTCTGGCCAACCAAATTTAACAAATCCTGATATTTTATTAAACAACGGATCTTTTGATGTCTCTGCTTTAACTTCGTGGAATGTTACCGGCAATCTATCTACGACAAAATTCAAATAACTCCCTTATAACATTTCGTCATTTTACTGTTTCTTCACTGTGTGATTAAGTGGGAAGCGAGACAAAAAATTGGCAAAACAATTTCGGGAGCAGGGCACAAATTCGATATCAAAATTATATGTGGCTAGTCGGACCTCGTATCTTTGTAAGCGACTCGCAGCGGTTTGCGGAATGCCTTGGTTAATTCCAAAAATATAACTTAGTGCTCGATGATAGCTACGCAATAAAAAAATGACAGCCATACAAATATTGATGGTGCTTCGACACACCAAACACGATTGCTAACGGTTCCTTATCGATCTGTGAATAATTGAGTTCGTGCGAATTGAGGGTGCGCGACGCACAACTGACCGCGCGCTCTGAGCCGTCGGGATAGCGATGTGTGAGAACCGCGCCAAGTCCAAACGAAGAGCTATCAACTGATAAGATCAAAGGCAGACTTGCGTCGTAGTGCGCCAACACCGGACCGCTACTCAATACATATTTTACTTTTTTAAAAGCTAACTCACATTGCTCATTCTAATGCCATCGACGGTTTTTTAAAGCAATTCATACAAAGGTTTCAGTGTATCGCTAATATTGACACAGATTTGGCATAAACAATTGTGACGAGGTCAAAACCTCTTTCATAATGATACTCTTTTGATCTCTTAATTCTTTCATAATCCATCTCTTTTCATTTTGATAGTTTGTCATTTTTAATTCGATATTCAAATAACCTGTCATTGATATATTGATTTTTGGAGCAAAAGGGAAATATGATATAAAATACATAAATAAGTTTATAACCAGCTGAATTACACTTGTAAATATATAAACGATATTACCTACATAAGAGGTTATTTTAATCCGCATCGTCAAAGTACAAAAGTCTGATCATCTCCTCCTGTTCCTGTGCTTCCAATAGTTCCTGTAATTCTATGTCACTGAGGTTTGGGTCCTGGGCTAGTGGGAGCAACCCAAACCCTGGGACCGCCTCGTGACACATTTACGAGCCCCAGAAACCTTTTCACTTGAGTGACATCTTTCGGAGTGGGGGCCGAAACTATGGCTTCCACTTTTGTATCGTCCGCATGAAGACCGTGTTTATCTATGCGGTAACCTAAATAGGTTTCAAATTTACTTTTAACCCGGCATCTCTCAATCGGCTCAAAACGGCTTGCAAATTCTCAAGATTTGTCTGTCTGTCCTTCCCGCCATAACAGATGTCATCTTGAAAAACAACCGTGGACGGCAGGCCACTGAGGATTACTCCGATCATTTGCTGAAAATTTTCAGGTATGCATTTAATGCCAAAGTGCACGCGCTTGTAAATAAAGGTGCGTACATGCGTGGTGACTGCTGTCATCGGTTGTGAGTCTTCCGTCAGTAATACTTGTTGGTAAGCGTGGGACAAATCTAATTTTGAAAATACCGGAAAGGGTAGCAAATATTTCTTCTATACGAGGAAGGGGATAATGAAAATCTTTCAACTTTGGGTTAATAGTGATTTTGTAATCCCCGCATATACGGATGTCATACGGATGTCAGATGTGTGATCTACTTTGTATACAACGTCATCGCGCTGCAAACGTTCTAACTCGCGCTCGTAGCGCTAGCGGGTGGGCCTTCACAAACACTGGCGTGCTATCTGACAAATGCAATTGCATGCGATCTTTACATGTCCCAAGCCAAAAGGAAATACCTCAGGAAATTATTTACATAATGTTTCTACAGATTCATCGCTCTTATCCGTTAAGTTATAACAATCATTAACGGCCAACATTATGATCCACACACGGCCCATCAATGGATGGCCACCATTAGCAATAACAAAAAGTTTTAATTTTCTTTATCGCGATGCGTACGTGACTTGAACCTCTACAAAGCCTATCGTCGTGATAATATCGCCAGTGTAGGATTTTAATGTTAACGCTTTCTTATGTAAATCTAAACTGTAAAACAATTTATCATAACATAATTTAGAAATTACAGTAAATTTACAACTGGTGTCCGCTTCAATCCATAGCGAATGACCTTCGACCGTCAAATTTATATAGTAGGGGGTCATCTTTATCATCACAACATAAATTATAGAAGTTCATGCTATCTTCGTCAGAACCAGAGTCACCTAAAAAAATATTACCTTTTGTTTTCCGTGCAGAGTCCGATCCCTGACCACCTTCGTACTTACGGCACATAACTTTTAAATGACCCTTTTCACCACAACGATCACAATTGTAAGCCTTGTAACGGCACTGCGAGGCTGCGTGCCAGTTCCTTCCACACCGCGGGCAGGGACGGCGCAAAGCCCCAGCCGCCGCGGGAGCGCCCTGTCCCGCCGGTGATGGTGCGAGAGCGCGGCGCTGCCACCACCGCAGCCACGAGATGCAAGCCCTCGGCGCCTGGCCCACTGATGCTTTGGTTGCCGCTCGCCGCCATCGCTGCATGCCTATCTACCGCCTCTAATGCCAACGCGAGCTCAACAGCTCGCTTGTAATCCACATCGCGTTCAGCAAAAAACCTGGATCTCATATCTTCGTGGAAGAGCCCCGAAATGAATTGATCCCTCAGTTTAACCTCCAAAGAGGCCCCAAAGTTACAAGTTTTAGCTAAATGCTTCAATGTCTGGAGATACTCGTTTACAGACTCCCCCGCTGCTTGCCTTCGTTGCCGCAACACATGTCTTTCTGCGATTTCTGACCTCTGCAGTTCAAGATGCTGCTTCACTATGAGCTCAAGTTTAGCAAAAGATTTAGTCTCGGGCAAGTCGGGTGCACATAAATCACACATGAGCTCGTAACATGAAGTTCCGACATGAGTAACCAACGTGGCGACATGCAATTCTTCATCAATATCGTTTAGAGCTATAAACTGTTTTAACCGCCAACAATACGCATCCCAATTATGGGTACCGATTTGAAACACTTCAATTTTGCCAATAGGCATGATAACCAACACCACTGAGCGTAATATTCGATTAAAACTGGCTGCGCCAATTGTAGTATTGTGGAATGAAAGACCGACTATCGCAGAGTGGTTTTATTACGACGCGTTAGGTACACTTACAAGTACTGACGAAGTGAAGGTAGGAAGAAATAAACTTCTACCTACAAATCCTAAACATTACAAGAACATACAGACATAGAATGTTAACTTCATTACCCACCCCTTGCTTCGCTGTAGTCGGGTTTTTTTTATTATTAAGGTATGTAAGACAAAAATAAAGCGTTTCTCACTTCACAAAAAAATAACCTTAAATAAGTGACTTAATAAAAATTTAACGAAAGGAAAAAAATAAGAAAATACGTTTAATCCCTCGCAATCCTTTTTTTATATTTTTAGTAAGTAGTTTTATTTATTTGTCAAAAATTGATATATGTGTGATTTTGCAGTACGGGGTATACAGTTCAAAACTCTATGAATTATCGCACTTACTATCATAAAATGTATTACTAAGCATTAAAATAATATTTATCCGAAACTCACGAAGTTTCTATAAGAAACATCCTGTACACAAACAAAATGCCGCTCCTCTAATACGGAATTATTGCTCTCGGAATTTAAAAATAACAATAAATATGACTTGTTATTATTATTATTTCCGCTGCACTGCGTATGTATAGATTATTAGGATTAGTTTTAGGCATTGTTGTGTTGTATATAAAATACAAATTTCTCTTTTTTTTATTAATATTTTCGTCTCTTGCACTTAAAAAATGTCTCAGAAATAATTGTAAGAAACAATATGTCAGCGTGCAGACATCCAAAAAGTGCGCTGTGATTGGCTAATCAGTGGAGAATGAACACGCAATCACGAAAAAACGTTTCTCTGTGCATGATATTGGACTAAATAGTCTTGCATTAACGAGTACAAACAAGCAAGCAATTCTGTGAACTTCTTTGGGACATAGGAATTTATAAATGCTTTTATTTTAAGACTAGCTGATGCCCGCGGCTTCGCACGCGTGGTCACTTCTGTAGGTTAAAAGTACTCTTTGTGCTATTCCAGGACCTAAAATACCAATATTACATTACATATTAGATCAAAATTCCTTCAGCCGTCAAATATATTTTTATCGATTGCTCGGCTTCTACTCATCGAGTTGAGATATAAAGTACCCCAGTTTTTAAGTCAAAACATAAGCTATCCAAAAATGAAAACCGCATCGCAATCAGTCCAGTAGTTTTTACGTGATGCGCGAACAAACATACAGACAGACAGACAGACAGACAAACATACAAACAGACAAGCAGACAAACAGACAGATACGAATTTTTAAAATGTTATATTTTTATACGCTTTATATTAGCTTCACTTGTATGTTTGTAACCGACTCCTTTGGAAGCTATTTTGACCCACTTTAAACGGTCAGATTTCATTCAAATTTTGCACACCTGTCAAATACCGATGACAATGCAATAATACGAAAAAAAATATATACTAAGAAGTAGAAAATAAATAATAGTTCAAAAAAACTAAAAAACACGCTTTATATAGAAAACCAAACTAATAAATAGAATATAAATTTTAATAGTGTAAATAAGAAAAAAAAGTTTTATTTAAAAAAAAAACGTGGGGTGCATGGGTCAATAGTTATAAATATTTCATTGACAGATATGAGAAGCACCCCACGCTTTTTTTAGTTTTTTTAAACTATTATTTATTGTCCAGTAGCTTATTTTATGTACCTTAGACCATTTCTTTTTAAATTATCTTCTTTGTACAGACTTTTTCGTTCCTATTGCTTTATTATAGATTAATAAGTCATATTATTATGTTATATATATGTAACGAAGCGGAATGGAATCCTTAACAGTATTGCATTTAAAAGTCATTTACGTCAAAAGTGGTCTGTTGAACAATTAAGCACTCGAGCGATGTAACGTTATTAAACATTATGCCAAAGCTCACAAACGAAGGCTTCATCATCATGTGAACGTTGAGGCTATCCAACTCCTCGCCAACACTGACATCGTAAGAAGACTTAGACTTAAACGGACAAAACCTTTTGAATTAGTTTAGCGAAGTGATAGTGATAATGTAGTTTTAATGAGTGCAAACTCTATGAACACAAGAACAAAGGGATTTCCCCCTTAAATAGAGACAATGAGAAATGTATATAATAATTTTCTAATAGAAAAAGGCACAGAGCGATTTTCACGCTGAGGCACAGTATGCGAGTTCGAATCTCGTCCATGATACAAATTGTGATTGATTGCAATCACTAGGTAGGTATCATAGATGATACACTACGAGTATGTCACGGTATTGGTTTATAGGTATTTGTATAAGATAAATAAATAAGTCTAATAATAATAAATAATTTAGTTTTCGGTCATTTTACGTGTCAAGCTGTTGCGCGTAGATAATACTAGTAAGATAAGTCTAATATAGGATCGGATCGGAAGACGGACCGTAAGAAGTCTTCAAAGGGGTGGACCGATGACCTGGTGAAATTCAAGGGGAGCCGCTAGATGCAATGACAAGAAATTTTCCTACAAAAAGTCATAAACCTCTCAGCTTGTGTTAAGCAGTAGATGTCTTCCTACTGATGAGTACGATGATGGTAATAAGCGCATTAAAAGCGAACCTACTAGGTATGTAACGGTTACTTACCTCTGCTACTTGGTATACTATCAAACAAATCACAAGCGCGCTTAACATCGTTTGGTACATCAATATCAGCCGGAATATAGATGAAACTGCTTCCATAGCCCTTGAACAAAATATACAGTTATCCTGAGAATACAGATATGTGGAGAACGATTTCCGCCAATCTCAAAAAAGACTTGATCGATGAAGGGGTACGAAATCGATAATATCCGCTCAACGGAAACCTTCAGACAACGTCTGTTCATAAATATATCCTGAATTTGAGGCAAAATCTGACATGCTGTGCACATGCCATTTCCACCGAATATGTTTAGAACTACAATATCCTCAAGCTTTGATGTACAAGAGGCAGCGGATCGCACTTACTTATAAACAGATACATGCCAGGTCACAATTCTTTTTATCCTCTTGTTAAGCTCCAGTTGTACAGCCACTCTGCGAGGGTCTTGCTTCGGCAGGCTCACTACAGTCTCGTCCAATCCATCGAAAATAACTTCGAAGTCTAATATGATCATGTCCATCATGGAGTAGTAATGTAGTAAAAAATGGAGTAGCATGTAGACATAGACTGAAATATAATAAAATCCATATACATACCAATATATCAAAATTAAACGTTGTCTGTGTTTTTGTTTGTTTATTTGGGGAGCTTTCACGCGATAACGGCTGGACATATTTAGAATGGAGATAGCTTATACCCTAGAATAAAACATAGGATACTTTTTATTTCGAAAAATTGCTAGTTTTCACGGGAAAACTGGAAAATGTTGATTACTCACTGTAAGGAACGGTTGTCATCACAGAATGGCCTGTGATTGCCATGGAAACGAAATTACTAGTATTTTTTGACAGACTTGTTATTTCACCAATGTGCTACACCTACCTTTGCATTGGTTTTTCATATCCTAGAAGAAAATAAGATGCTTTTTATCGCGATAAACAGTAGTCCGCGCGTAAAAAGTCGCGGGCGTACCTAATATAAATCCATATTTTTTTACTACATTATAAAAATATTAAATATATATCAATATTGTTGGTACAGAAGCAGTTATCAAATTACAGATAACAAGTACAGATATCAAATTGATTCCTCAATTTATTTTTAGGAAGCAATT
Source organism: Alsophila aescularia (assembly GCA_946251855.1). Classification (NCBI taxonomy): domain Eukaryota; kingdom Metazoa; phylum Arthropoda; class Insecta; order Lepidoptera; family Geometridae; genus Alsophila; species Alsophila aescularia. The sequence goes on along the minus strand of OX276375.1, from coordinate 11,450,953 downwards.
TGTTATATGTACTATACGGATAACGAATCTTTGTTGCTTGGAAGTTGTCTGCAAGTCACTGAGCAAATTGCTATTTTTCAGGCGCAATCCCAATGTTGAAGGTAAAGACAGCATTGTTTAACTGCCTCGCTCAGTTGCTTACGTTTTTCGCATCAGGTATCTCGCTTACTTTATGCTGCTTTATCCACTCAATTGAGCATTTTATAACTCTAGTTTACTCGCTTACGCTTTTTGCATCATCTATCTCGCTTTTATTTTATGCTGTTTTATCCTCACTGCTGTACCTGCGCAAACGTTCAAAGAGGCTAACTTCACAACCACTAAGATTCGTTGCAACTACTGTATTTTTTTTTTATTTGATGTAAATTGTTGTTGTCTTTGCTACAGAGCGTTACTACCTACTTTAATATGTGACTAGCTGTACCCGCAGCATTGCCCGCATGTTCATTTAACAGGGTAAAACACTATTACCGCAAGTATGCAACAGATATTGCTGTGCGTACGCACAGCAATATCTTTTTTAATTATCTTTTATTAATAATAATTTGGGTGCATGTATGAAATAAAACTATTAAATGAAACATTTATGCTCGTGCCATAAAACAAGGAACTCCAAAATTGAGGTAATATGTGGTAATACTTTGGTGTAGATATTTTAATTTTGTATGCCTTGTTTTTGTAAGTAAATCACAAAATATATTTTCATTTTCTATTATGGCCTATGCACCATTTTGAGTTGACCAATTTTGATACTGCAATTATGTTCTAGAGCGTGCTTTTAATTTTTAGTAAAATTATTAGCTATTATTATTATATTTAATATGCGAAACAGTTTATACCATTAGCATTTTTTTAGATCGGGATTTTTTCAATTTAATGCAAAATGTTAAAGAACATAGGCGGAATTTTATGCGAGAAATCTTGCAGCGTCTTGACATATAATTTCTACAGAACTTAAGTAATTATTTATCTACGCTTTTTCAACATAGCCTCTAAGCTAGAAAAAACCTAGTTAACAAATCAATTTAAAAATCATGAAATTGTAACTTTATTTCCTTCCTACAATGTTTAACCGGCCTTGTTGCCTGCCCAACGGGTGAAAAAAATAATATAATACAATGACGTTTCCGGTTTGGACGTCAAAATTGTCAACACAGTATACTTCCCACCCAGTTTTTTAAACCAAATGAGGTTGAATTAACCATACTGGCGTTAAATCTTTAAGAGTAAGCGTAATTCAACCTCTGCGATTAACAAAATAATAATATAGACTGTGCTATAGACAAAATGGTAAGTCAATATAAAACCTCTATAGAAAACATTATACTCGTAGCAAATGGAATACAATGCATTATAGTTAATGGAGGAAGTGTAAATTATTGTTGTTATAATAGGGTATGTTAATTTATTTAATTGTTTTGCACAAAAATTGTGTAGGTACAAGGAAGGACTTAATGCTAAACAGTATTATGTACCAGTCATCCAGGTCGTGAAAGAAATAATAGTACATAGGGCGTGTTATTGAACAATAAATACGAAAGAAAACAAGGTTTGTATATAAAAAGGTTTGTAAATATTTGTGCTAATAGAGGACAACTGTTTCCCTGCACAGTGAAACAGCAGCAACATATCTAAACATATTGTTTTGTAATCTCGCCAAGCAATAACAGATTGAAAATAGTTCTTATTCAAAAGCCTAGTCTGTTACACTAGATAGGTAATTGAATAGGTAGGTACCTACAATATCTTGAAACATTATATTTATCACGCATAAGTACTTACTTGCCTATCTAATTAAGTGGATAAAATAATTAAAATCTCTAAGACTTGTTTCAAAGGTCACTAACAGTAACATAACCTACAAAACTTTATAGCCGAATAACAATTATTCCTGGCCTCCCCAAAAAATATATGTAAGACTACCAATCTCAGGAAATGATGCTGAATTACTAGCGATATTTTTTGTATAAAGACGCCGTGAATTTGACTGACATAAAAGTAAAGATATTGTTACATACATAAAGTATGTAACAATGGGAGTTCGCCATTGTTCTTTGGGGCTGTTCCGGACATTTGTTTTTTTTTTTTAATTTTGGTTTATTTATACAAGAGGTTGCTTCTACAATAATATACCGAAAAAATATTGCCGTAATATTTTAGATCCGGGTCAAACCCTAACTTTCCTGGGCTATTTGCACAAGTGTAAATTCGCGCATAAAATCATTAAGTGTTGTACTAGCCGAGAGGTGATAAAGTAGCGGACGGGTGAAATTATGACAACCAAATATCCACATAAAAATATTAAGTAACTAACTAATTAGTTTGAAAGTTTGAAAAAAGTGTTGAACCTTTTTTCAAACTTTCGATTCAATTGGTTCGGGTTAGCGCAAATGAAAAAATTGAACTTTTGTTTTAGAAAGATTTGAGTAATGATTTAGACAAAATAATGATATAGATATTATTTTTAAACGACTGCCCAATAGAAGGAGTGTTATGTTTTTAGCGTTTTTGTTTTAGAAAGATTTGAGTAATGATTTAGACAAAATAATGATATAGATATTATTTTTAAACGACTGCCCAATAGAAGGAGTGTTATGTTTTTAGCGTTCATGTATGTTTGTATGTGAGTTTCTTTATTCCACCATAACTTTTAAATGCCTAAACAGATTTAGGTGTATGGGGTATCGTTAGAATCCTTACATCCCCCGAGTAACATAGGCTATATATATTTTTGAAAACATTAATTATGGCAGCAGTATGGCACCATTATAAAACTCGTTTTTGTTGAAATTTACCATACGGGTATCAAATTGAAGGTGTTGATAAGCCCATTCCATCAATATTTATTTTTTTGGCAAAAGCTCTTTTTTGGCAGGGCCGTCGTGTTTAATTTTAATAATGTTCAAATTATAATAAACATCTTCATTACATTCTCATCATAGTTATGGCAGTGGTGTTATTCCTTCTATCAAATCTACGTTCGATGGAGTCATATAAGAAGATGGTTGAGGATGGACGATGGAAGCATAGCATATTTCATCGTCGTCAGAGATTTCGTAGTCTTCGTCGTCATCTTGACTATCGACACTATCTGAGCCGTCATCACTGACACAGATAATGATCTGTTCTGTTACACTGTGAATCACGTGGTCACTTTTTGCATTATTATTCTTCTATACTTTTCACTTTGTTGCATAGCACCTCTTATTCTCGCGCTTCTATTAAATTAACTTTTTCTTTTACAAATTCAATCGCATTATTTATATTCCATTTTTCATTTTTACTTCCGACGTACTGTTTGATAGTAAACCATGCCATCTCAATGGGGTTGAGGTTTGAGTAGTATGGAGGCAATCTTAAAATATTGTGATTTTGTTCGGCCAAAATGTTTCCTATTGAAAATGTTATGAATTGTTCTTTATTTGCTTTGATTAGTTTGTACAGTTCCGGTTTCAACATATGTAACATTGTAAAGTTACTTTCCTATTTCATTATTAAAAAACAAAATAAACATACATAGGCATAGGCATCAACCAGTGCGGGCGCATTCAAGCTACGTCGCGCCGCCTAAACGAGTCAGGTAACTGTTTATGTGAGAACGGAGGCCGAAGGGCCGTGAGTGCAGCCCGCCGCTGCCGCAGCCGACAGACAGATTTAGATACCAAAACAGGAGCACTTACGCTGACTACAATTTTTAAAAAGCGTCTTCACACCATGACCATGATTTCTCTACAGTATTTTGTTCAACCCCTCTTCTCCCCGCTATCTTCAGGATGGTTTCCATTTCCTCCACACTTCCCGCAATAGTAGACTAAGGTCATCAGACAAAGTTATGTTAAAGACCCCTGTCCACAGAACGACTTTAAACGATTGGTTATATTCAGTCGAAGCTGTTCGATTGTGGAATGCCTTACCTGTTGATATTAGACGCACACCTTCGCTCAACTTTTTTAAACATCGTGTTTAAATGTTCTATTTATCACTAGCTGAGCTACTACTTCCTAATCCTGTTATTATGATTTATGTAGGTACGCATTTAAATATATTACAGTATTACGTAACTATCTACTACGTTTATATCTTTTATTCCAATTTTCTATTGTGTTTTCCCAATTAATATCATTATTATTTTGTAATTTTTAAGTACTTATTTATGGTTTATGTTTTTATTTATTGGTTGAAAACCACCGTCCCTATTACCTCTGATTTTCTTATCCGTGCACGGTTGTCTGGAAGAGATCACTCTGAGCGATAAGACCGCCCATTGTGACACTTTATTATTAATTTTGTTTGTTTAGTTGTAAGATTTTTATTTGTGTGGTTCAGTAAAGAGTTATCTATCTATCTATCTATCACACTTTGTCAGTGCTTACTTTGATTGTTATCGAAATAATTTAAAAATTTACTAGTCTTGTGATCACCCCATATTGGATAAGTGTGGAACATAATACGTATATACCACATAACAGCTTCTTTTCAAATCATTATATTCTGCGGGAACCGTTAAATTTTTCGGAATGAAAATTATTCTTAGTCTTACCTCGTAGTATGAACTCAAATTTTAATAATACCAGGTTTCATTTAAATTCAATCTGTAAATTCGACGTGAAGCGCGGCCAAAACAGACAGACACACAGAGAGACAAAATTGAAAAAAAAAAACAGTTTTGGTTTCAGTATTGTATACAATACCCTCCAAAAAAAAACTAAATTACTTCAATGTACATAAACAGATGCGATGACCAATCGTCACATTAGATATTTCATTGCTATCCCTGATAGGTCACATTCATAATACGTCACTTTGTGCATCTATACATTAGCATTGACTTACCATCAAATGTCAAAATATACATTGGGCAGAGCAATGATTGTATTAAGAAGAAAATTTCGTAATTTGGACTGCGGTAAGCGTCATCTGTAGGGAGCCAGACCGGGAATATTAGAGGTCTTTGCGTGTGTTCATCTTGAGAGGCTATCAGGCTTTGGTACAGCAGCAGAACTACTGGTTTCAACATAAACATCACTGCTGTCATAGCCATAGGACCCAACCATGCGCAGAATAACTTCCACACCAGCAACTGGACTTCCAAAAATGGTTTCCTGAACGCAAAAAAAGTCTCAAATAAAAATTTCAAAATGTATTAACATAACATAAGAGGGGTTTTTTTTATCGCTGTCTATGCAATCGTTTGGCCACGATCTCACCTGATGGAAAACGATGATGTGGTCGAAGGTGTAGCACGTTTGCTTAGTAGATCCTATTCACTCTTGACTTGAACACACCAGGGTTATATTTTACCGGAAACTCTGACGAGGGCAGGCCATTCCACTCCTTCGAAGTTCTTATAATAAATGAAGAATCGTATCGCTTTGTTCTTGTGCGAGGTATTTCAACCATAAAAGGATGGCGCTTTGCCGATCGTCCAGTTGTACGGTAATGGAAAGGTGATGGAGGAATCAGATTGTGCAGTTCTTGTGCACACTCTCCATAGTGCATATATTCTGGGTGCTCATAAGAGTTAAATTATAGTAGCAGTTGGCAGTTAAGTCGGTACCTGTGATGGTACGAAAGAATAAGTTCAAGATTAACTGCCTTAACATGGTGTGTCTCTATAATATTACCTACGTAGGTAGTGGTAGATTATAATTATATCGGTTTAAAACGGAAGCTTTCAAATTCCACCATAATAAAACCTTACTACTTTACACGTCCTTGAAACCTTAACATATTTACGGACTATCTATGACTTGACTACACTAAAACAAACCTGTGTCTGGGGCCCAAGCTGCAGATGTGTTGAAAATCAGAGGCTATCTCTTCTATTAGGCTTAAAATGTTGGCTTGGTGTAAGAAAAATACGCATGTCACAGTGAACATAGAACCCAGCAGCACAACGTAGAAGAAGCTCTCGCAAGCCAACGAATGGTCCTCGGCAACCAATCCATGGTACATGGTCAAGGAATTAAGCACAACACCAACTAAGGCCATTCCAATATTGAAAAAAGATATTACGAACCTACAACCAAAATAAAAACATAGATACAAATAAATGAGGAAAAAACGATTAGTTATGTTCTCGCTAAGCAGATGTTAAATGTCAAAATCATATTAACTTTAAATTAAGGGTAACTCAAAAGATGTCAACACTTCCCAACATGCATTGTTGGGAATTGTGACATCTTTTGAGTCATCGTCTGACTCTGTGCTCTGGCTCAGAAACCTGGTAGATTCAGAAGAATATATGTATATAATATATATATATATATATATATATATATACATATACATATACATATACATATACATATACATATACATATACATATACATATACATATATATATATATATATACCCGGTTTGCACGCGTGGTCATTTCTCAAGATTAAAAGTACTTTAATCTTGAGAAATGACCACGCGTACTATTCCAATGTACTATTCCAAGACATAAAATACCGATATACCAACATTTGATCAAAATTACTTCAGCCGTCAAAAAGTTTTTATCGATTGCTTGGCTTCTACTCATCGGCTCAAAATACCAACCGGTCAAATACTAAGCTATCTAACAGTGAAAACCGCATCGCAATTGATCCTGTAGTTTTTTCGTGATGCGTGAACAAACATATAGACAAACAACACTGACACTAAATCATTGTTTCTATTAAAAACAATTATTTTACACCTATATATTTTAACGGTGTTGATGTTATTAGGCACTTATTTAAATAAATATGAAATAAAAATACCTTATAAAAGAATCTCTCCTCCAAAAAAATATTCCCTGAATTGCAAGTACCAGAAACAGCTGCGGATGAAAATTGTATATATTAACATCGGTCCTCCCAAAATCATAATATTTTTTATAAATAATATCCTTAATCTTTTGAATGCAACGCATTTTGTGATAAAAGTCACGTTTTCTTGTGATGACACTCGGATAGTGAGTTAAAAGTACAGGGTTATGAAGTTGACCAATTTATTACTTATTAAAATAAGTAGATATCACATTAATCCGATCGAATCATGATGCCGTCAAAATTGGCCCATAATGAGGATTATCCAATTAGTAGGCACTGCAATATGGATAGCAGTAGTTATTTGAAAGTCATATGTCTTGATTCTCACTTATTAATGTATAATTATTACAGAAAACTAGGTTCCTAAGTAGGACAAAAATTGGTTAATCGATGATAGTTTGATTATTTGATCACAGAATTTTATTTTTATAACAGATAATTTTGCAAATTTACTATGTTTTTTTTTATAGATATATGCTTATAGTAAAACTGTAACGGGTCCAATTCTGTACGTTGAAGCTATTTTGTATTTTTTTTTATATTGTAGTCTATATTCGATACTGAAATCATACAAGTTTTTTTTTTTCATTTTTGTCTGTCTGTATGTCTGTCTGTATCTTGGCTAGGCATTACGCCGAAACCACTGAATGAATATAAATGAAACTTGGTATGATTTGAGCTCATACTACGAGGTAGGACATAGGATACTTATAATCCCGAAAAATTAAAGGGTTCCCGCAGGATAGGCGTTGAAAGTTATTTAAAAGAACACGTATCATGCTGTAAGTAATAAATAATATTTTTTGGATGGTTCTCTATAGTCAAGCCAAAACTGTTTCACTTTTTATTTTTGTCTGTCTGTCTGTTTGTCCGTATCTTAACCGCGAATCGCACCGAAACTACTGAATGAATTCAATGGTATAATTTGAGTTCATACTACGAGGTAGGACATTGGATACTTTTCATCCCGAAAATTTAAAGTGTTTCCGCAAGATATGGATTGAAATTTATTAAAAAGAACACGTATCACGCTGAAACTACTGGACCGTTTTTGTTATGCAAACTGACACAGTCATATAGTTATACTTATAATAAAGCAAAAGGTATAAAAAAGACTGTACAATGAAGATAAATTAAAAGATGCTCTTGGTTGCTTAAAAAAAGGTATTGAACATGAATGTAACATTCTTTTTAATCGTGTCTTTCTGTCTGTTTGTCTGTATGTTTGTTTGTTCACGCATCACGTTAAAACTACTGGATCGATTACAATGCGGTATTCATTGTTAGATAGCTTAGGGTTTGATTTAAAAACTGATGTAACTGGCATCTCAATCCGGTTAGTTAGAACCGAGGATTGATTAAAGTATTTTTGACGGCTAAAGAAATGTTGATCAAATGTTGGTATATTGGTCCTGGAATAGCACATTATGGTACTTTAAACCTAAAGAAAAGACCACGCGTGGGAAGCCACGGGTATAGTTAATATTGAAATAAAACAAAACAACTCCTTAAACAACCACAAATTAAAAAAAAACCCTGACTAAATACACGAATAGTTTAGTTTACTCTACAAACTTAAGAATTTTGAACATTAAAAAATGAAGTTTCTTTAGATCACAAATATACAAATATGCCTAAAAAACCTTTCCTTGCCTGTTTCTTTCCTTATTTTACCTTTCAAGACGTTTATATGTTATTACCATTTTTTCAGTGTTACAAATACAAATTTTATTCCGCCTAGTCTATTCACAAGTTGTTAAAGAGGTTATACCACAGTTTGCAATTGACCGTAACATTTTTTAAATCTGAGAATGTGTTCGGATACACTCTTTACGTTACCATAACCTTTGATAATAGCGCCATATATTCGCTATTATGTCATATATGTAGATAATTTAGTAACCTGGCTATAAAGAACGAACAAACTATCACAGAATTACCGCATATCACCAGTTAGCTAAGTTTTGCCCTACGTTTGCAGTAACGATGACGGGTAGGACGAGTGCTTTTGCCCGAAAAATTTATTTCGTAGAAGATCTTTGTTATGTTATATTTTCATAATAAAGGCCACAGATAGGTAGTTGTAGCTTTTTTTTGCCGACTTCGAAAAAAAGGAGGCTTACAAGTTCACACCTATGTATGTAATATGGTTGAAAATGCTTAATATTGTTAGAAGTAGCCTTACGTAAACATATACTGCAACATTATTGAACCTAGCATAGGTTAGTCAAGATCTATCTTGTCACCTAACATGTAATTTGACTGCCATTTAATTACTGATCTAAGGAGATCAGTTCATTCTTTCTTATTATGTTTATTGTTAAATGTTAATTTTACCACCAGATTCGGAATACACCATCATAGAAGAACTGGCAAGAAACTATGTGGCGAATAATCTTTTAAATCATTAATTTACAACATGAAAACATTATTTCATATTTTATTCTTCACAATTTTGCAATAGATTACATTCATCATTATCATAATTTGTGGCATAGTAAAATGATAAAACCCCCTTTGATATAGCATAATAGTACATTAGTGCTTTACTCAAACAATGCGAGGTATTTAAATAAAACTAGCAAACTGATGAAAAAATTATATTACCCACTAAAACAACAACAAAAATCAAAACACCAACAACAACGTCAAAAACAACAATAACAACAATACAACAAGAACAATAAAAAAGAACAATAACAACAAGAACAACAAAAAAGAACAACAACAACAGCAATAACATTAAAAACAACAAGGAAAACAACAAAAACAACAAGAACAGCAACAACTAAAACAACAAGAACAACAACAAAAACTACGAGAACAACAAAAAACAACAATATACAAAAACAACAAGAAAAACAACAATAACAACAAGAACAACGAAAACAACAAGAACAACAACAAAAACAACAAGATTGTTATGTATGGCAGCTCCACGTAAAGTGCTACCCTGCATTATACTTCCGCTGAACCAGTGACCTCAATACAGACCACGAGGCGCTGATGCAACACGCGCTGCTCGGCGGCGCATCTCCCAATTCTGCCATTTCGGTACCTAGCATGGGGCCGGTAGTACACATTACTTTAGGTTAGAATGTAAAATGTAGTTTAAATATATTAATAAACCTAGTTATAGCACATTTGGGTTTCTTTGCATCCTCCGGCTGCGGCCTCCGTAATTAGATCAACAATAACAAAAAAAAAAAAAACAAAAAAAAAACAATTAAAACTTAGTTATATGTACCACAAACCCACCGTTGTTTACCGAAGTCCAATCGCGACATATTTAATCATACAAGTAGGTACTTCCTTTGATTGTGAAAGTACCAATTAAGCACTTTTTGTACTTATGTTGTTTTTCTATGAATAATGCGCAGTAGAGGTACTCTACATGTTGATTTGATTTAATTGCGCATAGCTGAATAAGCATTTATGTACTTAGATGTTTTTCTCGCTAAACTATGAGAAATGTAACTACTTAGTTGTTATTGCAAATGAAGAATGTACTAGAAATCGCCTACGCATTTATAAAAGTTATATAAGGAAGTTACTAAGTACAAATTTTTGATTATTTATTATTATTGATTTTTTTTTTTTTTTTTTTTTTTTTTTTTTATCTTCGCTTGAATTGTACGGTCAAAAGTAAGACCAATAAAATTAACTTCAAATTTAATTTGTTGTTTATTTTATTAAAATCTCGGCTCCGTCCAATTTGTCTGGCGCAGCCGGTAGTATTTTTTTTAAAGTCGTGGAAATTTAATTTGTCCGGCGCTTACTTCAAAAATTGTGAAATATAATTTGTCTGGCGCAACCTACATATTTGGTGCAACTGTCCTGAATAACTTCGTGTGTTCCTGACAAATCCACGTAAAAAAATACTCGAACCAAACAAATACGACTGTATTGGAAAAAGGAGTTGAGAAACAATTCAGCGAGTGGAATAATCACCGAGGCATGGGATCGAGCGGTTTTAAGTGAGTCGAAAATCATTCACTTTCCGTATTCTTACCCTGCTATTCGACCCTTGTGTTTTTGGACAAACATTGCCAATACACTTGTTATTTTTGATTTATTGTATGCGTTTTTATTTGATTTTTTATGTGAATTTTTGACGTTTTATGTGTTTTTATTGATTTTTATGCGTCATAATTGTTTTTTTTTTGTGAATTTATTGATTTTTATGCGTCATAATTGATTTTTATGTGAATTTATTGATTTTTATGCGTCATAATTGATTTTTATGTGAATTTATTGATTTTTTTGTGTCTTTATTGTTTTTTTTGTGCTTTTATTGAACTTTTATGTGCCTTTATTTAATTATATTTTGAATTTTTGTGTGTTATACGTGTTATATTGTACAAAAGCATACTCAATTTTAATATTTTGAATTGATTTTAAATAATAATTTAAAATGGAACCTATGAGGATTATAACGAATGAAATTGTGAAATTGATTCCTAAATTTGATGGGAATGAAAAATTATTAAATTTATTTATTTCAATATGTGAATATCTGCGTAGCTAAAGCGGATCCGAAGTAACAGCAGCACAATGATTATATTTATTTCGTGTAATTTTAAGTAGAATTGTAGGCTGAGCAGCCTCACTACTAAATTAATGTAGCGATGTTACGACATGGCTACAATTGTTTTTTTTATGTTCATGTTAATAATATAATTGAAAAATGGAAACAGACGTAAATTAAATGATATAATATCTGAAAATCTACTTAAACTATGATTAAATCATACGAATAAAGAAAAAAAAATAGATATGCAATTTTTAATTTAAGCAATCAAATATGATGAATTAATTAATCAAATTAAAACTAAACAAGATGCTATTTCAAAGAAAGTTACTTTGGTTGCAGAAATGGTTGATGGTTTTGTAAATTTTACTAATACTTCTTATTATAATTTTATACAATTTGAGAATAATTTAATTGATATAGAAAAAGCATTGAATAGAAGTAAAATAAATGATTTTGAAAATAAAGTATCTCATGCTTATAGTTTGTTAACTCATAACTTTCAAATAATTCTTTCTAAGTTAGATGAGATTGATACAGCAATCGCATTAAGTAAAAATAAGATATTACATAGATGAATAATTGATACTAATGAATTATTTGAATTGTTAAAAAATATTGAGAGAACAGATAAGTTAATTTTCCCTGTTAATTATGAAAATTTAGTAAACATAGAGCAAAATATAGAGATAAAAGCTTATATTAAGGGTAGGCAAATTACATATGTACTTGCAATTCCAATTGTACGCAAAAACACTTACAAATATTACCAGTTATTCCCCTTACCTATCCTTGATACTTCCTAAATATCCTTTTATCCTCGTGAAGGATTTGAACTCTATCACATTGCTCTCCAAGCCATGCGACGAGATTGATGAGAAATTATTTCTTTGTAAAGAAAGTTGTGCAGTCGTATTGGAACAAGATAAATGTATAACTGATTTAATGAAATTTACGTTGAATATTACGTCGTGTTCTCCAATTTTAATCGAAACTTCAGAGATAAAAATTCAACAAATTGAAATGAACATATGGATAATTTTTGCAAGTTACCAAACGTACTTGACAAAAACCTGTGAAAATGAGATTACTCGAGAGAAAATCCTTGGTACTTATATTTTAACCTTGGACGATAATTGTAAAATACAAGTTGAAGATACGGAAGAAATTGTTCAGAGGAATGAACTTACATGTTCCTAAACTACCATTGATAAATTTACCAAGTGTTCCAGTTACAAATAATTTCAAAAGAAAACCTGTTAATTTAGATGGAAAATTAACTTGAAAAAACAACCTGTAAACATGGAAAATCTACAAATGCTGAATTATATTTTGAAGAAAAGTGAAAACAGTGAATATAGTGAAATGAGTGAAATGGTCAATAAAGTGCAAATAAAAAGTGTTAGTTTATGGACATTAATACTTTATATTATAATGATTTTAATTATTGTATACTTGATTATAAAATATAAAATAAGATTTTGAAATTGTGTAAAATTGAAAATAATCTGACTTCAGAAAATGAACTTTCAGATAATTTTCAATCTCAGGGTGGAGAAGTTATATGTACCACAAACCCACCGTTGTTTACCGAAGTCCAATCGCGACATATTTAATCATACAAGTAGGTACTTCCTTTGATTGTGAAAGTACCAATTAAGCACTTTTTGTACTTATGTTGTTTTTCTATGAATAATGCGCAGTAGAGGTACTCTACATGTTGATTTGATTTAATTGCGCATAGCTGAATAAGCATTTATGTACTTAGATGTTTTTCTCGCTAAACTATGAGAAATGTAACTACTTAGTTGTTATTGCAAATGAAGAATGTACTAGAAATCGCCTACGCATTTATAAAAGTTATATAAGGAAGTTACTAAGTACAAATTTTTATTATTTTATCTTCGCTTGAATTGTACGGTCAAAAGTAAGACCAATAAAATTAACTTCAAATTTAATTTGTTGTTTATTTTATTAAAATCTCGGCTCCGTCCAATTTGTCTACTTAAACAACAAAAATGCAACAACAAAAACTACAACAACAACAATAATAGATAAGAACCATCTCAATCACACTAGCTTTCAAACAGAAAAAAAAACATCAATATCGTTCCATACGTTTGGGAACTACGACGCCTCTCTTTTCGCGTTCGGTGGTTAACAAAACCACAGAATAAATAATAGTACTAAAAAACACGATAATAATGGATTTTCAAGGGAAATTGCTGGCCGCAAAACACGACAGTAATGAAATTCCATACAACTTTGCTGGCGCCTATTCAAGAAGCGCGGCAAGGTCGACTTTGCAGAAAGAAGGTTGTCGAAATAATGACCACATTTCAAGCTTGTTTGAGTAAAAATATCATCAAGAAGTCTACTCATGAGAAGTGCCAATAATATCACACTTATTATAATGTGTGTCACCGCAAAACGTTAGATCCTTTTAGGAAGTAATATGGTTCATTTGTCACATCCCCTCAATTGAGTATGCCGATAATTTAATCAGATATTAATTATTACTTCACTAACAGCCTACAGAATGAAGGTCTCTGCAAATACTAAGCTACTATCAACCATATTTGTAGTTAAAATAACACCCCATTCTCTTTGACTGCAATTCTCAGCAATCTTTAAAATATCCACATCAAAACAACCACAAATAAAACTTCCATCACAACAAATAGCAGTTTTAGCGTATACTTAGCCATTTCTAAATATCAAACCGTATTTTCCTTATTTTTATAACGAAATTGCTTTTTCGGAGCTCCGCATGACATATTTTTTTGACTACTTTTTCTCAATGACAACTTCATCTATTTAAAAACTCCTCGTACATCTAACAATAAACACAAACACACATACACCTGGAACACACCTGGGTTATAATTTATCGGAAATACAGACGAGAGCAGGGCATTCCACTCCTTTGCAGTTCTTATAATAAATGAAGAAGCGTAACGCTTCGTTCTTGAGCGAGGTATTTCAACCATAAAAGGGTGGCGCTTTGCTGATCGTCTAGTCGTACGGTGATGGAAATGTGATGGGGGAATCAGGTTGTGCAGTTCTTGTGCACTCTCCATAGTACAATCTGTAGAATACCGCCAGGCTTGCTACCTCACGTCAATGCGCCAGACTTTGAAGTTTACTCTTTACCAGAGTATCATCCCCAATGAGCCTGATAGCACGTCTCTCAATTGAATCCAAAAACTCGAGCTGATATTGGTAGGACCGTCACAGAGGTGGCAGCAGTATTCCATACAAGATCGGACCTGTGCTTGATAAAGATTCAAAAGCTGTCCCGGTGTGAAATACCGCCTGACCTTAGACAAAATACCAAGTTTTTTTGCAGCTACCTTGGCTTTGGATTCAATATAAGATCCAAAATTCAGGTTTGATGTGAGTTCGACACCCAAAAGTTCCAGATGGTCGCCTATTGGTATTGTTACACTTTGGAACGATGGAGATCGTTTTAGAGAACTCATTTTAATAGAAAACAAACCGTTTAAATTTGAATTCGTCTGAATTGGTTTAATGCTACTAAAACGCATGCGGCGTTTTAGTAGCATTAAACTTAACCCGGTTAGCATCGTCCCAATCGGACACGGCTTCTAAGGCTAAATTTAAACGGTCTACCATAGCCTCTCTCTGAAACTGGACAGCGTCACAGCTGGCTTGAGCATTGGAAGTGTATCTCTCAACTACAGTACTGTCATCAGCATACCTAAAGGTACCGGGCTTCAGAAGGTCATTAATGTGCAGTAAAAGTAGTAAGACAGTGTAGCCGAGACAACCGATCCCTGAGGTACACCGGCATTGATAGCCATTCGATCAGACGAGCAGCCCTCTATCTAGGACTACTCGAATAGATCGTTCCCTCAAGAAATCAACTATCCAATTGCATAAGCCAACAGGTAAACCACATGAGAGAAGCTTGTTTAAAAGGCCATCGAGCCAGACCCGATCTAATGCCTTCGATATGTCAAGGGAAGAACAGTGTGGGACGCCCTCCGGCCAGATGGAGTGACGATTTGCGCAAAGTATCTGGCAGCAAATACATGAGAAGAACCGAAGACCAGGCTCAGGGGCGCGCATTAGGAGAGGCCTATGTCCAGCAGTGGACTCAGTAGTGGACTAATGCAGGCTGTCGATGAAGTATTACGGAACTTCTACGAAATTAAGAACATAATTCCGCTTCAAAACCTACTGGAAACAGTTTACAAGTATGTCAAAAACATCAAGAGCGTTGGTGCTATACCTACTTTTGCATTTGTTTTTAATATCCTAGAAGAACATAGGATGCTTTTTTTCGATAAACAGTTGTACGTGCGGACGAAGTCGCGGGCGGGAAAACTAGTAGTAAATAATTTATTATAACATAAACTCATTTTTGCCAGGGCAGGCGTGTTTTTTTTATCTTTTAAGCTAGTTATTACGTTTGTGGAGAGGACATCTGAAGTTTGACGATTCGAAGTTAGACATTTAGTAAAAAAAAAAAACAGCATTTAATATAAGGAAATTAATAAAAAAATTATTTTTCATATTTAAAAAACAAAACCACAAAGACAAAGGCGGTTTTTGTAAATCTTATTATGAATACTCGTTCATTTGCTGGCAATATTTATTTCTGATTGTATGGTTTCCATTTCCAGTTCTTCATGACATCTGTGGAAAATTCCAGATTATTATAAACCTGTAGTAACCAAGCAATACATAATACGAGTAAGCCTTTTATAGTTTTTCAAATCGCCTATATCTAGCCTAATATAGGCGAAGCAAAACGCTTCGTGTAATGTATATACCTAACTAAGACAAGTTTTGAAAAGAAAACTTACATTGCACTTTCAGCCTCCGCGGATTGTAGTTCAGTCGTTTCATTTCAAACATTTCGTTGGCTTTCCTTCCTAAAAATAAAATATAAGTAGCTTTCTTAATTATAAAATTTAGCAATGGTAAATATTTCCTTCCTTTTCTAAGTGTTGTTCTCAGTGTCCCGTTACAATAAACTGCCGTAGGACAATTTATTGGACAATTTATTTTTTTTCTAATAAAAAAAAAACAGGTTAAAAAATGCTTCGCGGACCGTACAATGAAAGTAGCAGGCCCTGGTTAAGATATTTATGTTATACGGTTGTATCAAAAAATTGCCTTTAAAAAAATTGATTGACTGAATTGGCTGCCAAAAATTTTTAATTACCTTCGCTTACTCCGTTTTTTGTTCAAATTAGTTTAAATACGGGTAGAATCGTGTACAATTACTGAGATACCCTTAGCTACCCGTGCGAAGCCGAGGCGAGTCACTAGTTCACAATAATTCTGATCGTGCGTGTAAGAGGTTACCTACTAAGTAAAATAGTCTGTGAACTGAAAATAATGTCATTGATAAATTGTTTAAAGTAATAAAAAATAAGTATTACTGTTACGAGCAGGCGCAGCGCTTACCATCAGGCGGGCGACCTCCTCGTCTTGTCACTCAGTGGTGTAAAAATAAAGTATATGTATATAAAATGTAAAGTAAGTAGGTATTTACCACAAAACCAATCGATGTCCACGCTATTTGAAGATTTTATTTCCTATATTTGGTAGGTAAATCACTTCTGGACAAAATATAACATTAGATTCTATGACCTCAAAAACAATAAAATTAATACAAAAATCAACAATATCTCTATATACAGGCTCAGAAATACAATGAAATTATTAAATATCAGTATTTGTTATCTTATTAATTCAAGAAAATCATCTAAAAGCTAGAAAAGATCAAAATATTTTCATCCGTAACGTGAGCGTGGTCCTTCCGTGTCAAACTGCCGTGGCAAACTTTTATCCGAATGCGGATTTTTATACTATTAAATTTAACAATAAAGCTTTTCGTACGTCTCACTTGAGGCGCAAATACTTTTCTGTATCAAATTTATAAAGGTGTATTTTTTTATTAAATCTACTAATTAAAAAAACACCCATGTATTTTTATTGAACACTTCCTATTTCATTCACAACGAATTTCTTTCTTTTTTACATATTAAAATATACAATCACAAAACTAGAAAGAAATTCAAGTAGGTACATGAAATTAAAATCCTGCAGGCGGGCAGCCCTATCGCGTGTTTACGTACCACGCGGCTGTAGGTAGTTATTTCAAGGACAGAGCCGAGTCACAATACTGATATATAACATTACCGTGTCATGGCGCCGGGCCGGCCGGTAGAACTTCCGCAGGCCTCGTGGGGGGGGGGGGGGGGGGGGGGGGGGGGGGGGGTGGTTCTAGCGCGGAGCAAGTGAAAACGTTTTGCGTTGACGGTTTTTATTTTATTTTCCATTTATTTATTACAAAATATACAAATTAAATAATACCAGTTGTAGAAAATTTCATAACATACTTTGTGTAAAAAAATGACATGTCTCTGACGAGCGGATCTATGGGTTTTTATTTAATGTATTAAATAGCACACGCTTTAGGATTTTTTCTACAATTTTCGTAAATATTTACGAATTTTAATCAATACAAATTGTTTATGGTGAACTTAAGTTTACTACATATTTTTCATATAGGAAATGAACAAAAGGATTCATCTAAAGGTTCCTCTGAACATCGCGCATTTTCCGTTATTCACCATTGTTGCGGCCTTAAAACACGAGTTCGGTCAACTGCTTTTATTTTGTCTACCCACATAGAAATAAATCATACGATAAAATAAGTACCTACATAATACACAACATCTTCTCCTAATCTACGATCATATGATTGCCTGGAGGAGATCGCTGCTTAGCGATAAGGCTGCTGATTGTACCATTTTTTTATTTTATTTTTGTATATCTTCTTTTGGTGCAATAAAGAGTTATCTATCTATCTACCTATCCATTTTTTTTTGCAAATTTTTTACATTCTTTTTTTATACTAACAAACAATAAAATCACTATAGTTTGATATATATCTAGTAAACACTGCAAATTTTGAATAAATGTGATCAAATATGGGAAAGATCCAGTTGCTTTTATACTATAGCTATATAGGTCGCATCATGTAAAAAGAACGCTGGAAGAAAATGGAGGGGCGTATATATATATATATACTTGACGCGTATTAAACCCATGGTTGATTGAAACGGAAAATGAAAAAATATTTATTTGCTTGAAACACGGTAAAATATTGATGGGTTTTTTTATGTCCTACATGTTCCACCAGAAACTGGCATATGTAACGGACCATATTGTTCAACCAGAAACTGGCATATGTAACGGACCATATTGTTCCACCAGAAACTGGCATATGTAACGGACCATATTGTTCCACCAGAAACTGGCATATGTAACGGACCATATTGACATATAGGGAAAAATTGAAGTAAGTATCTACAGGGTGTCGTATGTAAACTATATATTCAAACAAAAATACGCGAGCAAAAATAGCGGAGTGTAAAAGTTAGCGCGGACAAATATAAGGCATATGTAGGCGGCTATAGTGACGAGGCGCGGCGGTGCGCGGCGCACGGCGCGGCGCGCAAGCGCGAGAAAAACAAATAGGTATATATAGGAAATAGGCTAGCTAGGAATAGTTATAATAATAATAAGAAACACTTTATTTCACCATATTATAAGGAACAAATACATACAATAAATTATTTTTTAAATACGGCACAATGGGCGGTCTACATACACCGCTACATATATTTAGGTTATACATCATTTAGATCGGGTTGCACGAGCACACACACTAGCTTGTAAGAGATGTAGCAGAAATAAGGGACTAAAGCGGAATGCACGTTCTACTTAAATAAATGTAGGTGTATTAAATAATAAACTGAATAACCATAAATAATTATAATAGCGAATAAACATAGTAAACGGAACGTTTCGAATAAAAAATCGCACAGGTTAGTCAAGGCGTGGCGTTTTGTGAGAGAGATATAGGTAGATACCATTATAGCTATATATGTAAACATAGCGGAGTGACGTACGCTTCACAACGACTCTGCGCAGCGCAAGACGCTATAGGTAGATAGGTATAGCTATGTTTAGCGTCGTGTCATTCACTATGGTATATGTAGTAGCGATCGCGCGGTATAAAGCGAGTTTTGTTTAGGTATGGGAGTAAATAATTAGGAAAACTTTACATTGTATGGACCAGAGAGTCAAGGAACGTCATTATAAAAGGACAGGGAGTAGGGTTACAGAATAAATAATTTTATTTCATGATAGTTGTACACGGTCGAAAGTAATGATTTGTGTGAATATAGAACAAAGGAATAATAGGGTTAAAGAGATATCTATTGAGTTAACTGTTGAGTTGTTTTGTTGTTGTTGGGACTAAACTGGGAATCGGGAGGCCGAAATCAAATAGCGTTCGATTGGAAATTTAGTAAAGCAGTTAGCTAGGTGTCTGTATAGATGAATTGGGTTCTCGCGTATCGGTTAAACATAAAGTAAGGCTGATGGCGCTTTAAAATAGAAATTAGATTAGAGTTATTATAGGGAATTACGAAAGTGCAGTATATACATATATATATATATATATATAATGTTCTAATGGTTAGTTTAGATTGAAGTTAGCATTAAGAGATTGCAAGAGAAAAATGGGGGGGGGGGGGGGGGGATTTGTGGACTGATCAAGTTAGCTATTAGTCACATAAATCAGGGATAGTACTTATGATTTAGTTTGGTAGAATATTATGCCTAGAAAAGTACCACAGAAACTGGACGGGGTGGAAGAAATTAGACGAAAATAGAAATAATTCTACTTATTGTCATGGATTATTCAAGCATGAGAGTTTGTCACTTTTATTAATCGACTTCACAAAAGGAGACGGTTATAAATGTTCGGCTGTATGTATGTTTTTTTTTACTTGACATTTCAATGAATAGGTTGATATCAAAAACTAGTTACCAACTGGTGCTAAATAATAGAACTAATAGGAGGTAGGACGTTAAAGCTTAGTGTAATTGCTAATGAGCGAAATTTACGAATGTTTCTGGGAGAGGGCACTTTTATAAAATGGAAATATATAAAGTTTCAGCGATAAGTGCGAATTTAGAAGGATCACTTTAGTTTATTGGTTAGTATTATGTATAGAAAACCCGTATACGAGGCTACGTAATACGTGAGGGTAGGATATCGAAAGGGAAAATTATGGTAAATTAAGAGCAAATATGCGACCGAAATTGAGAGTCATCTAGTGGGGAAGCAGGTGAAGCGTAGGAAATCACGCGACGGTGTTCTTGTTAGCGCCAATTATTTAGTAGATCTACCGAAAGGCAGCTAAGCCTACCTACTACAGCATGAACAGGGAAACTAGGTTTGTTCTACTGTGAGTTTTATCTTAATATTAGTGGAAAGAGAAGTGTCCAGTATAGGAAAGACCTTAGTAATAAGAGTATTTATAGAGAGAAAATGGAGTGAGAATATTGAATAAGAAGTCGTAATTACTAAAATAATTCAGTGTAGGTATGTAGGTGTGTTGTACGGAGATTAGGGTGGATTATTTCTAGATAAATAAAGGTAGAATGAAAAAGGTGAATTTATGAGAAAAATGACTTAGTGGAATATTCGGTGTGTATGAATATATATGTGAGTCATTCAAAGAACAGTAATGGTAGACTTTTGTGATACCAAACCCGAGAATAGATTATTAGGATACTTGTACTAACAATTTAAGAAAAGAGATACTTTAAGAAGATAAAAGGGTTCACAGCGGAACATTTCCAAGTACCTATTGCATACGGAAAGGTAGATTTCTACCGAATAACTACCTTTTTGGAAACTGTTAACACCGGAACTATTAACCGGGGTTTTGTTTGGGAAAGGCACAAGAAAGAGAGGGACGGAGTTAGACTAGAGAATAGGTGATCGCTCACACACCTTCTGGAAGGTTCCATGAGTGAGTTTTGAGACCCACTTCGTCTAGGTAAATAAACATTTATATATTTAAAATATATAAATGTTTATTATATATATTATATATATATATATAAAAAGTGAAAACAATGGTCTGTTAATGATGAAGCTTTAGTAGTTAGGAGTAGCTCCGTTCCTTTTGGTAATATGCATAATTAAGGTAGAGGAAGGTGAGCAAATAAGGCGGTAATACGCGAGTTTTAGAATTGCTGAACCAAAAATTATGAAACTTTTAGGAGATTTAAGTGTATTGTGTTGGAAATTAGGCAGCTATTCGTTACGATCGATAGTACGTGAGTTTAGAACTGTTGAATCAAAATTGATGAAATTATTAAGTGGAATTAGAAGTATTTCATTAAAATATGAGCTGATATTAATAGGAAAGCATTTGAAATATAGGAATAATGAAGAAAAGAACAGTTAGATATAGGAATCATGATAATTGCTGTTAATAATTATCGATATTAATAGGAAAGCATTTGAAATATAGGAATAATGAAGAAAAGAACAGTTAGTTATAGGAATCATGATAATTGCTGTTAATAATTATCGATATTAATAGGAAAGCATTTGAAATATAGGAATAATGAAGAAAAGAACAGTTAGTTATAGGAATCATGATAATTGCTGTTAATAATTATCGATATTAATAGGAAAGCATTTGAAATATAGGAATAATGAAGAAAAGAACAGTTAGATATAGGAATCATGATAATTGCTGTTAATAATTATCGATATTAATAGGAAAGCATTTGAAATATAGGAATAATGAAGAAAAGAACAGTTAGATATAGGAATCATGATAATTGCTGTTAATAATTATCGATATTAATAGGAAAGCATTTGAAATATAGGAATAATGAAGAAAAGAACAGTTAGATATAGGAATCATGATAATTGCTGTTAATAATTATCGATATTAATAGGAAAGCATTTGAAATATAGGAATAATGAAGAAAAGAACAGTTAGATATAGGAATCATGATAATTGCTGTTAATAATTATCAGATTAGAGAAGAAAGATGAGTTCACCTTTCAATACTTGAGTTGTAGTTGGTAAACTATAGAAGTTTATGGTCATGGGTAAAGATGATTTCAACACTAGTAGTAGTAGTTAGCCTTTACAAGAGGGATAAGTTAGGTGGTTAATGGAGGAAGCTAGAGAGTGAGTATCAGACTATCATTGGAAGTCTTAATTTGGAAGGACGAGTGTAACTTTGACGTGTGTTTATAGTTCAGAAGCTAAGTGAAATATGGAAAAAGGGAATTATGGTTTATAGAGAGTTGGGACTTACTTAATTGAAGGAGAGAGTTGTTGGTCATGTATTAAATAAAATATTAAGGTAGTAAGATGATTCTGTGGGGTACCACATAGTAAGGTAAATGATCATGAGTAAAGAAGATTTTGATGTAGTACGGTTTCTAGAAGGGACTAAAACAATCATGTTAAAGAAATGGAGATAATTTAGGAGCATATGGAACTGAACAAGTATATTTCAGTCTAGAATAGTTAGGCATGAGAAAGTTACTGCCTTAAGAGATGAATAAGTCATTAGAATAAGAAGGAATAAGTTAGATATTAATTGGGATTTGTAGTATTCAATTTTGGAATACTCTATTAGCTCGGGCGGCACAGGAGAATTAGAGAAACCTAGGATAGGATTTTTCGACAGTCTTTCGTTGGCGGCCGAAGAGCGCAGGTAGATAGGTCACCTAGTGTTTGTGATTACACCTTCAAATCTAGATATCAACTGGGGCATAGGGAATAACTAAAACTTGCGTAATAAAATCAAAATAATAGTGATTTAAAATTACAGTGTTACATTCATGTGTTAAAACCAATCGTAGAGCTTTATTAACGTGAAGCGTTGGTAATTGTCTAATAGTTAATAGATAAACATTAATAAATGTGTCAAAATAGAGTTAAATAATAACTTCTTGGATTACGGTATTAAGTTTGCGTGATAGAATCTATCGCGGGAGTCCTAAAATAATGCGTCTCCGTACATCTGTTAGTTATCGGTTTAACTTTAATTTCGACTTAGGCATTTAGCTCGCTTGATAAACTAAAATGGTAATTTGGGACTTTCGTAATAGATTGCATTGGGTCATAGATGGATGGAGATAGTAATTACGCGAATTAAAAGGGCGGACTACAAGAGTTATAATGTGGCGAGGCCATTTGAATAATAGCGTGGGGAATGGACGCGGTATGACTTCGTGCGTTTTCTTTGCAAATGATCGGGATTTAATTGAATATCGTTAGTTATAAAAAATAAAGGAAAATAAACTTACGTCATTTGGGGATGGGATCTTGGCACGGCAGGACTTCTACCGCCCACTTAGGTGCAATGGTAGCGTATCCGAGGTGATGAAAGGTCGATAAATGGATTTGATGGTCAGTTCACAAGCCGGGCATGTAACCCACGGTGGGACCAGTTCTTGACATTGTTTCTGTGTAGAGTAGGACCGAAAACCTGGGATCGGTTTCGGGTCGGGTTGACCTGATTGTTCGGGAGCTGATTAATCCCCTGGCAGCGTCAGAGTCCTGTTCGGCTCGTGTCTCGTTAAAAAATGGAGAATGTCGTCGTCTGTCACTCGAAACCGACAGGAAGTGCCGCGTGACGCTCGCCAGTCTATAAACTATACATGTATATAATATATACCCACATATCTTCCGCCCACGTGACGCTGGAATTCCGTTAGGAGGAGAAGTAAATGCTTCTTTCTCCAGCTAACGTCGTACGGAGACGTAGTGATAAAGCTTATCTAAAATTTGGGTCTCATCAACCGACCCTTTTTAAGGATAGCAGAAGTACATTCTTCGATGAAACTGTCTAATCGAATGCGCATTTAACTGTAAATGTGGGGCCAACCCCTAGTTTTGAACACACACACATTTTTAGCAGCTAGGAATGATTTTAGGGAGATAGAGTCCATATGACAACTTAGTTCTTTAACTAGGGAACAGATAGGGTTAATTCTGGATGGAAGTGAGATCAAGCAGAAATCCGGATCGCGATTGTAACGTAAAAATGGGTGATCTAGATCCCCATAGTTTGCCTACTTCTAGCTAAAATTAGCTAGGAATGCCTGACAGGTTTAGACAGGAGATAAAATTCTTTAATAATAGGTTGAAATATAAATCAAACTCACACAAGAGGTTTATAACAGATCATTCGGATAAATAAGGGGAGAATATCTAGTCCAAGTTATACTTTAGGGTAGACAAATATAATATAATTTAATAAGAATACTTTATCAATATAATTCAACGTCAAAAATAGGATTCAAGGTAGTCTATTTAGGCTGACTTAGAACCATATTGTTAACATTAGAGCGTGGGGAATTTATTTCCATGTATTATAATCGAAGGGTTTCGTAGAGCCGAAGATCAGGTCGAACAAAGTTTTCTAGACTATTAATTCCAAACTAGTAAATCGTATAAAAATCTAGGTTTAGGGTTTTTCAATAAAATTAAGTAGGATAGTACTAGTACTACCTAGGTATATGATCGGGCAGACTAGGCTGTAAAATTCATCTTAAATTAGACGTTAGACGGAGCGTGGATCCAATGTCGGACGCTACCAGGGCCCTATTTCATAAAGCGACAAATCATAATAAACCTACAAATGTCAGTCGAATACGCCAAACCTGCGTTTCATAAAACAAAAATGTACGACATTTCGATAGTTTGACTGACAATTGTCGGTTCGATTGACATTTGACAGTGTACTATAGTTTTATGAAATAGGGCCCTGATAGATTCATCATGTTATCTAGTATAGTAATAAAGCTGGAAGTAAAATATTGAGATGAAACTCATTGAAGGATAGGGAAATATAAAGTGGGTATTTCATTTATGTAGTAAAACATTCAGTTAGGGAACCGTTTAGCTTTGGGCAGGTTCGATATTTTGTTTGAGCTAATCTTTGTATGAAGAAGCATACCAAAAGTATAAGTCTTCGCTGGACTTCACTAAGATACAGCTTTTAGTCATGCCCGTAAAGAGAAAATCATCTTTTCAGAGAAAATTCGAGCAACCAAAAAGGACCGGGTGATTTTTGCCTCTGACTGGGTAGTAGAAATCAAAAGGGGAAGTCTAGAAAAGATCTATATTACAATATTAAAAGTAACACCTTTAGAATATTTCGAAGTTTGAAATAATAGATTAAAATATTGTTTCTTGCTCAGAGATTAACGGACATAGCTAAAATTGTAGAATAGGCCTCTGCGTAACATATTCAGGGTTCGACATATCAGCGTTGGAAACGCTTACGAAAGGCATAAGCTGATAGCGATTTGAGCTTAGACTTTCACTCGGTTATAGAAGTAACTTAACTGTTATTAAACTAGGTGAATTAGGTGCGGTATAGAAGGTTTAGGGTTCCGTATAAAATAGTGATTTATAGGACGTATTTGTAGGTCGGTTAAAGAACAATGTAGGCGATGGTTCGCAAGGTCTACACGATGTACTGGAGAGTTCGGTTCCTAGCTCCTAGTAGTTCAGGTTCCTGGTTCGATGTGGACTGTAGTTCAATTAAACACTGTTGCTTGTTCAAGTTCCATTGACTGAATGGTCGGATCCAATTTTTTTTTTTTTTTTTTTTTTTAGGAATGACTAATGCTGTTGGCCTTATTGGCCTCTACAGCTTGAACCGGACGGTGGGGCGGGCGCTTACAAGCACTCCGCATTTATTATTAAACTTATCGCTATATATACGCTAGTACAATTAGTGCGGTATATACGCCGCAGTTAAAAGGGGCGTGGCTTTACTTTTCTTGTTCTCTGTGTTCATGCAGTCGCGGGCAGGCTCGGCGTCCAGAACATCTCTCCCCCGGCGCAGCTCGCGTAGCCTCTTCTTCCCTTAGCAGGACGGCGAGTTTGCTGGTAGGGCGTCGGAAGGTACCGCTCTTAGTATTCACGTCAGCGACTCGGACGCCGCCATCTGGGCCGGGATAGGTGCGCTCAACAATCCCGATTGGCCAGACGTTCCGGGGCAGCGTGTGGTCGACCACGACTACGATGTCGCCGGCTTGCATTTGTCGTCGGCGGTCAGCTGGTTCCCCACGTGGTATAAGCGTGGGGAGGTATTCCCGCAGCCAGCGCTTTCAGAAATGGTCAGCGAGCGCTTGGCTTGCTCGCCAAGTTCGTCGGTCAGCTTCATCGCAGGGGCCTGTGGTAGGTAGGCCGATCGATGACCCCAGCAGGAAATGGTTCGGTGTGAGCGCTTCTGGGTCGAGTGCACTCACGCTGACTTAGGTGAGGGGGCGAGCATTGATAGAGTGCTCGGCCTCGATCAGGAGGGTCTGCAGAACCTCCTCGGAAGGTGCCTTCTCTCTTAGCGTCGTGTGCAGAGCGGTCTTCACGGAGCGTACTAAGCGCTCCCACACTCCACCCTGGTTGGGCGCGCCTGGTGGGATAAAATGCCAGTTCATCCGGTATAATAGCCCTTCGTGTGTAGTTCCCTAAGGGCGGGTGCCCATTCCGCGTATGCCTTCTTCAGCGCCACGTCAGAGCCCCGGAAGGCCGTTCCGTTGTCCGAGACCATAAGAAGTGGCCAGCCTCGACGTGCAGCCATCCGTCGCAGCGCCATCAGAGCTGAGTCAGTGGACAACGAAGCTACGAGCTCTAGGTGCACTGCGCGCGTCGTGAGACAGGTAAATAGGGCACCCCATCTCTTTTCTCGGCGGCGCCCCACCTTGACCTGCATAGGCCCGAAGTAGTCCACCCCGTAGTTAGTGAACGGGCGGTGAAACGGGTCAAGGCGGGCGCGTGGCAGGTCCCCCGTGGCTGGCGGCCGCGATCTTGCTCATCGTACTCGGCAGAGGGCGCATTTGTTTTCTACGGCGCGTACGGTAGGTCACAGGTGAATGACCCAGTACCGCTGCCGTAGGTCGTTCGTCACGCGCTCTGTTAGCGTGACCGGCGGCGCAGTGCTCCCTTAGCACTATGAGCTTTGTCACGTGGTGACGGCCGTCAAGGATAACCGGTCGCTTGGTTTCCAGTGGCGCGCTGGATGCGTCGATGCGCCCCCGCACCCGCAGAAACCCGTCTTTGAGCACCGGGTCTAGCTTGAATAGTCGGCTTGCCCTAGGGACGGGGCGAGCAGACTCTATCCTCCTCAGTTCGGCCCCGAAGTTGTCTTCTTGGGCGCGTCGTATTAGCGATTTCTCAGCGCGTTCGATGTGATCTGCTTCCATGCGCGTCGTGCGGCGCCGGCATATGTCGATGAATGCCAGCACACGCGCGGCTGCCCGCACCAGCGTCTGGTATTTAGAGAAGCGAGTGGGTTCAGGCAGCCATCGGTCACTATGTTCATCCCGCTCGTTCGTGTGCGGGATCTCTATATGTTCGTCCTGCTCACTCGTGTGCAGGACCTCTTGTTGGTCAGCGAACGCTTGGTGTGTGGGCCATTCTTCCTCGGGTTCGCAAAGGAAGCTGGGCCCCTGGAACTAGCGATCGCTAGCGACTATAGGCGTGCGGCTCAGTCTTATCGCGTAGTCGGCTACGTTATGTTCGGTAGGCAGCCACTCCACTCACATCGGTGAGTTAACTCCGCTATCTCGCCCAGCCGGTGCACTACAAAGGGCGTGTAGCGCTTCGCGTCGTTGTACACCCAATGGACTACGGTCGCAGAGTCGGTCCAGTAGGTGGTTTTCGTTACTTCAACGCGATGCTCCTTTTTGATAACGTCCGCGAGCCTCGCGCCGATGACCGCTGCCTGAAGTTCTAGGCGCGGTATGCTCTGCGCGCGTCGCGGCGCTACCTTGGCTTTGGCAGCCACCAAGGCAATGGTCACGCTGCCGTCATGGTGGATGGCCCTCCAAAAGGCCACTGTAGAAAATGCCTGCTCGCTCGCATCGCATAGTATGTGCAGGTCTACGCGCTTGTGTCCCTCTAGCGCGTAGCTACGGCGTAGGCGCATGCGAGTTATCTCGCTCAGCTGGCGTAGCCATTCCGCGAAATGTTCGGCTTCTTCCATATGGTGGCTATTCGTGATGGCCACTAGAGCGCGTGGGTGAGTCTGCGCACGTGCGCGTGCATTGTGATTGCGCACGCTGTGCGCCATAAACGGTGAGCTGGTGAGAGTGAGACGGTTTGGCTATCTTCCTCTCGCTGCGACATGTTAACGCCATTCAGATGTAAGGGCTGCGTAGGGCCTTCTGCGCCGATCCGTTTCGCTAACTCATGGTCGATGAGTGTGATAGTGGCGCCTTCGTCGAGCAGCGCGTAGGTGTCGACCTCCCCGCGTGGACCAGTGACAACCACGGGGCAGATCTTCAGCATCACGGTCTTCAGGCCGGCAGCATTGGTGGGTGCTACCGACAAGACCGCTGCATTGTGGCTCGACGAATGTTCGGGTTGCGCAGCTGATCGTGCGTTAGGTCGCGCTTCTTTGTGCAGTTTGAGTGGTGCGGATGGTGGCATTGGTTAATGCCGCACAGCTTTGCCTTGCATTGATATCGGCGATGTTTCTTGTCGGCGCATCGGAAGCAAACGCCTTTCTCTTTGACCAGTTCCCAGCGCTTATCGACGGTCAGTGCCCGGTAGCTTGGGCACTGATATAGCGCATGGGCTTGGTTGCAGTTCTGGCATCGGTCAGTCTTTGCTTCTTGTTCCGCGCCCTCGTCGGTAGTGTACACGGCATTTCTCTTCTTAGTTGTCGCTGCCGGTCTCGTTTCACGGGCAGCGGAGGTCACTACGGGCGTATAAGTGTAGCGCAGTGCCATATCCGCCTCTCGCATGAGGAAGCGAGATAGCAAGACGATTTCGGGTTCCACTGACGACTGGTGTTTGTCGGCGTAGTAACACCATTGCGTTTTGATGTGCGGGCTCAGCTTTTCCAGCACCTCCCTTGCCAACATTGGGTTATAAAGGTACCCACGCCGGTCAATGCTCTGAAGCACACAGACAACGTTCTGAATCTTGACAGCGAAGCTATTGAGATCAGTCGCTGTCGTTCCTGGCTTCTAAGCTCTTCCAGAGCTCGGTCAATGATGAGCTCTGGTCTCCCGAAGCTCTGCTCTAATGTCTTGATGATGACGTCAGGATCGGTGGCTGTGTGCAATAATGCAGCCACGGCGTCACGTGCGTCACCCTTCAGGCAATTTTTCAGCCACTGTAGGTTCTCGGCTGCTGAGATGTGGTACAGGGCGGTGGAATCCCGCATTGCAGCCTTGAAGGGCAACCATTCGTTCGGTGCCCCAGTAAAGACGGGCAGGTCGGAGTTATAGCGGGCCCGAGGTCTGGCCATTCGTTCAATGGCCTCGGCGAGTTGTTCGATCCCGAATCTGCGGTCAGATCGACCCGGGGTGGGTGATCTGGCAGAACGCTCAAAGCGTGCTCGTCGTGGTTCCTCTCGTGGCCTCTCAGTGTTGAGGTGCGGCACATCCCCGCTCTCCCCCCGTAGGGTGGAGGGGTTTGTGCGTTGCATCCACCTTCTGGTGGTTGTCGTTGTTCCGCACGGTTGGCTCGTCGTAAAGGCTCTGGTCTTCTTCAATATTCGCGATCAGAGCCGCCAATCGCTTCTTCACTAAGTCCGCTTCCATTTCCAACTCCTTTATCTTCAATTCAGCAAGTTTCTCGGCCGCCTCTAACTCCGCCAGCCGCAGCCTTAGGGTGAAGTTCGCAGTTCGTTGCGAGTGCGCCGGTGACTTGCTTCGTTCGATGTTGCCGGACGGGCCGGCGGTCGTGCCAGCAGCCGTGCCAGCGGCCGGCACAGATGGTGATGCTGGCGGCTCTAGGGATAACCTTCGAAGGCGCTCTTCGTCCAACCGCTTCCGCTCTTCCAGCTCTGCGCTTTGGCTCCTCGTGACCACCATGTTCAATGGGCGGCAGACGTTCACTGGATAAGCTGTTGGTCGCTTAAGTTCTTCTGTTTCTATCCGGCTCCCATTGACCAAGATGTAGGCGATGGTTCGTAAGGTCTACACGATGTACTGGAGATTTCAGTTCCTAGCTCCTAGTAGTTCAGGTTCCTGGTTCAATGTGGACTGTAGTTCAATTAAACACTGTTGCTTGTTCAAGTTCCGTTGACTGAATGGTCGGATCCAATATTTATTTCAGAAACTTATCGCTATATATACATTTATACGCTAGTACAATTAGTGCGGTATATACGCCGCAGTTAAAAGGGGCGTGGCTCCACTTTTCTTGTTCTCGGTGTTCATGCTGTCGCGGGCAGGCTCGGCGTCCAGAACAAACAATAAGAAATAGATATAAGATAGGAATTATGGGTTGAGGACTAGGGGCACTTCTCAAACTTTAGAGTGAGTTTGAGAAGAGTTCATCAGATAAAACAGGAACCTCTCTTACTTGGCTGGATTGTTTAGGAGTACTTAGTTGGGAAGAGTAAACCGAGACGAATGAGAAACTAGAATGTTAGAGCGTTTTTTTGAAGTAACGCCAGTTTTAATTAGCAAATAGGTTTGTTATATAACTAATAGATGTAAAGATTTCTTTGATTGGTTTATTACTTACTTACTACAACACTTGTTGTCAAAAGATAATGTCCTCTTGCCCAATTTTGAGTTTGATACACACTACGAGTATGACTTACTTGAGTAGGAGAATATTAGATTATAGTAAATTTGTCTTAAATCCTCAATCATTTGGTGGAGCTTATCCAGTAGGGATGACGAAAGACCACAGTTAGACGCGGAGGAGGGGCGTGTAACCTTAGCCAATTAGATAATTATTGAGAAAACAAAAACAAACAAAACAAGGAAAGGAAAACTCAGAAAATTATGAAGGGAATTCATTCCGCTTCACTAGGACATGCAAGGGTTAAAAGAAGTAAAAAGGGTTAGGTCTAGATATGAGCACATAGAAAGGTATAATAGGAAGTTGTTGGGGTTCCGTATTGTAGAAGCACTAAACACTAAAACGCTTCCGCTTATGACTGGGAGTAGACGTTTATGTAGGTTATGATGTAATTGTGAGTTCATATTCTGAACTGTAGTCTAGAGGTAGTTTTATATTGGTGGAAAAAAAAAAACATTAGAGAGAGAGAGAGAGAGAGAGAGAAGACGTAGGTATTTTCTTACTGATAAATCACTTAAGTACTTATTAAATTTTTCACTTAAAGAACCGGGTTGGAACATAACGAGGGAACTATCTAGAAGATCACGTGGCTATTTCATTAGTATAGATTGTTTTCACTTATATAAGGTAGGACGGGAAAGGAATTTTAGTAATTAAAAACGTAGGTTGGTAAAGTGTTGTACATATTGCAGGACACGTTATAGGTAAAGTTAGGACAACTACGACTTAAGTAGGTCTACTCGTCAGAGTACAGAGAGAGATAGGACGATCTTCGGTTTAAATTAAGTTTACCTTTAGTTTTTATGATTAGGGTTCCGCAATTAGTTTGTAAGACAGGATCGGTCGAGTTATAGCAAAAGTTTTAGTTCTTAGATCATAGTTCTTAGGCCTTTGTGGTTTGGAGCTTTACACATATAAAATGGTTTGAAATGACAAAATATACAATTATAAATTCAAAACAAATATTGCTAAAAGAATTAATATAACAAAAATTTACACTATCAAATTATTCTTTCGGTTTATGGTCTGATTACAATTTATAAAATAATAATAATTCATAGATCATAATAGTACCAACAATGTTAAAAAAAATATGAAATAAATACACATGTCAATAAAAAAGAATAAGAATAACTTAATTCAAATACACTGTCATATTAAATTTAACCAGCATACACTTTTTAAATTCCAAAATACTTTAATTGCATAAAAGCAATTTTCAGTTGATTAATTATTATGAAGTTTGACTTTAAAGTACTTGAGCGGGAGCACTCTGATAGCATTGGAACTTTATTAAAGACTTTTATGGCCATTGCAATTCCGTCGATGAGCTGTTATGCAACTGATCATTCTTAAACTAGTGCGGTCCCTAATAGTGGATTAAAAGTGTTTACAAGTTTCCAACTTTTTCAAACATATCAGGGTGTTTCTTTATGAACATTCCAACTTGAATGATATACAAACCTATCAAAGTCAACATTTTCAGTTTTTTTTAAAAGTGGTCTACAGGAATCAAGTGGATGAACACTACATATTGCTGTTATAATATTTTTTTGTACCTAAAATATCTTAATTATGTCTGATGTGTTCCCCCAAAGTAAAAGTCCATATAGCAGAACTGATGCCACGTAGCCGTGCTGCAAGCGTAGCACGCTCATTCACTGTGCGTTTTAACCGTTTTAGTACGAAAACAAAACGGTTAAGTTTGGATCAAACGAACTCAATATGAGCCTTCCAGTTGCAGTGTTGGTGTAACGTTGCGTTTATCTTTCTAACAAATAATAAGATCTTAGTACTAAAACCTTAATAAGTAAAACTTAAATCTAAAATATAAACGATCAATATTATAATTTTTATATGTACTACGCTAACCAAAACTAGTTCCAAACTCTTATAACCCTATAATCATACTCAAATGTTCTCGAAACCTACGCCTTGACTTCCATTCTGCAGACAGACGTACTAGCGCGAGCACGCGTCACCTTTTATATAAATAATTTAGTAAATTCAGTGTTATTTCCCTCTAGGGTGAGTTCCTATATATAATTACTGCAACCATTTAGCGCTAATACTAAATAATAGTTTAGTTCACTGTGTAATAGCTGTTCCTCGTCACCATAACGAACTGCCGGTACCTACCTACCTATCTAATTAAATTGCTAGTACCACAGTCGCTGGGCTTGGGACTACGTTATGGTGGTGGCATGGCACAGCTATGGGAAAAGAGATATCCCTAATGCTTGCGTCGCTTCCAGGATCAACACCCTTGATGTTTTCCTGCTGAGGATTTCCTCTGATGATTCCGCTGACGATCTCCACTAATCAACACCATTGAGGATCCCCGTTGAGGAAGATCTACCTACACTACGCGGCACTCCACCTGGCCTGAGTCCTGCCGGTTCGACCCACTCCCGTCGGTCTGGTTCCGCTTGAGATCTGCGGATACCAACGTGGTGCCAGCCGCCGAAGAGTCCTGGAGGCGACACCGACGCCACGTACCGTTCCCCTACGAAGCGTAGTTCAGGCCAGTGACTAAAGTGTATCTAAACCCAAGTGTGTGGGATGGGTTTGGTTTGAGCAAGGTCGCATCTAAATTATAAAGTAATAAACAAGTCTCTAACTACTTTTTTTTTATATATTTTTTTCCACCCCTAAGGTAGGTCCTATCTAACTACCTGTGTGTCGTAGGTCGCCTAATTCACTGGTCTACATATATACCTAAAAAAAATATAATCTATTGTCATTTATATTTGTTGGCCTTGCCCCATAATGTCATATTTAGTTTGTATTGAATTGTAATTTCGGAAATTTATATATTTGGCATTAGTAATGTTGGCATGTAAATGATTAAAGTCTAACCAGTAGTAGTAAGTCTATGATTACTGAGTCAACTGCTAAATTAATTTTATGTCCGTGGTTGTCAATGCCATTATATTCCTGTCAGTCACTACGACCGATACATCATCTACAAAAAGAATACATTTATGATCAATAGCAAACGGAAGATAGTTTAGTTATTAATATAAAGTAAGAACAGCAAAGGACCTAAAATTCTGCCCTGCGGCACTCCACAGTTATTAACTTGGTAAGAGGATCTATATGGTGTCGATACATTTCTTTCATTTAGTGAGGCTATTTCTACACATTGCTTGCGATTTGTGATGTAACTTAAAAGCCAGTTTAGTATTGGTCCTCTTATTCCATACTTTTTATGAATGAGCATTGTATTGTTAACAAAATCGAAGGCTTTGCTCATATCAAAGAACAGCACTGACACAGGAATCCGTTTGTCAATTTGCTTTACAGATAAGGCTGAAAGTGTCGTAGACTTTCCCTTTTGGAATTATCTATGTAACTAGCTTTCCCGTCCGCGACTTCGTCCGTACGGACTACACTTTGTGACGAGGTCCAAACCTCTTTCATAATAATACTCTTTTCATAATCCATTTCTTTTCATTTTGATAGTTCATTATCCATTCTAGATACAAATATCCTGTCATTGACATTGATTTTTAGTCAAAATAGAAAAATATTCCACTTTAGTGTTTTCATTGATTTAATTTATAAAATATATCTTTCGTCCTTCCTTCGCTAACACTAATATAAAAAATCTAAAAGTCTGCTGCTCTGGTTTGAGGAACATCATTGAGTTGCAGCGCCCGATCGCGTTGCACTCGATGAACGGCTTCGCGCGGCTTCCTTGATATCAGACTCTGGCCTGCCGAGTCTGCTCCCGCCGTGTGCTAGAATCAAGCGGAAGGAAGTTCCTGTAATTCTGTGTCAAAGAGGTTTGTGTCCTGGAATAGTGGGAGCAACCCAAACCCGGGGACTGCCTCGCGACAACTTTATCGCGAAAAAAAAGCTTCTTATGTTCTTCTATGATATTAAAAATCAATGCAAAAGTAAAGCACTAACGCTCTTGATGGTTTTTGACATACTTATTATTATTCCGTTTCCATTATTGCGTTAAAACTCCCCAAACAAACAAACAAACATCGCTTCTCTTTTATATACTGGTATGGATAATAAATAGTTTACTATACCTTTTGAAAAAACATCCAGCTTCTTGCGAACCTTCAGAGCCGCCGGTCTGCGTGACTGTTGTGGAAAAGTAAAGTACAACAAGTTTTGTGACTTGTGAATCACTAAGGACACGCATACTTTCAGCTGATGATGATCGGCCGGCGCCCTCTCCGTTTACGTCATCGTCAGAGGTGACGTCGACGGTGCTCTCCGGGCTCAACTACTGTTCGTCATCGCTCATCGTTTGCCGATCATGAGACGGGCTAACATGAGTAGGTATTAACTATTTTTTATGAAATGTCACCGATTCCACCTGTACCGCCTACCTGAGTGAAATAAGGTCGCGGTTGATCAGCGTGTCCTACTACGCTAGCATATTTACACTTGCCTTCATCTGCCATGAGAACCGGTTGCCCCGGCTGCAGCGTTGGAAGGGCCCTCGACTGTTTCTTGTAGTATGCTTTGTAAGCACGTTTTGTTATTTAGCATATTAGTATAGTCGAGGTCATTATTTCGACTGGGCTTTAATTTAGGTCTATTCCGGTCCGATCCACTGAAGAGATACACTGGTGGATCAGTTTTATTGAATACTTGTTTTTTATTCCGGTCAGATCCTTATATTAGTAAATCGGTACAGAATTTAAATATTTAAATAAATTCCTATTCCGGTCGGATCCTCTGTAATGTTTTAACGCTGTTTGGTAATGATTGTTTTTTTTTGTTCAATTTTACGTAACAGATATTTGTTTGATAACAATTTTCATGTTCAACCTAACTACCTACCTAGTTTTTTAGGCGCAATTCTATGAAACATACTACTTTGCAACAGAAAAAAACAACTATGTTCGAAAGAATTGCGCTTGTAACTTAGGTTGAACATGTAAACTGTTTATAAACATATGTCTGTTTGCATACTATATTTGAGATAACTATTTATAAAAATTCGTCTGTTTGCAAGCTACCTTCTATGGATTTGATTATGATTGAATGAAAATTAAGTGGGATTTTGACTTTAATATGTATTTTTTTGTTATCCTTACTATCTAAACACTACCACGGTGGATCCAACTGGAATGGAAAGAAATAGTTTGGTGGATCAGACCGGAATTTTATTTAAATAACTAGCTGATGAAAACTGGAAAATTGTAGCATTTTTTTTATTTGCCTTTGTTAAACTGATGGCGACCTAGGTCGATGTACTGGAACAACAGTTTTCCAACGGCAAAGTTACGTTTGTACGGAACCCTCGGTGCGCGAGTCTGACTTGCACTTGGTCGTTTTTTTTATTTTATCTTTTAACCAATTAAAATATAATAAATAAATATATTCGGGTCAATACAATACACACCAATTACCTAGTTCCAAACTCGGATACCCTGTACTATGGGTACTGGACAAAGGATAAACATACCTACATAGATACAAACATTTCTGCTCATCACACAAATGAATGCACCTTGCGGAATTCGAACCCGCGACCGTTATTTTACTTCACTGTCAGGGTCACTAACCATTTGGCCAACCAGTCGTCATTACATTACCAATATTATGCAACATAATATTAAAAAAAAAACTGTCTGTCTGTCTGGCCTGAACATTGTACTTTATAGATAATTTTGGTCCTGGAATAGGTTACTTTTAGCTTGTACTATTATTTATTCTGTGCTTTTAGGAAGAAAATTAAAAAGTGAGCAAAGCCTTAAGGCAAAGCTATTATCTATTCTGTGGCGCATCTAATAATACTCTTGTATTATTAGATGTATCCTATCTATCTATAAACAATCCAGAGCGTCGTGGTCCCCGCGCCGCCCGCCCGCCGCACCGCCCTCTCCGTTTTCATTTTTTATCTATTTATACAACAAATATCTATCTATCTATACTTATAAGAAAGCAATAAGTAAGTAAAAAGTCTTTAAAAACAAGATTATTAAAAAAAAGACTTAAAATAAGCTATTGAACTAGAAAATATCATTTATTTAAATCGTGTCAGTCTGTTTATTTGTTTGTCAGTATGTTTGTTTGGACCGATTGCGATGTGGTTTTGTTGGATATCTTAGGATATGACTTAAAAACTGGGGCACTTGGTATCTTAATCCAATGATTAGATGCCAAGCAATCGATAACAATCATTTTGACGGCTGACGGAATTTTGATCAAATATTGGTATATTGGTATTTTAGGTCTTGGAATAGCACATAGAGTATGTGGCTACCTACGCGCAGTGTAGTGTAGGATTCCAACGTATAAATAAGTCACGTCAAAGTTCGGTTTATTCACTAACAGAATAGCAGAAGGCGTAGAAAAACAGATACGATAGTTTAAAGAAACACTGAACACAAGGTGAAAGTTCGAAGAGAGAAAGGAAGTGAAATAGGGAAGACAGTTTATCGAATAAAAGATCGCGCAAGGGGCGGCGCTCCGTGCGTAGGCGCAAGCGACGTAGGTTCAGCGTGGGAGCCAGTTGGGGGAGCACTGGCTGGCCGCGATGCAAATGCCGGGCGCCGGGCTGGCCGGCTGCCCCGCGCGTCGAACCTCAGCGTCCCGGTGTCTGGACGGGTTTTCGATGCGCGCGCGCCACTTTTCATGCGTGCGCTACAAGTACTTTTAATCTGGAGAAATGATCACGCGTGCGAAGCCGCGGGCACAGCTAGTCTATCTATAAACATTCCAGAGCGTCGTTGTCGCCGCGCCGCGCCGCTTGCTCCGTCTTCATCTTTTATCTATATAAACTACAAATAACTATCTATCTATACTTATAATTAAGCAATATGTACAAAAAAGTCTGTACATAGAAGATAATTTTATAACAAATGTCTAGAGTACTTAAAATAAGCTATTGAACAAGAAAATATCATTTTTGTAAATTGTGTCAGTCTGTTTGTTTATTTGTTTGTCTCTATGTTTGTTCGCGCATCACGTAAAAACTACTGGACCGATTGCGATGTGGTTTTGTTGGTGGTTGATAGCTTAGAGTTTGACTTAAAAACTGGGGTACTTGATATCTTAAACCGATGATTAGATGCCGAGCAATCGATAAAAACTGTTTGATGGCTGAAAGAATTTTGAAGATAATTATGGAGTATATAGTACTTTATAGGCACTTTTGGTCCTGGAATAACACGTATGGGCTACTTTTAGATGAAAAGATCACGTGTGAGTCACCCGACCCCACCTGATTCCAGTAATATAAACATATACACACCGTGGACATCGGCAAGTGAGGTTAAAGGGTGGGGAATGTTAGTATAAAAGCCCTGGCAACACCTGCGGAGGTCGTCGTTCCACTACTCACCTTGAAGAGGTAACACATATCTATAAAGTGCTAATGAGTTAATAAGTCAATAGTGAACTTTAAAAATTAGTAAAAAGTGAAATTAAAATAGTTTTTTTAAACTGTACGTTTTACGTTATTTTGACTGGCGCCCAACGTGGGGCCCAGCTAAGTAATTTTCAAGAAGTTCCAGAGTCTTCGAGCTCACCTCCTGGCTCGCTTCAAAAATTACGTGACTGTTAAGTCTTTAAAACTGGGCAACTCCGCAAACAAATTCGTCGGAATAACTACACGGAAAAGGAATTAAAAAGGAAGGATATACTATGCTGCGACGTGTCTTCATCTGGAGCCAGCTGTAAATACCCAGTAGCATTCATCCTGCCTCAAAATTCCTCTCCTACATTCACCTAAATTTGTGTATAACCTTACATCTAGGCCTAAGAGTAGTAGTGGAATGAACGGCCCTCTTCCTGAGAACAATAGCGAGGGTTCACCAAGCTACGTGCCTACAGCACCTAGTGAATCACAGGTCACACATAAAATGAGTATGAACCTGACTAAATAATAGGATTCGTACCATCTTATAATGGTGATCCTTTTACTATTTACAATTATTTAAATAGTGCTAAGCAGTGGCTGCAGTTGTAGGAGGTAGCACTCCTCAAAATGTAATGTTACTTCTAGGTAAGTTAGATGGTAAAGCCACTTTAATAGTGTCTATGATAGACCACGGTTTCAACTGGGACATAATACAGAATTCTTTGAAACTTGAATGTGGGGATAACAGAGAGTTCAATACTCTGTTAGTAGAGCTCTCCAATGTAAAGAAAAAAACAAATTACAATGAATTAATTTTTGAATTAAAACTTTTTTTTTTTTATAAAAAGCAAGCTAAACGACAAATATCAAAGTAATAAACAGTTCGTCGATGAGGTGATGGAACCGTACATTAATACGGCGCAAAACACTTGTAATTGTACGTTGTGTAACACATGTAAATTCTTTGCCGTACCATGACCAAATTTACGTAAGCAACTGTAGTTTTAATGATTCTGTTCAGAGAATATTGCAATTGGAAGCAGAGGGAAGGTTCGATAATATCAGACAAAAAATCTCAAATATTTTGCCACCACCACGAGTTTTGAATCAAACATACCAACCACAAAATTCACGTCATATAACTCCTATACAAGGCCAGACACATTCGTATCCACCAACACAAAGGTCAATTATGCAGCGAATCAACAATACGCCACAATATCCCGTTAGACCGTCAAACAATGCAACGATTCCACAGTATCAAGTTCGAAGTCAGTGGGTAACTAACAATGCTAATGGTTTAACGTCACATAATGGCATTATAGAAACCCCCTTTTGGTGCCGATATTTTGGTGCAGACAAAGGTCCGATGAAATTTTATGTATATAATTTCAGTGACAAGTATGACGTTTTACTAGGGACCGATATGATCGAACATATAGGCGCGAAAATTGATTTGAAAGAAAAAAGTTAACTATGCCAGATCATGAATTACTGATATTTCATATGACAGACGACGATAACCTAAATATTAAAGATTTGTGTAATACATACGACGATGTATTTACTGAAGACGTCACGAACAGTGCAACTACTAAAATAAAACATCATATTTGCACGATAAGTGAGGAACCTATTTATCAACGACCATTTCGACTGCCACAAACACAACAAGAAGAAATTCACAAACAAATCAGTAATTTATTGCAAGAAAAAATTATACAACCTTCAGAATCCCCTTGGGCCTCACCGGTTTACATAGTACCTAAAAAAATGGACCAATCCGGTGTACAAAAATGGCGTATGGTGATAGATTATAGAAAATTAAACAAAAAAACGAAGTCCGATAAATTTCCACTGCCTAATATAGAAGAATTATTTTCTAAGTTACAAGGAAACACTTACTTTACGACGTTAGATTTAACCTCAAGCCATTATAAGATTATGATGGATAATGACTCTATAGAAAAGACTGCATTCAGTACTTCTGACGGACATTATGAATTTCTTAGAATGCCGTTTGGACTGAAGAATGCCTCAGACACATTCCAACTCATGATAAATAACGTGTTGAAACAAGAGATATCAGGAAACATTTGCCTCGTTTATCGTAATGATATCATTGTCTATTCAAAGACAAAGCAAGATCATATTAATCGATTACAACAGGTGTTTGAAGCGTTACGGCGAGCGAACCTTAAGCTCAATAAAAATAAGTGTGTATTCATGACAGAGGAGATTGAATTCAGAGGGCACGTTTTGAATACAGATGGATTAAAACCAAATCAAAAAAAGATAGAAGCAATTCAAATGTTTCCCATACCAAAAACTTTGAAGGAAATTAGAGCCTTTCTTGGTTTGATAGGATACTATCGGAAGTTTGTTCCTGTTTTAGGAAAATTATTAAACCTTTAACTGAGGCTACAAAAAAAGGATGCTACGATAAATATACATAATAAAAAATATATCGAAGCGATTCAAACCTGTAAACACTTATTGACGAACGCGCCAATATTAGCGTTCCCTGACTTTGATAAAACTTTTGTGATTACAACAGATGCATCCGATATAGCTTTAGGAGCTGTCTTAAGTCAAGATAATCATCCGATAGCCTATGCATCCAGAACTTTAAGTAGTACTGAACAAAAGTACAATACGACTGAAAAATAATTATTAGAAATACTTTGGGCAGTTACTCAATTTAGACCTTATGTCTATGAAAGGAAGTTTACTTTGAGAACGGACCATAAGGCATTGATATG
The DNA here is from genome assembly GCA_946251855.1 of Alsophila aescularia. Lineage (NCBI taxonomy): Eukaryota > Metazoa > Arthropoda > Insecta > Lepidoptera > Geometridae > Alsophila > Alsophila aescularia. The sequence continues at coordinate 11,410,089 of OX276375.1, read as the reverse complement.
GTTAGCCAAGCTTAAGGAACCAAACTAAATGGAAATTAAAGTTACAAGACTATGATTATTCTATAGAACACGTTAGAGGTAAAGATAATTATGTAGCTGACGCCTTGAGTAGAATTGAAATTTACCACACGGATGGGGACTCAATGGAAGTCAACGCAACTCACTCCAACTCTACCGGTCGTACTCATCAGGTTGATTCTGACAAAAGTAGGACTTTATCCGTAAATTCGGAATCCCAAGAAACTATACACTCTAATCAGCAAAATAGAAGACGAAGGTATACCAATAATGCATGCTTATCCATCAAAAAGGTTAAGGCGTGTTATTTTTGAGTTGGCATCTTTTGAAAGAGCAGTACAAGAAAATGGGATTTGGTATTTTTATATTCCACCTGGAAAAGAGGAAGAAATCATTAAGCGATTTATGTTAGAGTATTTGCCTCATGAAAAATATGCTTTCATAATTCCAAATGATGACCTATATAACAAAGTGACAGAAACCTATATAAAATATTTTGATCAAACTAAATTTAAACCAGTAAGGTATACTAAATCGCTTATTAAAATAAATAATAAAGAAGAACGATTACAATTAATAAAAGATTACCATTTACAAAATAATAGGCACGCTGGTATAGAGAGTGTATATAAACAATTAAAAGAAAAATATTATTGGGAGAACATGAAAAAACAAATAAAAAAATACATCCTTTTATGCGAACCATGTAAGAAAGAAAAATATAATAGACATCCTCATGTTAATTTGTCTTCAGAAACAGAAACGCCACATGAACCAATGGATATATGGCATATAGATTTTATGTCTTTAGAAAAGGAATGGTACTTAACTATTATTGATAAATTTTCTAAATACGCTATAATAAAACCTGCTGAGAAAAGTAAAGTTTATGATGTGTTAGGTGAAATATTTGCGATGATAGGATCACCTAATAAAATAATTCATGATGGAGAACAGTCGTTTTGTAGTGAAGTAATTAAAGAGTTGTTACAAACTTATAACGTCACTAATCATACTACCTCACCACAACATCATAAATCAAACTCTGATGTAGAAAGGTTACATAGCACAATTCAAGAATTATATAGATTACAAAGAGATTCAGAATTAAATAAAGATCAAAAGATTTATTTTATTACTCATTCCTATAACAACACTACTCACAGTGCAATAAATATGTCTGCCTTTGAAGTTCATTTTGGACGAAAACCCAAAATACATAGTTTTGAAAGTTTGAGAGTAGCAATTCAACATTATACTTCTCAACAAAAAGAATTTGTTAGTCAGTTAAATCAGGACGTTCATAATTTATTAAAAGAAAATAAAAAGAAACGAAATGATAGGATTAATAAAAATATAAGACCACGAAAGTCGTTCAAAGTCAGAAGTGTAGTATATTTAAAGAATAGTAGAGCAGAAAGGCATAAAACTAATCCAAGGTTTTTAGGTCCTTATACAATTATTAGTTGTGAACCAAATAATACATACAAATTAAGCAATGGAAGAGTTTATCACATAGAAGAACTTTATGTTCCAGAATCATCATCATCCTCGGGTACAAACTCAGACCATTAGGGTCAGATGAGCACGTTATCTTGGTAGAAATGAAACCTACTCGTATTATCCCAGGAAGGTGGTTTATTATACATAAGTTAGATATTAAACCTATATTAGATGGTAAAAATCATTTAATTGATATTATTAATAACAAAGTAATACCCCAACCTATAATCGATGATGTAAAATCTATTTATGGCAGAGTCAATATAATATTGGATCATTTAACTGAAATATTTAATCATTTGAATGTAAAAAGTAGATTAAAAAGAGGTTTAATAAATGGATTAGGGTCTATTATAAAGTCTATTACAGGAAATCTAGATCAAGATGATTTGTCATGTATTCAAAAAGATTTAGAGACTATAAGGGTAGCTTATAATAAACAAATATCTGTAACTGATGAGACATTAGAAGAATATAATAAACAAATTAAAAAGATAACATAAATCCAGAAAATATTAGATAACCAATTTGTACAGACATATAACAGCAAGGCGCAACAAAAAATTGCCTTCAATATTTTATTACAAGCGCAAACTTTGCAAGATATAGCTGAAAGATTAGCAACAGCAATTACTTTTGTGGAACATCACATGTATCATTACAGTATAATTAAGTCTCATATTTTAGAGGATACGTTAAATAAAATATCAAAAAATGTAATCATATCAGATAATGTCAACAATATAGAGCCGTTTATTAACGATAATAGTAAAATTATAGATAATATTGTATATTTTATCATAAAAAATCCTTTGGTTAAGCCCCAGGTTTATAATACTAAGAAAATTGTACCCATTATCCAAAAATCCCTAACCTGTACCTATCCTGTAATGCGAAAGGTTACGTTGGCCTACACCGAACTTGAAATTTACGAAGTTGAAGATTGCACGGAACTACATGAACAATTTATATGCAAGGGAAGTATTCTACAAAGAGATATTTGCGAAACAGATTTTATTTTAAAGAAAGACTCTAACAGGTGCAATACGGTGCCAATAAAATGTCCAGAAGAAGAACTCCAAGAACTAACCTCAAATACAATCTACATATCTTTTAATAAAACTACAGAAGTTACAGTTCAATGCGAAAAGCTGGAAGATACAATGTGGATAAAAGGACCACACATACTTAACGGTGAAAATTGCATAGCTGGTGTAAAAAGATTTCAGACTGAGGAATCTAACGATAAAGTGATAATTACCAAACTGGAACTAAACAAACAGGATGATCTACCAGAAATGTAGTGTAAATGCAAAGTTAAAACAAATACAACAAATAGAAAAATTAAAAATTCAAGGAACACATAATTTAATACAATATGGATGGATAACTTTAATAACTTTGCTAATAATGGGATACGTCCTTATCATATTTTGTAGATCCAAGGATCAACCTAGGACTTCAAAATTGGAAAGGGAGAGTCACCCGACCCCACCTGATTCCAGTAATATAAACATATAACATAAATATAAACATAAACATATACACACCGTGGACATCAGCAAGTGAGGTTAAAGGGAGGGGAATGTTAGTATAAAAGCCCTGGCAACACCTGCGGAGGTCGTTATAGGGACACCCCCTCTGTCTATCCCGACGGAGGGGACCAGGCTTACCACACGCACTTCCCGGTTTACTCCCGGGTCGTATTCCCCCCTAGCACCCACCATGGGTGACCGTGACGCCCTTCTGGCCGCCTGCGGAGACTTCTTTTCCCGGGCACTGACCGACAACCCCGACTTCATAACCGAGTATGCCTTCAGCCTCGGCTACACCCAACCCGCGGACGTCCAAAAACTGTACGCGATCGCAAAAACCGCCCCTACCAAAACCACGCCCAGCGTACCCGCACGCCCCGCGAACCCCGCGAACCCCGCGAACCCCGCGACCCCCGCGACCCCCGCCTCGTTCGCGCTCCGTTGTCCGCGTAAGTCAACCGGAAAAATCGACTCCCCCCGCGAGTCCCCCAAAAATCTAAGCCTCCAACAGCTCGATGGAGGTCGACCAATCTATGCGTTCTAAGCACCCCCGCGAGGACGCACCCTCCAGCCCTCAGGCTAACCCCGCCAATGCCGCGTGCCTAACCTCCCAGCCCGCTCCTCCAACCAGAGCTGCCCCTCAGGCAGCTCCCGGTTGGTTGTCTACCAAACCCCCGCCCCCGTTCTTTATCAAAGACAAGGCCAAGTGGGACCAAGTTTCGCAAATCCTTTCCGCTAAAAGGATAAATTTCACCTCCGCGACAAACACCTCTCAAGGTATCAAAGTCCAGGTACCGACCTCGGATGACCACCGTCGATTCACTAAGATTCTCGACGACGAGCAAATATATTTCTTCACATATGTGCTCGACGAGAAGAAACTGCTTCGCGTCGTCATACGGGGAATCCCTAGTGAGGTCGAGACCGGTCTCGTCATTGTCATCTCGGATAAGAGCCCCGAGGGTAAGGCCATATTCAATCTGAAGACGGTCATCAACCTCTCGGGACTCTCAGTCAAGACCCCCGACAAAAAAGGCACTCTTTCTCAGTGCCACAAGTGCCAGCTCTATGGCCACGCTGCGCGGTCTTGCCACTGCAAACCGCGCTGTGTGAAATGCCTGGGCGATCACGGCACGATTGATTGCACACGCACCCGCGATACCCCCGAACCGCCCGCTTGCGTCCTTTGTCAGTCGGTAGGTCACACTGCCAACTAAAAAGGGTGTCCGAAAGCTCCAAGGAGCGTTAAAGGGCGTGGACGCCGTCTCTTCCCATCAACTGACGCTGGCAACGATACACCCCTAAGGTGACTTAGCCCCTCCGATGCCCAACTATGACTACAACCCGGCTCACCTACCCAAGGCGAACGCCTGGGACAAGGCACCGTCCGCGCCCCAACCTCTCCTTAGACCGCGAGACCTCTATCCCCCCGTCGGACCATATCGGCCTCCTCAGCAACGTGCTCTAGTACCGACCCCAGGGCCCGCGCCCCGTCCCCAACAACAACAAGAAGGGCAACAGGACAATCTATCCCTAGTCCTCGAGTACATAAATATAGACATGAGCGAAGTTGACGAGCTCGCGTCGAAACTTCGCGCCTGTAGGAACGGTATCCAGATCATAAGAGCACTATCTGAGCACAAAGTGCTCATGGATTCACTCCGTAACGTCAAATAATAACTTTTCTGATGGATAACGAAACGTACGTAAAACCCCGTAGCATCACGTTAGCATGGTTTAATGCTAGCGGCCTCTCAGACCAACGCGATCAAGTCCACGAATTCTGTAAGACTTACCAGGCAGACTTTACGCTAGTGCAAGAGACTTTTCTTAAACCGAGTAAGCGCAATCCCAGGATTGCGAACTACCAGGTCATTCGAAACGACAGAGTCACCTCCGCTCTCGGAGGTACTCTTATTTACTATAAGAAGTCTCTTCACTGCGTCCCGTTAATAACCCCTCCTCTGCTTAACTTAGAAGCCTCAGTATGCCGACTAGCAATGACCGATCATCAATCGGTCGTTATAGGTTCGTGTTACCTCTCCCCCAGTAAAGAATTACTCAGGAGCGACCTCGAGGCGCTCCTCTCCCTAGGTAGCTCGGTCATCCTGGCGGGTGACTTCAATACCAAGCACGTTATGTGGGGGTGCGTAGCCACCAACCCTAACGGTACGGCACTTTACGACCTTGTCGACCCGCTTGGAATTGACGTCATCCCACCACTGGAACCGACTCATTATCCATATAATGTCAACTGCAGACCCGACATACTGGACATACCACTACTTAAGAACGTTTCCCTTAAGTTTCGCTCGATTCAAGTATATCAGGATTTAGACTCGGATCACCGTCCCGTAATCACGCTCCTCGGCCCAGACCCAGCCAACCGACTCTCCCCTACTCCGACCAAGACGATAGTGGACTGGAAGCGTTTGGGGGAAACCCTCAAACCTATCAGTTCACCCGACCTCGACCTCATCCCGACGACATACCGACGACCGACGACGTAACACGCTCGATCGATGCCCTCACCAGCCACCTCACCACTGTTATCGGTGAGTGCTCCAGGCAGGTCCCAGCGGTGGATCACCTCCTCTGGAACCTGCCTGCAAGCGTGAGGCGGCTGATAAAGGCAAGGAACGCAGCCATCAGACACTACGACGTGGAACCCACCCCGACAACCAAATCCATTATGCAAGGCTTTCATCGCGCGGTAAAGAAACTCATAAAGGATTTGCGTAATAATCAATGGGACGACAAGATTACTAACATTTCGCCATCTCACCTAGCGTATTGGAAGATGGCGAAAAAGTTCAAGTCTGACACCCAATCAGCTATCCCCCCCGAAACCCCCTCGAAAGGGTCGACCTCCCTCCGGCATTCGAAGACGACGAAAAGGCCGAGTGCTTGGCCGAGAGCCTCGAAGCCCAATGCATCCCCACCGAAGATCACGTCGATCATGTCCACATCGCCGCGGTGGACCGCGAAATCGAACGTAGAAACGCCCAACCTCCGACTGACCCACCCCTCGAGCCCGTGAAAGCGGCCGAGGTCGAGTCGATAATCAAAGGTCTCAAGGTGCGGAAGGCCCCTGGTGCTGACGGTATCAGCAACAGGGTGCTCAAGCACCTCTCTGTCCCATTAGTTTACCTCTTAGTCAGCATCTTCAATGCCGCTATGAGCAATCACTCGTTCCCCGACGCCTGGAAGAGTGCCGACGTCATCGGCATTCACAAACCAGGCAAGAAATCTACCGTGCCCACTAGCTACCGTCTAATCAGTCTCCTCAGCTCTCTGGGGAAGATCTACGAGCGACTCATTCTGAGTCGACTCCGGTTCATTGTAAACTCAAAGAATCTCCTTCCCGACGAACAGTTTGGCTTTAGAGCCAAACACTCTTGCCCCCAACAGGTGCACCGCATCACGGAGCACATTCTCGCTAGCTTCAACAGATATCCGAAACCCCAAACTACGATAGCCGTCTTCCTAGACGTGGCTAAGGCTTTTGACAAAGTCTGGCACGCCGGGCTGATATACAAGTTGTACCAGCTCGGATTGCCAGATCGTCTTGTGCTCATAGTACAAGACTACCTCAAAGGCCGCAGCTTTCGTTATCGTGTCGAGGGAGTCAAATCCAATCTCCACCCCATCAGAGCCGGAGTCCCTCAGGGCTCCGTGCTCTCCCCGCATCTGTTCTCACTGTTCACTAGCGATTTTCCGCGCCCCCAAACGTAGAGATCTCCTTCTTCGCCGACGATACCGCGATCTACGCGACCGAATGGAAGCCAATCCATCTTCGGAAACGCATCCAACGGGCGCTCGTCGCTCTTGAGAGTGGTTCCGAAGATGGCACATCTTGGTGAACCCTGAGAAAAGCGCAGCAATGCGCTTTACTGAGGACACCAAGCGGTACCTTCCATCCGGTCGTCTTACGATGTTCGATCAACCCATCCCGTGGGCGAAACAAACCAAATACCTAGGAGTTACCCTTGATTATCGACTGAGATTCGACAAACACGTTAAAGTAGTCCGCGACAGGGCGTCCTTCTTCCAAGGCCGTCTTTACCATCTCTTAGGCAAGCGGAGTAAAATGTCCCTCAGGAATAAGGTGACGGATTACAAAGCCTGCATCCGCCCCGTCATGACTCTATAGCATTCGCGCACGCCGATCCATCAATCCTGGAACCGCTCCAGAGAGTCCAAAATAAATTCCTTCGAAATGCAGTAGGCGCTCCCTGGTATCAGAGGAACGCCGACCTGCACCGCGATATCGAGCTTCCCTCGATCAGTCAATTCATGAAAGATGCCCCTCGCCGCTACTTTGATGCGGCGCCCCACCACCCCAACCCGCTCGTAGTAAAAGCCTCCGACTATACGACAGACAGTATTGCCCTCCGTAGACGTCCCCGCGATGTCCTGGACGATGCCATCGCAGTCAAAGTACTGGCAGCGATGGCCTCGCCCAATCCGACCACCTCTGGCAACCCGCCAGGGGGTATCAACACACTTAGACACAGACACCGACCTCGCCGGCGAGGTCGAAGGTCCCATGAAAGTCCCATGGGAAGGACACATAATCAAATATTATTCGCCTTCGAGTTTCTTGCCGATTCTTCTCGAAGGTGTATTACGAATCTAGGGATGTTCATAATTTTAATACTAGAAATAAAAAAACAACTAAAAGTGTCTGGATTTCGGTTAAAGAAAGTTAGTGGTTCATATATGGAGAACTGTATACGATTTTTTAATAAGTTACCTGACGGCATTGATCAATTACCAATGCATAGGTTTAAAACTTTTGTTAAAGTAAATCTCATAAAGAAAGCGTATTACAATGTAAATGATTATATTAATGACAGAAATGCATGGCCTGATGTCTCCAAGCCCCATGATAATAATAAGTGATCATATAATATCATATATATCATATGATATCTCATTGTCACTTTTACCTTTTATATTTGTAGTTTACATGTTTTGTTATAATTGTGACATTTGAAAAATATATAAAGAATAAACAAATATGGAAAAAATACATCCCCGTAGAGTTTCTTGGTGCTCTCTTCTCTAACGGGCGTATTTCCGAAGCACCGGTAGAGTCAGAAGGGTATTTCCTTTTCCAGTGTGAGATTTAACTCTGTTGGCACATGAAAGGGAAATTTCCTTTTCAAACTCAAAGAATACTTAGTTTATCTAAATTTGGATTGATTTGATCTTTTTATAATATTTTATGTAAATCTCTTTGTTCAGGAGATGTTAATTTTGACTTGTAAAAGTGCTATTATTTTTGCCTATTTACAATAAAATACTTTGACTTTGACTTTGACTTTGAATCGGCGGTCAGTTATAAAAGTCAATCAAAGGGCACCTAGCCATTGTTCAGGGCCCCCTCGATCACTACTTAACGGTAGCGATCCAGGGGTGTTTAGTTCGTTAGCCCCGTAATCAGACGGCCGTCCAAGCCGAGGGCCGTACCCCCTGGGTAGCCTCGTGCGGGTCGTCTAAATTTTAACTTTGGCGTGCGCCTTCTGCTTCACGCATTGCGGCGGAGTGCTTGTGAGCGCCCGCCTCCAAGTCCGGTTCAAGCTGTAGAGGCCGATAAGGCCAACAGCATTAGTCGTTCAAAAAAACAAAAAAAAAAATATGCGGAGGTCGTCATTCCACTACTCGCCTTGAAGAGGTAACACATATATATAAAGTGCAAATAAGTTAATAAGTCAATAGTGAACTTTAATAATTTGTAAAAAGTGAAATTAAAATGTATTTTTTTAAACTATACGTATTGCGTTATTTTGACTCGTGCACAGCCGCGGATTTCAGCTAGTCTATAATAAAATCTATATATCAATTCAATAAGTAAAAAAGTCCTTACCAAGAAAATACTAAAAACAAACTAGGGGTCGTAGTCTATAATAAAATATATATAACAATTCAATAAGTAAAAAATTCCTTACCAAGAAGATACTAAAAACAAACTAGAGGCCGTAGTCTATAATAAAATCTATATAACAATTCAATAAGTAAAAAAGTCCTTAACAAGAAGATACTAAAAACAAACTAGGGGTCGTAGTCTATAATAAAATCTATACAACAATTCAAAAAGTAAAAAAATACCTTACCAAGAAGATACTAAAACAAACTAGGGGTCGTAGTCTGTAATAAAATCTATATAACAATTCAATAAGTAAAAAAGACCGTACCAAGAAGATACTAAAAACAAACTAGGGGTCGTAGTCTATAATAAAATCTATATAACAATTCAATAAGTAAAAAAGTCCTTACCAAGAAGATACTAAAAACAAACTAGGCATCGTAGTCTATAATAAAATCTTTATAACAATTCAATAAGTAAAAAAGTCCTTACCAAGAAGATACTAAAAACAAACTAGGGGTCGTAGTCTATAATAAAATCTATATAACAATCACACACAGTCACAGTCACTTCTTTAGATTAAAAGTACTCCATGTACTATTCCAAGACCTAAAATACCAATATACCAACATTTGATCAAAATTCCTTTTGCCGTTAAAAAGTTTTTTATCGATTGCTCGGTTTCTACTCATGGGATTTAGATATCAAGTACACCAGTTTGTAAGTGAAACCCTAAGCTATCCAACAGTGAAAACCGCATTGCAATCGGTTAAGTATTTTTTACGTGATGCATGAACAAACATACTATAGTTCAGTACCTAGCATATTTTAAGTACCCTAGACCATTTTTTTTATTTATCTTCTTTGTACAGACTTTTTCGTACTTATTGCTTTGTTATAAGTATAGATAGATTATTTTATTTTGGTCCTGGAATAACATAATGTTTCTCAGTAAATGTCCTCTCAATGTTTTGTGCAAAGCCGCGGCAAAACTAGTTAATATTTGTTATCATATTTATTTTTGTCAGGCCGTTTACACTTACCTACTTATTTGCGTATCAGTGCTTCTCTCAGTCAAACGTAAAACAATGATTGCAGCAGTAGTCGCAGTTTTGCTCGTTCCGGTTTTGTTTGTGTATTGTTACAAAAATGCTTATAAGAGGCCGCCGAACTTTCCTCCAGGTCAGTAAGAAATAAATTGATCTAAAAACATAAAAAAAAAGGTTGCCATATCATGGTGAAACTTAGAAAGGACTATCATAATTAAATACGTATACAACATTTTGTGTCTGTGCTGTTAACTGTTGAGGACTTAGGTAAGTCAGGACCCAACCCTGAGTGCAGCAACCATGGCATGGTAAAACTTAAAACTGTCTATCTAAATAAAATGCATATACAAAATTTCGTGTGTGAGTTGACCGTTAAAGAGTTCCTTTATCTGGAGCTAATCGTGATGTCGATTCAGGTCATCTTTTCCAACTCCTTAGGATAAAAGCAAGTGTAACTTTTAAACTTTCGCGATTCGAACACATAGTTAAATATTTAAAAGGGACTTAAACGCGCTGAATTTTTTTTATAAAAAAATGTGATAAATATTTAGTTTTCAGGTTCTAATTCAGCGTGCAAGATTTGACCTGAACAAACTAACTTAAGTATATTCCAAGTTAAATAAAGTTTTATTAATAATAGTAGTTCATGCAAATGTCATATAATTGGGGCTAATTAAAACACGAAACGCGTAGCCGACTGTGATTATAGTATTACACGAGACATTTCGGCATGAGCAAAAATGCTTTCGTATGTCAGTCCGCGCGCTGTCAGGATCTCAAACTGTTCTCCTCTACAGGTCGCATTTCTTATTAATGTAATGTAATTTATTCTCTATGCAATTCATAAAAAAAAGCTTTACGCGCGTGTCACATGTGTCTGGCGAAAATACGGGTATTCTCCGGGATATATATCCTCATCGGCGGTGATTGGTGATCGGCCGCTCACTGGAACTCACTGTAACTGAGAAAATATGGTTATCTCATTCTGACCACGCAGTTCTGTATATCTTTGTGATCTTTTAGCCTCTTCAGTGATGCAAATATAGTTACTTAACTTATATGTATAAATGTGTGTATAGTAGCTGTATATGTTGGGAACGATATTATCGAAGCTGTTGATCACTATGTCTATTTGGGTCAGACGGTCCAACTGGGTAGATCCAACTTCGACAAAGAGGTCAACCGACGAATCCAACTCGAATGGGCAGCGTTCGGGAAATTACGCCATATCTTCTCATCACATATACCGCAGAGCCTCAAGACGAAAGTTTATAATCAGTGCGTGTTGCCAGTGATGACTTACGGCACTGAGAGGTGGTCGCTAACTATTGGTCTCATACAAAAGCTCAGAGTTGCGCAGCGTGCAATTGAGAGAGCTATGCTCGGTGTTTCACTACGTGATAGAATCAGAAATGAGGAAATCCGTAGAAGAACGAAGGTTACCGACATAGCTCTCAGAGTTTGCAAGTTGAAGTGGCAATGGGCAGGCCATATAGTTCGCAGAACCGACAACCGCTGGGGAATAAAGGTTCTCGAATGGCGACCACGAACAAGCAAGCGAAGTGTGGGGAGACGATGGACCGACGACATTGTATCCATCGCAGGAATTCGGTGGATGGAGGTGGCACAGGATCGCTCGTCATGGCGCTCTTTGGGGGAGGCCTATGTTCAGCAGTGGACTTCTAAAGGCTGACATGATGATGATGATGATGATGATGAAGCTATAGTACTATTTCGCCGTGTTTTTAGTGTTTTATAATGGTGTGACATGTTAAATCATGACTCCAAGTTAGATTTTGTTATAGATCTCGATAATAGAATATATTGTACAACGCCATCTGGCGAGGAGCAGCGTCTTTTCTATTAGATCAAGTTGTGTTTTCTCCGTATCTGAAAACCAGACGCCGAGTTTGTAAAAAACGCCGAACTCCACCACGCGTGCGCCACTTTCTTCGTTAAAGGAATAATGAAAGCTTTTCTTGTTGAAGACAGATTGATAATTTCGCCTATCTAAGAATCAAGAAATAATGGTTGAATTTGCCTCTGCGAGTGAAAGGGAAAAGTTTTCATCTACTGTCTCAAAATAGATAAAATGGTTAATCCACGCAGCGACAGCTAGCTACAAGTGGCGTGAACTAGAAGAAAGGTGGAAACTAAGTGGAGATCTCTATCGGCAAGTAGCGAGCTTCTTAGTGTTGCTATTAATAATTGACGTTCCAGAAATATTTCGGGCTCTGAATAACTTTGGAAGAGGAACGGCTTGTTTAAAAATCCAGAATAGGTCGCATCTTTAAGTTGGCTAACAAATAATAATTACAGAATGCAGCGTTTGATATGTCGAAAATAATTTAAATCTAGAAATCGCTCGCGATGGTCACACCATGGAAGGTTTTGACATAATGCAAAAATCACGTCAAAGTTCCAGAGAGTTGGTTTTTTTTCTATAGACTTGTTCAAGTAAACACCGGATGCTGGCTGGTATGTAGCAGAACTGGCTGGAGGACAGTGACCAGTATTACTAGGCCGACAAGGTCTACTTTACGAAGCACATGGCAGAGTTAGTTCTGGACTTTTCGAGATGACCGGAAGTTCAAGATCTCAGTAGAATGCTACTCGAAGATGCAAACCAAAGATCGTATATATACAAGAGAGAAGCCTGTGGATTGGATTTTGATTTCGGACGTAAATCTGAATTTTGCATACATAGTTGGCACGTAATTAAGATCGACGCAGGCAGCAGAAAAAACACGCAGTTCTCTTGTGTGAACAAAACGACCGAGGCACGCTGTCCAGAACGAAGCTGCCCTGTTACAGGCGAAATAAGTATACGAGTGCAAAAGCCAGGTTAGTGTGATTTCTCGTGACTTCAGTATTGTTCCAACGAAATATCTGTTTTGATTTTGCACCGCGTCTATCTAAGGCGGGCATCTCGAGACACATTTGAACACGAAGTAACGTGGGTTTCAGAATATATCGTGCATCTACGGTCGGCTATTGTCGTCACCACTGCGAGCCGCTGTGCGCGATCACCCGGGGCTCACCACCGTTCGTGGAAGAAGCCGGTCTACGAGGGACTCCAGAAGGACTCCAACGCACCACCTGTCCAATAGAAGATATCACCACCGTTCGTGCTCAAGCAGTAGGAGCTGATCGAGTGGAGTAAGGAGGCGTTCCGCGGCGGTACGCGAGACAACGGTACGGCGTCCCAGGAAGCTTCCAGGTTGGTCCACTCCAAATCATTTTGAGTCAGCGAGCTACAGTGTTGAGGGAAGCCTTCGCCTTCTAACGTGTTAATATTGTTGAAAGATACTTTCTGTTATTATCAAGATACTTTCTGTTTATTTCCTAGATACTTTCTGTTTATTTTCTGTTTACTTTCTATGTACCTTCTGTCTTATTTTATGTCTTAGTTCCTGTTTACTTTCTATTTTAGAGTTTGATTTCCCTCTGGGAAATACAATCATACACACACACACTCTATTTGCACTAGTTCTCTTTTAATTTAGAAAATTCTAAGGCAAAGACAAAATTATTCCGTTGCGTTGTGACCAATACATGTTAATCTGCTGAGCACAGACTCTAAGTCTTATTAGCCTAGGATTCTCCAGTGCTATAGTAAATTCATATCATACAGGCCGAAGTTAAGTACTAGAATTTATATGTTTGAGGAAATTGTAATCACATTTGGGAATTTTGAGTTTTGAGTATTAAGTTAGTAATTATTCCTATTGTAAGGTCTTGCTGTTTATAATTATTTTGATGCAGAACAAACTAAATTAAGTGTAAAATATTTCTTTTTAAATTCCTCAGTAAAGGGGAGAGTACCATTATTCGATAACTCATGTGTGCTTTTTCTATTTTTTTGTAATAAAGCCCTTTGTTATTGAATTTACCATCTTGTTTTAATTCCTCGCCTTTACCTGAGAAGGAGGTCCGTTTCTTTAGCCGGGCAACGGCCCTTTCAATGGCGCCCAACTGAATAAATTCACATATATTTTTTCATATTTTACATATATTTTTTTTCATTTATTTTTTCTCTTACAAACTGGCGCTCAGGTACAGTGGCGTTCAATGTAAATTTGTTGGTTTTTTCTGCATCATACATCAGAGAGGATTTTTTGTAATAGGTAATAGGCACAACGCTTAAAAATAATTACAAGCAAACAGGTGTGTTCATGAAAGTATCTTTCAACTGCCCCGTGGTCACGTGTAATATTACTGTGTGAAACTAAACTATAATATCTCTTTGTGTGTTGAACCTATAATACTGTTTGTGTTATTTTGAAATCTTGGTATGTTATTTGACTGTTTTAGGAAAAATATTATGTGTATTTAATGGTGATTCATGTGTAATTGATTGTATTTTTTTCTATCATTGGTTTATGTATTGGTGTGATATTTAAAACAGTATAGATCTGTTAGTAGAGTGACTTTTACTTTGTAGGTAGGTACGTACCATTTTATTGCAAGTGTGTCACAACACAACAGTTTTTTTTTTTTTTTTTTTTTTATATATTGTTTAACATATCGGTTCCAAAACATTATAGAACAATTTAATTACACAAAACACACACATTTTTCCTTCTGTTCATTGGATTTTAGGGTTCATTCAAAATATTTGTGAGGTTCCGTAGTTTTTTTTTTTAAATCTATTTGCAGTAGTTTTCTTTTTAGGATTTCATTTACCTTTTGTTCATTATACTTTAGGGTTCAGTAAAATATTTATGAGGTTCCGTAGATATTGTTTTTTATTCATTGTTTGGTAGTAGATTTTTTAGGATTTAATTTACCATTTTATTCATTGTGTTTAGGGGTCAGTAAAATTATAAGTGGCATTTTTATTCGATTGTTAGTTGGTTCGGGGGCTTTCTTTTTGCTTCTCATTTTTGGAAAGTCATAGCTTTTACCGCAGAGATGGAGGCACGTCCATTACCGATCTATTCCTTGTCTAAGGATGAGCTGATTTACGAGGTGTCCATTCGTTCAGAAATACCAGAATCTACTGTAGAGAAATTGCGCAAACAGCTCAAGCGTTTAATAGTGGAGATCCCTTCTGAAGAGATTTTAGAGGAAGAGGTGAGCGGCCTCGATGAAGAAGATATAATAGAAAAGAAATTGAATGATCTCAAAAACAAGTGGGAAGAATACGAGAACTCATACGATAGAGGCTGTTTCATTCGGGCCCGGGCTCTTGCATATCATCTTTATTTCAGACTAAGTCGTACATCACTCGAAATCGGGGAAGAGCCACAAACCTTTAAGAAAAATTTTCTACAAACAGTTTCAACTTTTTTGATAAAAATAGAAGGAAAAGGGACAGGCTCGATTCAAATTGTTTCAGACCCGGTGGCTACGTCTTCACCAATTGATCATCAACAACAAAAGCAGCTAGTTGTCGAATGCCAGGGATCAGGTATAGGGAAATGGAATATCAAGTTTAATGGCACTTCCGATGTCCGTTCCTTTCTCGAAAGGGTAGGTGAACTCTGCAGCGCGAATAATGTACCCATTTCTAGACTGTTCTCTTCCGCATCAGAGTTATTTGTAGATCAAGGTCTGTTATGGTATAGAGGAATAAAGGAACAAGTGTCGTCTTGGCTCGAGCTAAAAAACCTATTATTAGAAGAATTTGACCCAATAGACTACGATTATCGACTGATGGGAGAAATAAGAGCCAGGACACAAGGGGCCGAGGAACAAGTCAACATATATTTTTCAATTATGAATTGTATGTTTGCCAGATTAAAAAACCCTCTTCCAGAGGAAACAAAGCTCGAAATTCTGCTCCACAACATTAGGCCTTTTTTCTCAGAACAACTGGCGTTATTTGAAGTCACAACAGTCCAATCTTTGAAGGAAAAATGCAAGAAATTGGAAGCAGCGCGACAACGCTCAGATTATTTTGTAGAGCCATCTAAAGCAAGCAGCCACACTCTAAATCCAGGGTTCTCCTATAAAGGATCGAGGACAAAAAATCAGGTCGCGACACTGGAACAAGGTGGAAGACCATTAAAATGCTACAAATGCGATGCCACAAATCATTTCTTTGCAAACTGCCCGAATAAAAGGAACAACACTACAATTCGATGTTTCTCTTGCGGGGAATTAGGATACACCACTAAGAGCTGTCCAAAATGTTCAAAAACAAAGATTGTGATTTCAGAACAAATTAATGCAAGGTCAAAAAACTAGTAAGGCAGAACCAAGGTGAAAGGACCACCAAAGCAGAATGGGAAAAGTGGCTAAGTTTTATAAAGAGTTTCATGCGTTCACATAAAGATGCGTCTTTTGCCTCGGTTCTGTTTACACCACACAACAAAGATATACGGCCATATATTAAAGTAGACCTTATGGGTTTAGAATTTTACAGATTACTCGATTCAGGCGCATGTTTGTCCATCATAGGAAACGACGCGCACCAGATATTGACAAAGCTAGGACACACAATCCAGGACATTGATAAGTCGGTAGCAGTAGCAAACGGGATGGAGATTCGAGCTATTGGTTTTATGTTGTTGCCATTAACTTTGAATGATGTAACACATATCATAAAATTTTATATTATCCCAAGCATCACTTCTGAGATTATTTTAGGGATTGATTTTTGGAGAACCTTTAACCTCGCTCCTGACATTTTGGAAATGCGAACGACCATTACAGATAAACCGGCTTCATTTATAGGAAGTGTGACCCAAGACCCGATACACAAAGTCTTGTCATATCAGGCCTTGTCACCATCACAGAGAGAACTTGCAGACACAGTCATTGCTAATTTCCAAGAGGTCTCATCAGATAGAAAGGGCCTTGGACGTACTTCATTGATGGAACACAAGATTGACACAGGCGATTCTCCTCCAATCAAGACCAAACAATACCCGATGTCTCCAGAGAAAAGAGAAGCTTTATGTAAAGAATTGGACAAAATGTTAAAATTAGGAGTCGTCACACCAAGCGAGAGTCCATGGAATAACCCCGTTCTTTTAGTTCCAAAAACAGATGATCAGTGGCGATTTTGTCTCGACTGCAGGAAATTGAACGCAGTCTCAAAAGGGGATGCTTATGCAGTACCATATATCCCTCAGATCCTGGACAGCTTGAAAGAGGCCCGTTTCCTGTCATCAATCGATTTGGCATCATCCTTTTGGCAAATACCATTGGAGGAATCCTCGAAAGAAAAGACTAGTTTCACCGTACCCGGTAGGGGCCTGTTTAAATTTGAGGTCTTACCGTTTGGCATAGCTAGCGCTTCTGCTAGGCAACAACGTCTCATGGATTTTTTATTCCACGACGGTTTTGCAAGTGATATATTGAACGGTCTTGTGTATATTTATGTCGATGATATCATAATCGTAAGTTCAGACCTAAATTCACACCTGATTTTATTGAATAGAGTTCTTGAAAAACTGAAATTTGCAAACCTAACAATAAACTTCAAAAAATGCCGTTTTTTCCGAAGCTCATTGCGTTACTTGGGATACGTAGTAGATGAAAATGGCCTGAGAACAGATCCCGAGAAGGTCCGCTCGATTTTGGATTTTCCGATCCCAAAAACGGCAAAAGAAGTCAAAATGTTCTTAGGTACAGCATCATGGTATCGTAGATTTATTAGAAATTTTGCTACTATCGCTGCTCCACTAAATGCATTGACCTCAACTTCTAAGAAAGCTCCAAGCTTTAAGTGGAACCAAAAGGATGACGACGCGTTTAATGCCCTAAAGGAGGCATTGGTTACAGCTCCAGTATTAGCATGTCCAGCCTTTGAGAGACCTTTCACGATACATTGCGATGCTTCATCTTTTGGCATAGGTGGCATGTTAACACAAACTTTTCAGGACAACGAACATCCAAACGTATACTAGTAGATCACTGTCAGGAGCCGAGCGCAACTACAGCGCTACAGAAAGAGAAGCGCTAGCCGTTTTATACACGATAGAAAAATTCCAGGCGTACCTAGGGACGAGGCTTTTCACTGTAGTAACAGACCACGCGTCACTTAAATGGTTTATGCGCTTGGAAAATCCAACCGGAAGGCTAGCGCGTTGGGGTTGTCGTTTGTCACAGTTTAACTTCGTCATAACCCACAGAAAGGGCACAGAACACACTTTTCCCGACGCCCTCAGTAGATTAATAAAAGTCGAGGCTATCGTAGACAACCAACAAAACCAAACAAGCGATAAATGGTACGACAACATTCTAGAAGGTGTTCGTTCAAAAGCAGAAAAATTTCCAAACTATCGTGTAGAAGGAAACAAACTCATGAGATTTTCAAAAGCAAAATACTCCCTTTGCAAAGAATTTGAATGGAAGGAAGTTGTAAGGACTTCAGAAAAGGACTCCATCTTAGCAGCGAATCACAATGATCCACTCGTAGCCCATTTAGGGATTTTCAAGACTCATCGCAGAATTAGTCTACGCTATTTCTGGCCTGGGATGTTTAGAGATATCCGAGATTTTGTAGGAAAGTGCGAGACTTGTGCATCATACAAATGCAGAAATAGGCTAACCCCAGGTATCATGGGAAAACCTAAGGTTTGTTCTCGCCCATTTCAGGTGTTATCGGTAGACATGGTGGGACCCTTGCCAAAGTCAAAATCAGGCTTCATTTTTCTGTTCGTAGCGACTTGTTGTTTCTCGAAATACACGATGCTGTTTCCACTTCGCAGGGCAATAAGCGCATTAGTAGCCAAAACTTTAGAACAAGGTGTTTTCCTGATCCACGGTGTACCAGAGACTATCATCGCAGACAATGCAGGAACCTTCACGGGACTAGAGTTTTGTAATCTGTTAAAGCAATATAAGGTACCAAGATCACACTATACTCCACGCTACACGCCCCAGTTCAACCTAGTGGAACGCTACAACAAAACAGTAATGACTGCAGTATCTTCTTACATCAGGGAGGATCATAGGTCATGGGACATAAATCTACCAAAGATACAGTTCGCCATAAACAGCGCAGTAAACGAAACTACAGACTTCACTCCGTTCTTTCTCGTCCATGGTAGAGAACCAATCATAGATGGATCATTTTATTCAACTTCACAAGGTGATTATGAACCCGGAATGCCCAGGGAAGAATATGCAGGGGATTTAGAACATCTCAAGGAGATCTTCATAGGGGTTCAGAAACAAATGCTGAAAGCCCACCAAACTAATGAGAAATATTATAACCTAAGGAGGCGCGACGTGAAAGTAAAAGAGGGTGATATTATATGGAAAAAAACATATCCCCTAAGTGACGCGTCAAAATACAAAGCAGCAAAATTGTGCAAAAAATATGAGAAATGCAAGGTAAAACGGGTTTTATCACCATTGGTTTTCGAATTAGAAGACATGTCAGGAAAAGCATTGGGATCATGGCACATGAAAGACCTAAAAGTCTAAAGATAATGTTTTTAGAATTCAACCTTCACTTTATTTCTTTAAAATATTTTAAAGTTTTCACAATTATTACTTCGATAGGGTTTGTCTCCTAAAGGTTTTGTTCCAGCAACAAAATTATTTGATGTTTTTTTTTTCTTTCTTTTGCATTATTTCAGCTTGTCCAAATTCTATCGCTATACTATTACACACAGTCTGTTGTCGGTAGATGGTATCAGAGCTGAGGACAGCTCCATATTTTCAGAGGAGGGGTAGGGCCGCTTGTGCTTTCTCTCGCTCACCTCTCATTGTCAGCGTACGATACACATATTTTGCGTATATACATGAAGAATGACTAATCAGAGAGTGTTTTTGTTTTGGTGATCGTATATTATGGGATACATAATGATCGTTTTTTATAGATTCTGTCGTGTTCGGAAAATCGGTGGGGTGGTGCCGGTTACGACGGATCTGTTTTTTTTTTGGCACGCCCTAGTGGTGTGACAAATTTTGTAGCACATATGTCTATGCGCGAATTTCAGGCAATAATAACCTTAGCCGGGTTAGACTGATGGCCGGATACACGGGTGCGGATGACAACACCTGAACTAAAGAAGCCTGGGTCAAAAACATGGATTTTCATGAAGGTTTTTTGTGGAGAGTATAGTAAACCCTGGACCGCAAATATGGTTGCGTGAACATCTGTCCCGGGGAAGGCTCATTATTAGGAAATGTTTACTAGGGAAATAGAGAAAGAAAGATTTTATGGGTAGTCCAATTATTATTTTTTTAGGTATATTTTTGGTGTTTTTTTGAGTATTGTTATTATCTGGCGAGTTTTGCAGGATAAATTTGGTTTAGATTCTCAGGTTTTGGTTTCTTGTTTTAGGTTTAGCTCTGCCAACTGAGAATTTATATATTAGGATATAAGATTAGCCCGGACGAGACAGGTTTTTTTTTGATGTGTAGAACATTGGTCCTGGCAGTTGGAATAAAAAAAGGAATGGCAATCTCGATAAGGTAAAAATGTTTAGAATTGGGGTAATCACTCATGTGACATTTTCTTAAAACGATTTAAAGTACATTATTTGTGTCAATGTTTGGCATGTTACTTTGATCGAAATTTAACAGTAAACTTTAGAGACTGGCTAGGTAGTTGGATATTTTTGTTCAGGCATATTATGTTATTTTATTTAGAAACATATTTGATCCTAGTCCAGCATGTTATATTTTTTTGTAGTTTTTATCAAACGAGCGCAGAGGCGGTTTAGACTGGTGACCTCTTTAAACTCAAGCCTAGAAACTAGTTAACCAAACAGAGGCGGTTTTTTCTGGTGACCTCTATAAATGAAAAGCCTAAAACCAGTAAAAGCGCGAAGAGGCGGATTTCCTGGTAACCTCTATAATAAAAAGCCTAATTACCAGTAACAGAAATTCTAAAGCGGGTTTTCCACTCGATACTTTTCTATACAAGGGTTAGGGGAGTATGAATGTTTTACCAAATGTAGCATAAGTCCCAACAGCTAAATGACTGTACTGTGTCTATATAGGTTGTTTAAAAGGAAAGTGAATGCTCACAATTGGGTGTGTAGCGGGACTTATGGTATGAAAGAAGGATATATAGCGACTTACTTACTAACTATACCGGATTTGTAGTGATTGATTTTTGTCAGAGATTTTGTAAATAAAAGGAGTGCAATGTAAATGTATAAATTTTTTAGTTTCCACAAATAGATTCACCCGAATAGATTGGCATTATAACAAAATGATTAGGAAACATATAAGAGGAAATATGCTAAATTAGAGATCTTGATAAATATATTGTACCCGGTTGAAATGTCACATGAATGAAGGAGGGACTTAGTGCATAGGTTAATATTTTTTTTTTTATTTTTTTTTTTTAGAAAGGTTTGTTGGTGAAATTTTAGTTCCAGGATTGAAATTATTGTGAACTTTCGGCCTGCACCTGCAGCAGTGAACTTAGAACTGCGATATTCTGTTGGGGAATTTGGTCATATCTTTTGTTTTCATTCTTCGTTAAAGTTTGCGTTTCAGAGTTTGTTTGATTCAATATATTTTGTTTGGGGATTTACAATATACCCAAAGAGGTCCAGGAAGTTTTTTTTGGTTTCCACATTGTCAATGAGTTTTTTTTTAGTCTGGTTCTGTTTGCTTTTAAATCTCTTATTGAAATAGTTACAGTGACTGTTATCGCTGAGGGCAGCGAGTGTTTCACATTGGCATGTGAAACTTTGGCAGGAGAGGGTGTATTGTGACATGTTAAATCATGACTCCAAGTTAGATTTTGTTATAGATCTCGATAATAGAATATATTGTACAACGCCATCTGGCGAGGAGCAGCGTCTTTTCTATTAGATCAAGTTGTGTTTTCTCCGTATCTGAAAACCAGACGCCGAGTTTGTAAAAAACGCCGAACTCCACCACGCGTGCGCCACTTTCTTCGTTAAAGGAATAATGAAAGCTTTTCTTGTTGAAGACAGATTGATAATTTCGCCTATCTAAGAATCAAGAAATAATGGTTGAATTTGCCTCTGCGAGTGAAAGGGAAAAGTTTTCATCTACTGTCTCAAAATAGATAAAATGGTTAATCCACGCAGCGACAGCTAGCTACAAGTGGCGTGAACTAGAAGAAAGGTGGAAACTAAGTGGAGATCTCTATCGGCAAGTAGCGAGCTTCTTAGTGTTGCTATTAATAATTGACGTTCCAGAAATATTTCGGGCTCTGAATAACTTTAGAAGAGGAACGGCTTGTTTAAAAATCCAGAATAGGTCGCATCTTTAAGTTGGCTAACAAATAATAATTACAGAATGCAGCGTTTGCTATGTCGAAAATAATTTAAATCTAGAAATCGCTTGCGATGGTCACACCATGGAAGGTTTTGACATAATGCAAAAATCACGTCAAAGTTCCAGAGAGTTGGTTTTTTTTCTATAGACTTGTTCAAGTAAACACCGGATGCTGGCTGGTATGTAGCAGAACTGGCTGGAGGACAGTGACCAGTATTACTAGGCCGACAAGGTCTACTTTACGAAGCACATGGCAGAGTTAGTTCTGGACTTTTCGAGATGACCGGAAGTTCAAGATCTCAGTAGAATGCTACTCGAAGATGCAAACCAAAGATCGTATATATACAAGAGAGAAGCCTGTGGATTGGATTTTGATTTCGGACGTAAATCTGAATTTTGCATACATAGTTGGCACGTAATTAAGATCGACGCAGGCAGCAGAAAAAACACGCAGTTCTCTTGTGTGAACAAAACGACCGAGGCACGCTGTCCAGAACGAAGCTGCCCTGTTACAGGCGAAATAAGTATACGAGTGCAAAAGCCAGGTTAGTGTGATTTCTCGTGACTTCAGTATTGTTCCAACGAAATATCTGTTTTGATTTTGCACCGCGTCTATCTAAGGCGGGCATCTCGAGACACATTTGAACACGAAGTAACGTGGGTTTCAGAATATATCGTGCATCTACGGTCGGCTATTGTCGTCACCACTGCGAGCTGCTGTGCGCGATCACCCGGGGCTCACCACCGTTCGTGGAAGAAGCCGGTCTACGAGGGACTCCAGAAGGACTCCAACGCACCACCTGTCCAATAGAAGATATCACCACCGTTCGTGCTCAAACAGTAGGAGCTGATCGAGTGGAGTAAGGAGGCATTCCGCGGCGGTACGCGAGACGACGGTACGGCGTCCCAGGAAGCTTCCAGGTTGGTCCACTCCAAATCATTTTGAGTCAGCGAGCTACAGTGTTGAGGGAAGCCTTCGCCTTCTAACGTGTTAATATTGTTGAAAGATACTTTCTGTTATTATCAAGATACTTTCTGTTTATTTCCTAGATACTTTCTGTTTATTTTCTGTTTACTTTCTATATACCTTCTGTCTTATTTTATGTCTTAGTTCCTGTTTACTTTCTATTTTAGAGTTTGATTTCCCTCTGGGAAATACAATCATACACACACACACTCTATTTGCACTAGTTCTCTTTTAATTTAGAAAATTCTAAGGCAAAGACAAAATTATTCCGTTGCGTTGTGACCAATACATGTTAATCTGCTGAGCACAGACTCTCTAAGTCTTATTGGCCTAGGATTCTCCAGTGTTATAGTAAATTCATATCATACAGGCCGAAGTTAAGTACTAGAATTTATATGTTTGAGGAAATTGTAATCACATTTGGGAATTTTGAGTTTTGAGTATTAAGTTAGTAATATTTCCTATTGTAAGGTCTTGCTGTTTATAATTATTTTGATGCAGAACAAACTAAATTAAGTGTAAAATATTTCTTTTTAAATTCCTCAGTAAAGGGGAGAGTACCATTATTCGATAACTCATGTGTGCTTTTTCTATTTTTTTGTAATAAAGCCCTTTGTTATTGAATTTACCATCTTGTTTTAATTCCTCGCCTTTACCTGAGAAGGAGGTCCGTTTCTTTAGCCGGGCAACGGCCCTTTCAATGGGTATGACTTCTCTATTGGTAAAATCTAATTGGCTATGACAGCATTTTCTGCCAGTCATCCTTGTTGTGCAAGAAAGATGTGTATAGGCGTGCACTCAAGATATGGACAGTAAAATGGAAATAAAGAGAAAATAATATTTTTTTAAATAAAAATAACACTTTAAATAAGTCATACAAAGAAATACAATACAAATAAACATAAAAAAAAACTTGTTCAGCAAAACAATATCCGCAAAATTACGTCTGCGTTCCAATGAAATCATAGTCTGAAGTCATAAGACTGAAGTCTGCGAATTAAAGATGATAAAATAACCACTTTTGCAATCTTTCCAATCGGCCGATGTGTACAGCATAAGATGGACTCCAAACTGTACAACAGTATTCCAAAATTGAGCGAACATAATAGTTAATTAATAAGATTGGTATTTCGGAATCTTTAAAAAAAATTGATTGTCTAGTAACAAACCCCGCTAGGCGTGCTTCCTTCTTTGTGATGTAGTCAATATGTTCACGAGTTCAATGTTGAGTCAACTATTGTACCCAAACCACGCATGCTCCGCTAATTGTTGGGTTGTTAATAAAATAACTTGAAGGTGTGGGATAACGCTTTCTTAAAGATCCATGTGAAAATGTTTAGTAGTATTTAGGAACATGTTGTTATGGGCACACCAATTTCGAATGTTGTCCTTAGTCACGCTGCAACGACATTATATCTTCGTGATCGCGAATTCCCCTGTATAGATGGAGATCGTCCGTGAACATTTGGTACCTGGATTTTATTTCTGAGCATAAATTACTAACAAACACCAGAAAAAATAAGGGGGCAAGATGGGAGCCTTGATGCACTCCAGACGAAATCATAATTAGTACTGATTTAAAACCTCTTATCTTGATTAGTTGGAACCTTTTTTGAAAGTATGATTCACACCACCTGAGCAAGAAGGAGCCGTAGATACCAGCATGGGTCATGCTGGTATCTACGGTTTCAGTCCAGTTTCTGTACAAGCAAGCTATGATTGACTTTGATGTAGTCAACCATAGCTTACTAGAGTTTGTAGAAATCTGTTTAAATAACATGGACTTCGTGCTTCCTTTCCAGAAAACGATGCTGACCAGGATTGAATAACGGTTTTAAATGAAGGATAATGTAAGAAAAAATATTGTTATTTTTAAGTATTTTGTATTTATTGATTAGCTTGAAATATGTGTTTGAAAAAAAGCTTATCCAAACTTAGATGCAAGTTTAATTAAAAATAAATTGAACTTAGTTTATAAAAAAGTAAAAGCACGCGTGTGAAGTTACCAGCATGACCCAGTTTCTGTAAAAGCAAGCTATGGTTGACTTTGATGTAGTCAACCATAGCTTACTAGAGTTTGTAGAAATCTGTTTAAATAACATGGACTTAGTGCTTCCTTTCTAAGGCTCCAGAAAACGATGCTGACCAGGATTGAATAACGGTTTTAAATGAAGGATAATGGTATTGAAGGATAATGTAAGAAAAAATATTGTTATTTTTAAGTATTTTGTATTTATTGATTAGCTTGAAATATGTGTTTGAAAAAAATCTTATCCAAACTTAGGTGCAAGTTTAGTTAAAAATAAATTGATATTAGTTTATAAAATAAGTAAAAGCACGCGTATGAAGTTAGCATGATCACCGGCTCCATCAACAAACCTTCGTCACCTGTGTAGAGTAATGAGTAGGACCTATCAGAACAAGTCAAATGAGCCGAAACTATGAAGATGACTGTAATAAGCCATTGAAGCGATCCACCAACAGAACAGCTTGATGGTACCAAAGTTTTATATCACTACGAAAGTAAGAAGTGAATTCTAAGATTTCCTTATAAATAAAGTTATAGGCCAATAAAGCTAACAAAATAAAAGCTTGACTGTTGCTTGTACATGTGAGTCCAAGTACAAGCAACAGTCAAACCTTTTGTGTATGTAGTTATCTACATAATTGGTGTGAAAATATTTTGCTCGTGTGAAATATCTGAATTATTTACTAATTTTGGCTATTTGCTGTTCTTTTTGCTGATTGCCGCAATATGTTGAAATATGAATAAGATGTACTCATTATCTGAAACAATTGAGGAATAGTAAATTAGAAATTAACAAATATGAAGAGACAAGCAAGTTGTTCGGCTGTAACTTTGCCCCAATGACAAAATCATAAGTATACCTACAGGTTGATTAGGGAAAAATAATGGGGCATAAATGGTAGGTATATATGTAGCACGAAAAACTATAAAACATTTTTATTATATATCTTTGTAACGCATGCACCCTCGCACTCTCTCTCTCACACACACACACACACACACACACACACACACACACACACACACACACGCACACGCATACACGCATACACGCACACACACAGAATATTTTTGTGAAAACCAACAAAAAATGCAAAAATTTATGAAAGGCCGGGGGTTTATTTAAATAAAAAAAAAAGATTCGATAATATATGCGAGACACAGATTCGATAATAAATGCGAGATTATATTTAAATCGATTTAAATCGGTCAAACGGTTAAAGTTAACTTCCATGTTTTTTTTTGGTTGCTGTAATTCAATTTTATAGACAAAATAAAACGTTACTTTTACATAGTTTAGGACAAATCAGTAAAACAAAGTTAATCATGAGAATACATGTTTACTGGTTTATTTACCCGACTACAGCAAAGCAAGGGAAGGGTAATGAGTTAAACAGTCTATGTATGCATGTATTTATGTATGTGGTAACGGTAACGGTTGTCTGGAAGAAATCTCTTTAAGCAATAAGACCACCCATTGTACTCTATTTAAATTAAATTTCTATTCATGTGTATGATTGATTTGGTGTGCAATAAATCTTTCTATCTATCTATCTATGTGGGTATGTGGATGTTCCACCATAGCGTCATATCTATCTATGTGGGTATGTGGATGTTCCACCATAGCGTCATATCTATCTATGTGGGTATGTGGATGTTCCACCATAGCGTCATATCTATCTATGTGTGTATGTGGATGTTCCACCATAGCGTCATATCTATCTATGTGGGTATGTGGATGTTCCACCATAGCGTCATATCTATCTATGTGGGTATGTGGATGTTCCACCATAGCGTCATATCTATCTATGTGTGTATGTGGATGTTCCACCATAGCGTCATATCTATCTATGTGGGTATGTGGATGTTCCACCATAGCGTCATATCTATCTATGTGGGTATGTGGATGTTCCACCATAGCGTCATATCTATCTATGTGGGTATGTGGATGTTCCACCATAGCGTCATATCTATTGGGTATTATTAGGTATTCTGTGCTATTGGTTCTATTTTGACAAGCGAGGAGTCAATCGATTTGCCTTCAGGTATAGTGTCAAGGGCTTTTTTTTACCTGACTACGGTAAGGCAAAGTAAGGGTTATGTGTTCAAACTAAAATCTTGGTCCGATTTTGACAAGCGAGGTACCAATCGATTTCATCGATCGAATCGGTTAGATTTTTTCGTTTGTTTTTTGTCTTCATGTCATAGGCTGTTAATTTTACCCAACTACGACAAGGCAAAGGAAGGGTAATTAGTTAAAACAAATAACTTAACTTTTTTGTTCTATTTTTTTTATTCTCATAGTTTGGTTGGTTTGTTTCATTTTTTACTCATTCTGATAAAAAATTACAGGTGAAGATGAAACAATAAATTATTTTATAAATACTTTGTGATTATTTGTTATATTTTGAGTTATTTTATCTGGTTTTATTCTTATTAAAATACACTAAGCCATATAAAAAAAAAAACGTATGAAATTACCGCTTTATTTGGTTGTACCGTCAATTTGAAACTAGTTTTCTATCTTACACAAACCGGATTTAAAAACTGGTTGTTCGTCCCGGACTGCGACAGAGCAGACCGGGACTAAACACTAATAGTTGAAGTATCAGTACCATCCTTTGTAGGTACCTACCGTAGTAAACGTCTCGAGCTGAACCACGGGCTGGCCCGTAAATTTGATGGTGATGGGCATCTGCGCGCGCATTATTATTAGGACGATGTCCGCGCGGACCATGCGGTCAAGTGGCGTCTCGTGCCACCCGCAGCTCCAGCAAGCATCGCCTACAGCAAAACCCTGGAATACGGCATATTACATTGTTAGTTAGAACCATCATATAGTTTCTGTCTGTGAGAAGACTTAAGCTCTGATCGGATTCGGATTTGACAGATAGTCGAACCACACGGGTCTGATGTACGAACCTGTTTCAAACCCGTAGTTTGAATTCTGACTGAAACTGCCATTAAACATTGTCGCGTAATTCTTAACTAAGGAGGAGGTTCAGTTCAAGTCCGTCCACTAATTAAAGGGATGCGGATAATAGGCTGAATGGTTGAAAACAGTAAGGTTTTTAAAATTCCCAAAAAAAAAAAAAAAATGGTGACCACCCGTCGCACCAAAAATAAGGTAAGTATGTACATACTGCTCCATGTGCGGGCTTAGGTTGGAAGGCCTCTCTCGGCCTCCTCTCACCTCTTCTCGCCAGGCGCTGGGGGAAATACTCGGTTGAGTAGAGGGATAACTCTCATCGAAGCTCAATTTTGATGGTCACACAGTTATATTTCCTTAGTTAGCGGTATAAGATACAAAAGAGATTTTTGGAACTGGAGGATTAAACATTTATTAGGCTATAAAATAAATAAAACTTGTCAGAATAGAAGTAAAAATAGTAACAAAAATTAACACGAATGGTCAAAAACGGGGCCATTTTTCGTATTTTCATTTAGTCACACTACCCGTTGCAGTAAAACATTTGGTTACTGCTTCACCAAATTTCAGTTTATTTGTATGTTACTTAGACTAAAGTCATCGTAATTTAATACAATTTACACCCAATAGTCTAAGAAAAATCTTTTGATCATAATTATGAATTTATAACTACATATGCGTCGGTCACACGATGTTAGATACTTTAGATTTGCGTAGTATAACGGCTGGCAGTTGAAAACAACATCTTCAAACACAGAGTTCGATTTAGTCGGACGTCAGTCGTGTTCCGGCATCGCAGAAGTGAGAAGTGCGGCTAATCGAGCCGAGAGTTTTTTTTATTGGTAAGTTTATAGATCACTTGATTGGACAACATTTTTGTGCATTGTATTTTAGGAATTGAAATCAAAGTTAGCTAATCGAAACCCCAAAATGTGCGAGATATTTATGTAGTATTTGATTTAAAACGTTACACCAAAGCATTGCAGCGATTTATTAAAAGGGATATTTTCGTCACCTTCGTGGCATCACCTTCATGGCGTTATATCCATGAAGGTGATTTTATAGTGATATAAAAAAATATGAAAAAAACTCTTTCGTGGGAAAGTGTTTTTTTTGCATATTTTTTTATTCAGAAGTATAGCGACTGGTGGTGTATTTACAAAGTTTTTAAAGACTTTTTAAAGACTCATATGCTTCTTAGTTAGCAAAAACTTCATATTACGACGAATTAGGCTATATTTATGATATCTTTTTTTTTTTAATTATCCCTGTTGACTGATTATTTGTAATTGTTATAAATAACTTGTGACATTACAATTTAATAAGTACTTAAATGAAAGTGAAATGAAATGAAAACATTATATTTTAAATTTAGATAGGTACATCATTTCGGTTTGCTGTTATGTGAGAGGATGAATTATACTTGTGAGGATATGTTGGAGATGCATGTTGCGAGTGGGGGTGCTCATTGGAAACACTTAGGGTAATGCTCTTATACCTTTTATTAGGTTTATACGAAACAATATTATCAACGACTATTATAAGTGTGCCATATGTGGCGGCTGGGAGGCGACTGTCGGTGCTAGGGGCGGCGTCACTGCCGTACACGAAATATGCTTATTTAGCGTTTCCGACAATTGCCTACAATATTCCTCCCCTAAGGAATAATTTTTTGTCAAAAAATTACTATATAAAAGTAAGTTCATATCTGGGTGTTGACAACTCTACACATAGATACATACATTTATTCCAAGTTGCAATTTATCGTAAGTTACATTTTGCTGACTAACAACTCATAATTTCACAATAGGTTGACAATTTTGTTATTGTTCAAACTTCCTTCAGTGTCATGTTCCGAGTGTTTTGTTACTTTACATGTTTCGCAATTATCATTGTTCTAATTCTAAGTAGTACATTTTAAACTTCCATGTATTCTATTTTTAACTCCAAGTACATTTCAATATTAACTTATTTTAAGGTTTACATCGGGGTCCTGTTTTCAAAATTCAAAGGACATACAAAAATAAACATATCGTAAACGTTCTATAGTGACTTAAAATAAATCAACACGGATCTGTAATTATTCGGTTACATATTACTCTGAGGCTTACTGTACTGCCTGTGGCACTTGCGATGGTTAACCGGCTTTGTCTGCCTGGTTTAACTTTACTGCAGAAACCACTACTCTACTTATCGCATGCATACTATCCCTAGGTTTTACTGTATTGCTTGTGTGTTACTTGCGCTGGTTAACTGGCTGGTCAGCCTGTTTCACTGATACTGCAAAAAACTACAACTATGCGAAACTATCTTTCGGTTCTTCCGTGTAGGTATACAGTTTTTCTACAAAAAAAATATATAATGTAACGTTCTATTCATGGTGCTATGACGTTCGCCTACATGATTATTAGTCTATTTTTACCCCATATTTTATTTGATATTTAGCTTATTCTATGACCTACTTTTATTTATATTATGTCGTGTCTACCTAATCATGCTCTGCGATGCGAGTCAACCGCTGCGCCCGGTGTATCTGAACTACAGTAGAGGCAAGGATAAAATTAAATGTTTATGAAATATTGGTTAACAACCCAGGTCGCAGGTCGCATCGCTTAGCATAGTTTACTTATATACCATTGTAACAACTCAAAGAAAAATAGATATAACACTTTTGCCTTATATCCGAAACTTTCCGATTTTCTAAATGATTTATAGATCTTTTGTTTGTATTCTGTATTCTGTGTGGTTTTCTAACGCGATCTTCATTGTCTGGTGTTCGTCCGTCCGACTATGTAGGTAGTTTTAACCAAGCCTGTTCTGCATTTATTTTCTGTCCCGCAAACCGTTCTCAGCGTTTAGTTATTTTCTGACTGCCAGTCCTCAGCATTGAAATAGCATGACTGAGCATTCTCTAAGTCTTCAACTGATTAACCTCCGGTGCCAGACTAACTCAGATGGCCCGGGTGTATCCTCGAGTGACTAATAGGCGTCCTTGTATAATGTAACTGTTGCTGGCGAAGGGCGCATGATCGATATCAATAAACTACTTGTAGGTAATGCGTAGGTGTACTTAATTCGTAGGTTTCTCTTGTCTCGGACCTCGACGACGAACTCTCCAACTCTTGCTGTCGTATCACTGGTGGGCGTTGAAGGCTCCACTGGTGATGTAGACATTCCAGACTCGTGCACGTGCTCCTCCAACAAAGTCTTTAACCCGCCTTGCTGCAACGGGGAATCTCCTCCCGTGTCACTTTATAGTTCACTTTTTTTACAAAACTTGAGCACGCACCCCACTTTTAAAAAACGTTGATGGGTCACCATATGTAAGAGTGTGTGGTCTACTTGTGAGGATATGTTGGAGATGCGTGTTACGAGTGGGGGTGCTCATTGGAAACACTTAGGGTAATGCTCTTATACCTTTTATTAGGTTTATACGAAACAATATTATCAACGACTATTATAAGTGTGCCATATGTGGCGGCTGGGAGGTGACTGTCGGTGCTAGGGGCGGCGTCACTGCCGTACACGAAATATGCTTATTTAGCGTTTCCGACTAATCCCCTACAGTTACTACATAGTAAAAAAAAAACACATTCTTACATAAGTATGTGATAATATTTTATTTTAGAGTAAAAATATGCTCTGAAATATAAGCACCTGCTTAATAAAATCACAGTCAAGTTCCTATTTGTAACCTACATTAATAATGTTTATAATAAAAACCATTCACTAAAATTGTGTAGTATTAATTGACGTAGCATAGGTAGTATAACATCAGTATATTGTTGGATGACCGAACTTAGAACCGAAATGATAATAAATTATCTCTTTTGATTACCGATACCTATCATATATTTGCATGTTTAATTATGAAAAAAGGATTAAGTTGTTATTTCATGAAAGTTTAGTCTCATAAACAGTAGTATATTGTGAGAAAACAATGTATGTAAAGTTACTGAGTCACTTTCGTGGATCATCGCGTCACTTTCGTGGCAGCTAGAACTACAAAACCATTATTCTTCCAAACAAGACTCACGATGCTATTAATTTACATATGAATTTACTCGTCTTATCATGCGCTATACGTATTTTTTTTTGCAAAAATAGTACAACTAAGTAAAAAAAAAATTTACCACGATGGTGACGATGAGAATCGCGGTGATGAAAATTAGTCAGAGACGGTTCACCAGCGAGAAATACTGGGTGAGCCAGCCTAGTGTTGCACGCAAAAAATAACACTAAACACCGAACAATAAATAACACCAAAGACTAAAAAAAATAAAGTATCATGTTGAAACTAATGACATACAATATTATATATATCCATATGCATGAGGTCTGTCTATCAGACTTGACAAATACACCAAGGTTAAGTACATTAAGTACCCTGGTACTTAATAAATAATTTTTACTCATTGTTTATCAATTAATTATTACTTTGAGCAAAAATATTCGTTAATATTAATAAAAAGGTACCTACTATGTATAAACAACTTAAATGTTTAACCCCGAACATAAAGAGAGGAGTGTTATAAGTTTAGGGTGTGTATCTGTCTGTCTCTGGGCTTAGTTTTAAGATCGCATGATCAATTTTCTGCCAGCCGTTTTTCACAGGTCGTCACTCGATCTGACCACAGGGTACCCTATGTTTGCCTAAATGTGGTCTCTACTCGGGAACTCGCCTACTCTAATGGTTATCGGTTCGTCGGGAAATGTGACTAGTCTATTGCCACTATAGCTTGCTTATCCATAGAGCTATGATAGCTACCTTGGTTCTCTGTCGTATCACTTCATTATGAATCTTATCCTCCAGAGAAATTCCAACCTTAGCTCTCTCCTTAGCTCGCTGTCACGGTCAGTTAGACCGTAAATGTCCAAGTTTTGGATCCGTAGGTCATGACTGGATCCGAATTGGATGGTAGGACGCACTGATTGAAGATTTTTGTTTTCAGCCACTACTATTACGGACGAGAAGAAGACTTGACGAAGCTTCCCGAACGCTGTCCAACCCAACTGAATTCTTCTGTTGGCTTCCTTCTCAAAGTTGTTCCTACCTTATTTGCCCAAGGTAAACATATTTTTGGACAACTTCAAGAGGTGCATTGCACCATTAACTGCAACCGGTTCCAGATTAATAAGGTCGTTAAACATGATTTTGCTCTTATCTACGTTCATTCCGAGACCAAGAAGTATCATGCTTCGAGAAGTATCATCTAGGTTGGTCAGCATACTTTGCAAGTCATGCAGTGACTCCGCCATTAGGACGATATAATCGGCAAATCGTAAGCATGAGATATTCTCACCATTGATATTTATGCCCATTCCTCTCCAATCCAGCGTCTTAAACATATATTCCAGGGCATTAGTGAACAGTTTCGGGGATATAACATCGCCCTGTCTCACTATCCTGCGCAGTTGGTTATGTTTAGACTGCTGATTTTATACTTGGACACTCATATTTGCGGCGTCATCCAAAAACATCAGCACTTCGATGTATCGCCAGTCCACTTGACAACACTGCATAGAATCCAGAACCAGCCAGGTTTGAACGGAGGCAAATACCTTCTCATAGTCCATAAAAGCAAGACACAGGGGCTGGTTATACTCTTCGGACTTCTGTATAACCTGCCTCACTGTGAGTATGTGGTCTATGGTGCTAAATCCTCCGCGAAACGCAGCCTGTTCAGGAGGCTGGAATTCATCAAGTCTTCTTGCGAGACGATTTGAGATGACTCTCGAAAACAACTTATAGACGTGGCTCAAGAATGAATGGAATCAGTAGTTCTTTAAAAAGGTTTTATCACTTTTTTTAAAGAAGAGTACTACCAAACTTCTGCTCCACGCCTCTGGAGTTCTCCTACTGTTAAGAATGATCCTTAATAACCCTTGAAGCACCCGAAGTAAGAGTTTCCCCCCTGCTTTCAAGAGCTCCGAAGTTATATCATCCGGACCGGGTGACTTTCCATTCTTAGGTTGTTTCAGTGCCATCTCAGTCTCGGGTGAGTATTGCGCAAGAATCATCTGTGCTGGGTTACGGTCTAGAAGCATGCGAGTCATACAATCGGTCATAGAAGTTCAAGACTTCTATGACCGATTGTATGACGGTCTCGGTCTTTATCTCAGAAAGGTTCTCCAGATTAGAGACGACAGTCGTGCCATTATTGGTCTTGAACTACGTCAAAAGGGATCTACTCAAATGCTAGGCGAAGACTTTTGACTCCCGATATTGCTCAATTGTCTTTTCTATTCGGCGTGTATTTGAGCATCGGATGTCACGTCGCACAAGCTTACTGATTTTTTGATTGAGCTCCCTTTTCTTTGACGGTGTGGCTTGCTGTTTCTCCTTAAGCTAACATAAGCTTGCTCGGCTTTTACTGATCGGATTGAGATACCAAGTACATCAGTTTTTAAGGTATACCGTAAGCTATTCAACAGGCCAGTAGTTTTTACATGATGCGTGAACAAACTAACAAACAAAAAAAAAAACAAACAGACAGATACGAATTTATAAAAAAAAACATACTTGTTCAGTAGATTATTTTATGTAGGTACCCTACCAATTTATCTTTATTGTACAGACATTTTCGTTCTTATTGATTTATTATAAGTATAGATTATATGGTTTTTACTTGAACATAAGATAAAAAAAAGAGATGCAGTTATGCCCAATGTTTAGTATAAAAATTTATTAATCATTTCAAATTTCTTTTCGTTATTTCCTTTTTGACTCAGAGGGTTCAAGTGGAATTAAAATTTTGTAATTATTCTTGAACCCCCTGGTTGGGGGACCAATTGGAATAGTGAGTTCCGTTGACTCATTTCTCAATTGGAATGAATGCCGGATCGTAGGCTATTTCTCATCATCATGTTTGTCCCACGTCGGTAAAACGCGGTGCGCAATTAGTCTTAAATATATATACGAGTAGACTGAAGAAAAGCATAAACAACTATCAACAACAACACTAGTTTTCAGTAAAGTTGTTGTAAGGGAAAACGTGATAATTTCTGAACCAAAGCAGGAATTTATCAATTCTACATAGAATTACATAAGAGATGGTATTATCTACGTAATTTACAATATCTTTTAATGCCGCAATATTGCAAATGCCTTTATATACTTTGCTTTAATTCATTTAAAATACAATTAAATGGGACAACTACCACTATCCATTTGTGCGGAGATAACAAAACTATATTATAAATACCAATTTTTAAAGTGAAATGTTGTCTGTTTGTTTATTTGTTTGGGAAGCTGAAAGCGCGATAACGGCTTGACGGATTTGTATTAAATTTGGAATAGAGATAGCTTATATCCTAGAATAAAACAAAGGACACTTTTCATCCCGGAAAATTGAATGTTTTCACGGGAAAACTGGAAAATCTGGATTACTCGCTGCAAGGAAAGGTTGCCATGGAAACGAAATAATAAGTCTGTCAAAAAACTTCAAGAGCATTGGTGCTATACTTTTGCATTGGTTTTTAATATATTAGAAGAACATAGCATGCTTTTTTCACGATAATCAGTATAGTCCGCGCGGATGAAGTCGCGGGCGGGAAAGCTAGTATTAAATAATTTGAGAATTATAAACGATTTTTTAATATATCATATTATGTTTATGTTTATGTTTTTGTTTCATATAAATAAACAATATATTTGAAATGAGCTTTCTTTAGCGGGGAATGAGGATGGCTGGTGAAATAGGGATACTAAAGGAAAGACGACTAACCTGGTCTCTTGATACTGCAGTGCTGGCTTTCGTCTGGTTATGCTTCTTCAGTACCTTCCTTGACGTTAGTGGACTGTATAGTTGTTGACGAGCGGTTTGTTTGATAATATGATTGTCGCGACGCGACGCGGGTTGGTATTTATATGTTTTCACGACGAAGGCGTCCAAGGGGAGCTGCCTGTCGCGAAGAGCGGTACTCCTGGGACCAGAGGCAAGGGGCCTGGGTCTCCACGCGCACGGCGGCGTTCCAGGAGGTAAAAAGGTATCTTTTGAAAAGCGGGTGAGAGCCGCATCGTAAGCGCGTCCGAGCGGCGAGGCTGTGTACGACGTTCCTCTTCGGCGTCTTGAGGTGCTCTCTCGAAGCTTCTTCGACGGCCCGCGCTGGTGTGCTTGGGCGCAGACATTTATTGTCGCGTTTACTCCTAAAGTGCCACAGAGGGGATGACAGAGGTAGTCGTCGACAAAGCGATGGGGAGGATATTTAGAGTTAGGCCATTTAGTGGATTAGATAATTAGTTAGGTAAAGGACATAAACGGACGACGGGTCTCTTATGGACACCAGTCGCCGTTTTCACTGACGCTACTCGGCAGATGCTATCGTTACCAGCGTGAGTGGCTATAATGACGCCGAGAGGCCAAGAAAGCGGGGAATGATTATCGGTTATAATAAAAACGATAGATCCTATTGTAATGGGATTTGAAGGTGTATTCCATTTTCCTCTAGACTGAAACAAGTGAAGGTACTTTAACTTTCAGCGTTTTGAAAAGAATTGCACTATTTGATCCAATAAAGCGTAGTGTTTTAGCAAGTGTGCGGGTTTGTCCAGAACAGCACAAGTGGGCAAGTACTTCAGCGGTGCAGTCACTTAGAAACTTGACTTGATAATTTACCGTGTAAGAAGAATCTAAAGTCAACTCGGTGACATTTAATTTTTTAACAATTTCATTGAAATCTGAGCTTAATTGTTCAAACGAGATCATCCCACATAAAAATAAATCTCTTTCTGTTTCATCTGTGAACGCATCTTTAGAGCGGTTATAAATTTCTTGTAAGGGGGAAAATTTGACATCGCGTTTGCCTACTAAGGTCAAACGTTCGACCTGTATCGCATTAAGGGAGGAACCTGCTTCCTCAAACGTGTCAATGCCCTTTTTAGTTGGAGCCATTTTACAAAAGTATTTGAAGAACTAGTGAAAAATCGTAGCGCCTTATTTACCAACTAACTGCAAATTTTATGCACCGAAGTTTAAGATAAGAACGGTCGACTCAAGCGAGCTGGTTCGTGAATAGCGGAGCGGTGCATAGGTATGTATCTACACGTAAACACGGTTCGTTAAGGCCACAACAATGGTGAATCACGAAAAATACGCGATTTTCAGAGGAACCTTTAGATGAATCCTTTAGTTCATTTCCTATATGAAAAATATATAGTAAACTTAAGTTCACCATAAACAATTTGTATTGTTTAAAATTCGTATAAATATTTACGAACATTGTAGAAAAAATCATAAAGCGAGTGCTTTTTTTAAAATACATTAAAACTTTCCCGTAGGTCCGCTCGTCAAAGACATGTAATTTTTTTACACAAAGTATGTTATGACATTTTCAACAACTTGTATTGTTTAATTTGTATATTTTCTAATAAATAAATGGAAAATAAAATAAAAACCCTAAACGCAAAGCGTTTTCACTTGCTCCCCGCTAGAAGCACCCCGCCGAGGCTTGCGGAAGTTCTACCGGCCGGCCCGGCGCCATGACATTCAGTCTGCCAATTTTCTTGAATTAATAAGATAACATTTAGTAATAATTAATAATTTCAATGTATTTCTGGACCTATATGTAGACAAATTGGACGACAATTGAATTAAATTTGAAGTTAATTTTATTGGTCTTACTTTTGACCGTACAATTCAAGCGAAGATAAAATAATGACAATTTGTACTTAGTAACTTCCTTATATAACTTTTATAAATGCATAGGCGATTTCTAGTACATTCTTCATTTGCAATAACAACTAAGTAGTTACATTTCTCATACTTTAACGAGAAAAACATCTAAGTACAGAAATGCTTATTCAGCTATGCGCAATTAAAATCAAGTCAACATGTAGAGTACCTCTACTGCGCATTATTCATAGAAAAACAACATAAGTACAAAAAAATGCTTACTTGGTACTTTCACAATCGAAGGAAGTACCTACTTGTATGATTAAATATGTCGCAATTGGACTTCGGTAAACAACGGTGGGTTTGTGGTACATATAACTATGTAGAGATATTGTTGATTTTTGTATTAGTTTTATTGTTTTTGAGGTCATAGAATCTAATGTTATATTTTGTGCAGAAGTGATTTACCTACCAAATATAGGAAATAAAATCTACAAATAGCGTGGACATCGATTGGCTTTGTAGTAGGTACCTACCTACTTTACATTATATATATATACTTTATTTTTACACCAATGATTGACAAGACGAGCAGGTCGCCCGCCTGATGGTAAGCGCTGCGCCTGCTCGTAACAGTAATACTTATTTTTTATTACTTTAAACAATTTATTAATGACATTATTTTCAGTTCACAGACTATTTTACTTAGTAGGTAGGTAAGTACCTCTTACACGCGCGATCAGAATTATTGTGACTAGTTCACAATAATTCTGATCGCGCGCGTAAGAGGACTCACCTCGGCTTCGGCTCATTATTTGTACACGATTCTACCCGTATTTAAACCGTAGCTCCTTAGTTTGAAAACTGATGTGATCGAGATGCTTCTTAGCTATAGTCGGGCTTAATATATATTTTTTATTTGTGATTGTGTGCTAACAGAACTGTCACAGCCGTGCGAGAGGGCAAGCAACGTGAGTCACTGGACGAGTTGAGTTCGGGTATACTCTTGAATTTAAGATTTAACGAGGCGTTATTTGAAATATATATTTGAAATTTTTTCATTTTTTTTTAATTTTTTTAGTGTATATATTAGAGTTCAATTATAGCACAATGGAGTATCCTACTTCCTTAACACGGGTATAAGTATTTTTACTGTAGGACCTCTACACTAGAGAGCGTAGTATCTGTACTTATAATAAAACATTATGAACAAAAAAGTCTGTACAAAGAAGATAATTAAGGTTTGATTTAAAAACTGGGTAACTTTGGTATCTTAGGGCCTTGCGCGTACTGCCTTGCGGTGGAACGCGGTGCGTTTATTCTACCGTTTATTTCATATTGTATTATATGCGTTTATTTCACCGCAATACGTGCACTTCTATGACACTCCGTACTTCACAGAATATGCGTTATAAAAACGCAAGGCAGTGCGCGCTAGCCTTATGCCGATGATTAGATGCCGAGCAATCGATAAAAAACTACTTGACGGCTGAAAGAATTTTGAAGAAATGTACGTAGTATAATATTGTACTTTGTAGGTACTTTTGGTCCTGGAATAACACGTGTGGGCTACTTTTAAATGAAACGGCCATGCGGGCAAAGCCGCGGGCACAGCTAGTAAACAATATATTTGGAATGCGCTTTCTTTAGCGGGGAATGAGGATGACTGGTGAAATAGGGATACTGAAGGAAAGACGACTAACCTGGTCTCTTGACACTGCAATCCTGGTCTTCGTCTGGTTATGCTTCTTCCGTACCTTCCTTGACGTTAGTGGACTGTATAGTTGTTGAAGAGCGGTTTGTTTGATAATATGATTGTCGCGACGCAACGCGGATTGGTATTTATATGTTTTCACGACGAAGGCGTCCAAGGGGAGCTGCCTATCGCGAAGAGCGGTACTCCTGGGACCAGAGGCAAGAAGCCTGGGTCTCCACGCGCACGGCGGCGTTCCAGGAGGTAAAAAGGTATCTTTTGAAAAGCGGGTGAGAGCCGTATCGTAAGAGCGTCCGAGCGGCGAGGCTGTGTACGACGTTCCTCTTCGGCGTCTTGAGGTGCTCTCTCGCTTGCTTGTGCTTGGGTTCAGACATTTGTTGTCGCGCTTACTCCTTCAGTGCCACAGAGGGGATGACAGAGGTAGTCGTCGACAAAGGGATGGGGCGAATATTTAGAGTTAGGCCATTAAGTGGCGCGAACATATTACTCAGCACTTAATAAATTTCAAAAGGTATTTCAAATCATTTTACTGCACTTGTCTCAAATTACGTTACGTACATATTGTTAACAATAATAGGCGACCGCGATTCTCCGTCGCATACACGGAATAATTGACTTGACCGTGCCTACTTATTAAATTTTAAAGAAAGTGTTAGTTATCCCTTTAAACACTTGAAAATAACAGCTAATATTTATAATTATTTTGTATATGTGACAAAATGGTCCATGTTATGAAGAATAAAGAAAACTTTAAAATTTAAATTGTCTTTCTATTCATTGTTGCCGTCGAATGTGTTAGTAGTTTAATACCATTAGTTACACATGTACATACTCACTTTGTTCATTAGAACAGTGCCAAGGTAGCAGGGTATCCATATTTGTAAGACTGCACCACTGATCATCAATGTGAATAAAACATTGAATTCTCCTTTGTCAAACCCCTATAAGAACATAAATATAATATTATAAAATAATATACCACGTTATTTTTTGTTTACGCAATTTGTGAAACTAATTTGGAATCACCAGCACATTCCAATAATTATGTGTTATAACATGATTCGTTTTATCCCAAAAACATACTCAATGTTGTAAAGCATGGACACATCTTTCAGGTAGCGAGCGTATCGGTAAAATCAAAATAAACTTGCCGCCCGCGCCGCCGCCACAAAATGGCGGCGGTGTACAGCACTGTCGTATACGTACGGTTAGCACAAAATAAAAAACAAAAAAAAATTGTAATATTTTGATGTACAGAATCTGTAGTAGTTATAAACAAAATATAAAGCAAAACTGCATTTTCATATTTCAAACTAGCTGTACCCGCGGCTTTGCACGCGTGGCCATTTCTCAAGGTTAAAATAACTCTATTACTATTCCAAGACCTAAATTACCAATATACCAACATTTAAACAAAATTCCTTCAGCCGTCAAAAAGTTTTTATCGATTGCTCGGCTTTTACTCATCGTATTGAGATAATAAGTATACCAGTTTTAAAGTCAAACCCTAAATTAAAACAGCATCGCAATCGGTCCATTAGTTTTACGTGATGCGTTATCAGACTAACAGACAAACAAACAAACACGAATTAGAAAAATGTTTCTTAAATATTCTAAATGTTGAAATCTATTTTTTTAAATATCTTCCTTTTACAGATTTGTTGGTACTTACTTCTTTATTATAAGCATAGATGCCCTTCATTTTCGGACAGAATAATAGAAATATGTGTTTTATTACATTATTTTAATCATGCTTATAAAATAGTACCGTGACATACCTACTGACTGACTGACTGACTGACTGATTGACTGACTGACTGACTGACTGACTGACTGACTGACCGACAACGCCCAGTCTAAACCGGTGGACTTAGGTATTTGAAATTTGGAGGAATATTCCTTGAGTATCCTAGAGGTGAACTACGGAAGTAACTATACACCGTAAAACATGAATACCAACTCAACAAAAATACCCCTATCCTGCGGGGACCCTTTAATTTACCGGTATGAAAAGTATTCAATGTCCTACCTCGTAGTATGAGCTCAAATCATGCCAAGTTTCATTTGAATTCATTCAGTAGTTTTGGCGTGATGCGCGTCCAAAATACAGACAGACAGACAGAAAAAAGACAAAAAAGGGAAAAATACAGTTTTGGCTTCAGTACGAACAATAGAACCGAGAACCAGCACAGCTTCAGAGCCGGTAAGTCCACATCTACTAATCACATTAACTTTGTAGATTATGCTGTCATAGAGATGGATCAGAAAAAGCAAGTAGACGCGGCTTATTTAGATTTAAAAAAAAACAAATCTAAAAAGTAGAAAATAAATAATAGTTTAAAAAAACTAAAAAACACGCTTTATATAGAAAACCAAACTAAAAAATAGAAAATAAATTTTAATAGTGTAAATAAGAACAAAAAAAAAAAAAACGTGGTGTGCATGGGTCAATAGTTATAAATATTTCATTGACAGATATGAGAAGCACCCCACGCTTTTTTTTAAATAAAACTGTTTTTTCATATTTACACTATTAAAATTTATTTTCTATTTTTTAGTTTGGTTTTCTATATAAAGCGTGTTTTTTAGTTTTTTTAAACTATTATTTATTTCTACTTTTTTTTTCAATTATTGCATTGTCATCGGTCTTTGACAGGTGTGCAAAATTTGAATGAAATCTGACCGTTTAAAGTGGGTCAAAATAGCGTCCAAAGGAGTCGGTTACAAACATACAAACATACAAGTGAAGCTAATATAAAAAAAAGCGTATAAAAAAGCATTCGATCGTGTCCACAACAATGTCTTGCTTAAAAAAAACTGCCATAGGATTTGCACTTAAACTTCTCCAGCTGTTTGCTAGTTATTTTGCTAATCGTCTGCAGTATGTGCAACTTTCTGGATACCGATCTGATTCATATGTGACCTGTTCTTGTGTGAGTCAAGGTGTGCTACCTTGACTCACACTGGGTCCTACCCAGTTTCTTATTATGAATGACCTGCCGAAGGTCGTCAGGTTAGCTGAATGGCTACTATTTGCTGATGATCTGAAGCTATACTTGGGTATAGGTTAAATGGATGACTGTGAGGCGCTACAGTCTGACATCTAACCTTTTAGAATTCAACAGCTCAAAGTGCAAAACTGTCACATTTGCTCGTTTGCGTGTGCCCTTTCAGTATAATTATCATATTTCTGGTGTCCGCTTGGAGCGCGTCACACAAGCTCGAGACTTATGAGTGGAACTCACCTTTAACAATCATATAGCAGAAATTTGTACTAAAGCGTTTAAATTCCTAGGTTTCGTTATGAGACAGACAGCTAGGTTTAATGACAGAAACGCCATTATAACATTGTACTATGCATTTGTGCGTAGTAAATTAGAATATGACTCCTTAGTATGGGACCCACATGAGCAAAAGTACAAAATTATGCTGGAACGAGTCCAGAGGAAATTTGCTCGTTATATGTATAAAAAACTATATGGGTACTAACCGTATTTGTATCCGTCTCTGTTCGTTGCTGGAATGATAGGCATAAATATCTTAGAGTTGATACGTAAATGCGCGTTATTGACTCATTTTTATTTACTACACTAGCTGTACCCGCGGCTTCGCACGCGTGGTCATTTCTCTAGTTTAAAAATACTCTAAGTGATTCCAAGACCTAAAATTCAATAAACCAAAATTTAATATCAAAATTCCTTCCATCCTGTCAAAAATATTTTTATCGATTGCTCCGCTTTTACTCATCGGATTGAGATACCAAGTTAAAAAAAAAAGTTTTGGCTTCAAGCCGATGACCGCCTAACTCAAAGCTATAGCAATAGCAATATCAATACACTGTCCGTCCTTGTCATTTTGTTACGATATTATGACAAGCACGGACAGTGCATTGACTTCATAAGCGATTACGATTCCACTACGATCGCTCAACCGCGGTCACCCTGCAGAATCGAACACAGAGAACAATCCAAAAAAAAACTTCATGCGCAACATAACTTTGGACCCGTGTCCCACCGGAACTCTTTATTTTTTCGGGATAAAAATTATTCTTAATTTTAACCTATCATATAAACTATGACTGTGTTAAGTTGCATCGAAATCCGTTTAGTAGTTTCAATGTGATACGTGTTCTTTAAATAGCTTTCAACCTATATCCTCAGAGAACCCTTTCATTTTTCGGGATAAAAAGTATTCAATGTCCTACTTCGTAGTATGAACTAAAACTATACATAGTTTCAGTTGAATTCATTTCGTAATTTCGGCGTGATACATGTTCAAGATACAGACAGACAGACAGAAACACAGAAAAAATAAAATAAAATAGTTTTGGCTTCAGTATCAGTATACAATATAGAGTATATTGTAAACTGATACTGAACCCTCCAAAAAATATATTTATTACTACAAAATTAATATAACTTTAGACCCACTTTCCCACAGGAACTCTTTATTTTTTCGGGATAAAAAGTATACTCAATTTTAACCTATCATATAAACTATGACTGTGCCAAGTTGCATCAAAATCCGTGTAGTAGTTTCAGCGTGGTAGGTGTTTTTTTTAAATAACTTTCAACCCATATCCTGCGGGAACTTTAATTTTTGGGATGAAAAGTATCCAATATCATATCTTGTACTAAGAACTCAAATCATGCATAGTTTCATTTGAATTCATTCAGTAGTTTTGGCATGATGCGCGGTTAAGATAGAGACAAGCAGACTTACAGACAGACATACAAAAATGAAAAAAAAAGTTTTGGCTTAAGGCCGGTGACCGACTAACTCAAAGATGTAGCAATAGCGATATCAATGCACTATCCGTCTTTGTCATTTTGTTACGATATGACAAGGATGGACAGTGCATTGACTTCATAAACGATTACGATACTTGCAGGGTGACTGCGGCTGAGCGATCGTAGTGAAATCCGATCGCTCAGCCGCAGTCACCCTGCAGAATCGAACACAGAGAACAATAAAAAAAAAAACCTTCATGCGCTACATAAATTTGGACCCGTTTCCCACCGAAACTCTTTATTTTTTCGGGATAAAAAGTATCCTCAATTTTAACATATCATATAAACTATGACTGTGCCAAGTTCCATCGAAATCCGTCTATTAGTTTCAGAGTGGTAAGTTTTTTAAATAACGTTCGACCCCTATCTTCCTGGAACCCTTTCATAGGATACTTTTCATATCCTATGTCCTACTTCGAAATATGAACTTAAATAATACTAAGTTTCATTTTAATTAATTCAGTAGTTTCGGCGTGATGCCTAGCCAAGATACAGACAGACAGACAGACCGACGGACAGAAAGACAAAAATTAAAAATAAAAAGTGTTGGCTTCAGTTACCCACGAATTTTTTGTTCGAAGCTCGGCGTACGGCCTCGCTGCAGCGTCATTTTTTG
Source organism: Alsophila aescularia (assembly GCA_946251855.1). Lineage (NCBI taxonomy): Eukaryota > Metazoa > Arthropoda > Insecta > Lepidoptera > Geometridae > Alsophila > Alsophila aescularia. The sequence continues at coordinate 11,365,285 of OX276375.1, read as the reverse complement.
TGCTCGGAAACTTATTGTTTGAAGCTCGGCCTGCGGCCTCGCAGTAGAATCAGCTCAGCCTTCGGCTTCGCAGAACATAAGATGTTCAAAGATTTTGATGCTCGGCTTGAGGCCTCGCATGGGCTGTTACTCGGCCTTCGGCCTCGCTACAGCGTCATTTTTGGTTCTCTGGAACTAATTGTTTGAAGCTCAGCCTTCGGCTTCGCAGAACATAAGATGTTCAAAGATGTTGATGCTTGGCCTCCAGCCTCCCATGGGCAGTAGCTCGGCCTCGCTACAGCGTCGGTTTGAGTACCCGCGAACTAATTCTTTGAAGCTCGGCCTACGGCCTCGCAGTAGAATGAGATCAGCCTTCGGCTTCGCAACATATAAGCTCGGCCTTCAGCCTCGCTACACTTAAAATTTTAAATACCGAGGACTTTGAATTAGACTTTCACTTTGTCTTTGACTTTTAAATTGACTTTGAATTCAACTATGACTTTGGTATAAACTTCTTCATTGACTATGAAACCGGACTCGAAGATATTGATGCTCGGCCTCCGGCCTCGCATAAGCAGTAGCTCGGCCTTCGGCCTCACTAAAGCGTCGTTTTGGGTACCCAGGTACTAATTGTTTGAAGCTCGGCCTCCAGCCTCGCATATACAGTAGCTCAGCCTTCGGCCTCACTAAAGCGTCGTTTTGGGTACCCAGGTACTAATTGTTTGAAGCTCGGCCTACGGCCTCGCAATATTTTGGATTAAATTTTGATGAGGTCCCATATAAATAAATATTTAAAAATATATATTTGGGACATCTCCACACCAATTAAAAACAAAAATAATAATAAAAATAATAATAATATTTCAAAATGGCGGACAATGTGGCGGCCATTTTGTAAAAATTATATAGTTTTTTCTATTTTATTATCGACTTTTAGGGTAGTTGGCAACACTGAAGCGATATGACTTGTATGAAGAGATTGTATGGCTATAAGAGAGCTATTGCCAGGTTTCTTGTTTTTCCCCACTTTTAGGGAAATTTTTCGAGATTTTCCCCAAAAATATGAAAAATTTATGTATTTATTTGAAATTGTTCTAATGTCCTGCGAAGCCGAAGGCGAGCTCAGCCTTCGGCTCATACAAGTCATATTCAGCTCATACAAGTCATATCGCTTCAGTGTTGCCAACTGCCCTAAAAGTCGATTCTAAAATAGAAAAAACTATATAATTTTTACAAAATGGCCGCCACATTGTCCGCCATTTTGAAATATTATTATTATTATTTTTTTTTTTTTGCTCCTATTATATGGGACCTCATCAAAATTTAATTTAAAATATTGTTATTTCGATTTTTCATGTTTTTGGGGAAAATCTCGAAAAGTACCCTAAAAATGGAGAAAAAAAATACACATGGCAATACTATTCCCGACAATACACAAGTGCCTTATACAAGTCGAATCGCTCAAGTGTTGCCAAGTGCCCTAAAAATTGCATTGAAAATTTGTAAAATTTCGTCATTTTAGAAAAATGGCAACCCTGGCGCCTCTAATAATAATATTTTATCTGGCACACTTTTCCTGAAAACTATCATATAACCTATCGTTTGTCATCAAAAGTGTTGCCATGTCATGACAAAGACAAAGTTTATAGTTTTAGCGAGGCCTGAAAAACAACATTTTTTTTTAAAATCTCCTCCATTTTTTTTTCGTTTTTTCTGTTTTTTCTTTTTTTCAATTTTTTTCCGTCTCTACCAACCGTTTAAACGCTGAAAATCCATCAAGAACTTGTAAAAAAAATATTGTAAAGAAACTTGTAAAAAAAATTTGAGCGGTCTGCGAGCGCTCAAAAAAGTTTTTGAGCGCTCGCAGACCGCTCGGTATGCTCCTACAGCGCAGGCCATTAACTTGCTCAACACCCTGATTGCTTAGGAACCAACCGTTGATATTTTTTGCACACCATTTGATATCTTTGTCAACGCATGTATCAGTTTTTTAAGTATATAGCTTAGTATTTAACAAAATAATTGATTATGTATTTAACATTATGTTAGTTTTGAATGTTAATTTATGTGTTTGTTGGCTTGTCCTACTGTGCGCTTTGGTTGCAATATTGTCACTACAGTAAGCATTTGAAATTAAATAAATAGAAAAGCCTCAAAAAAATCTATATACTTATAATAAAACTGTAACGGGTCCAATTCTGTACAATGAAGATATTTTGAAATATTTTTTGGGACCTTACTCTATATTCGATACTGAAGCCAAAACTGTATTTTATTCATTTTTGTCTGTCTGTCTGTCTGTCTGTCTGTATCTTGGCTAGGCATCACGCCGAAACTACTGAATGAATTTAAATGAAACTTGGTATGATTTGAGTTCATACTACGAGGTGGGACATAGGCTATTTTTCATCCCGAACAATGAAAGGGTTCCCGCAGGATTGGGGTTGAAAGTTATTTCAAAAAAACACTTACCACTCTGAAACTACTAAACGGATTTTGATGCAACTTGGCACAGTCATAGTTTATATGTTGGGTTAAAATTGAGAATACTTTTTATCCCGAAAAAATAAATAGTTCCTACGGGATAATGTCCCAAATTCTGTAAATTAAAGATATTTTGTAATTTTTTTTGGGGGCCGTTCTATATTCAATACTAAAGCCAAAACTGCTTTTTTTTTTTTTTTTTTTTTTTTTATCTTTCTGTCTGTCTGTCCGTCTGGCTGTCGGCACCTTGGAAGTGCATCACGCCGAAAATACTCAATGAATTCAAATGAAATTTGGTATGATTTGAGTTCTTACTTTGAGGTAGGACATAGGATACTTTACATCCCGGAAAATTAAAGGGTTCCTGCAGGATAGGCGATAGTCTCAGTGAGGCATTGATAAGGATTGTTAGCATAACTATACCCTTTCTTGGTAGATTATGTAATATTTCCCCTGATATCAAATCATAGCCAGGTGATTTATTTGGGTTTATACTTGATTTTATTTCTCGTTCAACTTCTCTCGGTGTGACGAAATTAACATTTTCTTCACATTCATGTAGCATCATACTATCGTCTAAAGTAAGGGCTTCATTTGTTCCATCCTCGTTCGGTTGAAAGATGTTTTCTAAGTGGTCTGCAAATCTTCTAGCTTTTTGTTCATTGCTGCATGCCCATTTCCCGTTAACTTCTTTTATTGGTGGAATTTGGGTAATTGGCCTTTTCAAATTCATAGTAAGCCTTCCATAATGAGTAGTATGTACTGCGCTCACTGGTAAGCTTCTGGAGATAGATATTAGTTGAGTCATCAATAAAATTTTGGATTTGCCTCTTAACTTTTATTCGTAAGATTGTTTAACTGTTTTTTGTCTTCAGGGGACCAAGACTGGTGCCATATTTTGCTTTGTTTTCATTTTTGCGTTATAAGTTGTTTAATCCACAGAGGGTATATATTTTCCTTGACGTTATGAATGTCTGTCGTGTTTTCCCATGCTGTTTGTTGGATGTGCCCAATAAACTTATCTAATTCAATGAGATCAATTGGGTCACAGATTGGGAGAGCTATAAGATAGATTTAGATAGTCTTATCTAAATCTATCTTATAGCTCTCCCAAGCTTTTTCCCTATGTAAAACGTTTTCACTTATTTTTAAATATATTGCAGAGTAGATCTGTATTAATATCATAGCTATGTTCCCTTTTTAAGTAGCTGGATGATAGATTCTTAGTTATGAAAAAATCTATGAGATCGAGAATTTTATTGGGATCTGTTGGCCAGTAAGTGGGCTTTCCATTAGATATAACATCGCATTTTGTCTGTTTTATGGCATTTAATAGTTCTTTGCCTTTAGTAGTGTTTAGTCTAGAGCCCCAATACGTGTTTTTAATCGACTTCACAAAAGGAGACGGTTTTTTTTTTTTTTTTTTTTTTTTATGTATTTCGGTCTATATCTCCGTCAATTGTGAACCGATTTTAAAAATTCTTTTTTTTTAAAGTGTATACTTTCCAGGTGGTCCCATATAAATTGTATCAACATTGGTTTAGCTGTTTTTCGAGAATAAACAGTTTTGTTGAGTAAATCCATTCGATGTTGTGTTTATATTGCCTTTATTTTGTGTTTATCTCTAAGATTTCTAAACCAATTTAGATGGTTGTTTTATATTCAAAAGAGTAAACTTTCCGTGTAGTTCCATATAAACTTCATCAAAATTGGTTTAGTAGTTTTATTAGAAAATCAATTTGTTTTGTAGTTGAAGTTCTCTAATATCTTGGGATTTCTGAACCGAATCAGATGATTGTTTTTACTTGAGTAAGAAAACCTCTAGTGAGGAACTGTATAGATTTCATCAAAATTGGTTTAGTAGCTTTAAAAGAGTAGCTTCAGTAGTAGTCGTAGTAGTAGTAACAGTAGCAGTAGCAGTAGCAGTAGCAGTAGCAGTAGCAGTAGCAGTAGCAGTAGCAGTAGCAGTAGCAGTAGCAGTAGCAGTAGCAGTAGCAGTAGCAGTAGCAGTAGCAGTAGCAGTAGCAGTAGCAGTAGCAGTAGCAGTAGCAGTAGCAGTAGCAGTAGCAGTAGCAGTAGCAGTAGCAGTAGCAGTAGCAGTAGCAGTAGCAGTAGCAGTAGCAGTAGCAGTAGCAGTAGCAGTAGCAGTAGCAGTAGCAGTAGCAGTAGCAGTAGCAGTAGCAGTAGCAGTAGCAGTAGCAGTAGCAGTAGAAGTTAAAAGAAACTACACTATCGGATGATGGAATCCCTTCGAGTTTGGGCTCATTTGGTTTATCTTGATGAGACCATGTCTGGTTTTATGTTGTATCAAGTGTCTGATGATAGAGCCGGAGGGTAGTCACAGGAACTCAACACCAAAATGATGGAACCCTTTTGAGTTTAGGCTCATTTGGTTTGTCTTTATGAATTCTCTAGTTTTATGTGGTATCCAGTGTCTGGTTATGGAGCCGGAAGGTAGTCACAGGAACTCAACAACAAAATGATGGAACCCCTTCGAGTTTGGGCTCATTTGGTTTGGCTTGGTGAGTTCTCAGGTGTTATGTGGTATTCAGGGTCTGATGATGGATCCGGAAGGCAGAAACAGGAACTCAACAACAAAATGAGGGAACCCCTTCGAGTTTGGGCTCATTTGGTTTGTCTTGATGAGTTCCCCGGTGTTATGTGGTTTTCAGGATCTGATGATGGAGCCGTAAGGTAGTCAAAAGGAACGCAACAACAAAATGATGGAAAATGGTCAAAATTAATTCAGTTGTTATATATGTAGGTTTTATTTACCAAAGTAAGTGTCTACTTTTTTCTTTGGTATATATTCTTTCCGATGTTTGCATATGCCACTAAAAAACAAAAAATTAAATATTTTTCCAAAAACATTAAATCGACTTCATAATAAAAATGTTATTTTGTAAAAAACCACTAAAAAGAATGAAATAATTACAATTGAGCCAGAACAGTATCACTTTTTCGAAATTACCAACGTAATAATAATGCATAAATACAACATAAGATAAGAAAGAGTTTTTTGAAGGCGGTGCCAAACCCAGGCATCCTTTAAATCTATTATCTATACAAAATTAATGCATACCTATCTACGTACTGTTATATGGATTTTCAAAAACTTTTTTTTTAAAAAAAGAAACTGTTTTAAACTTAAACTATTTAAAAGATTTGAAGAAATATATATATCTATACATATAATAAAACTGTAATGGGTCCAATTTTGTACATTGAAGATATTTTGAAATTTTCTTTTGGAGGATACTCTATATTCGATACTGAAGCCAAAACAGTTTTTTTTTCATTTTTGTCTGTCTGTCTGTTTGTCTTTATGTTGGCTAGGCATCAAGCTGAAACTACTGAATGAATTTAAATAAAACTTGGTATGATTAGAGTTCATACTACGAGGTAGGTTATAGCACAGACCAGTATATACAAGAAGACTAGCAATCCCATACAAAAAATCGTGCATCGCAAAAAGTTCAAAATCCCGTATTATATCTAGATGGCGCTGTCAAATATCCTGGTAATTTTCGTTTTGGCATTTGAAGCCGATAAATTTGGGTTACTTCTCTACTAATCGAGCTCAAAAGTTGTTTAGCTTTTTTTAAATGTGCTTTATTGCTTCCAAAACCAGTTTTAGTACATTTTGTTTTATATACATGATTTACCACTATTCATGTGGCTACTGGTAGATGGAGTTACAAATGCATAAGAGGTAGTAATCAAAATCACGCATTTTTGCTTCGCTAGATGGAGTTAAAAATACTTAGTCGTTGTATTGCACGGCCAATCGAATCAACATTTTACTCTGTGACCAAATTATGTATTAATGTGCAGGTTATAATTAATGTTCAAATTTTCTCAACTATATCTTAACAACAACACGTATGAATCAAACGTATGAGCAAAAAAATTTATATATATATATATCATTGATCTGACTGTATAAGCAAAAAAAAACACCAACATTCAGGAAGGTGACGTCAGTGACCTTAATGAAAACTTTCTTGATTACGTCAATTTGACATAACAGATGTCACAAACCAACATGACATGTCTAAATTACGTCATGTTTCTAACGAATAAAAAAGTCTCAAAATACCCTAAAAAGACATAAAAAATGGTCACGTCCTTTTGATGTAACATACGTTACAGACCAGTATGACACGTCTGAATAACGTCATATTTCTTACGAATAAAAAACGTCTCAAAATTCTCTAAAAAGACGTCACATGGTCTCGTCCTTTTGACGTCACAAACTTTACAGACCAATATGACACGTCTAAATGACGTCATGTTTCTGACGAATAAAACTCGTCTCAAAATACCCTAAATAGACGTCACATGGTCACCTCACGTAACATACGTTACAGATCAATGCGGCACGTCTAAATGACATCATCAAAACGGTCCAATATGACGTGCAAAAGACGTTTTTAAATATACGTTTTGAATAACATCTTATTTACGTCATCTACTATATGTATGGACCATGTTATCATTGTACTCATGTAAAACTACTCCTTACTGTAATAATTTTAATTTATTTTTATACTATTTGTTCGCCTCGAACTGAATCCTTAACATCCAAATTAGCTTCAACATACACACAAGCAGTAAACAAGTACAAATTAAAAATGTATATAATCCCCGCGTACAAATATTCGTACATTGTACAAATGTTTGCACGCATGTGAGGGCCGTCAGACTTTCATTCGCAAACATTGCGGATACTCGTATGCAAATGGGTTCGCAAACTCAATATGCGAACCAATATGGCTTCCTCATACTTTTTTACGAATGTCTGTCTTTTAATTGATTTTGTGAATCATGGACAGCGAATATTTTATTAGTGAGGCTGTTTTACCAATGTTCATATACTTCTGCTCATTGCAGTACAATATAATATAATTATATTATACGAATGTGTGGGAGAGAGACTACGTGAAGGTTCGGGGTTCACGCGCTTTAATGTGCGTCAAAAAACCGACACAGCTTGGAAAACCGCGAATGCAGTGGAAACGTTGCATAATCATTTGCAAATGTCGTCCTACACTTCTGGGTTCGCATATTATGGGGGAATGTGAGTGACCGGGGTAATATTGTGTAATCGGAGGAAACAATGCGCAAAATTCGACCATCCAAATTAAGTCAACATGGCTTAGTTGATCGTGTGACGGTTTCGAATACCAGAGCAAGCCACGGCACTGGGTTCGATCCGCAGCACCGGCTACTTTGAGCAATCTAAATAATTTAATTTAAAATAAAACTGGTCTCAGTTTTTTTTTAATGCTTTCTAGCCTTTGAACATCAGTACACGTCCACTCCACGAGAATAAAAAGAAAAAAATATAGAAAAAAGAAATACAGAAATGGGCATTTAATTTTGTTGGTATTATACAATGTGTCTGGTCACCGGTGTCGGAGACTTAAGGGGGGTTAAATATGGGGATTTTTATCGACAAATCACTATCTCGATTTTCTCTTGGCCTCTCCATACTAAAATGGCAGCCATTTTGTTTTTTTTACTTCGCAGCTCAGACGCCTACACTGATTTAATCATTGCTATCGATGTAGACGTCTTAGGTAGACGAAAGAGGTATCATTTGAAAGCTAACAATGAAGACAATCAATTTATGATACATTTTATTCAATATCTTTTTCACAAAATAACATAACAATATTAACAAAATAAAAATCGTATTTATTTATTGCATTTTTTTTAGTTTTTTAATTTTTTTATGAAAACTAACCCGTCAAGCTAATTTTTTTAATTGTATTATCATAGTACAAGATATTTCCAATAAAATAAATCTTACATCAAGGTCCTAAGTTAAATATTTTCGAAGCTATGATGGTTTAAATATGACCCTTAAAAACTCTATTAATAGCACACGTCAAAGCTATGATGATTGGGATGGGAAAAGGCAAGAAAAGAACAAAGTAAAACCATTAATTATCATTTATTAATTTAATACCATCTAAACTAGGTACTACAGCCACGATTCAAAATGTCCTCCGTTTTGTTGTAGACAAGCAGTTGCCCTAATTGACACATGTTGTGTAGCTCTTTTTATCATGGCTTTGTCCGCCCTCATTACATCCCCGACTTGTAATATTTTTTCAATTAGTTCTTCTCTTGTGTTGGGCACGTTAACGTACACTTTCTGCTTTATTGTGCCCTATAAAAAATAATCTAGGGGTGTCAAATCCGGGGAACGCGGCGGCCAAGCAATCGTCCCACCTCGTTGTTTAAGTAATTTCTCACATTTACCGCAAAGTGTGCCGGAGCTCCATCTAATTGGAGTATCATTCTTGCCCTATACGCCAATGGCAATTCTCTTAATGCGTCTTGGTAGTCATTCTGCAGGAATTCCAAAATTCTTGGGCCATTTAATGTAGCGGGCAAAATAAGAGGCCCAATAAGGATATCGTCTATCATTCCAGCCCAAACATTTACCGAAAACTTGTGCTGAAAGCTACTGGGTCTCAATGCATGCGGGTTTTCTTGGAGCCACAGGTGCTCGTTCCGATGATTTGTGTATCCAGATCTTGTAAAAGTTGCTTCATCGGTCCACATAATCCTCTTTAAAAAATTGGGATTGGATCGCGCTTCTCGTAATATCCACGAAGAAAAAACTGTCCTTCGGGCGACGTCAGGTCCAATTAAATCCTGGACTCTTCTAAAATGGAATGGATGCAATCCTTGCCGTTTTAAAATCTGCCAAACTGTCCATTTCGATAGACCGAGTCTAATCGCAATGCGACGGACATTCAGTTGTGGGTCTTGCGTTATTAAATCCAACACCTCTTCTTCCTCTCGCGGAGACACCAAACGAGTACGTTCGTTAGCGGGTCTTCTTATTCCATATTCGGAGAGATTCGAGTGCAATCTGATGAACGTGCGAGCATTCGGCGTAGGTCTATCAGGGAATCTTCTCGCATACTCTCTTACAGCAGCATTCGCGTTCCCGTCGCAAAATCCATACACAAAATGGATGTTGGCCACGTCGCGGCTTGAAAAACGACGCTCTTCCATTTCAGTTAACGAAAGTTAACTAAAATAACAAAACGAGTCCAAAACACAAAGCAGAGGTTAGAAAATAGCAACGCACAGTACTTCGGCAGATAAGAATGTAATCACAACGCTAGGCGAGGGACGACTACCTGTAATTGTATCCTGACCTGAGTAGAGCCGCAATTTTGTCTCATTCACACCCTATACATGTCTCTTTCTAACATGTTGTCAAAGAACAGCTGCCTGTCTTACGACACGCCAATTGAATGTGGGGTCTTGAGTCTATTGTTTGACGTGTGCTATTAATAGAGTTTTTAAGGGTCATATTTAAACCATCATAGCTTCGAAAATATTTAACTTAGGACCTTGATGTAAGATTTATTTTATTGGAAATATCTTGTACTATGATAATACAATTAAAAAAAAATAGCTTGACGGGTTAGTTTTCATAAAAAATTTAAAAAACTAAAAAAAATGCAATAAATAAATACGATTTTTATTTTGTTAATATTGTTATGTTATTTTGTGAAAAAGATATTGAATAAAATGTATCATAAATTGATTGTCTTCATTGTTAGCTTTCAAATGATACCTCTTTCGTCTTCCTAAGACGTCTACATCGATAGCAATGATTAAATCAGTGTAGGCGTCTGAGCTGCGAAGTAAAAAAAACAAAATGGCTGCCATTTTAGTATGGAGAGGCCAAGAGAAAATCGAGATAGTGATTTGTCGATAAAAATCCCCATATTTAACCCCCCTTAAGTCTCCGACACTGGTGACCAGACACATTGTATAAGTCGCATATTAGTCATTTTTTGTTTTTTTTTGTTACCAGATTCATAGGTCCCACTGACGTCACAATATGACGTCATGTGCCCGTGATATTTTGACGTCTCAACGAACGTTACATAGACGTCACGTCAGGACATCTGTTACGTCTGTGACTGACCTTAATGCGACGGCATAATGACGTAAAATTCCTACGTGGGTTAGATCTCTGGAGCTTATAGCTACAGAGTTATAAAAGCGAGACGATATACGTAGACCTTTTCGTTACGTTTCACTTTTCTGCCGATATGTGCTGTTGGCCGATTCAAAACCTTTCGATAACGAACCGAATCGATAGAGTTCTCGAATCGAATGATTATTTTCGAGCTATTCAGAGCAATCGATTTGAGGGTTCGATTCTTTCTTGAGGATCGATTAGTTTTCTATTATGGTACGGGCAGGCCTATTCAGAACCTTTCTATAACTCAGTTGTCGATCGACACGGTTTGATATCTACTATGATGATTTAAATTTAGAGTTACCTAAAGACATGGTTAAAAGATGTATTTCAGTTACAATCTTCAGCCGCACTCAGTGATATCAATTAAATTTTAAATTCTAAATCGTTCTTGTATGGACTTTACACTTTTATTCGTGTAAATCTAAGATACAATAGTTTTGAACAAAACAAGTTATTATTCCTAAATTCACAAAACAAAACTATAAAATCTTGCATTAATGAAAGTAATATAGAGGCTATTGGATGCTCTGTTGCTCTCGATAAGTTATGTATGTGTGCGTATGTGTGCTGGAGCGGAAAATGTGTGGTGTTTTGTGGTTGATACACAATTTCATCACAAAAGACTGCATTGTTTTTTATTTTCTTGAAAACTTGATAGAATTAGCACGACTAACAAGGTTGAGATCTTGCTGCTATGTGACGGCCGATCGGCATAATATGGTGTAAGTCTATGCGTGAGGCTTGTACCTACAAGCTGGTCGGCATATCGTCGGTAAGTTCATACAAAATTGTATCCATAATTTTTCTGGAAAATGATTTTTATGATAGTTTATACTTGTTTAAATACGTAACCATAGATAAAAAAGTCAATTTTCGCTCGTTTTTATGCACAGCTTTTCAATTCAAATATTTTGACAATAATAACATCCATATAAAAAAAATAACATTATGAACGATATAGTCTGTACAAAGAACATAATTTAAAAAAATGCTCGAGTGTGTATATTGGTATTTTAGTACATGGAGTACTTTTAACCTAAAGAAATGGCTACGCGTGAGAAGCCGCAGGCATCAGCTAGTTTATAATAAAAACAACTATAAAATAACGATTTGACTTTTATTTTGTACTAGCTTACCCGCCCGCGACTTCGTCCACGCGGACTACAGTTTATCGCGAAAAAAACATCCTACTTACGTTCTTCTAGGATATTAAAAACCAATGCAAAAGTAGACTTAGACTTCTTGGTTATGGCCTCCATGGCTTGTTGACTTAATCTGTGGCACCAACGCTCTTGATTATTTTTGACTTGTTATTTCGTTTCCATGGCAACCGTTCCTTACAGCGAGTATTCAATATGTTCTAGTTTTCCCGTGGAAACTTCCACGGAATTCGTAGAATTTTCCGGGATAAAAAGTATTCTATATTTTATTCTAGGGTATAAGCTAGCTCCATTCCAAATTTCATCGAAATCCATCCAGCGGTTATCGCGTGAAAGCTCCCCAAACAAACAAACAAACAAACAAACAACCAGTCAATGTTTCACTTTTATATATTGGAATGGATACAATGATGAAAAAAAATCGTATCTATCCATCAATATAAGAAAGAAATGGTAGGTATATAAAAAGAAGTGAGCAATCAAAATTAATCAAAGTGCAAAATTAATCAAACAAATGGATCTCCTGTACAATTGCATAAAAACGGAATGCAAGTACCTACGTTATCTTGGATGCTTCACTTTCGATTCGGAGGTGTGGTCTCCGTCTTTTTTTAAACCTCCTTGGTCTAAAGTTGAAAATCTCATAAATAATGAAATCAGTGTAGATCGTTAGAGCGGCAACGTCGCCCGCACGCACTGCATGGACTTTACGAACTGGCAACGTTACATGAGAAGTGCTTGCAGTCTCGCACTGGTTCACGAAAAAACTTTAAAAAGACATTTTATAGTTTTTTATTGTATAAAAAGAAAGAAAGAAAGAAAATACATTTATTTCTGACAACACACAACATTAAACATTATCAAGCAGAAAAAAAAATAGGAAATTAGACAAACAAACAAAAATTAATGATGTGTGTTGTCACAAACAGGTCCCGACTCAGCAAACGTAAAGACCAAGGCCTTGGCACTGATTTTCAGTCGGAACCTATTCGTGACATTACGAACGCAGAGTAGCACAATAATATAAACACAAAAAATAATAATTAAACGAACATACTTAGAAACAAAACAATAAAATTTAAAGTAAAAAAATATGACTTCAGAAATGCCCTTTATAGAGGAAACTTCAAGAAAGTCATCCGTCCTTCGGCTTGGGAAGGAATAGGACGTTAGTGGCAAATATCTGCTAAAACCATAACGGCCGTCTCCAAACCTCCCAAAACGCCATAATGCCAAACCGAACTTAGCCTTCGACAGTCTCATTGACGGGTGAAATGACAGCTAGCTAGTTCCTCTGTGGTCTTTGGCATAGCATGCCACGTAACAATAACAAAGGTAAAGAACACACGTCACGTGATCATCATAACCAAAACACGTGATCTGACAATTAAAATACAATAGAAATAACGATAATAATAACTTAATAATAATAATGTATATCATGCAAAAAAAAAACATGTAGTTTTGCTTTGAGTCCTCATAATTATTCGGATATGTTAATAAATCTATTTTTAATATTATTGCATTAATTTTTGTATTACATATGTATAATGGCGCCATCTAGCAATTTTATTTTGTTTTACCACGAATCTACCTAAATGCTAAGGTTCAAAAAGCCATCACATAAAATGTAATTAGGCGATTTGATACACTTAGCGACATCTGACGTCCTAGAAGATAATTACCTACCGGTGTACGATTCTTTGTATGGCGATTGCTAGTCTTCTTCTCGTATATATTGGTCTATGGTTATAGGATACTTTTAATCCCGAAAAATTAAAGGGTTCTCGCAGGATAGGCGTTGAAATTTATTTAAAAGAACATGTTTCACGTTGAAATTACTGGACGGATTTTGGTGCAACTTGGCACAGTCATAGTTTATATAATGGGTAAAAATTGAGGATACTTTTTATCCCGAAAATCTAAAGAATTCTCCCAGGATAATGTCCCAAATTTGTAAATTGAAGATATTTTAGAAAAATTTTTGAAGGCCTTCTTTCTTTATTCAATATTAAAGCCAAAACTGTATCTTTGTAATTGTTGTCTGTCTATCTGTCTGTCCGTCTGTCTGTCTGTACCTTGGCAGCACATCACGCCAAAAATTACTCACTGTATTCAAATGAAATTTGGTATGATTTGAGTTTATACTTCGAGGTATGACACTGGATACTTTTCATCCCGAAAAATTAAAGGTTCCACAGGATAGGCGTTGAAAAGTATTTAAAAAAAACGTATCACGCTGAAACTACTGGTCGGATTTTGATGCAACATGGCACAGTCATAGTTTATATAATGAGTAAAAATTGAGGGTAATTTTTATTCAGAAAAAATAAAGAGTTCCTGCGGGATAATGTCCCAAATTCTGTAAAATGAAGATATTGTGTAATTTTTTTTGGAGGCTGTTCTATATTCAATATTAAAGTCAAAACTGTATTTATGTAATTTTTGTCTATCTGTCAGTCTGTCCGTCTGTCTGTCTGTACCTTGGCAGCGCATCACGCCGAAAATACTCACTGAATTCAAATGAAATTTGGTATTATTTGAGTTCATACTTCGAGAAAGGACATTGTATACTTTCATCCCGAAAAATTAAAGGGTTCCTGCAGGATAGGGGTCGAAAATTATTTAAAATACCACGTAGCACGCTGAAACTATTGGACGGATGTTGATGCAACTTAGCACAGACATAGTTTAGAAGATGAATTAAAGTTATGGAGACTTTTAGTCCCGAAAAAATAAAGGGTTCCTGCGGGATAGAAGTCCAAATTCTGTACATTAAAGATATTGTTTTTTTTGGAGGTTACTCTATATTCGATAGTGAAGCCTAAACTGTATGTTTTTCATTTCTGTCTATATATCTGTCTGTCTGTATCTTGGCCGCGTATCACGCTGCCGGAACTACTGGATAAATTCAAATGAAACTTGGAATGATTTGAGTTCATACTACGAGGTAGGACATAGGATACTTAACATCCCTAAAAATTAATGGGTTCTCTCAGGACAGGGGTCAACAATATTATTTAAAAGAACACGTAGCATGCTGAAACTATTAGATGAATGTTGATGCAACTTGGCACAGACATAGTTCATAAGATGGGTGAAAATTATGGATATTTTTTATCTCGAAAAAATAAAGGTTTTCTGCGGGATATGGGTCCAAATTCTGTACATTAAAGATATAGTGAAAAATTTTTTTCGGAGTTCACTCTATGTTCTGTAATGAACTCTGTGTTTTTCATTTTTGTCTGTATGTGTGTATCTTGGACGTACTTCACGCCACCGGAACTACTGGATGAATTAAAATGAAACTTAAATTAAAATGAACTTATGATTTGAGTTCATACTACGAGGTTGGACATAGAAACTTTACATCCCAAAAAATTAATGGGTTCTCGCAGGATAGGGGCTGAAACTTATTAGACGGGTTTTGATGCAACTTGGCACCGTCTTAATTTATATGATGGTTTAAAATTGAGGACACGTGTTATCCCGAAAAATTAATGGGCTTCTGCGGGATATGGGTCCAAAGTTATGGTAATATTTAAGTAATATATAATATTTTTTGGATGGTTCTCTATAGTCGATACTGGTGCCAAAACTGGTTTACTTTTTATTTTTGTTTGTCTGTCTGTTTGTCCGTATCTTAACCGCGCATCGCACAGGAACTACTGAATGTATTCAAATGAAACTTGGTATGATTTGAGTT
Source organism: Alsophila aescularia (assembly GCA_946251855.1). Lineage (NCBI taxonomy): Eukaryota > Metazoa > Arthropoda > Insecta > Lepidoptera > Geometridae > Alsophila > Alsophila aescularia. The sequence goes on along the minus strand of OX276375.1, from coordinate 11,349,933 downwards.
CATACTACGAGGTAGGACACTGAAAGCTTTTCATCCCTAAAAATTAAAGGGTTTCCGAAATATAGGGGTTGAAAGTTATTAAAAAGAACACGTATCACGCTGAAACGGACGGTTTTTTTTTCTGCAAATTGACACAGTCACGTATTATCTATACTTATAATAAAGCAATAGGTACGGAAAAGGCTGTAAAAAAATAAGATAAATAAAAAATGCTTTTGGGTGCTCAAAAACGGTATTAACACTTTTTTTTAATGTATGTATGTTTGTTTGTTCACGAATCACGTAAAATCTATTGGACAGATTGCAAAGTGGTTTTAATTCTTAGATAGCTTAGGGCTTCATTTAAAAACTGGTGTAATTGGTGTCTCAAACTGGTGAGTTAGAAGCCGAGCAGTGGATAAAAGTATTTTTCACGGCTAAAGAAATTTTGATCAAATGTTGGTATATTGGTCCTGGAGTAGCACATTATGGGTACTTTGAACCTAAAGAAAAGACCACGCGTGCGAAGCCGCGGGTACAGCTAGTAATACAATATTTATTTTATAGTTTCTATTGGCAACCGCTCTGGATGATGGGTCGAGTCAGACTGAATTTAATTATGATTAGAAGAAGCATTAACCAGCAAGATTGCTGATCAGGCTAAATGAAGCTGTAACACCTACCCCTTTTAGAGGAGACTTTGAGGTTGAATCAAAACTAAAGTCTCTGTTAAATTAAACTTGTGTTCTAAGCGGGGCAAAGCTACTGATTTCTATGTCTGAGACTGAGTCTTGTCCGTCTGTTATTTTAATTATTTGTGGAGTAGGTAGGGGCTGTATATTAAATGTTTTTAATTCGATGGAATGACGGATGTTGCCAGACATACAAAATTTCTTATATATTAAAAAGCTTAAGTATAACATAATTAAGAGAAATATAAAAAGAGTAATGGTAAAGTAATGTGTCCCATACTTTACAATGTATGGTTCATCCTCTATTTTCATTACTTTATTTAGTATTAACTCTAATTTAATATTATTTATTTAGTTAAATGCATCCAAATCCACATTTTTCAGAGAAATAGGAGACACATTATCTACATGGTCGTTAAACTTCACAATGTTACAACATGTATCATTAATTAAATTAAAATCAGGTAAATGGTTTATGGGTGAAGATATATTCAAAGTATTGTACTTATGTGGTGGTATATACTGGTATTAATGTGGTGATTTTACAATATCCAACTCATCCTTTAGGGATGGTAAGTATTCCTGTACCTAATATATTTAATTCTACAATTCCAGAGTTCGAACAGTCTATAGAAGTTTTACTTGGTTCTGATTGAACGTAAATCCATTTATTATTTTCTAATGATTTCCAAATATCAAGTATCCCGTAAATAAATTTTATTTCGCACTGTATTGGTTTTTCACTGATCACTTTTGACAATAGTTCACTTTCACAGGTGTATTTGGCGTCAGTCGCGTAAACGTTTGTTATATCACATATAAAGTTTCCCGGGCGTATGATTTTGCACTTATCTAAATCATTTAAATTATAATAGTGAGATTTGTCTTTGGTCATTGCAATAAATTTAAAATTAGGGGCGATTAGACCGAAAGCGTTAGACACTTTATTGTCATACGGTGTAGGTATGACAATAAAGTGCTATGAAAAAGCATATATTCCTTAATGTTAACTAGTGGTACTTGTAACACGAATACAATTTTGTTGTTCAAGTAGTAACATATCAACTTAGAAATACTTAAAATTATGTGTACAGTACTTATATCTAGGTTAACAGGCAATTCTAGGTCGCTAGGTAGATGTCTATAATTATTAGCAAGTTCTTGGTACAATTGTTGGGGTGTTATTGTAGGTGGATGTAGGACATTTTGGCTACTGAATAAAAGAAAGTTGATAATATCTTCTAACTGGAATGACAGTGTGAGAATTGATGTTTCAAGGCTATCAAAAATGTCATTAATATTAGCAAGTATTTGCAGCCCATTAGTTGTTTCAGAAATATTATTTATTTTAACTGACAATTTATCGATAGCTTCATTCAAGATATTTTCATTTTCTCTTATTTTCTTTATTGTATTACTATGAGATGTTATGATTGATGTTGTAACTAGAATATTTTCCTTAATTAATGAAATTAATTGTTTTTCATTGTTTTGCAAGGATTCAATTGCTTATTCATACTTCAGGGCGTCATTCTCGTCTAAATTACTAAAAATCTGTTTCAAAACTGTTCCAACACCTCCTATCCAGGCACCACGTTGACTGCGATTGTCTATCAAATGAGAGATGGATCCAAATTATTTACTTATGTCAAGAAATCGCGCTGTTAAGGGTTGTAACATATTGTGATATTCCACGTCAATTTCCGCAATCCGAGTTTGGCTACAAAAATACTTGGTAGTTTCTAAAGCAGCTTTCAAATTTTGAATATGTGGTTTGAAATGAGAAATGTCTATTGGTATTAAAACTTTTAACTTAGCATTATTAATTTTTAATATACCTAAATAATCAAATTAAAGGCCTGAGCTCGAAGTGATCGGCTGGATGAAATCTTGATCAGATTGACTCCGAACGGAACTGCATATAATAATTAAGCTAAGGTTAGTAAATCTATTTTATGTTTATTATCTATATTCATTTTTTAATATTATATTTAATTTTACAGGTTCACATAGATGCACCATCGTGAGGTGAGTACAAGGTAAGTATAACTACTTCTTAAATTAAATAAAAACTATTTACAGGTTTGTTCCGATGTCGGCTGGCTCCACTTGGTCAACGTGACGTCGGTTGATAAGCAAGGTAAGATTATTATTACCGTTTATCTTAACTATTTTGTAGGGCCCTTTCCACAGCGGCGAAAGCGCTTTACGCATCCTTAAAAGATTTTTCAGATATACATAGTCGCCAGTCTTATACCTAGCTGGTCGAGTATGTGTATCATAGTATGTTTTAGAGGATTCTTTAGATTTCCTTATGAAGTCCAAAGCTTTCTCTCGTGAGTATTTTAATCTGTTTTGGAGCATACGGACATAATCAGGATATGTAGCTCCTGGGGATTCATCATAGATAGACCAGTTCATTTCTAAGTGATTTAAGGCTCTTGTAAATATCTCCGTAAGTAGATTTGTCAAAGTGGTAAACTTTGAAGAACAGGAAATAATATGTTTTGCCTTCATGTGTAAATTATATGGTAGAGTTGAGAGGCCTTTCTTTATCTGTAATCTCAGAGTTATTGGGTATATTGTCAAGAATATTCTGTATAAAAGGATTGGATTCGTCAAGGTCAATAGAAGTAAGCAGAATAATGACTTTATATTTCAATTTGGTCATATCTTCGTTATGCTCTTGGATATTTGTATTGAAAGATTTATCTTTATTCTCCATAGCTTTCAGGAAAGTAGGATAGTCATCATCAGATAAACTTGGACAAGCGCTCGTGGATGGCTGGAAACTTAGATTGGAAAAATGATTGACCAGAAAATCATAGAACCTTCATCCTCTCCTTGGAGTTCTCCAATCTGGACAGTGCCTAAAAAGGTAGATTCACAAGGCCAACATAAATGGCGAATTGTAATAAATTATAGAAAGCTGAATGATATAACCATTGGTGAAACATACCCTATTCTACAAATATCCGAAATTCTTGACCAATTAGGAAACAGTAAATATTTTACAACTCTAGACCTCACTTCCAGCTTCCATCAAATCCTTATTTCTCCCGAAGACGTCCCTAAGACGGCTTTCTCTGTATCTCAGGGACACTTCCAATTTAATAGAATGCCATTTGGGCTAAAAAATGCGCCATCCACCTTCCAGAAACTTATGAATAACTGTCTTTCTGGCCTTCAAGGTACACGATGCTTCGTCTACCTAGATGATATAGTCATCTATTTTCATGATCTGTTTTCCCAGATCCATAACCTGAGAGCTGTCTTCGACAAAATCCGTGATTTCTGTGAAGCTTAGATTGTAATTTAAATGAAGTACAACAAGACTCACGTACGTCGGTAAAAAAAAAAAGAAAAAAAGTAGAAGCCAAATGATAATTGTAAAAACAAATAGAGAAGCTAAGTAGTATAGAAATCTACCAGCAAGCAGCAGATGAGATTAATTTAAAAACCTTCGAGAGCCAGCATTCATTGTCGATTGATCTTAGATAAATACGTCATTTTATTTTTATTTTTATTATATAAAACATTTCTCTATTATTAAGCTTTTTATCACGTGTAAACAAATCATGTCTATAAACGTTTCAACTTATCTCAGAAGTTGTTTCAACTTACTCGATACTAGGAGAGTTGAAACACGGGGAGTTGGTGTGTTTTTTAAGGAATATATCTTAAAAAGGTTTGAATAATATTGTTTATACGTTTGATTCAAATACCATTTGAATCAAACAGTGTACAGAACTAGACATCTAAAAAAATAAGTGCCATTATTAAGATGAGTTATGCGTGGTAATGTAAAAATTGTGTCGTCTCATCTCGGTCTCTGAATTGTGTAGGAGTAGGTAGAGCATCTGATTCTGTCTTTTCCTCAGTTGACCACATTTACGCTGTCAAGCAGCTGACGGAGAAGAGTTCAACCGACTCCTGTGTGTGACCTTCGTCTACTACGAGAAGACCTTTGAAAGTGTCAAACACTGGGCCGTGTTCAAGTCCGCTACGTGGTTATACATCGGGAGCTGTACCAGTGATGCATACCCAATAGCTATATAAGGGGGTGGGGGGGGCTACAAAGAGACACCATATCACCTAAACTCTTTAGTACGGCTCTAGAAGAAGACATGATAAAGAGGCTCGCATGGGATACCAAAAGTATTAACATGAATGGTGTCCACTTGTCACATCTGATATTTGCAGATGACCTCATCATATTTGCCGAGACCCTGGAAGATCACAAAGACTTGTTTTACGACCTTTGTTTGAGTACCTCTTTAGTGACGGGCCTGAGGATGAACATGTTCAAAACGAAAGTCATTACTAACATCTCCACCATCACGAATCCTGCCATTATAGTAGGAACAGGGAGGATATAGGTGGTGGATCATTATACGTATCTTGGACATAGTTTGTCCATTAGCAAATAGCACCAAAAAAAGGAGATATCCAGGCGAATACAGCTCGGTTGAGTGGCATTTAGTAAACTGAACGACGTCCTCAAATCGAAGACCATTCCACAATGCATGCAAGTCCCGCCTCTATAAACAATGTGTCCTACCTACCACATATGGTGCCGAGACATAACGCTCTCAAAGGAACCTATGTACAGACTAGGAGCTAAAAGCCATGGAGCGAGCCATGCTCGGCATCAAATTAAAAGACCGCATTCTAATGTCAAAATCTGATGCCATGGCTAAGCGTGGTGATGACTGGTGGAGAAAGCCTTTGACCGAGTGGCAACCAAGAACAGGCAAAAAGAAGGTCCGATGTCCACAGGCGCGATGGGTCAATGATCTCTTCAGGGGAAGGGAAAGACGTTAACGTCCAGCGAAAGGAGGCCTATACCCAGCAGTGGGTAGCGTATAGTGGCTGTAAATGATGGTGATGAGCATGGCTTGTGTTTATTGGTTAATTGTTGTCAATATCATTGTATAACTTTTCGACGGCCACCGTTTTGTTGCCATACGACGCTTGCTAGCGATGTTCGGGCTTAAAGACACAAATGGCCCGCGAGGAGATAAATATGTACAAATAGACATTTCTACAAAATAAATAATAGTTTAAAAAAACTAAAAAACACGCTTCATTATTTATTTTCTACTTTTTTTTTTTTTACAAACCTATAAGTGAAGCTAATATAAAGCGTATAAAAACAGGTCTTTGCGAAATATTTTGATAGAATAAATGGTTCTTTCTTTTCTATTTTCACAATAATAAGGCAAACGTAAAATCCCTAATTATCCTTCGCATTCCACGAGTGTCGATGGGCACATAAATTAATTATTTTCCTTTTGTTTCAAAAATTAGTGGAACTTGAAGGGTTTGGTATTTAAAAACCCCCTAATAGGCAACAAAAACTTATATAAAATCCGTTTTAATTTTGGCGTACGATCGTCTGCGCGCAGTACTCGTTTGAAACCATCTGAGATTGCCTAGAAGCGTGTGAAAACGGCATACATGACCGTTTTTTTGCCGTAATTAATAATTTGCCAGCGTGCAAAATTTGCCTTAGGGATAAAATTTCAATACAACCTTCCTTAATGCACCTCTAGGATACTCACGGAACATTTCCTCCAAATTTCAAACCTCGTCCATCGGCTTAGGCTGTGCGTTGTCTGTCAATCAATCACTAGGTAGGTATCATAGATGATACACTACGAGTATGTCACGGTATTGGTTTATAGGTGTTTATATAAGATAAATAAATAAGTCATAATTTCGTTTTCGGTCATGTTACGTGACAAGCTGTTGCGCGTAGATAATACTAGTAAGATAAGTCTAATATAGGATCGGATCGGAAGACGGAGCGTAAGAAGTCTTCAAAGGGGTGGACCGATGACCTGGTGAAAGTCGAGGGGAGCCGCTAGATGCAATGACAAGAAATTTTCCTACAAAAAGTCATAAACCTCTCAGCTTGTGTTAAGCAGAAGATGTCTTCCTACCGATGAGTACGATGATGATAATAAGCGCATTAAAAGCGATTCTACTAGGTATGTAACGGTTACTTACCTCTGCTACTTGGTATACTATCAAACAAATCACAAGCGCGCTTAACATCGTTTGGTACATCAATATCAGCCGGAATATAGATGAAACTGCTTCCATAGCCCTTGAACAAAATATACAGTTATCCTGAGAATACAGATATGTGGAGAACGATTTCCGCCAATCCCAAAAAAGACTTGATCGATGAAGGGGTACGAAATCGATAATATCCGCTTAACGGAAACCTTCAGTCGACGTCTGTTCATAAATATATCCTGAATTTGAGGCAAAATCTGACATGCTGTGCACATGCCTTTTCCACCGAATATGTTTAGAACTACAATATCCTCAAGCTTTGATATACAAGAGGCAGCGGATCGCACTTACTTATAAACAGATACATGCCAGGTCACAATTCTTTTTATCCTCTTGTTAAGCTCCAGTTGTACAGCCATTCTGCGAGGGTCTTGCTTCGGCAGGCTCACTACAGTCTCGTCCAATCCATCGAAAATAACTTCGAAGTCTAATATGATCATGTCCATGATGGAGTAGTAATGTAGTAAAAAATGGAGTAGCATGTAGACATAGACTGAAATATAATAAAATCCATATCCATACCAATATATCAAAATTAAACGTTGTCTGTTTGTTTGTTTGTTTATTTGGGGAGCTTTCACGCGATAACGGCTGGACATATTTAGAATGGATATAGCTTATACCCTAGAATAAAACAGGATACTTTTTATTTCTAAAAATTGCTAGTTTTCACGGGAAAACTGGAAAATGTTGATTACTCACTGTAAGGAACGGTTGTCATCACAGAATGGCCTGTGATTGCCATGGAAACGAAATAACTAGTATTTTTTGACAGACTTGTTATTTCACCATTGCATTGGTTTTTAATATCCTAGAAGAAAATAAGATGCTTTTTATCGCGATAAACAGTAGTCCACGCGTAAAAAGTCGCGGGCGGCCCTAATATAAATCCATATTTTTTTAATACATTATAAAAATATTAAATATATATAAATATTGTTGGTGCAGAAGCAGTTATCAAATTACAGATAACAAGTACAGATATCAAATTGATTCCTCAATATATTGAGGAAGCAATTCGTTATGTGTACTATACGGATAACGAATTTTTGTGTATTGGAAGTTGTCTGCAAGTCACTGAGCACATTGCTATTTTTTCAGGCGCAACCCCAATGTTGAAGGTAAAGACAGCATTGTTTAACTACCTCGCTCACTTGCTTACGTTTTTCGCATCAGGTATCTCGCTTACTTTATGCTGCATTATCCACTCAACTGAGCATTTTATAACTCTAGTTTACTCGCTTACGTTTTTTGCATCATCTATCTCGCTTTTATTTTATGCTGTTTTATCCTCACTGCTGTACCTGCGCAAACGTTCACAGAGCCTAACTTCACAACCACTAAGATTCGTTGCGACTACTGTACATTTTTTTATTTGATGTAAATTGTTGTTGTCTTTGCTATAGACCGTTACTACCAACCTTTATATGTGACTAGCTGTACCCGCAGCATTGCCCGCATGTTCATTTAACAGGGTAAAACCCTATTACCGCAAGTATGCAAACGATATTGCTGTGCGTACGTTTGGGTGCATGTATGAAATAAAACTATTAAATGAAGCATCTATGCTCGTGCCATAAAACAAGGAACTCCAAAATTGAAGTAATATGTGGTAATACTTTGGTGTAGATATTTTAATTTTGTATGCCTTGTTTTTGTAAGTAAATCACAAAATATATTTTCATTTTCTATTATGGCCTATGCACCATTTTGAGTTGACCAATTTTGATACTGCAATTATGTTCTAGAGCGTGCTTTTAATTTTTAGTAAAATTATTATTATTATATTTAATATGCGAAACAGTTTATACCATTAGCATTTTTTTTAGATCGGGATTATTTCAATTAAATGCAAAATGTTAAAGAAAATAGGCGGAATTTTATGCGAGAAATCTTGCAGCGTCTTGACATATCAGTTTTACAGAACTTAAGTAATTATTTTTCTACGCTTTTTCAACATAGCCTCTAAGCTAGAAAAAGCCTAGTTAACAAATCAATTTAAAAATCATGAAACTGTAACTTTATTTCCTTCCTATAATGTTTAACCGGCCTTGTTGCCTGCCCAACGGGTGGTGAAGCGTCAATGCCTAAAAATTAGTTAGTATCTTTTTCATTGATTATTTACGTATATTATAAATTAATAACCATATGGAAAACACTCGTATATAGTGCAGGCGCCCGCTCTCATGGATGTTATATCTTTGGTTTCATCCAAAACTCTGAGAGATGGCGTTAGCAGTCATTTCGCATGCATGTTTATGCATTCGAAGCTGGTCAGTGATTGGTCGACAGTTGAGTCGCAATGGATGCTTCTCAATCTCCGTTGTGATAAATTACTTCCCTCGGAAACATAATCATATTTAATTGAAAAGACTTGAAGTTCTTGTGAAAACTACTACTAATAACACTGCAGTGTCTGACGATTTGAAGAACTATAAGTGTACAGTGCCTTCACGCTTGGAAGTGCTGTTTTTATATTCGAATATTGTTGGAGCACCTACCCGCCGGTCTTCGGAGACGTACATCTGCTGTAATTCGTACCTCGAGGAGCTGCAGGTGTGCCTGGATTAATGAAGTGGTTAGTGGGCATATTAATTTACTGCATATAGTGGAGATACGAGTGTTATCCAATAGGAATTTTCAATTTTTTTGTTTTTTCAGCCGTAACGGTACGCGAGTACACACGGTATAGGCTATTTACACGCCATACCATCTGATGGTCCTTATCGAGCCAAGGATAGGTATAATTATTAACCTAACCAGCTATTTAGTTTGTTGATTTTATACGTAAATTGTTCGTGAAATCCCAAACATAAATAATTTTAACTTCCTACCCACTTTAAAAAATATCAACGAAAGTACATAATTCTCATAATTTTACGTATGTTTTGGTAAAATTCTTGTTCAGTAGGTACTTCATAACACATAATATACAATGGCAGAAGCAAGTCTAGAAACTTCGCTAGTCTTACTTGAACATAAGAGAGAAATGCTATACCAACGTATTAATCGTTTGTATAACTCCTCGAAAAATATAACTTCGTTCGATTCGAGATCGAATGAGAACTTCATGACCGAGTCAGAAACGATTGATGACATCCGCGATAAGTTTGAGTCGATTGTAGATCAAATTAATCAAATTAAGTTAGCTTTGAAACCAAGTTCTACCCCCGACTATGCTAGCTTAGACTCGTTCGAGGATTTGTATACTAGAGTGAAACGGACTAGAAATAAAATAAATAATGACTCGATTTTACTATCGCGAGATAACGTCAATACATCAAAGGATGTTACTACGCATAACTTGCCACCAATTTCATTGCCGAGTTTTGACGGGAAAACGGAGAATTGGCCGGTTTTTTTACGAGTCGATTAAATCAAACATACATAACAACAATCTGTTGTCTGACTCACAGCGTATGCAATACTTAGCAGGTAAACTGACACACAATGCGTTGAAAGTTCTCGCTGGTATCGTACCGACAGGTGATACCTACAATATCATATGGAATAGTTTGGTGAAAAAATATCAAGATAAGCGTGCTTTAGGTATACACTACTTGAACAATATACTTGATTTCAAGAGTTGTTCTCAGAATGCTAATAGCTTGGATTCGTTCGTAGAGAGATATTCGGCGTCAATCGTAGCTCTGAAACAGTTAGGTATAGGTGATCTAATAGATTTTATTCTGTTACACTGTGCCATTCGAAAGATAGATTGTCAAACTGTTCAAACCTTTGAAATGTCTGTTCGAGGCACGGAAATACCTACGACTAAAGACCTAATAAGCTTTATGCAGGATCAAGTTAAGATCTTAGAACGCTCGAACTCCGCTGCCCCTACGTAAGCTCGCGAAGCAGCTCGAGTAAGCCGCCCGCTTCTACGTCACGCAACCCGCGCGCTCATACCTACAATGCGTTCGTAGCGAGTGATAATGTACCTACGCAGGCTGGTGCCTCTGCTATGCTTGCGCCTGCGCTCGCTCCGTTATCGCGCTGTGCGTGCTGTAATGATAATAGCCATATTCTGCTAGATAATTGCGCGAAATTTAAAAACTTGAATGCAAAGGCGCGTTTTGATTTTATTAAATCGAAACGTGGTTGTGTTAATTGCCTAAGTGTTTCACATAGTCTAAAAGATTGTAATTCGTGTTCTTTTTGCGAGTTTTGCAAAAAACGTCATAATAATATTTTACATTTTAATGATAAAAATATAAATTCTAATACACATATACATACCGCTGAAATAATTGACAGCGTGCCGTCGATCTTGCCTCCGCCGCCGTCCCGTGACTCCCGCGCGTCTGCCATCTCGCCTGCGCTGCAGTTAGCCGTCGCTCAGACGAATCCGATACCTCGCTCTTCTATCCATATAAATAAGGAAGATATTGGCGTACGTGCCGAGTTGCATAATATTCCAAGTGAAATATCGCCGTCGCCACATGATGCCTCCGTGCTACTTGCTGCCGAAGTTAAGTCTTGCACCGCGGTCTTATTGTCGACCGCACAAGTATATGCGCGTCCGAAAGGTAGTACGGGACAGAAGAAGGTAGTTAGGTGCCTGATTGACAATGGTTCACAAAATAATTTAATTACGACTGATTAAATGATGACTGGCTGTCGGATGCTCAATTTGCCAATAATACCTTTGAGTAATTCTTTTGTCAAAGGTATTGGTTCGACATCTCGACCGATCATCGGTTACGTATATTTCAGTATTGAATCCCTCGTATATCCGGAACATAAATATACTATACATGCGTTAGTGGTAGAATGCATTACCGACCAATTGCCATCGCACTTCATAGAATGGGATAATGACTTGCAGCATCTACAGGGCTTGCCACTTGCCGATTTAAACTGGAATATTCCCGGAAATATTGTTGTTGTGTTGGGTGCTCAGCTCTTCCCATATATTTATTTAGGGAATAGGGTCGATTCTAGTTCGCGTGCGCCTCCCGTGTTTTTGACTAAGTTTGGGTATGTTTTGATGGGAGATTACGTACGTAATGACGTCATACCTACCGCTACCTATACTGCGTTAGCTTTAAATGACCTATTGCAGAAGTTTTGGAAATTAGAGGACGTACCCCAAACTCGTTTGTTATCACCTAAAGAGACGGAATGCGAGAACATTTTTACGTCTTCCGTGACGCGCGACGATGTGGGTCGTTATATAATATCTTTGCCATTTTGTAAAGATCCGACTGAACTTGGCAATTCTCATGCAGCCGCCCACCGTCGACTTTTGTCATTGGAAAGGAAGCTTCGTCAATCACCTGTCTTAAGGGGGTACTATAACCAGGTGATTCAAGAATACCTCAACAATGGTTATCTTAGTCAAGTAGCTGACTTCGAACTTACTGACGGTTATTATATAGCACATCACGCCATAATAAGACCGGACAAACCAATGCCACGCATAGTCCTAGACCCAAGTACCAGAACTCACACTGGATTGTCATTGAATGACGTATTGCACGTTGGTCCAAATTTACAAACCGATCTGTTCTTGTTATTGTTACAGTTCAGATTATTTCCCGTAGCAATGAACGCTGATATAAAACAAATGTATTTACGTATTGGTGTATCTGTTGACCATCGTAAATACCTGCGTATATTGTTTAGGTTCAATGAGAATGATGTAGTGCGCACCTTTCAGTTCAACTGCGTTCCTTTTGGTCTCAAGTCAAGTCCATACATAGCTATGCGCACTGTGCGACAGCTGGCTACTGACATGAGTCCACATTACCCCGAAGCCGCAAAAATAGCAGAGACCAGTCTATACATGGATGACTTGGTATATTCAGCTTTAGATCAGGATACCGCGAAACAGCTATCTGATGAACTAATAAAGATGTTTAAAGCAGGCGGTTTTGCCTTGGTGAAATGGTCAAGCAATTCATCAAATTTAATGAATAACCTCCCCGACTCACATCGTAAATTACTAGATTTCGACTCGGAAAATACCTCTTCCAAGGTCTTAGGTCTATCCTAGGAACCTGCTGCTGACAATTTCTTTTTTATGGCCTCTCCAATTACAGAGAAATGTACGAAAAGAAATATACTCTCGGTGGTAGCGCGATTGTTTGACGCACTAGGTTTGGTCGCTCCAGTGATTCTTTACGCCAAACTGCTTATCAAAAAATTGTGGCTTTGTAACAGTGGCTGGGACGATCCTGCACCGGAGAATATAGTAAAACGATTCTCCGCACTTGCCCAAGAATTTCCTTTGCTGGATACTTTAAGAATTCCACGTCACGTAGGTGTTGCTAATGACTGCGTAGTTCGTCTAGTCGCCTTTTCTGATTCCAGTATGAACGGATATGGGAGTGTAATCTTCGTTCACTGTACCTACCCTTCAGTTATCAAGGTCAGACTTCTTTGCGCTAAGTCAAAAGTATCGCCGACCAAAATAACAACTCTCACCCGCCTTGAGCTATGCGCTGCCGTGCTCATGTCTAAACTAGTGAAAACTGTCAGAGACGCTTATGCTGCTCGCATTTCGATTGCAGAAATATTTGCGTTCTCAGACTCAACGATTGCTTTATCATGGATCCACTCATCCCCGCATCGTTGGTCAGTTTTTGTTGGCAATCGCGTCGCTCAGTGCCAGGAAAACTTAGCTCCTGAACATTTCTATCATGTCGCCGGAGTAGAAAATCCTAGTGATTGCCTCTCCCTGGGCATGCTGCCGTCACAATTGGTCTCACATGGTCTATGGTGGAACGGCCCGTCATGGCTTTGCCATCCTCCCGAAGATTGGCCAATTAAGAGCTTCTCTCTCACTAGTTGTGGAGAACTTCCGGAGCATAAGGCAAATATATTGACTGTAACCTCTCAGCTCGAGCAACCTTTGCTGTACAAGTTGTCTCAGCGCACCTCATCATGGGACAAATTATTGCGCATAATTCGATACGTACTTAAATTTGCACGACCGAAGGTTTCTATGGAACTTATACAGGGTCTGTTAGCTGCGGAACGAGCTATGATTCGCGCTGTACAATCTGTGCATTTCAGCCGAGACATTGAGCTTCTTAAAGCCAATAAATTACCGGCAAAGAAACTTCAAAATCTAGCTGTTTTCGTGGACGAAGAAGGCATTTTACGGATTGGCGGAACGCTCTCCAAATCGGTTCTTCCCTTTGATGCTAAATATCCTGCCCTTCTTCCCAAACGTGACCACATTGTGGACATAATCATTCAACATTATCATGTTATGAATTGTCACACTGGACCAGGACTGCTCATGTCTATCTTACGACAGCGGTTTTGGATATTAGATGCCAGGACTGTCGTGAGATCCAAGGTTCGCAAGTGCAATACTTGCTTTAAATTAAATCCGTCTCATCCGACGCCAAGAATGGCAGACCTTCCTGCGTATCGCGTCTCAGAAGCGAAAGCCTTTGTTCATACAGGGGCTGATTATGCTGGCCCTATCCGCATAACCTTGTCTCGGCGCAGAGGCCAGCATGCACAAAAGGCGTACATTTGCCTGTTCGTGTGTCTAGTGACCAAGGCTGTACACATTGAGCTGGTCTCTGATTTGACTTCTGATTGTTTTCTGGCGGCATTCAAACGCTTTATCTCCCGTCGTGGTCAAATTTCCTTCCTGTACTCGGACAATGTATCCACATTCGTGGGGGCAAGGGCCCAGCTAGATGAGCTTTATAGCTTCTTGTTGAGCTCTACTTTCAAGTCGTCTCTTTCAAGGGAGTTCGAAAGCCGCCGAATAGAGTGGAAAATGATTCCACCCAGGGCTCCACATTTTGGAGCTATGTGGGAGTCTAATATCAAAAGCCTAAAATCACATTTATATCGTGTGATTGGTAGTCAGCTTCTTACGTATGAGGAGTTGCAGACCGTTTTAGCGCAAATCGAGTGCATTATGAACTCCAGGCCCCTTAATCTGGTCACGTCCGATCCTCATCCAGAAGTGATCACGCCTGCGGATTTCTTAATGTCGACTCCGTTGCAATACTTACCGTCAGCTCACTCATCTGATAAACGCATTAATCTGATGCAACGTAAACAAGTATTGGACAGTATGGTCCAGTCTTCTTGGAAAAAATGGCGTCTAGAGTAACGCTGCAAGTCAGGCAAAAATGGACTACTCCAGACAAACCTATTGAGGTCGGAACTGTCGTACTTGTGGGACAGGACGATTCTCCGCCTTTAAGCTGGCCGTTAGGTGTTATAACCGATGTCTACCCAGGTGCAGATAATCAAGTCCGGGTAGTGATGGTTAAAACTAAATCTGGTAGCTATAAGCGACCAGTTGTCAAGGTATATCCTATACCAACTCAATAATATTATTTAACTCTTAATTATATATAAACCATTAATTTTAATCATAATATTTTTATTATTGCTCACTATATAGTCATCCACCGTTCTGGATTAGTCATGGAGTTTCTCTTAAATATATTGTCTTAATATAACTCTCATAGTCTGTTTTGAAAGTCTCGTGACCTTCCAAGGCGGGGTGCATGGTGAAGCGTCAATGCCTAAAAATTAGTTAGTATATTTTTCATTGATTATTTACGTATATTATAAATTAATAACCATATGGAAAACACTCGTATATAGTGCAGGCGCCCGCTCTCATGGATGTTATATCTTTGGTTTCATCCAAAACTCTGGGAGATGGCGTTAGCAGTCATTTCGCATGCATGTTTATGCATTCGAAGCTGGTCAGTGATTGGTCGACAGTTGAGTCGCAATGGATGCTTCTCAATCTCCGTTGTGATAAATTACTTCCATCGGAAACATAATCATATTTAATTGAATTCATATTAACTTGAAGTTCTTGTGAAAACACTGCAGTGTCTGACGATTTGGAGAACTATAAGTGTACAGTGCCTTCACGCTTGGAAGTGCTGTTTTTATATTCGAATATTGTTGGAGTACCCACCCGCCGGTCTTCGGAGACGTATATCTGCTGTAATTCGTACCTCGAGGAGCTGCAGGTGTGCCTGGATTAATGAAGTGGTGAGTGGGCATATTAATTTACTGCATATAGTGGAGATACGAGTGTTTTCCAATAGGAATTTACAAATAGTTTTTTCAGCCATAAGGTACGCGAGTACACACGGTATAGGCTATTTACACGCCATACCAAAGGGTGAAAAAAATAATATAATACAATGACGTTTCCGGTTTGGACGTCAAAATTGTCAACACAGTATACTTCCCACCCAGTTTTTTAAACCAAATGAGGTTGAATTAACCTTACTGGCGTTAATTTTTTTAAGAGTAAGCGTAATTCAACCTCTGCGATAAACAGAATAATAATATAGACTGTGCTATAGACAAAATGGTACGTCAATATAAAACCTCTATAGAAAACATAATACTCGTAGCAAAGGGAATACAATGCATTATAGTTAATGGAGGAAGTGTAAAGAATTGTTGTTATAATAGGGTATGTTAATTTATTTAATTGTTTTGCACAAAAATAGTGTAGGTACAAGGAAGGACTTAATGCTAAACAGTATTATGTACCAGTCATCCAGGTCGTGAAAGAAATAATAGTACAAAGGGCGTGTTATTGAACAATAAATACGAAAGAAAACAAGGTTTGGATATATAAAATATTTTGTGTAAGGAGTTGTTACTAATAGAGCTAATAAAGGACAACTGTTTCCCTGCACAGTGAAACAGCAGCAACATATCTAAACATATTGTTTTGTAATCTCGCCAAGCAATAACAGATTGAAAATAGTTCTTATTCAAAAGCTTAGTCTGTTACACTAGATAGGTAATTGAATAGGTAGGTACCTGCAATATCTTGAAACATTATATTTATCACGCATAAGTACTTACTTGCCTATCTAATTAAGTGGATAAAATAATTAAAATCTCTAAGACTTGTTTCAAAGGTCACTAACAGTAACATAACCTACAAAACTTTGTAGCCGAATAACAATTATTCCTGGCCTCCCCAAAAAATATATCTAAGACTACCAATCTCAGGAAATGATGCTGAATTACTAGCGATATTTTTTTGTATTAAGACGCCGTGAATTTGACTGACAAAAAAGTATGTATGGGAGTTCGCCATTGTTCTTTGGGGCTGTTCCGGACATTTGTTTATTTAAATTTTGGTTTATTTATACAAGAGGTTGCTTCTACAATAATATACCGAAAAAATATTGCCGTACCATTTTAGATCCGGGTCAAACCCTAACTTTCCTGGGCTATTTGCACAAGTGTAAATTCGCGCATAAAATCATTAAGTGTTGTACTAGCCGAGAGGTGATAAAGTAGCGGACGGGTGAAATTATGACAACCAAATATCCACATAAAAATATGACTTATAAGTAACTACCTAATTAGTTTGAAAGTTTCAACAATTGGTTTGGGTTAGCGCAAATGAAAAAAAATGAACTTTTGTTTTAGAAATATTTGAGTAATGATTTAGACAAAATAATGATATAGATCTTATTTTTAAACGATTGCCCAATAAAAGGAGTGTTGTTTTTAGCGTTCATGTATGTTTGTATGTGAGTTTCTTTATTCCACCATAACTTTTAAATGCCTAAACAGATTGAGGTGTATGGGGTATCGTTAGAATCCTTACATCACCCGGGTAACGTAGGCTATTTGTTTTTTGAAAATATTAATTATGGCAGCAGTATGGCACCATTATCAAACTCGTTTTTTGTTGAAATTTACCATACGGGTATCAAATTGACGGTGTTGATAAGCCCATTCCATCAATATTTAATTTTTTGGCAAAAGCTCTTTTTTGGCAGGGCCGTCGTGTTTTTTTAGCTCTTAATTTTAAATAATGTTCAAATTATAATAAACATCTTCATTACATTCTAATCATAGTTATGTTATTCCTTCAGTGCAGTGGTGTTATTCCTTCCATCAAATCCACGTTCGATGGAGTCATATAAGAAGATGGTTGAGGATGGACGATGGAAGCATAGCATATTTCATCGTCGTCAGAGATTTCCTAGTCTTCGTCGTCATCTTGACTATCGACACTATCTGAGCCGTCATCACTCACACAGATAATTATCTGTTCTGTTACACTGTGAATCAAGTGGTCACTTTTTGCATTATTCTTCTTCTATACTTTTCACTTTGTTGCATAGCACCTCTTATTCTCGCGCTTCTATTAAATTAACTTTTTCTTTTACAAATTCAATCGTATTATATCGTATTTATATTCCATTTTTCATTTTTACTTCCGACGTACTGTTTGATAGTAAACCATGCCATCTCAATGGGGTTGAGGTTTGAGTAGTATGGAGGCAGTCTTAAAATATTGTGATTTTGTTCGGCCAAAATGTTATCTATTGAACATTTTATGAATTGTTCTTTATTTGCTTTGATTAGTTTGTATAGTTCCGGTTTCAACACATGTAACGTTGTAAAGTTACTTTCCTATTTCATTATTAAAAAACAAAATAAACATACATATAGGCATAGGCGCGGCAACCAGTGCGGGCGCATTCAAGCTACGTCGCGCTGCCTAAACGAGTCAGGTAACTGTTTATGTGAGAACGGAGGCTGACGGGCCGTGAGTGCAGCCCGCCGCTGCCTCAGCCGACAGACAGATTTAGATACCAAAGCAGGAGCACGTACGCTGACTACAATTTTTAAAAAGCGTCTTCACACCATGACCATGATTTCTCTACAGTATTTTGTTCAACCCCTCTTCTCCCCGCTATCTTCAGGATGGTTTCCATTTCCTCCACACTTCCCGCAATAGTAGACTAAGGTCATCAGACAACGTTATGTTAAAGACCGCTGTCCACAGAACGACTTTCTACGATTGGTCATATTCAGTCGAAGCTGTTCGATTGTGGAATGCCTTACCTGTTGATATTAGACGCACACCTTCGCTCAACGTTTTTAAACATCGTATTTAAATGTTCTATTTATCACTAGCTGAGCTGCTACGTCTTAAACCTGTTATTATTATTTATGTAGGTACGCATTTTTATATATTACAGTATTACGTAAATATCTACTAGGTTTATATCTTTTATTCCTATTTTCTATTGTGTTTTCCCAATTAATATCATTATTGTTTTGTAATTTTTAAGTGCTTATTTATAGTTTATGTATTTATTTATAGGTTGAAAACCACCATCCCTATTACCTCTGTTAATCTTTTCCGTGCACGGTTGTCTGGAAGAGATCGCTCTGCGCGATAAGACCGCCCATTGTAACACTTTATTATTAATTTTGTTTGTTTAGTTGTAAGATTTTTATTTGTGTGGTTATTAGTAAAGATCTATCTATCTATCTATCACACTTTGTCAGTGCTTACTTTGATTGTCATCGAAATAATTTAAAAATTTACTAGTCTTGTGATCACCCCATATTGGATAAGTGTGGAAATAATACGTATCCACATAACAGCTTCTTTTCAAATCATTATATTCTGCGGGAACCGTAAAATTTTTCGGAATGAAAATAATTTTTTGTCTTACCTCGTAGTATGAACCCAAATTTTAATAATACCAGGTTTCATTTAAATTCAATCTGTAAATTCGACTTGAAGCGCGGCCAAAACAGACAGACACACAGAGAGAGACACACAGAGAGACAAAATTGAAAAAAGAATAGTTTTGGTTTCAGTATCGAATATACAATACCCTCCAAAAAAAACCTAAATTACTTCAATGTACATAAACAGATGAGATGACCATTCGTCACATTAGATATTTCATTGCTATCCCTGATAGGTCACATTCATAATACGTCACTTTGTGCATCTATACATTAGCATTGACTTACCATCAAATGTCAAAATATACATTGGGCAGAGCAATGATTGCATTAAGAAGAAAATTTCGTAATTTGGACTGCGGTAAGCGTCATCTGTAGGGATCCAGACAGGGAATATTAGAGGTCTTTGCGTGTGCTCATCTTGAGAGGCTATCAGGCTTTGGTACAGCAGCAGAACTACTGGTTTCGACACAAACATCACTGCGATCATAGCCATAGGACCCAACCATGCGCAGAATAACTTCCACACCAGCAACTGGACTTCCAAAAATGGTTTCCTGAACGCAAAAAAAAGACTCAAATAAAAATTTAAAAATGTATTAACATAACATAAGAGGGGTTTTTTTATCGCTGTCTATGCAATCGTTTGGCCACGATCTCACCTGATGGAAAACGATGATGTGGTCGAAGGTGTAGCACGTTTGCTTAGTAGATACCTATTCACTCATGACTTGAACACACCAGGGTTATATTTTACCGGAAACACTGACGAGGGCAGGGCATTCCACTCTTTCGAAGTTCTTATAATAAATGAAGAATCGTAACGCTTTGTTCTTGTGCGAGGTATTTCAACCATAAAAGGATGGCGTTTTGCCGATCGTCCAGTTGTACGGTAATGGAAAGGTGATGTAGGAATCAGATTGTGCAGTTCTTGTGCACACTCTCCATAGTGCATATATTCTGGGTGCTCATAAGAGTTAAATTATAGTAGCAGTTGGCAGTTAAGTCGGTACCTGTGATGGTACGAAAGAATAAGTTCAAGATTAACTGCCTTAACATGGTGTGTCTCTATAATATTACCTACGTAGGTAGTGGTAGATTATAATTATATCGGTTTAAAACGGAAGCTTTCCAATTCCACCATAATTAAACCTTACTACTTTACACGTCATTGAAACCTTAACATATTTACGGACTATCTATGACTTGACTACACTAAAACAAACCTGTGCCTGGGGCCCAAGCTGCAAATGTGTTGAAAATCAGAGGCTATCTCTTCTATTAGGCTTAAAATGTTGGCTTTGTGTAAGAAAAATCCGCATGTCACAGTGAACATAGAACCCAGCAGCACGACATAGAAGAAGCTCTCGCAAGCCAACGAATGGTCCTCGGCAACCAATCCATGGTACATGGTCAAGGAATTTAGCACAAGGCCAACTAAGGCCATTCCAATATTGAAAAAAGATATTACGAACCTACAACAAAAATAAAAACATAGATAGAAATAAATGAGGAAAAAACGATTAGTTATGTTCTCGCTAAGCAGACGTTAAATGTCAAAATCATATTAACTTTAAATTAAGGGTAACTGAAAAGATGTCAACACTTCCCAACATGCACTGTTGGGAATTGTGACATATTTTGAGTCATCGTCTGACTCTGTGCTCTGGCTCAGAAACCTGGGTAGATTCAGAAGAATATATGTATATAATATATATATATACAAATATATACCCGCTTTGCACGCGTGGTCATTTCTCAAGATTAAAAGTACTTTATGTACTATTCCAAGACCTAAAATACCAATATACCAACATTTGATCAAAATTACTTCAGCCGTCAAAAAGTTTTTATCGATTGCTCGGCTTCTACTCATCGGCTCAAAATACCAACCGGTCAAATACTAAGCTATCTAACAGTGAAAACCGCATCGCAATTGGTCCTGTAGTTTTTTCGTGATGCGTGAACAAACATACAGACAAACAACACTGATACTAAATCATTGTTTCTATTAAAAATAATAATTTTTCACATGTATATTTTAACGGTTTTGATGTTATTAGGCACTTATTTATATAAATATGAAATAAAAATACCTTATAAAAGAATCTCTCCTCCAAAAAAATATTCCCTGAATTGCAAGTACAATAAACAACTGCGGATGAAAATTGTATATATTAACATCGGTCCTACCAAAATCATAATATTTTTTATAAATCAAATCCTTAATCTTTTGAATGCAACGCATTTTGTAATAAAAGTCACGTTTTCTTCTGATGACACTCGGATAGTGAGTTAAAAGTACAGGGTTATGAATTTATTACTTATTAAAATAAGTAGATATCACATTAATCCGATCGAATCATGATGCCGTCAAAATTGGCCCATAATGAGGTTTATCCAATTAGTAGGCACTGCAATATGGATAACAGTAGTTATTTGAAAGCCATATGTCTTGATTCTCACTTATTAATGTATAATTATTACAGAAAACTAGGTTCCTAAGTAGGACAAAAATTGGTTAATCGATGATAGTTTGATTATTTGATCACAGAATTTTATTTCTAAAAAAGATAATTTTGCAAATTTACTATGTAAATTTTTTTTTTTATAGCTTATAATAAAACTGTAACGGGTCCAATTCTGTACGTTGAAGCTATTTTGTTTTTTTTTTATATTGTAGTCTATATTCGATACTGAAATCATGTCTGTCTGTATCTTGGCTAGGCATTACGCCGAAACAACTGAATGAATATAAATGAAACTTGGTATGATTTGAGCTCATACTACGAGGTAGGACATAAGATACTTATAATCCCGAAAAATTAAAGGGTTCCCGCAGGATAGGGGTGTAAAATTATTTAAAAGAGCACGTAGCATGCTGAAACTATAGGATGGATGTTAATACATTTTGTCACAGACATAGTTTATAAGATGTTAAAAATTATGGATACTTTTTATCCCGAAAAAATAACGGGTTCCTGAGGGATATGGGTCCAAATTCTGTACATTAAAGATATTGTGTTTTTTTTTGGTGGGTACTCGATTTTCGATAATGAAGCTTAAACAGTTTGTTTTTTCATTTTTGTCTGTATGTCTGTCTGTCTGTATTTTAGCCGTGCATCACGCCGCCGGAACGACTGGATGGATTCAAATGAAACTTGGTATGATTTGAGTTCATACTACGAGGTAGGAGATAGAATACTTTACATCCCGAAAAATTGATGGGTTCTCGCAAGATAGAGGTTGAAACTTATTTAAAAGAACACGTACCACGCTGAAACTAATGGACGAGTTTTGATGCAAATTGGCAACGTCTTAAGTTATATGATGGGTTAAAATTGAGGACACGTTTTATCCCAAAAAACTAAAGGGTTTCTGCGGTCCAAAGTTATGTTAATATCGAAGTAATAAATAATATTTTTTGGATGGTTCTCTATACTCAAGCCAAAACTGTTTCACTTTTTATTTTTGTCTGTCTGTCTGTTTGTCCGTATCTTAACCGCGAATCGCAACGAAACTACTGAATGAATTCAATGGTATAATTTGAGTTCAAACTACGAGGTAGGACATTGGATACTTTTCATCTCGAAAAATTAAAGTGTTTCCGCAAGATATGGATTGAAAGTTATTAAAAAGAACACGTATCACGCTGAAACTACTGGACCGTTTTTGTTATGCAAACTGACACAGTCATGTATTTATACTTATAATATAAAAAAGACCGTACAATGAAGATAAATTAAAAAATGCTCTTGTTGCTTAAAAAAAGGTATTGAACATGAATGTAACATTCTTTTTAATCGTGTCTTTCTGTCTGTTTGTCTGTATGTTTGTTTGTTCACGCATCACGTTAAAACTACTGGATCGATTACAATGCGGTATTAATTGTTAGAAAGCTTAGGGTTTGATTTAAAAACTGGTGTAACTGGCATCCCAATCCGGTTAGTTAGAATCGAGAATTGATTAAAGTACTTTTGACGGCTAAAGAAATTTTGATCAAATGTTGGTATATTGGTCCTGGAATAGCACCTAAAGAAAAGACCACGCGTGCGAAACCGCGGGTACGGAAAGTTCAATGTTGAGTCAACTATTGTACCCAAACCGCGCATGCTCCGCTAATTGTTGGGTTGTTAATAAAATAACTTGCAGGTGGATAACGCTTTCTTAAAGATCCATGTGAAATTTTTTAGTAGTATTTAGAAAAAATGTTTTATGGGCACACCAATTTCGAATGTTGTCCTTAGTCACGCTGCAACAACATTATATCTTCGTGATCGCGAATTCCCCTGTATAGATGGAGATCGTCAGTGAACATTTGGTACCTGGATTTTATTTCTGAGCATAAATTATTAACAAACACCAGTATAAATAAGGGGGCAAGATGGGAGCCTTGATGCACTCCAGACGAAATCATAATTGGTACTGATTTAAAGCCTCTTATCTTGATTAGTTGGAACCTTTTTTGAAAGTATGATTCACACCACCTGAGCAAGGAGCCGCAGATACCAGCATGACCCAGTTTCTGTACAAGCAAGCTATGGTTGACTTTGATGTAGTCAACCATAGCTTACTAGAGTTTGTAGAAATCTGTTTAAATAACATGGACTTAGTGCTTCCTTTCCAAGGCTCCAGAAAACGATGCTGACCAGGATTGAATAACGGTTTTAAATGAAGGATAATGGTATTGAAGGATAATGTAAGAAAAAATATTGTTATTTTTAAGTATTTTGTATTTATTGATTAGCTTGAAATATGTGTTTGAAAAAAAGCTTATCCAAACTTAGATGCAAGTTTAATTAAAAATTAATTGACATTAGTTTATAAAAAAAGTAAAAGCACGCATATGAAGTTAGCATTATCACCGGCTCCATCAACAAACCTTCGTCACCTGTGTAGAGTAATGAGTAGGACCTATCAGAACAAGTCAAATGAGCCGAAACTATGAAGATGACTGTAATAAGCCATTGAAGCGATCCACCAACAGAACAGCTTGATGGTACCAAAGTTTTATATCACTACGAAAGTAAGAAGTGAATTCTAAGATTTCTTTATAAATAAAGTTATAGGCCAGTAAAGCTAACAAAATAAAAGCTTGACTGTTGCTTGTACATGTGAGTCCAAGTACAAGCAACAGTCAAACCTTTTGTGTATGTAGTTATCTACATAATTGGTGTGAAAATATTTTGCTCGTGTGAAATATCTGAATTATTTACTAATTTTGGCTATTTGCTGTTCTTTTTGCTGATTGTCGCAATATGTTGAAATATGAATACGATGTACTCATTATCTGAAACAATTGAGGAATAGTAAATTAGAAATTAACAAATATGAAGAGACAAGCAAGTTCTTCGGCTGTAACTTTGCCCCAATGACAAAATCATAAGTATACCTACAGGTCGATTAGGGAAAAATAATGGGGCATAAATGGTAGGTATATATGTAGCACGAAAAACTATAAAACATTTTTATTATATATCTATGTAACGCATGCACCCTCGCAGTCTCTCTCTCTCTCTATCTCTCTCTCTCTCTCTCTCTCTCTCTCTCACACACACACACACACACACACACACACACACACTCAAACACACACACACACACATATACGCGCGCGCGCACACACACACAATTTTTTTTTTGTGAAAACCAACAAAAAATGCATAAATTTATGAAAGGCCGGAGGTTTATTTAAATAAAAAAAAAACTTTTTTGGTAGTTTGAAGTATAATATATGTATCCCTTTGAAGAGAGAAACACACAGATTCGATAATAAATGCGAGATTATATTTAAATCGATTTAAATCGGTTAAACGGTTAAAGTTAACTTCCATGTTTTTTTTTGGTTGCTGTAGCGATCAAGGGGAATTCACCGTCCTAGAATTTGGTTGCTGCAGCGCCAAAGGGGATTGAGCGGCTAACCGATGTCCACGGGCTCCAGGATACAAGCCTGGCCAGTTTGGAGCCCGCTGCACAGGCTAATAATAATAATAATAATATTAACATATATATATATATATATATATATGTTATTATTATTATTAGCCCATGAATCGGAATTGTTTATTTTTGTACAGTTACAGTTACAGTATTAATTCGTATAAGATGGATAAAAGTTTTTTGTGTATAACAATTACCTAACTTATTTTTTTCATAGTTGCGGCTCCGTATAACAAGCTATTACGCCTTTATTCGTCTATAATTTACGATGTTATGGCATTGGTAATATTATCCTTTAAGTATACTTTTTAAATTCAATTTTATAGACAAAATAAAACGTTACTTTTACATTGTTTAGGACAAATCAGTAAAACAAAGTTAATCGTGAGAATACATGTTTACTGGTTTATTTACCCGGCTACAGCAAAGCAAGGGAAGGGTTATACGTTAAACAGACTATGTATGCATGTATTTATGTATGTGGTAACGGTAACGGTTGTCTGGAAGAAATCTCTTTAAGCGATAAGACCGCCCATTGTACTCTATTTAAATTAAATTTCTATTCATGTTTATGATTTATTTGGTGTGCAATTAGTGTGCAATAAATCTTTCTATCTATCTATCTATGTGGGTATGTGGATGTTCCACCATAGCGTCATATCTATCTATGTGGGTATGTGGATGTTCCACCATAGCGTCATATCTATCTATGTGGGTATGTGGATGTTCCACCATAGCGTCATATCTATTGGGTATTATTAGGTATTCTGTGCTATTGGTTCTATTTTGACAAGCGAGGTGTCAATCGATTTGCCTTCAGGTATAGTGTCAAGGGCTTTTTTTTACCCGTCCACTGCTAGACAAAGTAAGGGTTATGTGTTCAAATTAAAATCTTGGTCCGATTTTGACAAGCGAGGTATCAATCGATTTCATCGATCGAATTGGTTAGATTTTTTCTTCATGTCATAGGCTGTTAATTTTACTACGACAAGGCAAAGGAAGGGTAATTAGTTAAAACAAATAACTTAACTTTTTTGTTCTATTTTTTTTATTCTCATAGTTTGGTTGGTTTGTTTCATTTTTTACTCATTCTGATAAAAAATTACAGGTGAAGATGAAACAATAAATTATTTTATAAATACTTTGTGATTATTTGTTATAATTTGAGTTATTTTATCTGGTTTTATTCTTATTAAAATACACTAAGCCATATAAAAAAAATACGTATGAAATTACCGCTTTATTTGGTTGTACCGTCAATTTGAAACTAGTTTTCTATCTTACAACAACCGGATTTAAAAACTGGTTGTTCGTCCCGGACTGCGACAGAGCAGACCGGGACTAAACACTAGTAGTTGAAGTATCAGTACCATCCTGTGTAGGTACCTACCGTAGTAAACGTCTCGAGCTGAACCACGGGCTGGCCCGTAAATTTGATGGTGATGGGCATCTGCGCGCGCATTATTATTAGGACGATGTCCGCGCGGACCATGCGGCCGAGTGGCGTCTCGTGCCACCCGCAGCTCCAGCAAGCATCGCCTACAGCAAAACCCTGGAATACGGCATATTACATTGTTAGTTAGAACCATCATATAGTTTCTGTCTGTGAGAAGACATAAGCTCTGATCGGATTCGGATTCGACAGATAGTCGAACCACACGGGTCTGATGTACGAACCTGTTAAAAAGCCGTAGCTTGAAATCTGACTGAAACTGCCATTAAACATTGCTGCGTAATTCTTAACTAAGGAGGAGGTTCGGTTCGAGTCCATCCACTAATTAAAGGGATGCGGATAATAGGCTGAATGGTTGAAAACAGTAAGGTTTTTAAAATTCCCAAAAAAATATATATTTGGTGACGACCCGTCGCACCAAAAATAAGGTAAGTATGTACATACTGCTCCATGTGCGGGCTTAGGTTGGAAGGCCTCTCTCGGCCTCCTCTCACCTCTTCTCGCCAGGCGCTGGGGGAAATACCCGGTTGAGAAGAGGGATAACTCTCATTGAAGCTCAATTTTGATGGTCACACAGTTATATTTCCTTAGTTAGCAGTATAAGATACAAAAGAGATTTTTTGAACTGGAGGATTAAACATTTATTAGGCTACAAAATAAATAAAACTTGTCAGAATATAAGTAAAAATAATAACAAAAATTAACACGAATGGTCAAAAACGGGGCCATTTTTCGTATTTTCATTTAGTCACACTACCCGTTGTAGTAAAACATTTGGTTACTGCTTCACCAAATTTCAGTTTATTTGTATGTTACTTAGACTAAAGTCATCGTAATTTAATACAATTTACACCCAACAGTCTAAGAAAAATCTTTTGATCATAATTTTGAATTTTTAACTACATATGCGTCGGTCACACGATTTTAGATACTTTAGATTTGCGTAGTATAACGGCTGGCAGTTGAAAACAACATCTTCAAACACAGAGTTCGATTTAGTCGGACGTCAGTCGTGTTCCGGCATCGCAGACGTGAGAAGTGCGGCTAATCGAGCCGAGAGTTTTTTTTATTGGTAAGTTTATAGATCACTTGATTGGACAACATTTTTGTGCATTGTATTTTAGGAATTGAAATCAAAGTTAGCTAATCGAAACCCCAAAATGTGCGAGATATTTATGTAGTATATGATTTAAAACGTTACACATTGCAGCTATTTATTAAAAGGGATATTTTCGTCATCTTCGTGGCATCACCTTCATGGCGTTATATCCATGAAGGTGATTTTATAGTGGTATAAAAAAATATGAAAAAAACACTTTCGTGGGAAAGTGATTTTTTGCATATTTTTTTATTCAGAAGTATAGCGGCTGGTAGTGTATTTACAAAGTTTTTAAAGACTTTTTAAAGACTCATATGGTTCTTAGTTAGCAAAAACTTCATATTACGACGAATTAGGCTATATTTATGATATCTTTTTTTTTAATTATCCCTGTTGACTGATTATTTGTAAATGTTATAAAAAACTTGTGACATTACAATTTAATAAGTACTTAAATGAAAGTGAAATGAAATGAAAACATTAAATTTTAAATTTAGATAGGTACATCATTTCGGTTTGTTGTTATGTGAGAGGATGAAGTCTACTTGTGAGGATATGTTGGAGATGCATGTTGCGAGTCGGGGTGCTCATTGGAAACACTGCTCTTATACCTTTTATTAGGTTTATACGAAACAATATTATCAACGACTATTATAAGTGTGCCATATGTGGCGGCTGGGAGGCGACTGTCGGTGCTAGGGGCGGCGTCACTGCCGTACACGAAATATGCTTATTTAGCGTTTCCGACAATCGCCTACAATATTCCTCCCCTAAGGAATATTTTTTTGTCAAAAAATTACTATATAAAAGTAAGTTCATATCTGGGTGTTGACAACCCTACACATAGATACATACATTTATTCCAAGTTGCAATTTACCGTAAGTTACATTTTGCTGACTAACAACTCATAATTTCACAATAGGTAGACAATTTTGTTATTGATCAAACTTCCTTCGGTGTCATGTTCTGAGTGTTTTGTTACTTTACATGTTTCGTAATTATCATTGTTCTAATTCTAAGTAGGTACATTTTAAACTTCCATGTATTCTATTTTTAACTCCAAGTACATTTCAATATTAACTTATTTTAAGGTTTACATCGGGGTCCTGTTTTCAAAATTCAAAGGACATACAAAAATAAACATATCGTAAACGTTCTATAGTGACTTAAAATATATCAACACGGATCTGTAATTATTCGGTTACATATTACTCTGAGGCTTACTGTACTGCCTGTGGTACTTGCGATGGTTAACCGGCTTTGTCTGCCTGGTTTAACTTTACTGCAGAAACCACGACTCTACTTATCGCATGCATACTATACCTAGGTTTTACTGTATTGCTTGTGTGTTACTTGCGCTGGTTAACTGGCTGGTCAGCCTGTTTCACTGATACTGCAAAAAACTACAACTATGCGAAACTATCTTTCGGTTCTTCCGTGTAGGTATACAGTTTTTCTACAAAAAATATATAATGCAACGTTCTATTCATGGTGCTATGACGTTCGCCTACATGATTATTAGTCTATTTTTACCCCATATTTTATTTGATATTTTGCTTATTTTTTGACCTACTTTTATTTATATTATGTCGTGTCTACCTAATCATGCTCTGCGATGCGAGTCAACCGCTGCGCCCGGTGTATCTGAACTACAGTAGAGGCAAGGATAAAATTAAATGTTTATGAAATATTGGTTAACAACCCAGGTCGCAGGTCGCATCGCTTAGCATAGTTAACTTATATACCATTGTAACAACTCAAAGAAAAATATATATAACACTTTTGCCTTATATCCGAAACTTTCCGATTTTCTAAATGATTTATAGAACTTTTGTTTGTGTTCTGTATTCTGTGTGGTTTTCTAACGCGATCTTCATTGTCTGGTGTTCGTCCATCCGACTGTAGGTAGTTTTAACCAAGCCTGTTCTGCATTTATTTTCTGTCCCACAAACCGTTCCCAGCGTTTAGTTATTTTCTGACTGCCAGTCCTCGGCATTAAAATAGCAAGACTGAGCATTCTCTAAGTCTTCAACTGATTAACCTCCGGCGCCAGACTAACTCAGATGGCCCGGGTATATTGTATCCTCGAGTGACTAATAGGCGTCCTTGTAAAATGTAACTGTTGCTGGCGAAGGGCGCATGATAGATATCAATAAACTACACGTAGGTAATGCATAGTTGTACTTAATTCGTAGGTTTCTCTTGTCTCGGACCTCGACGACAAACTCTGCAACTCTTGCTGTCGTATCACTGGTGGGCGTTGAAGGCTCCACTGGTGATGTAGACATTCCAGACTCGTGCACGTGCTCCTCCAACAAAGTCATTAACCCGCCTTGCTGCAACGGGAAATTGCCTCCCGTGGCACTTTATAGTTCACTTTTTTTACAAACTTTGAGCACGCACCCCACTTTTAAAAACGTTGATGGGTCACCATATGTAAGAGTGTGTGGTTTACTTGTGAGGATATGTTGGAGATGCGTGTTACGAGTGGGGGTGCTCATTGGAAACACTTAGGGTAATGCTCTTATACCTTTTATTAGGTATATACGAAACAATATTATCAACGACTATTATAAGTGTGCCATATGTGGCGGCTGGGAGGTGACTGTCGGTGCTAGGGGCGGCGTCACTGCCGTACACGAAATATGCTTATTTAGCGTTTCCGACTAATCGCCTACAGTTACTACATAGTAAAAAAAAAACACATTCTTACATAAGTATGTGATAATATTTTATTTTAGAGTAAAAATATGCTCTGAAATATAAGCACCTGGTTAATAAAATCACAGTCAAGTTCCTATTTGTCACCTACATTAATAATGTTTATAAAAAAAACCATTCACTAAAATTGTGTAGTATTAATTGACGTAGCATAGGTAGTATTACATCAGTATAACAAAATAGGTATACTGATGTATACCTATTTTGTTGGATGACCGAACTTAGAACCGAAATGATAATAAATTATCTCTTTTGATTACCGATACCTATCATATATTTGCCTGTTTAATTATGAAAAAGGATTAAGTTGTTATTTCATGAAAGTTTAGTCTCATAAACAGTAGTATATTGTGAGAAAACAATGTATGTAAAGTTACTGAGTCACTTTCGTGGATCATCGCGTCACTTTCGTGGCATCTAGAACTACAAAACCATTATTCTTCCAAACAAGACTCACGATGAGATTAATTTACATATGAATTTACTCGTCTTATCATGCGCTATACGTATTTTTTTTTGCAAAAATAGTACAATTAAGTAAAAAAAAAAATTACCACGATGGTGACGATGAGAATCGCGGTGATGAAAATTAGCCAGAGACGGTTCACCAGCGAGAAATACTGGGTGAGCCAGCCTAGTGTTGCACGCAAAAAATAACACTAAACACCGAACAATAAATAACACCAAAGACTAAAAAAAATTAAGTATCATGTTGAAACTAATAACATACAACATTATTCAGATTCAGAGATTATTAAGACAGACCTCATGCATATATCCATATGCATGAGGTCTGTCTATCAGACTTGACAAATACACCAAGGTCAAGGTTCTTATTGTTTTTTTCCCTGCTGACTACTTAGGTAGTATTATTAATTATTCTGTGCTACCAGGGTTTGAAGGTCAGTGTTCCTATTCCTTCCTTTCTAAGTAAACACATGAATGAAAAAAATTGAAATGTTAAAAGTCATATAACTATCATTACTCGCCATGACGTGTGGAATACCCCACCCTGGTACTTAATAAATAATTATTACTCATTGTTTATCAATTAATTATTACTTTGAGCAAAAATATTCGTTAATATTAATAAAAAGGTACCTACTATGTATAAACAACTTAAATGTTTAACCCCGAACATAAAGAGAGGAGTGTTATAAGTTTAGGGTGTGTATCTGTCTGTCTCTGGGCTTAGTTTTAAGATCGCATGATCAATTTTCTGCCAGCCGTTTTTCACAGGTCGTCACTCGATCTGACCACAGGGCATCCTATGTTTGCCTAAATGTGGTCTCTACTCGGGAACTCGCCTACTCTAACGGTTATCGGTTCGTCGGGAAATGTGACTAGTCTATTGCCACTATAGCTTGCTTATCCATAGAGCTATGATAGCTACCTTGGTTCTCTGTCGTATCACTTCATTATGAATCTTATCCTCCAGAGAAATTCCAACCTTAGCTCTCTCCTTAGCTCGCTGTCACGGTCAGTTAGACCGTAAATGTCCAAGTTTTGGATCCGTAGGTCATGACTGGTAGGACGCACTGATTGAAGATTTTTGTCTTCAGCCACTACTATTACGGACGACAAGAAGACTTGACGAAGCTTCCCGAACGCTGTCCAACCCAACTGAATTCTTCTGTTGGCTTCCTTCTCAAAGTTGTTCCTACCTTATTTGCCCAAGGTAAACATATTTTTGGACAACTTCAAGAGGTGCATTGCACCATTAACTGCAACCGGTTCCAGATTAATAAGGTCGTTAAACATGATTTTGCTCTTATCTACTTTCATTCCGAGACCAAGAAGTATCATGCTTCGAGAAGTATCATCTAGGTTGGTCAGCATACTTTGCAAGTCATGCAGTGACTCCGCCATTAGGACGATATAATCGGCAAATCGTAAGCATGAGATATTCTCACCATTGATATTTATGCCCATTCCTCTCCAATCCAGCGTCTTAAACATATATTCCAGGGCATTAGTGAACAGTTTCGGGGATATAACATCGCCCTGTCTCACTCTCCTGCGCAGTTGGTTATGTTTAGACTGCTGGTTTTATACTTGGACACTCATATTTGCGGCGTCATCCAAAAACATCAGCACTTCGATGTATCGCCAGTCCACTTGACAACGCTGCATAGAATCCAGAACCACCCAGGTTTCAACGGAGGCAAATATCTTCTCATAGTCCATAAAAGCAAGACACAGGGGCTGGTTATATTCTTCAGACTTCTGTATAACCTATCTCACTGTGTGTATGTGGTCTATGGTGCTAAATCTTCCGCGAAACGCAGCCTGTTCAAGAAGCTGGAATTTGTCAAGTCTTCTTGCGAGACGATTTGAGATGACTCTCGAAAACAACTTATAGACGTGGCTCAAGAATGAATGAAGTCAGTAGTTCTTTAAAAAGGTTTTATCACTTTTTTTAAAGAAGAGTACTACCAAACTTCTGCTCCACGCCTCTGGAGTTCTCCTACTGTTAAGAATGATCCTTAATGCACCGATTTACTACTGAGGCACCGTTTTACTACTGTTGTGCAGTTGTAATGTAACTAAGGGCTGCATAAAATTGTGCCCAAAATGGTACTATAGCTGCTGAATTAGGCCTTCAGAGCACGCTATAACACTTACGTGTTAGCACCTTTGGGCATAATCCGATTGGCTCTAAAGCCGTTATGCAACTGGTTTGTGATGGTTGGGAATGAAATTTGGTGTGATTTGAGTTCATAGTTCGAGGTAGGACATTGGATACTTTTCATCCCGAAAAATTAAAGGGTTCCTGCAGGGTAGGCGTTGAAAGTTATTTAAAAAAACACGTATCACGCTGAAACTACTACATGGATTTTGTTGAAACTTGGCACAGACATAGTTTATAAGATGGGTGAAAATTATGCATACATTTTGTTCCGAAAAAATAAAGTGTTCCTGCGGGATAATGTCCAAAATTCTGTACATTAAAGATATAGTGTTTTTTTTTGGAAGTTACTCTATATTCGATAATGAAGCCTAAACTGTATGTTTTTTCATTTTTGTCTGTATGTCTGTCAGTCTGTATCTTAGCCGCGCATCGCGCCGCCGGATGTCATGACTGCATGGATTCAAATGAAACTTGGTATGATTTGAGTTCATACTACGAGGTAGGACACAGGATATTTTACATCTCGAAAAATGTATGTGTTCTCGCAGGATAGGGGTTGAAACTTATTTAAAAGAACACGTACCACGCTGAAACTAATGGACGGAAGTTATATGATGGGTTAAAATTGCGGACACGTTTTATCCCGAAAAGTTAAGATTAATAAAAAATATTATTTATTAATATTTAAGTAATAAAAAATATTTTTTGGGTGGTTCTCTATATTCGATACTGAAGCCAAACTGTTTTACTTTTTAATTTTGTCTGTCTGTTTGTCCGTATCTTGACTGCGCATCGCACCCAAACTACTAAATTAATTCAAATGAAAAAAAAAAACTTGGGTGCTTAAAAAAGGTATTGAACAACTTTTTTTTGTGTTATTTGCGTCTTTCTTTCTGTTTGTCTGTATGTTTGTTTGTTCACGCATCACGTAAAAACTACTGGACCGATTGCAATGCGGTTTTCATTGTTAGATAGCTTAGGGTTTGATTTAAATCTGCTGTAATTGGTATCTCAATCCGGTGAATTAGAAGCTGAGTAATTGATAAAAGTATTTTTAATGGCTGAAGAAATTTAGTTCAAATGTTGGTATATTGGTACTTTGAACCTAAAGAAAAGACCACGCGTGCGAAGCCGCGGGTAAAGCTAGTATATACTTACAATAAAACTGTAACGGTTCCAATTCTGTACAATAAAGATATTTTGATATTTTTTTTGGACCTTACTCCATATTTGATAGTGAAGCCAAAACTGTATTTTTTTTTCATTTTTGTCTGTCTGTCTGTCTGTCTGTCTGTCTAGGCATCACGACGAAACTACTGAATGAATTTAAATGAAACTTGGTATGATTTGAGTTCATACTACGAGGTAGAACATAGGCTACTTTTCATCCCGAAAAATGAAAGGGTTCCCGCAGGATTGAGGTTGAAAGTAATTTCAAAAAACACTTACCACTCTGAAACTACTATACGGATATTGATACAACTTGGCACAGTCATAGTTTATATGATGGATTAAAATTGAGGATACTTTTTATCCCAAAAAAAAAATTGTTCCTGCGGGATAATGTCCCAAATTCTGTAAATTAAAGATATTTTGAAAATTTTATTGGGGGCCGTTCTATATTTTTCAATACTAAAGCCAAAACTGTACATTTTTAATTATTTTCTTTCTGTCTGTCTGTCCGTCTGTCTGTCTGCACTTTGAAAGTGCATCACGCCGAAAATACTCAATGAATTCTGATGATATTTGGTATGATTTGAGTTCATTCTTTGAGGTAGGACATAGGATACTTCTCATCCCGGAAAATTAAAGGGTTCCTGCAGGATAGGCGTTGAAAGTTATTTAAAAGAGCACGTATCACGCTGAAACTACTGGACAGATTTTGTTAAAACTGGGCACAGTCATAGTTTATATAATGGGTAAAAATGGAGGATACTTTTTATCCCGAAAAATAAAGTGTTCCTTTGGGATAATGTCCAAAATTCTGTAGATTGAAGATATTATGTTTTTTTTTTTAGGAGGACGGACGTTCTATGTTTGATACTAAAGCCAACACTGTATTTTTTTTTGTCTGTCTGTCTGTCTGTCTGTCTGTCTGTCTGTACTTTGGCAGCGCACCACGCCAAAAATACTCAATGAATTCAAATGAAATTTGGCATGATTTGAGTTCACACTTCGAGGTAGGACATTGGATACTTTTCATCCCGAAAAAATTAAGTGTTCAGGGTGGAAAATTGTTTAAAAGAACACTTAGGACGCTGAAACTATTGGACGGATGTTGATGCAACTTGGCACAGACATAGTTTATAAGATAGGTGAAAATTATAGATACATTTTGTCCCGAAAAAATTAAGGGTTCCTGTGGGATATGGGTCCAAATTCTGTACATTAAAGATATAGTGTTTTGTTTTTTATGTTACTGTATATTCTGTTATGAAACCTAAACTTATGTTTTTTCATTTTTGTCTGTATGTATGTCAGTCTGTATCTAAGCCGCGCATCACGCCGCCGGAACTACTGGATGAATTCAAAAGAAACTTGGTATGATTTGAGTTCGTACTACGAGGTAAGACACTTACTACTACTTACTACTACTGAGGTACTTTACATATCGAAACATTTATGGGTTATTATATAGGGGTTGAAACTTATTTAAAAGAACACGTACCAAGCTGAAAGTATTGGACGGGTTTTGATGCAACTTGGCACTGTCTTAAGTTATATGATGGGTTAAAATTGAGGACACGTTTTATCCAAAATAAGTAAAGGGTTTCTGCGGGGTTCTGTGGGTCAAAAGTTATGTTCTTATTTAAGTAATAAATATTTTTTTTTGGATGGTTCTCTATATTCGATACTGCAGCCAAACTGTTTTACTTTTTAATTTTGTGTGTCTGTTTGTCCGTCATCATGATGATGATGATGATGATGTTTGTCCGTATCTTGACCGCGCAATGCACCCAAACTACTACATGAATTCAAAAGAAAAAATGCTCTTGGGTGCTTAAAAAAGGTACTAAACAATTTTTTTTTTGTTAATCGTGTCTTTCTTTCTGTTTGTCTGTATGTTTGTTTCTTCACTCATCACGTAAAAACTACGCGACCGATTGCAATGCGGTTTTCATTGTTAGATTGTTTAGGGTTTGATTTAAATCTGGTCTAATTGGTATCTCAATCCGGTGAGTTAGAAAGCGAGCAATTGATAAAGTAGTTTTGCTGAAGATTTTTTTCAAATGTTGGTATATTGGTCCTGGAATAGCACATTATGGTACTTTATACCTAAAGAAAAGAAGTTTGTCTGTCTGTCTGTCTGTCTGTCTCTTTGAACACGCATCACGCTGCAACTACCAGACGGATTTTGATACAACTTGGCACAATCATAGCTGATGTCATGGATTAACATTTAAAATACTTTTTATCCCGAAAAAATAAAGGGTTCTCGCAGGATAAGGGTTGAAAGTTATTTAAAAGAACACGTATCACGCTGAAACTACTGGACGGACTTTGATGTAACTGGGCATAGTCAAAGTTTATATTATCTGTTAAAATTCAGAATACTTTTACTCCCGAAAAAATAAATGATTTTTAAGGGATAAGGGTTGGACCCTTATCCCTTAAAAAACATTTATTTTATGTTAAATTAAAGTAATAAACATCCGTTTAAATAACGGTACCAAATTTCGTTGTGTGCTTCACGTAACAAGTGGCTAAGCGGTAATATTCGTGGATTTATAATCCAAACTTCTGTGGATCGAAACCACGAACTTCTAGAAGTTTTTTGCTCGATAATTAAAAGCATTAAAAGATCTTATGCGTTATTTTTACATTTTTTACCCCCGAACAAAGAGGCGGGTGTTATAAGTTTAGGGTGTGTATCACTGTATGTATGTGAGTTTGTGTGTGTGTTTTGTATTTTTTTGTTGTTGAAAGCTAATGTGATTGAGATGGTCAACAACTCCAGCGCATAAACCAAACAAATCAAAGTTCTGCCTCCAATTTAACTAGATGGCGCTGATTGGCCTTAAAACACGCAAGCATTTCATTCACTGCAACCAAGCGTACCGCTAAATTCAAATCTGCAAACTTTTCGAATTCAGCTCACATTACTTTGTTTATTTTTTTACTTTGTAAATTTGTTAGTTTTACCTGAAGTGCATGTTTAAAAAAGGAATTAATTATAGTTTTTAAATTACAATCCC
The DNA here is from genome assembly GCA_946251855.1 of Alsophila aescularia. Taxonomy (NCBI): domain Eukaryota; kingdom Metazoa; phylum Arthropoda; class Insecta; order Lepidoptera; family Geometridae; genus Alsophila; species Alsophila aescularia. Next base: position 11,312,665 of record OX276375.1, on the reverse strand, counting down.
TCATAAAAAAGCACCCCCTTGCGGCTGTTTTTATTGTTAACCAAACTGCTTACTGTTTTACATTTTTAACCCCCGAACAAAGAGATGGGTGTTATAAGTTTAGGGTGTTTATCTCACTTAGTGTGTGTGTCTGTGGCATCGTAGCTCCTAAACGAATGGACCGATTTTGATGTTTTTTTTTTGTTGGGTTGAGATGGTTCTTATATATATGGGGAACCGGAGGGATAGGGGGAAATGAGAAAATAGGGGGTGAGAATCGTAGCTTCTAATAAACGAATGGCCCGATTTAGCTGCGGATTTTTATGTTTGAAAGCTCATGTGATCGAGAGGGTTCTTAGATATATAAGGGATGGGGTGAAGGTGAGAAAAGAGGGGGGAGGTGAGAAAAGGGGGGTGAGAATCGTAGCTTCCAAACGAATGGACCGATTTAGCTGGGGTTTTTAATGTTTGAAAGCTGGGGTAAATAAGATGGATCTTAGCTATAATGGTGGAATAGGGGGGCGCGAGGCGTAATTTGAAAATATATATTTGCTTTGTGTGGACCTCCACACAACGCAAATATATATTTTTATTTTTCCTCATATACGGGTATATATTAGAGTTCGAGTATACAATGTGATGTCATGTGTGATGAGTGTGAGTGTACAATGGAGTATCCTACTTCCTTAACACGGGTATAAGTATTTTTATTGTAGGACCTCTACACTAGAGAGCGTAGTATCTGTACGTATAATAAACCATTATGAACAAAAAAGTCTGTACAAAGAAGATAATTAAGGTTTGATTTAAAAACTGGGTAACTTGGTATCTTAGGGCCGCAAGGCAGTGCGCGCCAGCGCACTGCCTTGCGGTGGAACGCGGTGCGTTTATTCTACCGTTTATTTCATATTGTATTATATGCGTTTATTTCACCGCAATATGTGCACTTCTATGAATATGCGTTATAAAAACGCAAGGCAGTGCGCGCTAGCCTTATGCCGATGATTAGATGCCGAGCAATCGATAAAAAACTACTTGACGGCTGAAAGAATTTTGAAGAAATGTACGTAGTATAATATTGTACTTTGTAGGTACTTTGGTCCTGGAATAACACATGTGGGCTACTTTTAAATGGGGGCACAGCTAGTAAACAATATATTTGAAATGCGCTTTCTTAAGCGGGGAATGAGGATGGCTGGTGAAATAGGGATACTGAAGAAAAGACGACTAACCTGGTCTCTTGACACTGCAATCCTGGTCTTCGTGTGGTTATGCTTCTTCCGTACCTTCCTTGATGTTAGTGGACTGTATAGTTGTTGAAGAGCGGTTTGTTTGATAATATGATTGTCGCGATGCGACGCGGATTGGTATTTATATGTTTTCACGACGAAGGCGTCCAAGGGAAGCTACCTATCGCGAAGAGCGGTACTCCTGGGACCAGAGGCAAGGGGCCTGGGTCCCCACGCGCACGGCAGCGTTCCAGGAGGTAAAAAGATATCTTTTGAAAAGCGGGTTTGAGTCGTATCGTAAGCGCGTCCGAGTGGCGAGGCTGTGTACGACGTTCCTCTTCGGCGTCTTGAGGTGCTCTCTCGAAGCTTCTTCGACGGCCCGCGCTGGTGTGCTTGGGTTCAGACATTTGTTGTCGCGCTTACTCCTTCAGTGCCACAGAGGGGATGACAGAGGTAGTCGTCAACAAAGGGATGGGGCGAATATTTAGAGTTAGGCCATTAAGTGGCGCGAACATATTACTCAGCACTTAATAAATTTCAAGAGGTATTTCAAATCATTTTACTGCATTTGTCTCAAATTACGATACGTACATATTGTTAACAATAATAGGCGACCGCGATTCTCCGTCGCATACACGGAATAATTGACTTGACCGTGCCTACTTATTAACTTTTAAAGAAATTGTTAGTTATCGCTTTAAACACGTGAAAATAACAGCTAATATTTATAATTATTTTTTATATGTGACAAAATGGGCCATCTTATGAAGAATTAAGAAAACTTTAAAATTGAAATTGTCTTTCTATTCATTGTTGCCGTCGAATGTGTTAGTAGTTTAATACCATTAGTTACACATGTACATACTCACTTTGTTCATTAGAACAGTGCCAAGGTAGCAGGGTATCCATATTTGTAAGATTGCACCAATGATCATCAATGTGAATAAAATATTGAATTCTCCTTTGTCAAACCCCTATAAGAACATAAATATAATATTATAAAATAATATACAACGTTATTTTTTGTTTACGCAATTTATGAAACTAAATTGGAATCACGAGCACATTCCAATAATCATGTTATAACATGATTCGTTTTATCCCAAAAACATACTCAAGTTATAAAGGATGGACAGATCTTTCGGTTAGCGAGCGTATCGGTAAAATCAAAATAAACTTGCCGCCCGCGCCGCCGCCACAAAATGGCGGCGGTGTACAACACTGTCGCATACGTACGGCTAGCACAATATAAAAAACAAAAAAATATTGTAATATTTTATGTACAGAATCTGTAGTAGTTATAAACAAAATATAAAGCAAAACTGCATTTTCATATTTCAAACTAGCTGTACCCGCGGCTTTGCACGCGTTGCCATTTCTCTAGGTTAAAATAACTCTATTACTATTCCAAGACCTAAATTACCAATATACCAACATTTAAACAAAATTCCTTCAGCCGTCAAAATGTTTTTATCGATTGCTCGGCTTTTACTCATCGGATTGAGATAATAAGTATACCAGTTTTAAAGTCAAACCCTAAGCTATTCAACAGTTAAAACAGCATCGCAATCGGTCCATTAGTTTTACGTGATGCGTGATCAGACTAACAGACAGACAAACAAACACGAATTAGAAAAATGTTTCTAAAATATTCTAATTGTTGAAATCTATTTTTTTAAATATCTTCCTGTTACAGATTTGTTGGTACTTACTTCTTTATTATAAGCATAGATGCCCTTCATTTTCAGGCAGAATAATAGAAATATGTGTTTTATTACATTATTTTAATCATGCTTATAAAATAGTACCGTGAAATACCTACTGACTGACTGACTGACTGACTGACTGACTGACCGACAACGCCCAGTCTAAACCAGTGGACTTAGGTATTTGAAATTTGGAGGAATATTCCTTGAGTATCCTAGAGGTGAGCTCAAATCATGCCAAGTTTCATTTGAATTCATTCAGTAGTTTTGGCGTGATGCGCATCCAAAATACAGACAGACAGACAGACAGACAAAAGACAAAAATGGGGAAAAATACGGTTTTGGCTTCAGTACAAACAATAGAACCGAGAACCAGCACGGCTTCAGAGCCGGTAAGTCCACATCTACTAATCACATTAACTTTGTAGATTATGCTGTCACAGAGATGGATCAGAAAAAGCAAGTAGACGCGGCTTATTTAGATTTAAAAAAAACAAAACTAAAAAGTAGAAAATAAATAATAGTTTCAAAAAACTAATAAACACGCTTTATATAGAAAACCAAATTAAAAAATAGAAAATAAATTTTAAAAGTGTAAATAAGAAAAAAATGTTTATATCAAAAAAATCGTGGGGTGCATGGGTCAATAGTTATAAATATTTCATTGACAGATATGAGAAGCACCCCACGCTTTTTTTTAAATAAAACATTTTTTTCTTAGTTACACTATTAAAATTTATTTTTATTTTTTAGTTTGGTTTTCTATATAAAGCGTGTTTTTTAGTTTTTTAAACCATTTTTTCTTTTTGAATTATTGTATTGTCATCGGTCTTTGACAGGTGTGCAAAATTTAAATGAAATCTGACCGTTTAAAGTGGGTCATAATAGCGTCCAAAGGAGTCGCTTACAAACATACAAACATACAAGTGAAGCTAATATGAAGCGTATAATAAATAATAGTTTAAAAACTAAAAAACACGCTTTATATAGAAAACCAAACTAAAAAATAGAAAATAAATTTGAATAGTGTAAATAAAAAAAAAAACAAACAAATCGTGGAGTGCATGGGTCATTAGTTATAAATATTTCATTGACAGATATGAGAAGCACCCCACGCTTTTTTTTTAATAAAACTTTTTTGTCTTCTTTACACTATTAAAATTTATTTTCTATTTTTTAGTTTGGTTTTCTATATAAAGCGTGTTTTTTAGTTTTTTCTAAACTAATATTTATTTTCTAATTATTTTTTTTCAATTATTGCATTGTCGTCGGTCTTTGACAGGTGTGCAAAATTTGAATGAAATCTGACCGTTTAAAGTGGGTCAAAATAGCGTCCAAAGGAGTCGGTTACAAACATACAAGTGAAGCTAATATAAAGCGTATAAAAAGCATTCGATCGTGCCCACAACAACGTCTTGCTTAAAAAAAAAACTGCCATAGGATTTGCACCTAAACTTCTCCAGCTGTTTGCTAGTTATTTTGCTAATCGTCTGCAGTATGTGCAACTTTCTGGATACCGATCTGATTCATATGTGACTTGTTCTTGTGTGAGTCAAGGTGTGCTACCTTGACTCACACTGGGTCCTACCCAGTTTCTTATTATGAATGACCTGCCGAAGGTCGTCAGGTCAGCTGAATGGGTACTATTTGCTGATGATCTGAAGCTATACTTGGGTATAGGTTAAATGGATGACTGTGAGGCGCTACAGTCGGACATCTAACCTTTTAGAATTCAACAGCTCAAAGTGCAAAACTGTCACATTTGCTCGTTTGCGTGTGCCCTTTCAGTATAATTATCATATTTCTGGTGTCCGCTTGGAGCGCGTCACACAAGCTCGAGACTTATGAGTGGAACTCACCTTTAACAATCACATAGCAGAAATTTGTACTAAAGCGTTTAAATTCCTAGGTTTCGTTATGAGACAGACAGCTAGGGTTAATGACAGAAACGCCATTATAACATTGTACTATGCATTTGTGCGTAGTAAATTAGAATATGACTCCTTAGTATGGGACCCACATGAGCAAAAGTACAAAATTATGCTGGAACGAGTGCAGAGGAAATTTGCCCGTTATATGTATAAAAAACTATATGGGTACTATCCGTATTTGTATCCCTCTGTGTTCGTTGCTGGAATGATAGGCATAAATACCTTAGAGTTGATACGTAAATGCGCGTTATTGACTCATTTTTATTTACTACACTAGCTGTACCCGCGGCTTCGCACGCGTGGTCATTTCTCTAGTTTAAAAATACTCTAAGTGATTCCAAGACCTAAAATACAATAAACCAAAATTAAATATCAAAATTCCTTCCATCCTGTCAAAAATATTTTTATCGATTGCTACGCTTTTACTCATTGGATTGAGATACCAAGTACAACAATTTAAAAAAATAAGTTTTGGCTTCAAGCCGGTGACCGCCTAGCTCAAAGCTATAGCAATAGCAATGTCATTTTGTTACGATATTATGACAAGCACAACTTCATGTGCAACATAACTTTGGACCCGTATCCCACCGGAACTCTTAATTTTTTCGGGATAAAATTATTCTTAATTTTAACCTACCATATAAACTATGACTGTGTTAAGTTGCATCGAAATCCGTTTAGTAGTTTCAATGTGATACGTGTTCTTTAAATAGCTTTCCACCTATATCCTGAGAGAACCCTTTCATTTTTCGGGATAAAAAGTATTAAATGTCCTACTTCGTAGTATGAACTAAAACTATACATAGTTGCAGTTGAATTCATTTAGTAATTTCGGCGTGATACACGGTCAAGATACAGACAGAAAGACAGACAGACAGAAAGACAGAAAAAATAAAATAAAATAGTTTTGACTTCAGTATCAGTATACAATATAGAGTACCCTCCAAAAATATATTTATTACTACAAAATTAATATAACTTTAGACCCCTATCCCACATGAACCCTTTATTGTTTCTAGATAAAAAGTACACTCAATTTTAACCTATCATATAAACTATGACTGTGCCAAGTTGCATCAATTCAACCCATATCCTGCGGGAACTTTTTTTAATTTTTGGGATGAAAAGTATCCAATATCATACCTCGTACTATGAACTCAAATCTTGCCTAGTTTCATTTGAATTCATTCAGTAGTTTTGGCATGATGCGCGGTTAAGATAGAGACATGCAGACAGACAGACAGACAGAAAAAAACGCATCAAAATCGGTCTATTCATTTGGGAGCTACGATGCTACAGAAAGACACATACACACACACACACACACACACACACACACACACACACACACACACACACACACACACACACACACAGTGATACACACCCGAAACTTATAACACCCGTTTCTTTGTTCGGGGGTTAATGAAAGCCAGTTTATGCAGTGGTAATGCCGGTCACTCACATGCGTACAAATATTCGTACATTGTACAAATGTTTGCACGCATGTGAGGGCCGTCAGACTTTCATTCGCAAGCATTGTGGATACTCGTATGCAAATGGGTTCGCAAACTCAATATGCGAACCAATATGGCTTCCTCATACTTTTTTACGTATGTCTGTCTTTTAATTGATTTTGTGAATCATGGACAGCGATAATTTTATTAGTGAGGCTGTTTTACCTATGTTCATATACTTCTGCTCATTGCAGTACAATATAATATAATTATATTACCGACCATATGATTATAGACCGGTGAGACGTCCATCATCTTTTGCAATCAAGTCCACAACTGGTCGCACGAATGTGTGGGAGAGAGACTACGTGAAAGTACGGGGTTCGCGCGCTTTGATGTGCGTCAATAAACCGACACAGCTTGGAAAACCGCGATTGCATGGAAGCGTTGCATAATCATTTGCAAATGTCGTCCTACACTTCTGGGTTCGCATATTCGTGCGAATGTGAGTGACCGGGGTAATATTGTGTAATCGGAGGAAACAATGCGCAAAATTCGACCATCCAAATTAAGTCAAAATGGCTTAGTTGATCGTGTGACGGATTCGAATACCAAAGCAAGCCACGGCACTGGGTTCGATCCGCAGCACCGGCTACTTTGAGCAATCTAAATAATTTAATTTAAAATAAAACTCAGTTTTTTTTAATTTTTTTTATTGCTTTCTAGCCTTTGAACATCTAGTCAGTACACGTCCACTCCACGAGAATAAAAAGAAAAAATAAAGAAAAAATACATACAGAAATGGAAATTTAATTTTGTTGGTATTATATACGTCGCATATTGGTCATTTTTTGTATTTTTTTTGTTACCAGATTCATAGGTTCCACTGACTTCACAATATGACGTCATGTGCCCGTGACATTTTGACGTCTCAACGAACGTTACATAGACGTCACGTCAGGACATCTGTTACGTCTGTGACTGACCTTAATGCGACGGCATAATGACGTAAAATTCCTACCTGGGTTAGAGCTTATAGCTAGAGTTATAAAAGCGAGACGATATACGTAGACCTTTTCGTTACGTTTCACTTTTCTGCCGATATGTGCTGTTGGCCGATTCAAAACCTTTCGATAACGAACCGAATCGATAGAGTTCTCGAATCGAATGATTATTTTCGAGGTATTCAGAGCAATCGATTTGAGGGTTCGATTCTTTCTTGAGGATCGATTAGTTATTAAGGTACGGGCAGGCCTATTCAGAACTTTTCTATAACTCAGTTGTCGATCGACACTGTTTGATATCTACTATGATGATTTAAATTTAGAGTTACCCAAAGACATGGTTAAAAGATGTATTTCATTTACAATCTTCAGCCGCACTCAGTGATATCAATTAAATTTTAAATTCTAAATCGTTCTTGTATGGATTTTGCACTTTTCTTCGTGTAAATCTCTAAGATACAATAGTTTTGAACAAAACAAGTTATTATTCCTAAATTCACAAAACAAAACTATAAAATCTTGCATTAATGAAAGTAATATAGAGGCTATTGGATGCTCTGTTGCTCTCGATAAGTTATGTATGTGTGCGTATGTGTGCTGGAGCGGAAAATGTGTGGTGTTTTGTGGTTGATACACAATTTCATCACAAAAGACTGCATTGTTTTTTATTTTCTTGAAAACTTGATAGAATTAGCACGACTAACAAGGTCGAGATCTTGCTGAAATGTGACGGCCGACCGGCATAATATGGTGTAAGTCTGTGCGTGAGGCTTGTAGGTACGAGCTGCTCGGCATATCATCGGTACGTTCATACAAAATTGTATGTGTAATTTTTCTGAAACTGATATTTTGATGGTGAAAAATCGTTTATACTTGTTTAAATACGTAACCATAGATAAAAAAGAAAATTTTCGCTCATTTTTATGCACAGCTTTTCAATTCAAATATTTTGACAATAATATCATCCATATAAAAAAAATAACAATATGAACGATATAGTCTGTACAAAGAACATAATTTAAAAAAATGCTCGCTTGTGTATATTGGTATTTTAGTACATGGAGTACTTTTAACCTAAAGAAATGGCTACGCGTGAGAAGCCGCGGGCATCAGCTAGTTTATAATAAAAACAACTATAAAATAATGATTTGACTTTTATTTTGTACCAGCTTACCCGCCCGCGACTTCGTCCACGCGGACTACAGTTTATCGCGAAAAAAGCATCCTACTTACGTTCTTCTAGGATATTAAAAACTAATCCAAAAGTAGACTTAGACTTCTTGGTTATGGCCTCCATGGCTTGTTGACTTAATCTGTGGCACCAACGCTCTTGATTATTTTTGACTTGTTATTTCGTTTCCATGGCAACCGTTCCTTACAGCGAGTATTCAACATGTTCTAGTTTTCCCGTGGAAACTTCCACGGAATACGTGGAATTTTCCGGGATAAAAAGTATTCTATATTTTATTCTAGGATATAAGCTATCTCCATTCCAAATTTCATCGAAATCCATCCAGCGGTTATCGCGTGAAAGCTCCCCAAACAAACAAACAAACAAACAAACAAACAACCAGTCAACGTTTCACTTTTATATGTTGGTATGGATACAATGATGAAAAAAATCGTATCTATCCATCAATATAAGAAAGAAATGGTAGGTATATAAAAAGAAGTGAGCAATCAAAATTAATCAAAGTGCAATCTCAGCTATAATTATGTTCATACAAATGGATCTCCTATACAATTGCATAATAACGGAATGAAAGTACCTACGTTATCTTGGATGCATGAGAAGTGCTTGCAGTCTCGCACTCGCACTGGTTCACGAAAAAACTTTAAAAATACATTTTATAGTTTTTTATTGTATAAAAAGAAAGAAAGAAAGAAAGAAAATTCATTTATTTCTGACAACACACAACATTAAACATTATCAAGAAGAAAAAAAAATAGGAAATTAGACAAACAAACAAAAATTAATGCTGTGTGTTGTCACAAACAGGTCCCGACTCAGCAAACGCAAAGGTCAAGGCCTTGGCACTGATTTTCTGTCGGAACCTATTCGTGACATCACGAACGCAGAGTGGCACAATAATATAAACACAAAAAAATAATAATTAAACGAACATACTTAGAAATAAAACAATAAAATTTACAGTAAAAAAAAATGACTTCAGAAATGCCACTTTATAGAGCAAACTTCAAGAAAGTCGTCCGTCATTCGGCTTGGGAAGGATTAGGACGTTAGTGGCAAATATCTGCTAAAACCATAACGGCCATCTCCAAACCGCCCAAAACGCTATAATGCCAAATCGAACTTAGCCTTCGACAGTCTCATTGACGGGTGAAATGACTGCTAGCTAGTTCCTCTGTGGTCTTTGGCATGGCATGCCACGTAACAATAACTAAGGTAAAGAACACACGTCACGTGATCATCACAACCAAAACACGTGATCTGACAATTAAAATACAATAGAAATAACGATAATAATAACTTAATAATAATAATGTATATCATGCAAAAAAAAAACATGTAGTTTTGCTTTGAGTTCTCATAATTATTCGGATATGTTAATAAATCTATTTTTACTATTATTGCATTAATTTTTGTATTACATATGTATAATGGCGCCATCTAGCAATTTTATTTTGTTTTACCACGAATCTACCTAAATGCTAAGGTTCAAACAGCCATCACATAAAATGTAATTAGGCGATTTGATACACTTAGCGACATCTGACGTCCTAGAAGATAATTACTTACCGGTGTACGATTCTTTGTATGGCGATTGCTAGTCTTCTTCTCGTATATATTGGTCTATGGTTATAGGATACTTTTAATCCCGAAAAATTAAAGGGTTCTCGCAGGATAGGCGTTGAAAGTTATTTAAAAGAACACGTATCACGCTGAAATTACTGGACGGATTTTGGTGCAACTTGGCACAGTCATAGTTTATATAATGGGTAAAAATTGAGGATACTTTTTATCCCGAAAAACTAAAGAATTCTTCCAGGATGATGTCCCAAATTTGTAAATTGAAGATATTTTAGAAAAAATTTTGAAGGCCTTTCTGTATTCAATACTAAAGCTAAAACTCTATCTTTGTAATTGTTGTCTGTCTATCTGTCTGCCGTCTGTCTGTCTGTACCTTGGCAGCACATCACGCCAAAAATTACTCACTGTATTCAAATGAAATTTGGTATGATTTGAGTTTATACTTCGAGGTATGACACTGGATACTTTTTATCCCGAAAAATTAAAGAGTTCCCGCAGGATAGGCGTTGAAAAGTATTTAAAAAAAAACGTATCACGCTGAAACTACTGGTCGGATTTTGATGCAACTTGGCACAGTCATAGTTTATATTATGAGTAAAAATTGAGGGTAATTTTTATCCAGAAAAAATAAAGAGTTCCTGCGGGATAATGTCCCAAATTCTGTAAAATGAAGATATTGTGTAATTTTTTTGGAGGCTGATCTATATTCAATATTAAAGCTAAAACTGTATTTATGTAATTTTTGTCTATCTGTCAGTCTGTCCGTCTGTCTGTCTGTACCTTGGCAGCGCATCACGCCGAAAATACTCACTGAATTCAAATGAAATTTGGTATTATTTGAGTTCATACTTCGAGAAAGGACATTGTATACATTTCATCCCGAAAAATTAAAGGGTTCCTGCAGGATAGGGGTCGAAAATTATTTAAAATACCACGTAGCACGCTGAAACTATTGGACGGATGTTGATGCAACTTAGCACAGACATAGTTTAGAAGATGAATAAAAGTTATGGAGACTTTTAGTCCCGAAAAATTAAAAAGTTCCTGCGGGATATAAGTCCAAATTCTGTACATTAAAGATATTGTTTTTTTTGGAGGTTACTCTATATTCGATAGTGAAGCCTAAACTGTATGTTTTTCATTTCTGTCTATATATCTGTCTGTCTGTATCTTGGCCGCGTATCACGCCGCCAGAACTACTGGATAAATTCAAATGAAACTTGGAATGGTTTGAGTTCATACTATGAGGTAGGACATAGGATACTTAACATCCCTAAAAATTAATGGGTTCTCTCAGGACAGGGGTCAACAATATTATTTAAAAGAACACGTAGCATGCTGAAACTATTAGATGAATGTTGATGCAACTTGGCACAGACATAGTTTATAAGATGGGTGAAAATTGTGGATATTTTTTATCTCGAAAAAATAAAGGTTCTCTGCGGGACATGGGTCCAAATTCTGTACATTAAAGATATAGTGAAAATTTTTTTTTGGAGTTCACGCTATGTTCTATAATGAACTCTGTGTTTTTCATTTTTGTCTGTATGTGTGTATCTTGGACATACTTCACGCCACCGGAACTATTGGTTGAATTAAAATGAAACTAAAATTAAAATGAACTTATGATTTGAGTTCATACTACGAGGTTGGGCATAGAAACTTTACATCCCAAAAAATTAATGGGTTCTCGCAGGATAGGGGCTGAAACTTATTAGACGGGTTTTGATGCAACTTGGCACCGTCTTAATTTATATGATGGTTTAAAATTGAGGACACGTGTTATCCCGAAAAATTAATGGGCTTCTGCGGGATATGGGTCCAAAGTTATGGTAATATTTAAGTAATATATAATATTTTTTGGATGGTTCTCTATATTCGATACTGATGCCAAAACTGGTTTACTTATTATTTTTGTTTGTCTGTCTGTTTGTCCGTATCTTAACCGCGCATCGCACAGGAACTACTGAATGTATTCAAATGAAACTTGGTATGATTTGAGTTCATACTACGAGGTAGGACACTGAAAGCTTTTCATCCCTAAAAATTAAAGGGTTTCCGAAATATAGGGGTTGAAAGTTATTAAAAAGAACACGTATCACGCTGAAACGGACGGTTTTTTTTATGCAAATTGACACAGTCACATATTATCTATACTTATAATAAAGGAATGGGTACGACAAAGGCTGTAAAAAAAGAAGATAAATAAAAAATGCTCTTGGGTGCTCAAAAACGGTATTAACACTTTTTTTTAATGTATGTATGTTTGTTTGTTCACGAATCACGTAAAAACTATTGGACAGATTGCAATGTGGTTTTCATTCTTAGATAGCTTAGGGTTTGATTTAAAAACTGGTGTAATTGGTGTCTCAAACTGGTGAGTTAGAAGCCGAGCAGTGGATAAAAGTATTTTTCACGGCTAAAGAAATTTTGATCAAATGTTGGTATATTGGTCCTGGAATAGCATATTATGGGTACTTTGAACCTAAAGAACACGGGTACAGCTAGTAATACAATATTTCTTTTATAGTTTCTATTGGCAACCGCTCTGGATGATGGGTTGAGTCAGACTGAATTTAATTATGATTAGAAGAAGCATTAACCAGCAAGATTGCTGATCAGGCTAAATGAAGCTGTAACATCTCCCCCTTTTAGAGGAGACTTTGAGGTTGAATCAAAACTAAAGTCTCTGTTAAATTAAACTTGTGTTCTAAGCGGGGCAAAGCTACTGATTTCTATGTCTGAGACAGAGTCTTGTCTGTCTGTTATTTCAATTATTTGTGGAGTAGGTCGGGGCTGTATATTAAATGTTTTTAATTCGATGGAATGACGGATGTTGCAAGACTTACAAAATTTCTTAAATATTAAAAAGCTAAAATATAACATAATTAAGAGAAATATAAAAAGAGTAATGGTAGAGTAATGTGTCCCATACTGTACAATGTATGGTTGATCCTCTATTTTCATTACCTTATTTAGTATTGACTATAATTTAATATTATTTATTGAGTTAAATTAATCCAAATCCACATTTTTCAGAGAAACAGGAGACACATTATCTACATGGTCGTTAAACTTCACAATATTACAACATGTATCATTAATTAAATTAAAATCAGATAAATGTATGGTTGATCCTCTATTTTCATTACCTTATTTAGTAGTGACTATAATTTAATATTATTTATTGAGTTAAATTCATCCAAATCCACATTTTTTAGAGAAATAGGAGACACATTATCTACATGGTCGTTAAACTTCACAATATTACAACATGTATCATTAATTAAATTAAAATCAGGTAAATGGTTTATGGGTGAAGATATATTCAAAGTATTGTACGTAGGTATTAATGTGGTGCTTTTACAATATCCAACTCATCCTTTAGGGATGGTAAGTATTCCTGTACCTAAAATATTTAATTCTACAATTCCAGAGTTCGAACAGTCTATAGAAGTTTTACTTGGTTCTGATTGAACATAAATCCATTTATTATTTTCTAATGATTTCCAAATATCAAGTAACCCGTAAATAAATTTTATTTCGCACTGTATTGGTTTTTCACTGATCACTTTTGACAATAGTTCACTTTCACAGGTGTATTTGGCGTCAGTCGCGTATACGTTTGTTTTATCACATATAAAGTTTCCCGGGCGTATGATTTTGTACTTATCTAAATCATTTAAATTATAATAGTGAGATTTGTCTCTGGTCATTGCAATAAATTTAAAATTAGGGGTGATTAGACCGAAAGCGTTAGGCACTTTATTGTCATACGGTGTAGGTATGTCAATAAAGTGCTATGAAAAAGCATTTACTCCTTAATGTTAACTAGTGGTACTTGTAACACGAATACAATTTTGTTGTTCAAGTAGTAACATATCAACATAGAAATACTTAAAATTATGTGTACAGTACTTATATCTAGGTTAATAGGCAATTCTAGGTCGCTAGGTAGATGTATATAATTATTAGCAAGTTCTTGGTACAATTGTTGGGGTGTTATTGTAGCTGGATGTAGGACATTTTAGCTACTGAATAAAAGAGAGTTGATAATATCTTCTAACTGGAATGACAGTGTGAGAATTGATGTTTCAAGGCTATCAAAAATTTCATTATTATTAGCAAGTATTTGCAGCCCATTAGATGTTTCAGAAATATTATTTATTTTAACTGACAATTTATCGATAGCTTCATTCAAGATATTTTCATTTTCTCTTATTTTCTTTATTGTATTATTATGAGTTATGATTGATGTTGTAACTAGAATATTTTCCTTAATAAATGAATTTAATTGTTTTTCATTGTTTTGCAAGGATTATATTACTTGATCATACTTTAGGGCGTTATTCTCGTCTAAAGTACCAAAAATCTTTTTCAAAACTGTTCCAACACCTACTATCCAGGCACTACGTCGACTGCGATTGTCTATCAAATGAGAGATGGATCCAAATTCTTTACTTATGTCAAGAAATGGCTCTGTTAAGGGTTGTAACATATTGTGACATTCCACGTCAATTTCCGCAATCCGAGTTTGGCTACAAAAATACTTGGTAGTTTCTAAAGCAGCTTTCAAATTTTGAATATGTGGTTTGAAATGAGAAATGTCTATTGGTATTAAAACTTTTAACTTAGCATTATTAATTTTTAATATACCTAAATAATCAAATTAAAGGCCTGAGCTCGAAGTGATCGGCTGGATGAAATCTTGATCAGATTGACTCCGAACGGAACTGCATATAATAATTAAGCTCAGGTTAGTAAATCTATTTTATGTTTATTATCTATATTCATTTTTTAATATTATATTTTATTTTACTTCTTAAATTAAATAAAAACTATTTACAGGTTTGTTCCAATGTCGGCTGGCTTCACTTGGTCAACGTGACGTCGGTTGATAAGCAAGGTAAGATTATTATTACCATTTATCTTAACTATTTTGTAGGGCCCTTTTCACAGCGGCGAAAGCGCTTTACGCATCCTTAAAAGATTTTTCAGATATACATAGTCGCCAGTCTTATACCTAGCTGGTCGAGTATGTGTATCATAGTATGTTTTAGAGGATTCTTTAGATTTCCTTATGAAGTCCAAAGCTTTCTCTCGTGAGTATTTTAATCTGTTTTGGAGCATTCGGACATAATCAGGATATGTAGCTTCTGGGGATTCTTGTGTCCACAATATTTCCAACTTCATTTCTAAGTGATTTAAGGCTCTTGTAAATATCTCCGTAAGTAGATTTGTCAAAGTGGTAAACTTTGAAGAACAGGAAATAATATGTTTTGTCTTCATGTGTAAATTATATGGTAGAGTTGAGAGGCCTTTCTTTATCTGTAATCTCAGAGTTATTGGGTATATTGTCAAGAATATTCTGTATAAAAGGATTGGATTCGTCAAGGTCAATAGAAGTAAGCAAAATAATGACTTTATATTTCAATTTGGTCATATTTTCGTTATGCTCTTGGATATTTGTATTGAAAGATTTATCTTTATTCTCCATAGCTTTCAGGAAAGTAGGATATTCATCATCAGATAAACTTGGACAAGCGCTCGTGGATGGCTGGAAACTCAGATTGGAAAAATGATTGACCAGAAAATCATAGAACCTTCATCCTCTCCTTGGAGTTCTCCAATCTGGATAGTGCCTAAAAAGGTAGATTCACAAGGCCAACATAAATGGCGAGTTGTAATAAATTATAGAAAGCTGAATGATATAACCATTGGTGAAACATACCCTATTCCACAAATATCCGAAATTCTTGACCAATTAGGAAACAGTAAATATTTTACAACTCTAGACCTCACTTCCAGCTTCCATCAAATCCTTATTTCTCCCGAAGACGTCCCTAAGACGGCTTTCTCTGTACCTCAGGGACACTTCCAATTTAATAGAATGCCATTTGGGCTAAAAAATGCGCCATCCACCTTCCAGAACCTTATGAATAACTGTCTTTCTGGCTTTCAAGGTACACGATGCTTCGTCTACTTAGATGATATAGTCATCTATTCTCATGATCTGTTTTCCCAGATCCATAACCTGAGAGCTGTCTTCGACAGAATCCGTGATTTCTGTGAAGCTTAGATTGTAATTTAAATGAAGTAAAAGAAGACTCACGTACATCAGTAAAAAAAAAGAAAAAAAAGTAGAAGCCAAATGATAATTGTAAAAACAAATAGAGAAGCTAAGTAGTATAGAAATTTACCAGCTAGCAGCAGATGAGGTTAATTTAAAAAATCTTCGAGAGGCAGCATTCATTGTCGATTGATCTTAGATAAATACGTCATTTTATTTTTATTTATATTATATAAAACATTTCTCTATTATAAAGCTTTTTATCACGTGTAAACAAATCATGTCTATAAACGTTTCAACTTATTTCAGAAGTTGTTTCAACTTACTCAAGGGGACACCATATCACCTTAACTCTTTAGTACGGCTCTAGTAGAAGACATGATAAAGAGGCTCGCATGGGATACCAAAAGTATTAACATGAATGGTGTCCACTTGTCACATCTGATATTTGCAGATGACCTCATCATATTTGCTGAGACCCTGGAAGATCACCAAGACTTGTTTTACGACCTTTGTTTGAGTACCTCTTTAGTGACGGGCCTGAGGATGAACATGTTCAAAACGAAAGTCATTACTAACATCTCCACCATCACGAATCCTGCCATTATAGTAGGAACAGGGAGGATGGAGGTGGTGGATCATTATACGTACCTTGGACATAGTTTATCCATTAGCAAATAGCACCAAAATAAGGAGATATCCAGGCGAATACAGCTCGGTTGAGTGGCATTTAGTAAACTGAACGACGTCTTCAAATCGAAGACAATTCCACAATGCATGCAAGTCCCGCCTCTATAAACAATGTGTCCTACCTACCACATATGGTGCCGAGACATAAACGCTCTCAAAGGAACCTATGTACAGACTAGGAGCTAAAAGCCATGGAGCGAGCCATGCTCGGCATCAAATTAAAAGACCGCATTCTAATGTCAAAATCTGATGCCATGGCTAAGCGTGGTGATGACTGGTGGAGAAAGCCTTTGACCGAGTGGCAACCAAGAACAGGCAAAAAGAAGGTCAGATGTCCACAGGCGCGATGGGTCAATGATCTCTTCAGGGGAAGGGAAAGACGTTAACGTCCAGCGGAAGGAGGCCTGTACCCAGCAGTGGGTAGCGTATAGTGGCTGTAAATGATGGTGATGAGTTAGAGCATGGCTTGTGTTTATTGGTTAATTGTTGTCAATATCATTGTGTGACTTTTCGACGGCCACCATTTTGCTGCCATACGACGCTTGCTAGCGATGTTCGGGCTTAAAGACCCAAATGGCCCGCGAGGAGATAAATATGTACAAATAGACATTTCTACAAAATAAATAATAGTTTAAAAAACTAAAAAACACGCTTTATATAGAAAACCAAAGTAAAAAATAGAAAATAAATTTGAATAGTGTAAATAAGAAAAAAAAAATATTTCAAAAATATCGTGGGGTGCATGGGTCAATAGTTATAAATATTTCATTAACAGATATGAGAAGCACCCCACTCTTTTTTTTAAATAAAACATTTTTTTCTTATTTATACTATTAACATTTATTTTCTATTTCTTAGTTTGGTTTTCTATATAAAGCGTGTTTTTTAGTTTTGTCTAAACTAATATTTATTTTCTACTTTTTTTTTTTTCAACAATCAAGTGTAGCTAATATAAAGCGTATAAAAACAGGTCTTTGCGAAATATTTTGATAGAATAAATGGTTCTTTCTTTTCTATTTTCACAATAATAAGACAAACGTAAAATCTCTAATTATCCTTCGCATTCCACGAGTGTCGATGGGCACATAAATTAATTATTTTCCTTTTGCTCCAAAAATTAGTGGAACTTGAAGGGTTTGGTATTTAAAACCCCCCTAATAGGCAACAAAAACTTATATAAAATCCGTTTTAAATTTGGCGTACGATCGTCTGCGCGCAGTACTTGCATCTGAACTCGTTTGAAACCATCTGAGATTGCCTAGAAGCGTGTGAAAACGGCAAACATGACCGATTTTTGCCGTAATTAATAATTTGCCAGCGTGCAAAATTTGCCTTAGGGATGAAATTTCAATACAACCTTCCTTAATGCACCTCTAGGATACTCAAGGAACATTTCCTCCAAATTTCAAACCTCGTCCATCGGCTTAGGCTGTGCGTTGTCTGTCAATCAATCACTAGGTAGGTATCATAGGTACTAACCAATACCGTGACATACACTACGAGTATGTCACGGTATTGGTTAGTAGGTGTTTATATAAGATAAATAAATAAGTCATAATTTAGTTTTCAGTAATTTTACGTGACAAGCTGTTGCGCGTAGATAATACTAGTAAGATAAGTCTAATATAGGATCGGATCGGAAGCCGGACCGTAAGAAGTCTTCAAAGGGGTGGACCGATGACCTGGTGAAAGTCAAGGGGAGCCGCTAGATGCAATGACAAGAAATTTTCCTACAAAAAGTCATAAACCTCTCAGCTTGTGTTAAGCAGTAGATGTCTTCCTACTGATGAGTACGATGATGGTAATAAGCGCATTAAAAGCGAACCTACTAGGTATGTAACGGTTACTTACCTCTGCTACTTGGTATACTATCAAACAAATCACAAGCGCGCTTAACATCGTTTGGTACATCAATATCAGCCGGAATATAGATGAAACTGCTTCCATAGCCCTTGAACAAAATATACAGGTATCCTGAGAATACAGATATGTGGAGAACGATTTCCGCCAATCCCAAAAAAAGACTTGATCGATGAAGGGGTACGAAATCGATAATATCCGCTCAACGGAAACCTTCAGTCAATGGCTGTTCATAAATATATCCTGAATTTGAGGCAAAATCTGACATGCTGTGCACATGCCAATTCCACCGAATATGCTTAGAACTACAATATCCTCAAGCTTGATAATCAAGAGGCAGCGGATCGTACTTACTTATAAATAGATACATGCCAGGTCACAATTCTTTTTATCCTCTTGTTAAGCTCCAGTTGTACAGCCACTCTGCGAGGGTCTTGCTTCGGCAGGCTCACTACGGTCTCGTCCAATCCATCGAAAATAACTTCGAAGTCTAATATGATCATTTCCATCATAGTGTAGTAATGTAGTAAAAAATGGAGTAGCATGTAGACATAGACTGAAATATAATAAAATCCATATCCATACCAGTACATCAAAATTAAACGTTGTCTGTTTGTTTGTTTGTTTATTTGGGGAGCTTTCACGCAATAACGGCTGGACGGATTTTGATGAAATTTAGAATGGATATAGCTTATACCCTAGAATAAAACATAGGATACTTTGTATTTCGAAAAAATTCACGGGAAAACTGGAAAATGTTGATTACTCACTGTAAGGAACGGTTGTCATCACAGAATGGCCTGTGCTTGCCATGGAAACGAAATAACTAGTATTTTTTGACAGACTTGTTAGTTCACCGATGTGCTACACCTACCTTTGCATTGGTTTTTAATATCCTAGAAGAAAATAAGATGCTTTTTATCGCGATAAACAGTAGTCCGCGCGTAAAAAATCGCGGGCGTACCTAATATAAATCCATATTTTTTTACTACATTATAAAAATATTAAATATATATCAATATTGTAGGTACAGAAGCAGTTATCAAATTACAGATAACAAGTACAGATATCAAATTGATTCCTCAATTTATTTTTAGGAAGCAATTTGTTATATGTACTATACGGATAACGAATCTTTGTTGCTTGGAAGTTGTCTGCAAGTCACTGAGCAAACTGCTATTTTTCAGGAACAATACCAATGTTGAAGGTAAAGACAGCATTGTTTAACTGCCTCGCTCACTCGCTTACATTTTTCGCATCAGGTATCTCGCTTACTTTATGCTGCTTTATCCACTCAACTGAGCATTTTATAACTCTAGTTTAATCGCTTACGGTTTTTGCATCATCTATCTCGCTTTTATTTTATGCTGTTTTATCCTCACTGCTGTACCTGCGCAAACGTTCAAAGAGGCTAACTTCACAACCACTAAGATTCGTTGCGACTACTGTTTTTTTTTTTATGTAAATTGTTGTTGTCTTTGCTATAGAGCGTTACTACCTACTTTAATATGTGACTAGCTGTACCCGCAGCATTGCCGCATGTTCATTTAACAGGGTAAAACACTATTACCGCAAGTATGCAAACGATATTGCTGTGGGTACGTTTGGGTGCATGTATGAAATAAAACTATTAAATGAAACATTTATGCTCGTGCCATAAAACAAGGAACTCCAAAATTGAGGTAATATGTGGTAATACTTTGGTGTAGACATTTTAATTTTGCATGCCTTGTTTTTGTAAGTAAATCACAAATATATTTTCATTTGCTATTATGGCCTATGCACCATTTTGAGTTGACCAATTTTGACACTGCAACTGTTTTCTAGAGCGTGCTTTTAATTTTTAGTAAAATTATTAGCTATTATTATTTAATATGCGAAACAGTTTATGCCATTAGCATTTTTTTATAGATCGGGATTATTTCAATTAAATGCAAAATGTTAAAGAACATAGGCAGAATTTTATGCGAGAAATCTTGCAGCGTCTTGACATATAATTTCTACAGAACTTAAGTAATTATTTTTCTAAGCTTTTTCAACATAGCCTCTAAGCTAGAAAAAGCCTAGTTAACAAATCAATTTAAAAATCATGAAATTATAACTTTATTTCCAGTAAGCGTAATTCAACCTCTGCGATAAACAGAATAATAATATAGACTGTGCTATAGACAAAATGGTACGTCAATATAAAACTTCTATAGAAAACATTATACTCGTAGCAAATGGAATACAATGCATTATGGTTAATGGAGGAAGTGTAAAGAATTGTTGTTATAATAGGGTATGTTAATTTATTTAATTGTTTTGCACAAAATTAGTGAAGGTACAAGGAAGGATTTAATGCTAAACAGCATTATCTACCAGTCATCCAGGTCGTGAAAGAAATAATAGTACATAGGGCGTGTTATTGAACAATAAATACGAAAGAAAACAAGGTTTGTATATGTAAAATATTTTTTGTAAGGAGTTGTTGCAAAATATTTGTGCTAATAGAGGACAACTGTTTCCCTGCACAGTGAAACAGCAGCAACATATCTAAACATATTGTTTTATAATCTCGCCAGGTAATGATAGTTTGAAAATAATTCTTATTCAAAAGCCTAGTCTGTTACACTAGATAGGTAATTGAATAGGTAGGTACCTACAATATCTTGAAACATTATATTTATCACGCATAAGTACTTAATTGCCTATCTAAGTAAGTGAATAAAATAATTAAAATCTCTAAGACTTGTTTCAAAGGTCACTAACAGTAACATAACCTACAAAACTTTGTAGCCTAATAACAATTATTCCTGACCTCCCCAAAAAATATATCTAAGACTAACAATCTCAGGAAATGATGCTGAATTACTAGCGACATTTTTTGTATAAAGACGCCGTGAATTTGACTAACATAAAAGTATGTATGCGAGTTCGCCATTGTTCTTTGGGGCTGTTCCGGACATTTGTTTTTTTTTTTTTTTTTTTGTTTATTTATACAAGAAGTTGCTTCTACAATAATATACCGGAAAAATATTGCCGTACTATTTTAGATCCGGGTCAAACCCTAACTTTCCTGGGCTATTTGCACAAGTGTAAATTCGCGCATAAAATCATTTAGTGTTGTACTAGCGGAGAGGTGATAAAGTAGCGGACGGGTGAAATTATGACAACCAAATATCCACATAAAAATATGACTTATAAGTAACTACCTAATTAGTTTGAAAGTTTGAAAAAAGGTTCAACAATTGGTTCGGGTTAGCGTAAATGAAAAAAATGGAACTTTTGTTTTAGAAAGATTTCTGTAATGATTTAGACAAAATAATGAAATAGATCTTATTTTTAAACGACTGCCCAATAAAAGGAGTGTTATGTTTTTAGTGTTCATGTATGTTTGTATGCGAGTTTCTTTATTCCACCATAACTTTTAAAGGCCTAAACAGATTTACATGTATGGGGTATGATTAGAATCCTTATATCCCCCCGGGTATATATTTAGGCTATATATTTTTCATATATTTTTTTATACATAGGCTATATATTTTTTTTAAAACATTAATTATGGCGGCAGTATGGCACCATTATCAATCTCGTTTTTTTTTTAAATTTACCATACGGGTATCAAATTGAAGGTGTTGATAAGCCCATTCCATCAATATGATAGAATGGGCTTATGGATGTAATAATCTTATCTATGTATGTTTTCCGTTATCCAGTGCCCATAGTACAGGGTATCCAAGTTTGGAGCTAGGTAATTGGTGTGGAAATGTCCCGTTTTTTTTTTTTTTTTTTTTTTTTTTTTATATTTAATTTTTTGGCAAAAGCTCTTTTTTGGCAGGCCCGTCGTGTTTTTTTAGCTTTTAATTTTAAATAATGTTCAAATTATAATAAACATCTTCATTACATTCTAATCATAGTTATGGCAGTGGTGTTATTCCTTCCATCAAATCCACGTTCGTTGGAGTCATGTAAGAAGATGGTTGAGGATGGACGATGGAAGCATAGCATATTTCATCGTCGTCAGAGATTTCGTAGTCTTCGTCGTCATCTTGACTATCGACACTATCTGAGCCGTCATCACTCACACAGATAATGAGATAATTATCTGTTCTGTTACACTGTGAATCACGTAGTCACTTTTTGCATTATTCTTCTTCTATACTTTTCACTTTGTTGCATAGCACCTCCCATTCTCGCTCTTCTATTAAATTAACTTTTTCTTATACAAATTCAATCGCATTATTTATATTCCATTTTTTATTTTTACTTCCGAGGTACTGTTTGATTGTAAACCATGCCATCTCAATGGGGTTGAGGTTTGGGTAGTATGGAGGCAGTCTTAAAATATTGTGATTTTGTTCGGCCAAAATGTTATTTATTGAAAATGTTATGAATTGTTCTTTATTTGCTTTGATTAGTTTGTACAGTTCCGGTTTCAACATATGTAACATTATAAAGTTACTTTCGTATTTCATTATTAAAAAACAAAATGAACATACATATAGGCATAGGCACCAACCAGTGCGGGCGCATTCAAGCTACGTCGCGCCGCCTAAACGAGTCAGGTAACTGTTTATGTGAGAACGGAGGCCGAAGGGCCGTGAGTGCAGCCCGCCATTGTCGCAGCCGACAGACAGATTTAGATACCAAAGCAGGAGCACGTACGCTGACTACAATTTTTAAAAAGCGTCTTTTCACCATGATTTCACTACAGTATTTTGTTCAACCCCTCTTCTCCCCGCTATCTTCAGCATCGTTTCCATTTCCTCCATACTTCCAGCAATAGTAGACTAAGGTCATCAGGGCGCTTATTCACTATGCTGCATGAAATTCCTTGCCGAAAACGTGTGACGTCACTACGGCAATTGCCATACGATTCCACGCAGATATCTTAACGCGGCGCGTAACGTGTCTTATTGGCAATAGAGAATAATGGCCCAGATAACGTTATGTTAAAGACCCCTGTCCACAGAACGACTTTCTACGATTGGTCATATTCAGTCGAAGCTGTTCGATTGTGGAATGCCTTACCTGTTGATATTAGACGCATACCTTCGCTCAACGTTTTTAAACATTGTGTTAAAATGTTCTATTCATCACTAGCTGAGCTGCTACGTCTTAATCATGTTATTATTATTTATGTAGGTACGCATTTATATATATATATTACAGTATTAAGTAAGTATCTACTAGGTTTATATCTTTTATTCCAATTTTCTATTGTGTTTTCCCAATTAATATCATTATTATTTTGTAATATTTAAGTGCTTATTTATGGTTTATGTATTTATTTATTGGTTGAAAACCACCGTCCCTATTACCTCTGTTAATCTTTTCATGCACGGTTGTCTGGAAGAGATCGCTCTGAGCGATAAGACCGCCCATTGTGACACTTTATTATCAATTTTGTTTTTTTTTAGTTGTAAGATTTTTATATGTGTGGTTCAGTAAAGAGTTATCTATCTATCTATCTATCACACTTTGTCAGTGCTTACTTTGATTGATATCGAAATAATCTTGTGATCACCCCATATTGGATAAGTGTTGAACATAATACGTATCCATATAACAGCTTCTTTTCAAATCATTATATTCTGCGGACACCGTTAAATTTTTCGGAATGAAAATTATTCTTTGTCTTACCTCGTAGTATGAACTCAAATTTTAATGATACCAGGTTTCATTTAAATTCAATCTGTAAATTCGACGTGAAGTGCGGCCAAAACAGACAGACAAACAGACAGACAAAATTTGAAAAAATAAAGACATTAGATATTTCGTTGCTATCCCTGATAGGTCACATTTATAATACGTCACTTTGTGCATCTATACATTAGCATTGACTTACCATCAAATGTCAAAATATACATTGGGCAGAGCACTGATTGGATAAAGAAGAAAATTTCGTAATTTGGACTCCGGTAAGCGTCATCTGTAGGGAGCCAGACAGGGAATATTAGAGGCCTTTGCGTGTGCTCATCTTGAGAGGCTATCAGGTTTCGGTACAGCAGCAGAATTACTGGTTTCGACATAAACCCCATTGCGGTCATAGCCAAAGGACCCAACCATCCAAAGAATAACTTCCACACCAGCAACTGGACTTCCAAAAATGGTTTCCTGAACGCAAAAAATGGTCTCAAATAAAAATTTAAAAATGTATTAACATAACATAAGAGGTTATTTTTTATCGCTGTCTATGCAATTGTTTGGCCACGATCTCACCTGATGGAAAAAGATGATGTGGTCGAAGGTGTAGCACGTTTGCTTAGAGGATCCCTATTCACTCTTGACTTGAACACACCAGGGTTATATTTTACCGGAAACACTGACGACTGACAGGGCATTCCACTCCTTCTTCGATTATAATAAATGAAGAATCGTAACGCTTTGTTCTTGTGCGAGGTATTTCAACCATTAAAGGATGGCGCTTTGCCGATCGTCCAGTTGTACGGTAATGGAAAGGTGATGGGGGAATCAGATTGTGCAGTTCTTGTGCACACTCTCCATAGTGCATATATTCTGGGTGCTCATAAGAGTTAAATTATAGTAGCAGTTGGCAGTTAAGTCGGTACCTGTGATGGTACGAAAGAATAAGTTCAAGATTAACTGCTTTAACATGATGTGTCTCTATAATATTACCTACGTAGGTAGTGGTAGACTATAATTATATCGGTTTAAAACGGAAGCTTTCCAATTCCACCATAATAAAACCTTACTACTTTACACGTCCTTGAAACCTTAACATATTTACGGACCATCTATGACTTGACTACACTAAAACAAACCTGTGTCTGGGGCCCAAGCTGCAGACGTGTTGAAAATCAGAGGCTATCTCTTCCAGTAGGCTTAAAATATTGGCTTTGTTTAAAAAAAATCCGCATGTCACAGTGAACATAGAACCCAGCAGCACGACGTAGAAGAAGCTCTCGCAAGCCAACGAATGGTCCTCGGTAACCAATCCATGGTACATGGTCAAGGAATTAAGCACAACGCCAACTAAGGCCATTCCAATATTGAAAAAAGATATTACGAACCTACAACCAAGATAAAAACATAGATAGAAATAAATGAGGAAAAAAACGATTAGTTATATTCTCGCTAAGCAGACGTTAAATGTCAAAATCATATTAACTTTAAATTAAGGGAACAGTGCATGTTGGGAATTGTGACATCTTTTGAGTTATCGTCTGACTCTGTGCTCTGGCTCAAAAACCTGGGTAGATTCAGAAGAATATATGTATGTTCTCAAGATTAAAAGTACTTTATGTACTATTCCAAGACCTAAAATACCGATATACCAACATTTGATCAAAATTACTTCAGCCGTCAAAAAGTTTTTATCGATTGCTCGGCTTCTACTCATCGGCCCAAAATACCAACCGGTCAAATACTAAGCTATCTAACAGTGAAAACCGCATCGCGATTGGTCCTGTAGTTTTTACGTGATGCTTGAACACAGACAAACAGACAATCAGAGAAACAGACAGACACGAATTTTGAAAATGTCATATGCTTGTTCAGTAGCTTATTTTATGTACCCTAGACCATTTCCTTTTTTAATTATCTTCTTTGTACAGACTTTTTCGTACCTATTGCTTTATTATAAGTAATAATTGCTTATTACTAAAGACATTAAAATTTTCCATACCTTTGTTTATCAGATATTCAACCACCAAGCACTGATATGTATATACTAAGAATATCTAAATATCGCATAAACAAAGGTATGGAAAATGCCGCTCGCGGGATGTGAAGGGGTGGTCTTAATGTTAAAACGACCATAAGGCAAAAAACACGGACACTAAATCATTGTTTCTATTAAAAATAATTATTTTAACATGTATATTTTAACGGTGTTGTTGTTATTAAGCACTTATTTATATAAATATGAAATAAAAATACCTTATTAAAGAATCTCTCCTCCAAAAAAATATTCCCTGAATTGCAAGTACTATAAACAGCTGCGGATGAAAATTGTATATATTAACATCGGTCCTCCCAAAATCATAATATTTTTTAAAAATGAAATCCCTAATCTTTTGAAAGCAACGCATTTTGTGATAAAAGTCACGTTTTCTTCTGATAGACACTCGGATAGTGAGTTAAAAGTACAGGGTTATGAAGTTGACCAATTTATTACTTATTAAAATAAGTAGATATCACATTAATCCGATCGAATCATGATGCCGTGAAAATTGGCCCATAATGAGGTTTATCCAATTAGTAGGCACTGCAATATGGATAACAGTAGTTATTTCAAAGTCATATGTCTTGATTCTCACTTATTAATGTATAATTATTACAGAAAACTGGGTTCATAAGTAGGACACAATTTGGTTAATCGGTGATAGTTTGATTATTTGATCACAGAATTTTATTTTTAAAACAGATAATTTTGCAAATTTACTATGTAAGAGTCTGTTAAATTGCCTACAATAGTAAATCTAACATATATATATATATATATATATATATATATATATATATATATATATATATATTATAAGCATATATATATATATATATATATATATACATATATATGCTTATAATAAAACTGTAACGGGTCCAATTCTGAACGTTGAAGATATTTTGTTTTTTTTCTGTATTGTAGTCTATATTGGATACTGAAGTCATAAAAGTTTTTTTTCTTTTTTGTCTGTATGTCTGTCTGTCTATACCTCAGCCACGCATCACTCCACCGGAACTACTGGATCAATTCAAATGAAACTTGGTATGATTTGAGTTCATACTACTACGTAGGACATTGGATACTATACATCCCGAAAAATTAATGGCTTCTTGCAGGATAGGGGTTGAAACTTATTTAAAAGAACACGTACCACGCTAAAACTAATTAACGGGTTTTGATGCAACTTGGCACTGTCTTAGGTTATAGGATGGCTTAAAATTGAGGACAGGTTTCGTCCCGAAAAATTAAAGGATTCCTGCAGGATAGGGATGTAAAATTATTTAAAAGCACACGTAGCTGAAACTATAGGATGGATGTTAATACATTTTGTCACAGACATAGTTTATAAGATGGGTAAAAATTATGGATACTTTTTATCCCGAAAAAATAACGGGTTCCTGAGGGATATGGGTCCAAATTCTGTACATTAAAGATATTGTGATTTTTTTTTTGGTGGTTACTCTATTTTCGATAATGAAGCTAAAACTGTTTGTTTTTTCATTTTTGTCTGTATGTCTGTCTGTCTGTATTTTTGCCGTACATCACGCCGCCGGAACTACTGGATGGATTTAAATGAAACTTGGTATGATTTGAGTTCATACTACGAGGTAGGAGATAGAATACTTTACATCCCGAAAAATTTATGGGTTCTCGCAAGATAGCTGTACTAATGGACGAGTTTTGATGCAAATTGGCACCGTCTTAAGTTATATGATGGGTTAAAATTGAGGACACGTTTTATCCCGAAAAAATAAAGGGTTTCTGCGGTCCAAAGTTATGTTAATATCGAAGTAATAAATATATTTTTTTGGATGGTTCTCTATACTCAAGCCAATACTGTTTCACTTTTTACTTTTGTCTGTCTGTCTGTTTGTCCGTATCTTAACCGCGAATTGCACCGAAACTACTGAATGAATTCAATGGTATAATTTGAGTTCATACATTGTTGGTAGGACATTGGATACTTTCATCCCGAAAAATTAAAGGTTTTCCGCAAGATAATTATGGATTGAAAGTTATTAAAAAGAACACGTATCACGCTGAAACTACTGGACCGTTTTTTAT
Source organism: Alsophila aescularia (assembly GCA_946251855.1). Lineage (NCBI taxonomy): Eukaryota > Metazoa > Arthropoda > Insecta > Lepidoptera > Geometridae > Alsophila > Alsophila aescularia. Next base: position 11,284,227 of record OX276375.1, on the reverse strand, counting down.
GCAAATTGACACAGTCATATATCTATGCTTATAATAAAGCAAAAGGTATAAAAAGACTGTACAATGAAGATAAATAAAAAAATGCTCTTGGTTGCTTAAAAAAAGGTATTGAACATGAATGTAACATTATTTTTAATCTTGTTTTTCTGTCTGTTTGTCTGTATGTTTGTTTGTTCACGCATCACGTTAAAACTACTGGACCGATTGCAATGCAGTTTTCATTGGTAGATAGCTTAGGGTTTGATTTAAAAACTGGTGTAACTGGCATCTCAATACGGTTAGTTAGAACCGAGAATTGATTAAAGTATTTTTGACGGCTAAATAAATTTTGATCAAATGTTGGTATATTGGTCCTGGAATAGCACATTATGGTACTTTGAACCTAAAGAAAAGACCACGCGTGCGAAGCCACGGGTACAGTTAATATTAAATAAAACAAAACAACTCCTTAAACAACCACAAATTAAAAAAAATACCCTGACTAAATACACGAATAGTTTATTACTCTACAAACTTAAGAATTTGAACTATAAAAATAAAGTTTCTTTAGATCACAAATATACAAATATGCTTATAAACTCTTACCTTTCAAGACGTTTATATGTTTTTACAATTTTTTCAGTGTTACAAATACAATTTAAATTTTTATTCCGCCTAGTCTATTCACAAGTTGTTAAAGAGATTATACCACAGTTTGCAATTGACAGTAACTTTTTTAAATCTGAGAATGTGTTCGTATACACTCTTTACGTTACTATAACCGTTAATAATAGCGCCATCTATTCGCTATTATGACATATATGTAGATAATTTAGTAACCTGGCTATAAAGGAGGAACAAACTATCACAGAATTACCGCATATCACCAATTATCAAAGTTTTGTCCTTCGTTTACGGTAACGATGACGGGTAGGACGAGTGCTTTTGCCCGAAAACTTCGTTTATTATGTTATATTTTCATAATAAAGGCCACAAATAGGTAGTTGTAGCTTATTGTTGCCGACTTCGAAAAAAAGGAGGCTTACAAGTTCACGCCTATGTATGTAATATGGTTGAAAATGCTTAATATTGTTAGAAGTAGCCTTACGTAAACATATCCTGCAACATTATTGAACCTAGCATAGGTTAGTCAAGATCTGTCTTGTCACCTAATATGTCATTTGACTGCCATTTAATTACTGATCTAAAGATATCAGTTCATTCTTTCTTATAATGTTTATTGTTAAATGTTAATTTTACCAACAAATTCGGAATACACCATCATAGAAGAACTGGCAAGAAACTATGTGGTGAATAATCTTTTAAATTATGAATTTACAACATGAAAACATTATTTCATATTTTATTCTTCACAATTTTGCAAAAGATAACATTCATCATTATCATAATTTGTGGCATAGTAAAATGTTAAAACCCCCTTTGATATAACATAATAGTACATTACTGCCGCGGTCTGTAATGACTGCGTTGCTGGCAGCGATGATGATGGTTGAGAGCGTAGCTAAATTAAGTTCGAGGCCATCACAGCGCGGTCAGCATTGCACCCCCTGATTGCCAAGCTGGAATGAAGGCCAAGACCGAAGGTCGAGGCCTTTATAGCGCGGACAGCAAGGGCTGCAATGATGGCCAAGCTTGAAGGCCGAGAACTTAACTAAGCAAAGCTCGAGGCCATCATAGCGTGGCCAGCAGGGCAGTCAGTGCGGACCAAGGCTTGTATAGTGCTTTACTCAAACAATGCGAGGTATTTAAATAAAACTAGCAAACTAGTGAAAAAATTATATAACCTACTAAAACAACACCAACAACAACGTCAAAAACAACAAGAACAACAAAACAACAAGAACAATTAAAAAGAACAACAACAGCAAGAACAACAAAAAAGAACAACAACAACAAAAACAACAAGAACTACAAAAACAGCAAGAACAACCAGAACAACAACAAAAACAGCAATAACATTAAAAACAACAAAAACAACAAGAACGACAAAAACATAAAAACAACAAGAACAGCAACAACTAAAATAACAAGAACAACAACAAAAACTACGAGAACAACAAGCAACAAGAAAAACAACAAAAACAACAAGAAAAACAACAAGAATAACGAAAACAACAAGAACAACAACAAAAACAATAAGATCAACAGAAATAACAACAACAAAAATAAATAACAACAACAAGATAACAAAAACAACAATAAACAATTCAAACTAAAACAACAAAAATACAACAACAAAAACTACAACAACAACAATAATAGATAAGAACCATCTCTATCACACCAGCTTTCAAACAGAAAAAAAATATCAATATTGGTCAATACGTTTGGGAACTACGACGCCTCTCTTTTCGCGTTCGGTGGTTAACAAACCCACAGAATAAATAATAGTACTAAAAAACACGGCAATAATGGATTTTCAAAGGAAATTGCTGGCCGCAAAACACGACAGTAATGAAATTCCATACAACTTTGCTGGCGCATATTCAAGAAGCTGCCGTGCTTCTTGAATATGCGCCACGACTTTGCCTTTGCCCAAAGAAGGAAATGTCGAAATAATGACCACATTACAAGCTTGTTTGAGTAAAAATATCATGAAGAAGTCTACTCATGAGAAGTACCAATAATATCACACTTATTATAATGTGTGTCACCGCAAAACGTTAGATCCCTTTAGGAATTAATATGGTTCATTCGTCACATCCCCTCAATTGAGAATGCCGATAATTTAATCAGATATTAATTATTACTTCACTAATAGCCTACAGAATAAAGGTCTCTGTAAATACTAAGCTACTATCAACCATACTCGTATTTGTAGTTAAAATAACACCCCATTCCCTTTGACTGCAATTCTCAGCAATCTTCAAAATATCCACATCCAGACAACCACAAATAAAACTGCCATCACAACAAATAGCAATTTTAGCGTATACTTAGCCATTTCTAAATATCAAACCGTATTTTCCTTATTTTTATAACGAAATTGCTTTTTCGGAGCTCCGCATGACATATTTTTTTTGACTAGGTACTTTTTCTTAATGACAACTTCATCTATTTAAAAACTCCTCGTACATCTAACAATATTCACATTCCGGACTCAACTCCGGAATGAACTCCGGTTCCGGGGGTATCTCATTTTTTTTTTATTACTCACTAGGCAATCGTTTGACCACGATCTCACCTGATGGAATGCGATGATGTGGTCGAAGGTGTAGCATGCTTGCCTAGTAGATACCTATTCACTCTTGACTTGAACACACCTGGGTTATAATTTACCGGAAACACTGACGAGGGCAGGGCATTCCACTCCTTTGCAGTTCTTATTATAAATGAAGAAGCGTAACGCTTCGTTCTTGAGCGAGGTATTTCAACCATAAAAGGGTAGCGCTTTGCTGATCGTCTAGTCGTACGGTAATGGAAAGGTGATGGGGGAATCAGGTTGTGCAGTTCTTGTGCACACTCTCCATAGTTCAATCTGTAGAATACCGCCAGGCTTGCTACCTCATGTCAATGCGCCAGACTTTGAAGCTTACTCTTTACCAGAGTATCATCTCCAATGAGCCTGATCGTCTCTCAATTGAATCCAAAAACTCGAGCTGATAACAAAATACCAAGTTTTCACTCCATACAAGATCGGACCTGTGCTTGATAAAGATTCAAAAGCTATCCCGGTGTGAAGTACCGCCTAACCTTAGACAAAATACCAAGTTTTTTTGCAGCTACCTAGGCTTTGGATTCAATATAAGACCCAAAATTCAGGTTTGATGTGAGTTCGACACCCAAAAGTTCCAGATGGTCGCCTATTGGTATTATTACACTTTGAAAAGATGGAGATCGTTTTAGAGGACTCTTTTTAGTAGAAAAAGTCAAACACACCTGCGTTTTAGTAGCATTAAACTCAACCCGGTTATCATCGTCCCAATCGGACACGGCTTTTAAGACTAAATTTAAACGGTCTACCATAGCCTCTCTCTGAAACTGGACAGCGTCACAGCTGGCTTAAGCTTTGGAAGTGTATATCTCAACTACAGTACTGTCATCAGCATACCCAAAGGTACCGGGCTTCAGAAGGTCATTGATGTGCAGTAAAAACAGTGTAGCCGTGAGAACCGATCCCTGATGTACACCGGCATTGATAGCCATTTGATCAGACGAGCAGCCCTCTAGGACTACTCGAATAGATCGTTCCCTCAAGAAATCAACTATCCAATTGCATAAGCCAACAGGTAAACCATATGAGAGAAGCTTGTTTAAAAGGCCATCGTTTCAGACCCGATTTAATGCCTTCAATATGTCAAGGGAGATGGCAAGCGCCTCACCATGCATCTCTATGACTTCGCTCAGTACGTGAGTGGCATAGCAAGAAGATCCCCAGTAGACCGGTTTCGGCGAAATCCGTATTACCGGTCACTGAGAAGATCATTTTCTTCAAGGTATGCCAAAAGCCTAATGTTTATGACACGCTCCATACACTTACAGAGCAATGAGGTTATCGAGATGGGACGATAATTGGCCGGATCAGCACGACTACCCTTTTTTGGTACTGGTTGTACATTGGCAAGCTTCCAGGTCTTTGGAACTTTACCTGAGTGAAGAGAAAGGCGGTACCAATGCGTTAAGATGGGAGACAATTCGGGCGCACAGTTTTTCAACACAATCGCTGGAATACCATCAGGATAGGCCTTGTTCACATCTAGAGCTCGAAGCTTTCTGAGAACCTCATTCTGGCGAATGCGAATTTCGGGCATAAGAACCCCGCAATGAGGAAGGCAGAAAGGTATCTTGCCAGAAGCAAATAAATTCGCTTAGTCTCCATCAGTGTGAGCCAGTGATCCATCATGTTTCAGCAATGGTGGCAGTGAGGGGCGGCAGAAGTTTACTTCGACCGACTTGGCCAGGGACCAAAAAGCTTTGCTACCCGCGGGGTATGAAGCCAGTTTTGCCCCAATCCGACTAACGTGATCAAAATGAGCCTTCCTAAGTATATATCTTCTTGCGGGTCTTAGCGGCAACGTTAAATTTTCTTTTCTTAACCCGAATATAAGAAGATTTGCGCTTTCGAGCATCAGCCTAGTCTAGATATGCCGCACGCTTTAGAGCCACAGCACGACCACAACTGGATCCAAACCAAGGCTGAGCTTTGCTGGAAAGAGTCTTCTCACTGAATGGAATGAAACATTCCATTGCTTGACATAATTACCTCTGCAACAGCAGACGCGCAAGTCGACGGGTCTTGGGAGGTGTATGTAAGTATGTTTGTATGTATGTTTGTGCAACATATTTTTTGTAATATTCTCAGTAGGTACCTTTTAACTTAGGGAATAATTCGATTTTCATTAAAATCGGTTCAGTAGTCTAAATGATGTAAACTGTTTACTGTTTCCAGTAGGGTTTGAAGCGGAATTATGTTCTTAATTTCGTTTGTTCCCAGAAGTTCCGTAATACTTCATCGACAGTTTGCATTAGTCCACTACTGAGTCCACTGCTGGACATAGGCCTCTCCTAATGCGCGCCACTGAGCCTGGTCTTCGGTTCTTCTCATGTATTTGCTGCCAGATACTTTGCGTAAATCGTCACTCCATCTGGCCGGAGGGCGTCCCACACTACGTCTCCACTCAAGAACTCATGTACCCCACCGGTTATCGATTAGTAATACTTAGGCCTACCCTAACGTAAGTAAAAAGTAATTTAAAAAAAACAACTTCGTATAGTTTATTATAACAAAAAAGAAATAATTAAAAAATGTCTGTGCTGGTTTAGTACTTTATTGGTCGCGTTTCGCACCTCACAAAATCGAAAAGATTCTGTTTGTCATTCGAAATCTGAGTGCAAAAGTGCATTTTATCTGCTAGCGTGGAAAGTTTGTTTTCAAATCCGAAACTTTCTATTCTATAATTTTCTATACCGCCAGTCCACTGAAAATACATCAATACTTGTCTTATTCCTATTATACTAGCTTACCCGCCCGCGACTTCGTCCACGCGGACTACAGTTTATTGCGAAAAAAGCATTCTACTTACGTAGGATATTAAAAACCAATGCAAAAGTAGACTTAGACTTCTTGGTTATGGCCTCTGTGGCTTGTTGACTTAATCTGTGGCACCAACGCTCTTTTTTACGGACTTGTTATTTCGTTTCCATGGCAACCGTTCCTTACAACGAGTATTCACCACGTTCTAGTTTTCCCGTGGAAACTTCCACGGAATTTGTGGAATTTTACGGGATAAAAAGTATACTATGTCTTATTCTAGGGCAACAAGCTATCTCCATTCCAAATTTCATCGAAATCCGTCCAGCGGTTATCGCGTGAAAGCTCCCTAAATAAACAAACAAACAACGTTTCACTTTTATATATTGGTATGGATTAGCTGCACCTCACACCTTTGCCCGCGTGCAATCTCCGCCCCCCCCCCCCCCCCTATCCTATTTAAAAGAGTGATAATTGTTTGGTCTTGTTCGTGAAGTGCTTTTTGTTAAAAAATATATTTTGATAAGCTTTTTTTCTTAATTTTGATGAAAGTTTGGTTTGGCCATAAGCCCTCGTAGGCGTCGTCATAGGTCCCTGCCTCATTGACTTCTGGTCAATTTAACAAAAGCTTAAACAGCTCATATACCCCTATGATTTTCGGTCAAATTTGATATTATAGCTTCAAATGCTTCATATCCTTCAAAATCTAATAAGACTAAATTAAAAAATAAAACGAAATTCCCGTGTTTTTTTCTTCAAAATTGTGATGATATTTTTAGCCATAACTCATCCCGGGCGTCATAAGAAGACGCTGCCAAAGTTTCGTCACAATCCGTTCAATGGTTTAGGAGCGCATCGCACACAGAAAACATACAAACATACCGTCGCCTTAGTAGTGAAGAGAGCTAAGACACACTTTTGACCAAATTGGGTTATGAACACCACCATAATCAGCGTTGAACGGAGATTCTAGTGGTGAAGAGATCTAAGTGATAGCTCAACTAAAGGTTGGGTTTTTCACACAGACGTGAAAAGAGTTAAATTAAACTAAGAACAAAAAATCAAATGGCGAATTTGGTGTAAGCTGCTTAGATTTATTCACCACTATTTATTCGTGTCATAAAAGTAGTGCAATCAAATAAGTAGTGAAAAGAGTTACGCCACATAGACTTTTTAACCTCTTACTAACGCACAATTTCTGTTAACACTGTTAAATGAAATAGCGCCTTTTTATGACATTTATTTGACGGCTGACATTATTTTTTTGCATTTTCGATTATGATTGTTGTTCTTACACCTCTCCCACCAGAGAGAAGGTTGGGCGTTGGGATATCTTGCCCACTGCCCAGAAGCCTATACGCGCAGGGGCTTCAACCACTGGGGCACTGGTTGGCCACTGGAGCGGCTTTTGCGTACAGGGGCTCTACCAGTGGTACATATGTTGGGTTGTTGGTCTATCTCATGTACTGCCAGAGCTGGCATTCTCCAACTTTATCCTTAGACAGGAGGATGCCAGGGCTCGTCTCTGGGGCTTGTCAGGAGGTTGCGTGTGGTGTAGAACAATATGTGGGGTATGGCCCGTTATCGGTGCAGTCATACATTCGACGCGCCAGATGGACCACAAACTCCTCTACTGACTCGGCCTTTAGGTCTCGGACGATGACATAATTCCTGACATATCTGCCCGCTCCAGTGCAGTTCCGCAGGGAAACGTTTTGTACGGCCTGTAAGCGGTTCTTGTCGGTCTTAGAACATAGCGCGTACCATGCTGGTGCTGCATATGTTAGGCGCGTACGAATATAGGTCTTGTAGGTACACGCCTTATTTCGTCCTTAGTGGCAACTTAGAGTTGAGTACCAATCGGAGGAGCACTCGTGCAGCCTTCGCCTGCCATGTGGTATATTCTACATGTGGTTGCATCCTCAGCGGCCGGTCTATGTAGACGTCCAGGTTCTTTACAGTAGACTTCCACTGGGCGTCCTGACCTCAAAGTTGCTGTGGTGATGGCAGAGTGCGTTGGCCACTGACAAGTAGCGCGGCCGTCTTTCCCACGATGACGGCCATTCGCCACTTGTCTAGCCAATCTGGTAAAATGTATAGATTTGTCTACACTCTGCCTGCAGCTATGGATGTTTGGGTGAAAGAAGCGAAGTATACGCTGTCATCCACAAAGAGTGCTAGGATGACACCCCTTTCTTCCTCCCAGAGTTGCCCTTCCTTAAGGCCTGGGATGTCGTTCGTGTATAGCCCGTACAAGGTTGGTAATAGGCAGCTTCCCTGCGGGTCTCTTGCTCTTATGCTTTTAGTAATTGAGTTGGATGTTTTAACAATTACGAAGAATCTTCTGTTATCTAGGAATGATGCCACGAACTTTACTATCGCTGGTGGCGTCGTTGTGATGCATGCCACCCTGTCAAGTGCTTTTTGTATAGGTATATAAAAATACACCGACGGTGCAGTGAGCTTGGTTTTGTTCTTCTTCAAGGTAATGAAGGATTCCAGCTGTAGTGTGGTAGAGTGTCCTACTTAGAATTCGTGCTACTCCTCTCTTGGTTTGATGTTTCCTTTTAACCTTCATAATAGCAGGTGCTCTAATAGCTTGGCAATATGAAAGAGGAGCATGATGGGCCTGTAGCTGCCGAAGAGTCTGCGTTTTTTGTCGGGTTTGGATAACATAATAACCTTCCTGGTCTTCCAAACTCTAGGGAAATGTTGGGTTCTGAAGATCCCATTGAACAATTGGGCCAACAACACCAGGCCTTTTGATGACAGTTGTATAAGTACCATGTTGGATATAAAGTCCTGTCCGGGCGCTTTGTTAGTTTGTAATTTCTGGACTGCTATTTTAACCTCGCCAGGTGAAATGAAGTCATTTCCTCTGGCGGTTGGAGTGAATGAATCATGAAAGAAATCGGCTACCTCCTCTGCTACACTCTGGTGGAGCTCAATGACGTTTGTGTTGGTGTAAGGGGGAATAGGGTGTAATTGAAACTGTTTTCTAGATGCACAACTAGAATCTTTGCTCTGTCATGTGACGAGTATCTACGTTGGCCCTTATCATTTAATAATGGATAGACTGATGTTTTCGCATGGGTGTATTGGTGGTTTAGTTGGTATAGATTTGTTCTCGTGGTGTCTTCACCTATCTCGGTTATCAGAGCCTCTCCAAATCCACATGTGATGGTTTTTTAACAATTATTGTATACATGTTGGCAGCGGGTTTCAGTCGGAGGCACCTTATCTTCTCACGCATTCCTCTGAGCTTACGAGACTTGTTCGTTACGTTGAGTGCTGGACGCCGGTACTGACGCCAACTTTTTGACCTCGGTAATATGGTTGGAGATGTAAGTTGCGGACACTTCTACTTCATGTGCGATCGTGAGTTGCCCAACTTTCATACCAGTTAGTAGTTCTTGGTACCTCTGCCAATCGGTCCTCTAGCATGCTTGTCGGGCTGTCGTGAAATGGGTTCCTGTGGGTAACGTAACCAACACTGATAGGTGCTGCTCATCCGTTTCGTACAGCACCTCCCGGCTTATGGGGCAAGGAAATTTCTGATGAAGAATTATGTCCAATAGTGTGCTGGGTTATTGAGATATGTGTCGGCGAATCCGTGCCTATCACTTCGTAGCCATGGGTTTCGGAATCCTCGTACAATCTGCTTCCCGCCGGATTCCAAATCTAATTCCATACTACCAGCAAAGTTTATGCGGGCTTTTCAAGATCTACCAATACAAACAATCAATCAAAAATTCATGGAATCGGGGCATTTCGACATGGAGTGTGAATTAATGGAACTATTCCATCTATTTACCATGATTTCTACCTGAAAAGATTAAAGTCGTCAATTAATGATGGTGCATCCGACGAGTCAGAAGTCGAAAACTTGAGATTGAGAGAACTGTCTGAGTTATAGAATGTGTCTTACTTGCTAAAACAACGACAACTTTTTTCTTTTACATAATACTTAAATAACAAACAAATACTTACATAATAATTGTATTTAGATAAACTCTCTTCACAAACGTTGTTCTTTCAAACTAAACCTATTTTTTTGTTGTTGTTATTACATGTTATGAGGCTTAGATTCCTTCACTTTACTGAACTGTACATTGTTTTTGTTTTTTTATTATGTGGTAAAAAGAACAAACCGAAATATTATCAATAACTACAAAAATAATATATGCCTGCACTTAATCTTAGTAGCTTTTCACAAAAAATTGTGGGAATCTGGCAAATGAAGCAGATACAACAAAAACCATTTTTTTGTAGGCACTTATTTTTATTTCATTTGTCATTATCTTGGAACCAATTTATTGTGGAATAGCTCCCTTCACTTCTAAGGCGACGATACACACTTTTTTTATATGTAGATTATTATCATACCTTACTTATTTAATAACCTTAGTTTTTTTACAATATTTCTATGAAATCTATATACTTATAATAAAACTGTAACGGGTCCAATTCTGTACATTGAAGAAAATTTGAAATTTTTTTTTGGACCGTTGTCTAGATTCGGTAGTGAAGCCAAAACTGTATTTTTTTTTCATTTTTGTCTGTCTGTCTGTCTGTATCTTGGCTAGGCATCACACCGAAACTACTGAATGAATTTTAATTAAACTTGGTATGATTTGAGTTCATACTACGAGGAAGGACATAGGCTACTTTTCATCCCGAAAAATGAAAGGGTTCCCTCAGGATAGGGGTTGAAAGTTATTTCAAAAAATACTTACCACTCTGAAACTACTGGACGGATTTTGATGCAACTTGGCACAGTCATATTTTATATGTAGGGTTAAAATTGAGGAAACTTTTTATCCCGAAAAAATAAAAAGTTCCTGCAGGATAATGTCCCAAATTCTGTAAATTAAAGATATTTTGGAATTTTTTTAGGGGTCGTTCTATGTTCGATACTAAAACCAAACGTCTGTCTGTCTGTACTTTGGAAGTGAATCACGCCGAAAATACTCAATGAATTCAAATGAAATTTGGTGTGATTAGAGTTCATAGTTCGAGGTAGGACATTGGATACTTTTCATCCCGAAAAATTAAAGGGTTCTTGCAGGGTATGCGTTGAAAGTTATTTAAAAGAACACGTATCACGCTGAAACTACTACACGGATTTTGTTGAAACTTGGCACAGACATAGTTTATAAGATAGGTGAACATTATGGATACATTTTGTCCCGAAAAAATAAAGTGTTCCTGCGGGATAATGTCCAAAATTCTGTACATTAAAGATATAGTGTTTTTTTATGTTACTCTATATTCGATAATGAAGCCTAAACTGTATGTTAATTCATTTTTGTCTGTATGTCTGTCAGTCTGTATCTTAGTCGCTCATCGCGCCGCCGGAACTACTGCATGGATTCAAATGAAACTTGGTATGATTTGAGTTCATACTACGAGGTAGGACTCAGGATACTTTACATCTCGAAAAAAGTATGGGTTCTTGCAGGATAGGGGTTGAAACTTATTTAAAAGAACACGTACCACGCTGAAACTAATGGGCGGAAGTTATATGATGGGTTAAAATTGAGGATACGTTTTATCCCGAAAAGATATGATTAATAAAAAATATTATTTTTTAATATTTAAGTAATAAAATTTTTTTTTTGGGTGGTTCTCTATATTCGATACTGAAGCCAAACTGTTTTACTTTTTAATTTTGTCTGTCTGTTTGTCCGTATCTTGACCGCGCATCGCACCCAAACTACTAAATAAATTCAAATGAAAAAAATGCTCTTGGGTGCTTAAAAAAGGAATGAATTGAACAACTTTTTTTTGTGTTATTCGCGTCTTTCTTTCTGTTTGTCTGTATGTTTGTTTGTTCACGCATCACGTAAAAACTACTGGACCGATTGCAATGCGGATTTCATTGTTAGATAGCTAACGGTTTGATTTAAATCTGGTGTAATTGGTATCTCAATCCGGTGAGTTAGAAGCTGAGCAATTGATAAAAGTAGTTTTAACGGCTGAAGAAATTTTGTTCAAATGTTGGTATATTGGTCCTGGAACAGCACATTATGGTACTTTGAACCTAAAGAAATGACCACGCGTGTGAAGCCGCGGGTACAGCTAATTACAAATAAAATAATTTAAAACACTTAAACCTAGGGTACCACCTGTAGCGGAGCAGGACCCAAACTATCGGTGGCTAGGGCTGCAGAGTAAAGGAGTACTGCCTTTTGCATCAGTTCCTTAATCCAATCGTCTAGCAAGAGCCTAATAAGATGTAAGTCGAGGCTCTTCGCTATAAGGCCATTCGCCGAAGCAACTAACGGGACAATGATCGTCGAGTCAACATCCCACATGGCGGTCAACCAATCTATACCATAATAAAACTGTTACTGGGCTAAATCTGTACATTAAATATGTTTTGAATATTATAATTGAGATAAACTTCTAAATCGATATGGAGTGCAAAAAGGATATGTTTTTATTTTTTGTCTGTCTGTCTCTTTGAACGCGCATCACGCTGAAACTACCAGATGGATTTTGATGCAACTTGGCACAATCATAGCTTATGTTATAGATTAACATATAGAATACTTTTTATCCCAAAAAAAAACAATTGTTTTCGCAGGATAGGGGTAAAAAGTTATTTAAAAAAACACATATCATATGTGTTAATATCAATGATACTTTTAATCACGAAAAAATACGGGATTCCTGCGGGATATGAGTCTAAAATTATGTTAATTTGAAAGGAATAAAAATAGCACATCCGTTTATAAAACGGTACCGTAAATTCGGTGCTCATGCCACAAGTCAAACTGGCACAGCGGAAGCGGCGTCTGGCTTGCAACCCAGAGGGCACATGGATCGAATCCACGCGCTGCTATACATGTTTTGCCTCAATATTTATAAGTTCTTACATATTTTATGCACTTTTTTACATTTTCTTTGTTTTTTTAAGGCTTCTGTAGTTTCCTGAAGTAAACCGTCAAGTTTTGTTTGAAAACAATATATAATGGGATATTGATAGTTTATAATCCTTTCGATGCAATACACCAAAAAAGTATAATCCCAAAGACGCGTACGATAAATGCCAAATTCTCATTATGCCATTATGCGTGAAAATCGCGAAATACCAAATGGTCGACGATGCCAATGTTTTAAATCATCACAGTCACAATAATTCCACTTCGGATTATTTAGAAAAAAGCTCAAAAGCAAAACAATTCTGTCAATTTACTTTGTAATATTTTTTGACTTTGTAAATTTGTTAGTTTTAGTGCATGTTTTATTTACAATCTCTCATAAAAGGCGCCCTCTTGCACTGTTTGTATTGGTAACTAAAATGCTTACTGTTTTAATGTTGTACTAACAGAACTAAACTGAGGGCCGACGTCGTTGAGTATTTCGAAAATACGTTTTTCTTGACGTCGGAGACCGTGCTGGCATCGAGTACGTATGTTTTAAAAGCCATAAAGCGAAAATGTATTCTTTGAAAGTATACCGTAAATACATTCGAACATAATATGACGTCACTGGCCGAGCTGAGATCGGGTATAGGTAGTTTCGAATTGAAGATTTGCGCGGCGTATTTTAAAAAGCCATAAAGCGAAAATGTATTCTTTGAAAGTATACCGTAAATACATTCGAACATAATATGACGTCACTGGCCGAGCTGAGATCGGGTATAGGTAGTTTCGAATTGAAGATTTGCGCGGCGTATTTTAAAAAGCCATAAAGCGAAAATGTATTCTTTGAAAGTATACTGTAAATACATTCGAACATAATATGACGTCACTGGCCGAGCTGAGATCGGGTATAGGTAGTTTCGAATTGAAGATTTGCGCGGCGTATTTTAAAAAGCCATAAAGCGAAAATGTATTCTTTGAAAGTATACCGTAAATACATTCGAACATAATATGACGTCACTGGCCGAGCTGAGATCGGGTATAGGTAGTTTCGAATTTAAGATTTGCGCGGCGTATTTTAAAAACATACCTCCACATAACGCTATTGCAACACAGATAGATTAGAAGCGCAGCGCTACGCCTCGCTACCTTTGTCTTCTAACCTATCACGGCCATGTCGGGTCACTACTGAAGGTCTGTATGTAAGTTTGTTCGCGCGTTAAGTAAAAACTACTAAATCGATTGCGATACAATTTTCACTATTGGATAGGTTAGGGTTTGAATTAAAAACTGGTATCTTAATCTCATAATTAGATGCCGAGCAATCGATAAAAAGCTATGTGACAGCTGAACAAATTTTGAACCAATGTAGTATATTGTATATATATTAATGTAGTATACTTTGTAGGTACTTTTGGTCCTGGAATAACACGTATGACTTACTTTTAAATGAAATGACCACGCGTGCAAAGACGCGGGTACAGCTAGTATACAATAAAAAACATATACCTCTATCCAAGTTTTCACATACCAATGTTTGACAGCAATACGAAATGTGTTTCGCCTCTGCACGAGGCATCCTCAGGAGATGTTGACTCGTCGAGCTTGATGAAAATAAATCGTTTTTGTATACCTCTACGTTTCAATCAAGTTGCATTGATCGTGGCCACGAGAAGACTGAAGTAGCGGGTGTCAGCGTCGAGAAGGGCGATCGTTGTCTGCAGTTGCAGTCGCTGGGGTAGTTACCCGCGTATGGTTTTGTAAAAATTCAGAATACAATAAGATAGGTACATAGATTTTCTTCGCTTTTTTTTAAATGTGGATTTCCGCAAAGTAACGCCTGAGTCTATCAACTATCAGTAAGTAACCTACTTACGCTGAGTACCGCGACCTGCGCAGGATCTATGGCAAGCAGCACGACCGCTCTGAACAGGACAGGAAGAAACAGAGCTACTCGGAATTAGCTTGCGACTCTGATTATCGAGTGCAAGGGACTGGTCAGAGTGCCAAAGTTTCAACTCATACTGAGTATACCGCATCTGAATAGGGACAGCAGACAGCAAGCAGCGAAAAGAAACGTAACTATATAAAAGTTATAGTGTGAAGATCAGATGAATCTTACACATATTTGTTAAAATCAGAAATCTATGGAAGATTTAGAGTAACTAGGTACCTAGATGGAATTGGTGGATGAAATAAAAAGTAAGTTCAAAAACTAAAACCCGACTACGCGCTTAGTGGACTAAAAGTCACTAACAAGAATTTTAAACCGTAGAGCCGTAAACGTACGTTTGAAAATTTATTGTTTGTGGCTTTTTAGTCCACTTCGGGTTTTAGTTTTTGAACAATTTTTTATTTAAATTATTTTTGCGTGATTTAAGAAATTATTCCCAACTAGCTCATGCTCGTGGCATCGCACGCGTGGGGGTATTTCTGTAGGTTAAAAGTACTCCTTGTGCTATTCCAGGACCTAAAATACCAATATACCAACATTTGATCAAAATTCCTTCAGCCATCAAAAATATTTTTACCGATTACTCGGCTTCTACTCATCAGATTGAGATATAAAGTACCCCAGTTTTAAGTCAAAACATAAGCTATCCAATAATGAAAACCGCATCGCAATCAATCCAGTAGTTTTTACGTGATGCGCGAACAAACAAACAGACAGACACGAATGTTTAAAATGTTATATTCTTGTTCAGTAGCTTATTTTATGTACCCCAGACCATTTCTTTTGTAATTATCTTCTTTGTACAGACTTTTTCGTTCCTATTGCTTTATTATAAGTATACATTATCGGGTGCATGCAAGCAAACCCACGATCCCTTCATATGATACCCAACACAGTATAACTTTTTTTTTATTTCCTGTCTTTATGTCATATTCAATTTAATGTGATGTCACATAGCCTAGAACCATAATTATCTCGAATTACAATAAGTAGTTTACAAGTTAAGGAACACATACATACATACATACATACCGGTACAAGAATATAACATTTTAAACATTCGTGTCTGTCGTGTTTGTTTGTTCGCGCATCACGTAAAAACTATTGGACTGATTGGAACCTATTGATTTTATTACCCTCTCGGGGTGTCCCCTTGTCGCACGCCTGGTTGCAAGCTTTTTACCGCAGTCTTGGAGGACGCCCCTAAGTTACTCAACTGGGAGGATAAAAGCGTCTTAATTAATGGTATCTACTTGTCCCATCTCCGTTTTGCCGATGACCTGATTCTGATCAGTGAAACAGCGTCAGATCTCCAAGTGATGTTGCAAGATCTATACTATGCTTCTCTTGGAGTTGGCCTGAAGATGAACATGTCCAAGACCAAAGTGATGACAAATATCTCAGGGGTGTCACTTCCAACTATTAAGGTTGGGAGTGAGACGTTGGAGGTGGTCACTAATTACGTTTATCTTGGGCACTGCTTATCTTTTGGTAGAGAGCATAGGCACAAAGAGATCAGCATACGCACAAAGAGATCAGCATACGCATTCAGCTGGGATGGGCTGCGTTCGGAAAACTTGACGACGTACTCAGGGACCGAAAAATGCCACAATGCCTGAAGACCCGTTTTTACAACCAATGTGTCTTGCCCACAATGACGTATGGTGCCGAAACATGGACGCTCACTAAGGAAACTATGCACAAGATGCGTCGTAACAGCTGCATACAAAATAAATCAGTGTGCATTGAGCCAGCTTGTTGTCACTTCACCCTACCCTCCGATAGAACAGCCACCATTCCGCCACTTCCACATCCGCTTGGCGCAGGAGTGGAAATAGAGGCGTGCACACAAGGAGGTCCAACAGTAGCTTGATGTAGGGTGATATAGATAGAAAGATAGTACCTACCCATTTTAGGCGATCAATCAAAACTCAAAGCTAGTAAAAGTGGGGAAGAATATTTTTTATCTGCCATGTAAACCAAAAACTGATATGACTATATTTTTTATGTACAATGCTCTAGGCTTCTAAGTATCGTTAATCTATTTAAAGAAATTCAACTTTTATTAAGTTTGATTGTTTTCTCGAGTTTATCTCAAAAAGCATAATATTGCTTGTTGAAATTAAACAAAATCAAAACTATTTTGATCGGCCCTGCAGTTCCATCACTATGGTCAGTACATTTCTAGTGCGACCCGTATCTTCTTTGTAGTTTGTGAGTGCGACCTTGAATAGGCTAATCACGGCGCAGTCGTTGCGTTCCCCGCGACCCGTGCTTTCCTCCATAATTTGTGAACTCGAATACGTACAATAATTCAATGATGCGAAATCTATAGGGGGTAATCTGTGGCGCGGACAAACATAAGTCATATGTAGGCGGCTATAGTGACGAGGCGCGGCGGTGCGCGGCGCACGGCGCGGCGCGCAAGCGCGAGAAAAACAAATAGGCATATATAGGAAATAGGCTAGCTAGGAATAGTTATACATCATTTAGATCGGGTTGCACGAGCACACACACTAGCTTGTAAGAGATGTCGCAGAAATAAGGGACTAAAGCGGAATGCACGTTCTACTTAAATAAATGTAGGTGTATTAAATAATAAACTGAATAACCATAAATAATTATAATAGCGAATAAACATAGTAAACGGAACGTTTCGAATAAAAAATCGTACAGGTTAGTCAAGGCGCGGCGTTTTGTAAGAGAGAGAGAATATACCGTTATAGCTATATATGTAAACATAGCGGAGTGACGTACGCTTCACAATGACTCTGCGCAGCGCAAGACGCTTTAGGTAGATAGGTATAGCTATGTATAGCGTCGTGTCATTCACTATCACGGGTATATGTAGTAGCGATCGCGCGGTATAAAGCGAGTTTTGTTTAGGTATGGGAGTAAATAATTAGGGAAACCTTACATTGTATGGACCAGGGAGTCAAGGAACGTCATTATAAAAGGATGGGGTTACAGAATAAATAATTTTATTTAATGATAGTTGTACACGGTCGAAAGTAATGATTTGTGTCAATATAGAACAAAGGAATAATAGGATTAAAGAGACATCTATTGAGTTATGAAGGGACTAAATTGGGAATCGGGGGGCCGAAATCAAATAGCGTTCGATTTTAAATTTAGTAAAGCAGTTAGCTAGTTGTCTGTATAGATGAATTGGGTTCTCGCGTAGAAGGATCACTTTAGTTTATTGGTTAGTATTATGTATAAAAAACCCGTATACGAGGCTACTTAATACTTGAGGGTAGGATATCGAAAGGGAAAATTATGGTAAATTGAGAGCAAATATGCGACCGAAATTGAGAGTCATCTAGTGGGAAGCAGGTGAAGCGTAAGAAATCACGCGATGGTGTTCTTGTTAGCGCCAATTATTTAGTAGATCTACCGAAAGGCAGCTAAGTCTACCTAATACAGCATGAACAGGGAAAAATAGGTTTGTTCTACTGTGAGTTTTATCTTACTATTAGTGGAAAGAGAAGTGTCCAGTATAGGAAAGACCTTAGTTATAAGAGTATTTATAGGGAGAATCGTGAATAAGAAGTCGTAATTACTAAAATCATTCAGTTGTAGGGAGATTAGGGTGGAATATTTCTAGATAAATAAAGGTAGAATTAAAAAGGAGAATTTATGAGAAAAATTACTCAGTGGTATATTCGGTGTATAAATATATATTATGTGAGTCATTCAAAGAACAGTAATGGTAGACTTTTGTGATACCAAACCCGAGAATAGATTATTACGATACTTGTACTAGCAATGTAAGAAAATAGATACTTTAATGCTTGAAGAAGAGAAGACGGAACATTTCAAAATACCTATTGTTTACGGAAAGTTAGATATCTACCGAATAGCTAACCTTTTTGGAAACTGTTAACACTGGGTTTAGTAACCGGGTTTTTTTTTGGGAAAGGCACAAGAAAGAGAGGGATGGAGTTAGACTAGAGTATAGGTGATCGCTCACACACCTTCTGGAAGGTTCCATGAGTGAATTTTGAGACCCACTTTGTCTAGGTAAATAAACATTTATATATATATATATAAATAAGTAAGTGAAAACAATGGTCTGTTAATTATGAAACTTTAGTAGCTAGGAGTAGCTCAGTTCCTTTTAGTAAGATGCATAATTAAGGTAGACGAAGGTGAGCAAATAAGGAGGTAATACGCGAGTTTTAGAATTGCTGAACCAAAATTTATAAAACTTTTAGGAGATTTAAGTGTATTGTGTTAGAAATAAGGCAGCTATTCGTCGACGATCGATAGTACGCGAGTAAAGGAAAGCAAAAAGCGTAGTAGGAAAGCGTTTGAAATATAGGAATAGTGAATAGAAAACCAGTTAGATATAGGAATCATGATAATTGCTGTTAATAATTACCAGATTAGAGAAGAAAGATGATTTCACCTTTCAATACTTGAGTTGTAGTTGGTAAACTATAGAAGTTTATGGTCATGGGTAAAGATGATTTCAACACTTGTAGTAGTAGTTAGCCTTTACAAGAGGGATAAGTATGGAAAAAGGGAATTATGGTTTATAGAGAGTTGGGAGTTACTTAATTGAAGGAGAGAGTTGTTGGTCATATATTAAATAAAATATTAAAGTAGTAAGTTGATTCTGTGGGGTACCACATAGTAAGGTAAAGGATCATGAGTAACGAAGATTTTGATGTAGTACGGTTACTAGAAGGGAATAAAACAATCATGTTAAGGAAATGGAGATATTTTTGGAGCATAATTATGGAACTGAACAAGGATATTTCAGTCTAGGATAGTTAGGCATGAGAAAGTTACTGCCTTAAGAGATGAATAAGTCATTAGAATAAGAAAGAATAAGTTAGATATTAATTGGGATTTGTAGTATTCAATTTTGGAATACTCTATTAGCTTGGGCGGCACAGGAGAATTAGAGAACCCTAGGATTTTTCGACATTCTTTCGTTGGCGTCCGAAGAGCGCAGGTAGATAGGTCACCTAGTGTTTGTGATTACACCTTCAAATCTAGATATCAACTGGGGCATAGGGAATAACTAAAACTTGCGTAATAAAATCAAAATAATAGTGTTTAAAAATTAGTG
The DNA here is from genome assembly GCA_946251855.1 of Alsophila aescularia. Classification (NCBI taxonomy): domain Eukaryota; kingdom Metazoa; phylum Arthropoda; class Insecta; order Lepidoptera; family Geometridae; genus Alsophila; species Alsophila aescularia. The sequence continues at coordinate 11,264,353 of OX276375.1, read as the reverse complement.
TTAAATTCATGTATTAAAACCAACCATAGAGCTTTATAAACGTGAAGCGTTGGTAATTTTATTTGGTTAATTTGACGGCTGGTTGGTCTAGTGGCTAGAGATCCTAGGAACGAAATCAAACGGTCGCGGGTTCGAGTCCTGCAAGGTGCAATCATTTATGTGATGAGCAGAAATGTTTGTTTCCGAGTCATGGATGTTGATATTCATATTTATGTATATTTATCTGTTATCTAGTGCCCATAGCACAGGATGTCCTAGTTTGGGGCTAGATAATTGGTGTGGAATTGTCACTAATAAAAAAATAAAAAAAAGTCTAATCGTTAATAGATAAACATTAATAACGTGCAATAGAGTTAAATAATAACTTCTTAGATTACGGTGTTAACTTTGCGTGATAGAATCAATCGCAGAAGTCCTAAAATAATGCGTCTCCGTACATCTGTTAGTTATCGGTCAAACTTTAATTTCGACTTAGGCATTTAGCTCGCTTGTTAAACTAAAATGGTAATTTGGGAGTATCGTAATAGATTGCATTGGGTCATAGATGGATGGAGATAGTAATTACGCGAATTAAAAGGGCGGACTACAAGAGTAATAATAAATCCGGTTGGCAGTTATATAGAAGTTAAATTAATTGTTATTATATTGCGTAAATCAAAATACTTGTTAGAGTTTTAGAAAATATTTTCACACGGGAAATAAAGGGGATTTTGGAACGTTTCGATGGCAGTTGAGAGTTTATTTCGTGAATTATTTCGTGAGAGTTTATCGGTTTTGGGTCGGGTTGACCTGACTGTTCGGGAGCCGATTAATCCCCTGGCAGCGTCAGAGTCCTGTTCGGCTCGTGTCTCGTTAAGAAATGGAGAATGACGTCGTCTGTCACTCGAAACCGACAGGAAGTGCCGTGTGACGCTCGCCAGTCTATAAACTATACATGTATATAATATATACACACATATCCTCCGCCCACGTGACGCTAGAATCCCGTTAGGATGAGAAGTAAATACTTCTTTCTCCAGCTAACGTCGTAGGGAGACGCAGTGAAAGAGCTTATCTAACATTTGGGTCTCCTCAACCATCCCTTTTTTAGAATAGCAGAGGTACATTCTTCGATGAAACTGTCTAATCGAATGCGCATTTAACTGTAAATGTGGGGCCAACCCCTAGTTTTGAACACACACACACACACACACACACACACACACACATTTTTACCAGCTAGGAATTATTTTAGGGAGATACTAAGTTGTCATATGGACTCTCCATATGACAACGTAGTTCTTTAACTAGGGAACAGATAGGGTTAATTCTGAATGGAAGTGAGATCAAGCAAAAATCTGGATCACGATTGTAACGTAAAAATGGGTGATCTAGATCCCCATAGTTTGCCTACTTCTAGCTAAAATTAGCTAAGAATGCCTGACAGGTTTAGACAGGAGATAAAATTAATTAATAATAGGTTGAAATATAAATCAAACTCATACAAAACTAAATGAAGTACGGATTATCTAACGGTTTATAACAAATCGTTCGGATAAATAAGGGGAGAATATCTAGTCCAAGTTATACTTTAGGGTAGACAAATATAATATAATTTAATAAGAATATTTTATCAATATAATTCAAAGTCAAAAATAGGATTCAATGTAGTCTATTTAGGCTGACTTAGAACCATATTGTTAACATTATAGCGTGGGGAATTTATTTCCATGTATTATAGTCGAAGGGTTTCGTAGAACCGAAGATCAGGTCGAACAAAGTTTTCTAGACTATTAATTCCAAACTAGTAAATCGTATAAAAATCTAGGTTTAGGGTTTTTTATTAAAATTATGTGGGATAGTACTAGTACTACCTAGGTATATGATCGGACAGACTAGGCTGTAAAATTCTTCTTAAATTAGACGTTAGACGGAGCGTGGATCCAATGTCGGACGCTACCAGGGCCCTATTTAATAAAGCGACAAATCACAATAAACCTACAAACGTCAGTCAAATACCCCAAACCTGCGTTTCATGAAACAAAAATGTACGACATTTCGATAGTTTGACTGACAATTGTCGGTTCGATTGACATTTGACAGTGTACTATAGTTTTATGAAATAGGGCCCTGATAGATTCATAGTTAATGGAGAGTCAAGAAAGGAAGGAATCTAATCCATCTAAAAATAATATGGAATCCGTTAGATAGATCCAGAAGTAGTAGGAATTCATATCTTTTAACATACAGAAGTCTTGTCAAATTTTAATTTCTAGAAAGACCGTTCATAGACTTATTGTGGAGGGTATCTGCGAGTCAAAGTACCGTAAAGTTAAGCTTAGTTCAAATAACGTGGAAATATTATTAAAACGAAAATATGAAACCATTTAGTAAACTCTAGTTTAGAAATTAGACCCATAAGAAATATCATAAATAGGTCATTCGAGGGATGTAAAAACAATCCTAGATTAGTCACGTACGTGGAAAACTCGGTCCATCTTGATATCTAGTATAGTAATAGCGCTGGATGTAAAATAATGAGAAGAAACTCATTGCAGGATAGGGCAATATAAAGCGGGTATTTTATTTATGTAGTAAAACATTCAGTTAGGGAACCGTTTAGCTTTGGGCAGGTTCGATATTCTGTTAGAGCCAATCTTTGTATGAAGAAGCATACCAAAAGTATAAGTCTTCACTGGACTTCACTAAGATACAGCTTTTAGTCATGCCAGTAAAGAGAAAATCATCTTTTCAGAGAAAATTCGAGCAACCAAAAAGGGCCGGATATCTTTGCCTCTGACTGGGTAGTAGAAATCAAAAGGGGAAGTCTAGAAAAGATCTATATTACAATATTAAAAGTAACACCTTAGAAATTAGAATATTTCGAAGTTCGAAATAATAGATTAAAATATTGTTTCTTGCTCAGAGATTAACTGACATAGCTAAAATTGTATAATCTAGGCCTCTGCGTAACATATTCAGGGTTCGATATATCAGCGTAGGAAACGCTTACGAAAGGCATAAGTTTGTAGCGATTTGAGCTTAGACTTTCACTCGGTTATAGAAGTAACTTAACTGTTATTAAACTAGGTGAATTAGGTGCGGTGTAGAAGGTTTAGGATTCCGTATAAATAGTGATTTATAGGACGTATTTGTAGGTAAGTTAAAGAACAATAAGAAAGGAATTATGGGTTGGGGACTAGGGGCACTTCTCAATCTTTAAAGTGAGTTTGAGTAGAGTTCCGCAGATAAAACAGGAACCTCTCTTACTTGGCTGGATTGTTTAGGAGTTCTTAGTTGGGAAGAGTAGGCCGAGACGAATGAGAAACTAGAATGTTAGAACGTTTTATTGAAGTAACGCCAGTTCTAGTTAGCGAATGGGTTTGTTATATAACTAATAGATGTAGAGATTTCCTTGATTGGTTTATTACTAACTTACTTACTACAGCACTTGTTGTCAAAAGATAATGTCCTCTTGCCCAATTTTGAGTTTGATACAGACTACGAGTATGACTTTCTTGAGTAGGAGAATATTAGATTATAGTAAATTTGTCTTAAATCTTCAATCATTTGGTGGAGCTTATCCAGTAGGGATGACGAAAGAGCACAGCTAGACGCGGAGGAGGGGCGTGTAACCTTAGCCAATTAGATAATGATTGAGGAAACAAAAACAAACAAAACAAGGAAAGGAAAACTCAGAAAATTATGAAGGGAATTCATTCCGCTTTACTAGGACATGCAAGGGTTAAAAGAATTATAAAGGGTTAGGTCTAGATATGAGCACATAGAAAGGTATAATAGGAAGTTGTTGGGGTTCCGTATTGTAGAAGCACTAAACACTAAAACACTTCCGCTTATGACTGGGAGTAGACGTTTATGTAGGTTATGATGTACTTGTGAGTTCATATTCTGAACTGTAGTCTAGAGGTAGTTTTATATTGGTGGAAAAAAAAACATTAGAGAGAGAGAGAGAGAGAGAGAGAGAGAGAGAAGACGTAGGTATTTTCTTACTGATAAATCGCTTAAGTACTTATTCAATTTTTCACTTAAAGAACCGGGTTGGAACATAACGAGGGAACTCTCTAGAAGATCACGTGGCTATTTCATTAGTATAGATTGTTTTCACTTAAATAAGGTAGGACGGAAAAGGAATTTTAGTAATTAAAAACGTAGGTCGGTAAAGTGCTGTACATATTGCAGGACACGTTATAGATAAAGTTAGGACAACTACGACTTAAGTAGGTCTCCTCGTCGTAGATAGGACGATCTTAGGTTTAAATTAAGTATACCTTTAGTTTTTATTATTAGGGTTCCGCAATTAGTTTGTAAGACAGGATCGGTCAAGTTATAGCAAAAGTTTTAGTTCTTAGATCATAGTTCTTAGTCCTTTGTGGTTTGGAACTTTACACATACAAAAAATGGTTAGAAATGACAAAAATATACAATTATAAATTCAAAACAAATATTGCTAAAATAATCAATATAACAAAAATTTACACTATCAAATTATTCTTTCGGTTTATGGTTTGATTAAAATTAATAAAATAATAATAATTCATAGATCATAACAGTACCAACAATGTTAAAAAAAAGAATGAAATAAATACATATGTCAATACAAAGAATAAGAATAACTTAATTCAAATACACTGTCATATTAAATTTAACCAGCGTACACTTTTTAAATTCCAAAATAATTTAATTTCGTAAAAGCAAATTTCAGTTGACCAATTATTATGAAGTTTGACTTTATAGTACTTGAGCGGGGCACTCTGATAGCATTGGAACTTTATTAAAGACCTTTATGGCCATTGCAATTCCGTCGATGAGCTGTTATGCAACTGACCATTCTTAAACTAGTGGGGTCCCTACTAGTGGATTAAAAATGTTTACAAGTTTCCAACTTTTTCAAACAAACATTCCAACTTGCATGATATACAAACCTATCAAAGTCAACATTTTCAGTTTTTTTAAAGTGGTCTACAGGAATCAAGTGGATGAACACTACATATTGCTGTTATATTTTTTTTTTGTACCTAAAATATCTTAACTATGTCTGTTGTGTTTCCCCAAAGTAAAAGTCCATATAGCAGAACTGATGCCACGAAGCCGTGATAGGCTGCAAGCGTAGCACGCTCATTCACTGTGCGTTTTAACCGTTTTAGTACGAAAACAAAACGGTTAAGTTTGGATCAAAGGAACTCAATATGAGCCTTCCAGTTGCAGTGTTGGTCTACATATATACCCAAAAAATATATAATCTATTGTCATTTATATTTGTTGGCCTTGTCCCATAATGTCATAATTAGATTGTATTGAATTATAATTTCGGAAATTAATATATTTGGCATTAGTAATGTTGACATGTAAATGATTAAAGTCTAACCAGTTGATTACTGAGTCAACTGCTAAATTAATTTTATGTCCGTGGTTGTCAATGCCATGTTATTATTATATGCTACGACCGATACATCATCTACAAAAATAATACATTAATGATCAGCAAACGGAAGATAGTTTAGTTCTTAATATAAAGTAAGAACAGCAAAAGACCTAAAATTCTGCCCTGCGGCACTCCACAGTTATTAACTTGATAAAAGGATCTATATGGTGTCGATACATTTCTTTCATTTAGTGAGGCTATTTGTATACATTGCTTGCGATTTGTGATGTAACTTAAAAGCCAGTTTAGTATTGGTCCTCTTATTCCATACTTTTTATGAATGAGCATTGTATTGTTAACAAAATCGAAGGCTTTGCTCATATCAAAGAACAGCACTGACACAGGAATGCGTTTGTCAATTTGCTTTACTGATAAGACTGAAAGTGTCGTTGACTTTCCGTTTTGGAATTATCTATGTAACTAGCTTTCCTGTCCGCGACTTTGTTCGTACGGACTACACTTTATCGCGAAAAAAAAGCATCCTATGTTCTTCTATGATATTAAAAATCAATGCAAAAGTAAAGCATTAACTCTCTTCGCTTCGCTCTTGATAGTTTTTGACAGACTTATTATTATTCCGTTTCCATTATCGCGTTAAAACTTCCCAAACAGACAAACAAACATCGCTTCACTTTTATATATTGGTATGGATAATAAATAGATTACTATACCTTTTGAAAAAACATCCAGCTTCTTGCGAACCTTCAGAGCCGCCGGTCTGCGCGACTGTTGTGGAAAAGTAAAGCACAACAAGTTTTGTGACTTGTGGATCACTAAGGACACGCATACTTTCAGCTGATGATAATCGGCCGTCGCCCTCTCCGTTTACGTCATCGTCAGAGGTGACGTCGACGGCGCTCTCCGGGCTCAACTACTGTTCGTCATAGCTTATCGTTTGCCGATCACGAGATGGGCTAACATGAGTAGGTATTAATTATTTTTATTAAATGTCACCGATTCCACCTGTACCGACTACCTGAGCGAAATAAGGTCGCGTTTGATCAGCGTGTCCTACCACGCTAGCATATTTACACTTGCCTTCATCTGCCATGAGAACCGGTTGTCTCGGCTGCAGCGTTAAAAGGGCCCTCGACTGTTTCTTGTAGTATGCTTTGTAAGCACGTTATTTATTTAGCATATTAGTATAGTCGATGTCATTATTTGGACTGGGCTTTAATTTAGGTCTATTCCGGTCCGATCCACTGAAGAGATACTGGTGGATCAGTTTTATTGAATACTTATTTTTTATTCCGATCTGATCCTTATATTAGTAAATCGGTACAGAATTTAAATATTTTATTTAATTCCTATTCCGGTCCGATCCTCTGTAATGTTTTAACGCCGTTTGGTACTGATTGTTTTTTTTTTTGGTTCAATTTTACGTAACAGATATTTTTTTGATAACAATTTTCATGTTCAACCTAACTACCTACCTAGTTTTTTAGGCGCAATTCTATGAAACATACCTTTAACATTTTATTTGTGTTTGTTAAACTGAACGCGACCTAGGTCGATGTACGGGAACAACAGTTTTCCAACGGCAAAGTTACGTTTGTACGGAACCCTCGGTGCGCGAGTCTGACTTGCACTTTGCCGTTTTTTTTATTTTATCTTTTAACTAATTAAAATATAATAAATAAATATATTCGGGTCAGTACAATACACACCAATTACCTAGCTCCAAACTCGGATACCCTGTACTATGGGTACTGGACAAAGGATAAACATACCTACATAGATACAAACATTTCTGCTCATCACACAAATGAATGCACCTTGCGGGATCCGAACCCGCGACCGTTATTTTACTTTACTGTCAGGGTCACTAACCATTCGGCCAACCAGTAGTCATTACATTACCAATATTATGCAATATAATATTTAAAAAAAAACTGTCTGTCTGTCTGGCCTGAACATTGTACTTTATAGATAATTTTGGTCCTGGAATAGGTTACTTTTAGGAAGATAATTAAAAAGTGAGCAAAGCCTTAAGGCAAAGCTATTATATATTCTGTGGCACATATCTGTCCTATTTATCTATAAACAATCCAGAGCGTCGTGGTCGCCGCGCCGCGCCGCTTGCTCCGTCTTCACCTTTTATCTATACACTACAAATATCTATCTATCTGTACTTATAATGAAGCAATATGAACAAAGAAGTCTGTACAAAGAAGATAATTATATAAAAAATGTCTAGAGTACTTAAAATAAGCTATTGAACAAGAAAATAACATTTTTTTAAATCGTGTCGTTCTGTTTGTTTATTTGTTTGTCTGTTTGGTTGTTCGCGCATCACGTAAAAACTACTGGACCGATTGCGATGAGGTTTTGTTGGGTACCTTAGGGTTTGACTTAAAAACTGGGGTACTTGGTATCTTAAACCGATGATTAGATGCCGAGCAACCGATAAAAACTGTTTGACGGCTGAAAGAATGTTGAAGATATGTAGTATATTGTACTTTATAAGCACTTTTGGTACTGGAATAACACATATGTGCTACTTTTAAAAGAAAAGACCACGCGTGCACAGCCGCGGGTTCAGCTAGTCTATAATAAAATCTATATAACAATTCAATAACTAAAAAAGTCCTTACCAAGAAGATACTAAAAACAAACTAGGGGTCGTAGTCTATAATAAAATTTATATAACAATTCAAAAAGTAAAAAAAGTCTGTACCAAGAAGATACTAAAAACAATTTAGGGGTCGTAGTCTATAATAAAATCTATATAACAATTCAATATGTAAGAAAAGTCTTTACCAAGAAGATACATTAAAAAAACTAAGGGTCATAGTCTGTAATAAAATCAATGTAACAATTCAATAAGTAGAAAAAGTCCTTACCAAGAACATACTAAAAACAAACTAGGGGTCGTAGTCTATTATAAAATTTATATAAAAATTCAATAAGTAAAAAAGACCGTACCAAGAAGATACTAAAAACAAACTAGGAGTCGTAGTCTATAATAAAATCTATATGACAATTCAATAAGTAAAAAAGTCTTTACCAAGAAGATACTCAAAACAAACTAGGGGTCGTAGTCTATAATAAAATCTATATAACAATTCAACAAGTAAAAAAGTCTTTACCAAGAAGATATTTAAAACAAACTAGGTGTCGTAGTCTATAATAAAATCTATATAACAATTCAATAAGTAAAAAAGTCTGTACCAAGAAGATACTTAAAACAAACTAGGGGTCGTAGTCTATAATAAAATCTATAGCCAAATAACGAAAAAAAGCCAGTGAACGTAAATAGGTGTATACCTATTACGACAGACAGAGAGACCTTAAAAAATAATATATACATATAAGTATTTATATGTATATATTATTTTTTAAGGAGTCTCTGTCTGTTTGTATCACGAATAAAGTAAAAACTACTGTAAAGTGTACATGGTATCTCAATCCGACGAATAGAAGCTGAGTAATCGATAAAAAACTATTACACGTGTAAAATAAATTTCGCACTTTATATTATTACTAGCTGTGCGGGCAGAGCTACCTACCTTCGCTGGCGCAGTCAATTTTTTAGACTAAAAGTACTCTATGTACTATTTATTCCAAGACCTAAAATACAAATATACCAACATTTGATCAAAATTCTCTCTACCATCAAAAAGTTTTTTATCAATCAAATATGTTTTATCAATTGCTCGGCGTCTACTCGTTGGATTGAGATACGAAGTACACCAGTATGTAAGTAAAACCCTAAGCTATCCAACTGTGAACACCGCATCGCAATCGGTCTAGTAGTTTTTACGTAATGAGCGAACAAACATACTACAGTTCAGTACCTAGCTTATTTTAAGTACGCATCTTCTTTGTACAGACTTTTTCGTACCTATTGCTATTATTTTGAAAGTATAGATAGACCGTTTATTTTGGTCCTTTATTAAGATAATGTTTCTCTGAAAAATGTCCACGCGGGAAAACCCGCGGCGTAGCTAGTTAATATCTGTTATCATATTATTTATGTTAGGCTGTTACCACATACTTATTTGCGTATCAGTGCCTCTCTGAGTCAGTCGTAACAATGATTGCAGCAGTAGTCGCAGCTTTGCTCGTTCCGTTTTTGTTTGTGTATTGTTACAAAAATGCTTATAAGAGGCCGCCGAACTTTCCTCCAGGTCAGTAAGAAATATTTTGACTTAAAAAAACATTTAAAAAAGCTTTTATGCAGTAGCCATGTCAAAAAAACGGGCTATCATAATAAAATTCGTATACAAAATTTCGAGTCTGTGCTATTAACCGTTGATGACTTACCTAGTCAGGATCCAACCCTGAGTGCAGCAACCATGGCATGGTAAAACTTAAAACCGATGCTTATACAAAATTTCGAGTGTGTGCTGTTAACCGTTGATGACTTACCTAGTCAGGACCCAACCCTGAGTGCAGCAACCATGGCATGGTAAAACTTAAAACCGATGCTTATACAAAATTTCGAGTGTGTGCTGTTAACCGTTGATGACTTACCTAGTCAGGACCCAACCCTGAGTGCAGCAACCATGGCATGGTAACACTTAAAACTGGCTATCTAAATACAATGCTTAAACAAAATTTCGTGTATGTGCTGTTGACCGTTAAAGAGTTCCTTTATCTGTAGTTAATCGTGATGTCGATTCAGGTCATGCTTTCGATCTCCTTAGGATAAAAGCAAGTGTTTCTAATTCAGCGTGCAAGATTTGACCTGAACAAACTGACCTAAGTATATTGCATGTTAAATAAAAGTTTTATAAATAATAGTAGTTTATGCAATGTCATATAATTGGGGCTAATTAAAACACGAGTGTTGGTTTATCGCACGACGCGTAGCCGAGTGTGATTATAGTATCACACGAGACATAGGATACTTTTCATCCCGGAAAATTAAAAGTTTCCACGGGAAAACTGGAAAATTTCGATTACTCGCTGGTAACTAAACTGGTTGCCATGGAAACTAAATAATAACAAGTCTGTCAACAAACATCAAACGCCTTGGTTCTATACTTTTGCGTTGGTTTTTAATATCCTAGAAGAACATAGGATGCTTTTTTTCGCGTTAAGGCCGGGTGTCAGTGAATTTTTTGTCCCTCTCATCCGTGATAAAGTAAAGCAGGAAAGGCGATACATCTCTGGAGTAATTTTTGATATATTCTTGGTATATTTTGTTATCATTTAATGACCGGATCTCACTCCAATCAATGTTCTAAGCATAAAGTAGTGTTTGTTACCTTTGATGTTATTTTCTATCGAGTAAATTTATACTTAGCATGTTTCTGTGTTAACAAAGTACGAGATAATATGTAAAATTTAGATGTGATACCAATTTCATAAATCTGGCATTATTATAAAAGAAGATGCATACTTTCAAAAATGACCGAAAACTGCTAAAAATGCTAGAACCGGGCCTTAGTCAGCGCGGACGAAGTCGCGGGCAAAAGCTAGTTTTAAATAAAACAAATGTAATTAACATAGGTAACCATTTATTTACAATAGTTATTCAAATTTGGAGTATTTCACACAACGAACAAGCCCTTAACTTATATTTTAGTTGTACCTGATTGTAGGCAAGCGTCACGTTTTCTGAAAATGACTTTATTTTCCATTTTCCACTCCAAAGATTCCTTGTTTTCTCGTATGTTTTCCTTGACTGATTTGGGAGTAGATCATGGGGCATTTCTGTTGCCACATCGAGGATATTTGGTGGCGTCAAATCTTCATCTGTATCACTACTATCCATTTTTTTTAACCCAAAATCCTTTTGTATTTTATATAAACACCTAAATTACACTTGAAAAAAAAAACTAACTGCAGCGAATCTACGTCCATTCAGCGAATGTGCGCGCGCCATAGTTAATAAATGACGGTGCATAAATATAATAAATATAAAACATAAATATAAAACTTCCATGGTCTGGTCAACAACCTGTTCTATAGTTAATGAAACGGTTGCATAGTGAGGGGTATTAAAAAACGAGAGTGAGTTTAAAAAACGAGAGTGAGTTTAAAAAACGAGCCTTAGGTGAGTTTTTGTAGTATCATTCGAGTGTTTTAATTCCTAATTATGTGCCGTTCATACACTACTTTATCTACACTCATGCAAAGGGAATTTACATATAATGGGGGGAAAAAAACGTAACATTTTCTTGTTTTTGCTGGTAAAAGCTCGTTCGTCGTGTTCAATTGCTGTTCCGTGATGTCAGGTGAAGTCAAATTCTCCTCAAGTACACAGTTTTCACATGCTTAACACATCTTTGTCACATTTTTAATCAGGATAAAACATTTGATCCACTACAAAAAAACACATTAAATTGGTTAGATACTAATGTACAGTAAATTATGGCACCAAAATCCAGTACGAAGCGAATTCGCGCGCATACGGTCTGACACGCGCCATTGTAGATAATACATGGCGAAAACCATCGTATTGCGGAGCCAAACCGGTGCTTGTATGGAGGGAAATATATTTTATAACATTGTTTAGTTCAAAAAAACATTGTTATAATGTACTAATATTTATTTCTTTTTAGAGACGTGCCGTGCGTAATGTATGACATTATGCCACCAATTTTAGGTTCATAATCCGGATTTTACAATATGAGTGTAGATAAAAAATTAAGAGCACTGTCTGTCAGTGACTCCTTGCTATTTTTTAGACAGAATCAAAAAATAAATAATAGTACTGAAGTATAGTTATGATACTTATATGTATATTTACATACGTGTCTGTCTGGATTTTGTAGGACATGTTCCTAATTCTTCTTAGTTCTCTATATAGGTTGTAGCTGCCTACCTAAAGGAAAATACTAGTTTAAGTTCAGATCTTTAGGGGTAATTTATACATATGAAACAGTACCGTGACATACCTACTGACTGTCTGACAGCGAATGCACAGCCAAACCAGTGGACCTAGAGATTTAAAGGAGAGTAAGTAAGTCTTGGAAAGAAGTATTTCTTGACTATCCTAGAGGCACATATCAAGGATTTTTTGAAATTCCGTTCCTAATGGGGTGAACCAGGGTGGGAAAATTTGCACGTGGTTAAATCTGCGGGCGCATCTAGTGTTGAAAATAAAATTCGCATTACAATTTGTTTACCAAAACAGTTGCTCGTCTATACCCGCGTGGTTATTATTACGAAATAAAAGTATCCTGAGTTGGTCTCTACGGTATACGGCACCTAAAAATTTCATACAATTTGGCTCACCCGTTTTATCGTGAAAGCGCCCCAAACCAGAAAGCAAAGTTTTTATATATGCATGTATATGTCGCAGGCGGATAGATTAACCCGCCATTTAATTAACTGCCTAGGCTTGTAATTAAATGATGCCATTCAACTAATAGCCTGAATGATATTCGGCCGTATGACATTTAATGAACTGGCTGGCTGATTACTTAGGCCATTCATATAACAATGTGACAAAAAAGATGCAATTGTCTCAAAAATAGTAGTTTCCAAAACAGACAAATATTTTTAAACTATTTTCATGTTCAACCTAACTAATCACCTAGTCTTTTAGGCGCAATTCTATCAAACATAGTTTGCAAACAGACAAGTCACATGTTTGTCACTGCACTCTTCCATTGTACTATTTTTTTAGTGTAATTTAAATGAATAGCCTAGGCGAGCAGTTAAAAATCGTGATCGTACCAAAATCATTTGCCTAGCTGTTTGATTAAATGGCTGAATATCATTCAGGCCGTTAGTTGAATAGTATCATTTAATCACAAGCCTAGGCAGTAAATTAAATGGCGGATTAGGCTATCTGCCAGCTACATATATAACTATAGGGATCATCATCATCATTATCATCATTATCAGCCCGTATCAGTCCACTGGTGAACATAGGCCTCTCCCAAAGCAAGCTATTTGGGAACAATGGGATAACGTTTTTTTATAATTAATTTTATATTTACTAATAGTACTTGTACTATTATTTATTCTGTGCTAATAGGTATCATTAATTATCAGAACTTAATAAATTAAAAAAAGATTAATACCACGTAATTGGACTTTAACATGGAACTCAATTTCATGTTTTTCTGGGACATGGCAATAAGGTTTAAAAATGAATTTTATTTATGGATACAAGTAGATACAGTTTATTAAATTATAATGTTTATTTCTTTATATTTGTAAATCAAGGGATAGTTTTAATGAAGTTAATAAAAAAAAATTAAAAGTAGTTTCTCGATCGAGCGTTTTCTTGTGCACCCTCGTGGGCGTATTCAGGTATTGGCTTCCCCCACTAATCTTTATAAATCTCAATACCAGAAAGTATCGAAGTTTCAAAGGTATTGGTAAAGCAAATACCTTCGAAAGTTATTGTCGAAACAAATTAAATACTTGTACAATTCGTCATTCGCCCAAATTGATTTAGATATCTCGCTTCGCTTGGTCAACAATCGCGAACCGAGCAACTTTATCAATATGTGTTCACTTGGTGTTCACGGCTTGATGAAAAACAATTTAATCAGTGCTATAAAAACTCCCGCATAATATTTTAGGTATTATTAACCGAGCGAGCGCGAAGCCTCTCCGTTTCAGCTTGTTTCATATATACCCGACTGGACTGAAGCTAATATGCGGTTTCTTGTTGTCTATGAGGTACTGCTGGCCTTGCTGTCAAAGTTTGACATGACTTAACGACTGCTATCAACTTAGGCTATCAATCAGTAACAACGACAGTAAGAAATGCCGGTTAATCTATGGTAACATAGAAAAGACGTTGATGTGAAGTCGATGACCGAAGCCAGTCTAGTTGAATTCTAACGCGCACTTAGTATTCCGCTCGGTGCGTTTATTGACTGACCGAGCGCGAAGTGCGAGCGAAGCGTCTCCGTTTCGGCACGAGCAAAAATGCTTCCGTATGTCAGTCCGCGCGCTGTCAGGATCTCAAACTGTTCTCCTCTACAGGTCGCATTTCTTAGCCGATCTAGACGAAACTTGGAATAAAGGTTTAACGAATTTTTAGAATGTTTTAGTCGTCGGGGGATTTTTGATTTGGGAGTCTTACCCCCTAAAAGTGGAAAAAATGGGGCTACTGAATATGTCCGCCTTATTAGACCCGATTTCGATGGTTCTTATTTTATTTGAAAGGTAACTTTAAGTTGGTCTCACAAAAATTTGGTGAAGATCTGATGAGGATTTTCGGCGTTAAGAGCAGAATAACTCCATAAAATGCAGTAAATTGCTCACTTTTAGGTTTCTACTAGTGGAATCAGCCTTTTACCTTCTAGGTAAGGATTTATGGAGCACCTTGGTAATTAATGTTAGTTTTACAATAACTAGATGGCGCTACTGTGCACAGCTAGATTTTTTGCACAAAACGTTGGTGCTCGCGAGGTCTACAGCTCACAGAGCCACTAGTAGTAGCTGGTAGAACTTTCATACTACTTTCATACATGTCCCACCTATAAAAAACCTAGATCGTCATTGGCAATTATAACCTACTAGCTTTCGCTCGTGACCTCGTACTCGCGGACTACAGTTTATCGCGAAAAAAGCATCGTATGTTCTAGGATATTAAAAACCAATGCAAAGTTAGCACGAACGCCCTTGATGCCTTTTGTTGACAGACTTGTTATTATTTCGTTACCATGCCAACCACTCCTTACAGCGAGTAATCGACATTTTCCAGTTTTCCCGTGGAAACTTAACATTTTCCGGGATAAAACGTAACCTATGTTGGTCTCTACATTGTACAGTCCTATTTACAAAGTTACATCAAAATCCGTCCAGCCGTTATCGCGTTAAAACTCCCCAAGAGAATGGCTGGACAAACAAACAAACAAAATTTCACTTTTATATACTGGTGTGGATATTAACATGATTAAGTTTTAGAGTAATGCTAAAACTTTGCATAGAACAATTAACTTAATTATGTGAACTGCAGCGCAAATAATAAACTATCGGTTGCATTAATTGATCATATTAAAAGGGGGACGCATTACTTGCAATTATATAGTAGCCATATTTCTTGTAGAAATTATGAGCAGCCAATTCATAGCAATTTGAGGACAGAAAATGATGAAACATAGCTAAATTGGAAGGTAGTTAAGATACGAAAATTGTTAGGTGTATATATATTTCTATCATGCTGCGGGCACAGATAGCCCGCGGCTTTGCTCGCGTGGTCATTTCTTTGTCTTAGAAGTAACCTACGTGTTGTTCCAGGACCCAAGGTAGTCTATAAAGTACAAATATGCCATATTTCATTAAAATTCTTTCAGCCGACACATAGTTTTTTGGTTATTTCACCCTTATTATACGAATGCCCAAAAAAGCAGTGTAATGTTTTTAGGATTCATGTATATTTGTATGTATGTATGTGAGTTTATTTATTCCACCATACCTTTTATATGCCTGAACAGATTTAGAAGTTTGGGGTATCGGTAGGATCCTTACATCCCCCCGAACACAGGCATATTTTTTTAAATTCTATATGACGTCAGTATGGCTACATAATCAAGTGAGGGAAAAAAATAGTCTAATTTTACAATATGGGTATCAAATTGTAGGTCTTGATAAGCAGATTCCAATTGAATGTAATTATTTGGCGTACGTTCATTTTTGGCAGGGCAGGCGTGTTTTTTTATCTTTTAAGGTAGTTTTTAATTTTCGGCTTTTAGACCCGCGCGGACTACAGTTTATCGCGAAAAAAGCATCCTACGTTCTTCTAGGATATTAAAAACCACTGCAAAAATAGACTTAGACTTCTTGGTTATGGCCTCTGTGGCTTGTTGTTTGTATAGTATCAACTACTTATTCTGTGGCACCAACGCTCTTGATGATTTTTGACAGACTTGTTATTTCGTTTCCATGGCAACCGTTCCTTACAGAGAGTATTCAACATGTTCCAGTTTTCCCGTGGAAAATTCGTGAAATTTTCCGGCATAAAAAGTATCCTATGTTTTATGCTATCTCCATTCCAATTTTCATCAAAATCCGTCTAACGGTTATCGCGTGAAAGCTCCCCAAACAAACAAACAGACAACGTTTTACTTTGATATATTGGTTTTATGTATTGGTTTGGTATGGTATATAACCTATACCTCTTAGTAGCTTATTTTAAGTTCTCTAGACTAGTTTTTTTTTTTAAATTATCCATTTTTTTTGTTACTTACTACTATAATATAGTAGTGAAGTGTAGATGTAGTGTTTACCAGTAGAAGGTTGTAAAATAAATCTCACTTCGCGTTTAACTTCTAAATTTGATGTATAACTAATCGCCACTTTGGTGATTAATTATTATAAAAAGGGATTTCTTAACAGATTCGCATGTTTTTATACCCGACTACGCGAAGCAAGGGTAATTCCATTATAGCGTCGATTTTAACAAGCTAGTTAGGTGTCAATCGATTCGTCTTCAGGTATAATGTGTCATAGGCTCAGACCAAATATTATGTATCCTCCTAGGTCATAGGCTATTTTGTTATACTACTACTACAAACAAAAAATGTTTTCAAACTAAAAACTTGGTCCGAGTTTTACAAGCGAGATAAATCGATTAATCTTCATCGCAAGAGTGTCATCTATTTTTTTATCTGACCGTAGTCGAGTTTTAGTTTTTTGAACTTATGTCTTATTTTTTATATAAAAACTGTGGATCATTAAATGTTATCCATCCATTTTGACTATTAAATGGTTTCATTGGGAACTACATCATTATGGATCATCGTAATACCCGGATCGAAAATAAACACCTATGATATTATGTATTGACGTGACTAATTGAGATTAATAGGTCTATCTAAATATTAGCTGGTAGAATTAGGTACCTACCTACTTGCCTGTTATTATAATGAAAACCAATTAAATAACGATTTAGTTGTATCTACTGTAGAATGTACACATTGTATCAAAGGTACTAGGTACTAGGCAACACACCTGTATGTTCCACTACGTCAAAGAAAAAAAATACACTTTGTCAATAAAAATATACACTAATGACAAGTAGGTGGACTTATGATGAAGTGCGTACCTAAAATATGTAGAAATTATGTAAGTCAACGCAGATCTTACATTTTACTATGAAGAAACTGAAATAACGGAAAACAAAGGATGATAGAACATTGTAGGTATCCTAAAAGAACAATGACAAACTCCCATACATATTTTTATGTCAGTAAAATTCACGGCGTCGACAAAAAATATCGCTTGTAATTCAGCATCATTTCCTGAGATTGTTTGTATCAGAATTTTTATGGAGAGGCCAGGAATAATTGTTGTTAGGCTTCAAAGTTTTGTCGGTTAAGTTACTGTTAACGACTTTTGCAACAAGTCTTAGAGATTTTAATTATTTTTTCTGCTTAATTAGGTAGGCAATACAGTACTTATGCGTGATAAATATAATGTTTAAAGATATTGTACCTATTCAATTATCTTTCTAGTGTAACAGACTAGGCTATTGAATAATAATTATTTCTTTCTGTTACTGTTACTGTTACTGTCTAATATGTTTAGATATGTTGCTACTGTTTCAGTGTGCAGGGAAACAGTTGTCCAATATTAGCACAAATATTTTTCAACAATTCCATACACGACATATTTTATTTACACAAACCTTTTTTCTTTTGTATTTATTGTTCAATACCTTAAGCCGCACGCCCTATGTACTTCACGACCCGGATGACTGGTAGATAGTGCTGTTTAGCATTAAGTCCTTCCTCGTACACTATTTTTGTGCAAAACAATAAAATAGATAAATAAATAAAAATAACTTAACAACAATTCCTTACACTTCCTCCATAAACAATGAATTGTATTCTATTTGCTATAATGTTTTTTTATAGGTTATAGATTGAGTACCATTTTGTCTATAGAACAGTCTGTAGCATTATTCTGTTTATCGCAAGGAGGTTGAATTATGCTAATTGATAAAAGGTTTAACGCCAATCATCGCGCAGGCCAAACCGCCTAAAGCTATGAACTTGAAAGAATAGGAAATTTTGCTAAATTCATCCCCTAAAAAAGTTAAAAAGGGTTTTAAACATTTGTATGAAACTTTTTTGTTATCAAACATAGAAACATTAAACGTTGCTAAAAGTGTCTTCTAACAAACTTATGAAAATTGTATGTCAACATATTTTAAAAATATCTTCAACATCCTCCGTGAGTTTTGGTAGTAAAAATCAATTCATCCACGTATCTAAAAAACAGTGCAAGTTACAGACACGGGCAGGGGCTTATTTACCCTAGGGCCAAAAGGGCCATTGCACGGGGCGGCAAGGGGAGACGGAAGCCGCCCCTCGTGCTCATCTTGGGGTGGACCCACTGCTATGACCCACTGGTGGGACTACAGGTGCCTTTCATAATCTTAATTCGTAATATATCTTTCATTTTATTTGTAACATATCTTTCATTTTATTGCTTTGTGACTTCATTTGGCAGAAATGTACTAAAATAAAAAACTCGCTCGCTTCGCTTGCGCTAATTTACTTGAGTCATTATATTCATATGATTTGAAATCATGTTAAATATTTACACTAATACAAATACCTCAACATTTTCGTGTTTTATCTATCATTTTGAATTATGTTTTAATTTTCAATCTTAAAAAAGATTTTTTTAAGATTGAAATTTAATTTTTGTATGGCGTTTATGTCAAAAGCTGACGGACAGTGAGCGAAAACGGTTCGTTTTAAGATATAGGAACCACCGGCCCTAAGAAAACCACTTCTTCTTCACTTTAGATACCGACAACCTGTAAGAGATACATCAGTGCCATAGAATAAATCAAATTATAATGGGTCTCATACTTTTTAAAAATCATCCCCCAGGGTCATCTTCCACAGTTTATACATATAAATAATAAGTTCATCTGTTGAGTTGACTACTATTAACAAGATGGCGGCATGTCGCCTTGGTTCGATGAAAAATTATTGAGCGTGAAAATTTACAAGGTTGTTGATATAATCTATCGACGAGTGGTAAATTTGTGGATAAGGTAGTAACAAGTCTTCAGGAATAATCATACTAGTCATGTAAGTATATTCCGTCATTTCATATTTTTGTTAAAATCTGTGCTGTGCAGTCTCTAAAATCAGCATAATCAGGGTTCAAACTAATTCCGTACCAAAATTCATCAAGATCGGTTCAGCCGGTCGGTCTTGAAATAGTTAAAACAAGCTGGCAGAGAGTGTAACTTTTTTAATTGTTGTACGGTGTTTTATCCGTGTTCAGTAACGATTCAAAGGTTGTCTGGAAGAGATCGCTTTAAGTGATAAGGCCCATTGAACCTATTTTTTGTAAATTGTTTATTTGTCCCTTAATGTTGGTGTCAATAAAGTGTTTATAGTTATTATTCTTTATTAGTTTTATCACGAAACAAGATGGATTTATATTGCAAAAGAAAATGTTTGTACCTACAGTGGACAAACTGATAAACTGATTTGCATCACTTGCCTGTAAAAAACATGATAAATGCATAAATGGAACAGCAAATCTGAAAGTTCAGGCAGATTGGATTTGAAATCACATGTTCTGCAAACACCAATAATGTACCTATGTCCTATGTAATCTACACTAACTAATATTTTAAAGAGGAAAGATTAGATTTTTTGTGTTTGTATATTGTATGTTTGTAATGGATAAACTCAAAATATATTGAAAACATTTAATTATTTTTTTACCAATTGTTTGTTTGTTTGTTTGTCATGACTCAAAATTCGTCATGACGATTATTCGCTATAGGGCACGGAATGACATGTTGCTGTTGAAACTAAATAAAATAAGTCTGTCAAGTACGTGAGTAATAATGCAGTTGTCTATGGTCAAAGCACCACGCTGCCAAAGATATTGAATTACGCTTACTGGCGTTTTTTTTTAGAATTTACGACGGGTTTAAAAATGCTAAAAGTAAGAAAAATGCCGCGGTGTGAGGGCTACGCGTGCGAAGCCAGGGCTAGTCACTAGTGTAAGATAACATAACTACATTCATGAAAAAAAACGCGCTCATTGAAACGTGCCAGTAATGATCTTAATTCGTAATGAATAGAGTGAGACTGCTGCGAATCTGGAAATATAATTACTCCAGGGATAGCTTTTCGTAAACTGTGGCGGTGGTTTGGTTCAAGTCTCTTTGGGCGGGCGACCCAGGGCCGCGTTGCTCTAAGGGTAAGGAAAGGACAAGTATTAGATTCCAGAATGTTGTATCTAGACGAATAAGTTTGTCCGGGTGAAGCCACGGGCTTAAGCTGATTATTATTTTATGTAAGACTAACTGCCATCATCTATCTTAAATTGGGCCTTTTTACCCGACTACAACGAAGCAAGGGAAGGGTAATGAGTTTAACAGTCTTTGTGTCTATATATGTGGCTATGTGGATGATATTCCACCACAGCTTCGCCTCTATTGGTCCGATTTTGACAAACGAGATAATAAATGTCAATCGATTCGTCTTCAGGTGTAGAGGCCATTATTTTTTTACCCGACAACTGAGAAGAAATGGTAGCGTTCTCTGTTAAAATTAAATCTTGTTTCAACATTGACAAGTGAAGTATCAATCGATTCGTCTTCATGTAAAGAGTGTCATGGGCTATTTTTATCCAACTACGGCAATGCAAAGTAAGGAATATGTGTTCAAACTAATAAACTTGATCTAATTTTGACAAGTGAGTATCAATCGATTCGTTTTCATCGCAAGAGTGTCAAAGGCTATTTTTTACCCGACCGTAGTCGGTTTTAGTTTTTGAACTTATATTGTGACTATGTCAAACCTCTTTCAAAATAACTGGTTTTGGATAGATATGCCTAATTAATAGCAAATCACTCAGTTTATCACACCTTTTACCCGTGTACCGAATACGGTACACGGACTTGTCGAGTTGAAGGGTGTTATAAAAAACTTATTGACCTGGGAAGTCTTCCAAAGAATGCGAGAGCCAAAGCTAAAAGAAAAAACACAGCACTGTAATAAATGTAAAAAGGCGTACTGTCTTGTGTCTTAAAAAACAACTGTTTAATAAACAGTTGTTTTTTTTTAAAGAAAAAAATATGTCATGTTTTCCGTTTTTTCTATTCATTGGTGTCCTGTTGACAAGTCCTGATAAATAGAGCAACATAACACACAAGTCCATGAAGTTAGAGCTCATAGAAAGAGACAGGGGCGAGTGTACCGTTTACGGTACACGGACGTGATGGACCCACGCGGCGTGTACTGTATTCGGTACACTGGACAGATAACATGCTAATTCTAAATTCAAATAACCTGT
Organism: Alsophila aescularia; assembly: GCA_946251855.1. NCBI lineage: Eukaryota > Metazoa > Arthropoda > Insecta > Lepidoptera > Geometridae > Alsophila > Alsophila aescularia. The sequence continues at coordinate 11,242,734 of OX276375.1, read as the reverse complement.
CATTCCGATATTGTCATTTGATTAGCAAAAACTGTATTTTTTTACAAAATAATATGTTATAAAATATGTACCTAAATAAGTTTATTATGTCTGGAGTCCTTTAAATATATATGATAGTACTTTTGTTCGTGGTTGTTTTGATCCGTATTGTGGAAGCACGAAAAGTCTGTGATAATAACAATACTAGAGCCCCAAGGGTACACTCTTACCAAATATATTAAATTGGGAGAAGACTGAATAGAATAGTCGAGTGCAAGATCTCTGTTTATGAACATCTCCGAGTGCTCCTAATTGTTCCTGTACTTTTATGTAGTCCACTGAAGTTTGGTCCCTGGGGTAGTGGAACAAAGCCTAGGACCGCCTCGTGACAATATCTTGTCAGATGTTTGTTTTATACAGACTCCAAAAGTGCTCACCAAACTTGATGGAGTTTGCAGCGTATGAAAGCTTTTGTTTCAAATTAAAAAAGTGAGGTTTTTTATTTTTAGCTATGCTACAACTGTTTACAGAGTTTTTAATAAATGTTTGCTCTAATGAATTGTATTATTTTTTGCTCTTTTTTATGGTATTGATGGCTAAATACCTGAGTAGTTGAAATAAATTAACTAAAAAAATGGTAAAACATAAATAAATTATACATAAATACGACCACTGGGCTTCTTTAAAATCCACACGAACGAATTCGCTGGCAAAACTGACTACTAGGCTATAAAGGCCGCGCAGACAAAGCCGCAGGCGAAAGCTGCAGGATAATTTGAACAGGAGTTTGAATACCGTGTAATATAAAAATAACAACAAATACCTATATGATTTTTAAATGTGTCAAACTTTTAGTAGGTACCAAACTTTTTTTTTTTTAAGGAATGGTAAAACTCTGAAGCAGGCATTCAATCCATGACATTGAACAAAATCAACGTTGTCACGTCAACGTCCAAAAACACAAGAATAAATTTTCTCATAATTAAATATGAAAGGATTTTCAGAATCCTAATCCAATTTTGATGAAATGTGTCCTGCCGACCGATCAGACCGAACCTGTCAGACCGATTTATTCCCCCATTTTATACTCACTCTGTTTCTACTTTATTGCCCTAGCTCGCGGCCGATAAAAATACTGTTGGAAAGAAAAGTGATTTTTAGTGATATTACTCGTACACCTTATGTAGTTTATGATTGCCTGGTAACTGGGCCGTGAAAGTGAGTTTTGGTAAATATTACACAGATACTATTATCGAACTTCATGTATTTTATGATTGCCTGATAGAACTGGTACGTGAAACACCATTTTGTTTGTTTTCAGAGTACGTACAACTTCAGCGCACACACACATAAACGCGTCAACTTGTGTGCCTGTGACCACAGAATGCTATTATCAAAGTCCTAATAGTTCATGATTGCCTGGTATATATTTTGTAAACCTTTCATATAAAATAATAATATTCCATCAGAAATCCCAGAGATAAGAATGAACATCAAGGATCTTCTATGTACTACGTACCTACAAGTTAGTAACATAGAAGATCCACAGAGAAGTTTTTCTTTTTTATCTTGACTGTTTTATTGTAAAGAAAATTAAGAATGATGCAGATAAAGTACTAAAAGCTAAAAATTCAAATAAAAACGTGGAGTTTCTATTACTCAGGATACGTTACTCTCCACGTTTTTATTTAATTTTGTAGCTTTTAGTACATTAATTGGGTACGGACTCGTGCTCCACTTAGGTTCTCCAAACTTACACGTACTCGTGCTCCAGCTGTTAATATTTTAATACAATCATGATGCGAAATGAAAAGATTAAGAAATTTATTTCATACATGAAAAAAATATTCATAAAGTTTCTTTATAATAAAACTGTTTAACTTAAAAAAAAAAACAAGATTTTTGTTTTTTATTTAATTATTTCTAAAGTTCTCATTGTCAAGCCCTTTCATTTGATACCCATATTGAGGGGATTGAAAAAAATAAGTATTTCGCTATTTTTGTTGTAGCGGCCATCTTATATTCGGAATTTAGTCATCGTGTGTATTTTATTAACTAAGCCTTTTCTTTTGATCAAAATTAAACCCTACATTATAATGATACTGAATATACATAATTGTATTGGCATCAGAACAAAAGGTGTGTACTTTCAGATCAATTTCTCAACAGAAATGGGGTATAATTTCAATTGCAAAATTTGACCCAGAAAACAACAACAACAAACAGGGCAAGCTAAATAAAACCGTTGAATTCATGCTCTACTCCTTGTGGAAGTCGATCTTATAGGAGTGTCATAAGGTAGTTTGTTTTTCAAGATTGATTAAGTTAGTTTGAGGTATTTTACTACTTTATTGATTAGTAATGTAGATAAATGTGGGTAGTAAGATAACACATTCTTACTTTCTGTAATGGCTATCTAGCTCAATACACGGATCAGAGTTATTCAATGGGTTTTAATTAACTCACGGATTTTTTACTTTTCCTGTTTCAAGCACACTCTGAAATTACTAGACATGATCAATAATCGTATGAAACATGCTTGTGCGTCTTGCTAGTCTTTTCACCCAGTTGCATACAAGACTCTTTATATATATATTCTCTTCGTTGTTTCTTTTGTCTTTGTTGGTTTGCACTGATCTACATTAAACCCATGATTAAAGAAAACATATATTATTGTACCATGATTAAACCCTTTGTACAGATTAGTAAGTGTCATAATCATAGACATATACATATATTTACTTCGTAGTCATAATTCAAATTTTGAGAAATTGTCGGCAGGCCCACCCAGCCTGCCCATATACGGCGCGTTCTGGATCGTCCTGTCCTACGAGTTCAGTAACTTGGCACTAGCATTCCAGAAGATAGGCCAGAAGTACAGGACCAAGGTCATAGGGTTGTTCCTGGGACCAGTCCCGACGGTGGTTCTTAATGACCCGGCTGATATCAAGGAGATGCTCTACAGGGAGGAGTTCGATGGACGCATGGACATCATTTTGTTCAGGCTGAGGTCTTATTGGAAGAAGTTGGGTAAGTTGGACAATTTTTGGCGTCCCTAAAACCCTTGTTAATCCATACCAATATATAAAAGTGAAACGTTGTCTGTTTGTTTATTTGTTTTTTGTTTGTTAATTTGGGGAGGTTTCACGCGATAACAGATGAACGGAGTTTGATGAAATTTGGAATGGAGATAGCTTATACTCTGTAATAAAATATAAGATAAATGAAAGTTTCCAAGAGAAAACTAGCAAAACTGGAAAAATATTGATACTCGCTGTAAGAAATGGTTGCCATGGAAACGAAATAGCAAGAATGTCAAAAACAGGAAATTTTCCAGTTGCGGGCAGCAAAACTAGTGATTAATATTGCCGCTAATGATTAGAACTATTTTATATTGCCCATTCCCAATCCATGACATTTCCCTGACCAGAATAGGGAAACACCTTGAAAGCCTACAGAAACAAAAACATTAAACTAATCTTAGCCAGCACTACCTCATAAGACAAACAATCTTAACCACTTGATCCAGGAATATTCTTCACTGATGGCTACTTCTGGCACGTCCAAAGGCGGTTTTCTCTCCGGTACCTTCGAGACTTCGGCTTCGGTAGAAGATGTGAGAGCCTGGAAACGGTGGTGGCTGAGGAAATCAAGGAGATGATCGACATGCGAGTCAACGGGCCCAAGTTCCCAGCTGAGAAGGTAAGACATTTTCTCGAGTATGTTTGATTTCAGTGACCTTGCTAAGGGAGCCAACTGCTAACCTAATATATCTAGTGCGCATTACCTCGTGGTGTCTTGTCTCAGCAAACCCAGCTCAGATATGGTGTAGTAGTCATTTCAATCATCCCTACTTTTATTATGCAGATTCGGTACACCACGCAGGTACCTACGCACGACCAGAGCTGAGCTGAGATGTGTGTTTCAGATTTGTGTTTACCTTTTCTTCCATTTTTCTTTATCGTCTGGTACGGTACAGGTACTGGAGGCAAAGCTATTCTAGGTAACGGCATTGTTACTTTGTTGATCATTGTAAAAGTGCTCATACTCCACAGGAGCTTGTGGATGGAGAGCTGATCTACCTTCCGCATTACTTCGCTGCTCCTTTTATCAACGGCATCGTCCACGTGCTGTCTCGGATGACGGTGCCGAGAGAAGACTATCAGGTTGGTACTGTCGTCATTTATATTTTTCATCACTTATTTCTAACAATTACTTTTTTATATTTGTAACATCTTCATCTGCTTTTTATTTACAATTGTTTTGGTGACTGAATATTTTTAATTTAGCGTAAATCAGACATTTTCTTCCACCTGGCTTCAATTTTTGGAAACTAGTCTTGACACCAAATGTTTGTTACTTCTGTGTTTGGACATTGTCTGATCTCTTTATTCGATGCTTCAATACTGAATCACTACTGTGATCACCACTGCTAGTCAACTTCTGTGATTAGAGTTTCAAATATGGATGTGTTACTGTCATTCAGCTGCTCTGACTATCGCATTGGGTATCTGCCACGTGGCCGTTTTCCATCAACGTTTTTCCTACCGTTCCCTTTTATGAATACTGCCTTATGTCATTTCTAGCGTGACGAAACTCAAAAATCTTAGTTTAGAGAATTTGAAAGTCAATGCTATCACCGTATTCATTTCACCAGGTTCTTTGGGAGCTGGCCCGAGGCACCCTACTGTTCCAGAGGAGTTCTAATGATATGGGTGGGGCACTGTCTCTCACACCTTGGCTAAAGGACGTACTGCCAAACTACAGCGGGTACAACTCTTTGAGGAAGGGAAATCAGTACTTGCTGGACTTTTTTACGGTAACAAAAAACTTACCTAACTCTTACATTTCAGCCATTTTCATACCTACATCTGGGACATGAGAACATGGCCTTCTCTCAGAAAGGGGGAGAGGAGAGACCCTGGGCTAGCACACTGGCCCATGAAGGACTTCCAACTTCCATTAACACTTTTACCACATGCCAAGTTTTATTCACTGGGAAATTCATATTCCTGGTTCTGTTTTAAATGTATATAATAAAATTTTATGTTTATTTATTTGCGCTTAAGTTTAGTTTACAAATAATACTTATAAAGCGCCGCTACCGTCCTTGATAAATAAAGGGATCCTCTCCATTCTGCGGAAGAAAATTAGACCATTGTTAACTTAATAATGGGTGTAATAAAATACTTATCTATCTATCTTATCCAATAAAACATCTATGTATCTGTCCGATGACCATATATTCAAGGTACACGCGACTTGGGTACACAGTAACTGTGTTGTACTATTATTTATTCTGTGCTGTAGAGGAAGTTTTACGCCAGTGAGCGTAATTCAAAATCTTTGACAGTAACAGAAGCAGTAGTGTTCTGAGTAGTGAACACAAGTATTTTTTTCGGAAATATTTTTAATATGTTTCATTACTTATAAAATACCTACATTCAAACAAATTAGTTATATAATATTGTTTATTCTTATTTGACTGTGGCCAAGAATGTTTAGAGGAGCGTATGCCCAAATACCGAGTTTCCGATAGTTTTGTCATCACAGAAGCTGTGGGATCGGCCACTCTGCGAATTAGCACGGAATAATCTCCTAGATGCGTATCCTAGCGTCGCAGATCATGCTCGTCTTATTGCAGTTTCTTTCTGTGTGGGAATCCGGGCTCTGGTAGCAGACCATCCCTTTTTTAGTACTGGTAACATTTTAGACTCTTCTACGTTTCATTTAGCTTACGTTTGGTTCCAAAATGCTAGTACCCATCGCTGTCAGTGTGGTACTGCAAATGATTAGTTCGGTCATCACGGCCTCTCTTGTTCCAGAACTGCTGGTCAAATTTCACGTGCCGAGCCTTAACGAAATCATTCAACGGGCTTTTACCAGCGCCAAAGTGGCATCTGTTCCAGAACCGAATGTTCTGATGCATGACGATGGTAAAAGACCTGACACAATGACCCTTGTCCCTTGAAAGATGTGGCGAGAATATCTCACACTTACGATTTGCCGATGATATCGTCCTAATGGTGGATTTGCTGCAAGACATCTGCTAGACTTCCAAAGTATGATGACCTAGATGATGTTTCTCGACGCATCGGTCTTGGAATGAATGTAGATAAGACCAAGATCATGTTTAACGATCTTATTGACCCGGAACCGATTGCAGTTAATGGTGTACCTCTTGAAGTTGTCCAACAATATGTTTACCTTAGATAAATATTGTAATTAGTTAAGAACAACTTTTAGCAGGAAGCTAACACAAAAATTCAGCTGGGTTGGGCAGCATTCGGCAACCCTCATCAAGTCTTCTCGTCGTCCATACCGCAGTGGTTAAAAACAAAAGTTTTCAATGAGTGCGTCCTACTACTGAGCCAAAACGTGGCCACGCATGGTTAAACTAGTCCACAAATTTAAGGTCACTTAGCAAGCTATGGAGAGAGCTATGCTTGGTGTTTCTCGGAAGGACAACATTCGTAATGAAGATATCCGACGGAGAACCAAGGTGGCCGATATAGCTCTTAGGATAAGCAAGCTAAAGTGGCAGTTGGCTGATCACATTTCCAGAAGAATCGACAACCTTTGGGGTAGATGAGTTCTCGGGTGGAGATCAGGTTTGGGCAAACGTAGTGTAGGACGCCTTGTGGCCAGGTGGAGTAACGATCTGCAAAAAGCTGCTGGAAATGAATGAATGAGGGGAGCTGAACCCCTAGCTCAGTGCCGTGCATTAGAAAAGGCCTTCGTCCAGCATTGGAGAGATATAGGCTGATGATGATGATGATGATATCGGTTTCAGAAAATGGTCCACGAAGTGATCCCAACGCATGACGAGACGTACGACCGGCACTTCCTTGACATGTACATAACGAAGATGAAAGAAGAACAGAGGGATAAAGAGAAAACCACATATTCAGGTATGTCCGCAGTTAATTTCATTTGACAAGCAGTTATTTCCCAATCTAGACAAATCACATAACTAGGCAAATCATAAAACTATACAAGAGTCTAGTGATATCAATAATCGGTGCAAATAACATTTCGCGAATGGGCTGTGAACTACCTACATACCTAGTTATCATATATTTAAATTCAAGGTAGTCCTCCGTTTTGTGGCATACATTGTTGACAGCAGCTAGAATTTGATAATGTTCGTGATTATACTTAATGTGTACTGTTCTCTTTTCTAGAGTTAATTGTAACTATGTACCTACCCTATTTATATTAAAATCTAGCCATCAATTAGGCTAATAAGAAATATAAATTGAACTTAAACTGTTAGATTGAATAGAATTAAAATTATATCCAATAAACACTTTTCTAACATTCTCTAAGGCGAAGGCACTTTGTTCATGATTCGTAACACTTGCACCACATTACACTAACACTAAACTAACTCAAACGGTGTTGTTCTTTTGAGTCTTCTCACTAAAACCTTAAGGTAAAGGTGCTGGATTGTCTTGACATTCACATGATGATGAAGTCTATTTTCATGAGCATATTTTTTGACTAATTTATCAACGAAATCTACTTTAAATTCTCTATGGAGATTTTCATTTCTTATGTACCAAGATGCATTCACTATTCCCCTCAGTATTTTATTCTGGAAGCGTTGTATTGATAATATGTTGCTCTTTTGGTGCAGACTCACACCTGTATACTAAAGGTCCAAAATGGTATGAGGATTAGTTTATATAATACTAGCGACCATCCCCGGCTTCGCACGGGTAGATATATAGAAAGATAAAATTAGTAGGTACTTTATTCGGACAAATAGACAAATAACAATTTTTTACACAAAATGTTAATACTCACGTACCATTTCGTCTATAGTAATATTTTGTTTAACGCAAGGAGGTTGAATTACGGTTACTATTTCGTGTATTATTAGTATAGAGCATTTCCTACGTCAATGATTATTAGATGTTCTGTGATTTCGTTTCCATGACAACTTTCCATATACAAAGACCCGTATCTCCTTCTTAGTTTGTGATCTTACGTAGTATTTACATACTCTTTGGTTTGTGATACAAAGTAATCGAGTTTTTTTGCAAAATTTAATACCTCGGGTTTCATTATTGCAATTTTCGAAGGAAATTCAATTTTTTTGAAAAATTAAATTATTCTAGTGTTACTCGCTGATAATTTAGCTTTCTTTATGTGAAAGAATTTTTATCATCGGGTCTGTATTTTTTGAGTTTATTCATTACACACAAACAAACAAACAATCAAATCTTTCCTCTTTAAAATATTAGTGTAGAAAAGTTTATTGTGTGTTGACAACGTAAAGTATCTCCCAAGCAGCAAATACATTTTTTTTGAACCATCACTTTAATTTTTCTTGTTCTTCTGTTATTTCACAATTAGTTATTATTATTGACATAATAATACACTTAATTGGTCTAAGCTTATGGCAGCACAGTATTAACTGATTTCAAAGACATAAAGGTCGAAATTTTCATAGTACCGATCTATTCGTTGTGAAAAAGTGGTCAACCGTGCATTTATGCTAGAATGCCATCGATCCTATTAATAGAATTAATGTAGGATGCCATTTTATTTCATGTTCGTGAATAGAACATAGTATAGAATAGAATTTGGGGTATAAATATAAGATTTTCGGGTCGTGAGTCTACACATTTGGAACATAAATTGTAAATACCTAGTTCTATTAACATATTGTCTACATGTTATTTTGCAAAGAAATTTTATTTACTTTCTTTTTTCTTTCTTTTCTATTTTATAGACCAAGGATAAACATGAATTTTGTTGCTGGAGCTTATACAATAAACATTATTCTTTTTCTAATACGCACTGGACTTTACTAACGAAATACTACAAAATACAAATAACTAAATAAATAAACATTCCGACAACCTACCTTACAAGCCATTGCTGGTTTATACTCGTATGTAGCCCAAATGTTCTTGCCCACTACCATTAGGCAGCGTACCCAACATGCTGGCGATTTGCCCCGCTACATTTCTTACACCTATATAATTATCGGGACTCCGTGCATATATCTGCTGGATCGTGACCGAGGGTAATTTATTCCCGTCGAGACTCTACAAAGTGCACCCCGCCTTCACGCTTGTAACAAATCGTCTCCATCCAAAAGTTGCCTGGAAGAGGTCGCTTTTAGCGATGTTTGTTTGTTTCTGTCATCTCTGATGTCAGAGTTTGTCAGGCCGCCCGAGGGCCTCTGACATGGCTTAACGACTGCTATTAACCAATAACAGCCGGGACTGACATCTTAACGTGCCCTCCGAAGCACGGAGCGATGGAAAACCGCACATAACTTCGAAAAGTCATTGGTGCGGGAGCCTAGGTTTTGAACCCGGTATCGTTGGATTCTAAATTGCACTATAGAACCATTAGGCCACCATCGCTCTCTTGATAAGGCCGTCCATCGTTACACTTCTACTATTGTTTCTTTATTTTTGTTATTTTTGTTTGTGGTATGTATAATAAATAATTTATTTATCTTCTGTGTTTTCAAGACTACATTTTACACTAATTGTATTAGGTACCTACAAAATTTCATCATCAGCCTCTATCCGTCGACTGCTCCAGATTTTCCCAATGAACGCCACAGAGCCCGGTATTCAGCTCTTCTCATCCAGTTTCTGCCAGCCGCCTTCTGCAGGTCATTACTCCACCTGGCCGGTAGGCGTCCTACATTTGCCAAGTCACAATATCCACTCGACGCCTCGTCTTCTCTACTCCAGCGGTTGTCCATCCTTCGACAAGACTGAATAGCCTACACTTCAGCCTGCTATTATTTCAGCTTTGTCGGATGTCGGTGATTTTGGTTTTCTGTCAGATCACGTCGTTAAAAAACAACCATAATAACCTCATAAAAATGTGTATAAAGTTGACTGATTGTTTTCATGACAATGGAGAATGGACACGACAGAATAGTAAGAATCCTGGACTCCATTACCTTTTTGTAAATAATTAGAGTCAGTTATACAAAAACCGACATATATCCCAGTTAAATACCAATAAGGTACCTCTGAAAAAAAAAACTTCTAATTTAAAGAGTTCATTGAAATAAGCGCCCGGACATCGTAAATTGGGACCCCGAAAAATCGCCTTTATGTATCAAAATGATTAATTATAAAGTCAAAATAAAACAATGAGATTGGTAGAAGTACTAAATAAAAACAAAAAAAAAGTGATGACTTAAAAGGTCGTGGCTAGTTTTCATATACGAATTACATTATAGCCTTTGCAAGTTCTAAAGCTGTACATTCTTATTTTATTGTTCCGAAAATGTGGCTTGCTGGTAGAAACTAGCCATCGAACATAGGGCTCTGCCATGACTGTTTCAGTAGGTACTTAATAATAATTCGTATATTCGAACTAGCCAATTCATACCTTAGGCTTGAATATATTATCCTAAGTTATAAGAAGAAATGATTTGTTAAGTTGTTATAAAATATTGTATGTTGTTATAAATAAATTTAAGATCTCACTTCTTTTGTCGTTGAAGTCAAAAACCATGGCATATATCATAATATAGAACTTGGCTCTCATTTCATGTTTATGTTTTTGATGGGATACATTTGAACAAATTGTGAAATATGCTACAGGCGACACTAGGTTTCATTCAAAATTTGATGGGATATATTTGAACAAAGTCTGCAATATGCTACAAGTGACACTAGGTTTCATTCAAAATTTGATGGGATATATTTGAACAAAGTTTGCAATATGCTACAGGCGACACTAGGTTTCATTCAAAATTTGATGGGATATATTTGAACAAAGTGTGCAATATGCTACAGGCGACAATAGGTTTCATTCAAAATTTGATGGGATATATTTGAACAGTATGCAGTATGCAACATGCAACACTAGGTTTCATTCAAAATTTGATGGGATATATTTGAACAAACTGTGCAATATGCTACAGGCGACAATAGGTTTCATTCAAAATTTGATGGGATATATTTGAACAGTATGCAATATGCAACATGCAACACTAGGTTTCATTTAAAATTTGTTTCGCAGTCTTTCGATGCATTCCCAGTTCGGTGGTATCAGCTGATATTGTCGAAGAGGTCGCAAGTTCACGTTGGACAGATGTAGGTCTTTTCGAATATCTATATATAAAAAACGTTTTACTAGTAGGTTGGTTTTGCTTTTGTTATTGTTACTGGAATTCATAGTCACTAATATTAGGTATAAATATAAAAAAGTATGTATCTCTATCTTTTTGTCAATTATCAAGCTGGTCGTGATGATTGTTATGGAAATAATCTAGAGTGCATCATGGAGAAAGCGCAATTTTTATACGCTTTTATTAGCTTCACTTGTATGTTTGTTTGTATGTTTGTAACCGACTCCTTTGGACGCTATTTTGACCCACTTTAAACGGTCAGATTTCATTCAAATTTTGCACACCTGTCAAAGACAGATGACAATGCAATAATTCGAAGAATAAAAAAAACATAAGTAGAAAATAAATAATAGTTTAAAAAAACTAAAAAACACGCTTTATATACCGCACGCATGGGTCAATAGTTATAAATATTTCATTGACAGATATGAGAAGCACCCCACGATTTTTTTTAAATGAAACATTTTTTCTTATTTACACTATTAAAATTTATTTTCTATTTTTTAGTTTGGTTTTCTATCTAAAGCGTGCTTTTTAGTTTTTTAAACTATTATTTTTAAAATTATTACCCCGGAAATCACACAAATATTATAAATCAGTGAAGTGTAGCTACTGCCGTAAACAGGCCAATCAGAGAATATACTCTCATATCGAGCGGAAACTTCGTTTGCGCGATTCAGTGGCCCAATTACAGAACTTGGTTACATTCGGATTATCACTTTTTTCATAGCAATTTCGACTCTATCGCAAGGCATTAGTGGTTGCGATATTGAGAATTAGATTGAAGCCAAGTTATGTGGTCGGGCCGCAGAACTCCATACATTAGAACTGACAGTCCAAACGGAACGTCATAAAATGCATAAACCGATTATTCATTTTATGACGTTCCGATTAGTGCCTTCTCTTTAGAAGGTATGTATATGTTGGTTTCTCCTTTACGCCCAAACGGCTGAACGCATTCGCATTTTTTTATTATTTTTTTTGGATTAACACATAGGCTACTTTTCATCGTCATCATAATCCACGCGGGTGAAACCGCGGGGCGCAGCTAGTAAACCAATACGTCTACGCGGACATAAACGCGGCTAGTAATTAATTTTGTATGTATATTGCTTTGAATTATCTAATCAATTTATTCTGGCCTATGACATTAATTGTTTTTTATTTGTTATCATTATAGTATGTATGATAATTTATTTTACTGTATTAATTTTTTTCATGTTCCACGCATGCGCACCGTTTACCGGAATAAAGTCTTTAGTATAATCTCTCGTTTATGACATTCAATGATCTGATGAATTCAAAGCATTCCGACGTAGACTTATTCGCGTGTACGTTGGTGTTGGTGTGTCTTTAGGCAAGTCTATTTCGAATTATTTTATATCTTTATTTATTTGCATCGATAACCGTTGGGGTAGACAAGTTCTAGAGTGGAGATCACGTTTAGGCAAACGTGTGTAGAACGCCCAGTGACCAGGTGTGGACGACCTGCGAAAAGCGGCTGGAAGAAAATGTATAGATCAAATATAGAATCCTGAGCGTAGCGAGGGTTTCAAAAGTACGAGACACCAAATAACTTTGCTGCCGTGCGCAACACAAAACTTTTCACCTCACTACAGCGAGGAAAATGCTAAGTGCAAGAAAAACAGCTAAAATAATGTATTAAATTAGTAATGATAATGGGCCGTCGCGAGATGCCTGGCAGATGTGTAAACATAATAGAATAGAGTCAAACAGAATCGAATAGAATAGAATCGAAAAGAGTCGAATAGAGTCGAATAGGGTTGAAAAGAGTCAAATAGAAACGAAAAGACTCGATTAGAGTCATGTAGAACAGAGTAGAACAGAGTAGAACAGAGTAGAACAGAGTAGAACAGAGTAGAACAGAGTAGAACAGAGTAGAACAGAGTAGAACAGAGTAGAACAGAGTAGAACAGAGTAGAACAGAGTAGAACAGAGTAGAACAGTGGAGAAGAGACGCGTAGAGTTGCGTAGAGTCAAGTAGAGTTGAATAGAGTCGCGTAAAGTTGAGTAGAGTCGAGTAGAGCCGATTAGAGTCGAGTAGAGTCGATTAGAGTCGAGTAGAGTTGATTAGAGTCGAGTAGAGTCGAGTAGAGTCGAGTAGTGTCGAGTAGAGTCAAAAAGAGGCGAATAGAGACGAATAGAGTCAAGTAGAGTAGAATCGAATCGGATAATAATATAATATAAATGAGTAATAAAGTGTTTTCAGTGAATTGTCGGTATAGAAAATTATTGAATAGAAAGGTTCGAATTTTAAAAACTCTTTCCACGCTAGCGGGTAAAATGCAATTTTGCACTCAGATTTCGAATAACAAACAGAATCTTTCCGAGCTTGAGAGGTGAAAAAACTATTACAAGACCCTAATAAGGCGTAGCAAAGCAATAAGAAATAAAAGGAAAGAGGGAACTCAAGTTACAGGGTAGGTTATATAAAGTTAATAATTTGTTAGTCTTTGTTGGTATCATAGAATATCTTATTACCTACTAGCTGATGCCCGCGGCTTCGCACGCGTGGTCATTTCTCTAGGCTAAAGGTACTCTGTATGTGCTATTCCAAGACCAAAAATACAAATATACCAACATTTGATCAAAATTCCTTCAACCGTCAAAAAGTTTTTATCGATTGCTCGGCTTGTGCTCGTCGGATTGAGATACCAAGTACACCAGTTTTTAAGTCAAACCCTAAGCTATCTAACAGTAAACCGCATCGCAATCGGTCCAATAGTTTTTACGTGATGCTTGAACAAACATACAGACATACAGACAAACAAACGGACAACCAAGATTTAAAAAAATATTATATTCTTGTTCAGTAGCTTATTTTATGTATCCAAGACCATTATTTTTTAATTTCCTTTTTTCTACAGACTTTTTCTTATTGCTTTATTATAAGTATAGATAGATACATGGTACATATCATCGCAAATATGTAAAGTTAATGAGTAAGACATACTTGTTGTTTGCCATACTGACCCATACTTCTGACGACCAGTTAGTTGGTCTAGGACGACCAGTTGGTCTAGTGGCTAGAGACCCTAGGTACGAAATCAAATGGTCGCGGGTTCGAATCCTGCCAGGTGCAATCATTTGTGTGATGAGCAGAAATGTTTGTTTCCGAGTCTTGGATGTAATATTCGTATTTATGTCCGTTGTCTAGTGCCCATAGAGGGTATCCTACTTTGGGGCTAGATAATTGGTGTCGAATTGTCCCGAATATATTTATACCAATATATAAAAGTGAAACGTTGTGTGTATGTTTGTTTGGGGAGCTTTCAGGCAATAACGACTGGACGGATTTTGATGAAATTTGGAATAAAGATAGCATATACCCTGGAATAAAACAAAGTACTTTTTATCCCGGAAAATTGTAAGTTTCTACGGGCAATTCGGAAAATGTTAATTACTTGCTGTAAGGAACTGTTTCCATAGAAACGAAATAATACGTCTATCAAAAAGCATCAAGAGCGTTGGTTTTTAATATCCAAGAACAAAGGAGGACAAAGGATGTTTTTTTTTTGCGATAAACTTTAGTCTACGCGGATGAAGTCGCGGGCGAAAGCTAGTACTTTATTAGTTTCGGCGCGTGTGCACGTGCAGTGTTACCAATTTGAGGTAGCTATTGCGAAGTTAACCCAAACGAATAAAAAATATAAAATGGGAGACGCCTTGTAAAATAACACAATCAGAAGACGCTACAAAAAAAGGAGTACTTATCTCTAATATAAATACCAGGCGTTACAGGTTAAATTTCTCTTCATTTGTTGTCGTGTTATTCGGATATATAAACATCCTTCAATTTGAATAAAAATACAGTTTTTTTTACTGTCATGGTCAATAATATCCACAACAAGCGAACGTAAATGGCTTGCAACCATACAGACTATATGTTTGTTTACCTACTGTTGATAATAATCTCAACATAAAGAGTAATATTTAAATTTACTTAGACCCTGGTTTTTTTTTTAATTGTTTTTTCACTTATTGCGTCGAGTTTTTTTTCGTTTTGTTTTATGAGACCACAGAATAAATAATAGTACAAGATGAGACGTGAAGTTGCTTGTTAAAGTGCTTTTATATAAGGTGCCTTTATTGAACAACTACCTAGATTATGATGACGGCGAATGATGTTGATGAAATTCCTGTATGCTATAAGATACAAGGACAAATGAAAAAAAAAATATAACCCCCGACTTCCCACCCCCCATTATAGCTAAGAAGCATCTCGATCACATCAAATTTCAAACATAAAAATCGTTCTATCCTTTTGAGAGCTATCTACACCCCCCCCCCCCCCCCTCTTAATATAGCTAAGAACCATCTCGTTTACCTCAGCTTTAGAACATGAAAAACCGCAGCTAAATTGGTCCATTTGTTAAAAATACGAAAATACGAAAAAATAAATAAATAAAAAAATATTTAAAATATGAAAATACGATTCTCAACCCCTTTTCTCAACTCCTTTCCCCCCCCCCCTTTTCTCAACTCTTTCCCCCCCTTTTCTCAACTCCTTTCCCCCCATTTCTCAACTCCTTTCCCCCCCATATCGCTAAGAACAAACTTGTTTATCTCAGCTTTGAAACATAAAAAACCACAGCTAAATCGGTCCATTTGTTTAGAAGCTACGATTTTCACCCCCTTTTCTCACCTCCCCCCTTCCCCCTACCCCTCCCCATATATCTAAGAACCATCTCGATCACATCATCTTTCGAACAATACTGAACGAAAACAAACGAATTATTATTAAATTAGCTGTACCCGCGGCTTCGCATGTCCATTTCTTTAGATTAAAAGTATTGCTATTCCAAGTCCTAAAATACCAATATACCAACATTTGATCAAAATACCTTCAGCCGTCAAAAAGTTTTAATCGATTGCTCGGCATGTAGATAAGAAAAAAATGTACTGTACTCGGTATCTCAACGGATACCCCAGTTTTTAAGTCACACCCTAAGCTATCCAACCACATCGCAATCAGTCCAGTAGATTTTACGTGATGCGCGAACAAACATACAGACAAACAGACAGACATGATTTTAAATGTTAATGAAGATGTTATATTTTTGTTCACTAGCTTATTTTAAGTACCATAGACTTTTTTTTATTGTCTTCTTTGTACAGACTATTTCGTAATTATTGCTTTATTATAAGTATAGATGGCGCATGTTACTAACAGACAGGATCTTGACAAGATCATTAATTTGTCTGATTCGAAAATGTACGTTTCAAAAGGGTACTTATTTATACTACCGAGATGCATTGTTATTTTCTTCAAGAAACGTTTACTAAAATAGGCCGTCAGACTCATGTCAGAGGTCAATATAAAGGAACATAAACATCATTATTAATTTTATTGTTATTGTTAAGGTTTTCATTACATACTTGTCTGTTCGATAATATTATCGCGAAAAGCTATAATTCAATAACTATTTAGGTCGTGTATTCAGTATTGGAACTGGAATTGATAAAGAGCGACTGTTAAGTACGATATGTATTCCCGTTAATTTAAAGTAAGTACTTTACTTAGTCTATGTTAGTACCTACAAAAAAACAGAGTTTGGAAATAATTAATATTAATTTCATTGAGCACAGAGGTGTTGTGTTGGTTACCATGATGATAGAAACATACTAGGTACTAGCTGTACCCACGGCTTCAACGCGTGGCCAAATAACTTTATTACCATTCCATGACTTAAAGTACCAATATACCAACATTTAAACAAAATTCCTTCAGCCGACAAAAACTTTTTATCGATTGCTCGGCTTCTACTCATCGGATTGTGATAATATGTACACTAGTTTTGAAGTCAAATCCTAAGCTATCCAACAGTTAAAACCGCATCGCAATCGGTGCAGTAGTTTTTACGTGATGCGTTAATAGACTAATAGACAAAAAGTAAAATATTTGGTAAATACCGACCTAAGTTTGTTAAGTAAAAATCACAAAGATAAATAAATCCTATACTATAACAGATAATATATGTAATACAGTATATTATCAATTGACTAATACCATAAAAAGTAAAATCCAAATTGCAATATTTTAGATCGATTTTCTAAGCCGCACTTACTGATATTTCCCATTAGAAAATAGATCTTATTAGTATATTAGCAAAGCATATTTTAAAAATAACACAAAAGCAGTAATTTTTAGGTCGAATTTAGCTATTTCTTAGGCATGCATTGTTCCGTTCATAAAATTATCAGCACGAGGCGCGCAATGTTTACGTTAGTTTATTGAAAATAGGTAAGTTTCAACAACATGTATCCATCACGCGATATCTAGACCTATTTTACTGTACTGATTTGAGGCAGATGGTTGAGAGTCTTATTAAAATGTTCTAATGTTTTAATATATATGCGTTGGTCCGATGTGCTCTCCGAGGAAATTGCAGCATCTTCGTACCTACTTTTAGTTATTCTATGGGTCATAGTGCACATAGAAACAACATAAAAAGTATGTACACCGCCTACGGGCACCTGTATAATTTTTATTCATAGAAATATTTAGAAGAAGTCTAGACTTACAGGAGCTGCAGCGGGTTGCTAGTCACTACGGTGTCGTTTGCTATCCACACACACACATATATATGAAAAATTCATATTTCTATGAATAAAAATTATGCAGGTGCCCGTAGGCGGTGCACATACTATATATATAAAGTATGTGCACCGCCTACGGGCACCGCCTACGGTCATATATATATATATATCCAGTCACCTATATATATATATATATATATATATATTATTTATAAAAGTGAAAACGTTTGTTTGTTTATTTGGAGAGTTATAACGTGACGGATTTTGATGGAATTTGGACTGGAGATAGCTTTATACCTTGGAATAACACATATGATACTTTTTATCCCGAAAAGTAGTAAGTTTCTACGGGAAAACTGGAAAATTTCGTTTACTCGCTGTAAGGAACGGTTGCCATGGCAACAAAATAATAGAAAGTCTGTCAAAAAGCATAAAGAGCGTTGGTGGCAAAGAGAATACAATACATAAGTACTTTTCCATTGTTTTTCAAAATCCTAGATGAACACAGGATGCTTTTTTCGCGATAAATTGGTGCCCACGCGGACGACGTCGCGGGCGGGTCGCTAGTTTAAAAATATTTCCAGACACGCGAAGAGTCCACGGCTTGCCCACCATCAACTCGCAGCTACTCTCTCTATGGCATTGTGCCGTTCGTCTGAAAGAGCCCTGTGGCATCATCAAGGTCGAATCAAGTCGGACCATGTTTTCTTCACATTTCCACTGCCACTTACTTACTTGATGTCTAAAGATACTTGTACGCTATTTTATTATTGTCTAATATTTGTTATTTTATCTAACAACATGTTATTATGGACTTTGTGTTGGACAAGATAGATAGTTAGAAGATAATACTTTATTGTGCACCAGTTTCCAAAAAAATACTACAAATAGGAACAATCTTATAACTAAAGTACAACGGGCGGACTTATCGCTAAAAGCGATCTCTTCCAGTCAAACTTTCTATGGAAAATAATAATTGAGTGAGACAAGCAACAGCCTTATAGGTGAACAGATGGTGAGCATGCCCCAGGATAATTATGACAATGATGAAATGATACTGAATTTTATAATATTACTTAGATGATGTTGCTATGATAATTACTATAATCATCATCATCATCATCATCAATGTCAGCTTCATCCTCCCAATGCAGGGCATAAACCCTCTCCCTCTGACACTATCATCTCTGCCTTCAGCCAATCTTTGCTAAGGTCATATCAAATTTAGCTCGACCCCTCGTTGTTACACTGGTCTTCTACGGCTGCGATTTTCCACGCAGGGCCACCAATCTATCAGTGACTTACTTCACCTGCCATCAATGCATCTTGCCAAGAGTCCTTCTCATTGCCACTTGAGGTTTATGTACTGATGTCTTCCACCTTGGTTTTTCTTTGGATCTCCGTCTTTCGCACTCAGTCGCTCAATGTGAGCTTAGAAACAGTATCTACTTAAATAAAATAAGAAATAACATGGTGCAGTATTAGACCTACTTACCTAGAGCAAAATAGAATTCTGTTCAAAATTGAAACAGTGATATCACTTTCAGATATCGTCACAAAAAAGAGCAGCAGGAAAAATGTTTTAACCAGTTCTATAAAATAATTGTTCAGTTGGTTTTGCCGTAACAGTTCGAATGTGGTCTTTTAAAATACCTCCTTAACTGTTATTTTGAACTGTTTCTATAAATATTCCTCAATCCTACATTGCAGTAGTACCTACCACATCACTGCTTAGCAAGGTGGTGCGGGATGAATTTTAAAGAGCTAATTTAAGGACGGCTTAAGGATTTGTCTACAGAAAAATGGCGAGCGATGAGACAAAACATTGGTTGCATGATTATTAGCAATGGGCAAAACCTTATACGCTCAAATATGTAAAATACTGGTGCTTATTTTGTTGAGATAATACACGATTTGCTCATAAGTAACAGGCAGGAATCAATTATCAGGCCATAGACTATGTGATGGTGCTGAAAATGTTTTTTTTTGTGACTAATCACGTTTTGAATGTTTAATCCTCATTTATATATTATATTTTCATCATTCCAGTCGACCAGCTAGTGCTGACCTGCACAGACTACATGTTTCCGTCCGCGTCGGCCGTCCAGGCAGTCCTCACTATGCTGGTTGAGAGAATGCTGCTGCAGCCAGAAATACAAGACAAGATCCACGAGGAGATCGACCGCGTCGTCGGTCGGGACAGACTTCCGAACTTAGATGATAGGAAAAAGTAAGTACTTACTTACTCTGTTATCCATCCAATAGCAAGAGAAATATTTAAAACGGAAGCTGAAAGAGAATACAAAGATTACGCAATGTCATTCTTATTCAAGACTAGTAGTTTAGTTTTCCCCCGCGACTTCGTCCGCGCGGACTACAGTTTATCGCGAAAAAAGGATCCTATGTTCATCTAGGACATTAATAACCAATGCAAAAGTACGGCGATTGGCAACCTAAACCAATTAATGTTTTTTGACAGACTTGTCATTATTTAGTTTCCATGGCATGGCACTTAATGGGGATGCAAGGGAGTACAACTACCACCTCATTTCTCCAAGTCAATCTCACCTGCCCGTGGTACATCCTGCCGAACAACAGACGACCTGACATTCTGGCAACCGACAAATGGCGGTTTAATCATTCAAAATGGACACAATTAAATTCTACAGGCCGGTGACGGGCAGCAGCGTCATCGGTGCAAGAAACTGTGCCCTGCGATCGCCAATCCGCCTGCCCAGCGCGGCAGCGTGGCGACCATGCACATTACTCCCCATGATAAGCACAACGAAAGTACGGCTGCCAATTCCCGGCAGCCCTGCTATTCCACGGCGGCAGTCATGGTTACGGCAGGGCAGGAGGTGCTAAGAATACCCGGGCTACGGAAAAAAACGACATAAAACTCCCCAATACCAACTGACTCTGGCTACGTATAACGAGCGCACGTTACGGCTCGACGAACATCTGACGAAACTAGAAAAGGAGCTGGGGCACATGAAATGGCACATTCTGGGGTTATGTGAAGTCCGAAGAGAAGGAGAGGATACCGTAACTTTAAAGTCGGGGCATCTTATGTATTTCAAGGAAGGAGACTAGCAATACAAATGAGGTGTCGGGTTCCTTGTCAATAAGGTCCTCTCTGAAAGCATTGTAGAAATCTCCAGTATTTCGAATAGGGTTGCGTACCTCGTAATGAAATTAACTGAGAGGTATAGCCACAAGGTTATTCAGGTATACGCACTGAATTCGAAACACTCGGATGATGATTCATATCCTCTACTTAGAGGCCACTTCAACGTTGTCATGGGAGAATTTAACACTAAAGTGGGGGTACAGACATGCAGCGAGTTGGTAGTAGAACAACACGTATTTGGCAGCAGAAATCACAGGGGCAAATGCTAGTGGCAAAGCCCCGATAGTATGACGAAATATAAAAACGACTTCATCATAGCAAACAAAAAGCGCATATTCAGAGATGACTCTGTGATCACTAGGTTTAAAACCGGGAGTGATCACCGACGTGTTCGAGTCACTCTGGATATTGATAGCAAGCTTGAACGTCTCTGTGTGATGAAGTCCACGCTCCAACCTAACCTGCTCCAAACTGGAGAACTGATTCGATGCCTTGAAAAGCACAATAGACGTTGACATTAACAAGGAACTTAACCAAGTGGTGGGAGTCCTGAGGGAAGAGGGAACGAAGTTCTGTAAGATGCGGCGTACAGGCAGGAAATCAAATCTTTCGGTAGAGTCTCTGCAGCTCTTTGAAAAACGACGCAAAGATCCAGTAGTCACTTTGTCAGATCAGCGGCCTTTGAATTAGCAAATAACAAAACTTGTAAGGTGAGATCTCTGACGCTCCAATACAAGCGATATAGAAGAAGCGATAGAGTTAAATTGGGGGTCAAAAATCTTCGTACAACAGCTTGGTCGAAGCCATCTGACGAAGTTGACCTTAAGCGGGAAAGTTTTCGTTTTTAAGCCAAAGATTCCCGCGGAAGTTGAAGATTTATATGACCGACTATACGTGTCACACGCGTCGCAACCAGAACCCAATATTGAGAATCCCAAAGTCACGCTGACCCACCACTATACTAAAGAGCTAACAGAAGTCAGCCTTGACGAAATCAAACTGGCTCTGAAACAGCTCAAAATTAGGAATAGGCCTGGGTAAGGACGGAATTACTACGGAGCTCCTGAAGGCAGAAAGCACTCACACGCTTAAAGAGCTTCAGCGTATGTTTAATTCTGTCTTCTTCTCTGGGAGAACACCAAAGGCATGGAACAAGAGTGTTGCCGTCCTGTTTTCAAAAAGGGTGACAAGACCCTTTTGAAAAACTATCGGCCCATTTCCCTCCTGAGCCATGTATACAAGCTGTTTTCGAGAGTCATCACGAATCATCTTGCGTGGAGATTCGACGAATTCCAGCCAAAAGAGGAAGTCGAGTTTTGGAGAGGATACGGTACCATAGACCACATCCATACACTGCGGCAGATTATACAGAAGACAGAAGAGTATAATCAGCCCGTGTTAAAGCAAATCATTGAATCCAAATAATATAATTAAATATATTTTTTGAGGGTTTATTGTTTGCTCGCGTCCGTAGGATTTAGCCCTCGATGTCCTACACGTGACCCTCGGGTGGTGCCAAAAGAGAAACCGAATCACTTGGTGGTAGGCTTCGGCAGCCGGCTTTTATATTACCACCCTCTGGACAAAGTCTTGATGCCAAACGATTTGTCGTGTTCCATCATGATGTTCAGGGAAGCCGTCCGGATGAGTTGTAGGATGTAGTTGTGTTGGAAGGGTGGACCGTGATCGGAATCATGGTGTTTCTGCGTCGGAGGCCTTGCTTTGAAGGGTAGCGGGATCCGAAGCACGGTGTTCTCTGCTGGCTGACCGCAAGTTGTAGGGGGCCCAAGTAGTAGTTTAGCCAGCTACGAAAGGCTGCCCCGCCGCTTATGAAAAATCCTGAAATGATCCATTGGGCCGTATGGCGACCGGATGTGAGGAACTGATGTATTATTTCAGGGGAGTTTGGGCGTCCCCGCTGTCTCCACGCAAGTTCTTCAATGGCGTAGTTATGCCTTGACTTCCGTGGGTTAGCCATTCCGACATCTCGTTTGCTATTACTCGTCCAACCTATTCACAAAAACACATCATGAAAAAAGTCCAAAGAAGATATAAGTTAAAACGGCAGATGCACGTCCTCACACTTAAAGTGGATCTTGCGAATATTCGCGGGATTCACTCCAATCTCCAACCGATCCATTATCATCTGGAGACCTCTAAGCCCCACTTGTTCTTCTTGTCGGAGACGCAGATAGGATGTCCAGCTGATACGGCGTACTTGGATTACCCAGGCTATATCTTGGAGCATCTAATTATCCCAAATGCCGGCGTTTGTGTATACGCCCGTGATGACATTTGCTGTCTGCGTCTCTGAAATCTTGAGCACCCTAACTTCTCAGTGATTTGGGTGCTGGTGGACACGGGCATAGAGAAAATTATGTTTGCTTGTGTGTACCGCTCACACAGCGGAGATTGGGGGACGACTTTATTGATAGACTATCTAGGTGAGGCGGCAAGTGTGGCCCAACAGCGTTACCCGTCTGCTCAATTGGTGTTTTTAGGGGATTTTAACGCCCACCACAAGGAGTGGCTTGTCCCATACCAAAAAACTGACCACGCTGTTAGAGAGACGCGGAAGCTTGCTCTGGCGTTAGATCTCTCTCAGCTTGTGCAGGACCCGACACGGGTACCTGACCGTGACGGTGACACTGCCAACTGTCTCGACCGGTTGATGACAACTGCACCAGACCGATACTCTATATCACTATCCCCACCTCTTGGTGGCTCTGATCACTGCCTGGTTAAGTCCGTCTCAGTGTATTCCCCACCTGATCCTAGCCTTAAGGGAAATAGGCGCGTGTGGAGATACAACTCAGCAGATTGGGGCGAGATGCGGCAATTCCTTGCATCGTACCCTTGGCGGCAAACATGTTTCATCTCCCAGGACCCGTCGACTTGCGCGTCTGCTGTTACAGAGGTAATATATCAGGCAATGGAATATTTCATTCCATTCAGTGACAAGACTCTTTCCAGCAAAGCTCAGCCTTAGTCTGGATCCAGCTGTGGTCATGCTGTGGCTCTAAAGCGTGTGGCATATCTAGACTGGGCTGATGCTCGAAAGCGCAAGTCTTCTGATATTCGGGCTACGAAGAGAAAATTTAACGTTGCCGCTAAGACCTGCAAGAAGATACTTAGGAAGGCCCATTTTGATCACGTAAGTCGAATTGGGGCCAAACTGGCTTCATACCCCGCGGGTAGCAAAGCTTTTTGGTCCCTGGCCAAGTCGGTCGAAGTAAACTTCTACCGCCCCTCACTGCCACCATTGCTGAAACCTGCTAGGTCACTAGCTCACACTCACAAAGCGAATTTATTTGCTTCTCTTTTTGCAGAAGCCTCGCATCTAGATGCTTCTGGCAAGACACCTTCCTGTCTTCCTCATTTCCGGGTTTTTATGCCCGAAATTCGCATTCGCCAGAAGGAGGTTCTCAGAACACTTCGAGCTCTAGATGTGAACAAGGCCAGTGGTCCTGATGGTATTCCAGCGATTGTGTTGAAAAACTGTGCGCCCGAATTGTCTCCCATCTTAACGCGTTTGTACCGCCTCTCTTTTCACTTAGGTAAAGTTCCGAAGAGCTGGAAGCTTGCCAATGTACAACCAGTACCAAAGAAGGGTAGTCGTGCTGATCCGGCCAATTATCGTCCCATCTCGATTACCTCCTTACTCTGTAAGTGTATGGAGCGTGTCATAAATATTAGGCCCTTGGCATACCTTGAAGACAATGATCTTCTCAGTGATCGACAATACGGATTTCGCCGAAACCGGTCTACTGGGGATCTTCTCGCGTATGCCACTCACGTACTGAGCGAAGCCATAGAGATGCATGGTGAGGCGCTTGCCGTCTCCCTTGACATATCGAAGGCATTTGATCGGGTCTGGCACGATGGCCTTTTAAACAAGCTTCTCGCATATGTTTTACCTGTTGGCTTATGCAATTGGATAGTTGATTTCTTGAGGGAACAATCTATTCGAGTAGTCTTAGAGGGCTGCTCGTCTGATCAAATGGCTATCAATGCCGGTGTACCTCAGGGATCGGTTCTCTCGGCTACACTGTTTTTACTGCACATTAATAACCTTCTGAAGCCCGGTACCTTTGGGTATGCTGATGACAGTACTGTAGTTGAGAGATACACTTCCAATGCTCAAGCCAGCTGTGACGCTGTCCAGTTTCAGAGAGAGGCTATGGTAGACCGTTTAAATTTAGCCTTAGAAGCCGTGTCCGATTGGGGCGATGCTAACCTGGTTAAGTTTAATGCTACTAAAACGCAAGCGTGTTTGTTTTCTGCTAAAAAGAGTCCTCTACACCGATCTCCGTCTATCCAAAGTGTAACAATACCAATAGGCGACCATTTGGAGCTTTTGGGTGTCGAACTCACATCAAACCTGAATTTTGGGTCTTATATTGAATCCAAAGCCAAGGTAGCTGCAAAAAACTTGGTATTTTGTCTAAGGTTAGGCGGTACTTCACACCGGGACAGCTTTTGAATTTTTATCAAGCACAGGTCCGATCTTGTATGGAGTACTGCTGCCACCTCTGGGACGGTTGTGCCAAGTATCAGCTCGAGTCTGGATTCAATTGTGAGACGTGCTATCAAGCTCATTGGGGATGACACTCTGATAAAGAGTAAGCTTCAAAGTCTGGCGCATCGACGTGAGGTAGCAAGCCTGGCGGTATTCTATAGATTGTACTATGGAGAGTGTGCACAAGAACTGCACAACCTGATTCCCCCATCACCTTTACATCACCGTACGACTAGACGATCAGCAAAGCGCCACCCTTTCATGGTTGAAATACCTCGCACAAGAACGAAGCGTTACGCTTCTTCATTTATTATAAGAACTGCAAAGGAGTGGAATGCCCTGCCCTCGTCAGTGTTTCCGGTAAATTATAACCCCGGTGTGTTCAAGTCAAGAGTGAATCTACTAGGCAAGCGTGCTACACCTTCGACCACATCATCGCTTTCCATCAGGTGAGATCGTGGTCAAACGATTGCCTAGTCCGTAATAAAAAATAAAAAAACTCCCGCTTTTTATCTATGAGTTTGTAGAGGTTCATTCAAGGAATCCCCTCCCTCCTTGACACACTTCCGCATCCTCTCTCATGTTTCTAACCGAATTGTGACGAAAAACAGCTCCGGTATAAAATACAAACAAAAGCATAAAACCAAAAATCACTGTGTTGTGATATCATCATTGAAGTGCTTCAGACCACTCTGGACAATAAATACGAACAGCGAATACAAATAAAACATATGCGAGAAGCTTGTTTAAAAGGCCATCGTGCCAGACCCGATCAAATGCCTTCGATATGTCAAGAGACACCAGAAGTGCTGAGCTGCCGACCGGTGAGTTCTCATCCATAATTCATTCATCCTATCAATTCCCCCTTTAGATACAGTCCACAAGTGGGCTAAAACATACCAGCCCAACAATGTAATGTAAGTAATGTGCAATTGCTCCAACATCATAATTGGTCCTTGTCGAACCGAATTTCGCTCTAAAAAACAGTTTTCCTATATTTCCGTGTATAACATTTTCGTGTGAAGACATCTTGTTGGCAACAAACTAATAGCAGTTTATAAAAATAAAAAAAAAACATTTTTCTACCTAATCCTACCATATTTTTAACATCACAAAGCACACCATATCATATTTTAGTGTTTTATTTCATATTCCAATAGTTTCTCATCATGATAAGTGTATTTTCATTCATACCATTTATAAAAGTTGTTCGTAATTATTTCAAATATACCTACCTACCGGGGCGCCAGCGTTTGGTTGGGCCAGGCATGTCGATTGCCGCGTACGTTGATTCGTTCTGTGGGCGAGTCTAATCGTAAAATGTGATTCTTTCGGGTGAGTCCATTCATGTGCTCAAACTGTGCGAAATTGAGCATTATATTCATAGTCATACCATTTCAATCGTTGTTTTAGGTGTAACATACGGCACTTATAACTATCATTTTATCGTGTTATCATATCAAGCAAATATAACTACTTAAGTATAACATACAGCACTTAGTAGGTAACAAATTTTCGTGTTGGTTTGAATCCGTCGTGAACATATAGCGCCTGAGATACCTACGCTACCTACCTACATAAATTTATTTATACATCACCCGAATATCATTACAACATTCTCGTATTCCATTGATTCTGTTGTGTAATCTAAAGTACTTACATTAGAATGGTTCCTATGTTTATACCTACGTCACCCAAGTATTTTAAAATCAAGTGTGTGACAAAACAAAAATAAACCATACGATACTTACGAGTACATCGTGAACTAAAAATTGTGATCTTTTCAAACATTTTCGTGTACTATTCGTTCATTCCATACATTCACTCATTATTTCGTTTGGTTACGTTATCTGTGAGAAACAAGCAGGCCGGTGCGGGCGGTAACACTTTGTTTGTTTTGATTTGAGTTTACGTAAATTATTTTGAAAGTTTTCGTGTCTAAAAGTTAACTTGTGTCGTGAAACTTATGCTCTAAGTGTTTGTGCAGTGTTCAAAATCGTCAAAATGAGTGAAACACTAATAACTCCCTGGGAATCAAAGCGAAACATAGCGCTCAAACGACTCTGCGTTGCTGAAACTTGCGCTCAAAATTGTAAGTCCGATTCCAAACACATTACGCAAATCCAAACAAACTCCAGCTTGAACAAATCCTCTCCATCCAAAGGTTGCCTGGAAGAGATCGCTTTTAGCGATAAGGCCGCCCATTGTACACTTCTTCTGCTATTTTTCCTTTATTTTTTGTTGATTTTGTTTGTGGTGTGTGCAATAAAGAATTTATCTATCTATCTATCTATCTACGCGTTTACAGACCTGGTGTTCTCGTCTGGATGTATTGATGGAGTCATTCAATGATGCTCACATCAACTTATTGTGTGAGTTGCAAAAGGCGGGTCGAGATGAACAAGAGATACAATCACAGTCAGTATTTCAGGAACAAGCAGATGACATGCATTTTGAGGTTTTAGAAGCAAAACGTACATATCTAGAGGATTCGAATGTGCAGAACTCTTCTTCATCTCGCCCATGCAATCATATTAAAGCAAACATAAGACTTCCACCAATGAAGTTGCCTACATTTACAGGACAGTTTAAAGATTTCCCTGGGTTTATAGATCTATTTAATACCCTTCATCAGCGAACAGACTTAACAAATGTGGAAAAGTTCCAATATTTAATAACCACATTGGCCGGGGAACCAATGAATATTATTCGTGCTTTTCCTGTGTCGGAGGCCAACTACATCAGTGCTTATGAGGCTTTAGTGAATCGTTACAATAATAAACGGTATTTAGCATTTATGTGTTGGGAACAAATCAATAATTTAAAGGCCATGCAGTCGGGTTCTGCCCAAAGCTTGCGGAACTTGTTAGATGTTTACGGTGAGAACATAGCGATGCTCAGTTCTTTAGGGCTGCCAACTTCTGAATGGGATTTTGTTTTATTTCATTCAATATTAACAAAATTAGATAAATCATTTCGAGAGGCGTTTGAGCTTTCTAGTACAGGCAAAGATTTTCCTAGCTTTAAAGAGTTGATAACATTTTTATTAGATAGGTGCAGTGCTCTTGAACGCTCATTATTATCAAACATTCCTACCCATAGCAACACATCATTTCAACAACAAAACAACAATCATACCAAGCGCGTGTATCCAAACAATCAAACAAAACCAACGCCAACAATGCTTTTGGCTCAATCATTTAGCAATCATTCATGTGTGTTGTGTAAAGAGAACCATGCTCTTTATATGTGCCCAAACTTCCTATCCAGGACCCCTCAAGAAAGGGCCCAGGTTGTTAAGCAACAAAACTTGTGTTTTAATTGTTTATGATCAAATCACATCACTACTAACTGTAGTTCAAATCATGTGCAATCAGTGCCATAACAGTCTATTGCATTTCCCTAAGAAGACAGAGACAAGTGGTCCTGTCATTCCACAGTTTAACCAAACAAGAGTTTCTTCCTGCCCAATGCCAACAGCATCCTACTCGGCTGGCAAAGAAGATGCGATCACGCCAGTTACATCATTATCAAATGTGTCTTCTGGTCCATCATCGAGTGCTTATTTTGTCATGCTCGCGACTATTTAGGTGGAAGTGAGGGACGGCCAAGGTAACTTTCAAAAGGTTTGTATCCTGCTTGACCCAGAAAGCCAAAGTCACATCATCACCAAGGCATGCACCCGTCGTTTAGGCTTAACTCACTATAAAACACAACACCTATGTCAGGTATTGGTGAACTACCTGCACATTCCACGAACAAGGTGTTTCTAGAAATTAGACCTGTTGGTAAGTTAGCACCTTCATTTACAACAGAAGCAGTCACGTTGGACAAGATTTGTGGTAACATGCCCACACATTCAGTCAACATTCAAAATTTTGAACATTTATCAAATATCAAGCTGGCTGATAAAAAATATAATTTTTCTCGTGCGGTGGATATCCTCATAGGTGGAGAGATATTCCCATAAATTTTACTACCAGGGAAAATTGAAGGTGGCCAGCATGCTGCAACAGCTATCAATACAATTTTCGGATTCATTCTTATGGGAAAAACATTAACAAATTCATCATCTTCCAGTCCTTTATATATCAATCATGTGTCAATGGACACCAACCTGGACGTAGCAGTTCAGAAATTTTGGGAGTTGGACAACATACCTTCTGGAGATAACAAGCAATCTCATTCAGCCGAAGACATTCGCTGTGAAGATATATTTCAATCCACACATCAACGGGACGCTGATGGACGCTATGTTGTCCATCTACCTTTTCGTGATCCATCACCTCCATCATTTGAGGAATCAAACTCCTTAGCGCTTCGTCGCTTTGTGCAGCTGGAAAAGCGCCTCTTGGCCAAACCAGCATTTCATGAAAAATACAAACAACATGTCATGAAGTACTTATCGAGTAGACAGATGGAGAGAGTTCCTGTTAGTGAGTGTCAATCTACTACAGGATTTTACCTCGCACACCATCCAATCTTGAAAACGGACCGGGACCTTCGTGTTGTGTACGACGCATCAGCCAAAGATAAAAATGGATTTTCTTTGAATGACACTCTTCTGACAGGCCCATTACTTCAAGCTGATATCACGAACATACACTTACGATTCAGACTCCACGCCATTGTGTTCACTGCAGATGTGCGTCAAATGTACCGGTAGATCATTGTTGCAGAGGAACATTGTAACTCAACCTCAGGTACAGAGGACTGTACTGGCTGCTTGGAAGGAATTCCGTTCTAAGCACAGATAACAAACTGCTTATCTACAAGGCCGTTTTAAAGCCTATCTGGACTATGGAGTTCAATTGTGGGGATCAGCCTGCAAATCCAACATTGGAATTATCCAAAGAGCACAGAATGGACTTCTAAAAAACATCACAAATGCCCCATGGTTCATAAGAGTGGATGAATTACACAAGGAAGTTAACGTTGATACTGTCACCAGTGAAATAAGGAAATACTCAACAAAGTACAAAAAACGCCTAGACAACCACCCTAACAGGCTAGCAGCTGAGCTTACGATTATAAATTATCCAAAGAGGCTCAAAAGACAACATATCATGGAACTTGATGTTCAATGAAAAGGAGAAGAGATTAATGGACCGCTCCTCCTCAAAACCATACAAAGCTAACAAACCTGCTCATGGTCAAGGACTGATAGCAGATAAAAAAAAAAAAAAAAATACCGCAGATGTGCGTCAAATGTACCGGTAGATCATTGTTGCTGAGGAACAATGTGATTACCAACGTATCCTGTTCAGATGTTCACCTGATGTACCAATCCAAGAATATAGACTTAACCGTGTGAGGTTTGG
The DNA here is from genome assembly GCA_946251855.1 of Alsophila aescularia. Lineage (NCBI taxonomy): Eukaryota > Metazoa > Arthropoda > Insecta > Lepidoptera > Geometridae > Alsophila > Alsophila aescularia. Next base: position 11,212,105 of record OX276375.1, on the reverse strand, counting down.
TGTATCATCGGCGCCCTTTTTGGCCATACGTGCTTTACATCAATTGGCCCATGATGAATGTGATTCATTTCCAGCAGCAGCCCAGGTATTGCTCGATGATATCTATGTGGACGACGTTGTTACAGGTTGTCAGAATCTAGAGCAAGCGGCTATCCTACAGCATCAACTGATAGACATCATGGCTTCTGGAGGTTTTGAGCTCAGGAAGTGGTCTAGTAATCAAGATGTGGTATTACGGGACATACCTGACGATCATAAGGCAGTGCCGAACACCAACCAAACATTTACAGTGACGGTCTCTTTGTGAAGGTCCTTGGTCTGGCTTGGAATTCATAGGAAGACATTTTCAATTATCAGATCAATCAAATCAAACGTGAGTGTACCAAACGCACCATGCTTTCAGAGCTAGCGCGCATTTATGACCCCATTGACGTTTCTAGCGAAGCATCTTATCCAGCGCTTGTGGATGCTTGGTTCATCGTGGGACCAATCGGTGCCCGATGAGATCCTTCAAATATGGTCGAAATATAGTCAGCAGTTGCCTCGGCTATCTCAGCTCCAGATCCCACGTCGCATCACATCAAACGACGCAGTGTCTTACCAACTTCATGGCTATTCGGATGCGAGCGAAGCAGGGTTTTCTGCGGTTGTATATCTTCGTTCCACTGATTATCATGGTCATCATCAAGTCTTTCTTGTCAGTGCTAGGTCACGTGTTTCACCAACTAAGCGCAGAACTTTACCAAGGCTTGAGCTGTGTGGCGCCTCATTGCTCGCAGATCTCATGCAATACGTCTTCAATACATACAATAAAATTATCTACATTGAGAGTGTCAACATGTGGACTGACTCCATGATAGTGTTGTCATGGATTCATTCAAATTCATCAAATTTCAAGGCTTTAGTGGGCAATCGTATATCGAACATTCAGCGAAAACTTCCAGATGCTACCTGGGAACATGTCCCAGGTAAACTAAATCCTGCAGATTGTGCAAGTCGTGGCTTGACACCCGAGGAACTCAACAATCATGACCAGTGGTGGACTGGCCCTGAGTGGCTGTCATCAGATCAAGACCAGTGGCCCCGAGAGCCACAAAATTCGAATATGATACTTCATGCAGATCTTGAAGTTAACAGTGAAAAACGTGCCTGTGTTTTAAATATTACAAACACAGAGGAGACACATCCAATAGATCGTCTATTATACAAGTTTTCGTCATTGAGAAAAATTCAACGCGTGTTAACATATTGCAATCGTTTCATCGATGCTATGAGCAAGAATAAGCATACAGGTCACTTAACTGAACAAGAACTCCATCAAGCCCTTATGGTAATCGTCAAACACACTCAGCATTCTGAATTTTGTGAAGAGATCAAACTTTTGCGTTCAAACCGTGTTATGCCAAAATCATTTAGAAAGCTAAATCCATTTTTAGATCAAAACGATATTTTGCGTGTAGGCTCTCTCAAAAAGATCTTAGCTATGAATCAAAACACCCAGCTCTGCTTCCCGGCAAGCATCGTTTGACGCAGCTTATCATTCAGTGTACTCATAACGAAAATTTTCATCCCGGGTTACAAACAATGCAGTTTTTACTGCTTCAAAATTTTTGGATTTTGTCTCCGAGGGGAGCCATTCGTCAAATCATTTCAAATTGTTATCGGTGGTGTCGTGTAAAACCACATAATTTTGAACCGGAAATGGCTGACTTACCACGTTTTCGTATCACTCAAATCAAAGCATTTCAAACAGTAGGTTGTGATTATGCCGGACCATTTAACATAACATTTCAACGTTATCGTGGTGCCCGTTCTATGAAGGCATATTTATGCTTATTTGTGTGCTTCGCAACAAAAGCACTACATTTAGAACTTGCCTCTGACTTATCGACTGAAGCATTTTTAGCTGCCCTCCGCAGATTTATAGCAAGGCGCGGTAGATGCAATACCATCCATAGTGATTGCGGTTCTAATTTTAAAGGCGCTCAGTCGCAATTAGCAGACATCATGCGCTCTGAACGTGAAACAGAGCGCATCGAATTTAAATTCAACCCACCAGGAGCTCCTCACTTCGGAGGACTTTGGGAAGCGGGCGTAAAATCAGTGAAAACACACATGTATCGCGTTATCGGCAAACAAATCTTAACTTACGAGGAGTTAAACACTCTCTTGACTCAAGTGGAGTCTATATTCAACTCAAGGCCCATATGTGCCCGACAAGTATGGATCCTTTAGTTTTTTCCGTTTTAACCCCAGGGTTTTTTTTAACATTAGAGCCACTTACAGCAGTGCCATCTCCAGATTATTCTAACATTAATATAAACAGACTTACTCGTTGGCAACTGTTGCAAAAAATGCACCAAGACTTTTGGTCTCGGTGGCATAGTGAGTATCTTACAACCTTATCACAACGATTAAAATGGACTAAAAAATCACCTCCAGTAAGCATTGATCAACTTGTTATCATAAAAGAGGAGGCTGCTCACCCATTACGATGGCGTTTTGGTAGGATCATTCAATTATTTTCTGGACGTGATGGTATTCCGCGATCTGCATCAGTCAGAACTGCACAAGGTGTCCTTAACCGACCGCTTGTTGAAGTTGTGTCCTTTACCAAACATGAATGACTAGTTTCTTATTCATGTAATATCATATCATATTATGTATATTTTTGTTTGTATATATTAACTTGCATTTCAGTTTATTTCAAAACATTTCATTTATCATATTTATCATATCCTTAGCATATATTATATCCAACATAACTGCATTAGTTGTTGTTAACAATTTTTAATTTAAGACTTTTCTGTCTCATCAATTCGCCAGCGGGGGGGAAGATAAATGTTAAAGCAAATCATTGAATCCAAATATTTAAATTCTCCCGCTTTTTATCTGAGTTTGTAGAGGTTCATTCAAGGACTCCCCTCTCTCCTTGACACACTTCCGCTTCCTCTCATGTTTCCAACCGAATTGTGACGAAAAACAGCTCCGGTATAAATTACAAACAAAAGCATAAAACCAAAAATCATTGTGTTGTGATATCATCATTGAAGTGCTTCAGGCTATTCTGGATAACAAATACGAACAGCGGGGGCCCCCAAGAGACACCAGAAGTGCTGAGCTGCCGACCGGTGAGTTCCCATCCATAATTCATTCATCCTATCAATTCCCCCTTTAGATACAGTCCACAAGTGGGCTAAAACATACCAGCCCATTGCTCCAACAGTCCCTTTGACTAGCATTTGTGGAAATCCTTTTACTCTATCGTTACTTGGTCTGTTTTGGAGTCCCTGCAACGATGCCAAGTCGTCTGGCAGTACATCCAAGTGTTGAGATGTCTGTATGACGCCGCAACAATGACCGTCCAAGTACAGAACCAGCAGACTAAGCATATCCCCTGTATCGAGGTGTGAGACAAGGGGACGTTATTTCTCCGATTTCTCTCATTGCATTAAAGGATATTTTTAAGACATGGACTGGAAAGAATGTGGCATTAACATTAACAGTGAGTACATCTCACTCTTGAGATTCGCGGATGACATCGTCATTGTGGAAGAAACATTGCATGACTTGCAACAGATGTTGGACAGCCTAGCTGATTCGTCTCAACGCATTGGTCTCCGGATGAACTTGGACTAAACCAAGGTTATTTTCAACGAATATGTTATTCCGGATCCAATTTCTGTTAACGGAACTGCTCTCAAAGTTGTTCAGGAGTATGTTTATCTGGGGAAAACTTTGCAACTATGTAAAAATAACTTCGCGAGAGACAGATCCGCAGAAGAATACAGCTGGGCTGGACAGCATTTGCAAAACTTCGTCGAGTCTTCTCGTCGCAAATACAGCAAAGTTTGAAGACAAAAGTCTTTAAATAGTGTATCTTACCTGTTATGACATACGGAGCAGAGTCGTAGAAACTAACAGTACGACTAATCCACCAATTTAAGGTCACTCAGCAGGCTATGGAAAGGGCTATGCAGAGAAACTCCGATCTCTGAAAAATTTAATCCGGAATGAGGTGATAGGATTAATAATCTGAAGTGGCAGTGAGCTGGTAATATCTGTCGAAAAATTGATAACCATTGGGGTAGACGTGTTTTTGGGTGGAGACTGCGACTCGGTAAACGTAGTGTAGGGCGCCCTCCAGCTAGATGGAGCGACGATATAAGCAAAGTGGCTGGCAGCGGTTGGAAGAGAAGAGCCGAAGATTGGGCTCACTGGGGTGCTTTGGAAGAGGCCTATGTCCAGCGGTGGACTGACATGGGCTGATGATGATTATGATGGCAACCTGTCATTCCGTTCCTTACAGCGATTAATTGTCATTTTCCAATTTTTCCCGTGGCAGTTTACCATTTTTCGGGATAAAGTGTATCGTATTTTGGACTATGCTGTACAGTACCTATTAATAAAGTTTCATCAAAATGGGATCATCCGTTTTTCCGTGTGGGCCCAGTAATAATAGGTCCACCCTTTCTTATCCCGCGGGTGCTGTGAGAATTAGCATATGGAATATGCTAATTCTCACAGCAAATAAACTGGCAGGAGCATTGTCCTTTGTCCTTTGTACCTAAGCACAGAATAAATAATAGTACAAGTATAATATTTTTTTGGAGCTCTCTACTTTCGGGCAACATCAAATCTATACATCTTTGAGATCGTAACCTCATGTAACTCGTACACCGTACGTACATCATACATGGGTCATATTTTGTATAGTTACACTAGCTACGCCCGCAGCTTTGCCCGCGTCCAAACTTCGCTACCCCTTTCACTTCCTTAGGGATGGAAATTCTTTATTGCACCTCTAAGGATACTCAAAGAATATTTCCTCCAAATTTCAAATCTCTAGGTCTACCAGTTTTGGCTGTGCTTTGGCTGTCAGACAGTCAGTATGTCACGGTACTGTTTTATATGTTTATTAGTTGTACCCGCTTTGCCCGCGTGGTTATTTCTAACGTGGTAATCTGTGTGTACAAAGGACCAAAAGTATCTAAGTACAAAACAATTTCGCTCTGACCCTAGATTAAATGACCACGCGGGAAAAGCCTGACCACGCGGGAAAAGCCGCGGGCACAACTAGTTGTAAATAAATTGATTGTTTTCTTGATCTCTGGCAATTTCCTCATGTTTAAACACAAGTAAAGTAGTATTATACATCTTACTAAGCATTAAATCGTGTTAGCTACTAAGACTTAATCCGATGTAAATGGCAGTGAAGACTTGTATAGCGAGTTCATATCCGCTGCGCATTGTTTAGAGGAGGATAGGGTGAAAGTGCTTAGGTAAAGGCATCCGTCGACTACTAAATTCTACTGTTCGGCTGCCTCCTCCTCCTCCTCCTTGTCCCTGTACTATATTGTTGTCCGCTGAGAGACGTCCCCTTGAGCTGGTGGGTGTACAGTACACCCTCGCGTCAAGCAGCAGTAGGAGTAAACTAAAACTAAAGAAATTCTCGATAAACGCGCTTTCAATAGAAATTCACAGCATCAGCCATAACACCACATAATAAATACGTAGTAAGGAACAGCGTTTAGTGACACCTTTTTACACATTTATATATGCACATTTTATTTATATTTTATTATGTTTTAAATTTAACACAGTTAGTGTTTTAGTTATAAGTTGTGTCATAAGTTATGTGTCAAATAAATATTTATTTTTAATTGGTTTCGGTATCGATTGGTGTCGGTATTCTGCAGATTGCCCTATAGAGAGTTTGTTCAAGAACTGCACAATCTGATTCCTGCATCACCTTTCTATCACCGTATGAATAGACGATCGGCAAAGCGCCATCCTTTTATGGTTGAAATACCTAGCACAAGAACAAAGCGTTACGATTCTTCATTTATTATAAGAACTGCAAAGGAGTGGAATGCCCTGCCCTCGTCAGTGTTTCCGGTAAAATATGACCCTGGTGCGTTCAAGGCAAGAGTGAATAGGTATCTACTAGGCAAACGTGCTACACCTTCGACCACATCATCGCTTTCCGTCAGCTGAGATCGTGGTCAAATGATTGCCTAATAAGAAATTTAAAAAAGCGGGTGCAGTCTAAATAATACACATAGAAGAACACGTTGTTATTTTGACGAAGATCTATGTCTAAGTAGTTGCTATAAAACTACAATGTAACTTTGCTACGCACTAGTTAACTAATTTGATTATTTCTACATTTCCCAGTATGCCCTACACGGAGGCTTGTCTTCGAGAAATGATGAGGCACGAGACCCTGGTCCCGCTGGGAGTGCCTCATCGGGCTATGGAGGACACCAAGATAGCTGGATACGATATTATGGAAGTAAGTAGGTACCTAACATAGTAATTCTCATTTATACAATCCGAGTTACAAAAACCATAAGGTTCCGAGAAATCATGAAACACTAAATGGTGGTACAGCGGAAGAACTAACCGGGCCTTGAAGGATACCAAGATAGCTGGAAGCAATATAAAAAAAGGCAATATATATATATATATATATATATATATATATAGAAGATTTTAAACTAATGTCAACTTTCGAAACGGTATATTTACCGTTTTTCTTTTGGTTTGAGTTCCCGATACTTCAGCCACAGTACATAATATATAGTCCTTACGGACAGAAGTGTATCGAAGCATTGTTTTCGACTTTGATGTATAATGTCAATTGGAAACCGAGGGTTGCTACTGGTGGGTCTTTACCCTGCTACAAAAATGGAGAGTTATGACTTTATTAGAATAGCTATGATTGTAATAGTAATAATTATGATTTTTATTATGTTTTAATATCATATCATTTTTATAAATCTTGCCTGTGTCTGTGTGTTCGCGCATAACGTTAAAACGCGAGTGCGATGCGGTTTTCACTAACAGATGGGTTAGGGTTTGTCATAAAAATTGTGTATTTTAGAAGCCGAACAGTTGATAAAATTGTGTCCGACTGCTCAACGAAATTTAGTATTTTGTAGGTACGTACCTACCTACTTTTGGTAGGTTACTTTTAACCCAAAGAAATGACCACGTGGGCAAAGCCGCGGGCACAGCTAGTACTTACAATAAAGCAATGAGCAACAAAAGGTCAATACAATGAAGATGATTAAAAAAATTGTCTAGGGAATTTAAAATATGCACCTGAACAAGTTTTCTTAAAAATAGTGGCTGTATGTTTGAGCATGACTTAAAAACTACTGAACCGATTAAAATGCGGTTTTCTGTGTTGGATAATGGAAAACTAAATCTTTGACTTTAAAACTAATGTACCTACCTACTTTGTATCTCAATCTGATGAGTATCAATCTATGAAATATATTTGAAGGCTGAACGAAATTTGGTAAATTGTACTTCATCTTATCCTTTTGGTCCTGGAATACATAGGCTACTTTTTTCCAGAAAAATGTCCACGCGAGCAAAGCCGTGGAGGATTATATAACTACTCGATGCCTAGATTATTTGAGTGTATTATTTCGGTATCAGATAGTAAAAATACCGATATATTTTGTGAGTATTTGGAGTCATTCTAACATCCATACACACTGCAATATGTAGGGGCTATTTTTTCAGGGCAGGGTAGGTGACGTGCCAGGAGGCCCGTTGATGGAGAGAAGCATGCAAGCACGGCCGATCAGAAATAAAAGACCGGCAGAATCGCTAAGATATGAAAATATTCACAAATGTTACACATATAAAAGGAGATCCACTCCTTTTATATGTCAAACATTTGTAAATATTGTTGAAGGATTGCCCGAAAAAAATATTTTTTTCGGTTCCCTTGCGCAAAGGCGGGTCAAAAAGATTGTATAACGAGTTCAATCCAGATATATATACTAGTTTACCCGCGGCTTCGCACGCGTGGTCAAAAGTACTTTATGTACTATTCCAAGAACTAAAATACCAATATACTCGTACCAACATTTGATAAAAAATCCTTTAGCCGACAAAAAGCTTTTATCGATTGCTCGGATTCTACTCATCAGATTGATATATCTAAGTACACCAGTTTTTAAGTCAAACCCTAATTTATCCAACAGTATCGCAGTCGGTCCAGTAGTCTTTACGTGATGCGCGAACAAACAAACATGTTACATACATAGTTTTTAAATATATATTTTTTATTTTGTTCCTGTATTTAGTATGAATTCTTTAAAAAACTTTTTTTTTATATTTTTTATTTATTAGAAAGAAAGAAAGAAAGAAAATACACACACAAAAATAAACCATACAAGTAATTAGAAAAATTAAGTAGGAACAATAGAAAAGGAAAACAAAGAAAAGGTAAAAGTAGATAATTAAAGTGGTGATGAATGGGCCTTAACTCAGCATTAGGCTGTTTGCCGAAGGCAGGCAGCGCTGGTTTTCAGCTAAAGCCCAGAGCGAGCGGAAAAAATAAACATAGGAGTATAAAAAATGAAATTAAATATGAATAAATTTAATATATATATATATATATATAATAATAATAATTACATATAAGTAATTTAAATAAACATAGATAAATAAATAAATAAAAAAGTATATATAAAATTTTGCAACGACAAATAATAATATTAAATAATATATAATAATAATATTATCAAGTATGACAGGTGAAAATTAGTTATTACTTTTTTTCACCTGTCATACTTGATAATATTATTATATTATGTATATTAGTTTCTTGTTTTGTATAGTTTTAGTTTTATTTATTCTTTCAATTTTAGTTTATAAGATTAAGACCTCCTTGTACATTTTATTTGCGAGTGATCGTTCAGTTTTCGCTGAGAGCAGTGTTGTTGCTCGCGATCGCGCGTAAGCAGTAACAAATTGTAAACGTTTTAAAACACAGTGCGTCGGCCGGCCTACTGCGATGATCTAGTTATTGCACAAGGCTGCCTACTGACGGCAAATCATATTTTTTTAAGGCGAACACTCGCTTTAAATTTATTATGAGTACGAATAAGATGGAGACAAAAAGGAGAGTCAAATAAACTTGACAACAGAAACTGAACATCTATTGTACAAGCATTTTTGTGATAAACAAGCCCATAGTGAGAAATTGCAATGCCTCATAAAAGACTTGGAAAGTCAAGTAGCGATTCTTCAGCAATAGCTGAAATGTATGTCGGAGAACCCAAGAAAACCAGCATCAACCACCATGGAAACTTCTCCTCCAAGTGCTGAATATACCACGGATGACGAAGAACTTGCTCGAGAAACTGAGTGGATACGATCAAAAACTCGAAAAAATAGAAAATTGAACACCTCACCCGCTCAAGATGAAACTAACACTGAAGAAACTAAAAGCAAAGAAAAAAGCAGAAAAAGTCTCTTGCCACCACCGATTATAGTAGATGGTATAAAAAACTACCAGAGTTTCTCTGACCATCTCTCAGAGAACCTCAGTGGATCTGTTCAGCATTAAAATGATGAACGGGGACACCGTTAAAGTAAATGCCACAAATGAGGAATCGTACAGAGCGATAACAACAGCCCTTAACCATAACAATTGCCTCTGGCACTCTTATGCAAACAAGTAAGAGAGGCCAATGAGAGTGATGGTTAAAAAATTGCACTACACGTGCAAGCCAAAAAGAATTGTTGAAGACCTGCTTAGCAAAGGCTACAAAATCATTGAAGCTGTCAACAAATTGAGTTGGAAAACTAAAGAACCACTCAATATGTTCATGCTGACATTCACAAAGGACGAGGATACGAATAAAATTTTCAACATCAAAACTGTCTTGGGATACCATGTTGAAATACAACCACTGAAAACCACCAAACTTGTTCCTCAGTGCAAGAAATGCCAAGCTTATGGGCACACGCAAAAGTACTGCTCCAAAGAACCGAGGTGCGTTAAATGCACAGGTAAACACCTGACCAAGGATTGCACAAAACCAATAGAGGAGAAGCCAAAGTGCATCCACTGTGGAGCTCCATATCCAGCTAACTACAGAGGATGTGCTATAGCTAAAGAGATTCAGCTAATCCGGAATAAAATCTCGAAAAAACATTCTTCATTACGCACACGTAATGTCATTAGTGAAAAACAGGACGGCCACAGCCAAAAAAAGCTAAATCAATACACAATAATAGATACCAAAAACATGTCTTACGCCCAAGTAGCTTCAAAGGGCAAAGAAAAGGTCCCACATTTTTTTTTCACAACAACCACAAAAAACAGAAAATGTGCTTCGGCCGTTTACTCTTCGATACACTACTGTCTGTAGGACTATATATTTACTGTGGCCACAGTGAAGCAGGATCCATGTATTTGATCGTGACGAGCTATTTTTATTTTTATATTAGACTATATAACATTAAACGTATATAAGATTTACTAATTAAGAAATAATCATTCAAATTATTCTATTAAATGAAAAAACACCTTAGAAATAAGCCAGGATTTTAATTTATGTTTATTTTCTCTGACCCACTACCCATAGAATTGTAGATAATGAATCTTAAATTCTAGGGATAAATGATTATAACTAATGGCTGTATCGAATGACCTTTTATGTTATATGGTCTTGGAGAATGTCTACCTACATATTAATAGGAGGACGCTAAATTACGGTTGATCCACGCGATTTGTATCCGAGTGGAATCCACTACAATATATTTAAAAAATAAGGTTACACTGTAGGTAAACTTATTAAGGTAGATATATTATGTATTATTCAGTATTTACTTATTTCTAAAGTGTTTTAATTCTAACATTTCAGGGCGCAATGGTGAGCCCCAACTTCGTGATGCTGCACATGGACAAGGAGATCTGGGGAGACCCTGAGACCTTCCGGCCTGAGAGGTTCCTCGTGGACGGCCAGCTGTGCCTGGCCAAGGACAAGTCACTGCCTTTTGGAGCTGGTAAGGACTGCAAGTAGTTGCTCACAATAAGAAAATTGTTTATTGTGTAAAATAGTTGTGTCCGCGGCTTTGCAGTAGTATGTAAACATTTATTTTTCTGTGGGTAGGCGAAGCGCTTACCATCAGACTAGCGACATGCTCGTCTCGTCACACAATAAAAAAACGGCCAGGTACGAGTAGGACTCGCGCACCGAGGGTTCCGTACAAACATAACTTTGTCGTTCGAAAACGGTTGTCCCCATATATCCACATAAGTCGCGGTCAGTTTACCAACTACGAATTTAAAAAACTGCCAAGTGCAAGTCGGACATGCGCATCGAAGGTTCCGTACAAACTTGTAGGTATGTAAATAATTCATCTATGCTGAGAATCGAATCTCGAAGTTTTTTAAAATAGTTTTTTATTTATGTTTGTACAAATTTACGGTTTTCGGATTCGGATTCAGTGATAAAGACCAACACGACCAATTTGTCTAAAATTACATGGGACCATCTTTGGACATTAACCGTATTTGTAACTACCGACCATCACAGCGTGGAAGCAAAACTAGTCTTTTCCGCTGTGGTTAGCCTACCTACTTAGCATTGTAAAATATTTCAGTAGTCGTTAATACAAATTATTAATGTCACGTTTGTTTTACGCCTTTATTTCATACTAGTGACCCGCCCCGGCTTCGCACGGTTAGATATATAGAAAGATAACATTAACGTAGGTACTTTATTTGGACAAATAGAACCTATCAACAATTTCTTACACCATTTTTTTATTTGCACTATTATTACATGAGAACGATTCCTTACACTATAGTACATTACTGCCGCGGTCTGTAATGACTGCGTTGCTGGCAGCGATGATGATGGTCGAGAACTTAACTAAGCAAAGCTCGAGGCCATCATACCGTGGCTAGCAGGGCAGTCATTGCGGACCAAGGCTTGTATAGTGCTTTACTCAAACAATGCGAGGAATTTAAATAAAACCAGCTTAGTAGAAACCGAAAAAGAAACCGAAACAGAAACAACAATCACGATCACATCAGCTTTCAAACAGAAAAAAAAACATCAAAATCGGTCCATTCGTCTGGGAGCTACAACGCCTCTCTTTTCGCGTTCAGGGTTAACGAACCCACGGAATAAATAATAGTGCTACGAAAAAAGACGACAATAATGGATTTTCAAAGGAAATTGCTGGCCGCAAAACTCGACAATAATGAATTTCCATACAACTTTGCTGGCGCCTATTCAAGCAGCACGGCAAGGTCGACTTTGCCCAAAGAAGGTTGTCGAAATAATGACCACATTACTAGTATTGTTTGAGTAAAATAATTTATTTTTACAAATAGAAAACATATCAACAATTTCTGACCGACATGCTCGTCGTGGTAAGTAGCTACCTAATCTTTTATTTTGATATATTATAAATATTATACAGACTGAATCATCAAAAAAGTAAGTAGTTAGGTACAGTTACAGCTCTAGTTAAGTAGTGCATTGATAAACGAAAACCATAGGTACCTATTTTAAGATTAAGAGGCCAAGAAGGTTTAAAAAATATGGTGTCCACACATCAAACAATCGAGTGAAGCATTGCAAATGGCGGCTGCGTATGTGTTCGTGAGTGGATAATTTGTGGATGATACACAATTTCACTCAATTGAGATATCCCGCCACATCGCAGAAAGATCTCGACCTTATTAGTCGTTTAAATAAGTTAATACAAAAACAAGGAAATTAAAAAAAAACAGTAGCCATGTTGGATTTAGAATGACGTCACTTCACTTATTGTGTTTTGCTCATCAAGCCCTTTCATTTGAAACCCATATCATAGGGGTTACTATGGAAATTGACAATCGCCATTTTTTGACGGAAGCCATATTGGATATAGAATAACTTCACTTTACTTATTGTGTTTCGCTCAGCAAGTCATTTAATTTGACACCCATATCTTTGGGGCTTACTTACTATGGAAATTATCAATCGCCATTTTATGACGTAAACTATATTGGATTTAGAATAAATTCTCTTTACTTATTGTGTATTGCTCAGCAAGCCCTTTCGTTTGATACCCATATCTTAGGGGTTCTTGTGAAAATGATAAATCACAATTTTGTAATGTCCGCATATATCGCAAATATTGGATAAAAAATGGCAGCATTTAAGTAATCGTGCATTGTCACGAAAACCAAATGTGTGTGACAAATGTCAGCCCGATAACATCAGTGGAAGTGGCTGAAATATTGATTGCGAAATTCTAGGACATACATACAAGAGAAAGTAAATAAAAGCTTATAAAATCAAATGCAATGCAGTCTATCAAGTTTATCAACCGCAAAACACCACAAACTATCCACTCACGCATACATACGCAGGTGCTATTTGCTATGCTTCACTCGTTTGTTTGGCGGTATGGACTCCATATTTTTTAAAAGCGTCTTGCTTGGGTGTTTTACTTTCGATTTGGCAGTGTGGAATCCGTCGTCATTGTTACTGTTGCTGGCATAGAAAGTAAGATGTACTGCTTACTGCTCGTCAAATAAATTTGCGTTCAATCAGTCTATCTTTTGTTTTTTTTTTGTAGCGAGTGACCACCACAGGCCACGCGTTTGCGGCGAGATACAAAATGTATGAAATAGCGTGTGAACTGCTTGTCGCTGGCTGGTGGCTCATTTGCACCGAGCCTTAGAGCTATATGTCTGTTACTTTGGTTATCTGTCAGATATCTTAATTACGAATCTTGTCCTCCAGAGAAACTCCAAGCATAGCTCTCTCTCTCATTTCATCTAATTTGCGTTCATCATTCATTCATTCATCATTTCAGACCTTAGAAGCACACTGCTCCCCCAAAGAGCGCCATGATGAGCGATCTTATGCCACCTCCATCCACCGACTTTCTACGATGGCTACAATGTGGGGGGTCTCCCTACACTTCGCTTGGTTGTTCGACTTTGCATTACCTTGTAATATTTGTAAACTTTGATGATTTACCTGTTTGCATGATACCTAGTATCACTTCACTTGTCATCATCACGTAAGTATAATAGATAGGTGCCTAAGGGCTCATGTACACGATGCCGCCGTCGCCACTTGATTTTGCCATACTACTATACAGTTGATAGCCGCGCCGCTCTCCGCACCACCGCTGCTTGATTTTGCCATACTAATATACAGTTGTTAGACGCGCCCGCGCCGCCCGCCGCGCCGCCGCCGCTTGATTTTGCCATACTACTATACAGTTGTTAGACGCGCCCGCGCCGCCCGCCGCGCCTCCGCCGCTTGATTTTGCAATACCACGGTACAGTTGTCAGACGCGCCAGCCGCCGCGCCGCCGCCGCTTGATTTTGCCATACTACTATACAGTTGTTAGACGCGACCGAGCCACCCGCCGCGCCTCCGCCGCTTGATTTTGCAATACCACGGTACAGTTGTCAGACGCGCCAGCCGCCGCGCCGCCGCCGCTTGATTTTGCCATACTACTATACAGTTGTTAGACGCGACCGAGCCACCCGCCGCGCCTCCGCCGCTTGATTTTGCAATACCACGGTACAGTTGTCAGACGCGCCAGCCGCCGCGCCGCCGCCGCTTGATTTTGCCATACTACTATACAGTTGTTAGACGCGACCGAGCCACCCGCCGCGCCTCCGTCGCTTGATTTTGCAATACCACGGTACAGTTGTCAGACGCGCCAGCCGCCGCGCCGCCGCCGCTTGATTTTGCCATACTACTATACAGTTGTTAGACGCGACCGAGCCACCCGCCGCGCCTCCGCCGCTTGATTTTGCAATACTACGGTACAGTTGTCAGACGCGCCAGCCGCAGCGCCGCCGCTGCTTGATTTTTGCCACACTACTATACAGTTGTTACACGCGACCGAGCCGCCCGCCGCGCCTCCGCCGCTTGATTTTGCATTACCACGGTACAGTTGTCAGACGTGCCAGCCGCCGCGCCGCCGCCGCTTGATTTTACCATACTACTATACAGTTGTTAGACGCGACCGAGCCACCCGCCGCGCCTCCGCCGCTTGATTTTGCAATACCACGGTACAGTTGTCAGACGCGTCAGCCGCCGCGCCGCCGCCGCTTGATTTTGCCATACCAGTATACAGTTGTGCGGCGCGGCGGCGGCATCGTGTACAAGAGCTCTAAGGGTCCGTTCACACTCATAACTTCTCGGCACCGGATCGGCATCGCCTCGCCTCTGGAAAGCGTTAGTAACTAAGTAGAAATCTGTGATTAAGGCGTGTGACCGCCGCCGTCACCGCGCTTACGTCTCGCGCTGACCGCAGCTACGGCTCGCGATCACCGCGGCTACGGCTCGCGATCACCGCGGCTTCGGCTCGCGGGCCGTCAGCTTACTCCTCACCTTAAATCCTCAACAAAAAAAAAAGTAGTAGTACTTATTATTAGTTTCATTATAAGCATTTAATTTTAAAACATATTTACACTCTATTACATAGAGTAGAGTATAACATAGAGTGCAATATTATGCAAATTTAATGTTCTACGATGTTTATTTAGACAAAATGCATCTAAAATCAAGGTACCTACTTAGTTCATGTCAATAAGATCTAAAATCGTCTGATACCATCTAAACGGTTTTTGAGTTATGTACATTACAACAATTAGCGTCACACGATTTTGATCACAAGTCAAAATACGCTAACAAACAAGATACTTAGTCCATGTCAATAAGGATGAAAATCGTCAGACACCATTAAATTATTTTGGGGCTTTGTACAAATATTAACATTAAAATATATTAATCCGATGAACAATGCGCGAAAGCATAATTTACTTTCAATTAGGGTCATAAGCTCTTTAGTTAAAAATTATAGTACGTTTATTATTACAATTTATAAGTATCAGACAAACATAATTATGCCCTTACAATATAAATAATTTTACCCAAATAAAACAGCCTGAAAGAAACAAAACTAAACAAAAAAATAAAAGTTAAAGGAGGATTAAATATATCAATTTATTTACCTATTATTACCACGTAATTAGACGTTTGCTCATCGGTGTATAATCTAAGAGAAACACGGCCCTTCAGGGAATTAAAATCCCAGTAGTCCAGTTAATGGAACCTCTTGATAGAAAATACCACAAAAAAAAACATACGTATTAACCATATCGGGACTAAAGGAATAAACCAAGTCTAGATGTCAACCAGGCCGTAAGCGTGCTTTGCAAGTAAATGACACATTAATAATGAAAATAGGTACAAGAAATTTTGTGAAAGCAGGTGATCTACTAATAGCGTGCACACATAATCCCTTCAATTGGTAATTAGGTAGTCGATAACACTAATTAGATTAGACTTAGATAACTCATTAGAGCTAACTCTAGTGATAAATAAATGTATAAAGATTAATAAATTGTTACTAAAATAAAACAAATGTAACCTCTTAGAGATACCAGCTTCTACAATATTCATGTAGAAGCACATTCGCCATTACTAGCGAAAGTTCAAACAAGCGACACGTTAGCGTCTGAATGCAAGCGCGCGGCGGCCGGTCTCGCCTGATTTGTAGCGCCGGGGCTCAGCAATCTGTAGGTTATTAGCTCGCGTAAGTAAATAGAGTGACAGATGCCTGGTAGAAGCATGTCTGAGATTAAACGTTGGCAACTCAGACTTACGTTGTTTTCCTATCATTTACATAAGTTCTTCGAATATTTGAACACAACAGCATAATAAACATATTTTTTTGAGATTGTTTCAAGATTTTTCAAAGCATCCCATAGCCCATAAATAAAAGTGAAACGTCTGTTTGTTTGTTTGGGGAGCTTTCACGTGATAATGGCAGGACGGATTTTGATGAAATTTGGAAGGGAGATAGCTTATACCCTAGAATAAAACATAGGATACTTTTTTCCCGGAAAATTTTAAGTTTTCAAGGGAAAACTGGAAAATGTTGATTACTCGCTGCAAGGATCGGTTGCCATGGAATCGAAATAACAAGTCTACCAAAAAACAGTGCATTGGTGCTGTACCTACATTTGCATTGGTTTTTAATATCCTAGAAGAACATAGGATGCTTTTTTTTCACGATTAACTGTAGTCCGATTGGACATAGTCGCGGGCGGGAAAGCTAGTTTGTTCTAAAAACGACGACGAAGTCATTCCAACGAGATGAAACGAGGGCGCTATTTTGAATCCAGAGCGGAGTGAAGAATTCAGTGATGTGAATGATGTGAAGGTGCTTATTTAGGTAATTCCCTAGAACCTAGAGTAGAATCCCGAGCGAAGCGAAGAATTCAGTGATGTGAATGATGTGAAGGTGCTTATTTAGGTAATTCCCTAGAACCTAGAGTAGAATCCCGAGCGAAGCGAAGAATTCAGTGATGTGAATGATGTGAAGGTGCTTATTTAGGTAATTCCCTAGAACCTAGAGTAGAATCCCGAGCGAAGCGAAGAATTCAGTGATGTGAATGATGTGAAGGTGCTTATTTAGGTAATTCCCTAGAACCTAGAGAACCTAGAATAGAATCCCGAGCGAAGCGAAGAATTCAGTGATGTGAATGATGTGAAGGTGCTTATTTAGGTAATTCTTGAGATTAGGTACAAGTTTCCGAAAAAGACTGCTTCTTTTGCATTTTCCCACTCGATAAAATTGTTATAAGCTTTCAAATATTTTTCCCGGGATTTAGTTGTGAGCAGATTCTGTATCACATTTATTGCGTAGTATTTTCAGTTGTAAGTAAGTAGTAATACTTTCGCTACATTTGCATTTTCGTGAAATTATTTAGTTTTTGCTCTGTCAATATTCCTTGTCTCCTTGACGATGATATCGTAATTCACGCACTTTTCATCCTTTCTTCTTCCACGTACATCACTGATCTCTATAGATAGGCTCTATTGTCTATGCCGTACATTCACATGATTCTTTTTTCAAATACAGACAGCGCGCCACGCGACCCAATGAGCAAAATTCCATTAGGCTTAGGAAATGTCTAAGCAAATATTCATGTTCCAAATTCAAAACTCATTACTGCCCTTTCTGGAAGTCTTGAACAGAAAAGACCTACTTTGTTCCCATTTTAAGAGGAACCAATCAGCGTTTTTCGAATAGATGGGATGAAAAAATTATTACATAATGATTTAATAAAACGCATTCTTTACTGAAATAGTAAATATGATTGATAGATTCAGGCGTTACTTTGCGGAAATCCATATTTAAAATGAACAAAATAAAAATATGTAGCTTACTTCCGCCAAAACTGTAAGTCAGACAAATGATAAATGGTAAAATTAACACAAGTAAAACCCCACGCTAAATAAAACCCTACCCCAGATTGAACTAATGAAAAATATAAATGAAAGAAAAGCTAAGGCCTGGAGGCCAGAAAAAACACTTATATACAAATAATATATATAAATATATATACACAATAAAAAAACCCCAAGCTAAACAAACCCTACCCAAATACAAGTATCGAAACACTTATATATTCATATACATATAATATAAAAAAACACAATAAAAAACATATACCTCGATCCAAATACCAAACGTCTGACATCAATACGACACGTGTTTCGCCTCTGCACGAGGCATCTTCGGGTAATGTTGACTCGTCGAATGCTGGACTGAGTAGTGGTGTGAGTCTACACTGTTATGTTATAAATGTACAAATGTTATTACTTGTAAAACTAATTACATATTACCGACTACTACACAAACAATTTGAATTAGGGCCCTCGGGAGGTTTTGGCGTCCCCTGTGACTGTGCCTATATCTTACCTCCCGACTGCCCAATGATCCCCACTCTCCCTTGTTTGGAGAAAATATTCTTTGAGGGATGGCAAAGTTAGCACGCCGCGCCGGCAAAGCTGTCGCAGCTAGTTCAGTACTGATATGCTTTTTGTATTTTCCCCTTCTCAGGCAGAAGACTCTGCGCTGGTGAGACCTACGCTCGTCAGACCATGTTCCAGGTGCTCACGGCATTCATGCAGTCATTCCACGTGTCTACTGCAGATGGACAGCCCCTGGAGAAGCCGGCTCCGAGGATCCAAGGCATCATCACCACTATACCTAACTTCTGGGTGCGAGCTACAGCCAGAGCCCCAGCTTGCTGAACAGTAGAATTTGTATAAATAAGCACATATTTATGTCCGTTCCAGTAGATCGAGGTATGCTAATTTAAAGATTATGTAACCTTATTGGCATAACAGAAACATGCGCCATTTCAAAAATATCTCGATTTCTTGTCTATAAATGAAACTTGTGTCAATCTATAGGAAAATATATAAGAAACAAAAGCTGTTCTGTAAATAAAAGTGATATACTTTCTGAGTTATTTGGGTTTGAAACATATTTTTACGTCATTTACATGGGTTAGGAACACCATGCTGCTATCTGGGTTTTCCGTCTTTGTCAGGAAACCACTATAAATATAACTGTCTGATGAAATTAATGTCACAGTTAACTATTCTAACCTGCACCATCGTGCGTGTGATGTTTGTTACACCTTCACGCTCAAACAACTGAACGGATTTTGATGAAGTCGACAAATAAATAAGTTGGTATATCGTGATGTAAAAAAAATAATTTATGAGCCCATATATCCCGTAAAGTATCACTTAGGCGATTTTTCAAGAAACTTTTTATTTATTTATTACTAGATGTGCCCGCGGCTTCACTCACGTGGTAATTTCTCCAGGTTAAAAGTACTTTATGTGCTACTCCAAGACCTAAAATAACAATATACCAACATTTGGTCAAAATTTCTTCAGCCGTAATTTTTTTTATCGGTTGCTAAATCTCAAATTCAAATTCAATTGTTTATTGCATTCCATAATGTGCAAATAAGGTGGTAAACATAACTAATAAAGTAACAGATCATTATGGACCCTGTTGGGCACAGCAACCAGAAGAACCAGAACCAGTTTTTTTTTCTTGTCTTTCCCTAAGCTATCCAATAGTGAAAACCGCATTGCAATCGGTTCAATAGTTTTTTCGTGATGCGCGAACAAACAAACATACAGACAGACAGAAAAGACTTAATTTAATTTCATATTTTTGTTCAGTAGCTTATTTTAAGTACCCTAGGCCATATTTTTTATTATCTTCTTTGTACAGACTTTTTTGTATTTATTGCTTTAGTAGATATATATTTATCAAAATTAACATAACTTTGGACCCTTTTATTTTTTGGGATAAAAAGTAAGTATCCTCAATATTAACCCATCATACAAATTATGACTGTTTGAATAATATCCTGCGGGAACCCTTTAATTTTTAGGGATGAAAGTATCCAGTGCCCTACCTCGTAGTTTAAATTCAAACCAAGTTTCAGTTGAATTCATTCAGTAAGTTCGGCGTGATGCGCGTTCAAGATACATACAGACAAAAATGATATATTCCCAACTGTCCCATTAACGTCCCCATCAAAATGCCGATGGCCGATGGCAATTTTACTTCCCACCTGCCCCATCAGCGTGGATAATGGGGCAGGTGGGAATTAAAATTCCCATTGGCCCCATTAGCGTGAATAATGGAGCCGATGAGAATTTAAATTCCCATCGGCCCCATTGATGGGGAAGTTACTTTTGAAATACTTTTGACATAAATTTGACGTACTTTTGATATTCATTTGACATACCTTTAACATACTTTTGACATACATTTGGCATACGTTTGACATACTTTTGTAATTCTTTTCACATAATTTCGGCAAACTATTGACATACTTTTCACATACTTTTGAAATACTTTTGACGTACACTTGCTTTAACATACCTTTATAATTCTTTTCACATACTTTCGGTGTACTATTGACATACCTTTCACATATTTTAGATATTATTTTGACTTACTTTTGATATACTTTTGTAATTATTTTTACATACTTTCGGTATACTTTTGAAATACTTTTGACATACATTTGACGTACTTTTGACATACTTTTGACATACTTTTGAAATACTATTGACATACCTTTGTAATTCTTTTGACATACTTTCGGCATACTTTTGAAATACTTTTGACATAAATTTGCTTTAACATACTTTTGACATATTTTCACATACTTTCGGCGTACGTTTGACATACTTTGTTTAAGAAAGGTGATAACACCTTCTTGAAGAATTATAGGCCCATTTTGCTGCTGAACCACGTATGGCATTTATAAAAGCATTTGAAGATAAAAAAGTGTGCTCCACCGTTTTCCTATATGTTGCACAAGCTATTGATAAAGTGTGGCATGGGGCCTCATATTCAAATTGAGAATGAAGCTACCAAAACAGTATGCAGATATTATAGAATCATATATAACAAACAAAACTTTTCTTATTAGACAAGAAGATGCCTATTCTGAACTAAATGAAATAAAAGCAGGGCTACCACAAGGAAGTGTTTTAGGTCCGGTCCTGTACCTGTTATTCACTTGTGATATACTTGAAATAGAAAATAAGATCATTGGGATCTTTGCTGATAACACTTCTATAATGGCTGTTGGAAGTACCCACGAATAAGCAGCAGAAAAGGTCCAAATGGCTGTCAATAAAGTCTATAACTGCACCAAAAAATGGGAAATTGAACTGAATGAATCTAAATCAATCCGTATAGACTTTAGCTACAAAAAGCATTCACCAATATTTATTAATGATAAGCAAATCCCTTATAAAAATACAGCAAAGTACCTCGGTATGACGCTTGACGCTAAGCTCCGCTGGAAAGCTCATGTCAAGAAGAAAAAAGAAGAATTAGAACTACGGTTTAAAAGAATGTATTGGCTGCTTGCACATAATAAACTTTTACTATATAAACTAGTTCTAATGCCAGTGTAGACCTATGGTATACAGCTGTGGGGATGCACCAAAAAGAGCAACATATTATCAATACAACGCTTCCAGAATAAAGTACTGAGGGAAATAGTGAATGCACCTTGGTACATAAGAAATTACGATCTCCATCGGGACCTTAAAGTAGAGTTCGTTGATAAAGTAGTCAAGAAATATGCAGAAGCTCACGAAAAAAGACTTCATCATCATGTGAATGTCGAGGCAATCCAGCTCCTCGATAACACGGACATAGTGAGAAGACTCAAAAGAACAAAACCGTTCGGGTTAGTTTAGTGTTATTGTATTAGTGAAATGTGCTTCAAGTGCTACGTATAAAGAACACATGATCAAAGTGTCTTCGCCTTAATAGAGACTGTAAAAAAAGTGTTATTGGATACATTCTTAGTTCTATTCAATCTAACAGTTTAAGTTAAATTTAAATGACTTATTAGCCTAATTGATGCATAGATTGTAATATAAATAGGGTACATACTTAAAATGTACACTAGAAACAGGAAAAAAATATGGAAATTTGTGTAAACAAGATACAGTTTAGGTAAAACATAGCCACTCACATAACACTCTTGCGATGAAGACGAATCGATGGATACCTCGCTTGTCAAAATTGGACCATGTTTTTAGTTTGAACACATAACTTCCGCTGCCTTACAGTAGTCGGGTAAAAGAATTAGCTGATGACTCTATACATAAAGACAAATTGATTGGTACCTCGCTTGTCAAAATCGGATCAAGTTTTTAGTATGAACACATAACTCATCCTTTTCCTTGCCATAGTCGGGTAAAAATAGCCTATGACACTTAGTCTTTATATAAGAAGACGAATCGATTGATACCTTGCGTGTATAAATTGGACATATAGGGGTAACGTTATGGTGGAACATACAAATACCCACATGGATACATACAAACATAGACTGTTAACTTCATTGCCCTCCCCTTGCTTCGCCGTAGTCAGGTAAAAAGCTAGGTATACTTTAAATTCAACGTTTAGGACTCTAGCAATTTAGAAAGATCCCTTCATTTCCAACGACTACTTCGCCGCACGTGTGCGCGCTTGCATCACACAAAAGAACAGTCCTCCCATTGTTTTTATTGACAACTACTTTTCCCAACCGCGACTTCGTACGCGCGGTTTTTTGTTTATCGCGAAAAAAAGCATCTTATGTTCTTCTAGGATACTAAAAATCAATGCAAAAGTTGGTATAGCACCACTCTTGATGTTTTTTGACATGCTTGTTATTCAATTTCCACGACAACCGTTTCTTACAGCGAGTAATCAAAATTTATACAGTTTTTCCAGTTTTCCCGTAGAAAATTACAATTTTCTGAGATTAAAAGTATCCTATTTTTTATTCTAGGGTATATGCTATCTCCGTTCCAAGTTTCATCAAAATCCGTCCAGCCGTTGTCGCGTGAAAGCTCCCCAAGCAAACAAACAAACAACGTTTCACTTATATATATTGGTATGGATAAAATTGCAAGTAATTTTGGCTTTGACCCTTATGGCAAGAATAGCTTTTGTTAAAGTGTAAAAACTGTTGCTCTATTGTATATATTTGAAGAACTCTTTTTGTTATTATTTAGCTAGATAGTTGATACTTTCCTTATTTGCACGTTTTTACCGAGGTCAATAAAACAAACCTGACTGACTGTAATGTTATATAAGAACATATAAACTTTAAACTTACGAAGTTCATTTTAGTGGGGCTTACCATCAGGCAAACGACTTGTCTCGTAACTCATATGCAAATAATAAATCAAATAAAAATCTTAGTAGATTAACGGATTATGTAGGTTAGTCATAGTCTTAATGGGCCTTCAATCAAAGTGTAGAGATACAAATTTCATATTCAGAGTCATGAATACTAAAATGTCATTGAACTTTATACATTATCTCCACATAGTGTTCATAAAAAAACATATTTTATTAAAGTATGGAACACAAAAAAAGCGTTTCTGACTTCACAAAAAAATAACATTAAATAAGAGATTAAATAAAAAATTACGAAAGGAAAATTTTAAGGAAATACGAATCCCTCGCAATCCTTTTTTTAAATATTTTACTAAGTAGTTTTATTTATTTATCAAAAATTGATATATGTGTGATTTCGCAGTACGGGGTATATAGTTCAAAAATCTATGAATTATCGCACTTACTATCATAAAACGTATTATTAAGCATTAAAATAATATTCATCCAAAACTCACGAAGTTCCTTTATGAAACATTCTGTACACGAAAAAAGCCGCTCCTCTAATACGGAATTATTGCTCTCGGAATTTAAAAATAACAATAAATATGACTTATTCCGTTATTATAATTATTTCCGCTGCGTTGCCTATGTATATATTATTAGGATTAGTTATCATTGTAGGAAACAATATGTCAGCGAGCAGACATCCAAAACGTGCGCTGTGATTGGCTAATCAGTGGAGAAGGAACACGCAAGCACGAAAAAACGTTTCTCTGTGCATGATATTGGACTAAATAGTCTTGCATTAACGAGTACGAACAAGCAAGCACGTAATTTTGTGAACTTCTTTGGGACATAGGAATTTTTAAATGCTTTTATTTTAAGGCGGGCTGATGCCCGCGGCTTCACATGTGTTGTCATTTCTGTACGTTAAAAGTACTCTGTGTGCTATTCCAGGACCTACAATACCAATATACCAACATTTAATCAAAATTCCTTCAGCCGTCAAATATATTTTTATCGATTGCTCGGCTTCTACTCATCGAATTGAGATATAAAGTCCGCATCGCAATCGGTCCAGTAGTTATTATGTGATGCGCGAACAAACATACAGATAGACAAACAGACAAACATGCAAACAGACAGAGACGAATTTTTAGAATGTTATATTTTTGTTCAGTAGCTTATTTTATGTACCCTAGACCATTTATTTTTAAATTATCTTCTTTGTACAGACTTTTTCGTTCCTATTGCTTTATTATAAGTATAGATTTATAAGGCATATTAGTATGTTATATAAATGTAACGAAGCGGAATGGAATCCTTAACAATATTGCATTTAAAAGTCATTTACGTCAAAAGTGGTCAGTGGAACAATTAAGCACGCGAGCGACATAACGTTATCATAAATTATGCCAAAGCTCACAAACGAAGGCTTCATCATCATGTGAACGTCAAGGTTTTCCAACTTCTCGCCAACACTGACATTGTAAGAAGACTTAAACGGACAAAAATCTTTGAGTTAGTTTAGTGAAGTGATAGTGATAATGTAGTATTAATGAGTGCAAACTATATGAACACAAGAACAAAAGGACTTCCCCTTAAATAGAGACAATGAGAAAAGTATTTAATAATTTTCTAATGGAAAAAGGCACAGAGTGATTTTCTGAGGCAAAGTATGCGAGTTCGAATTTCGTTCATGATCCAAATTTTTCCATTAGAAATGTATTAGATATATTTACGCTAAGCAGGCGTTAACTGCTATAAAAAAAAAAACAAAAAAAAAATGAGAAAAGTGTTATTGGACACGTTCTTAGTATTTACTCTACCTAACAGCTTAGGTTAAAGTATAATTATTTATTAGTCTTTGTGCAGTGTAAGGAGAATAAAACCTTTTTCCGTTGGAGGCTTGAACTTTGATATTTGTAATGATACTTACTAACTTTTTGTATTGTTGTATAGTTTAATAAATATGAATCCTAGATTGTTATTTAAATGAGGTACAACAAGACCGTGGTACGTCATTAAAAAAAGAAGCAGAAAAAAGTGGAAGCCAAATGATATTCGTAAGACAAATAGAGAAGCTAGTATAGAAATTTACCAGCTAGCAGCAGATGAGGTTAATTTAAAAAGCAGCTTTCATTGTCGATTGATCTGAGATAAATACTATTTTTATTTTTATGATATAAAACATTTCTCTATTATAAAGCTTTTTATCACGTTTAAACAAATCATGTCTATAAACGTTTCAACTTATCTTGAAACAGCTTCTAGCTGTTTCAACCTACCTCGGTACTAGGAGAGTTGAAACACGGGGAGTTGGTGTGGTTTTTAAGGAATATATCTTAAAAAAGATTAAATAATACCATTTGAATCAAACAGTGTACAGAACTAGACATCTATAAAAATAAGTGCCACTGGTGTAGGACTTTATTAAGCTGAGTTATGCGTGGTAATGTAAAAATTGTGTCGTCTCATCTCAGTCTCTGAATTGTGTAGGAGTAAGTAGAGCTTCTGATTCTGGCTTTTCCTCGGTTGATCACATTCACGCTGTCAAGCAGCTGACGGAGAAGAGTTCAACCGACTCCTGTGTATGGCCTTCGTCTACTACGAGAAGACCTTCGAAAGTGTGAAACACGGCCGTGTTTGAGTCCGCTACGTGATTACAAATAGACATCGGGACCTCGAGAGCTGTACCAGTGGGCAACTATGCATGTTCGACTACATTTTTTGACTAACCCAATAGCCATAAAAAGGGGGAGGGGGGGGGGGGCTACAAGGGGACACCATATCACATAAACTCTTTAGTGCGGCTCTAGGAGAAGACATGATAAAGAGGCTCGCATGGGATACCAAAAGTATTAACGTGAATGGTGTCCACTTGTCGCATCTGATATTTGCAGATGACCTTATCATATTTGCCGAGACCCTGGAAGATCACCAAGACGTTTTACGACCTTAACAGTGCCTCTTTAGTGATGGGCCTGAGGATGAACATGTCCAAAACGAAAGTCATTACCAACATCTCCACCGTCACGAATCCTACCTTATAGTAGGAACCGGAAGGATGGATGTGGTGGATCATTATACGTATCTTAGACATAGTTTATCCATTAGCAAATAGCACCAAAATAAGGAGATATCCAGGCGAATACAGCTCGGTTGAGTGCATTTAGTAAACTGGACGACGTCCTCAAATCGAAGACCATTCCACAATGCATGCAAGTCCCGCCTCTATAAACAATATGTCCTACCTACCATATATGGTGCCAAGACATAGACGCTCTCAAAGGAATCTATGTACGGACTAGGAGCTAAAAGCCATGGATCGAGCCATGCGCGGCATCAAATTAAAATACCGCATTCTAATGTCGAAATCTGATGCCATGGCCAGGCGAGGTGATGACTGGTGGAGAAAGCCTTTGACCGAGTGGCAACCAAGAACTGGCAAAATGAAGGTCAGATGTCCACAGGCGCGATGGGTCAATGATCTCTTCAAGGTGATGGGAAAGACATGGATGAAGTTAACATTCAATTGAAAGGCGTGGCAACAGCAAAAGGAGGCCTATCCCTAGCAGTGGGTAGCGTATAGTGGATGTAAATGATGGTGATGGTGAGCATGGCTTGTGTTTATTGGTTAATTGTTGTCAATATCATTGTATAACTTTTCGACGGCCACCGCTTCGCTGCCGTACGGCGCGTGCTTGCGATGTTCAGGCTTAAAGAACCAAATGGCTCGCGAGGAGATAAATATGTACAAATAGACATTTCTACAAAAAAACAGGTGTTTCCGAAATATTTTGATAGAATAAATGGATCTTTCCTTCCTATTTTTACAATAATAAGACAAACGTAAAATCCCTAATTGTCTTTCGCGTTCCACGAGTGTCGATGGGCACATAAATTAATTATTTTCTTATTGTTTCAAAAATTTGTGAAACTTGAAGTGTTTGGTATTTAAAAAACCCTAATACGCAACAAAAACTTATAGTAACTCCGTTTAAAATTTGGCGTACGATCGTCTGAGCACAGTACTCGTTTTAAACCATCATCTGAACTCGTTTTAAACCATCTGAGATTGCCTAGATGCGTGTGACGACGGCATACGTGACCGTTTTTTGCCGTAATTATTAAGCTTTGCCCGCGTGCAAACTTTGCCTTAGGGATGAAATTTCAATACAACCTTCCTTAATGCACCTCTAGGATACACAAGGAACATTTCCTCCAAATTTCAAACCTCGTCCATCGGCTTAGGCTGTGCGTTGTCTGTCAATCAATCACTAGGTAGGTATCATAGATGATACACTACGAGTATGTCACGGTATTGGTTTATAGGTGTTTGTATAAGATAAATAAATAAGTCATAATTTTGTTTTCAATCATTTTACGTGACAAGCTGTTGCGCGTAGATAATACTAGTAAGACAAGTCTAATATAAGATCGGTTTGGAAGACGGAGCGTTAAAAGCTTTCGAAGAGGTGGACCGATGACCTGGTGAAAATCGAGGGGAGCCGCTAGATGCAAGTAGCGAGCAACCGCTTGTAATGACAAGATATGTTACTACAAAAAATCATAAGCCTCTCAGCTTGTGTTAAGCAGAAGATGTCTTCCTACCGATGAGTACGATGATGATAATAAGCGCATTAAAAGCGATTCTACTAGGTATGTAAAGGTTACTTACCTCTGCTACTTGGTATACTATCAAACAAATCACAAGCGCGCTTAACATCGTTTGATACATCAATATCAGCCGGAATATATATGAAACTGCCTCCATTACCCTTGAACAAAATATACAGTTATCCTGGAAATACAGATATGTGGAGAACGATTTTCGCCGATTCCAAAAAAGACTTGATCGATGAAGGGGAAATCGATAATATCCGCTCAACGGAAACCTTCAGTCAACGTCTGTTCATAAATATATCCTGAATTTGAGGCAAAATCTGACATGCTGTGCACATGCCATTTCCACCGAATATGTTTAGAACTACAATATTCTTAAGCTTGATAATCAAGAGGCAGCGGATCGTACTTACTTATAAACAGATATATGTGACCTGGCCACAATTCTTTTTATCCTCTTGTTAAGCTCCAGTTGTACAGCCACTCAGCGAGGGTCTTGCTTCGGCAGGCTCACTACGGTCACGTCCAATCCATCGAAAATAACTTCGAAGTCTAATATGATCATGTCCATTATGGCGTAGTAATGTAGTAAAAAATGGAGTAGTATGTAGACATAGACTGAAATATAATAAAATCCATATCCATACCAATATATAAAAGTTAAACGTTGTATGTTTGTTTGTTTGGGGGAGTTTCACATCTGTTAGGCTGGTCAGCATCTGTTGCAACTCTTGCAGCGACTCCGCCGTAGGGACAATACCGTCTGCGAATCTCAAGTGTGAGTGTACTCGCCGTTTATGTTGATGCCTATTCCAATCCAGTCCAATATCTTGAACATATCCTCCATTGCGTTGGTAAACAGTTTCGGGGATATGATATCCTCCTGTTGTTCAAAACGGTTCAGTAGTCTAAATGATATATAAACTGTTTACTGTATTCAGTAGGGTTTGAAGTGGAATTAGGTTTTTAATTTCATTTGTTCCCAGAAGTAAGGAAAAGCCTATGTCCACAGCTGGACATAGGCTTCTCCTTGCCTATGCATATTATATATATTGCCTAATGCGCGCCACTGAACCTGAGCTTCGGTTCTTCTCATATAATTGCTACCAGCTAATTTGCGTAAATCGTCCCACGTATCGTCCATCATCGTTGCGTAGGGCGTCCCACACTACGTCTCCGCTCAAGAACTCATCTACCCCACCGGTTATCGGTTAGTAATTGTTGCAGACTCTCGCGTAGGTGCGGGGTCCCAGTTGCAGAGAAAATGAGACTTGGTTGAGCTCAGGATAGGAGGATGAAACGAAAACGCACTTTTTGACACTTAAGTTGGTATATTCTTCACAATTTGTAAACAAGGGTAGTACAGAATTCAGTTTTAGTGGTCCCGGTTATAAATGTTGGCATTCGGAGCCTTAACAGAACTTCGTGGTGCTACTAATTGGTCACTTTATAGGAGAGCTTCTTGTTTTCAACAGCTACAGTGAACGGGAACTTGACGAATGCACGATAATTTTTGGAAGTATGGGCTTATATAGTTGGCCCGAAACAAGCGAAGCTCTCCTATTGGGCGATTTATTCTACTTTATTCATGACATAAGTTAGTCCCTTTGTTGACCCTTTGTACCCTTTACAAAGCGCGGCTTTCCTGAGCCAACATGTACCAAAGCCCATGCATCCACAGAGAGTTTCAGTCTCTCTGTGTCTGCATATTCATAGTTATTTCCTAAAGAGGAACGTGGCCATCCCGTATGCTGTAGATGTCATACGCGATGGCACGTAGATGCTACACTACGTTTTCCTATTTCCTAGGCCCATACGAAATAAGATTTATCTCGCTTATGCGTTAACTTGCTTACGTGCTGAAAAGCGCAAATTTCAAACCTCGTTCATCGCTGTGGCTATTGGCTTAGGCTGTGCGTTGTGTGTCAATCAATCACTAGGTAGGTATCATAGATGATACACTACGAGTATGTCACGGTATTGGTTTATAGGTGTTTGTATAAGATAAATAAATAAGTCATAATTTTGTTTTCGGTCATTTTACGTGACAAGCTGTTGCGCGTAGATAATACTAGTAAGACAAGTCTAATATAAGATCGGTTTGGAAGACGGAGCGTTAAAAGCTTTCGAAGAGGTGGACCGATGACCTGGTGAAAATCGAGGGGAGCCGCTAGATGCAAGTAGCGAGCAACCGCTTGTAATGACAAGATATGTTACTACAAAAAATCATAAGCCTCTCAGCTTGTGTTAAGCAGAAGATGTCTTCCTACCGATGAGTACGATGATGATTGATGAGAAGTGTTTGCAATACCCATGCCTATGCAACTGTGTTCCTACTTTCTGATTATTGCGTTTAACTCTTTAATAACTTAATATCTAAGATTCGATACATGACTACCCTGCGTATACATACATATACCTATCCTTAGAACTAAATAGTTCGGTTGTTATTGCGCTCGTTAACAGTAATACCCTTACGTAAGTAAATAGTAAGAAATAAAATGTAATAAAAAAGAACGACTTCGTATAGTTTGTAATGGGCGACTCTGGAGGGTTCGAACCTCGAGTGCTTACTGTACATTAATCTACGCCCCCTGCGTCTTGAGTACTCCTATAAGGGCAAGAATCTTGTCTAGCTGTCGTTGGAGGTTAGTAGCTAAAGACTTTTGGGTTCTGAATTAGTTATAAAGTATTTTATACATTAGATGGATCATTTATTTATATAAAGCTTATAATCTAATGTACATGATTTATGAGTACGTCGGAGGGTTAAGAACGAGCCTATAACCTAGCTAAATCTGTGAGTTTACTGGTTGAGAAGGAATCGTTATCGAGCTACGTATAGTTTTGATAGGTTCACCTATGTGCTGCCCGGAACCCCCAAGCTGCACAAACGTGTTCTTTCCTATGTCCCTCAAACTCGTCCGGGAGTTTTTCCTACGAGAGGTTCTGGCCAATGCCCTGATTGGGGAGGGTGCACGATGTGCTGCCCGGAATCCCCAAGCCGCACAAGGTGTTCCGCCTGGAATCTAAACTCTCTGAGAGTTTCCTGCCTTGAGTCATGGAGGAGAGCGTCTGTGCTGCCCGGTTCCCCAAGCTGCACTGGACGGGTCTCCCCTTGAAGAGTTTTCCCTATCAGCTCTAAAGTATTCGCTTGTGCTGCCCTGAACCTCAAGCCGTACTTAGGCGAGTCCTTCAGAGTGAGCTGACTAGTTAGGATGTGGTAGAACAGAATGCTGCCTGGTACCCTAAGCCACACGTCTATTCCTCGCTTTGGCACCTCACAAGTGCCTCTGGTCGTTTTTTTAAATATATTTTTTAGAATGGATATATGCTGTTGGTCTATAACTGACCTCTACGGCGTCACCGGACGGAGCGGGGCGGGTGCGAAAGCGCTCCGCCGCAATGCGTGGCGCAAAAGGCGCACGCCAAAGTTAAGTTTTGGCCACTTGCTCAAGGGCACCCAGGGCCAGTTGCCATTGATTACGGGGGTCTGACTAAACTCCCCTGGATTGCTACTGTTAGGTAGTGATCGAGGGGGGCCTGATGAGACGGCTGGAGCCCTTTGAATTATTTGCATATCTGAACATAGATTCTGAATACACCTTCGAGAAGAATCGGCAAGAAACTCTACTTTAATTACGGGACTTTCGACCTCGCCGGCGAGGTCGGTGTTTGTGTCTAATTGTGTTGAAAGATGGTGAGGACGGATTGGACGAACCTATCGGACGATGAAATCCATGCCGCAGTGCAGGTAGCGATTTCATCGTCCGGATCGATCAAGATTTCTCTAGGCTGTCTACGGAAGGGTCGCTCTAGGTCATCTACGGAGGGGTCGCCCCTGATTGTAGCCGCGTTGGGACGTATATACCAGTCGTCACTGGGTGGGGACGGTGCACGTGGGGATGCGGCCGCGTGTCGTAGTAACTCTGCATCTTCTGTTACCTCGTTGTCAAGTGCCCACCGCGTGATCGCGTGGCCGGTGCTCGCATATTTGTGTTGACGAAATGCTTCGTTACAAGTTTAAATAAAAAATAAATAACTAATTATATAAAGGTCTCTGCTAGGTTAGTACTTTATTGGCCGCATCTTCGCACAAACCCCTAAACATATTGGGCGACGGAGTTGTGGTCACACCGTTTTGTCACACTAGTGTGACCACGAGGAATTAGTTGCATTATCTCTTTCTTTTGAATTATCTTATTGAATCGGATCGGATATCGGAGTCGGATATATATATATTTTCACCTCACAAGCTCGGAAGGATTCTGTTTGTCATTCGAAATCTGAGTGCAAAAGTGCATTTTATCCGCTAGCGTGGAAAGCTTTTTTCAAATTCGAACCTTTCTATTCAATAATTTTCTATCCACCAGTCTACTGAAAATACATCAATACTTGTCTTGATTTATTATACTAGTTTTTCCGCCCACGACTACGTCCACGAGGGCTACTGTTTACCGCGAAAAAAAGACCCTATGTTGCATGCAAATGTAGGTATAGCACCAATGCTCTTGAAGTTTTTTGACAGATTTGTTATTTCGTTTCCATGGCAACCGTTCCTTACAGCGAGTTATCAACATTTTCCTGTTCCCGTGAAAACTTATAATTTTCCGGTTAAAAAGTATGTTTTATTCTAGGGTATAGCTATCTCCATTCCAAATTTCATCAAAATTCGCCCAGCCGTTATTGCATGAAAGCTCTTGGGGAGCTTTCATGCAATAACGCTTTGTTGCTTTGCATGCTTTGTTTGATTGTTTGCATGAAAGCTCCCCAAGAGCTTTCATGCAAACAATCAAACAAACAAACAAACAGACAACGTTTCACTTTTATATATTGATATGGATTATTATTATTATACGTTATTTATTTGATAATCTTAAATTCTTTTACAATATTTCTATGAAAATACAAATAAATAATTTAAAAAAACTTAAACCTAGGGTACCACCTGTAGCAGACCAGGACCCAAACTATCGGTGGCTAGGGCTTCAGAGTATGGAACCTCTTCAAGGAAGGCGCCGTGTCAAGGAGTACTGCCTTCTGCATCTGACCCTTAATCCAACCGTCTAGCAAGAGCCTCTTAAAATGAAAGTCGAGGCTCTTTGCTCGACCTACATCTTAAGAGGCTATTCGCCGAAACAACTATCGGGACAATGAGCGTCGAGTCAACATTCCACATGTCGGTCAACTAACCCTGCGTTCGAGATGATGATTTGGCATTGTGGGCGGTTTCGAAATGTACATTTTTAACAAGCCGATTTCTTTGAACATTTTCAACACCTTTGTCATTTTTGCAAGCAAAGCCAACGAGCCTTTCATTTGATACCTAACACGGTATACTTATTTTTTTATTTCCTGTCTTTTGTCATATTCAATTTAATCTGACGTCACATAGCCCAGCGGACGATCAAGACGCTTCCAACGATACCTCATAATTATGTTGAATTCCGATAAGTTGTTTAGAAGTTAAGGAACACATGAACATACATACATGCCGGTCAAAATCATAACCCTCCTTTTGCTTCGCCGTAGTCAGGTAATGTGCTGCTAATAATGATGAAGTATTCGTCAGTTTAGATCTATCCAAACCAAATTCCACCATCAAGCCTCCGCAACAAAAACAAGTTCCAAGTAAATCTGAGTGGAAACTGCGAAGTGACTGGCAAAGTCGGCAGTCTTGGCAAATTTAGTGTAGGTAAAGCACTGATCTATATGGATTGAATAGACGACGTTTTAGAATCAAGCATAATCATATCGAGTGTGATTACATTGATTTTGTTCCCGAAAATATCAAAGTCATGGCATAATTTGTAATTTAATTTGTAGGCTGAACACATCTGGTGCAACGGAAGAGTTTGAACCATAATTAGTACGGCATGAGGAGAAATAGCTTTGTTTTTGCTGTGCCGCCTCGGCTTTTAGAACGTGGCACTTAAAGTTTTAACTTTTCCAACGAATTCAGACAATCAATGTTACCTTTTATTATTTACTTATTTATTTAATAATTTATGCACAAAAACAGTGTACAGAGAAGGACTTAATGCCACCAATGATGTTTTAAAGTAGATACGTTGTACCCCGCTCTGCGTGGGAAAGTAAACACAAGCTAATCAGCCTGTGCTACTTAGTCCCAAACAGAGTGGCAACGACGCAACACGTAAATACACGCGACTTTCGAAACATGAAAAATTTATCAAAAATTCCATCTTGTGTGTTTGGAAAGCGCACTACATACACTGGGACGACTGTGAAAGGCAGGAAGGATGTGTCTTTTAATTTTAAAGTACTGTTTACGATATTGTAAATGGAAAATAATAATTTTAATTTTACTCTAAATCAACTGTTGCAATGTTGCCGCTTCGCCTCCTACACGAACGAGACAAGTAGCGAGTTACGTGTAAGAGTGACAGAGAGAACGCGATAATAGCGCACAGCGTTGTTCGTAATGATGCTAGGGGATGTTGGGGCTTACCAACGGCTGACGATCATCAGTCGGGGAGTCTAACGCAGTTGCAACCCTATTAGTATTGGATTAGGATAGAGTATTGTATTTTTGTTACATATTTTTGAAAACAGCTTGAAACGAGCGATTTTATTGGATAATAAAATGGTTCGGTCCTAGCGAGTTCATCAACCGCGTAGTGAGTTTTTATTTGTTTTGTTTTTAGTGATTTATAGCTTGTATTTTGTGTTATTACGTCTAATAATACTGTAAGGAACATATTCAAATAATGTTGTGTTTAGTGTCCCGTGAGTGACGATTGTCACAAAGTGCTTCAAAGTGCCTTTCGTCACTTTTGGCGGAAAAGTGTAAACGTGAGTATATATTTGATAGTTTAATAGTATATTTTTCGATGTTCTTTATTGTTTTATCTATAAAATGAGCTAAACTGTAGTTGCTATATCGTCGATTTTGGTGGGAAGTGGGAAGAGGTGGAGGGGGTAGGAGGGTGAGGTAGGAACTCCCCAATGAAGGAAAAGTTGCGCAGCCTCTCTATTTCTGAGTTTTTTTCCATCCTTACTTTCTAATTTACTTCTGATGACATTGATTTAATGTGAGGGGTGGATGGGGGTGGTGGAGGGCTACCTCCTGCTAGCCCTCCCCTCCCCGCGGAGTCCCTAAGTTTATAAGAGATATTTCAGTTTTAAGTTTATTAAAAATCGCCCAAAGACTAGAGTAGGTTAGGTTAGAACATGACTACACATCGCGCGAGCTGAGCGAGCAAAGCGAGCTTGCTGCGGCAGCGGCCGGCAAGTGCCAAAGTTAATTAACAGGTGTTTGGTCACCGAAGGCCGATTTTTAATAAATTTAAAGCTGAAATATCTCATAAACTAAGCATCTCCACGGGGGGGACAGAGGTACCAGGGGGTAGACCTCTACCCCCCACCTTTAATCAAGGGCATCAGAAGTAAGGATGGAAAAAAATAATAAAAAAACTTGGAAAGGGTGGAGCTGCGCAACTTTTCCTTCAAAGGGGGGGTTCTTACATCCCTCCCCCTACTCCCTCTGCCCCTCCCCCCCAAAATCGACGATATAGCAACTACATTCCTGCCATAAAATGGTATATAACATAATGTAATTTATTCTCTATGCAATTCACAAAAAAAAGCTTTACGCGCGTGTCACATGTGTCCGACGAACATACGGGTATTCTCCGGGATATATAGAACTATTATAGGCGTGCTCCCTTCTTTGTGATGTAGTCAATATGTTCACGAAAGTTCAATGTTGAGTCAACTATTGTACCCAAATCGCGCATGCTCCGCTAATTGTTGGGTTGTTAATAAAATAACTTGCTGGTGTGGGATAACGCTTTCTTAAAGATCCATGTGAAAAAAAATTTTTAGTATTTAGGGACTTGTTGTTATGGGCACACCAATTTCGAATGTTGTCCTTAGTCACGCTGCAACGACATGATATCTTCGTGATCGCGAATTTCCCTGTATAGTTGTAGATCGTCCGCAAACATTTGGTACCTGGATTTTATTTCTGAGCATAAATTAACAAACACCAGAAAAAATAAGGGGGCAAGATGGGAGCCTTGATGCACTCCAGACGAAATCATAAATGGTACTGATTTAAAGCCTCTTATCTTGATTAGTTGGAACCTATTTTGAAAGTATGATTCACACCACCTGAGCAAGGAGCCGCAGATACCAGCATGACCCAGTTTCTATATAAGCAAGCTATGGTTGACTGTGATGTAGTCAACCATAGCTTACTAGAGTTTGTAGAAATCTGTGTAAATAACATGGACTTCGTGCTTCCTTTCCAAGGCTCCAGAAAATGATGCTGACCAGGATCGAATAACGGTTTTAAATTAAGGATAATGGTATTGAAGGATAATGTAAGAAAAAATATTGTTATTTTTAAGTATTTTGTATTTATTGATTAGCTTGAAATATGTGTTTGAAAAAAAGCTTATCCAAACTTAGGTGCAAGTTTAGTTAAAAATAAATTGACATTAGTTTATAAAATAAGTAAAAGCACGCGTGTGAAGTTAGCATGATCACCGGCTCCATCAACAAACCTTCGTCACCTGTGTAGAGTAATGAGTAGGACCTATCA
This sequence comes from Alsophila aescularia, assembly GCA_946251855.1. NCBI lineage: Eukaryota > Metazoa > Arthropoda > Insecta > Lepidoptera > Geometridae > Alsophila > Alsophila aescularia. The sequence continues at coordinate 11,175,600 of OX276375.1, read as the reverse complement.
GAACAAGTCAAATGAGCCGAAACTATGAAGATGGCTGTAATAAGCCATTGAAGCGATCCACCAACAGAACAGCTTGATGGTACCAAAGTTTTATATCACTACGAAAGTAAGAAGTGAATTCTAAGATTTCCTTATAAATAAAGTTATAGGCCCGTAAAGCTAACAAAATAAAAGCTTGACTGTTGCTTGTACATGTGAGTCCAAGTACAAGCAACAGTCAAACCGTTTGTGTATGTAGTTATCTACATAATTGGTGTGAAAATATTTTGCTCGTGTGAAATATCTGAATTATTTACTAATTTTGGCTATTTGCTGTTCTTTTTGCTGATTGTCGCAATATGTTGAAATATGAATAAGATGTACTCATTATCTGAAACAATTGAGGAATAGTAAATTAGAAATTAACAAATATGAAGAGACAAGCAAGTCCTTCGGCTGTAACTTTGCCCCAATGACAAAACCATAAGTATACCTACAGGTTGAATGGGGAAAAATGGGCATGCACCCTCGCACTCTCTCTCTCACACATACACACACACCCTCACACACATGCACACACAGACACACACACACACAGACACATGCGCACACACACATACAAAACATCAACACAGTTAAGTACAAAAAATGACCAGAATGTTTTTGTGAAAACCAACAAAAAATGCAAAAATTTATGAAAGGCCGGGGGTTTATTTTAAAAAAAATATACTTTTTTGGTAGTTTTAAGTATAATATATGTATCCCTTTGAAGAGAGAAACACACAGATTCGATTATAAATGCGAGATTATATTTAAATCGATTTAAATCTGTCAAACGGTTAAAGTTAACTTCCATGTTTTTTTTTGGTTGCTTTAGTGACCAAGGGGAATTCACCGTCGTAGAATTTGGTCGTTACAGCGCCAAAGGGGATTGAGTGGCTAATAATTTTCTACTTTTTTAATAAGCAGGCGTTAATTCTAAAATTATATAAACAATAATATTATTATTATTACTGGAATTGAATTTGTATAATTAAATTTTATTTTGTGCATGAGATTATAATACAATTTTATGATATAATATTCTATTATTATTATGTTGCTTGGTTCTACATACAATATTAGTTAATTATTATAATCTATATCTATACTTATAATAAAACTGTAACGGGTCCAATTCTGTACATTGAAGATATTTTGAAATTTTCTTTTGGAGGATACTCTATATTCGATACTGAAGCCAAAACTGTTTTTTTTTTTCATTTTTGTCTGTCTGTGTGTATCTTGGCTAGGCATCACGCTGAAACTACTGAATGAATTTAAATGAAACTTGGTATAATTTGAGTTCATACTACGAGGTAGGTTATAGGATACTTTTAGGTAGGTTATAGGAGTTCCCGCAGGATAGGCGTTGAAAGTTATTTAAAAGAACACGTATCACGCCGAAACTACTGGACGGATTTTGTTGCAACTTAGCACAGTCATAGTTTATAAGATGGGTATAAATTAAGGATAATTTTCATCCCGAAAAAATAAAGAGTTCCTGCGGGATAATGTCCCAAATTCTGTAAATTGAAGATATTGTGTAATTTTGTTTGGAGGCCGTTCTATATTCAATATAAGAGACAAAACTGTATTTTGTATTTTTGTCTATCTGTCCGTTTGTCCGTCTGTCTGTATGTACCTTGGCAGCGCATCACGCCAAAAATACTCACTGAATTCGAATGAAATTTGGTATTATTTGAGTTCATACTTCGAGGAGGAGGAGGACATTGGATACTTTTCATCCCGAAAAATGAAAGAGTTCCTGCAGGATAGGAGTGGAAAATTATTTAAAATAACACGTAGCACGCTGAAACTATTAGACGGATGTTGATGCAACTTGGCACAGACATAGTTTATAAGATGGGTGAATATTATGGATACTTTTTGTCCCAAAAAAATAAAGGGTTCCTGCGGGATATGGGTCCAAATTCTGTACATTAAAGATATAGTAAAATATTTTTATTGGAGTTCTCTCTATGTTCTATAATGAAGCCTAAACTGTATGTTTTTTCATTTTTGTATGTATGTCTGTCTGTCTGTATTTGTTAAAACAGTACCACACTACCATGTCTACGGGATCACGCCTAACAAGTACTACTGATATTGAGCAGGTGGTAGTACAATTAACAGACAGTCTCACCAAAAGCTATGAGGAAGCCTGCCCCCTCTCCCCACCATACGTAAGTAAAGCTGGTAGTCATGGTTGGGGTAAAGATTTGGAAACTGAAAGCGAAGGTTCGTAAATTATTTAATAGAGCCATGAACACATACCATGATGAGGACTGGGAGCAATATAGAAAGGCGCGGGTGGCGTACAAAAAACTACTTCGTTCCAAAGGTCGTTAGTCATGGAAAAAATATAGTACAAACATAGAAACGAATACGCAGGCAAATAGGGTCAGGAAAATTCTAGCAGCTGACTCTAAGCGCGATATCGGTTCTTTAAAAAAACTAGACAACACTTATACTAAAACAGAAACAGAAACAAATAGCCTACTTTTACAGACACATTTCCCAGGATGCCAAATCACTGATACCATTACATGGTTTGACATTGAAGAGGCTATACCTGACGACGCGACGCGGATTGGGATGTTGCGAAGTCAGTAGTAAGTCGGGAAAGAATTAGTTGGGCTATAAGTACATTCTTACCTTACAAAACAGCTGGGCTGGACGGTATCTTTCCGGGACTCCTCCAATGGGGAGAGGGACATATAAACAATACACTGGATATAATCTTCAGGGCGTGTTTATCCTATCGGTACATTCCTTTAGGCTGGAGAGAGTCAGAGTATTGTTTATTCCCAAACCAGGAAAGAGTGACTACACAGACCCTAAATCTTATAGACCGATAAGTCTTACATCCTTCCTCCTTAAAACCTTGGAAAGACTTTGTGATCGGTACTTTAGAGATAGCATTCTAACTATATCACCATTACACCCACAACAACACGCATATAGTTCGGGTAAATCAACAGAATCAGCTTTACACAAAGTGATAAACACAATAGAACAAGATTTAAAAAACAAAACGTTGTGCCTGGGCGCTTTCATCGATACTGAAGGTGCTTTTGACAGAACTAACTTTAGAAGCATAAACGCAGCGCTAAGGAAGCATGGTGTTGAGTCGACATTGGTTGATTGGGTCATAAACATGTTAAAGCTAAGGGCGGTTAGGGTCGACCTAGGTGGAACCATTAGAGGGGTGGTGGCAAGAGGGTGTCCTCAAGGGACTCCCCCTTGAGGGCACCCTCAAGGGGGAGTCCCTTGTCCCCCCAATGTCACCCCTACTATGGAACATGGTGGTAAATGAACTAATTACAAAGCTTAACAACCGACGCTTCTTCACAGTTGGCTATGCGAACGATCTGACTATCCTTGTATCAGGACACTTTGCTAGCGTATCATATGATATCTATCGTTATTCCTTAACTGATGAGGTAAAGTACCTGGGTATCATCTTAGATAGCAAATTGAACTGGGCTAGACACCTAGAAAACAAAATTAAGAAAGCAACCATATCTTTCTGGCAATGTCTGAAAATGATAGGTAAAACATGGGGCTTGAGTCCAAAAATAACACTATGGTTATACAATACTGTGATTAGGCCTTCTATAACATATGGTTCACTTGTTTGGTGGCCAAGGACTAAACAGGTATCTACCATAAATAAACTACAGTCCTTCCAGAGGTTGGCTTGTGTAGCAGTGACTGGTTGCATGAGAACAGCACCCACTGCTGCACTAGAGGCACTGCTGGGTATGCCACCGCTGCAGTTGCACATCCAGCAGGAGGCTGCTGCGTCTGCATACAGACTCAAAGCACTCAATCTCTGGGATCAAAATAGTCAAACATTCCACACTAACATCATACGGTATTATGCGGAGGGTAACCCGGGTAACTCTCCATTTATGATAGGGTACCAAAACAACATATTTTCAATAAACACTACAAGATACAACTACAAGAGGAACCAAGTGATAGGTCAAATACTCACGAAGTAAGAATCTACACAGATGGTTCCAAAATGGAAACTGGGACGGGAGCGGGTACGTTCTCGGACGATTTGAACATGCATATAGTAGCAGCACTGGGTACTCAGAACTCTATTTTCCAAGCGGAATGTGTGGGTATAATCCAGGCAGCAACAGCGATACTGAGCAGGAAGGTAACTGACTCTAAAATCAGAATACTCTCTGACAGCGCCGCAGTCCTTATAGCACTTCAAAGGTATGAACATTCTTCGGGGCTATGTCACAGTCAGTCACAGTCAACTATGTCAGTGTCACCATCTTCTGGAGGAGGTCAGTAGACATAATTACCTTACTCTCCAATGGATAAAGGGACACAGCGGATCCAGAGGGAACGATGCAGCTGATGAACTGGCAAGGAGAGGCTCGGGCATGCGCCCTGTTGGGCCAGAGCCAATGATCCCTTTGCCTTTCAGTCAAATTCGAGCCTGGATCCGTCAAAGGACACATAAACTACATCAAGAACTATGGGCAAGTATAAAGGATTGTAGACAGTCAAGGGAGGTTTTCCCGGAGTTAAATCCGAGATACTCCCGAAAACTACTGAACCTTAAACGGGACAGTCTCCGACAAGTGGTGGGAATTGTAACTGGTCATTGCCGTCTTAACAAACACCTTCACAGATTAGGTGTCACAGACAGCCCCTTGTGCAGAGGATGCATGGGGGCAGAAGATACGGCCATGCATGTACTCCTTGAGTGCGAAAGCGTGGCGATACAAAGGGAACAGTTCCTGGAAACAAATTCCACCCTGAGGGAAGCCTGCGCCGGAATTCGCAAGCTGCTGGCCTTCCTGAGGGACATCGGGTGGCTGAATTAGCTGTCGTCGCCCGTTTCACGCAAAAAGGGCCGCGCACCAAGAACCTGTGTGTCTGTATCTTGTGCGTACTTCACGCCAATTACTGGATGAATTAAAATGAAACTTGGTATGATTTGAGTTCATACTACGAGGTTGGACATTGGCAACTTTTCATCCCGAAAAATATATTTCCGCAATATATGGGTTGAAAGTTAATAAAAAGAACACGTATCACGTTGATACTACTAGACGGATTTTTTGATGCAAATTGACACGGTCATATATATATATATATATTATTATATATATTATTTATCTTCTTTTTATTGCTTTATTATAAGTATATATATATATATATATACTTATAATAAAGCAATAAAAAGAAGATAAATAAAAAAAATCTCTTTGGTGCTTAAAAAGGGTATTAACACGTTTTTTTTAATCTCTGTCTGTTTGTCTGTATGTTTGTTTGTTCACGCATCACGTAAAAACTATTAGACCGATTGCAATGCGGTTTTCATTGTTAGATAGCTTAGGGTTTGATTTAAAAACTGGTGTAATTGGTATCTCAATCTGGTGAGTTAGAAGCCGAGCATATAAAAGTATTTTTCACGGCTAAAGAAATGTTAATCAAATGTTGGTATATTGGTCCTGGAATAGCACATTATGGTACATTGAACCTAAAGAAAAGACCACGCGTGCGAAGCCGCGGGTACAGCTAGTGTATAATAAATAAAAAATTGTAGCTAATTTATAACATGATATATTTTTAGAATACTGTTATTATCACACTAATCACACTAATATTATAAATGCGAAAGTTTGTATGTTTGTGTGTTTGTGTGTGAGTGTGTGTGTGTATGTGTGTGTGTGTGTGTGTGTGTGTGTGTTTGTTGCTCCTTCACGCTCGAATGGCTGAACGAATTTGAATGAAATACGATAGCTTATAATATCTTGGATTAACACATGAAATAGGGGAAAAAATAAGTATCGTTTTCTTTAAGACTTGAAAAAAAAAACAAAACAAAAAATGTATTTCTAAGTACCAGGAGAGCATAACACTTAAGAAGTTGGATATACAAAATTGACAAATAAAGTTATTAGAAGTGAGTATACCTCCCCATGAACATTAAATGGTGGATTATATTTAAAAAAGTATTGCTAAGTACCAGGAGAACAGAATCACTTAGGATGTTGGAGATGTAACAGTAAAAAATAAAGTTAAAAAAGCAGCAGAAAAACTTAAAAAATTGGAGATACAAAATTGACAATTATAGTTATTAAAAGTGAGTATACTTATCTCCCCATGAACATGAAATGGTGTGATTATATTTAAAAAAAAACTAAGAACCAGGAGAGCAGAAACATTTAAGAATTTGGAGATATAGCATCTATATATATAACAGAAAGCCAGAAATTCGTGTTACACTATATATAACTCAAGAACTCTTGGACAGATTTTTAATATCTTTGATTTTTTGAATTTGTATCCGTCCCGAATAGATAATAAATATAGATGCAAAAAGGAGGGAATTTTTAAGATTAATTTTCTAAACTTGTGGGAGTGGCAAAGTTTGACCGCGGGCGAAGCTGCGGGGGCGCAGCTAGTATATTATATGCATGACTTTATACATATTTATCAGCCTAACTGGATTAAATTAGTGATCAATTATTATAGTTAACAACACGTGTTGCGCGCTACCTCCTAGGTTAACCGATGTCCACGGGCTCCAAGATACAAGCCTGGCCAGTTTGGAGCCCGCTGCACAGGCTAACTGTAGTAAAACTTTATGGTCAACTATATATATACATATTCTGTGCTATTGGGCTAATAATAATATACATATATATATATATATATATATATATATATATATATATGTATTATTATTAGCCCATGAATCGAAATTGTTTATTTTTGTACAGTTACTTAAGTATTCATTCGTATAAGATGGTCAATAAAAGTTTTTTGTGAATTTGGTCGCTACAGCGCCAAAGGGGATTGAGCGGCTAACCGATGTCCACGGGCTCCAGGATACAATCCTGGCCAGTTTGGAGACCGCTGCACAGGCTAATAATAATAATAACATATTTATATATATATATATATATATATATGTTATTACTATTATTATTATTATTATTAGCCCATGAATCGGAATTGTTTATTTTTGTACAGTTACAGTATTAATTCGTATAAGATGGATAAAAGATTTTTGTGTATAACAATTACCTAACTTATTTTTTTCATTGTTGCGGCTCCGTATAACAAGCTATTACGCCTTTATTCGTCTATAATTTACGATGTTATGGCATTGGTAATATTATCCTTTGAGTTTACTTTTTAAATTCAATTTTATGGACGTAAAAAATAAAACGTTACTTTTACATTGTTTAAGACAAATCAGTAAAACAAAGTTAATCATGAGAATACATGTTTACTGGTTTATTTACCCGACTACAGCAAAGCAAGGGAAGGGTAATGAGTTAAACAGTCTATGTATGCATGTATTTATGTATGTGGTAACGGTAACGGTTGTCTGGAAGAAATCTCTTTAAGCGATAAGACCACCCATTGTACTCTATTTAAATTAAATTTCTATTCATGTGTATGATTGATTTGGTGTGCAATAAATCTTTCTATCTATCTATGTGGGTATGTGGATGTTCCACCATAGCGTCATATCTATCTATGTGGGTATGTGGATGTTCCACCATAGCGTCATATCTATCTATGTGGGTATGTGGATGTTCCACCATAGCGTCATATCTATCTATGTGGGTATGTGGATGTTCCACCATAGCGTCATATCTATTGGGTATTATCAGGTATTCTGTGCTATTGGTTCTATTTTGACAAGCGAGGTGTCAATCGATTTGCCTTCAGGTATAGTGTTAAGGGCTTTTTTTTACCCGTCTACTGCTAGGCAAAGTAAGGGTTATGTGTTCAAACTAAAATCTTGGTCCGATTTTGACAAGCGAGGTATCAATCGATTTGATCGATCGAATCGGTTAGATTTTGTCGTATTTTTTTTGTCTTCCCGTGTATAGTGTCATAGGCTGTTAATTTTACCCAACTACGGCAAGGCAAAGGAAGGGTTATGAAACAAATAACTTGGTGCGATTCTGACAAGCGAGGTATCAATCAATTTGTCTTCATCGCAAGAGTGTCATAGGCTATATTTAACCCAACCGAAGTTAACATTATCAACACAATATACCATGGTATATTGTGTTGATAATGTTATATTTAATGTTTATGTTATGTTTTATGTTCGTTTAATGTTTTTTTTTGTATATGTCGGGACCAAATTCTGATAAAAAATTACAGGTGAAGATGAAACGTATAAATAAATTAAAGTATAAATACTTAGTGATTATTTGTTATAATTTGAGTTATTTTATCTGGTTTTATTCATATTAAAATACACTAAACCATATAAAAAATTACGTATGAAATTACCGCTATATTAGGTTGTAAGTACAATAACCAGATTTAAAAACTGGTTGTTCGTCCCGGACTGCGACAGAGCAGACCGGGACTAAACACTAGTAGTTGAAGTATCAGTACCATCCTGTGTAGGTACCTACCGTAGTAAACGTCTCGAGCTGAACCACGGGCTGGCCTGTAAATTTGATGGTGATGGGCATCTGCGCGCGCATTATTATTAGGACGATGTCCGCGCGGACCATGCGGCCGAATGGCGTCTCGTGCCACCCGCAGCTCCAGCAAGCATCGCCTACAGCAAAACCCTGGAATACGGAATATTACATTGTTAGTTAGAACCTTCATATAGTTTCTGTCTGTGAGAAGACTTAAGCTCTGATACAGATAGTCGAACCATGCGGGTCTGATGTACGAACCTGTTAAAAAGCCGTAGCTTGAATTCTGACTGAAACTGCCATTAAACATTGTCGCATAATTCTTAACCAAGGAGGAGGTTCAGTTCAAGTCCATCCACTAATTAAAGGGATGTGGATAATAGGCTGAATGGTTAAAAACAGTAAGGTATTTAAAATTCCCAAAAATAATATATGTTTGGTGACGACCCTAAATGTTAGTTAACTATCTTATCACGTCGCACCAAAAAGAAGGTAAGTATGTACATACTGCTCCATGTGCGGGCTTAGGCCAACCTAAGCCCGCACATGGAGCAGTATGTACATACTCGGCCTCTCTCGGCCTCCTCTTGCCTCTTCTCGCCAGGCGCTGGGGGAAATACCTGGTTGAGTAGAGGGATAATTCTCATCGAAGCTCAATTTTGATGGTCACACAGTTATATTTCCTTAGTTAGCGGTATAAGATACAAAACAGAAGTTTTGAACTGGAGCCATACTGAGCCTTGTAGCGGAATGACGAAATTTGGTAGCGGTCTATAAATAGATGTATTATTACTTTAAATTTAACACAACTTTGGACCCATAGGCTGCAGGAAACTTTTATTTTTTTGGGATAAAAAGTATTCAACATTTTAACACATTGAAACTACTGGACAGACTTGTAACTTGGCACAGTCAACATTTATTAGCTTGATACGTGTACTTTTAAATAACTTTTTACCCCTATCCTGCGGGAAACATTGATTTTTCCTGGATAAAAAGTATCCTGAATGTTACTCCAATAAGTATATTAGCTATGATTCTGCCAAATTGCATCAAAATCCGTCAGGTAGTTTCAGTGCGATGCGTGTTCAAAGAGACAGACAGATAGATAGACAGAAAGACAGACAAACAGACAGTCAGACAAAAAAAAAAAAAAAAACCTTTTTGTACTCCATATCGATTTTGAAGTTTATCCAAATTAAAATTTTCAAAAAATATTTAATGTGCAGATTTAGCCCAGTTACAGTTTTATTATAGTATAGATGGACGATACATAGATTATAAGTATAGATCATCTACATCTACACTAATATTATAAAGAGGAAAGATTTGCTTGTTTGTTTGTTTGTAATGGATAAACTCAAAAAATAAAGACCCGATTTAAAAAAATCTTTCACGTAAAGAAAGCTAAATTATCAGCGAGTAACACTAACAGGGTTTTCTTTTTCAAAAAAATTGAGTTCCCTTCGAAAATTGCAATAATGAAACCTGAGGTATTAATTTTTGCAAAAAATCTCGATGACTTTGTATCACAAACCAAAGTGTATACAAATACTACGTAAGATCAGAAACTAAGAAGGAGATACGGGTCTTTGTATACGGAACGTTGCCATGGAAACAAAAAATATCTATTAATCTTTGCTATTTTTATTTGAAATGCTCTATGCTCTATGCGAATGTTTTTGTATAAAAAATTTTTAAACAGTTCAATTTTCTTTTAACAATTTTGTTTTTGACTCAGACGGTTCAATTGGAATTAAAATTTTGTAATTATTAATGAACCCCCTGGTTGGGGGACCAATTGAAGTAGCGAGTTCCGTTGACTCAATTCTCAATTGGAAAGAATGCCGGACCGTACGCTATTTCGATATATTCCCGACTGCCCCATTAACGTCCCCTTCAATGGGGCCGTTACTTTTGAAATACTTTTGACATACATTTGACGTACTTTTGACATACATTTGACATACTTTTATCATACTTTTGACATACATTTGGCATAATTTTGTAATTCTTTCACAAAATTTTGGCATACTTTTGACATAGTTTTCACATACTTTTGAAATACTTTTGACGTACATTTGCTTTAACGTACCTTTGTAATTCTTTTCACATACTGTCACGTAACGCATGGGATTAAGGGGTTAAGGAAGGGGAGAAATGGATCTCTCTTAAGTAATAGGAGGTATCTACGTGTAACGCCGTTGGGTGACATAACGATTAGGTAGATAGGAGGTTTTACCTTTTTGCGTTATATTATGACGTAACGCTTGGAGGCAAAATCAAAGCTTATCTAGAATCAGATAGGAGGTCTCACCTCTTTGCTTTACGCTGTGACATATTGCTCAGAGGAAAGATTTATAGCCATAGAAGAACGTTATGACATAACCCTCAAGGAAGGACTGGATGGTAGTGGTAAGGTAAGATAATGAATTACCTTACTTCCAGTTAGAAACTTTTAGTCTATGACTAATGGAACGTAGAGGTAAGGCGTTATCTTACCGTTGCAAGATTATGAATTACGCTTACTTCCACATTAAGGCCACTAGTAGAGGGTATGAAGTCTTATCGTTCTACGACAATGGCTTGCCACTCTAGAAGAATAGCCGTAAAATGATGGATGGGGATTTATGCTTTTTAGACATAAATCCTCATGAGCATGTATGTCGTAACGCATACTATAGCCAGGTTAAAGTCTTTTAACCTGGCTATAGTAGGCGTTACGACGAACAAAAATTAAAATTAAGGAATAGGTTTTATATATATCAGTACTCTTTGATTTTAAATATAATGACAAGACACGAGGGTCTTTAAGATAAGTTGAAGATTTGTTTATGGTATTTAAGAGTGACAGAATTACTCCAAGATATCTTTATAGAATAACTAGAGGGAAATTCGGAGGTTTACCTCTAGGTACTTGTAGGTGCGAATCAGGGTCGTGGTACCACAGATTATGATGTAGCGGATTGTAAGAGTGGTAGTAGTTACATCCAGGTCATAGGACCTGAATGTATGATCATGCGGTACGGGGGAAAACTGAGGTTATGCGGGGGCGAATGAGAAGAGAAGATATAAGAGATACGAGCCGATTGTTGCGAACCAAATGTAGAAGGTAGCCTGAGGGGCAAACGAACTCACCGTTGACCCTAGAAAACTGGTCCAGCGTGTCTGATGTCAGCAGGCGTCGAAGGCGTTAATCCTCTTCTCGGAAAGTCACATAAAGTCTATGTTCATATCTATGTCACACGGCACCAAGATGGAGTTCTGAAGTCAGCGCGACTTCATTCCAACGCGGGTCGCGGCGGCGATAATTATAAGCGGAAGATACGTATTTCGTATCAGCGGGTGATGTCGACTCCAGCGGTTAAAGGTCGAATTCAGGATGCAAAATAGATCCTGGAAGCACGGATGCGATAGATGTCGACTCCAGCGAGGTTGAAGGTCGACTCCAGGATGATAAATAGATCCTGGAAGCGCGGATGCGATAGATGTCGACTCCAGCGAGGTTTAAAGTTGACTCCAGGATGCGAAATAGATCCTGGAAGCGTGGATGCGATAGATGTCGACTCCAGCGAGGTTGAAGGTCGACTCCAGGATGATAAATAGATCCTGGAAGCGCGGATGCGATAGATGTCGACTCCAGCGAGGTTGAAAGTTGACTCCAGGATGCGAAATAGATCCTGGAAGCGTGGATGCGATAGATGTCGACTCCAGCGAGGTTGAAGGTCGACTCTAGGATGTGAAATAGATCCTGGAAGCGCGGATACGAAAGGTGTCGACTCCAGCGAGGTTGAAGATCGACTCTGAATGTCAAGATGAAGTCGTCGTACGACGCGCCGTGCGTGCCAATCTTCCGCACTAACTTCGCTGCGCTTGCATCGGCTGCAGCGCGCGGCCAAAGGGCAACGAAGTTAACTTAAACACAAACGGTTCGTTGCATTTACCCCAGGTGGCGTCTTCTACGGTTAGTGCGAACAAAAACTGCGTAACCATCCTCCCCGGCTTGGTAGTCTTTAGAACTTTCAAAGGGAAAAATGAAAGAAGATGCGAGAAACCTAGGAAAGGTTGTAGCGGGATGATTTTAAATAGCGAATCATTCAGAGTAAAAGATGCGGAAAATAATAGATTATGCGTGTATACAAATACAAATATTGTGCGGGAATAATGAATATAGAATAAATATAATATAAATACAATTATTACTTAAATCTAATAATAATGCGAGCGAAAATTTTAATTATTGCGACGGAAGAGGACACAGTTTCACCACTGGACGCTTAAATGTTCCAGCAGTAGTATGCACTGAGGCAGCATGCGTGATTCCAACTTTGCCCGGGAATACTTGTTCAATAATGCCTGTAGGCCAGCGAAGAGGCGGCGTATTATCTTGGTGAATAAGAATAAGAGTTCCGTGCCATCTTTTCCAGTAGCTTTGAACTAGGCTGTCCAACAGTTTCTTCCTATTATAAAGACTGACAGAATCATCGATCTCATACGCGGATAACGATTGTAGCGGTGTTGTATTTAAAAAATGAGCAGGCGAAGGTAAGTTACCTTTATTCATATTTTTAACTTCATCAGCAAAGTGTTTGCTTTGCAAATTGCGCAGAAGCACAATTTCAGCAACTTCTAGATCTGATGTTTGAATAGAAGGCGCGCGCGGTAGCTTTTTTATAAAGCGTAAGACGTAGACAGTAATGAGTAACAGTTTTTTCCACGATGAAACGCGGAGGGCGAGCTCACGAAGAGGCGAAATATCTACGTCGGATATACCGCTAGGTCAGTGTAACTGAGGGCTTAGCCTCAGGTGCAACACCTTCAAAGCGGGATGGCTCAAACGGCACGCTTGGCCATTCGGCAATTGGATGACACATCCAACACGGACCGTGCCACCAAAGTGGGTGATCAATTAATTGAGAAGGCAATACGCCTCTGGAAATGCAATCACTGGGATTTTGAATTCCATTTATGTGAAAGAAGCGGTCAGGAGATAAAATTTCCTGTATCTTAGATACGCGGTTGGCAACGAATATTTGCGGTGCGGTGCTGAATGAATCCAGGACAGAGCGATCGTGGAATCAGAAAATTCGAATATATCCTTAATAGGATAGCGGTCATGAAACACAGTGTAAACTTGTTTCACAAGTTTACCGAGAAGTAGCGCAGCACAAAGTTCAAGCCTTGCTAGCGATATAGTTTTTAGTGGAGCGACTTTCGACTTGGCGCATACCAAGTGAATGGATATGTCACGGCTAGGTTGTGTCACGTGAAGGTAAATTACGCAGCCAAATGCCTTCATGCTTGCGTCTGCGAATGCGATTAGGTGTACTTCACAGCCAGCAGCGATGCCTAAGTGACGCGGTATCTGCAGCTTTGACAGCAACGGTACTTCATTTTTAAAATCTATAAAGCGTGTAGTGATGCTTGCAAGTGATTCCTGATCCCAGCTTGTCTTTGCGAGCCAGAGCTCTTTCAATAAGAGGTTTGTATACAGGATAACATCCACGACCAAACCCAACACGTCGAATAAGCGAGCGATGGTCGAAAGTATCGAGCGTTTAGTGTTCACATTTGACGTAGTGGACGTAGCAAACGTGAATGTATCGGTAACAGGTATCCATTTTAAACCTAACACCTTCACTATCATCAGTGAACTGAATAGACGCACGATGCGACTCCGGTAAATGAGCGATAAGTTCAGGCGCGTTACTTGCCCACTTTATCAAGTCAAATCCACCGTCTTTAAATAGAGCGATTAGTTCGTACGCTAAACAAATCCCGTCCTCAGCCGTTTGTACTGAGGTTGTCAAGTCGTTCATGTAAAGTTCATGAGTGGCGACCTTTGCAGCGAGAGGGAAGCGTTCGCGTTCATCATCAGCTAATTGGCGGATAATTCGCATAGCCACGAACGGACTAGAGCCGAGACCGAAAGCTACGGAATTAAATTGTAAAATGCGAGTAGGTTCGGTGTCGTTAATATAATATTTTTTGATATTTGCGATCATTCTCGGATAAAATAATTTTTAAATACATCTGTTGCACATCCGCAGTTATAGCGATTTTGAAATAGCGAAATTTAAGAAGGAGTGCGAATAGATCTGCCTGTAGATTAGTTCCCGTATGTAACAGATCGTTTAGAGAGATGTTTGTGTCCGTGGGAGCCGACATATCTAGAACTATGCGAATTTTCGGTTTATCGAGTCGTACCACGGCAGCGTGCCCTATAAAATAGCCTACAGCTATCGCGGCGGACGAGTAAGGTATCTCAGACAGGTAGCATTCATTCATGTAGTCAGTGATGACGTCATTGTAGGCTTGACGTAGTGCGGGAAGCGCGGAGAACTTACGTTCTAATGCTGTCAAACGACGCCGAGCGTGCGTAAACGAATTACCTAAGGACGTAGGGTCGCCTTTAAATAGAAGCGTAACGATATAACGGCCAGAAGGGCTTCTGGAGACAGTCAAAGTGTACAGCTGTTCGCATTCCTGATTTTCTGGACTTATAATACTTGAAGAGGGCAGTTCTTCGAGTTCCCAGAATTTAACTAGGTTATTATTTAGTTCGTCGACTAAAGGACCGAAGGACCAGACTATATCTTCAGGGATGTCAATAATCTCACCCATGACAATGTAGCCAAGCGATGTTTCAAGAGCGTGAAGCGCGGAAGAAGCGGAATCCGAAAAATCAGAGCAGGTGAGCGATGGCGCGGGCGCGATAACTTTACGTCCGAGCTTAATGAATGCGAACATCTGGGTACCAAGAATAGCGTTAATTTCCCCAGGTAAATGCCAATTCTCATCAGCGAGTGTCAATTCCTTAAAGACAATCCGTGATATGATCGACTACTAGAAATGTCAGAGTATATTCAGCGTCCGAAACGCGCGATTGGATCGTCAGCGTGACGTATCCTTTAATAGGTGTCGAAATTGACCCAACTGTTTTTAGCGAGGAATTAACAAGCGTGTCACCTGGCAGTTCAGGTTTAGAAAGAAATATAAGAAGAGAAGCCTACCTACCTAGCAGTGGCGGTAGGTGTAGAAAAAAAAATATAGTTAGAATAGTAAACTACCAGTGTAATCAGGAGACAGAAGAAATACTCAGGGAGTGAGTTACAGGAGGTGACGTAGGTTTGATATTGTCCTTCGGCTTGGGACTTAGCTTCGTTCTTTGGGGTCCACCATGCCGGACAAGGCCTCTTTCAGTTAAGCTCCAAGGAAGTAAATGTGGCAGCCAGTATGGTACATAAGGTTGACATAAAAGTAATTAATAAAAAGTTAAAAGTAAAGTACAAGTGTGAAAGACCAGAAGGATCGGACATTAGTTTATAATTATATGAATACAACACGTAAGAAGCATAGTTTTAAAAGAATTTCACCAGTTGGGAGTAAATTATCACGAAATACAGGGAATACAAAAGCGGTATAAAACCAGTACATACTAAAAAGCCAAGTCGTTGCGAAAGAGTTTGCTGAACACCTGTCGAAAACCAAGACGGACTTAATTTGAAGGGAGCTCGCCCGTTGAGATCTGGTATGGAAGTTAAAGTGCCCCTAGGCACCTGATTTACCCGCAGATCTCCGATAATTAAGACGGCTCCAGGACCAGTTCCACCACATCACCGAAGACTGAAGTTGGGGACTGAAACTCCTCATCAGACCGAGAACCTACTCCGAGGCAGTTGAGAACTGTATGTCAAAAGTATGTTAAAGGTATGTCAAATGTATGTCAAAAGTACGTCAAATGTATGTCAAAAGTATTTCAAAAGTAACGTTATTGGGGCAGTTGGGAATATATGGCTATTTCTCATCATCACCTTTGTCCACGTCGGTAAAACGCGGTGCGCAATAAGTCTTAAATATATATACGAGTAGACGGAAGAAAAGCATAAACGTCTGTCAACAACAACACTAGTTTTTAGTAAAGTTGTTGTAAGTGAAAATTGATAATTTCTGAACCAAAGAAGGAATTTATCAATTCTATGTAAGAGAAGTGTAAGGTGTTATCTAATTTACAATATCTTATAATGCCAAAATCTCGCAAATGCCTTTGTATACTTTGCTTTACTTCATTTAAAATACAATTAAATGGGACAACTGCTACTATCCATTTGTACGAAGATTTCAAAACTATGTTATCCATACCAATAATAAGTAAAACGTTGTTTGTTTGTTTGTTTATTTGTTAGGGGAGCTTTCACGTGATAACGGCTTGACGGATTTGGATGAAATTTGAAGTGGAGATAGCTTATACCCTAGAATAAAACATAAGATACTTTTTATCCCGGAAAATTGTAAGTTTTCACGGGAAAACTGGAAAATCTTGATTACTTGCTGCAAGGAACGGTTGCCATGGAAACGAAATAACAAGTCTGTCAAAAAACTTCAAGAGCATCGGTGCTATACCTACTTTTGCATTGATTTTTAATATCTTACAAGAACATAGCATGCTTTTTCCGCGATAAACAGTAGTCCGCACGGTAGTAATTTGAGAATTATATGATTTTTTAATTTATCGTATTACCCAAAGGTATTTCAAATCATTTTACTGCACTTGTCTCAAATTATGTTACATACATATTGTTAACAATAATAGGCGACCGCGATTCTCCGTCGCATACACGGACTAATTGACTTGACCGTGTCTACATAATAAGTTTTAAATAAATTGTTAGTTATCCTTTTAAACACGTGAAAATAACAGCGAAAATTGATATTTATATTGTATTTGTGTCAAAATGGGCCATCTTATGAAGAATAGAGAAAACGTTAAAAATGAAATTATCTCTCTATTCATTGTTGCCGTCGAATGTGTTAGTAGTTTAATACCATTAGTTACATATGTACATACTCACTTTGTTCATTAGAACAGTGCCAAGGCAGCAGGGGATCCATATTTGAAGGATTGCACCATTGGCCATCAATACGAATAAAAAGTTGAATTCTCCTTCGTCAAACCCCTAGGAACATAAATATAATATTACAAAATAATATACAACGCTATTTTTTATATACTCAATTTGTGACACTTATTTGGAATCACCAGCACATTCCAATAAACAGTGTTGCATAACATGTTTCGTTTTATCTCAAATACATACTAAATGTTTTAAAGCATAGACACAACTTTCGGGTAGCGAGCGTGCTACTGTAATAAACAAAATATAAAGCAAAACTGCATATTCATATTTCAAACTAGCTGTACCCGTGGCTTCGCACGCGTGGCCATTTCTCTGGGCTAAAATAACTCTATTACTATTCCAAGACCTAAATTACCAAATACGAACATATAAACAAAATTCCTTCAGCCGTCAAAAAGTTTTTATCGATTGCTTGGCTTTTACTCATCGGATTGAGATATTATGTATACCAGTTTTTAAGTCAAACCCTAAGCTATCCAACAATGAAAACCACATCGCAATCGGTCCAGTAGTTTTTACGTGATGCGTGAACAGACTAACAGACAAACATCCAGACACGAATTTTAAAAATGTATTTTTTTATCAGTAGCTTATTTTTAGTACCCTAGATAATTTTTTTAAATATTCTTTTTTCAGATTTTTTTGGTACTTACTGCTTAACTTCTTTTTTTTAACTATTATTGAAAAAATAGACGATTTCTTGGAACTAGTTAGATTAATGAAACTAGTTGGATTAAATGGTAGTTGGATTAATGAAACTAGTCGTGTCAATCGACAGGAAAAATATAATAAACATAAAGTGTATTAAAAAACTGATAAGTGATATATTTTCTGAGATATTTGGGTACAAAAATATTTTTTAGTCTTTAACATTCGTTAGGAACATAAAGTTGCAATATTGTTTTTCAGTCTTGGTCAGGAAGGGATGAAGGTGTCTGATGAAATTAATGTCACAGACAACTAACCTAATTTGCGCTATCCCATAATTGCACGACAAATTAATATTATCGTGAAGTTGGACGAAAAATAATCCCAAATATATCTTAAAGTATATCACGATTTTTCATAGAACACTTTTTGTTTCTTATAATTTTCCCTATCGTTTGACACTAGTTTTATTTATGGCCCAGCAATCGAGTTTTATTTTTCAAATGTTCATCATAGTCTTATCAGCGGTCCGAGCGTGATTGAGTAACATATAAACAAACTTTAGTAAATGGTATTATTTGACGATAAATGTTCAAATGTTGTTGCTCAAGCACACACTAAAAGCGGATATGTGTTAGGTACCTACTACAAAATATTACGGAACTTAAAAACTCATTTTTTTACATTGGTGGTCAAAACCACGGTAGAAGCTAATATTATTTTATTTCATTGAAATCTATTTGCTGACGGTTCCTTACATTACTTTTTGTTTACGGACTATGACGAACTTACCCGATACCCGAATCGTATTTAGTTCGAGAATTAATGTTGTTATCTCTTTTGCGCTACTGTCTGCGTATGTCTCTCCATCTTTGTTGTTGGTGCATGAAGTGTTGCATTGCAAATTTAGCTGTGTGGGTGTGTTTTTTTGTAGTAAATCTAGTCCGGGTGTAGTTTACATGAAGTAAACTACACCCGGACTAGATGGCTAGGTAGCTACTATTAATTTCCTATTACTGTGCAAGGTTAGATGTGCCATTCGCCCACACCACTCTATTATTTTCCCTCCTTATTATATGTTGAATATTTTTCGGATGTAACGGGTAGTAAGGTCGTATTAGACCGAGTATCTATCATCAGAACTCCCCAGTTTTGTAAAGATCGCCCGGCATTGTAGTTCGGTGTGGAAAGTTTAGAGGCACAGTTCCACATTAACAATATATGGCAGCAATCAACCAAATTTGATTACGCAGTAGCTCATTTACACACAGATTGTACCCGCAAAGTTGAAGATATAAAATGTACCACACCCTTGATTCAGGTACTTGATGTCAGTTAAATAAAAAAAACAGTGCTAGTCTTAATTTCACAACTCCCCCCAGCAACTACAAACTAAGCAACATAAGCAAGTAAGCATGTCACTTGATATGGATGAAAAATTAAACAAAATTTTGACCCTCGTAACTTTGTTCCACGAACTTTGATAACACGTACGTACTTTGTTGTAACTTTGATAAGTAAACTTAAGATCATGGAATATAATCTTATTGTTTAAAAAATTTGTGGAACTTGAAGGGTATGGTATTTAAAAACCCCATAATACGCTACAAAAACTTATAGTAACTCCGTTTTAAATTTGGCGAACGATCGCGTGCGCACAGTACTCGCATCTGAACTCGTTTGAAACCATCTGAGATGGCCTAGACGTGTGTGACGACCATTTTTGCCGTAATTATTAAGCTTTGCCCGCGTGCAAACTTTGCCTTAGGGATGAAATTTCAATACAACCTTCCTTAATGCACCTCTACGATACTCAAGGAACATTTCCTCCAAATTTCAAACCTCGTCCATCGGCTTAGGCTGTGCGTTGTCTGTCAATCAGTCACTAGGTAGGTATCATAGATGATACACTACGAGTATGTCACGTTATTGGTTTATAGGTGTTTGTATAAGATAAATAAATAAGTCATAATTTTGTTTTCGGTCATTTTACGTGACAAGCTGTTGCGGGTAGATAATTTTATTAAGGTAAGTCTAATATAGGATCGGATCGGAAGACAGAGCTAAGAAACCTTCGAAAAGGTGGACCGATGACCTGGTGAAAGTCGAGGGCAGCCGCTAGATGCAAGTAGCGAACATCCGCTCGTAATGACATGATATGTTCCTACAAAAAGTCATAAACCTCTCAGCTTGTGTTCAGCAGTAGATGTCTTCCTACCGATGAGTACGATGATGATAATAAGCGCATTAAAAGCGATTCTACTAGGTATGTAACGGTTACTTACCTCTGCTATTTGGTATACTACCAAACAAATCACAAGCGCGCTTAACAAAGTTTGATACATCAATACCAGCCGGAATATAGTTGAAACTGCCTCCATAGCCCTTGAACAAAATATACAGTTACTAGCTGCGCCCCGCGGCTTTGCCCGCGTGCAATCTTCTTCCGCATCCTATTTAAAAATTCTACAGTTAGCGTTACAATCATGTCACATAATTTAAAAGAATTTTTGGTTGTATATATTCTTTACATTGAAGTTATTTTTGAATAAAAAAAAAACATTCTTGTGAGTAGGTACACGAATAGGTCTGACGGTTTCCCAACACGTGAGCATGGCACATAACAATTGTCCATGTGAGGAGCATTTATTTTCCAAATTTAATCCATATACTTGTAGTGTTTATACCTGCGCCTTGCTTAGTAATTGAAATAAAACCTTCCTTTGTGCACCTCTTCGATACTCAAAGAATCATTAATTTTCAATAAAAACACTTTTTTAAGAGAAATAATAATAGAATCTCATTTATCTATTTTGTTTATTTAAACACACAAAAGCTCTGCTAAATACAAATGTATTGCCAATTGCAAGACGTTATCAATTTTTTTTTTTTTGATAAACTATGTTTTAATAACTATGTGTTTATTTATATTTGTATTTATATTAAAAATAATCACACAATCGTTATCAATTAAAGACAAAGTTTTGATAAACTAATAGTGTTTATTTATATTTGTATTTATATTAAAAACATATATGTATATTTGTATTTCTATTAAAAACATTATATTATACACGCAGCGTCATAGTGCATACTTTTTTTAAATATAATCACACCATTTAATATTCATGGGGAGGTATAATCTAATAACTTTATTTGTCAATTTTGTATCTCTAACCTTGTACTATTATTTATTCGGTGCTCTAACTTAAGCTATCCTGGTACCAAATTTCATCCAAATCCGTTCAACTGTTCGAGCGTGAAGAAGCAACAAACACACACACAATCGCGGTCAATCTTTGCCACTCCCACCACATTAGAAAATACATTTTTTAAATCCCTCCTTTTTGCATCCCTAGGATGTGACTTTGACACCTGCTACTTTGACACCTGTCACTTTGACACCTGTGACTTTGACACTTATCATTTTGAAAATTCCTTCAGAGCTTCCATTTTCTTCCTTATTTTGGTCCCATCCTCCTCCCCCTGGCCCCGTCCCCTTTAAAACCTCTACCAACAACCCTCAACTCCCACCCTCGCCATGTCACTTTGACAAAGAATTTGCAAAAAAAAAATTATTATAAAACTTCTTAGGTGTTTCTGCTCTCCTGGTACTTTGAAATACTTTTTTTTTAAATATAATCACACTATTTAATGTTCATGGGGAGGCATCATCATCATTGTCATCATCAGCCCGTGTCAGTCACGCGTGTCTGCTGGACATACGCCTTTTCGAAAGCACGCCACTGAACCCGATGAACTTTTTGTTTTTCAGTGTCATACATTTAACTTCCAAAGTGTTTCTGCTCTCTTGGTACTTTAAAATGCTTTTTTTTAATATAATCACACTATTTAATGTTCATGGGGAGGTGTACTAACTTTTAATAACTTTATTTATCAATGTTATATCTCCAACTTCTTAAGTCTTTCTGCTCTCCTGGTACTTTTTTTTTTTAAATATAATCATTCCATTTAATTTTCATGGGGAGGTATAGTCACTTTTAATATCTATATTTTTCAATGCCATATCTCCAACTTCTTAAGTTTTTCTGCTCTCCTGGTACTTTGTTTTTTTTTTTAAATATAATAACACTATTTAATGTTCATGGGGAGGTTATTTATACTCACTTCTAATAACTTTATTTGTCAATTTTGTATCTCCAACTTCTAAAGTGTTTCTGCTCTCTTGGTACTCTTGATATACTTTTTTTTTATATAATCACTCGATTTAATGTTCATGGGGAGGTATACTCACTTTTAATAACTTTTTTTTTAATACTTTTTTTATTTTTCCAAGTCCCTAAGAAAACGATAATATTTTTTTCTCCTTTTTCTTGATATAAAGTAGCCTATATGTTAATCTAGGATATAAGCTATCCTGGTACCAAATTTCATCCAAATCCATCCAGACGTTCGAGCGTGAAGAAGCAAAAAACACACACACACACACACACACAAACACTCACACAAACATACAAACTTTCGCATTTATAATATTAGTGTGATTCTGGGAATACAGATATGTGGAGAACGATTTCCGCCGATTCCAAAAAAGATTTGATCGACGAAGGGGTACGAAATCGATAATATCCGCTCAACGGAAACCTTCAGTCAACGTCTGTTCATAAACATATCCTGAATTTGAGGCAAAATCTGACATGCTGTGCACATGCCATTTCCACCGAATATGTTTAGAACTACAATATCCTTAAGCTTGATAATCAAAAGGCAGCGGATCGTACTTACTTATAAACAGATATATGCCAGGTCACAATTCTTTTTATCCTCTTGTTAAGCTCCAGTTGTACAGCCACTCTGCGAGGGTGTTTCTTCGGCAAGCTCACTATAGTCTCGTCCAATCCATCGAAAATAACTTCGAAGTCTAATATGATCATGTCCATTATGGTGTAGTAATGTAGTAAAAAATGGAGCAGTATATAGATATAGACTGAAATATAATAAAATCCATATCCATACCAATATATAAAAGTTAAACGTTGTCTGTTTGTTTGTTTGTTTGTTTGGGGGAGCTTTCACGCGATAACAGCTGGACGGATTTTGATGAAATTTAGAATGGATATAGTTTATACCCTGATATAAAACATAGGACACTTTTTATTTCAAAAATATGTAAGTTTCCACGGGAAAACTGGAAATTGTTGATTACTTACTGTAAGGAACGGTTGTCATCACAGAATGGTATGTGGTTGCCATGGAAACAAAATAACAAGTCTGTCAAAAAATAACAAGAGCCAATTCTGTTGTTCTTTTTTGACAGAATTGTTATTTCATCAATGTGCTACACCTACTTTTACATTGGTTTTTAATATCCTAGAAGAAAATAAGATGCTTTTTTCGTGATAAACAGTAGTCTGCGCGTACAAAGTCGCGGGCGTACCTAATATAAAGCCATATTTTTTACTAAATTATAAAAATATTAAATATTAATCAATATTTGTTGGTACAGAAGCAGTTATCAAATTACAGATAACAAGTACACATAACAAATTGATTCCTCAATATATTGAGGAAGAAATTTGTTATCTGTACTATACGGATAACGAATCTTTGTAGCTTGTAAATTGTTTGCAAGTCACTGAGCAAACTGCTATTTTTCGGGCGCAATCCCAATTTTGAAGGTAAATACAGCATTGTTTAACTGCCTCGCTTACGTTTTTTGTATCTTCTATCTCGCTTTATTTATGCTGCTTTATCCACTCAATTGAGCATTTTATAACTCTAGTTTGCTTGCTTACGTTTTTTGCATCATCTATCTCGCTTTTATTTTATGCTGTTTTATCCTCACTGCTGTACCTGCGCAAACGTTCATAGAGCCTAACTTCACAACCACTAAGATTCGTAGTGACTACTGTACATTTTTTTATTTGATGTTAATTGTCGTATTATCACTACCTTTATTTTTTTGTTTCAACTTGTATCTAACAATTTTTTGTTACGACCTCGTTTTTTTTTTTTTTAATTAAGTTTGTAGTTTAATTCCTTTAAAGATAGTTTGATTTTGCGTTTGTTTTCTACCTTATTATATTTTGAAATTAATATATATTTATTTACTTATACATTTCACATAATTATTAAACATATATTTATTTTTAGATATACATGATATTATATATTACGCATATGTAGGTTTATAATTTGTATGTACTGTTTTGGTTATATTATACATTACGTTATACATTAGAGTATTGTTATTATTGAGTAAATTTATTTTTTCTCTGTTTTTAATTATTATTTTTCCTCCAAATCGCCCCCTCAGGGTTGTGCCAGAATACCATCGTTGAGTGTCATAGACACTCAGTATATGCTGAGGCGTGGTCTTTTTGGCACAGCACTTAATTTTTTACTATTTTTTGTTATTGTTATTGTCATTTTTTGTAATTGTGTGTCAAATAAATGTTTTTTCTTCTTCATCTTCTTCGTTGTCTTTGCTATAGAGCGTTACTACCTACTTTTATATGTGACTTGCTGTAGCCCGCAGCCTTGCCCGCAAGTTCATTTAACTGGTAAAACACTATTACCGCAAGTATGCAGACGATATCGCTGTGCGTACGTTTGGGTGCATGTATGAAATACAACTATTAAATGAAGCATTTATGCTCATTAGGGTGTCCCGTCGATGTATGAGAATATTTTTTTTGCACTATGATATCGCAAGAGGTATCAAAAGTTGCGTAATTTTACACAGGTTACGGAAAAGGTAAAAAAACTAAAATAGTGTGTCATCTTGAGGGCTCTACCACGCTTTGAAGTTTTGTAATTTTTTCGTTTTTAACAGACCTTTACCGTATGACTGAAATAATACAAAAATGAAGTTTAAAAGGTACTTTTTTATTTACATTAATTAAACAAAGTGCAAGAAAACAACAAACACAAAATAAACAAAACAGAGCTCAAAATAATGACAGAAACTTAGAATTTAAACTTATTTGCAAAATTTGGCATTTCTGCTCGAGATTGCAACCTGGTTCTTATAAAGCTATCTCTAGAAGTAGCGTCAGTTACACATTGTGAGGCCTCTGTTACCAGTTTAACACATCTTTCTACAGATTGTGTGTGACAGGGAAAGTCAACAATTTCAAATAGCAATTTTTCTGAAGGATCAAGAGTACTTACGTAAAGTCTGAGTACACGATTAGCAGAAGTAAGCCATCTCGAGTGTGCCATTTTTCCAGGTTGACGGTTTGCCAGCTCAGGACTACAGGAACCAGTTGATACAGCCTGATGAATCTCATTTAGATATTTTTGATCCGTACTTAATTCATCAACGACATTTTTCGGCAAATTACCAGCCCTCGCATAAAAAGACACTGCGGTTTTATTTTCGCAACCAGCTAAGCATTTACAAGCAGAAATGTCAAAAAGCTTATCAGATAGCTCCAAACAACATTTCAGTTTGTTTTCAAAACTACCATTTCGTTTGCCTTTGGGGTATCTTTTCAAATTGAGGTACTTTTCAAAATAAGATTTCAGTAATTGAATAACTCGTTCCTTAGTTACGATTGGAATCGAAGCTTTGGTCCTAATATTGTTGATCTTTTCATAAACAATCGCATACATATCTGAATTGGATGGACCTTTTCCATTATACTTCAATTTCAGTTCGTTCTTGACAAATAAAATATATTTAATGACGTCCTATATAGTTGGTAGCTGCCGATCGTCAAGTTGTTTGTATGGTCCCAATATAGCACATGTAGTCTCACTACGCCTCGAACTCATTATTTATAACAATCACAACTTTACTTTTATAGCATAAAAATTGCTTTGGATACTAGGAAAATACTCGCGAGTCAAGTCAAGAAAGTCCTTGAAACAAGCTGTAACTTGAGGGTTTTTGCAGGTTAAAACTTAACAAATTCGAAGTAGCTGGTAACGTGTTGTTGCATGCAAATCGAAACATCGTGTATCTTTTTGTTCTATTAATGTTTAAACATTATTAGAACAAAAAGTAAATATATTTTTATATTTAGTTTAGGAGCCGAAATTAAAAGTAAAGAAATATTACAAAAAAAACTTTTCAAAACTTTAATGAAAGGTAGAACCCTAAATATATAGTAATATTTTATTTATAAAATTATTTCAGTAATCTACAATCAATTACGCAAATTTTGAGAGGTATTGCGTTAAGGGAAACCAAAAAATAATAATTTCGAGACACCCTAATGCTCATGCCATAAAACAAGAAACTCCAAAATTTAGGTAATATGTGGTAATAGTTTGGAGTAGACATTTGTTTTCCAGATGTAATTAAATAAGTAAATCACAAAATATATTTTTATTTGCCATTTTGAGTTGACCAATTTTGACACTGCAATTCTAGAGCGTACTTTTAATTTTTAGTAAAATAATTAGCTATTATTATTTAATTTAATATGCGAAACAGTTTATACCATTAGCATTTTTAGATCGGGATTATTTCAATTAATCAAAATGTGTTAATGCAAAATGTTAAATTTGGGGCTGTTCAGAACATTTTTTTTTTTTTTTTTTTATTGTTTATACAAGAGGTTGCTTCTACAATAATAGACCAAAAAATATAGCCACAGTATTTTAGTTCCGGGTCAAACCCTAACTTTCCTGGGCTATTTGCGCAAGTGTACATTCGCGCATAAAAACATTAAGTGTTGTACTAGCGGAGATGTGATAAAGTAGCGGACGGGTGAAATTATGACAACCAAATATCCACATAAAAATATGACTTATAAGTAACTACCTAATTAGTTTGAAAGTTTGAAAAAAGGTTCAACAATCGGTTCGGGTTAGCACAAATGAAAAAAATTGAACTTTTGTTTTAGAAAGATTTGTGTAATGATTTAGACAAAATAATGAAATAGATCTTATTTTTAAACGACTGCACAATAAAAGGAGTGTTACGTTTTTAGCATTCATGTATGTTTGTATGTGAGTTTCTTTATTCCACCATAACTTTTAAATGCCTGAACAGATTTAGATATATGGGGTATCGTTAGAATCATTACATCCCCCCGAGTAACATAGGCTATATATTTTTTAAAAACATTAAATATGGCGGCAGTATGGCACCATTTTTAAACACTTTTTTTTTTTTTTGAAATTTTCAATTTGGGTGTCAAAATTGAAGGTGTTGATAAGCCCATTACAGCAATATATAATTTTTTGGCAAAAGCTCTTTTTGGCAGGGCCGTCTTGTTTTTTAGCTTTTAAGCTAGCTTTTAATTTTAAATAATGTTAAAATAATAATAATCATCTTCATTACAATCTAATCATAGTTATGGCAGTGGTATTATTCCTTCCATCAAATCCACGTTCGATGGAGTCATGTAAGAAGATGGTTGAGGATGGACGATGGAAGCATAGCATATTTCATCGTCGTCAGAGATTTTGTAGTCTTCGTCGTCATCTTGACTATCGACACTATCTGAGCCGTCATCACTCACACAGATAATTATCTGTTCTGTTACGCTGTGAATCACGTGGTCACTTTTTGCATTATTCTGCTTCTATACTTTTCACTTTGTTGCATAGCACCTCTTATTCTCGCGCTACTATTAAATTAACTTTTTATTTTACTAATTAAATCGCATTATTTATATTCCATTTTACTTCCGACGTACTGTTTGATAGTAAACCTTGCCATCTCGATGGGGTTGAGGTCTGGATGGTATGGAGGCAGTCTTAAAATATTGTGATTGTGTTCGGCCAAAATGTTATCTAATGAAAATGTTTTGAATTGTTCCTTATTTGCTTTGCTTAGTTTGTATAGTTCTGGTTTCAACATATGTAACTTTGTAAAGTTACTTTCCTATGTAAATATTAAAAAACAAAATAAACATACACATCGGCATAGGCACCTACCAGTGAGGGCGCATTCAAGCTACGTTGCGCCACCTAAACGAGTCTAACTGGTTAGGTGAGAACGAAGACTGACGGGCCGTGAGTGCAGCCCGCTGCTGCCGCAGCAGACAGACAGATTTAGATACCAAAGCAGGAGCACGTACGCTGACTACAATTTTTAAAAAGCGTCTTCACACCATGACCATGATTTCTCTACAGTATTTTGTTCAACCCCTCTTCTCCCCGCTATCTTCAGGATCGTTTCCATTTCCTCCACAGTTCCCGCAATAGTAGACTAAGGTCATCAGACAACGTTATGTTAAAGACCACTGTCCACAGAACGACTTTCTACGATTGGTCATATTCAGTCGAAGCTGTTCGATTGTGGAATGCTTTACCTGTTAATATTAGACGCACACCTTCGCTCAACGTTTTTTAACATCGTGTTAAAATGTTATATTTATCACTAGCTGAGCTGCTACGTCTTAATCCTGTCATTATTATTTATGTAGGTATGTATTTTATATATTTTACAGTAGTACGTAAGTATGTATGTTTATTATTTTTATATAATTGTATGTATCTACTAAGTTTATATCTTTTATTCCAATTTTCTAGTGTGTTTTCGCAATTAATATCATTATTATTTTGTAATTTTTAAGTGCTTATTTATGGTTTATGTATTTATTTATTGGTTGAAAACCACCATCTCTATTAACTACGTTAATCCTTTCCATACTAGTCTTGTGATCACCCCATTGGATAAGTGTTGAACATAATACGTATCCACATAACAGCTTCTTTTCAAATCATTATATTCTGCGGACACCGTTAAATTTTTCGGAATGAAAATTATTCTTTGTCTTACCTCGTAGTATGAACTCAAATAATACCAGGTTTCATTTGAATTCAATCAGTAAATTCGACGTGAAGCGCGGCCAAAACAGACAGACACACAGAGAGTCAAAATTGAAAAAAAAAACAGTTTCGGTTTCAGTATCGAATAAACAATACCCTCCAAAAAAAAAACTAAATAACTTCAATGTACAGAGACAGATGCAATGACGATTCGTCACATTAGATATTTTGTTGCTATCCCTGATAGGTCACATTCATAATGCGTCATTTTGTGCATCTATACATTAGCATTGACTTACCATTAAATGTCAAAACATACATTGCGCAGAGCACTGATTGAAATAAGAAGAAAATTTGGTAATTTGGACTCCGGTAAGCATCATCTGTAGGGAGCCAGACAGGAAATATTAGAGGCCTTCGCATGTGCTCATCTTGAGAGGCTGTCAGGCTTTGGTACAGCAGCAGAACTACTGGGCGCAACATAAACATCGCTCCGGTCACAACCATAGGACCCATCCATCCAAAGAACAACTTCCACACCAGCAACTGGCCTTCCAAAAATGGTTTCCTGAACGCAAAAAATAGTCTCAAATAAAAAAATATAAATGTATCAACATAACATAAGAGGGTTTTATTTTTATTTTTTATCACTGTCTATGCAATCGTTTGACCACGATTTCACCTGATGGAAAGCGATGATGTGGTCGAAGGTGTAGCACGTTTGCCTAGTAAATACCTATTCACTCTTGACTTGAACACACCAGGGTTATAATATTTTACCGGAAACATTGCCGAGGGCAGGGTATTCTACTCCTTGAGATGTTCTTATAATAAATGAAGAAGCGTAACGCTTCGTTCTTGTGCGTGGTATTTCATCCATAAAAGGATGGCGTTTTGCCGATCGTCCAGTCGTACGGTAATGGAAAGGTGATGGGGGAATCAGATTGTGCAGTTCTTGTGCACACCCTCCATAGTGCATATATTCTGTGTGCTCATAAGAGTTAAATTATAGTAGCAGTTGGCAGTTAAGTCAGAACCTGTGATGGTACGAAAGAATAAGTTCAAGATTTACTGCCTAAACATGATGTGTATCTATAATATTACCTACGTAAGTAGTGGAAGACTATAATTATATCGGTTTAAAACGGAAACTTTCGGATTCCATCACAATAAAACCTTACTACTTTACACGTTCTTGAAACCTTAACATATTTACGGACTATCTATGACTTGACTACACTAAAACAAACCTGTGTCTGGGTCCCAAGCTACAGATGTGTTGAAAATCAGAGGCTATCTGTTCCAGTAGGCTTAAAATGTTGGCTTTGTTTAAGGAAAATCCGCAATTAGCACTGAACATAGCACCCAGCAGCACGACGTAGAAGAAGCTCTCGCAAGCCAATGAGTGGTCCTCGGTATCCAATCCATGGTACATGGTCAAGGAATTAAGCACAATGCCAACAAAGCCCATTCCAGTATTGAAAAAAGATATTACGAACCTACAACAAAAATAAAAACATAGATAGAAATAAATGAGGAAAAAACGATTAGTTATATTCTCGCTAAGCAGATATTAAATGTCAAAACCATAATAACTTTAAATTAATGGTAACCAACGAGTATATAAATACTACGTAAGAATGGTAACTCAAAAGATGTCACAATTCCCAACAGTGCAGACTCTGTGCTCTGGCTCAGAAACCTGGCTAGATTCAGAAGCATATATCTATACTATACTTACTATATCATATATCTATACTATACTATACTTATATACTTCTATTATTACTTTACTTACTTAGAATAAAGCAGTAACGAGTCCAATTCTGATGATTTCGTTTGTGAGCTTTGGCATAATTTTCAATTACCTTACGCCGCTCGTGTGCTTAATTGTTCAACAGACTACTTTTGGCGTAAATGACTTTTAGATGCAATATTGTTAAGGATTCCATTCCGCTTCGTTACACATATATAACATATTAATATGCCTTATAAATCTGTACGTATAATCTATCTATATCTATCTATACTTATAATAAAACTGTAACTGGTCCAATTCTGTACATTGAAGATATTTTGAATATTTTTTTTGGACCTTACTCTAGATTCAATACTGAAGCCAAATCTATTTTTTTTTTCATTTTTGTGTGTCTGTCTGTCTGTCTGTCTGTCTGTATCTTGGCTAGGGATCACGCCGAAACTACTGAATGAATTTAAACGAAACTTGATATGATTTGAGTTCATACTGCGAGGACATAGGCTACTTTTCATCCCGAAATATGAAAAGGTTCCCGCAGTATTGGGGTTGAAAGTTATTTCAAAAAACACTTACCACTCTGTAACTACTGGACGGATTTTGATGCAACTTGGCACAATTATAGTTTATATGATGGGTAAGTATATATGTATGTGATAAAAAGTATTCTCAATTTTATTGAGAATACTTTTTATCCCTAAAAAATTAAGAGTTCCTGCGGGATAATGTCCCAAATTATGTAAATTAAAGATATTTTGTATATTTTTTGGGGGCCGTTCTATATTCAATACTAAAGCCAAAACTGTTTTTTTTTAATTAATGTCTTTCTGTCTATCTGTCCGTCTGTCTGTACCTCGGAAGTGCATCACGCCGAAAATACTCAATGAATTCAAATGAAATTTGGTATGATTTGAGTTCATACTTTCAGGTAGGACATAGGATACTTACCATCCCGAAAAATTAAGGGTTTCTACGGGATATGGGTCCAAAGTTAAGTTAATAATTAAGTAATAAAAATATTTTTTGGATGGTTCTCTATATTCGATACTGAAGCCAAACAGTTTTACTTGTTAATTTTGTCTGTATTTTTGTCCGTATCTTGACCGCGCATCGCACCCAAACTACTAAATGAAATCAAATGAAAAAATGCTCTTGGGTGCTTAAAAAAGGTATCTTTTCTTTCTTTCTGTTTGTCTGTATGTTTGTTTCTTCACGCATTACGTAAAATTTACTGAACCGATTGCGATGCGGTTTTCATTGTTAGATAGTTTAGAATTTGATTTACATCTGGTATAATTGGTATCTCAATCCAGTGAGTTAGAAGCCGAGCAATTGATAAAGTATTTTGACGGCTGAAGAAATTATGTTCAAATGTTGGTATATTGGTCCTGGAATAGCACATTGTGGTACTTTGAACTTAAAAAAAGAACACGCGTGCGAAGCCGCGGGTACAGCTAATATATATATATATATATATATTTAAAGACATCAGCATTTTCCATACCTTTGTTTATCAGATATTCAGCCACTAAGCACTGATATGTATATATATATATATATATATATATATATATATATATATACTAAGAATATCTAAATATCGCATAAACAAAGGTATGGAAAATGCTGATGTCTTATTCCAGAATTGTCTTATCTGGTTCTCTTACCGCTCGCGGGATGAGAAGGGTCCTAATGTTAAAACGACCATAAGGAAAAAAACAAGGACAAAAAATCATTGTTACTATTAAAAATAATTATTTTAAACACATATGTTTTAAGTGTGTTGATGTTATTAAGCACTTATTTAAATAAATATGAAATAAAAATACCTTATAAAATAATCTCTCCTGCCAAAAAATATTCCCTGAATTGCAAGTACTATAAACAACTGCGGATGAAAATTGAATATATTAACATCGGTCCTGCCAAAATCATAATATTTTTTATAAATGAAATCCTTAATCTTTTGAATGCAACGCATTTTGTGACAAAAGTCACGTTTTTTTCTGATGACACTCGGATAGTGAGTTAAAAGTACAGGGTTATGAAGTTG
Organism: Alsophila aescularia; assembly: GCA_946251855.1. Classification (NCBI taxonomy): domain Eukaryota; kingdom Metazoa; phylum Arthropoda; class Insecta; order Lepidoptera; family Geometridae; genus Alsophila; species Alsophila aescularia. The sequence continues at coordinate 11,143,077 of OX276375.1, read as the reverse complement.
ACCAATTTATTACTTATTAAAATAAGTAGATATCACATTAATCCGATCGAATCATGATGCCGTGAAAATTGGCCCATAATGAGGTTTATCCAATTAGTAGGCACTGCAATATGGATAACAGTAGTTATTTAAAAGTCATATGTCTTGATTCTCACATATTAATATACATTTATTATTACAGAATACTAGGTTCTTAAGTAGGGCAAAACTTGGTTAATCGGTGATAGTTTGATTATTTGATCACAGAATTTTATTTCTATAACAGATAATTTTGCAAATTTACTATGTAAGAGTCTGTTAAATTGCCTACAATAGTATCTACCTATATATATATATATGTGTGTCGGAGAAGCATTGTTCTCGTTGACATCATCATTAGTGGTTACGGGCCTAGTGGGCGTCATCAAGGTAAAATGCGAGCACAAAACACAATGACCACAGTTTCACAGTATTTAATTGAGATTTAACATTACTTCACAATAGTACCGAAGCAACACTTAACACTTAAGACCGAGAAGCAGGTTCAGAGCACCGATCTTACATTAACTTTATAGTTTCAACGATCCAACTCGATCCTTTCACGTTACTCAAAAACAGTGTTTTTTCCCAAAAGCAGTCAGCTCTCTAAAAAAAATGATGGCGACCCGACCCCACTTGAGGCACGTGCTCTGCTCTGATTGGTCATTACGTAAATTACAATATTCATGACTTTAATTAGGTTAGTAAGGTTTTAAAGTAATAGAATAATACAACAAATTAAATAAAATCTAATTAAGAATTTTATAAGTAATTTAAATGTAAACAAACAGTATTATAATTGCTACAATAATCAACCCGACTCATAGCTTCCTCTGACACGGCCGTCCTGACGTATTACACGCTCTCGTGTGATGTTGAAGACCGCGCATCATCTTTATCTGAGGAAAAGAAAGGGATATTTAAGTATTGCTCGGCCACTCCTGACCAAGAACGTCGTGTACATTATTACATTTCATTTTCCGTGCAACAACTTCATTTAGACTCCACGCTACATACTAAAATTATGTCAGTAATAACGAAACAGCCACCTCGCCGTTATTCGCGTTACACATTTTGTATTCTCAACAATATCCAAATGGCCACCTCGCCTTTTATTCTACTGATTTCATTTTTCAATGGACACCTTGCCTTTCTTTGGCCACCTCGCCTTTCAGAGGCTACCTCGCCTTTAACAATGCTTAACTCAAACTTAACAACTACCATGTTGTAAGGATAATTTAAAACATACTTAACTCGCAACACACAAACTAAAAATCTTACCATCATTGTCATCTGTCAGACACGGGTCCAGCTCGGTTGGGACATAGGATTGTGGGAGTGGACGTAAGCGGTCTCTCGCATACTTGTATGCACGATTACAGTTTAAACTCTTGAGATGATACCTGTCACCGTCTTATACTTCAATGACCTCATAAGGTCCTTTATATTTAGGATCCAACTTTGTTTGATTCCGTTCATGATTTTCGATTAAACCGTAATATCCTACAGAAAACGATGTTACTTTTGCCTTACTTTTGCCGAACCGTGCCTTATCAAGAGATGCGTTATGTTACAATAACTTATTAGCTTGTTTTCTTATCTCTTCTAAATCTACCTCAACTTCATGATCGTCTACGGTTAATAAACTGAGGGGTCTAGCTACTCTACCTATTAACAATTCTAGGGGGCTTGCTTTGGTGATTCTATGAATTGTGCTATTTATGGAAAGGTGGACGTCATCTAATGCATCTTGCCAGGACCTACTTGGGCTTGTTTCTACAACTGTCAACATGTTTTTGAGTGTACTCATGATACGCTCTACTTGACCGTTAGCACGACAAGAGCCGGTTGCTATTAAATGTAGTTAGTAGGATAATATTGGGAATTCTACTTCAGGCCTTACGTTCGCTTCGCTCACTGCAGGACGTTCGCTTACGCTCACTCCTGGGAGTAGAATTCCCAAAATTACCGCTGTACATTCAATCGTTTAAAACGTTGGCTAACGTAACGTGAGAGACGATGCGTTTGCGAAGTTAATGAGTGTGAGGTTTGTTTCGATCGATAATAATAATAATAACACTTTATTACACCAGAAATAAGGAACAAATATAGAAGAATTTGTTTTAAAAATAGGCACAATGGGCGGTCTTATCGCTAAAAGCGATCTCTAAACGATCGATCTCGATATGTCTAAGCAAAATAATTATTATATTTAATTTAGGTACTTACATTTGAGACTTGTAGAATTAGACTCGCACGCGATGAAATGATCTTTTTTGGAGAACATAAAATCATTTCAAATAAGTGCAGAATATTTACTCGCTATGAGTTTATAATAATAATAATAACTCACATCAACGTCTACGATCTTTATTCTTTTGATTCAGATTTACTAACATAAAGTAAAGAATCTAGTTTGATACTAATAATCGCCAGATTGGCTCGTATTTTTCGCGATTTAAAGATCTATTTTATTCTGATTCAGATTTAACATATAATGAGTTGATACTAATAACCATGATCAGTTTGGTTCAAAAACTTATTTTCTATACCAGTTTGGTTCGAATTTTTCATGGATTACTTAAAATAAAAATATATTTTAATCTCAATTAATATTCATGACCAGATAGGCTCAAAGACTTAGGGTTTATTTTGATATTAGTTTCGTTTAAGTCTTTCATGAATAACTTAAAATAAAAAAATATCTTTTAAATTAATTTAATATTCGTGACCAGTTTGGCTCAAAGACAGAATTTTATATATGATATTAGTTTCGTTCAAGTCTTTCACGAATAACTTCAAATAAAAAAAAAATAATATATTAATTATCCACGACCAGAGTGGCTCAAAGACTGAGTATTTTATATTTGATATTAGTTTCGATCAAGTCTTTCACGTATTACTTAAAATAAAAAATATATTTTCAAATTCAATTAATAACCATGACCAAGTACGGTTCAAAAATTCATAGTTTTATATTCAAGTTTTCCATGATTATTGTATCTAATGATATCTAAATAAAATTATTTAATTTAAACCAGATTGATTCATATCCTTGACGAGACATAATTAATATTTTTTTCCGTCTATAATTTTCATATGTAAACATTAATTTATATTTAAAATTTTATGTTATCTATAATCGTTTGGCTCAAAAGAATTTTAAAATTAGACCATGATTAACTGATATAAAAAAAAACTTTTCTGCAATTACTTTTATTGAATTTAAGTGTTCCTGAAATAGATGAATAAAAAGTATTTTTTTGGGTATAATTTAACTAGTATAACGCTTTAACTATTTTGATTTATAATTTAAAATGAAATATATCTCAAAATTTTTGTGTGAATATTTATAAAATTACATTGAAACAATTTCTAACAATTTCCTTGAAAGCTTTAGTTGTTATCTAAACCAAATACACGATAGGTACAATTAACTATAATTATAACTTACCATAAATATTCACATAAAATTAAATTTTTCACACACATGGGTACACTCACTTCTTTAACTAGAAATACATTAAATTTTCTCACAGTCAATTGAGACGCAATACGAATACAGTTCGCGAAATTTGATGTAAGCAAATTTAGCGCTAAGTTCAGTTGACAACAAAAGTATGCATACTAAAGTCTTTGTAATGTGCCCTCCGGCTAGGTGAAACGACGATATATGCAAAGTGGTTGGCAGCAGTTGGAAGAGAAGAGCCGAACATCGGGCATAGTGGTGTGCTTTGGGAGAGGCCTATGTCCAGCAGTGGACTGACACGGGCTGATGATGATGATGATGATGATGATGATGATGATGATAAAAAACTTGAACCAAAATTGTTGTTACGTTTGAAGTCGCTGTAGCCAAATTATTTTCCCTCTAAAGTTTTAATTATTTCCCTTTAAGTATACTTTAAATTCACAGGACTTAAATATTACATCGCTATAACCAAAAAACTCGTTCAACCGAGGTTTTTATAAATGAAATTCATTGTATATTGTAAACAAAAAACTTATTGCGTCGGTAAAACTATTTTTTTTAAACTTATTTGAATCCATGATGTAAACATGGATTATAATTTAATAGAACATGTTAGGTATACAAAACTCATGATATCAATGGTATGTATTGATACTTTGATAAAATGTAAAATAAAAAATAAGTTTTTATTCATTTTTTTCTTTTTTTTTACCTTATATTATTATAATCATTATAGAAACATGTTTTTTTTGTCTGACTGTACCAACCAGTGTAGATAGAGGTTCGTAACATTTTTTATCAGTCAGTATCAAAATATATAATAAAAATTGCCTATGACACTTTGTGGTTAGTGACTCTGAATACGATGCCAATAGAACGGTCGCCGGGTTGAATCCTTTAAATTGTAATCATTTGTGTGATGATCTGAAATGTTTTCCGAGTCATGAATGTAATATTAATATTTATGTATGTGTATACGTTATATAGTACCCATAGCAAAGGGTATCCTCATTTGGGGATAGGTAATTGATGTGAATTGTTTCTCTATATAAATAATACGCGGGCATAGCTACTTATTCAGGTCTAAACCTGTATGATCATGTTTTACTGCAACATTTATGTTTTAGTCATATAGTCCTTTGTCGGTATTTTTTCAAAGGCGCCGCCTCGACCGTTTATAAACGTAAGAAGTACATAAGAAATCAAAGCTATTTTGTGTCATAATTCCTTTAATATAGAGTAAATTATATTAATTAAGTATTATTGCTGACGATACAGCTTATTTGCTTTAAAAGCCTCGTTTTTTTCGATAACCTCATTATTAGTGATTATTCTCTGCAGTGAAGTGACGTAGTTCAATCGAAAAATATATTTAAGTTAGTATTTATGTTTTTTATAACTCTTTATTTTTTTTCTCATAGTAGCTTCGTTTTTTATTTGTCGTATGAGGTAGTGCTGGCCTCTGATGTCAGAGTTTGTCAGGCTGCCTGAGGCCTTTGACATGGCTTAACGACTGCTATTAATCAATAACAGCCGAGACCGACTGCTTAACATGCCCTCCAATGCAGGGAGTGATGGGAAGCCGCACATAACTTATAAAAGTCATTTGGTGTGGAGCCTAGGATCAAACTCAGTATCGTCGGATTCTAAGTTGCACTATTGAACCGTTAGGATACCATCGCTTGGTGGTACCAGTAGCCTTGGTAATTTTCTTATATATTCATGTTTTGTTTTTTGTTCTCAGGTCTGACTACGAATATGAGAGTGGTGGTTATCCTATACAACTAGAAACAATACAGAAAAAAAATATTGGAAAGATCAGCAAGCGGAAGTCTACGACGCCAATTTCTCCTGATGAACAAACTCGAATTACGCTAGACTCATATAAGTAAGTGATAATTTATTTTCAATTATATTACACTCTAGCTGCTCCCGCGGTTCCTGCATTTTACCACAACATTTTTTTATATTTTTTTAAATGACAAATTTGATGGATATATTTTGCATTTTTCTCGATGTCATGTCACTCTATGATAATTTATAAAATCTATTTTATATATTTTTTTGAGTTTATCTATTACTAACAAACATACAAACAAATCTTTTCTCATTATAATACTACTGTAGATTTATCGTAATTACTATTTCGTTCTTATGTTAGACACTTATACTTCTTACTTACTTATATTATGTTATAATTATATTATGTTTGTTTGTCGTATGAGGTAGTGCTGGCCTCTAGTGTCAGAGTTTATCAAGCCACTCGAGGGTCTCTGATATGGCATAACGACTGCTATGAATCAATAGCAGCCGGGACCGACAGCTTAACGTGCCCTCCGAAGCACGGAGCGATGGAAAAGCGCACATAACTCAGAAAAGTCATTGGTGCGGAGCCTAGGTTTTGAACCCGGTATCTTTGGATTCTAAATTGCACTATAGAACCGTTAGGCCACCATCGCTCTTAAGGTATACTGTATTGTGATATAAAGACTTTCTTACAAAAAAAAAACTTTTGTGCATTCACTGTACATGCGTACAGTCGCCAATGTTCATATTACTAAGGCTTACCTATATTTATATTGTCTGTGTTTATTGTTACAGAAAGAAGCGCAAACTTAAAGACGTGGACTTGTTTAGTATTCTCAAAGCCGAAGAACAGAATATTTCAACAGGGCAAGCAACAGCAACGACATCCAGCTTCACATCCCGCGTTTCAACGGGACAAGTCAGACGTACCACTTCGCTGGGTGGTAATTTCATTATCGATTGCAAAGTAATACAACATAGTAGTACAACACGTCGAACTGGTTGGCTTCTAAACCTCAAAAACGATATAAAAAAGCATTATCATATGTAAAACTCCAGACGGACGTGTTAAGCGCTGAATGGTTAACTATACAAAACTTTTTAAACCAAGCTTACGAACGCTTTGAAGATAGTGAACCTGTATTTTACAGGAACGAGCAAGATAAATAAATTTTGCTATCATTTTAAGATGTAGCTTTCGTCAGACCTGTGTGTAAAGTTTAAAAGTAGTTACTTATTTGATAATTTTAACGGAAGAAAATTAATTGTTATTAACACATTTAATTTTTACTTTTTTTTTTTTAATTGTGCTTAAGATTTATGTTGTACTTTATTATTTTTCCTTAATAATAGAGAGGTTTTTTTTCTTATTCGTAGTCAGACTTATAAATAAAAAATGTTAACTGTTGAAATTACATTTTATTTTTAATAAAGTATTATTATTATTATTTCATTATACTGAAGTTGTATGCTCTACTTTATTAAATTACTCAACAGTATCAATTTTATTTTTTTAATTGTGTTTTACATTGCTTTATAAGATTTTAAATTTTGATTTGATCTAGGGTGTATTCATAGGTACATTCACATTAGGTTGGTATAAAGAAAGGTAGGTGAGTAGGTAGTTATAAAAATGAGATTTTGTAAGACTTGTGATATATCTGTTAGAAGTACGTCGTGGGTAGGTCACTTGCGTAGTAATGCGCACAAACAAAAATATACTAGTGTGCTATATAAAGATGGTGTACATATCGTATCATCAGCATTTAAGGGACGCATTGTAACATATAGATTAAAAGCACATGATAAGTTTGAACATGGCTGTGTGGAAGCATTTCTAAACTCTATTAATAAACAAATAAAGTCGCTTTTAGACGATTCACTTGGAAAGCACACATGCTTAAAAGTAAATTTTGAACTTTTTTCTTCGTTCATGATGATGAAAAATAATAATCGAGAAATTAAATCATTTGGTACCAAAAACATTGTATTGTACAGTAATTACGATTTTGTAACACTTTTGTCTCACACAAAAAGCAAATTAAAAAAAAAATTGAAGAATTTATGGAACGTGACAGTGGTTGGACTTTCCTCAACAACTCACATTTAAAAATAAATATAAATAAATACCAACCTTTGGGTGGTTCAAAATATGCGTCACTATCAAAACAAATAAGAAATAAAAAGGCATGTTTAAATATACAAAACCACGACGACTACTGCTTTATGTGGTGTATCACTGCGGCTTTATTTCCATCGTTAAGCCATGCTGAGAGGGTGTCATCTTACCCGGACTTTCATACTGTGCTAAACACCGACGGGATGCAATTTCCTGTTACTTTTGCTGATATAGAAATGTTTGAAAAAAATAATCCAAACATAAAATTTATTATCTATGGTTTGGGAAATAAAAGCAGTATAGTAGGTACAAATCCTTTGTACAAATTGTACCGATGTCAACCTAATATAGATAAAAGCTAGAAATTATGCACAAGGCCTTATATTTGATAAAGCAGTCCAAGACATCCTGGTCATGGTACTACCATATTGTAAAAACCCCCTTTCAACCTTATCAAAAGGTTAAAAGCTAAAAGAGCTTATAGTCTAATAATCTAATATAATTTAATAAAACTCGACCAATCCTGGTCACGCGCTCGCTATTGTAACTATGTTCTAAACCTTATACACATACGTACATACGTACCTATTTATGTATTAATAGTAATGCCTAAAGTAATAACCGACCGATCCGATTTCACAAAACTAATTGCGGAACCCTAATCATAAAAGTTAAAGGTAAATTTTAAGGTAAACCTAAGATCTTCCTATCTCTATACTCCGTCGAGTAAATCTACTTAAGTCGTAGTTGATCTAACTTTACCTAAACTGTGTCTTGCAATGTGTACAACACTTAACTGACCTACATTTTCTATTACTAAAATTCCTTCCCCGTCCTACCTTATTTAAATGAAAACAATCTATACTAATGAAATGGCCACGTGATCTTCTAGAGAGTTCCCTCGTTGTATTCCAACCCGGTTCTTTAAGTGAAAAATTGAATAAGTACCTACGCGATTTATCAGTAAGAATATACCTACGTCCCTCTCTCTCTCACTCTCTAATGTTTTACCTCCAAAATAACTATTTCTAGACCACGATTCAAAGTACTAACTCACAAGTACACCTTAACCTACATATGCGTCATTCCCAGTCATAAGCGAAAGCGTTTTAGTGTTTATTGCTTCTTCTATACAGAACCCTGACAACTTCCTATTATACCTTTCTATGTGTTCATAACAAGAATTAACCCTTTACATTTCTTTTAACCCTTTTATGTCCTAGTAAAACGGAATGAATTCTCTTCGTAATTTTACTAAATTTTCCTTTTTTCTTTGTTTGTTTTGGTTTCCTCAATCATTATCTACTTGGCTAAGGTTAGACGCCCCTCCTCCGCGTCTAGCTGTGCTCTTTCGTCATCCCTACTGGATAAGCTCCACCAAATGATTGAGGTTTTAAGACAATTTTACTATAATCTAATATTTTCTTGGTTCGAGTAAGTCATAGTCTGTATCAAATTCAAAATTGGGCGAGAGGACTTTATCTTTTTGCAACAAGTACTGTAGTAAGTAAGTAATAAACCATTCAAGGAAATCACTACTTCTTTTCATTATATAACAAACCCATTCGCTAACTAGAACTGGCGTACCTCAATAAAACGCTCTAATATTCTAGTTTCTCATTCATCACCGCCTACACTTCCCAACTAAGAACTCCTAAACAATCCAGCCAAGTAAGAGAGGTTCCTGATTTATCTGCGGAACTCTACTCAAACTCACTATAAAGATTGAGAAGTGCCCCTAGTCCCCAACCCATATTTCCTATTTTGTACCTATCTCCTATTGTTCTCTAACCGTCTTACAATTTCGTTCTATTATACACTATTTCGTACGGAACCCTGACTTATATATACCGATCCTAATTCACCTAGCTTAAGTATAATTAAGTTACGTCCAAAACCAAATTAAAGTCTAAACTCAAATCGCTATAAGCTTATGCCTTCCGTAAGCGTTTCCTATGCTGATATGCCGAACCCGAATATGTTTGCAGATACTTAGATTTTACAATTTTATCTATGTCCGTAAATCTCTGAGCAAGAACCGATATTTTATTCTATTATTTCGTATTTCGAAATATCTTATAGTCATTACTTTTGATTTTGTAATATAGGTATTTTCTAGACTTTTCCCTTTTGATTGAACTACATGGTCAGAGGCTTAAGATCATCCGGCCCTTTTTGGTTGCTCGAATTCTCTCTGTAAGAGGGTTTTCTCTTTACAGGCATGCCCGTATAGCTGTATCTTAGTGAAGTCCAGCGAAGACTTATACTTTTGGTATGTTTCTTCATACAAAGACTGGCTCTAACAGAATATCGAACCTGCCCAAAGCTAAACGGTTCCCTAGTTGAATATTTTACTATATAATTGAAATACCCCCTTTAAATTTCCCTATCCTGCAATGTGTTTCATTACTATATTTTACTTCCAGCTCTATTACTGTACTAGATAAAAAGATGGACCTATTTTTCTCCGTACATGACTAATCTAGGATTGTTAATACATCCCTTGAATGACCTATTTTCTAAACTAGAGTTTACCAATTGGCTTCATATTTTCGTTTTAATTATATTTCCCCGTTGTTTGGGCTAAGCTTAACTTTACGGTGTTTTGACTCGCAGAGACCCTCTACAATAAGTCTATGAATGGTCTATCTAGACTTTTAAACTTTACAAGACTTCTGTCTCTTAAAAGATATGAACCCCTACTATTTCTAGAACTATCTAACGAATTCCGTATTATTTTCAGATGGATTATAGATTACTTTCTTTCTAGACCCTCCATTAATTACAAATCTATCTGGTAGCGTCCGACCTTGGAGTCTCGCACCGTCGTAACGTCTAATTTAAATTAATCTTACGTAACAACCTAGACTTTCCGATCACATACCTAGCACTATCCTACTTCGTTTCATTGAAAAGCCCTAAACCTAGATTTTTATACGATTCACTAGTTGGAATTAACAGTCTATAACACTTTATTCGACCCGACCTTTAGTTCTACGAATCCCTACAACTATAATACATTGTGATAAATTCCCCACGCTCCAATGTTAACTATATGGTACTAGGCCAGCCTGGATAAATTATATCGAATCCTATTTTTGACGTTGAATTATAAAGATAACGTATTCTCATTATATTATATTACATTTGTCTACCCTAAAGTATAACTTGGACTAGACATTCTCCCCTTGTTTAACCGAACGATCTGTTATATGTAAATCATTATATAATCCGTATTTCATTTATTTTTGTATGGGTTTTATTTATACTTCAACCTATTATTAATGAATTTTATTTCCTGTCTAAACCTGTCAGGCATTCCTAGTTAATTTTAGCTACGAGTAAGCAAGCTATGGGGATCTAGATCTCCCATTTTTACGTTAAAATCGCGATCCGGATTTCCGCTTGACCTCACTTCCATCCAGATTTAATCCTATCTGTTCCCTAGTTAAAGAACTGAGTTGTCATATGGACTCTATCTCCCTAAAATCATTCCTAGCTGCTAAAATTGTGTGTGTGTGTTCAAAACTAGGGTTTGGCCCCACATTTACAGCTAATTGCGCATTCGAATCGACACAGTTTCATCGAAAGTATGGGTCTGCTAACACGAAAGACGGGATAAGGTGACAAGCCTTGGGGAATATGCTAAGCATCTAATGTCATCCCTACAATGTTTCAGCCGCGAAAGGCAACAGAGTCCTCGTCCTATCGGGATACGGCCGAAACATTAAAGGAGTATAAAATATTGATAAATACATAAATTTAAGATAGATCAAAGATCACCTCCCGAGATCCACACCAGAGCGTCGAGCGCACACGGAGGCATGTCTAACTGGTAAAGACCACGAACTCTGGTGGGCCTGGTGATTTTGAGGGGATAAAGCCGCTCCTTGTAAAGGTAACCCGGCCGAAACTCGAGTCCCCAACGAGTCTCTTCCTACTATACACAGTAAAATCGCTCAGAACTTTGTCCCCCGTGGGCTAAAGACCATGCTTATGTCCTGACCATCAAATCCAGCCAACGACCTTCAATCACCTCGGTTGCGCTACCTTTACACCTAAGTGAGTGGTAGATGACCTGCCGTGATGAGATCCCATCCCCAAACGACGGAAGTTTATTTTCCTTTATTTTTTTATAACGAACGATATCTAATTAAATTCCGATCATAATTTGCAAAGGAAACGTGCGAAGTCATACCGCGTCCTTAACCCACGCTATTATTCAAAATGGCGACGCCTCATTACCGCGATTCCCTAAGTTCCAAAGAACTCTCTTCCTTACATAATCTTTCCTGATTTTCACTAAATTAAAAATCCCTCATTCACTATATTCTGAATTAAAATTACATTAATTCTTTACGAAACAAACTCTCAACTGCCATCTAAACGATTCAAAAATCCCGTTTATTTCCCGTGTGCAAATATTTTCTAAAACTCCAACAAGTATTTTGATTTACGCAATATAATAAAACAATTAATTTAACTTCAACATAACTGCCAACCGAATTTATTAACTCATGTAGTTCGCCCTTTTAATTCGCGTAATTACTATCTCCAACCATCTATGACACAATGCAATCTATTACAAAACTCCTGAATTACCATTTTAGTTTATAAAGCAAGCTAAATGCCTAAGTCGGAATTAAAGTTTAACCGGTAACTATCAGATGTACACGGACGCATTATTTTAGAACTCCCGCGACTGATTCTATCACGCAAACTTAACACCGTAAACTAAGAAGCTATTATTTAACTCTATTGCACGTTATAAATGTTTATCTATTAAATATTAAACAATTAACGACGCTTCACGTTTATAAAGCCCTACGATTGATTTTAACACATGAATTTAACACTTGTAATCTAAAACACTATTATTTTGATTTTATTACGCGAGTTTTTGTTATTCCCTATGCCCCAGTCGATATCTAGATTTGAAGGTGTAGACACAAACACTAGGTGACCTATCTACCTGCGCTCTTCGGACGCCAACGAAAGACTGTCGAAAAAAACTAGGGTTCTCTAAATCTTCTGTGCCGCCCCACCGTTACCAAACTAATAGGGTTGCTACTTTTCCAAAAACCGACCTGGTCCCTACCATTCCTCCTGCTTTTCTGTCTTCTTAATCTATGTTTCTACATATTAACACCGTTACAACTCGTAATTTGGATCATCGATACCTTCCGAAGACTGAATACTACAAATCCCACTTAATATCTAACTTATTCTTCCTTTTTCTATTGACTTATTCATCTTTTTAAAACAGTAACTTTCCCATGCTTAACTATCCCAGACTGAAATATCCTTGTTCAGTTCCATATGCTCCTACTAACATATCTCCCCTTTACATAACATGATTGATTTAGTCCCTTCTAGTGATCATACTACATCAAAATCTACCATACTCATGATCTCTACTTACACCCTACTATGCAGTAGCTCACAGAATCAATTTACTACCTTAATATTTTATTAAATATACGTCCAACTACACTCCTTCAACTAAGTAGCCCCCAACTAATAATCTGATACTGACTATCTAATTTCTTCCATTAATCAACTTATCCCTCTTGTAAGTCTAATTACTTCTACTAATATTGAAATCATCTTTACCCATGACCATAAACTTCTATAGTTCACCAAATACAACCCAAATATCGAAAGGCCTTCTTCTCTAATCTGATAATTATTAACAGCAATTTTCATGATTCCCACATCTAACTGTTCTTCTCTACACTATTCCTATATTTCAAACGTTTTCCTACTAATATCAGCTCACATTTTAATGAAATACTCCTAATTCCACTTTAAAAATTTCATCAATTTTGATTCAGCAGTTCTAAAACTCGCGTACTATCGATCGTAATGAATAGCTGCCTAATTTCCAACACAATACACTCAAATCTCCCCCTAAAAGTTTCGTCATTTTTGGTTCAGCAATTCTAAACCTCGTGTATTTCTGCCTTATTTGCCCTCACATTTATGTACCCTAATTTTGCATCTTACCAAAAGGTACTAAGCTACTCCTAGCTACTAAAATTTCATCACTAACAGATCAATGTTTATATATATATCTCTCTTATCAATTTGGTACTCAGTAGACTGTGAACTATCTCTTCGCTCTCTGCTTAGTTGGTCTCTAACCCATTTCCCTCCATTTCTGTGTAATATTTCTTCATAATCGATTATCTTGTACTAATTATGAAACAAAAATCATAATATTCGCAAACCTCTAACCGTAGTCAAGAAAGTGACAACCCTAAGAAGTCCGTCTTTTCTCAGAAATCTGCCCCTTCTAAGTACTCCAATTTTAGTTCCACTTTTTGCCGTTTTCTCAATTTTGGCGCTGTCTCAAGTACTTTCTTACTAAAACATTTTTCTTTCTTTCCTATAATTCTTTGTTCCCAACTAATGAAAACTATGCCAAAAATCCTCTATTAATTTAATATTTTCCGTCCACTGTTCCACACATTTTCCCGCTTTTAATTTACTTATCATACCTTCAACTACCAATTTTTGCAATTCCTAACTTCCAGTTATGTCCCTAAAATCGGAATGTAATTTTAATTATTAAAAATAGATTCAGCCCCCTCTCATCTTTAAATTTACTCTAATTTTTACCATTTGTAGTTTTAACAACTTTCAATACCCATTGTTATTTGATTCGCAGGTTTTATCTCAATTTCGCTCCGAAATGTTTATTTACCTAGGCGCTCCGGAAGTGGGTCCCAAAATTCACTCATAGAACCTTCCAGAAGGTGTGTGAGCGATCACCTATACTCTAGTCTAACTCTGTCCCTTTCCCTCTTGTACTATTCTCAAACGAATCCCCGGTTACTAAATCCAGTGTTGACAGTTTCCAAAAGGTTAGCTATTCGGTAGATATCTACCTCTCCGTGGCAATAGGTACTTGGAAATGTTCTATTGTGGATCTTTTTATCATATAAAAGTATCTCTTTTCTTACATTGTTAGTACAAGTATCCTAATAATCTATTCTCAGGTTTGGTATCACAAAAGTCTACCACTTCTGTTCTTTGAATGACTCACATATTATATTCATACACACCGAATATTCCACTGAGCCACTTTTCTCAAAAATTCTCTTTTTAAATTTTATCTTTATATATCTAGAAATAAACCACCCTAATCTCCTTACGTCTGAATTATTTTAGTAATTACGACTTCTTATTCATGATTTTTACTCCATTTTCTCGCTATAAATACTCTTATAACTAAGGTCTTTCTTATACTGGACTCCTCTCTTCCCACTAATAGTAAGATAAAACTCACAGTTGAGCAAACCTAGTTTTCCTGTTCATGCTATGGTAAGTAGGATTACCAGCCTTTCGGTAGATCTACTAAATAATTGGCGCTAACAAGAACACCGTTGCGCTATTTCATACGCTTCTCCTGCGTTCCACTAGATGACTCTCAATTTCGGTCGCATATTTGCTCTTAATTTACCATAATTTTCCCTTACGATATCCTACCCTTACGTATTACGTAGCCTCGTATACGGGTTTTCTGTACATAATACTAACCAATAAACTAAAGTAATCCTTCTAAATTCGCACTTATCGCTGAAACTTTATACATTTCCATTTTATAATAGTGCCCTCTCCCGAAAACATCCGTAAATTTCGCTCATTAACAATTACACTAAGCTATGACGTCCCACCTCCTATTAATTCTCATATTTAGCACCAGTTGGTAACTAATTTCTGATATCGATCTATTCATTTAAAATGCCCAGTAATAAAACAGACGAAACTCTCATGCTTGAATATTCCTCGACAATAAGTAAAATTATTTATATTTTTGTCTAAATTCTTCCACCCCGTCCAGTTTCTGTGGTACTTTTCTATCCATAATATTCCACCGAACTTAATCATAATTACTATCCCTAATTTATATGATTAATAGCTAACTTGACCAGTCCACAAATCCTCCCAACTTTCTCTTGCAATCCCTTAATGCTAACTTCAATCTAAACTAACCATTATAACACTATTAAATACATATATATGTTTATCTTGCACTCTTGTAATTCACTAAAATAAATAATAAAACTAATTTCTATTTTAAAGCGCCATCTGCCTTACTTTATGTTTAACCGATACGCGAAAACCCAATTTATCTTTATAAACACCCATCTAACTGCTTTATTAAATTTCCAATCGAACGCAATTTGGTTTCGGCCTCCCGTTTCCCAATTTAGTTCCTTCATAACCCAATAGATGTCTCTTTAACCCTATTATTCCTTTGTTCTATATTGACACTTATTATTTTCGTCCATGTACAACTATCATGAAATGAACTTATTTATTCGGTAACCCTACTCCCTGTACCTTTATAATAACGTCCCTTAACTCCCTGGTCCATTCAATGTAAAGTTTCTCTACACTCTAAAGTCTAACAGAACTCGCTTTATACCGCGCGATCGTCACTACATAAACCCGTAATAGTGAACGTCACGACGCTTTACATAGCTATACCTATCTCCCTATAGCGCCTTGTGCCATGCATCACCGCGCCTCGTCACTATAGCCGCCTAAAAGTGACTTATGTTTGTCCGCGCTAACTTTTACACCCCGCTTTACTCGTGTATCTTTTTGTTCGAATATATAGCTTACATACGACACCCTATAGATACTTACTTATATTTTTCCCTATAAGTCAATATGGACCGTTACAAAATCAAGTAATGTGACTAACAACAAAAAAACTATACATTTGTTATTTCTTGAAAATGGTACTTCTTCACACTATTGTCTAATAAAGGATTTATCGCGACTTGTCAGGAGTCAAATAACAAGTCATCACGACAAATTATATTTTTGTGATACTTGTTTAGAGTTTTTTAACACAACTGATCAACTAGATAAACATTCTTGTGGAGGTGTTGTTACTGTTTTACCTGAGGACGGTTCAGTAATAAAATTTAAAACTATGAACGCAAACAAGATATGCCTTTTGTTATATATGTTGATTTCGAGTCATTGTTAGTAAAACATGAAGATGAAACGAAAGTATCTAATTCAACAACTACGTTACAAAAACACGTACCCGCGGCGTTTGGTTATCATATAGTTTGTTCTGTTGATGAAACTTATAATCGATATGTTTCGTATCGAGGTCTTGATTGTGTTAGTAAATTTATAGAATCAATTTATCACGATTCATTACAGATACATAAAGTACTAAATAAAAAGACGCCGATCATATTAACAGAAGAAAACGAAAGAGACTTTAGAAATGCAACTAACTGTCATATATGTGGACATTTCCTTTATGGTAACAGAGTCCGGGACCACTGTGGAATTACCGGGTTGTATCGTTCCGCGGCACATATGCAGTGCAATTTGCAATATAAACTACCAAAGTTCATACCAATTTTCTTTCATAATTTGTCTGGATATGACAGTCATTTGTTTATAAAACAATTAGGAGAAGCACCCTTGTGCTGTACCGAAAACAAAAGAAAGTATATTTGTTTTACAAAATTCGTTCCCGTTGGATACGATGAATTCGTTCAACTTCGTGTTGTGGATTCTTTCAATTTTTTGGGAACTAGCTTGCATAAACTAGCATGCACTATGAGTAGTGATGAATTTACGCACATGCACAATCATTTTCCAAACGAAAATGAGTTCAAGTTGGTTACGAGGAAAGGAGTTTATCCATACGAGTATATGGATAAATGGGAACGTTTCAAAGAACCAACCCTTCCAGCTAGGGAACAATTTTATAGTGCACTTAATAATGAAAATGTATCTAAAAAGGATTATAAGCATGCTCAGTTAGTGTGGTCATCATTTAACATACAAAATTTAGGACATTTCACAGATATTTACTTAATGACCGACGTGTTATTATTGACTGATATATTTGAGAAATTTAGAAAAACATGCAAATTTCACTATAAGTTGGATCCTGCATTTTACGTTACCGCACCGAGTCTCTCTTTTGATGCAATGCTTTTGAAAACAGGTGTAGAGTTAAAGTTAATGATGATGATTTAAAGTGGCATTTGCATGTGTTCACATAGGCACGCTAAAAGTAACAACAAGTATTTAGAAGATTATGATTCATCGCAATCAGATTCTCATATTGCATATATTGATTGTAATAATTTATATGGATTTAGTATGTGCCAATCACTACCCATGTCTGATTTCAAATTCTTAAAGTCAACTGAAATAGACAGTCTTAATATAACAAACATCCCTGATGATGCTGATTATGGATTTATACTTGAAGTCGACTTATGCTACCCTGAAGAATTGCATCATAAACATAATGATTTACCATTTTGTCCTGAAAAATGCGTTCCTCCTGGAGGAAAGGATACAAAACTTGTACCCAACTTACATGATAAATACTTTTACGTTATACATTACGTTCATTTAAAAACTTGTATGAAACATGGTTTGGTTTTAAAATAAATACACCGTGTAATTGCTTTCAGACAAAGACCATTTCTCAAAAAATATATCGATCTTAACACGACTTTGCGTCAAAAAGCAACGTCTAGTTTTGAGTAAGATTTTTTTAAATTACTCAACAGCAGTATTTTCGGTAAAACGTTAGAAAACAACGAAAAAAGAGTAAATGTAAAGTTAGTCAAAGAGTGGGATGATGAACAAAATGTAACAAAAACGAAACTGAGTGCTTGCAAGCTAATTGCTAATCCTAATTTTCACAGTTTATCAGTTTTTACTGAAAATTTAGTTGCTATTCAGTTGAAACCTGATTGTTTGGTTTTAGATAAACCTATTTACATAGGGTTTACAGTTTTGGAATTATCTAAAAGTCACATGTATGACTTTCACTACTTATTTATGCAACCTCATTACGATAACCGCTTACAGTTGTGTTATACTGATACTGATAGTTTTATATATCATATAGAAACCAAAGATTTTTATAAAGACATTAAAGAAATATTTTTAGATTACTTTGACACGAGTAATTTTGATAGTGAAAATATGTTCAACTTACCACTAAAAAATAAAAAAGTACCTGGTCTTTCGAAATGAATGGTAATTTAATAACAGAATTTGTAGGCCTGCGAGCAAAACTGTATTGTGTTAAAACAATGCAGAAAACTTTAAAAAAAGCTAAAGGAGTAAAGAGTTGTGTTGTTCATGATTTCAAAATGTCGGACTATGAGAATACCTTATACACTGGTAACGTTGTACGAAAAGTCAATGTTTTATTTAAGTCAATAAAACATGAAATATATACAAGAAGTACTAATAAAATTGCTTTATCTAGCGATGATGATAAACGTTTGATTGCTAAAAATAAAGTAGCTACAAAAGCTTGGGGGCATGTATCAATACTAGGTTTTAAAACTGGATAAGTTATGTTTAATATAATTTTAAGAATGTGAATGTATCTAAATTATGAATAATAAAAGAAATGTAAAATAAATATATCTTGAGGATTATAAGATGAACGAAACCTTTAAAATAAAATAATTTATAATTATGATTATTGTTTTTTATTTATAATACCAAATAAAAGTTTAATTTAGGTAAATAACTTTTCAAAATAGTAATAATGTATATGTCAATATACAATATATATCTAACATGCATATCAGTATCTTTTAATTAAATTTTCTATTAGTAAAAAGGTTCAGGTACCAATCAGTCCTTACAAGTTTTAAATTTCAATGAATTTACGAAATAAGAACTGTCTGCTTCATAAGAAATCTTGAAATATTATACTTCATTATCAATTAGGTGTATCTTCTACCAACCAGTCCTTACAAGTTTGAAATTTCGTTGAATTTACGAAATAAGAACTGTCTGCTTCCTAAGAAATCTTGAAACATACTTTAATAGTTTATTTTATTTACATGCCTTTACTGAAAAATCATTCAATCTCTGCGACTGGCAGGCGACGCTTGTCACTACTTAAACTATTTAGTTTTAACTGCATATTATCTGTTAGTATTTTATATCTGATCAAGTAGTATTTTAAATATTATTATTATTATTTTATATATTTTATGTTCTTATTTCTTTATTTCTTCCTCTACAGAACATGGGATCAGAAACTGATCCAATGTGGTTTTCTCACGCACAATACCCACTTACTGGTTGGGATGACCTCGAAAAAAAGATAAGAAACGAGCAGCGGATTGCTGCAGCTAATGCTGTCAAAGAACAAAAGCAAGAAGAAAAACGCAGAAAGCGCAAAATCAAAGGTGCTGTGTCTTATGTTGTCAACAAGAGCCCAAGAAGAGGACATCGTGTAATTAAAATACAAGTTTACGAATATAATGAACAACTTAATGCAAATTGTGAAACTACTCGTGTGCAATATACAGTGTCGGAATGTATAGATGAAGTTTTAACTATGACTGAAAATGTGATTAGTAAAATAACAAAAAAATTGTCTGAAAATGTAAGTGATTATTAACTAAGTGTGAGATCCTAATAGATATTTTGGTACTGTAAAAAATATTTATAACAGTGTGTTTTACTTTTAAATAAATTATGGGAACTTAATTATTATGTTGTTTTATTTTAGTAAAAACCATTTATTTAAAAATTTAATAAAAATCAATAAAATATCCTAAGACATAAAAAACTTAAAATTAGAAATGTATACAATATTAAAGTTCTTAATTGATACATACACAGGTTTTTATAAAGCACAACAATTTTCAATCCAATCATAGCTTTCTGGTCTTTTGTATTCTCTTTCACAATGAGAATTGCGTGAACTAGTCTCATCAATACCATCCTCTACATATCCATAATTGCGATTGTCAAACATATTAAATACTTGCATGTTATTCTCAATGAACCATTTCTTTACTAAAATAACATTTCTTAATGAACAGTGCATTTTATGATAAAAACAATTTAGAGCACTTCTGTCATTACAATAAAGTTTATTTAATTGTAATAAATTAGGACAACCCTGTTCACCAACGTCTATTACACTACACTCATTACAAATACTTTTTAACCATTTGATTTTTTCCATTCCTTTGACTAAAATGTTTTTATTTGTTAAAATTGGAATAACAATTCTTTTAAATTCACGATAGTCAATATAACCTTCACTCCAAAATATACCATGTCGTTTTTCTATCCAAGAAACGGTTTTCTTTTCTGTATCACTCAAATTGTAGTATGGGTATGGTGGTTTTATTAAGAACACTTGAGTATAATCATTAGTAGCTAGTGCAAACTCCTTTATAATAAAAAAAATATAAGAATCTTTAAATCCTTGTAAATCTACTATCATGTGCCCTGGATTCATGATATCTTCTTAACTATACTACTCAAAGGTTTGTATTCAACAATGCAGTCGTTTAGAATCAAACAGAAAGCTGATGTGTCTTGTGGACACTCTGTGACAGCTTCAAGGTCGATGCGTACGTCTATTGGTCCTGTCTTAAGAATTTCGTTCTGTCGTGAACAATCAATCACAAAACGTGGTGCCTTAGATTTAAAATAAGCATAACTTAATAAAGGTTCCGGACGACGTCCGTAATACGACTGTTTAGATTTCAACAGTCGTATTACGGACGTCGTCGTCGTCGTATAGCGCTCGTATATTAAAGAGTAGTTATCATCGGCGAATTTAATATTTAGGTTTTCATAAGGGAAGTAGCAAGAGTTTAGGACACTCGCAGATTTTGTATGTTACAGTGGTCAAACTGAGACGTGTCTTTATCAGCATGACGCATACGATTTGTTTGTAAGCCTACGATTACATATCGCGGTTTTTCTACTTGAGAAGATGTTTTGATAGCCCAAGTATGTTTTCTAGTTTTTGGTAGGGCTGGATATTCATAAAAATCCCAATTTCTAAATATCATATTAATGGGTCGATCTTTTTCTAGATATTTAAGCAAATTAATTCGTTCGCGATCAGACACTTTTATATGAGGAACGCGCCAACTAATATTTTTAATATCAACACTTTCGACATATTCACCAGCATCTAATTTTACTGCAATGAGATTTGTGCTACTTCTAAGTAATATTAATTCATGTTTGCAGTTCATAACAATCTTGTTATAGTCTTCAGCGAAACCAAGTAATTTATTAAAAGGTACGGATAGTGAAAAATGAGCTACCTGCCCAATTATTTGTTGTTCCATTGATAGCCCACCCCCACGACTTTGACATCTTTGATTCGTTGTCATTCATTGAAATTAGAGATTTCATTGTGGTTGTAATGCCCGCATTTTTTATTTTATCTATTTCTACACCATTTAGCTCATACCGGATATCTTGAAAGAAAAATAGTGCAGGGTTGTTGGTGAAGTGCACTTTGGTTACTGCTGTTTTTGTGTCACGCTTAATAACATTCAGAACACCTTATATGTACAGAGTACTGGCTGAAGGTAAAACGTATAGATCTTGTTGATTAATAGGTATTCGTATCGAAAGCTATTGACATATGGTTTATACGTATGATATTCTATACTTTCAATGGTATTATCAACACTAGGAGAATCTGCTATATTAAGGATACTCATTTTAATAGTCCAATTAATTTAAGAAACTTCTTGTTTTCTTTCGTTAGTTTTACTTTAGGTCTTCTTTTGTTGATGGTGTGGTTAGAAATGCGACAATTCGATGTCTGTGGTGAGTTTTTATGATAGTCAATCATTTTCTCCTTATATGTAAATACAATTGGATATCTTCACCTCGTAAATTTACTAAATTATTATTTGCATCCAATATTCTAATAGTTATTGAGCTGATGTTGTTCTGATTGATAGGAAAATAAATGATATTCTTTGGTATTTCAATAATCCTATAACCAGGCGGCACGTTTGGAGGAAATTCGTGAATTATATGACTGGGTGTACCGTTAGTGTATGAGCCGCTAATGATATCACATTCTATCCTTAGCACGGTAGTCGAAAGAATGTTGACAGGATGAGAAGATTCGTTTCATATATTCGCTTTTAGTGTCTCTTTATTGAAACCAAATACTTTTGCAAGCATCGGGCTCTTTTTAAAATGTATATCTTTAGTACAAGTGATGGAAGTTTTTAACGTATTATTATTACATTTTAACTTTAAAGAACACCCATTCATATGTTGTTCTAAATAATCACTTAAGTCACTAAGTTCATAGGATCCTTTTGGGATTTGTATGACTTCATTTTTACCAAAATATAACTTGCTATTGGTACTATCTATATTAGATATAGAATTAAATGTTGAAAAGTACAGCACAGACCACATTCATATTCTCCATTGAATTCTTAAGCTGGTAAATAGTTCGTTGTTGATAATGGAGTGGAGGCTGATATAGATAGCGTAAGAGACATAGTGATACTAATAGTAAATCAACATTTCATTATCTTAAATGAGATTTCCAATAGTATTCCAATACATAAATGACCACAATTTATTGCATCAAAACTTTGATACTTTACATAATTATAAAATACTTCATGATTATTTAGGTACTTGATTAACTCTAATGGTGGTGTTAAATCACCGAAGCTATCAAAATATTCGCAATAATCATTATTTTTCACGTAGGCTACCCAATGTGTTCCAGGATTTTGGTGATCATCCAAATTAATAATACCACATTCAATACTTTTGTTTTTTTTTTGGTAATTTATCTCGCATATAAACACCTCTAAAATAAGGTATATTACTAGCATGCTCTATAATATCTAAATCGGTTAGAGCACGGTTGGGTAACCTCTTATTTAGTTTTTTGGAGATCTCAAAAACAAACCACTACCCTTTTTGTATGGTTTTAAATAACATCCTTTTCCTAGTGCTATAGCTTCCATTGCTTGGTTATGGCGTTCAGATTCATGAAGATTTTATTTTGCTGATTTATAATCATTGATAGCTTTCGTAACACCCGCAGCACCACCCGCCAAAGCACCCAATGCTGATAGCCCAGCAAATATTGGTATCAAAGGTAATATTCCTCCAGTTTTAGGTATAGGTATTACACGCGGCATGCGAACTTTATTTTTGTTGAATATTATTTTTTTGCTATAGCGTAAGCAATTTTAATAGCAGATTTATTACTTTTAGGTTTTAATTTTTTCAATTTTGCACGTATACGAGAAATTATAGTATTAAATTTTTTAACACCGGCACCCAATTTTAATTTTGTTTTCATAGCTTTTCTCACTACCCAGGAGGCAAGTTTTTCTCTAGTACTAGCGTCTTTTGATCTAAGACGTCTTTTAGCCATGTAAGAGAGTTCAGGGTCTGCTTTATGACGATATTCTAAACTAGAATTATTCGAGTAAGCAATGTCGTGTTGTTTACAAGCTTCGTCCAATTTATTAACTCCTTGGTCACCACGTAATAATCGTTCTCGTAATCTTGTACCAGGTCCACAATAATTATAACCAGGTAAATGTAACTCAAACGGTAAATTATTTATTACTTTATTAATGAGTCCACCGCCTTCCATCGGTTATATGTAAATGATTATATTTTATGTGCCATAACTTTTTATAGATTATAACATTTCATTTTTATTAATCCATGAATTTTCATTTTCACTAAAACCTAATTTATCTATCCCGCCATCAGTCGGTCGCCAGAGCCTCGTTAGTTTGCAGCAGGGTGCAACACGTGCAGGTGAGGTTGGCTTGGAGTCCCCGTTTTTACTCCCTTACACCCCTTATTATTATTATTATTACTTGCTGCGCCCCGCGGTTTAACCCGCGGCCCTTAGAAACCGTGCATTTTTACGAGATGTTTGTCGTATGAGGTAGTGGCCTCTGATGTCCGAGTTTGTCAGGCCGCCAGAGGGAAGTAATATTTAGGTACAATATCATATCGAAAAACCATTAAATGTAGGATATATTTACGGTACTGTTTACTTTCAGATGTGTGTTTGGCATTTTTTTTCATGGAGCCAAATAAGTGCATTCATGTTTTGGGGACAAATATATTGTTACTTATATCTTCGAGTATCATATATTTTAATTTCAGTAGGATACAGTGAGTAGTTTTTGAACAGGATTGGGATTACTTTGTGTCCTTTGCCCATTTCTGCCCCCGCCCGTGCCTGCCCCGCGCAGTACCTCAAAACCATTCATGCCCATGGCCTCGAGTAGGTCGAAGTGATTTGCGCGGGAAAGCGGCGCGCTCTTCTATTCATGTCTCTAATTCGTAAATGTTTTCGATTTTAGTAATTCAAATTACTGTTCTAGAAAGCCATTTAAATAAGCTAGAAGAATATGTCTGAAAGATATCGTTTGAGTGTTTATTTTATTTTTTACAGCCCTTGGTTTATCAGAAAAACAAACCTTGAAAAACTATTATTGTGTAAAAAATATATGATTTCTTATTTTTATTTTATATCCTTAATATATCTACGATATTTTCTCTCTAAAACTGGTAAAAATGTACACATGCTTTCATAAAAATAATTTGATACATGGGCCCGGCGACCCTTGTGTAAAAAAAATCGTTTGTATGGCAACTTGAGAACCCTCTCATATAAAACAATGACTGTGTTCTGAGAACAGATGGATACAAAACACGTACTAGAATTTATTTTAGATCGAACCACGAAAAGCAATTGATAGAATGAATCTATCTACATCTCAGTTTAATTGGGTACGAGTATCAGGGATATTTTGGCTTTTTGGATCGTGTCTGCAATAAATTAGTAAATGTACCACAGAAAACCTTTTTTGCTTTCTCTCCTAGTTGGGTGGGTCGGATGCCGTGACGTAGGTCGTGGGTTCAAAACCAACTAACCATTTAACGCACCCTGCCTTTAGTCCACCTACAAAGAAAAACTAAGTGAACTAAGGTGGATCATGGAAATAAATAAAAACCCCTGGTACACCCATAAATCTTAAGGTGGACCTCGGGAAGAAACAATTGTCCGTGGTACAACCAGGTGAACTACTCGTATGTAGGTGTACCACGGGCAGGGCGCGCCATTTAAAACGAGAGAAAAATCAGCTTGAGCTTCCGATGCAGGACACGGACAAGAATCCAGCAGAATATTTGCTTGCTATATAGGTTTACTGTGATTGCTACCTTCGATCTCAACATAAGGTGAGATAGTAGCAAAACTATATATATACGCTTTTGCATAGTAAAAAAATCGTGCTGAAGATCCACCAAAGGTCGGTCTCACCCGCCTTTATTAGCCTTTTACCTTGTACAATTATTTATTCTGTGCTTTTGCACAGCATTGGAGGTAGCCCGGCGGATTACTATGCGATAGATAGATAGATATAGATAAACAAACAATAACAAAAATAGTAACAATAGTTGAACATGTGTAACAGTGAGCGGTCCTATCGTTAGAACCCAGCGATACTGGGATCGGTTCTCGGACCAATGATTTTTAAGTTATGTGCCAGTTTTCAACACTCCGTGCTTCGGAGGGCTCGTTAAGCTGTCGGTCCCAGCTGATATTTAGTCATTAAGTCATGTCAGAAGCCCTCGAGTGGCCCGGCAACTGACACCAGAGGCCAGAACTACTACATACGACTTACAAACAAACAGCAGTGGACATGATAATGGTGGTCATACCTTTATTAGTAGGATTATAACGAAGTATTCCTTAGACGGGGTAAAAACTGCGTTTCGAGTATCTAGAATCACATCAAATAATCTGCTCTTGACTCAAATTATCTCTTTTCTTCTACGCAACGATTTAAGTTACCCAAACCAACGGGACTGGTAATCAGACTGGAGGACGGCGCAAGTCGTTAATTAGAAAATCTGATATTGAGATCCGATGGGAAGTACCCGATACGAATAGTTATAAGCCGAAAAACTTTTTAAAGAGAAATTGTCAAAAAATTGAGAAATTTAGGTAAATCTGTCCTTTTATGCGCTATCGTAGTAGTTGGGAAAGGTTCATTTGTAAGAGATGTAGCAGCGTTAAAGATGAGCCGTTAAATAGGTCAATCGCTTAGGGTCCATTAATGAAGCCTTATGTAGGCTTTATTGATCAGATTTCGTATAAGTAAGTGGAGGGATTTCCTTATTAGATCTGAACAAGGGATCTACGGAGATTAAAGAAAAAACTGACAACTATTTGTTATCATCAGAACATAACGCTGTTTTGTCGTGGCTTTGGAAGAAGGCACGATATGTTGTCTTTAGTCGTCGCTGGTAACCATTAATACTATATTCTTCAAGGCACGTCAGAGACCATTGTGCAGCCAAACTTTGAAACCCGACATCGTCTCTATTCGACATACATACCGTTTTGAATATTGTATTAATGTCTTAAATAAAAGTCCGACACGCATAGACTAAGGGTTCCATACCTACCCATCCATCAAAACCACATTGCAATCGGTCCAGTAGTTATTTTGTGATATACCAACAATTTTGGCCTAACTTGGTCAGCTATATCTCGCACTAAAAAAAACTGTCAATGAAACCTCATTATAAATTAAAAATACATATTCAACAAGATCCCACTACAAACGTTTTTTATTTCTTCACTTTTCCAGTAAGGGAGCCAGGGGGGGGAGGGGGGAGGGGGGGGACTCTTTATTTTTTGTGCACCTATGTAGTGTATATGTACACATATATATATATATATATATATATATATATATATATATATATATATATATATATATATATATACATAATGTGTGTGTGTCAAATTTCAAACCTTTGGGTTTATTAGTGTTTCAATAAAGTGGCTGTGACTTACAGACAGAACGTGGTCACTGAATAAATACTGTATCTCTGTGTGATATAATTTTTCAGTTAGGAAATCCATCCATTTTGAGAAACTTTTAATGTTTCTAATACAGCCATTAATATAGTTGACATAAAATGAGCTTGTCATTTGCAGCATTGACTCTTCGGTATTTTCCTTCAGCTAGCTTTTATAAAAGTAAATGACATTAGCATCGTTCGAGAGATCGGGTTTTAACTTGGGTTCGGGTTATATCGTAAAAAGGACTCGGCCCAAGCTACCGGCATTAAGCCCTACTAGATTTATAGTGAGCTACAAGGTGGAGGTGGTGGCGAGAGCGGATGGCGGAGCGATTTTTCTTTGATGCTGTTGAAAGAGCATTAAGTCCTGCTAGGTTTATAAAAAGAAAAGAAGAGGAGAAGAAGGCTGAAAATACATATTTTTATGACAACACACAACATTACTCAAAATGACAATAACAAGACATTGATAATAACAAGACATTGACAATAACAAGACATTGACAATAACAAGACATTGACAATAACAAGACATTGACAATAACAAGACATTGACAATAACAAGACATTGACAATAACAATAACAAGATTGATATTGAGTTCAAAAACTAAAACCCGACTACGGTCGGGTAAAAATAGCCTTGGACACTTGCGGTGAAGACGAATCGATTGATACCTATCTTGTTAAAATCGGACCAAGTCTTTGGTTTTAACACATTACCTTTCCTTTGCCTTGAGTCGAGTAAAAAAAAGTAGCCTGTGGCATTATACAAGAAGACGAATTGATTGATACATAGTTTGTTAAAATCGAACCAAGTTTTTAGATTGCACACATAACCCTTCATTTGCCTTGCTGAAGTCAGGTAAAAAAGTAGCCTACGACACTCTATACCTGAAGACAAATCCATTGACACATCGTTTGTCAAAATCGAATCATGGAGGAACATCCACATACCCATGTACATAGATACATACATACATCCATACACTTAGTTCGATACTCCCCAAGTAATCAATGGCAACTGTCCAAGCCGAGGTTCGTACCCCCTGGGTGCCCTTGAGCAAGTGGCCAAAAACTTAACTTTGGCGTGCGCCGTCTGCGTCACGCATTGCGGCGGAGCGCTTTTGCGCCCGCCCCACCGTCCGGTGACGCTGTAGAGGTCAGTTATAGACCAACAGCACATATCCTTTCTAAAAAATAAAAAAAAAAAAAAAATAAAAAAAAAAAAAACATCCATACATAGATTGTTAAACTCAATACCCTTTCCTTGCTTTGCTGTAGTCGGGTAAACAACAAATGAATAATTTAAATAAAGTGGATCAGAGAAAGTGGCGAGAATATATGACGGAGCGATTTGTTTCATATTGTTCATCTATTTTTCTATCCATACCAATATATAAAAGTGAAACGTTGTCTGTTTGTTTGTTTGTTTGGGGAGCTTTCACGCGATAACGGCTGGACGGTTTTTGATGAAATTTGGAAAGGAGATAGCTTATACCCTGGAATAAAACATGGGATACTTTTTATCCCGGAAAATTGTAAGTTTCCACGAGAAAACTGTAAAATGTTGATTACTCGCCGTAAGAAACTGTTGCTATTTAACGAAATACTCGCAACAAGAATGTCAAAAGACATCAAGAGCATTGGTGCTATACCTACTTTTGCATTGGTTTTTAATATCCTAGAAGAACATAGGATGCTTTTTTTCGCGATAAACAGTACTCCGCGCGGACAAAGTCGCGGGCGGGAAAGCTAGTATACTTATAATAAAGCAATATAAGCAATAAATTCTGTACAATGAAGCTAATTCAAAAAAGGTCTAGGGTACTTAAAGTAAGCTACTGAACAAGAATAGAACATTTTTTTAAATCTGTAGTGTCTGTTTGTTTGTTAGTTTGTCTGTCTGTATGTTTGTTCGTGCAACACGTAAAAACTACTGGACCGAAAGCGATGCGGTTTTCACTGTTTGATAGATTAGGGTTTGACTAAAGAACTAGGTTACTTGTTATCATAATCCGATGATCAGATACCAAGCAATCGATAAAAAAACTACAGGACGGCAAAACTAATTTTGAAGAAATGTAGTATTTGTGCTTTATAGGTACTTTTAGTCCTGGAATAACACGTATGTGCTACTTTTAAATGAAATGCCCATGAAGCCAAAGCCGCGGGTACAGCTAGTTTTAATATAAAAAATTCTCAGCCCGAGTTATTGCAATTAAAATTTGCTTCACCATGAACTTATTACTAGGCAGTATACAAGCTTTTTATATTTTGCTGGTTCCTATTTAAAAGGTAAAAACTGACAACTGGTTTAGTGTATAACAATTTTTGTGAGATGAAACTTATGTAGGATCAGTTCCAACGCGAGTCGAGCATGCGCGATAACTGAGCAGCGTTTCAGTTAGATAATGGTCATGAGAATATTTTCAGGCCACTTAGTATAATTATAACGAATTGTGCTAACTGCCTACAGCAAAGGCGTTGAAGGCAACTAATTATGGGACTTCTATTTTGGTAAAAAATATACTTTTGTGGAAGAAGCCTTAGTAGGAACAGCCTCCATGCGTTTTTAGTATGCGCGGTAACCGAGCAGCGTTCCTATCGGTCATGGAAATATTTTCATAGGCATGAATTTACTTAACCGCGCTCCGCCTGCAACTTGCGTCGTGGTCATTACACCAATTCCATGGACTTAACTATGGTATCGATTCTTGAAGACACTGTTCCAAAGCGTCGGTCTGGAGGAATCTTTTGCAAAAATAGAGTAAATTTCGCTTTGAATTCTCGGGGATGATTCGAGAGTTAATTTTGCGTTCCATTGCGTTTTATGTGAAAACGGCGAATGAAGAGGAATGGCGGTGTTTTTTTTTCTTGATGCCTTGTATTTACTTTTTTGTTATTGAATTTTAATCATATTTTTTGAATTATGAAATCTAATGTTTACCATCATTATAATATGTACCTTGTTTTAGTACCTACAACAGTTATTTTAGAAATGAAATAACATTTTCAAACTAACACTGATTTAATTACCATGCACGTATCTAGTGTTTATGAAACTACAGCGAGCGATGGTGGCCTAACGGTTCTGTAGTGCAATTTAGAATCCAACGATACCGGGTTCAAAACCTAGGCTACGCACCAATGACTTTTCTAAGTTATGTGCGGTTTTCCATCGCTCCGTGCTTCGGTAGGCACGTTAAGCTGTCGGTCCCGGCTGTTAATGATTAATAGCAGTCGTAAAGCCATGTGAGAGGCCCTCGGGCGGCTTGATAAACTCTGACATCAGAGGCCAGCACTACCTCATACGACAAACAAACATGAACTACAGCTTAGTTCAGGTTGCTGGAAGAGCCTCTTGCATGCAGATGTGGCCACCAACAGCCTTTGTGTTGCCGCTTGGCGGCACGAAAGCCCAACTACCAACCGAGAGAGAGATGGAATGTCAACGATACGATACTAGCCTAAGTTATTAGCTAATTAGTTCAGACAGCAATGTAAACTAGCTTCTAAATAGATTTGGAATATGAGATAATTTTATTGAAAAACTTGAATTTAAAATTAATCCCAATTTACGCTCTATAGAGAACAGTAGGCCAAGCACAAATTTTTCAAACATTCGTATCGCATGCGTACCGTGTTTACCAGCAGCCCGATTCCATAACTTGGCTTCAATCGAATTCTCAGTCTCGCAACCACTAATGCCTTGCGATAGAGTCGAATTTGCTATGAAAAAAGTGATAATCCGATTGTAGCCAAGTTATGGAATTGGGCCACAGAGCAAGACGATAGTCGCCATCACAACACCTTGCGTACGACTTGCGTACGACTAGCGTCCTTACGTTAGTGACGTATTTCTAATGTAAATAAGGATGGGCTCGGTTGAACGAAAGCCAGCCAAATTGAATGAACAAAGAACGAATAGTTTGTTTGAAAACCTAATAATATAATGTATGTTCTGTGAAAACTCCATTTTTTTACACATTGTCTATGAACAACATTTCTTTCGTTGACATCAGGGTTGCCAGAATGTTACTTTTGTAACATTTTACGTTACTTTTGACCCCCTCATGTTACTTTCATGTTACACGACTTAAAATGTTACTTTTACGTAACTTTTACGACTAAAATATATATATATATATATATATATATATATTTTAGTCGTAAAAGTATATACATATATATATATATATATATATGTATATATATGTTCAAAGGACATGGCCAGTTCCTGCCTAAAATGTACTTTGACTGTAGGTAATTGTTAAAATTCACAAAAATAAAAGTTATGGCTTGTGTTATGTATCTCTAGAACTCCAGGCTTTAAAG
This sequence comes from Alsophila aescularia, assembly GCA_946251855.1. Lineage (NCBI taxonomy): Eukaryota > Metazoa > Arthropoda > Insecta > Lepidoptera > Geometridae > Alsophila > Alsophila aescularia. Next base: position 11,111,646 of record OX276375.1, on the reverse strand, counting down.
GGCTGCTAATAAAAGTAATTAAATTGTTCTATCTGAAAATCAACGACATTTTGAATGTCTTACGTTCCGTTCAACGAAATATATGTACGATGATAAATAAACTTCTATATGACAAATGTACCAATAATTAAAGTGAATGCACATAAGGTTTATTCAAAATGCATTTTGTATATTGCAACATTTTTCTATTTCATTGTTTGTTGTCATTTATACAAATAATACAATACGATTTCGCACTTTCACTTAGCAAAAACGGACTACGAGAAATGTCAGACATCTGTGATATCACAAAATGTCATGTCACTTGTGAATGCGATATCCATTGGTTCCGATGCACTTGCATTCGTGAGTACTGTACCATTTAATTCTGATCTTGTTATTGCATTCTACAACCGACGACCTTGGCCTTCTCCCGGGCTGATTTCTTCGACGAATTCGAGATATTATTATTTACTATTCGAGAGTGATTAGGTATCTAATAGGCAAGCGTGCTACACCTTCGACCACATCATTGCTTTCCATCAGGTGACATCGTGGTCAAACGATTGCATAGTCCGTAATAAAAAATAATAATATAATATTTCGCTTGTTATTATACTACGGACTCAGTTTTGCTCACGTTTCGGATAAATATTTATACAATTGATTTGATTATGAGGTGTATCAACTGCAGCACATCCACACGTTTGCAAAGGCATAATAATGCGTTCTCACTATCAACGTATTTTCTGATGATACTTACACGATGGCTATCAATTGAGGTAAGCATGTGAAAATGAATTTTAATTGGGCTATGTAAAGATTGTGTCTAATAATCGTTATTTTTCAATGATACACTCTATAGTTCAAAAGATTTTCTCAAAACAAATTCAAATGGAGTGCCTGATAGGTTTTTGTGACCAGAAGCACCTGTATAGTTATTTAAAATGCGTTTCAGTTAGTAAAAAAACACGTTGTTATCTTTAAAGCTAGAAGTTCTTGAGAATATGCTTATTTGCAATTAGTAATAGGGTAATCTTGAACACGAATAACTTTAAATTATTGATATACATTGACTTTTAATATCTAGGCAGAAAGCGCTAGCAAACCGGGCCGTCCCCTTTTATTCAGTAATAAAAAAAGCGTGAAATGGAACGCATCAAAGGAAGTTTTCGTTCGTCGTTATGGCGCATTTGATTTTGAGCCATCATCGTCTCGAATTCGATGAAACGCGAAATGGACCAATCGCGCATAAGTTGAATTGTTGCTATGAACTGTAGCTGTGAAGACTTTTTGACCGAGAAAGTGTAAATCGCTAGCGTACGCCTCCGTGTCAGCTTGGGCAAAAATGCTTTCGTATGTGTTTCCGACTGTCCGGCTGTTTTCCACTACAGGTAAAATTTCTCAACCAATCTAGACAAAACTTGGTTTACAGGTTTAACACATGTTTTTTTTTGGGATTTTTGATTGGGGAAGGGGGGGGGGGGGGTACCTCCTCCAAAAAGAGGGCTACTGAATGTCTCCACCTTATTAGATCTGATTTCAATGGTTATTTTTTTATTTTACTGTGACAAAGACGTTTTCTTCATAAAATAAGATAATGTTACTTTTCTCGTGAAAATGTTACTTTTTGAACTGTCTCGTGTTACTTTTGACTATCGGCCACTGGCAACACTGGTTGACATATCATTTGGTTTCGATTTGGAATTTATTTCACAAATACGAATTCATTCCCTTTTTTTGAGGATCTCGTTGTTTTTAACCACTCCCAAACGTGATATTATTGGGTTGGAATTATAGAAAAGTAAGTAAAGTTCCCATAATGTAGATAATATAGAAAAGGTACTTGTGTTTCCTAAATGTAATTACTTATTTGAATTTATGTTCTAGAAATGGAGATTTATCCAAATCCCCTTTGGAATCTCATGGCCGACACATCCTCCAAGAGAAGTGAAAGGAGCTGACAGCCATAGTATAGAATACACTAATAAAACCATGCTAACCTAAGTGACGGCACCGGGCACAGTTCAGAGGAAAAATGGCATATGATGAACAAGCTCCACCACAAAAAGTAAGTAATGTGACAAGCAAGTAATTCACCTGATGCTAAGCATCATACCTGCCAATGATGGTTGTATTTTCACTTAGGATATCAAGCTGTAAAGTTTTGCACAGCACTGCACTGAGCTTGTCGCAAGGTGGTCCTCCGAGGGTATGGCCTACTGAGCTTGTTGCAAGGTAGTTCTCCGATGGGTATGGCTTACTATCTCTTATTTATTCCTCCCTATTTAATGTTTCAGATCGGCACACCTGGGGACAAGCCGGTGGTGGAGATCCCTGATGAACAATGAATGGAAGCCTTTTCAAACAATAGAAAGAAGAATAATGATGCACTTGTTTGTTGAATGAAGTTTTAATAAATCTTGTTATTTATTTTATTAATTCAGTGGTTTTATTGAAGTATCTGTAGCTCTAGTCAGTGCATTGCTGTGTTCTAGTGCTGGTAACGCGGAGGGGGGGAGTCGACCCTGGGATTGCAGGATTTCTCTCATGTAGGCACACATGGTAATGAGGAGGCAGATAATCCGAAGTACTTATCCAATACAAAAGTTACATCCCATTAGAATGAGTATTTTGATATTGTCTCTCGAGAAAATGAATATGGTACAGAACAATGCAAAGTGAGCCTCCTCGTATACCATGGTGTGCCGATATGAAGTTGAGTAGGAAACTAATTGTGATTTCTCATAGATTGCACTCGACATATGCCTTTAAACACTTAACGAAGAAAAACAACAGCCCCAATTGTGACCTAAGTAGTATTTCGAAAGATGTCTACCATTTTTTGATGGAATGAATAAGTCTGGAGTGCACCTATGAAAGAGGAATTATTTAAGGTTGTAAATGTAAACCAACTTGATGTGGGTCTGTTCCAGAGCATGTTAGCTGCGCAAACATCTGGCACAGCAGGGATGCTCTATCAGTCCACATATAGTTTGGTCAAAGCGGTTAGAAACTAGTGTATATACTATGAGACTGACATATTCATTGGACAACTAAAAATCCACTAAAATAAACGAACAACAAAACTGTACCCCTGGTGGTACGGTAAGTCTTTTAAAGTTAAACCATACCACTAATAAGTACCTAACTAGCTATTTCCCTACTTTTGGAGAAATTAGTCAAAGGGAGAAAGCCCATCCCTTTCTCCAAGCACCAATTATTATTAAATAGGTACCTACAACAAATGTACCAGTAACTAGATTTATTTGCCTTATTGTACCTAGAAAAAAGAATGAAAGAGATTGGAAGTTTCTTTTCAATAAATTTGTTTATTTAAATAATAATAATATAGCCTTTTATTCAGATCTATTATTTACATAGTATAAAGATTATAATAGATGAGAATTAAGTATGTTGTTGTATATCTACTATTTGCTTCTTTTCTGTAGATCTGTTTGCCAATCGGCAAAGGCCTCCGCTAACCTTTTCCATTCATGTCTTTCCTGATCACTCCTGCCACTTGTCTGATGTCGTCATGCACAGAAAAGGTGGGATGGGATTTCAATAATAGTTCTGATTTAATTCATATATTCTTTATTAAATCAATGGTTTTATTTCTCTAGTATTCTATAGTCATGTACAAGTGATAATTTAGGTAGCAGTGACAAGTAGGCGAAGCGAAGGCCCTTTCACTTGTAACAGTGCAGTGCAAAATTGATTTAGATTATTTCTTGTACCTCATTACCGTTTTCTTTTAAAATGTTAGGAGGCGATGAGACTGATTAGTTTGCTTGTTCTTCTGATTCGGTTATGTTAAAATCCATGAACATGTTCAGACCTTTTGACTAATATCACAGCTAATATCTCTGAAAGTAGATACATAAGTAGTTAGGCTAGGTACTATCGCAGTCAAAAAATCATATGTAGCATACTGTGTGCATTAACACCTAAATTGCTATGTTTAGGTACTTGTTACTTTTTAATAGTGTAGCATTGATTCAACTAAAAGAGTGTTAATAAATTTTTGATGATAAAACTCTTAAATTTAAATTGCATGCTGCAACATTTGACGGGTTAATTTTAAAGTTGACATATAATTTAATGACCTGCTCGGTCAGCAGATATGAACAATATCTTTGTATGAGGTTATAAGGTTTCCTATATTTATCGTAGACAACTATCTTGAGCTTAAAGAAATGATTATGAGTACTGGCATATCTTGAGTGACCGTTTTTGTATTGATAATAACACAATGCTCTACACAAAGATCTTGAATTATATATTATACACAGCAGCCATTTGCTATGCTTGCGTTTGTTTAGCGGTGTGGAATCCGTCTTGTTTTAAACATTCTTGGTACCTAGAATTAAGACTGAAAAAAATATTTTTTTGTGTGCATTCTTTCACTTTCTTCTTCTTGTTTTCAATTTATCTTGTAGCAATTTAAATAATAAGTCGCCCCCCATTCCGTTTTCATAATATACACAAGTTTTATAGGCAATAACATAACCTCAACATATGATCAATATCTACTTAGTTGAAACATAGGGCTACAAAAAATGATATTTAACTTAGGTACCTACATATTAAACTATAAAATACTAGAATTAAACAATATTATTGTCTTGTATTATAACATTCTTGGTACCTAGGTACTTACTAAAAATATGATATTTATCTTCACATTTTATCACTTTCTTCTTTCTGTTTTTAATTTATCTTGTAGCAAATTAAATAATAAGAGGCCCCCATTCCATTTTGAGCATATAAAATAGTTTTTATACGTTTAAAACACACTAGTTTACCTCGACTTTTGCTCAGTAACATGGTTATTAATATGTTCACATTAGAAACATAGGGCCACAAAAAATGTTATTTAACTTATGTGCCTACATAAAAAACAATAAAATACTAGAATTAAACAATATTATTGTAATTCAATACCTTACGCAAGTATTTTCACTGACAAAATCTACGTGAATAAATTTGCGTACGTTCACCGTAGCTTGACGTGAGCCAGCCTGCGTGCTCATGTCAAAAAAATATTCGTGATCGCTGTTTTGATACAAAATGTTCTAGGTTACGCTAGACATGCGATACGAAGGCGATACGCAGGTGACACGATAGTATTTCTGCTGCCGAAATTAAGGCTTATTAACGCCCGGTAGAGGCGCTTATCAAATCTCATACAAAATGGTTACGCTAACGATACGAACACTTTCTCGCAAATATTCGTGATTGGCCTACAGTTATTGCAGTATTTCTCCTTACGGAATCAGGAGCAAGGCGCATACAACTACAGTCGTCTATACCTACTGTCACGGAATTAATTCTTGCGCACTTGATTTTTAGGCAATAATATTAGTAACGTGTAACGTAATTCCTTGGACAGCCATCGGAGAAACGTACCAAATATTAGGTCTTTAACGTTGCTATATGTACGCAAGAGAATTGGTTCGCGAACACTATTGAGTAGTGCGGAATTTCAGTAAGTAAAAACTCAAGTACAAGTCAGAATTTTAGTAAGTATAGTTTAGCCCGAATATTTGCAAAAAGAGAAGAATAATATAGGGTAAGGACGTTTACAGGCTGATCCGATAGGCAATGGGGCATAAAATGAAATTGTTGAAATTCCGAAGCATTTTGCACCTGCCTGCCCGGAAACCAATTAAAATGATAGGACGACGCGCTCGCGATCCCTACATGCAGTTAGAGTTTTTGGATACTTCTATAATATTTTTTTGTAGTAGTAGGCCTATTACGTAAGAGTCCGCCTGGGGAAGTACCACACGTTTGTCATATATTCAACCGCCCATTCACGTGTGTAAAAACTTCTGTTACGGTTTGTAAGGCAAATGGTACTATGGTACTATGGTATGGACGACGAGAAGACTTCACGAAGCTTGCCGAATGCTGCCCAACCTGAATTCAGTTGGCTTCCTTCTCAAAGTTGTTCTTATCTAATTGCAATATTTGCCCAAGGTAAACATATTTTTGGATAACTTCAAGATGTACACAACTGACTGCAATCGGTTCCGGGTCAATAAGATCGTTAAACATGATCTTGGTTTTATCTATGCTCATTCCAAGACCAATGCGTCAAGAAGCATCATTTGGGTTAGTCAGTATACTTTGCAAGCCTTGCAGTGAATCCGCCATTAGGACTATTTTATCGGAAAATCGTAAATGGGAGATGTTCTCGCCATTGATATTAATGCCCATTGCTTTCCAATCCAGCGTCTTAAACATATCTTCCAAGGCATTAGTGAATAGTATCGGGGTTATAACATCCCCCTGTCTCACTCCCCTGCGTAGTTGGATATGTTAAGACTGCTGGTTTTGTACTTGGACACTCATAGTTGCGGCTTCACACAGAAGTCTCAGCACTACGATGTATCGTCAGTCTACTTGACATTGCTGCAAAGACTCTAGAACTGCCCAGGTTTCAACGGAGTCAAATACCTTCTCATAGTTCACAAAAGCAAGATACAGAGGCTGGTTATATTCAACAGACTTCTGTGACTTGCCTCATCGTGTGTATGGTGCTAAATCCTCTGCAAAATTCAGCCTGTTCAGGAGGCTGGAATTCATCAAGTCTTCTTGCGAGACAATTAGAGATGATCCTCGGAAAAAAGTTATAGACGTGGCTCAAGAGTGAAAAAAGGACGGTTGTTCTCTACTATGGTTTTATGTCCTTTTTTAAAGAAAAGTACTGCCAAACTCCTACTCCACGCCTCTGGAAACTGTCTCTATCTCCCACTGTTAAAACCGGTGCTTAATAACCCCTGAAGCTCTCGAAGTACGGGTTTACCCCCTGCTTTCAAGAGTTCCGAAGTTATACCATCCTCACGGGAGGCATTTAAATTCTTAAGTTGTTTAAGCGCCACCTCAATCTCGTCTAGGTTGACGGGCAGTTGATCAGCTTAGTGGCAGGTCAGTATTGCGTAGGAATCCTCTGTGCTAGGTCCAGGTCTAGAAGCATGTGAGTCGTACAATCAGCCATAGAATTTTTCGATCTCAGAAAGGATCCCTGGCTTAGAAACAATGGTTGTGCTATTTAAACTCTTGAGTTTTGTCAGATGGGATCTACTCAATTGCTGAGCGTTGACTTTTGACCACCGATTTTGCTCAATTGCCTTTTCTATTCGGCGTGTAATTGAGCATCGGAGGTCACGTCGCACCAGTTTACTGGTTTTTTCCATTGAGCTCCCTTTTTTTCTGACTGTGTGGCTTGCTGTTGCTCGTGTCGCTCGTCCATAAGCCGAAGAGCCTCATCCAAGATTTTAGACTTCCTCCCCGTACGCTGCAGCTGTCAAAATCTAGTGCTTTCTTCTTTAAGAATTCCCACAACTTTTTGGAGTTTTCCGTCCACGTCATTTGTGGTTTCCAAGGCAACAAATCGATTTTCCAACTTGAGTTGGAACTGTTCTGACCCAACAGCGGACTGGAGCAGGTTGGGTCGGAGCGTAAACTGATGGCATCTTTCAAGCTTGAGGTTAATATTCAAGGAGCCTCGGACAAGTTGGTAATTACCAGTACTAAACCTGTTGATCACTGAGACATCCTTGAATATGTGCTTACTGTCTGTCATAATGAAGTCAATCTCATTTTTAGTCACACCATCGGGGTTTTGCCAAGTCGACTTCCTCTGGGGTTGCTTATTGAAGAAAAAAATCATCTAAAAACATCCCTTTTAACGAAAATTCAACTGGCATTTGCTCCCAGTGATTTCTGTCGCGATTGTCATGTGGATCTATTTTCGATTCACTGTAAGTGTACTCCCACTTTGGTGTTAAGTTACCCCATGATAACGTTGTAGTGGGCCCTTGTTGTGTTATACAGGGCTGAAGATATGTCATCAAACAAATCTTCTACCTCATCGTCCAAGTGTGCCGATGTCAGTGCGTAAACCTTTACGACCTTAAGGGTATACTTTTCAGTCAGCTTAAGAACCAGGTACGCTATTCTGTTCGACAAACTGAATACTTCTACAACATTATCAATGAGGACCCAATTGACGAGGAACCCCATGCCACCCTGAGACTGCTGATCGCCCTCTCAGAAATATAACAGGTGGCCTGATTTCAGGGTAAGGGTTCTTCCCCCCCTCTCTTCGGACTTCACTTTAACCCAGAATGTGCCACCTGATTTTAGTAAGTTCCGTCTCAAGTTGCGCCATATGCTCGTCAAGCCTAATCGTTCGTCCGTTGAACGTAGCCAGGGTCATATGTTTTTGTTTGGGGTGGCCTACGGTAGCCCGGGGTTTCTTCGCACCCTCTACCATTCCCTTGACCGCCACCTTGGTCAGGACTAGCAGGGCGACCGGGAACTGGGGGCCATTTTTTGTTTGTGTCTTGCATAGAGGTTTTGCTGAGCACGCGGGTTGGCAATCGCATGGCATAGCTTTTAGCACCGGTGACGCTGCTGCCCGTCACCAGCCTGTGTTATTTGGATATGCTTGTTTTTTGAAGGTTATACCGCCATCTTTTGGTTGTCAGAGCCTCGTTCGTTATCCAGCAGGATGACCGCGTGCAGGTGAGGTTGGTTTGGAGCAGTAAGATGTTATTTTGCTCCCGAGACACCCCTTCGCCTTATTAGATTTCTATGGTTATTTTGTTATGTGAAAGGTAGTCACATTAAGGTGGTCTTTTAAAATTTGGTGAAAATTTGATGAACATCTTCGCCGTGATGAGCAGAATAGCTCCTATAAATGCAGTTAATTCCTCACTTTTAGTTTTTTTCCATTGTAATCAGCCCTTTACCTACTAGGTAGGGATTGATGGAGCACCTTGGTAATTAATGTTAGTTTTTACATTAAGGTAACTAGATGGCGCTGCTATGCGCCGCTAGATTGTTTGTAAAAAATATTCTACTCTACAGCTCACAGAGCCACTGGTATAAATGTTTTAGAAGGAAATATTACATAAGATATGGAAGAGATCGCTTTTAGCAATTAGGCTGCCTATAGGTATCCCATCTTCAAAATTAATGAAAATATGTTTGATTACCTACTTGTTATAAATTTTTTAATTGCTATCTGTAAACTTTTTCTTATTTTTTGAAAATATTATTTAATTATTCATTTTCTCTTATCAAATTATATTGTGTCAAAAATATTATTGATTATTAATTATTTTTTGATAAAACTGGTTGAAATCGAGGGGCATGCCCCGTGGCTTCTCCCACTGGTGGGTGCACGGGGAATTCGCATTTACCCGTCCACCCACTGCACTAGAGTTGGAAACTAATGAAGAAATAATCGACATTTATGAAGGAAAAAAACAACATATTTTGTAATTAGGTAACAAGACATTTTAAAGTGACAGATGTCAAAGTGACATGTCAAACTTCAAAGTCATACGTCAACACCTGACAAGATTTAATCGATATCTTCGTTTTGGATGACAGCTGTCAAACTTAAAATGGTTATAACTTTAAAACTAACGATCCTGGACTAGTAGTTTCTTTACAGAAGTGATAGATCTCATTGAAATCTTCATTTTGGATGACAGCTGTCAAACTTAAAATGGCTATAACTTTGAAACTCACAATCCTGGACTAGTAGTTTCTTTACAGAAGTACTAGTCCAGGACTACTAGCATAGAAAAAAGAGTAATATACGAAAAAGAAGAGAAAAAAATTGGAATCATGGATGAAAGACAGACACAAGAAAAATACATTGAAAAAGAAGAAGAAAATAATAGGGAAGAAACGAATAAAGAAGGATATGTAGAAAATGAAAGGACAAATACAAGAACTGGAAGAGTAACAAATAAACCACAATATTTACAAGAATATGAGTTATACATAGTATACTGTTTAATGTCAAATTTGCAAGAAGAAATACCACAGACTTATGAAGAAGCAATTAAAGACAAGGAATGGAGAAAAGCGATAAATAAAGAAGTAGATCTTTGGAAAAATTGAAAACGTGGACAGTCATGGAAAATAAAGATGGAATAAAGGCTATTGACACTAAATGGATTTTTACCATCAAATAGAACTAGATCAAGAAAGCCAGGTTGGTAGTAAGGTTTTCAAATACCAGATAAACATTTTGAGACAAACTATTCACTAGTAGCTAGAATATTAACGGTAAGAACATTAGAGCATTAGAGTCCGTAGAAGAAAATTCATCGATTTACCAACTTGATGTACCGACGGCATTTCTAAATGGAGTACTAGAGTCGGATGTTTACATTAAAATTACAAAAGGAATTCACATAAGTGAAAAAAAGGTATTGAAACTGAAAAAAAGTCTTTATGGGTTGAAAGAGAGTCCTAAATGTTGGAATATACAATTTAACAATGTCATGATGAAGGCAGGGTTGAGATGGTCAGTCACGATTTCTGCTTATACTATAAAGAAGATGTAAAATTCTTAAAGTATGTCGATGACATTTTATTGATGGGACAACAAGAAGAAGTAAACAGAATAAAGAAGCTACTACATCAGAAATTCAACACTAAAGATCTAAGAGAGATACATACATTTTTGGGAATGGAAATTGAGAAAACAGAGAATGGAATTAACATTAATTAGACTAAACAGATAGAGAAAATACCTGAGAAATTTAAAATGACAGAATGCAAAGGAGCGTCAACGCCTATGGAGTCAGGATTTAACGCAGATCAAAAGGAGGAAATAATAAATGTACCCTATAAAGAACTAATAGGATCACTATTGTTTGTGTATTTTAACAGTAGACACTACATTTGCAGTTTTATACTTTAGCCGTTTTCTAGACAAACCTACAGAAAGTGTGTGGAAGGCAGGAAAGAGAATCCTCCATTACCTGAAGGCAACAAATGAGAAATCTTTAGTTTATACTAGAAGAGGCAATAACAAGGACTTGACTACATATTTAGATTCAGACTGGGCATCTGACAAGTTGGATAGGAAAAATACCAGCGGCTGTGCAGTGTTCTACAATGGAAAACTCATTTCTTGGTATTCCAAGAAACAGGCTTCAGTTGCCTTGTCAACAACTGAGGCAGAATACTTAGCTGGGGCGCAATCAGTCTGCGAACTTGTTATTTTATAAGGTGTACTGTCTCATCTCAACTCAGGAAACATTTGTTGTAAACTATTGATAGATAATGAAAGCACTTTAAGACTAATTAAAAGTTATGAAAACAGTAAGCGATCAAAGCATATAGACATCAAGGCGCACTATGTAAAATATATTCATCATCATCATCATGTCAGCCTTTAGAAGTCCACTGCTGAGCATAGGCCTCCCCCAAAGAGCGTCATGACGAGCGATCTTGTACCACCTCTATCCACCGACTTCCTGCGATGGCTACAATGTCGTTGTCCATCGTGTGGGGTGTAAAAGATATTATGGCAAAGAAAATAATTTCATTTGCTTATGTAGAAAGTAATAGAAATATAGCTGACATTTTTACCAAGGCTTTAAGTACAAATCAGCATAAATATCTCACATTAAATTGAAAATATTTTAAACCTAGTTACTTACTTATAGAGTTTAAATAACAGAAAATATATATTTCGTAAATTTTATTTTTATATAACAGTGTAACAAATGTAAAGTAAATCTAAGTAAATGTTGAATTTATGGCAAATATTTTAATATTTATTTACAGGATAAAATGACAAAAAAAAAAGTTCATTTTAAAATATAAATTAAAAAAAACTTAACTATTTACACAAAACTATCTAAAAGTCCTTCGGAGGAAGGGAAAGTGCCCAGAATGCTGGCTGCATTGCCACGCTGTATTGCAATACTAATTTTTTGGCCTAAATAGGAGCCAGCATTCTAGTCACATGTCACCTCCACCAAATATTATATTATCATTAGTACCGATGTGAAGTAAGGGATGCTAATTATGTTATTATTGGAATAGCTAATCATATTTTGTAATACAAAAGCATTTTTATGATTGTGAAAAATAATGCTTAACTGTAAGTTAAAATTAATAAATGTAATTTCAATAAATTTAAAGATTAATAGTGAGATGTGTGGGTCAATTTCAAAATTATGTGTAAATGAAGAGATTTGAAATTGAGAGGAGGTGTTGAACATCTCTATTACATTATTATCTGTGGGAAGCTGATGTTAACTCTATGGAATATAAAGAAAAGAGATTCTTCCTGGATTACAGTAAACGCGTACAAAAATAGTTTCCTTGTTGTTTGATTTATAGAAATAATGTAAATTCCTCCCATCCTTTGCTAGAAATCGTAAAAACAATAAATGTTTTCGATGTAATTGCACCTTCGGAGGCGACTCACTACTCCCAATGTCCCAACCACAAACCTGACATACTAGACATTCCGCTCCTAAAGAACATAAAACTTAGTTTCCGCTTAATCGAAGTTCAAAGAATTAGATTCTGACCATCGTCCGTTATTATGCGCCTAGCCCCCGACCCGGCAGACTCGTCCTCCCCTCCACCGAACAAGACAGTAGTGGACTGGAAGCGTTTGGGGGAAGCCCTGAAAGCTATCAGTTCACCCGATCTCAATCGCATCCCCGAAGACATACATAAAAACATTTTACGACAGTAAAAAGCCGTCATTAGATAATTACAATTCATCCGTCATACCGAGCATCCCCTATTTTTTTCCTTATTATGCATAATTCCAGCAAGGTCCCCCCCATCCTCAATCAGTGCGGAAAATGTTGAAATATTCTTAAAACGCCACTCAAAGTACACAAACCGCGATCGTAAACGAGGCTCGGAACAACGATATTTGTCATTGAAATACCTCTTTAGGGAAAGGAAGCTAAGGGTTGGTAGACACAGCACGCTTGTAAAAATAAATTCTGTTTCATCAAAATACATTGGATTGAATTGAATTGAACAAACATTTCTGGAGCATGTTTGAGAGCAAGAGTTTTTATCATATACTAGCTAAACCCGGCTTTGCACGCGTGGTCTTTTCTTTAGGTTCAAAGTACCCATAATGCTATTCCAGGACCAATATACCAACATTTGATCAAAATTTCTTTAGCCGTGAAAAATACTTTTATCCACTGCTCGGCTTCTAACTCACCAGAGATACCAATTACACCAGTTTTTAAATCAAACCCAAAGCTATCTAACAATGAAAACCGCATTGCAATCGGTCCAATAGTTTTTACGTGATGCGTGAACAAACAAACATACAGACAAACAGAAGAGCGACTGATTAAAAAAAATAAAGTGTTAATACCCTTTTTGAGCAACCAAGAGCATTTTTTACAGCCTTTTTCGTACCTATTGCTTTATTATAAGTATGGATAATATGTGACTGTGTCAATTTGCATCAAAAAAGCCGTCCGTTTCAGCGTGATACGTGTTCTTTTTAATAATTTTCGACCCCTATTTTTTGGTAACCCTTTAATTTTTAGGGATTAAAAGTATCCTATAACCTACCTCGTAGTATGAACTCTAATCATACCAAGTTTCATTTAAATTCATTCAGTAGTTTCAGCGTGATGCCTAGCCAAGATACAGACAGAAAGACAGACATACAAAAATGAAAAAAAAAACTGTTTTGGCTATAAGATCGAATATAGAGTATCCTCCAAAAGAAAATTTCAAAATATCTTCAATGTACAGAATTGGACCCGTTACAGTTTTATTATAAGTATATATATATATATATATATAGATTTTATGTCATACTAATATAATAGAAGCGAAGGTTAGTGTGTGTGTGTGTGTGTGTGTGTGTGTGTGTGTGTGTGTGTGTGTGTGTGTGTGTGTGTGTGTAAGTTTATTACTTCTTCACACTGAAGCGGCTGAACGGATTTGATGAAATTTAATATAACTATATGCCGTGGCGATATCGTACAATTGTCAATTTCATGAAATGGTTCTATTTCAATAAATGATGATGATGAGGTACCAAAAGTGTTCAAAAAGGTTTTTTAGGCTAAAAAAAAACACGAAGACGCTTCGCTACAATTTGCTCCACCTATCACCGCCAAGTCGGGTTTCCGCCTAGCGGTGGATAATGTTACAATTTTACGATATGATCACTAATGATTGACTATAATTATCATGAAGTAGCCGTGCGATTAGCTGTTCATATCGTCAAACGCTACTCATTCATTGATCGGGCCAAACCATATCATGATGTAATTTCATGATATTTTTTTTTTCATGATGTTGGCTACACCATTTCATGAAATAGTCAATCATACAATATCGCCATTTTAGGATGGCGATAGATACTTTAGGTACTGGAATAACACATTAAATACATAATTTCATAATTTGTTGCTGTTTATATTTTTCATTAGTTCAATCTGGGGTAGGGTTTTGTTTAGCGTGGGGTTTTACTTGTGTTAATTTTACCATTTATCATTTGTCTGACTTACAGTTTTGGCGGAAGTAAGCTACATATTTTTATTTTGTTCATTTTAGATAGATAACATTTTATTGCACCAAATGAAACACTTACAAACAAAAATAGACTTAAATATATAGTACAATCGGCGGCCTTATCGCTAAGCAGCGGTCTCTAGGCAACCGTAGGCTATATTGAGAAACATGACTATATAATAGAGGCAGTTGTTGGTGTGCAAAGTTTGAGTATAATACCCAAAAAAAGAAAGAAAAGAAGATTACAAACATATAAAACAAAAATGAATTTTAACAAAATATAAACAGCAAGATAATACTAATAAATATGTAAATAGCAAATACTAGTAAATATATAAACATTATAATAAACTAATAAATATTTTATAGTAGTTACATATATAATATACATGAGGTATAGACAGTTTCAGCCAAAAGTGAAAAATTACAATGATGACAATTAAAATGTTGAATCCTGATGTTTGAAACTTTGCAACGATTGTGCTTTTCTTACAGGAACCGGTAAAGAGTTCTACAGTCATACTGCTTGTACAGTGAAAGACTTATCATAGTAAGAGCTTTCATGCAAAGGAAACTTTAGGAGGAGATTTTCTGATGACCGTAGGAAGCGGGGATTTGAGCAATGCAGAAATTCAAATCATTCCTGAAGAAATATAAAAAATATATGATAGATATAAAATTCTTTAATGCACACAAAAGATAGGTACCTACATAGGCGAAGTTAATGCTAGCAAGCATTATCTTCCAGTTAGCCTCGGTGTTTTGTGATATTATTAATGCGGAATACTTCCAAATTTGATTTGGAAAGTCTAATAGATTCTTAAAATAACAAGTTTAATGTATATAAAACAAGAAATTTTACGCACATAAAAAACCCGACTGAGAATGGTTGCTAACCAAAATTAAATCGTTGTAGATTCTATATGGTCATTCGAAATTAAAAAATATATGAGAAACTCTCTTCTCTTAAAAAACTTCTGATGATTTTCAAATACCTATTCAGTAGTTAGTCGACTTTCGTCGTCGACGTTCGTCGACTTTTAATATTTCTTTTTCACATTTTTGTATCTGGTTGTCGTCATAATGAATTTTAACAAATGTCATGACTTCAGTGAAACTTGCAAGATTAAGACAAATTGATTGACGTATATAATAAGAATCATCAAAATCAGTACATGCGTTTTGTCTACCTAAGTACTGCCACAAAGGAATAGACATACATAGGCTGATAAACACAATGCCCTCCGCTCAGAAGGGTAATAACGTTTTCAATGTACCATCTCTACGTCCCCGATGTCACAGCGCCGCCCTCCCATTTGCCCCCTCCCGCTGTAAATAAGAAAGTTAGTTAACAAAACAAACGAAATACATAAATAACAAAAGAACGAGATACCCGGATTGAAAGATTTATTTAATTGCTCGAATAAATTGAACGATACGTCGGAGTATTAACAGTACCAGCAGATGTTTCTCTTACCGCCACTAGTTCATGCTTACAGAAACGCAAGGCAGTAAGTAGCGTTCCTAGCGATTGAAATTTAGACTTAATAATATAATCTAGTCTAAATAATATAGTCTAGTGGCTGTGTGAGCTGTATACCTCACGCGTACAATTTTTTTGCAAACATTCTAGCATTGCACAGTAGCGCCATCAAGTTAACTTATTGTAACTCTAACATTAATAACCAAGGTGCTCTATCAATCCCCTACCTAGTAGGTAAAGGGTGACTCCACTGGTAGAGACCTAAAAGTGAGAAATTTATTGCATTTTGAGAAGCTATTCTACTCATCAAGCTGAAGATTCTCATCAGATTTACACCAAATTTTTAAGAGACCAATTTAATGTTATTACCTTTCAAATAAAACAAGAACCATTTTTACCCCTATTTGGGGCGGGACCTCCCTAATCAAAAATCCCAGAAGATAAAAAAAAACTGTTAAGGCCAGGCTCCAAGGTTACATTTTACCACTCCCCACTCCCCTGCCACCTACCCTTAACTCTGCCACCCGCTACCCGCAATAAGCACTGAAGTGCCTGCGTAACAAGGTTGAATATCGCGAGCGCTGTTTGATCACACAATTTAGCTAAATGACGTATGTCTCAAAAGTTATTTATTTTATTGGCAGGCTAATAATTTAGTAAATTTTGTCTTAACCTTAGATGATAAACTATATTTTCTCGCTGTGAGATTTATTTTAGAGATTAAACTTAAGTCGTTGAGTAGAAAAATGTAAACATTACTGAAAATAACGTAATTTTTGATAAGAAAATGTATCGAATGAAATTCTGGTAATCATGTTTTTGTCTTAGTCTTAGAGAGATAAAGATCTCAAAAACATGTATATTAAGTTTCACATTTATCGGGTTTGTGGTTGACCCAGGATATTTATGGAAAAAACCCTGAAAAAGCAGAGCCTGGTCTTAAACTGTATATCATGTTTCGTCTAAGTGGGTTGAGAAATGTGACCTTTAGAGGAGAATAGAGATCTGGACAGAAATATGAAAGCATTTTTGACCAAACTGAAACGTAGACTCTTCGCTCGCGCTTCGCGCTCGCTTGGTCAATAAATATTCATTTAAAAATGTGTATACGCATGTTATCAAAATAAAAGGTTAATAATTACAAAACAAAAGTAATTTCCAAATATATACAACAGCGGCCGTATACTAATGGAAACCTAATAAATATATCCCATAATTATTTTACATAAACGTTTGAGGCATATTCATGATTTGCAATTAAAAGCACGCAAGATATTTGTTAAGGTGTGTGATGGTACGTTAGTGTGTGAATGCTCAGAGTAAAGTAATATTTGCTCTGTGTGAGGGACTCACTCCTAAAAAATTCTCACACGGGTGCGGAGGACTCTCACACAAACCCGTGTGAGAGTGTGTGTGTTTGTCTATTGTTTACTAACAAATAAATAACGATTTCAACGTTTTCAGTGTCATTGTGTGACTATGTTAGGAGCAAATTTTGGACTATTTTTCGTTCTTTAGAGGTACTATCATTCATAATGTCACAAGCACACCTTTCATTACATATCCAAACTTAGTTTACAACAGACCGCATCATTTTGAATTTAGGTCATTTTGAACGTTGTGTTAGGTTAGGTCAGGTGAGTAAAAAAACGTTTCAAAAAGTTCGTGTTTATGCTGGGTGTAAGCGGACTAAAATTGAATTTTATGGTCATGTGCTTAAAAGTGTTTTACTTCTCTCTATGGTCTCTGACCCGAGCTTAATGTTTCATGAAGTTTAAAATAGTGCCGGGAAAGAAGCCGTGGTCATTTCTTAGCAGTATTTAAATGTTTGGTCATGTAAAATATCATTGTTTAATTTCCTCACACCTGAAGTGAAAAGCAGAGTGTATATAAAATAAGGCATGCTTTATCCACTTTATCAGACGGATAAATGTCTCGGATAAAATGGCTTATTTTTTAAACACTTGTAGTACAATCTATTTGTACTATTTCTGCGCAAATACGACTCAATGTTTTTGTACAATTAAAATACTCATACTGTTGTTAACAGATCTATTGAAACAATACTAGGCTTGAATCAATCATCGTAAAATGTAGATCAATCTCGTCCATTGATCTATCTGCCTTTCTGTGATGAATTGGAAGATCCAGTTTCATTAGGTACGTCTTTGAAAAGATTTATGTAGTCCCACATCAATTATGAAATTAAGAACTGTTCTGTTAGTTCTACATAAGGTTAACAACTAAAATGGTAACAAACACAAGAAGTATAAACTTTGGAAACGGAATATTTACCACGGATACTATTTGTATTGAGTTCCCGATATTTCGGCACTGTTGTAAGCGCCACGATCACGGATAACTGATGTAACTGCGGGTAGATGGATAAGTTTTTAAGAGCAGAAAAAAGGTCTGCCCCCTTTCTCACTCATTTATTACGCGTGACACCAGTACAATTTTTCACACTTTAATTAATAACTCTATCACAACACACACTAACAGCATCACCTCGCGTACTTGTTCATTTCCTCGGATTTCACATAGACGTACCTCTGGATTCCAGACATCGACAGTTTAACCCGAGGCGTGTCGGTAAATAAGTTGATAATCGGCTCCCCACGCTGTGCGTTTGTGTGCTGATGACAGTTGAGATACACTCAGTAAATCTGCTCAGTAAAACCTATATGTGTAAAAACCACAGTACATATACATCCTTACTATATAATATGTACTGTGGTAAAACGGTGTCACGTCTCACGTAATACTATTTTTTGTAGACATTTCGGTAATTAACGACAAAAGAAAAATGAATTATTAGGAGAAAATTAATAATGTTTGCTAGTTAAAAAAAGGTCTGAAGTTGATTTATGTAACAAAATAAAAAGAATTGCAACGACATAATTTATAGGCTAGATTTTTATCCAAAAAAACCCTGAGATTAAGGAAAAGTATCTCTTTACATATAAAACAGGAAGAGGAGGGCCAGAAAATCGGACACCCTGCCCTTAAAAGTAAATTTTCTAAAGAAAAGGTTGCCGAGTTTAAACAACTCTTTGCAAGACATAAGTTCAATAACTAAAACCCGACTACTGTCAGTCGGGTAAAAACTAGCATATGACACTTGCGATGAAGACGAATCGATTGATACCTCGCTTGTCAAAATCGGACCAATAGGGGCGACGCTATGGTGGAACATCAACATACCCACATACATAGAGAAATACATAGACTTTTAAAATCATTACCCTTTCTTTTGCTTCGCGTAGTCAGGTAAAAATGTAGCTGTCCTGAATTCATTGTCCTTTTTTTAGGGTTCTGTTATCAAACAACATCCGTCTTTTAGTCTGTCCGTCTAAAATGTCAGCGACATACGTCACAGACATTTTATTCAGAATCTACAAAGTTGAAATTTGGAACATGTATAGTGGTACGATTTATAACCGATGCCATAGGAATATATCCTTCTATTATTTGTCTATGCCGCTACATAGTTATGTAAAAAAAAACTATTTTTTGGAACATCTATGGCACTTTCCGCTTCATACGAATTTTATAATAACATTTTCGAGGCTACCTAAGTTTACTAGTTAACGAGATATAGCTGACCAAGATTACGCATTTTATTCCCGAGTCAACTCTGAAAAAAAAACCATAGTGAAAGACATAATCCAATCGTAAAAACAAATTTGTTGGCGTACCAGTAAAAACTACTAGACCGATTGCAAAATTTCAGAGTTGAGTAGCTTAGGGTCCTCGCTACGGAACCCTAAGCCAAGTGCGTGTTTATATGCGTGGCTTTTTTTCCTCTTTTGAATCCAAATTACCACAATGACCTGCTACTATACTTATTTCAAATAGGTACATATTTTTTATTACATCCATTTTATTTATATTTGTAAAGCCATGTTACAGATTTTGACTTACAAAAGTGCTACAACCCATGCAAAGGTTGGTAGAGGAGATGGCTGTTAACGATAACGCCACCCATTGTTACACTCCTTCTACTATTGTTCCTGTTTTTTGTTATTATATGTGGTGTGTACAATAAAGCATTTATCTATCTATCTATAACATTTACTTAGCCATTTAAAATGAAAATGAGTTTGAGTACCTATAATTGATAACTCTTGAAAACTGATTCAAGAGTTATTTTTCTAAAGCTGAAAAAAAGCTGTAAGCTGTTGTTGTTTTTATTGTCTCTATGGCCTCTGATGTCAGAGTTTGTCAAGCCGCCCGAGGGCCTCTGACATGGCTTAACGACTGCTATTAACCAATAACAGCCAGGACCGACAACTTAACGTGCCTTCCGAAGCACGGCGCGATGAAAAACTGCACATAACTTATAAAAGTCATTGGTGCGGAGCCTAGAATTGAACCCGATATCGTTGGATACTAAATTGGGATTATTACCTAAATCCCCACCAGACCGTCCCCACCAGTGGGGATTACAGGAATAAGCAAAAACACATTTTTACCGTGGTGGGGCATGAAAAAACATTCTACTGTAAGCATTGCACCATAGAACTGTTAGGCTACCATCGCTCTCATCAGAATCAGTGACTAAAACCTAATCTAACAAGCCGCTGCTTTAATCAGGTAGTTGCCATTCCATCCACACATCTGCAAGTCAGTTCTCAAATCCCAAGTTGCAAAATAAATCAAGTATTTAGATACATTATTTTGCCTAAAAAAAATACAAGGAATAAATAAAATTATACCAATAAATAAAAGATTAAATTGGTTACTTAATTGATTACCTATTACGAAAACAAAATAATTTTTATTTTTGCTAAATAATTCTAAGTGTATCGACAAAATGATTAAATAATATTCCTAAGCTCACACCATCTAGAATTCACCATCATCACAGAATAACGACAATCATGTTTATGTCGACAACACGCGAGAAAGGACGGTGATAACACTCAAAAGAACAAACCGTTCGAGTTAGTGTACTGATTTTAGTGTAAAATAGTGCTAGTGCAACAGCTAAGCTAAGTATACAAACACCATGAACAGTGTCTTTGCCAGTGACATTGGACATATCGATACCTCTGGGCTCAAAGGTCGTAAAGGAAATTTGAGCGAAAATGAGGTTTTGACACGGTTTTACTCAGTTTTTAATTCTCTATCGATCTGTATATTCCGTTTTACGAAATTCGCAAAAAAATGCCTTTACGACCCTCATAATTTGATACGGTAAACCAAGTTTACCGAGAAAATATGGATGTAAATAACACTTAGTTGCCAGAGTATATTCATTTTGGTAGTAAAGCAAAGTATAAAACAACTATTGGGCATAAAATACATTTAAATTATCAACTGTCCTATACCACCTCAGGTGGTTATTATAAGTCACCTCAAAATTAGGAGGTAAAGGACATCATCTTTGCAAATTGTCCTTTACACCCTTACAATTTAAAATAAAAAAAATACATGTGTCTTTTACTAACTAGTTTCATTTTTATTATGTGCTTCCACTAAGGGCGTAAATAAACGTAAGTGAGGAATTGTGTCCCATAAATCCTAGAATATTCAAACAAAAACGAATTTATTGATTTAATTCCTTGTTGTTCTAACATTCTTGGATTTACTACATAACTTAATAAAAATTAAACCCTTTACACAAAACTATAAACTCACAATTTTTTTAAATGTATCATAACGATGCTCGAAATTTCAAGATTTTGTCTAAATTTCAAAACTTTCAACCACTACGTAATTAAAATGTTTCTAATACTCGTTATAAATTACCTATACTCAAATAATACAACACACATACATAACATACATGTTCCTAGTCTCAGTATAATATGTAGGTATGGGCTGTGCGCTGAATCACTCAGTCAGTTTCTCATTAGTCACTAATACAGTAAAAGAAAGTCGAGCGTAATACTATGAAACACCGAATTGCATCGCATTGTTATTAGACTCAGCCTTCTGGAATAATAGTTATATAGTTGAGGATAAGGAAGACTTTTCATCAGGTAGCTCAGACCTTTGGTCATATAATGAATTAGAGTGAAATAATGATGATGAGATACAAGATATCAACAAGAAAAAAAAGAAAGGGAAGAAGAAAAGTGAGACTAATAATACAGTAATAAAAAAAGAGAAACCGATTAACAACCGCAAAGTAAATAACAAATTAAAGGAAGAAGGCAAAGTTCATAAATAAAGAAATCATATCTGAAAAAACAATGAAATGCAATCCATGTACCCCTGGTAAGTGTGTCAGAGGATGCAATGACATTTCTGAAGAAAGGCGAACTCCTCTATTCGAATATTATTTTAATCTAGACTCGCAGCGTAGATAAGATTGGATAGTGCGCTCTGCTTATAGAAATCACGATAAAAAAAGAACCATTTCCTAAAATCAGCAATTAGTTTGGAGGTAATTCAAATGAGCTATTTACTCCCAGGCCAAACATACATGCCTGTAGATACAGTTCATGCTGCTATCGAAAGGAAAGCGCAAAAAATTATCGTATGGAGTCCCTCGCAGTAGTCTACATATTTTGAAACAACCCGCAAAAGACCGAGACCTTACAAAGTCAATGCCATGCAATATTCCGATTTTCTAAATGTTGATCAATTATCTACAAATACATTCACACCAACGACTTAAAAAACTATTAAATTCAAAAACATCAACATTAAACAAAACATGGTGGTGACATAAAAAAAACACAACGAAAAAATGTTTATCAAATATTCCATGGAAGCAGAGACTCATTCTGTAACATTATGTGACAGAACCCCAGGAAAAGAAAAGGGGCAAGGGCGGTCAAAAGGGAAAAAAAGCGAGGTTAATAATGAATCAGTGATTGATATGGATGCAGTGAAGCATCTATACAACAGTAGATTACCAATAGCAGCTGCTAAATATAAAGACCTGGCAAACCTTTGTGAAAATGAAACAATACTTTTTAATTTTTTATATTGAATATAGGGAACTGCCATGCAATTCTAAATAACGCGAGACTTGAAACGAAACAGACGAAGAGGTTGATGAAGAAAGTGATAAGGAAAATGAGTAAAGAAACCATGTTTATAAAGTTGATTAATGAAAGAAATGAAACTAATTAAAGTTTATAAAGTTGATAAAAGAAAGAAGTAAAAATAATTAAAGTTTTAAAATTAATTAAAGAAACAAATGAAATTAATCAAAGTTTATGAAGTTGATTAAAGAAAGGATTAAAAATAATTAAGTTAAGAAAAGAGTTTATAATTTAAAGCTTTGTGTTCTATTTTAATTAACGATCTCAATTTAATTACACAAATGTACGTTTTATTTGAATATTTTTTTATTGTGTTATTTTTTGTAAAGTAAATATAATGTATAATACACATTAAAACATAATTCATTGAATATTTAAGTTTCATTATTAATTTATCCTTACAGAATACCTTAGCTGAAGATCACTACGACCCAAAAAAATATTGAACTTGTCGATTATTTCCTTATTTTGTTCAGTTTTGTACAGTAAAGTAGATTTACGCCCTTAGGTGATAACAAAGGATGAAAATTTGAAGAGTGTAAAGAACTTTACTTTTTAAATTTATGGTCGTAAAGGCAATCTATCTCGATAAATACAGCACTAGGGTAATTTTTCAATAATGCCTTAGAAAATACTATAAATTCTAAGCACTTTCTTCTTAGGTTTCATTAAAATAACTCCAGGAACAAAGATGCTAGAGTTTTTAATCAAGTTTTTTTTTCGTTTTTTGCTTCTCCTGAAAATTCGCATTTTGTCCTTTACGACCTCTGAGCCCAGGGTATCGATATTTCAAGATAAGACATTTTATAAGTTAAAATTTAATTAATATTACTTATTGATCTAATTCAAGGCTAGATTATAATAACAATAGAGTGAATCACTGTGATGTTAACTAGGAAAAGGAGACACACTATATCTCACACTGAATACTGTTTTTCTAAGCCCGAAATTACCACAGTTCCAATATGTTTGCACTAATAAACTCCAATTACGATTCCATAAAACGATAGCACTTATCTTCGCGGCCGCGCCCGTGCTTCGGAATAATTTTTGTAAGCATGCGGACCCTTAGGAACATCTAAAAAACGTATTTCCTTCGAAGATGGGACCATATTGCATGAAAGGTGCACACCATTTGGGCTGCAAATAAGAAGAAATAAGTACAATTTAACAAAATTAAATTTAAAAAATATGCTTTTACGGGTAATTTTTTTTGTTGCTTTGTAACTATGAAGTTTTTTTCTTTTTCTCTTTTAGCAATTATAACTTTTTTCTTTGTTATTTTTTTTCTTCATTCATTTTTTTTAATTACTTTTTCATTGGTTTTTGAGTTACTCTGAAAGTTTCAGCCGGATAGCTAATCGGAAAGTGCTCGAAATTTGAATAGCAAGATTCCAGGACAGACAAAAAAAAAATACATAGATAGATAGAAGTGAAGCTAAATAAAAGCTTTTAAAAACGTTGATAAAAATAATCAGTCACCACAGCAAATGCACGAGACGACTGATCTTTTGAGACTTCCTTCCAACCATTCAACTGATCGTCCAACCTTCGATATAATTTGATAGGTTGGGTCGTGAACATTTTTGAAATAGTCAGGCCGAGTTGGCTCGAGATCGAAGTGGCCGCGGTAAATCGACAGCAAATCAAAGGAGTTCTCGTTCTAACCGGCTTTCCACACATTGACAGTTGGACCATGAGTAAAAAATCCACGACCATCCGTGGATTTTTTTTTGCGTCTCATTGAATATTTACCTATGCAAAATTTACAATGATTGTTATCACCCACAAACTACGTTTACGGGTGTTGTTTTTTTTACATTTTTAGTCGTATGTTGGCTTGAATATAATAATTTTAGGAGCTGATCAGAATCAGCGTGGCTGCATCTATCGCTTCGATGTTTGGCCGAACATTTAGAGTTGGAGGGATGGACGATAGTCTGGAGCCAGCATTAATTGATTCAAATTGCCAATTTTTTTTCAATTCACAGTTCTATCTCAGTTCGGTCAATTTTAATGCAATAATTTAAAAGATTTCGGCGTTGATTCTAAATTACGAGACAAGTGTATATGCGGTAAGAAATATCTCGCACTCGCATGACTTGTAGTTATGAGCATCTTTATATACGCTACGCCAACTCAATGTGGTTAGACCCTCTGGAGTTTTTAAACACTAATTGGTTTACATTGTTCATGAGTAATAGATTTTCCCGCAATTTCTCGCATGTTTCATTTCTCTATAGCATATTAAAAAGATTGTAACATGAAAAGTTTTTGACACTTCAAAATGTTTTTTGAACCTTGCTATATTTAGATTCCAGCTGTGCCTCGCTGTTTCACCGTTGCCCGTGGATGATGATGATAATGGAATGTACCCTTAATGTTATTCCAGGACTTAAAGTACCTACTAACAAAATTTTATCAAAATCCGTTGATCCGTTTCAGCGTGAATATAGGACAAACATACACACACATTCACTCGTTCACTCACAAACTTTCCCATTTGAAATATTAGTAGGATTGCGTAAAATATGAAATCAAAGGTATAAAGTTACTGAATGAGTGTCAATTCGGATAAAAAATGCGACACCACGTGTCTTAAGTTCCTCCTAAAGGGATTATTTGCAAACTTTCCTTTTTTATTTTGGCTAAAGTTTGGTACTATATAACCAGGAACTCAAAAATGTAAGGCAAGTATTGTAATAAAAAGTTAACAATGTCTGCGAAAAGTCGGTGATGAAACGGTTCTGTCGCCAGCTTGCAATTTATGGTGGCCTGGTACCTAGCTCAGTACATTGCCTAGGATACATTGCCCTTTTCAATTTTCTTTAGCCACAGTACAAATGAAGTTTTAGGAGTTTAAAGTCCTTATTTTATAGCCAAGCACAATAGAGCGGTCTTATTTAAATTTTTATGAACTTTCATTCGGTTTTCAAGTTGCCCCAGCTACAAAAACTTATCATTAACGGTCTGGCTATTAGATGAAATTATTTTTGAAGATATACTTGCCCATTTTTGTGACGATCCTTAAAAAAATCTTGTTAAACATCTAATCTAACGCTCTAGCTATTTTACTTATCCACATCAATTATAAAAGTGAAAACGTTTGTTTGTTTGGGGAGTTTTAACGACGGCTAGACGGATTTTAATGAAATTTGGAATGGTGATAGCTTATACCCTGTAAAAAACATAGGATACTTTCTACCTTGGAAAATAGTAAGTATCCACGGGACAAATACAAAATGTCGCTGTAAAGAACGGTTGCTATGGAAACGAAATAATAACAAGTCTGTCAACAAGCATCAAGAGCGTTGGTGTCAAAGAAAATACAATACGTTGGTGCTATACTTTTGCATTCGTTTTTAATATCCTGGAAGAAGATAGGTTTTTTTGCGATAAACTGTATTCCGCGTGGACAAAGTCGCGAGCGAAAGCTAGTAAGTGATAAACTGAAAAAGTTACAGTGAAGTTAAAAGGTGCCAGCTATACTTTTGTGGGTAAATAGATACGGGCTAGATAACTAGCGATAAGAGGTAATTGAAACTAACCGTGCTCTATTAGTTGGTGTGAAAACAAGGCTATCCATGTAACTAAGTGGGAATATTATGACAAATTGAAGTCTATTAGCTGCTTTCAAACTTCAAAGCTGCAAAAGCAGTACTACGAAACTCACAAAGCGCTTCAGCAATGTTTGTACAAAAATGGGCCAAGCTGCACGGAATAAAGTTTAAGCGCAAGTTGTTTGAAAATAGTTTTTTTTTGAAATATGAAATAATGACCTGCCAAATTGAGCTCATAATCAGTAACAACTACTCTGGACTGACGACATTGTAGCCATCGCAGGAAGTCGGTGGATGGAGGTGGCGCAAGATCGCTCGTCATGGCGCTCTTTGGGGGAGGCCTATGTTCAGCAGTGGACTTCTAAAGGCTGACATGATGATGATGATGGTACAATAATAATTATAGGTACTTAGATGGCATTTTTGTAAATAAAATTTGCTTATAAATATTACAATATTATTATTGCCAGGCTAAAGTAAAAATGGGCAGAACATTTGGCAAGACGGGAAGAAAACATGTGGACAAAGGCAGTAACGAGATGGGCTGAGATCTCGAGGCAGACCACCAGCAGGATGTTCAGACGATATTATGTGGTACGCTGGAGGCCAATGAATGAGGCTAGCGCTGGAATGGAAAGACTGGCATGAACGAGAGGAGCTAATACTCCGCAGTGAGTGGATACGGGCAGATTTGATAGATTACTGTTATCATTATTATTATTATTTGTATTCTAAATATTGTATGTACATCATGGACAAATTGTTGATACTACTCTAAATTACACTTAATGCTATTTAAGATCTATTTTTACACAAATTTTGCAATATATTTTAATTTCATTTTCATTTCTACTTCGAACGAAGTTGACAGTTCATAGAAAATTGTTTTTATGATCCATTAAATTACCCAAGGGAGTTAAAAATCTCTTTTACCCACGAACAACCAGTTTTGTTGATTTATATCCGAAAATAAAACTTCCGCCGATGATATTTTTTTCTCAATGTTGTGTGAAATTGCTTATTCCCGAAAACATAATGAGGGGGAAAAACCTGATTCACACACCGTAGTGAGAGGATTGTAACGGATTGTTATAATATAAGGGCTCTTTTAGACGAACGGCACGTTGCCAACCAGTGACAAGCGACGCCTCAACAGCTTTTGCCGACTTATCTGTTGGCCTTTACCGGCCTCTACAGCTTTTCACATTTTGCTAAAGCGCTGCACCGCAATGCCTGACGCTGACGGCGTACGCCTAGGTTAAAATTTTGGCTACCGGTACAAGGTGTCTTTTATGTAGGTTAGGTGCCTAAAATATAGATATATAATTTGTTCTAATGTTTAAATATTTTTACCTAAGGCTACATTGTGACTGTGTTGGCCGGTCGGATGTGCGATGCACTTAATATCCTCGTTTTTTTCGTAAATTATTATAATATATTAATTATAAATTTTCTATAAATAATGCAGGTAACGAGTTATTTTGGTATTCATTATTATTTGCATCAACGTCCGGCAGGCCAATGATATAGTTAATAATTTACATTGTATTCATTATGCCCAAAATTTGTTGTTCATAAACGCATGTAGTGTTTGCCTGTAATAAATAGATTGTACATTTAGCATTAAAAAAAATAAAAAAATAAGCATGGATTAATGTAACAATTGTTGGAAGACCTGAATAAATAAATATAAAATAATTTAATAAAAGGGCAAAATAAAAGGGCACCCAGGGGGTATGAACCTCGGCTTGGACGGTCTCCTCGATTACGGGGATATCGAACTAAACACCCGCTAGTGTTGGACAATTTTTTATTATTCGATGTACATTATAAAAATATATATACAGAACCAATTTTGATGCATTTTGGTATGCATGAAAACTGGTTCTGTATTAACATATTTTTATCAATTGTTCAACATTGCATTGTAATGCAAAATAAATCAGGTTTTAATTCAGATACTCAGTTATAAAATAGTCAAAACAGCATTACAATTAGCCCAGTTGTTTTAACGTGACGCGACCAAAAAAACCAGATAAACAAAAAGTAACTTTACAGACATTATTTTCTCACAATTTACGAGTACTATTTTTAATGAGACTAAATGTTCATGAAATAATAACTCAATCTTATTTTCATAATTATACAGGCAAATACTTGATACCAATAAACAAAAGAGATAATTATCGGTTTAGTCCTCAGTATGTTCATCCTCTAAATAACTGATATGCTACGTCAATTAAAACTACACAACTTTAGTGAAAAGTTTTATTTATAAACACTAGCTGTACCCGCGGCTTCGGACGTGTGGTCATTTCTTTCGATTAAAAGTACTAATTCCAGGACCTAAAATATCAATATACCAACATTTGATCAAAATTTCTTCTTCAGCCGTAAAAATATTTTTATCTATTGCTCGGCTTCTAATCGACAAATTGATATACCAATTACACCAGTTTTTAAGTCAAACCCTAAACTATGGATTTTTTAATTATTGTACTTCCCCCAAATGGGAGCAAAAAGGGGGCTACTGAATATCTCCGCCTTATTAGATCTGATTTCGATGATTCTTTGTTTATTTGAAAGGTAGTAACTTAAAGTTGGTCTCATAATATTTGGTGAAGATCTGATGAGAATCTTCGGCGTGATGAGCAGAATAGCTCCTCAAAATGCACCTTGGTTAATAATGTTAGTTTACCAATAAGTTTACTAGATGGCGCTACTGTGCACCGCTAGAATGTTTGCAAAAAAAAATTACTCGTGAGATCTACAGCTCCTAGAGCCACTAGTAGGTTAATATACACTAGCTTTCGCATATGACTTCGTCCACGCGGACTACAGTTTACCGCGAAAAAAGCATTCTATGTTCTTCTAGGACATTCAAAATCAATGCTTATTTGTAGGACCAATAACGTATTGTCTTCTGTTTGACATCAACGCTCTTGATGCTTTATGACAGATTTCTTTTCCATGGCAACCGTTCCTTATAGAAAGAAATCGATATTATCCAGTTTACCCGTAAAAACTTACTATTTTCCGGGATAAAAATGTTTAAAATTGTTTTTGTGTGTGTTTTATTCCAGGGCATAAGCTACCTCCATTCCAAATTTCATCAAAATCCGTCCAACCGTTATCGCGTTAAAACTCTACGAACAAACAAACAAAAAAACAAACAGACAACGTTTTCGTTTTATATATTGATGAGGATTAGTAACGTTTTTAAATTTAATTATATACAATTTAAAATAGGTGTCGGTCTATTCACCCATTACCTTAAAACCTGAACCGATTGCAATTCTATTCACTGTTAGATAGTTCGGTTTTGACTTAAAACTGGTGTACTTGGTCTCTCAATCCAATGAGTAGGAGCACAGCAAAATCTATTAATTTTAAAAGTGTGGTAGATAGAAGAATGGCGTAATGAAAGAAGATATGGCGTAATTTCCCGAACGCTGCCCATCCGAGTTGGATTCGTCGGTTGACCTCTTTGTCGAAGTTGGATCTACCCAGTTGGATCGTCTGACCCAAGTAGACATAGTGATCAACAGCTTCGATAAAATCGTTCCTAACATAAACCGGCATGGGTAAGACATGATATTCGTCTTGCCCATGTTCATTTTAAGACCCACCTGTTGGGAAACAATATTGCAGGATAGGGGTGGAAAATTAAATAATTAGTATATATTAGGTAGGACATTGGATACTTTTTATCCCGAAAAATTAAAGGATTTCCGCAATATAGGGTTGAAAGTTATTAAAAAGAACACGTATCACGCTGAAACTACTAGACGGATTTGATGCAAATTGACTCAGTCATATATATAAATACTTATAATATAGCAATAGGTACAAAAAAGGTAGTACAAAGAAGTTTAAAAAAAGCTCTTGAGTGCTTAAAAAAGGTATAGAACACGAATATACTCGTTTTTTGTTCGTGTCTCTCTGTCTGTTTGGCTGTATGTTTGTTTGTTCATGCATTACGTAAAAACTATTGAACCGATTGCAATGCGGTTTTCATTGTTAGATAGCTTAGGGTTTGATTTAAAATCTGGTGTAATTGGTATCTCAATCTGGTGAGTTAGAAGCTTAGCAATTGATAAAAGTATTTTTGCCGGCTAAAGAAATGTTGATCAAATGTTGGTATATTGGTCCTGGAATAGCAAATTATGGTACTTTGAACCTAAAGAAAAGACAGATAGTATTATTTATATATATATGTATATACATGAAATGTTAGTCTGTGTTGTACTCGTATAAAAATAACAGAATAGAAGTTCTTGTGTTGAAATAAATTCAAATAGCAGATAAAACATAGGAAACTCCACCACAGATCACCGCATGGCATGGCAACACCGCGTCAAGCGTTTAATTAACAGAGCTCATGTTGCCAGCTGACGTGTGTGATAGCTGTCAGCCGCGCACGACGCCATATTGGTTCCGGTGTTCAACCACGTGAATACTGGAAAATCCTTGGAATATCACTAGTTCGCGTGAAATTTTCGTCGACACTGGTTTTGCTCGTATATATGTTGACTTGTTAGTAACTGATTAACCAAGTGTTAACCACTGGAATACTTTAATGAAGGGTATTGAATATCTACTGAGCAATAAAATATATCTTGGATTAATGAAGCATCATATTTATATCCTTCGTCAACCCATATTACATAATTATATTTATTATTTTGTTTACTTTATGTGAATTAGGGTCATGAAATTTATACGTGGTTGGCAAATTATTGTACTCTTCCGTTTATAAAAGGAATCGTCAATTTCGCATGCAGTTTGTTGAACTCGTCCTTTTACTTGTACAAGCAGTATTGTCTGTATACTAAAAATCGTCTGTTTGCAAAATATTAAACTTGATAGAATTACGCCTAAATACGCAGTAGGTTTGTTAGATTGACATGCTTGTAACTGATAAGTCTACAATTTGATTCCGATATTCTGTATGGGCGTATGTTTATTAACAAATGATGTAATTTTTAAATGGAAAAGTTTCTCAAATTTCCTGCTTCATCGCCGTTTGTAAACGGACGTTTTATAAAACTAGTTTTTGCGTGCGACATATACATGAATAACATAAGTATTTTTGTGCTATGTGAATTCCAAAATATTGTAGCATGATACCTAAATGTTATAAGATTCACATAATATCAATCAAGGTTACATGATGTCGGTCTTATATCCATACCAGTATCCATAAAACGCGCAGCAAAATTAAGCGAATTATTTATAGTAAAATAGTAATTTATTAATTAAAAAAATAAATTTAACTCAGTCATGTAATGAATCTTTCATTATAAAAACCAGTGTTCAAAATACTTTCAAGTGCTTTGTAAACCGAAGCCTTGAAAGTAGAAAATACTTGCATAGGAAATTGATCTTCGTGTCCATATAAAACGGAGCACAATCGTGTTTGCGAAAAAAGTACTTGGAAGCGTGGAATTGAAAGTAAAAAATACTTGCATAGGAAATTGACCCGTGCGCTTATGTAAATAAAGAGCACAATTGCGTTTGCTTAAAAAAACTTCGAAGCCTTGCAAGTTGTTTGATCGATGTATCGGCCACCTAGCTTCTTGTGACCCGGCTGGCCGAGTGCGGCCGAACTCAGCCGAAGCCATGCCGAACCCGCCACCGAGTATGTAGGTGCGGACGGTGCGAAAGAGCGAGTTGGTGAGTAAAATACTTTGAAAGTCTTGCAAGTATTGCGGGTCCGCACCAGGGCGGCGTACTTACAAGCCAAAACCTGGTTTAATAACCTGGTCGCGTAAATACCCACCTTCCCTAATTCCACGCAGGTGACGTGGAATTGGCGTAAATGGTCATACAGAATACAGGCCCTGCTCTCAAGCCCTTACGACTGATTTAAAAACTGGGGTACTTGGTATCTTAGGCCTTGCACGCACTGTCTTGCAGTGGAACGCGGTGCGTTTATTCTAGCGTTTATTTCACATTGTATTATATGCGTTTATTTCATATTTTATTATATGCATTTATTTCAGTGCAATACGTGCACTTCTATGAAGTGTCATAGAAGTGCAAGTATGTTATACTTAACGCATATTCTTCACAGAATATGCGTTATAAAAAGGCAAGGCAGTGCCTTATTCCGATGATTAGATGCCGAGCAATCGATAAAAAACTATTTGACGGCTGAACGAATTTTGAAGAAATGTAGTATAATATTGTACTTTGTAGGTTTGGTCCTGGTCCTCCTGGTCCTCTGGACCTGGACCAAACCTACAACTGGTCTGGTGGTGGTTTGGCTTTTGGTCCTGGAATAAAACGTGTGGGCTTCTTTTAAATGAAATGTTTTTCAATAAATTACCAGTGTAAGAGTCAGTAAATGCTAGAATAAATACAAACAAAGTTACTATTTAACCAAAAATAATCAGAAATTGTGTTAAGTCACCTTTCACGTCCCGCTATTCGCAGTTTTTATCAAAATCGTAGTATTAAATCCAAACTTCTGTCCAGAACTTTCCAACATGGCTTATATTTTATCCCGATGAAAATCTCTGGGAAGAACTATGTTAAAAACTCCGAAGTGTTGTAAAACTACGAAACTATTCTTCTCCCTTGTAAAATATACGAAAGTTTTCCAAAATATTCCAGCGGTGAACCATGTTTTATTAAATTAGCAGTTTTTTATGTTAGTCTGCTTAGGTACAATTTTAGCATTTATTGTGTCGTGAATAAGGGTGTATTTAGTTATGGAAATATTATGGTGTGATTTACTTGAAGAAAACAAAACAAAGTTTTACCTAGACATGTCATTAACCTGTGGACGAGTGCATTTTTGGAGTTTTTGAGCTATTTTTTGAATAAAGAATGATTAAAAGGTTTTCCATATACAAAATCTGTATTTGAGGAAGGTATATGAACCAAAAAAAACGAAAATAGTTTTTTTTTAAATATTTCTGTGTTTATTTTTGCAAAATTTGCAAAAAATAAACTCATATATCTCGTACGGGATACCGATAGCTGACAGGTTAATCAGTCTGTATCTAGAGTTAAATATGATGCCTATATAGATAAATTACCTATTGTAAATAATTATTTAGGGATTCTATAGGTACAGGTGCTAAGTGAGCCTATCTGTCTACTACTATTGTTAATAGCTTAGCTTATTAATTCGACAATTTTATCAATGGTTTGTAAATATTTTGATGAAAATTACAGAGTTATTTTTGTCTCCTTTCAGTGGAATGGTCAGAGATCGCAAGGGAATTGAAAACCCCGATTGAAATTGGGTTGAAGTTTACCTACCAGATAAGGCTAAGGCGGTATAAAAATACTTATTTGTTTATAGATGACAACTTTTAAGAGTCCTAAAAGTCAGTCATCTATAGCTTTCTTGTTCATTAATATTACAGAAGTGGTTATTGTCACTGTACAACTTAAAGAAAAAACAGGTACAGAAATCATAAACATTTACTTCATATCTCTTATTCATCGTCAACCCGTATTCGTCCTCTGCTGAACGTAGGCATCTCCTTGTGAACGCCAGTGAGCCCGACCTTCGGCTCTCTTCGTCCAGTTCCTGCCAGCCATCTTTCATCTGCCACCTGGCCGGCTGGCACCTTACACTTTTTTACGTTACGTTTATCTAAGCGTGGTCTTGACTGTAGAACCCGTTTTTCCCAACGATCGTAGATTTTTCGATTTATGTAACAAGCACTAGTAAGTAGTAAGTCTACAAGCATAGCTCTCTCCATAGCTCGCTGAGTGATTTTATCTAACTAAACTTAAATAGAAGAGTAGGAGGTGCACCCTAATTAAAATGAAAACTAAACATAGTTTGGCTTTATAGTTCTCAAGAGGAACATTGTTTAATTTCGTTATTTAGCGCGTGCCAGATGTGATTATAGTATTATTGCGAAAACATTCCGCTGTTAAATGAGTTTTGTATTGTTTCTAAATGTTTAGAAAGGTTAGTAGGTCGGTTTATTTAACTTTAGTTACAATATAATATAACAAAACATCACATTCATATATGTTTGTGAGAATGTTTGTTCCCCAATCACGCAATAACAGCTGAATGGATTTTGATTTGGACGTCTCCCGGATGATGATGATGCTGATGATGATGATTATGTTGTATTTGAAAGTTTAGTTGATAGATTATTATATTCTAATATTATTTACGGTATGAATTTACAACAATACGACCACGAAGGTTTAAAAGCGACGGACACCACACCGCCAAATTGAAAGTTAAGCACCCAAGATATACCGATCCGCTCGTTTGCACAAACCTCACGTACACACTTATACGTTACTATGTTATGCCAACCAGCCGCCATAGATCTCGATCTTATTAGTCGTGTTAATTATGTGAAGTTCTTACGAAAAATTAAGAGTTTTGTGTTGAAATTGGGTATCAACGACAAAGCACCACAAATTATCCACTCACGCACACATAAACACCCACTATTTGTTTCACTCGTTTGTTTGTCTATTTTCCCATCTCGTTAATACTACTTAACCGATGGCGATGCGGTTTTCACTGTTGGATAGTTTAGAGTAAGACTTAAAAACCTGTGTACTTTGTATCTCATTTCGAAGAGTAGTAGTAGAGTAATCGATAAAAAACCATTTGACATCTGAACGAAGAGTGATGATATTAGTACTTTTAGTCCTGGAACAACACAAAGGTTAGTTTTAACCAACAGTTATGACCACGTGAGCGAAGCCACAAGCACACATGTATCATGTCTGTATGTTTGTTCGCACATCATGTAAATATAAGTGAACCGATTGTGATGCAGTTGTCACTGTTGGATAGTTTAGGGTTTGACTTAAAAACTGGTATACTTGGTATCTCAATCCGATGAGTAGAAGCCGAGCAATCATCAAAAACTATTTGACGGCTAAACAAAATTTTATATTTTGTACGTTATAAGTACTTTTAGTACTGTAATAAAACATAGGTTAACTTTTAACCCAGATCAGAGTTCCACGCGGGCAAACCCGCATTTTGTACATTATAAGTACTTTTAGTACTGTAATAAAACATAGGTTAACTTTTAACCCAGATCAGAGTTCCACGCGGGCAAACCCGCATTTTGTACATTATAAGTACTTTTAGTACTGTAATAAAACATAGGTTAACTTTTAACCCAGATCAGAGTTCCACGCGGGCAAACCCGCATTTTGTACATTATAAGTACTTTTAGTACTGTAATAAAACATAGGGTAACTTTTAACCCAGATCTGAGTTAAACGCGAGCAAACCCGCATTTTGTACATTATAAGTACTTTTAGTACTGTAATAAAACATAGGTTAACTTTAACCCAGATCAGAGTTCCACGCGGGCAAACCCGCATTTTGTACATTATAAGTACTTTTAGTACTGTAATAAAACATAGGTTAACTTTAACCCAGATCAGAGTTCCACGCGGGCAAACCCGCATTTTGTACATTATAAGTACTTTTAGTACTGTAATAAAACATAGGTTAACTTTAACCCAGATCAGAGTTCCACGCGGGCAAACCCGCATTTTGTACATTATAAGTACTTTTAGTACTGTAATAAAACATAGGGTAACTTTTAACCCAGATCTGAGTTCCATGCGGGCAAACCCGCATTTTGTACATTATAAGTACTTTTAGTACTGTAATAAAACATAGGTTAACTTTAACCCAGATCAGAGTTCCACGCGGGCAAACCCGCATTTTGCACATTATAAGTACTTTTAGTACTGTAATAAAACATAGGTTAACTTTAACCCAGATCAGAGTTCCACGCGGGCAAACCCGCATTTTGTACATTATAAGTACTTTTAGTACTGTAATAAAACTTAGGGTAACTTTTAACCCAGATCTGAGTTCCATGCGGGCAAACCCGCAGGCACCGCAAGTTCTTATAATAAAGCAGAAACTTTCAGAAAGTCTGTACAATGAAGATCATTTTAAAAATGGTCTAGGGTACTTAAAATAAGCTACTGAATAAGTTTTTTATTTTGTTTTATGTCATGTCTGTATGTTTGTATGTTTGTTCGCACATCACGTAAAAACTTCTGGACTGATTGCGATACGGTTTTCACTGTTGGATAGCTTAGGGTTTGACTTAAAAATTCATGCACCTGGTAAAAAAAAACTCAAAACGATGAGTAGAAGTCGAGAAATCGATACAAAAACATTTGACGTCTGAACGAAGTTTAATGATATTGGTAATCATAATCATTTATTTATTTATTAAAGCCAATTTGCATGTCAATAATATAAAATGATTATTACATCGTGTTTGTTTACACTTGTTAACTAGTCGGTGATCAGCAGTGCGATTACGTAATGTTGATCATGACGGTTTCAAGCCGTCAAATTCAATAATGCTTTGCGATAGAGTCGATTTTCCTATGAAAAAAGTGACAATCTGATTGAAGCCAAGTTCTGTAATAGGGCCACTGGGCCCCGACCACATAACTGGGCTTCAATCGGATTGTCAATATCGCTATCACTAATGCCTTGCGGTAGAGTCGAAATTGATATGAAAAAAGTGATGATCCGATTGTAACCAAGTTCTGTAATAGGGCCACAGGTAATTATGATCACCGACTAGTTGGCGATATATAGCCAACACGCCTCATTGCGCGCATACTGCGCGTACGCATGCGGCAAGGTAATATCAATCCTTAAAGCTAATAAATTCGTCATAATTATAACAGGAATACGCATTCCTGTTATAATTATGACGTAGCGTTGTAGACGAGACTTGAAGCTGCATGACATAGGAACTGCAGTTATGAGGTCCAGCAGCTTACCACATAACTGCAGTCATGATGTGCGTGAGCTTGGATGACTTTCCAGCAGACTTGTGTACTACCACAGAATAAATAATAGCTACTTCAAAGGAGATTTCTTAGAGGAAGGTAATCCTTTTCCCCGAAAGCAAAATAAAATACATTTGGGGTGTAACAGGGTGCCAGTCGAAAGTTGTGTCGTATTTCACCCCCATTCCTTATCTCGTACATTAGTGGAGGGGATGCCTGCAAAAGAGCATGTGCTTACGATATGCACTAGCATGGGAAAAGTAAAATGTATATAATGTTGAGTAGATCTATTGGTATAGTGCTTAAAGTATTGTGAAAATGTAAGCAGGATAATGCTATGATTAGGTATTAAATAAGTTTTATTAAAAACCTGCTATAAGTATTCGTCTGATATGATATTGCTATGATATTGTCAGTATGATATATTTATTATCAGTATAATGAATCTTATTTTTTATTATAGGACTAGCAACTGGCACTGGGGGCGCTGTTGCAGAGCGCATACAAAGAAGACTAATAAATACTAGTTTTACGTAATAATTATGACTAAATCTCTGTGATTTAAACAAAAGATTGAACGTAATCAAATTATACATTATTTTTATTCATAAACAAAATTAGCGCGTCTCCTTTTTTATTAGCAGCCTGCGCAAATAAAAAAGCTTGCAGTTTCGCTGCCTCCGTCTGCATTTTGACTCGTCTGCAACCTCCTTCCAGCCCGTCTCGTAGTTTTCCCGGCCCAGAAAGCCGGTGAATTTTCGTGTGTGTAAAAATGGGCGGGCTTCTAACATCGTCAGAAGTGCCTCTATTTGTGCATTTGTAACGCGTGGTGTACGTCTACGTCTGAAATAAATAAGTTAATATTTGTTAACATTAGGATATAGTTTTATACAAGGTGTTAATTATAGAATACAATATAGAACGACAAATAAACAAAACCAGCGTCTAGTGTGTTGCACTGGGCATTTGTGCTGATTGTCAACAAATAATTTCTATAAACTAAACAACAATGCTTACACGAACTTCTGCGAAGTCTGGGCTAAGCAAAATTTTACATTTCCCATAGAAACTTGTAATCTAACACATTTACATATAATCCCCATTCAACACACTCATAAGCACATTTTATGTATGTTATTATCTATGTTTTTTTCTGTAATGTGTGTTGAATAAATGCATTTTCTTTCTTTCTTTCTTTAGAAATAATTTCGATTCGAAAATGGGTGCTGTAGGTTGTAGGTAGTTAGTTACCTGACGCTGACGGAGCTCGGATGCGGGCCTGCCGCACCTGCTTCACTGTCCCCCACTATTGAAAACATCATGAGAGCACAGCACGGTTTCTAAGGAGTTATTTTTGAAGCTTTCACACCATATTTTTTTGTAGGTCTAGTAGGCGATAATATTTTTTTTCCCTATTTCTGGATAATTTTTGTATTAAAACCTTCCGTGGACATTAAGGAACCTACAAAAAAATAAATTACCCGAATTGTTCTAGCCATTCTTGAGTTATTCGGTTAGCAACATTAATTTTTATTTATATAGATTGATTAAGATTATTGGAACTGTTTGGTTGGAAACAGGTGATGATGAAGATAATGATGATGAAAAGTATCTTATGTGTTATTCCAGAGTATAAACAACTATTGCTGATAATCGATATTAAAATACTTTCTAATTATGTGTTTAATCTAAGGGCATAATTTCTTATCATATGTCTACATAATCATAATCTTTTCTTCACTTGTAATTATTTTTAGTCCAAATCTTGCAAATTGATAACGACTACAACATAATTAAAAGAACAACTCCCTCTTGACCTATATATATATATATATAATAGAGGCCCGATGATAATGCAATATTACAACACTGAGTTCGCAGTAAGGAGTGACAATAAAACTTATTTAATACCTAATTATAGCATATTCCTGCTTACACTTTCACAATATTTCAAGCACTATACCAATAGATCTACTCAATATTCTATAATTTTTACTTTTCCCATGCTAGTGCATATCGTAAGCACACGCTCATTTTGCAGGCATCCCCTCCGCTAAAGTACGAGATAAGGAATGGGGGTGAAATACGACACAACTTTTGACTGGCACCCTGTTACACCCCTAATGTATGCAAATAATCTTACAGTGTCCATGTACCTACTAATCCTATTTATAAGATCTTTATTATCATGTACATGTTTGCAATAAATAAATAACTCTACCTACTATATCCACTGAACATAGTGGTG
Source organism: Alsophila aescularia (assembly GCA_946251855.1). Lineage (NCBI taxonomy): Eukaryota > Metazoa > Arthropoda > Insecta > Lepidoptera > Geometridae > Alsophila > Alsophila aescularia. The sequence continues at coordinate 11,072,256 of OX276375.1, read as the reverse complement.
CTAAGTCCGCTTCTGTCTAAAAGTGGATTCCCAAAAAAGTGGTATATATGGACCCCCAAGGGTCTACGACAACCAGTAAGGAGACAATGTCAGCGAAAAAATATATTGAGGGTCCATGAGATGTGAATGGGTGTCTATGATAGTGGATCATGAGTTTGGCTCTCCATGAATTTAATAATCCACATACACTGATAGTACCTATTTACCTACATACATAATACTTTCTTATAATTTATAGACATATATGTATCCTTATCTATACTAATATTAAAGCAGTTAACTCCAAAAGTTTGTACAACGGAGACAATTTAAAATAAAGTCTAGCTAAGTAGCCGAGCAATCAATAAAAAACTATTGGGCGGCTGAATGATATTAGTATATTGTTAATTATAGGTACCTTTGGTCCTGGAATGAAACAGGTTAGGTACTTTTAACTCAAAGGAATGACCACGCGGGCAAAAACCGCGGGCACAGCTAGTTTGAGAATACAATAAGGAAGTATGAATGCAACCATTAAAATTGATATGATTTTATGTATATGTTCAAAAAATCAAGTTAAATCTCAAAAATAAACCTCCATGTTGATTAGATGATCAACATTTCGTGACAAGCTCTTTTTCCAGCAGACTTGTGTACTACCACAGAATAAATAGTGGAGACTAGAAAGGAGATTTCTCAGAGGAAGGTAATCCTTTTCCCCGAAAGCAAAATAAAATACATTAGGGGTGTAACAGGGTGCCAGTCGAAAGTTGTGTCGTATTTCACCCCCATTCCTTATCTCGTACATTAGCGGAGGGGCTGCTTGCAAAAAGGCATGTGCTTACAATATGTACCAGCATGGGGAAAGTATAAATTATATAATGTTGAGTAGATCTATTGGTATAGTGCTTGAATTATTTTGAAAGTCTAAGCAGGAAAATGCTATAGGTATTAAATAAGTTTTATTAAAAACCTGTTGTAAGTATTCGTTTCATGTCATTGTCGCTCCTTACTGCGAACTCAGTGTTTTAATATTGCATTATCATCGGGCCTCTATTATATATTTAGGTCAAGAGGGAGTTGTTCTTTTATTTATGTTGTAGTCATTATCAATTTGCAAGATTTGGACTAAAAATAATTAGAAGTGAAGAAAAGATTGTGATTATGTAGAATGGTAAGAAATTATTCCCCGTTATTAAACACATAACTAAAAAGTATTTAGTCGACTTCAGAAAAGGAGACGGTTATATGTTCGGCTGTATGTACGTTTTTTTTAAATGTATTTATATGGATTATCAGTAATAGTAGGTTACACCCTGAAATAAAACATAGGATACATTTTATCCCGGAAAATGTGCGGTTTTCCATCGCTCCGTGCTTTGGAGGGCACGTTAAGCTGTCGGTCTCGGCTGTTATTGATTAATAGCAGTCGTGAAGCCATGTCAGAGGCCCTCGTGCGGCTTGACAAACTCTGACATCAGAAGCCAGCACTACCTCATACGACAAACAAACAAAAATCCCGGAAAATTATAAGTTTCCACAGGAAAACTGGAAAATGTCGATTACTCGCTGTAAGGAACGGTTGCCATGAAATAATAAGTCTGTCAAAAAACTCAAGAGCATTGGTGCTATACCTATTTTTTTGCATTGGTTTTTAATATTCTAGAAGAACAAAGGATGCTTATTTTTCGCTATAAACTGTAGTCCGCGTGGACGAAGTTGCGGGCGGGAAAGCTAGTACTTATATAATTCTCGTCCAAATTACTTAAGTAATTTACCGTACAAGACATTTTGTATTGAATTGGAGAAATGATTGATTGATGAAAGCTTTTATTCAATTACACATTTCTATAAAAAGTTCTCGTCGCTTTGTTGCCTTCTAATAAGAGCATTTTGTACTGTTTTGTGCAATTATAATGTGTTTTTTAATTTTGACCTATATACATGGCATACATTTTTTTTAATATTTTTTCTTGAGCCTTATAGAATGTATACGAACAGGAAGAATAATGTCAACACCTCTAATGTGCTAACAATCCGCAAATAAATAAATGAATAGGGTTCCGTTTCAAAACTTTGGTTCCGGACCCCTACAAAGGATCATCACCTGCTGGATTCGTCTACTGCTAAACGGGCCTCCCCCCTACAAGAAGGGTTTGCTTCGCCGCGCTCGGCAGCGCCTGGGTGACCGCAGAAGATGTTCTCACTTGCACATGAACATGCTGCTGCCTGTTCCCTGAAAAAAGGTAATTAAAACGTACGAAGTAGCTTACTTCCGCCAAACTGTAAGTCAAACTAATGATAAATGGAAGAATAAAAATAAATAAACAACCCACGTTAACCAACACTTTAAAAAAATTGTTCGTAAAATAAAAATATATATCCACCAGGCCTTATTTACCTGTTTTACTTCCTACCTTAAAATAATTCCGAAAAAAAACTCCAGTTTCCATATAAACGAGCTCCACATTCCTAACATTAAAAGAAATTTCTTCTCTAAGCGATCTCTTTTCATCCGTAACACATTTAGAAATAATTTAAACCGTCCGAAGTAAAGTTGAAATAGCGTAAGTTAAGCAAGAACGCTATTCTCTAATTGCGCCGAGTGACAGCTAAAGTGTTCACATAAAAGTATAAAAATAGAGTTGCGAGCTGCTGGACGGCGCCACTTGGGGCCAACTAACCTGATTTGGTCCCAGAAAATAACTTTTAAATTGTTTGTCAGAATTATAAAAAGTTTCTGTTCAATTTTTTGTATTGTTACGGCAAATGTTGATTTATTTTAGTTATTTTTTTTAAATACGGAACCCTTTTAGGATCACTCGTGTCTGTATGTCTGTCTGTCTGTCACAGCCAATTTTCTCCGAATCCAATGAACCGATTAAGTTGAAATGTGGTACACCTATGAATTTTGTGATCCAGGCTTGATGGTCACACAATATATATAAAAAAATAAAAAATGTATTAATATTTTTTAAGTTATTTATTAAACAAGATGAAAATTAACCATAACTATCAACCCCCCCCCCCCCCCTCCCCATCCCTCTCCCCTCTTAATACCTCTCCAAAACTCTACTCTAAATTACTGAAGCTATAATCTAGCTATACCAGGCCTGTCACACTCGATGTACTTGCACGCGCTAGTTTCTGTAACGCCCGCGTTACTCTATGCGTGGCTTGCCGCGAAATAGACTGAGATAAACTTACGCGTTAGAAAGAGAGACGCATATGAAAGAATACACATCAAAGTCGTGGTAGCTGAATTGCACTTTATTGAGAGGTGGCAATAGAATCGCTTTTTAATTAGTTGTCTTATCGAAGTGAGCCTTCTGTACGTTAGTACTATTATTTCTTCCGTGTCTATACTTATAATAAAACTGTAACAGATAAAATTCTGTACATTGAAGATATTTTGAATATATTTTTTGGATTGTGCTCTATATTCGAAACTGAAGCCAAAACGGTAATTTTTTCATTTTGTCTGTCTGTGTGTTTGCCTGTATCTAGGACGCACATCGCGCAAAAACTAAATGAATTCAAATTAAACTGGGTATGATTTGAGTTCATAGTACAAGGTAGGACATAGGATAGTCTTTTTATTCCGAAAAATTAGAGGGTTCCCGCAGGATAGTGGTTGAGATTTATTTAAAAGATCACGTACCACGCTGAAACTACTTCATGGATTTTGATGCAACTTGTCGCAGTCATAATTTATATGATGGATTAAAATTGACGATACTTTTTATTAAAATAAAGGGTTCCTGCGGGTTAGGGGTCCAAAGTTATGTTAATTTTGAAGTAACAAATAATATTTTTTGGAGGGTAATCTATATTCTATACTAAAGCCAAAACTGTATTTTTTTTCATTTATGTCTTTTGTCTGTACCTTGAACGCGCATCACTGCAAAACTACTTTTCGAAACTACTAAACGAATTCAACTGAAACTTGGTACGATTTGAATTCATACTACGAGGTAGGACATTGGATACTTTTCATCCTCAAAAGTTAATTAATGTTAAAAGTTAGTTAAGTAATAGGTTCCCGCAAGACATTGGTTGAAAATTATTTAAAAGAGCAAATATCACGTTGAAACTACTGGACGGATTTTGATGCAACTTGACATAGTCATAGTTAATATGATAGATTAAAATTGAAAATACTTTTAATCCCGAAAACAGGGTTCCTGCGAAATAGGGTTCCAAAGTTATATTAATTTTGAAGTACTAGATATTTATACTTATAATAAAGCAATAAGAACGAAAAAGTTTCTACAAAGAAGATAATCAAAAACAATGGTCTAGGGTAGGTACTTAAAATAAGCTACTGAACAAGTTTTTTTTTATTTTTAATCATGTCAGTCTGTTTGTATGTGTGTTTGTTCGGGCACCACGAAAAAACTATTGGACCGATTACAATGTGGTTTTTGATAACTTAGGGTTTAACTCAAAAAATGGTGTAATTGTTATCCCAATCTAATGAGCGGAAACCTAGTAATGGATAAAAATATTTTTGGCGGCTGTAGAAATTTTGATCAAATGTCAGTATATTGGTATTTTAAGCCATGGAATAGCACATAGAGAATACTATTAACCAAGAGAAATGACCACGCGTGCGACGCCACGGGCACCTCTAGTTAAATAATATATATTTTTTACTTCTAGATCACGGGAAAACTTATAAGAAGTGTAAAAATGACATGGTAAATCTCTCAATATTCTGTGATGATACATTAATCGTAAGGAACCCTCTCCACGTGAGTTCAACTCGCACAGAGTACTTTTAACCGAGAGAAATGACCACGCGTGCTACGCCGCGGGCACATCTAGTTACATAATATATTTTTTACTTCTAGATCACGGGAAAGCTTATAAGAAGTATAAAAATGACATGGTAAATCTCACAATATTCTGTGGTGATACATTCATCGTACGGAACCCTCTCCACGCGAGTTCAACTTGCACTTGCCCGGTTTTTTTTATAGAGCTGAACTTTCAACCCTGTGCTCAAATGCATATCCGGACTAATATTATAAAAGCGAAAGTAGCCGTGCCTCTCCGTCTGTCTCATACCTTCTAACGACTGTAAACGGCTGAACCGATCGGGATGATTTTTGGTGTGGAGATAGTGTGAACCCTGGAGAAAGACAGAATACTTCTTATCTCGGTACTTTATAACTACAAACCTATCTTAAGAAAACGTCGACAAAGATAAGTTTTAGCATAAAAAAGTAGTACTTATACTTTTTTTTTCAAATACCGCAGTTGAAATATGAACCATTAAAACGTGATGCTCAAGATACAAATAATGGGTACCTGTGTAGAATAAACTATTAACTTTTATTTCAATCATCACAAACTCATCCACTCTTAAAAATGTAAAAAAAAACATTTTATGTAGGAATAATATTTTTAGGTACTCAGTTTCGAGCACCTAATCAATAACACATAGTTAATCTATAAATCTAAAAATGGGGAAAAAATATACATGGCAATACTACTCCCGACAACACACAACTGCCCCATACAAGTCAAATCGCTCAAGTGTTGCCAAGTGCCCTAAAAATTGATTTGAAAATTTGTAAAATTTCATCATTTTAGAAAAATTGGCAACCCTGGCGTCCCTAATAATAATATTTCATCTGGCAAACTTTTCCTGAAAACTAAATCATATAACCTATCGTTTGACATCAAAAATGTTGCCATGCGACAACTTTGGTAGAACAAAGTTTATCGTTTTAGCGAGGTCTGAAAATCTTTATCTTTTTTTTACATATCTCCGCCATCTTTTTTTTTTCTATTTTTTATGTATTTTCAGACTTTTTCCCAACTCGAATCCTGACACTTGGCACATCTCTAAAACATAGTTTATCTCTAAAATCACTCTTTCTAGGAGATTAATCGTGTCAATGAGTCAGTCAGTGTGTCACCGTTGTGCAATTGTCAATTATCACCATATCACCACCAGACCATATCACTGCATGCTGACCATAGCACTGGCAAAGTATCTTTCTGTAATTGGAGGAAATTTTAAAATTGGTTCAGTATTTTTTGTGTTTATCCATTACAAACAAACAAATAAACATACAAAAATACAAACAGTAAAATCTTTTCTCATTATAATATTAGTGTACATGTGTTTATTTATTGCCTAAAAACCACCGTCCATATTACCTTCGTCATTCTTTTCCATGCACGGTTGTCTTGAAGATATGGCTCAGAGCAATAAGATCGCCCATTGTGCCATATTTTTTTTTAGTTGTAAGACATTTATTTATTTAGTGTTCAAAAAAGAGTTATCTACCTAACTATGAGTAAACTGAAGTTAGGTTTACAGAACTTTATACCTCACTAGCTGATGCCCGCGGCTTTGCACGCGTGTTCATTTTAATATATAGTCTATGACACTCACACATAACGTGGCTTTCTATTGGTAAAATAATTTTTAAAGTCGGTTCAGTAGATCCAGAGATTACCCCCTACAACCTCACAAACTTACAAACTTTACCTCTTTATAATATTATTATAGTATAGAAGTACAGTTAAGAACTATTGCTCATTAACAATGAGATACAATAAAACTTATAAATACTTATTAATTACTAGCTGATGCCCACGTGGTCATTTCTGTAGGTTAAAAGTACAGTTTGTGCTATTCTAGGACCTAAAATACCAATTTACCAACATTTGATCTAAATTCCTTCAGTCATCAAAAATATTTTTATCAATTGCTCAGCTTCTACTCTTGGATTGAGATATAAAGTACCCCAGTTTTTAAGTCAAAAGATAAACTATCCAACAGTGAAAACCGCATCGTAATCGGTCCAGTAGTTTTTACGTGATGCGCGAACAAACATACAGACAAACAAACAGACAGACACGAATTTTTAAAATGTTATATTCTTGTTCAGTAGATTATTTTATGTACCCTAGACCATTTCTTTTTTAATTATCTTCTTTGTACAGAGTTTTTCGTTCCTATTGCTTTATTATAAGTATAAATAGATAGTCCTCTGGCTGGTAGGTAAACAGTGCTAAGGTAAGTTAATTAAGTAACGTTTACGTTTATGCCTATTCATATTTATTTACAATGAGATACTTTAAAACTTATAGATACATATAAATTATAGTCCTCTGGCTGGTAGGTAAACAGTGCTAAGGTAAGTTAATTAAGTAATGTTTAAGTTTGTGCCTATACATATTTATTTACAACGAGATACAATAAACCTTATAAATACTTATATTTTATAGTCCTCTGGCTGGTAGGTAAACAGTGCTAAGGTAAGTTAATTAAGTAATGTTTAAGTTTGTGCCTATACATATTTATTTACAATGAGATACATTAAAACTTATAAATACTTATAAATTATAGTCCTCTGGCTGGTAGGTAATTAAGTAATGTTTAAGATTGTGCCTATACATATTTATTTACAACGAGATACAATAAACCTTATAAACACTTATATTTTATAGTCCTCTGGCTGGTAGGTAAACAGTGCTAAGGTAAGTTAATTAAGTAAAGTTTAACTTTGTGCCTATACATATTTATTTACAACGAGATACAATAAAACTTATAGATACTTATAAATTATAGTCCTCTGGCTGATAGGTAAACAGTGCTAAGGTAAGTTAATTAAGTAATGTTTAAGTTTGTGCCTATACAAATTTATGCTGTTAGACTCCTTTAATACACCTATACTCCTTCAAACAATACAGTTTTCCTTCCATAGTTAGTACGCAGTTTTATCAGTATAAGGTGGTTTTTATTTCTTAAATTGTGGATATTTGGTTTTGGAGTGAATGTTATGTTCGAGAGAATGGATTATGATAAAAAAAAGAAAATTCATCTTCTATATTTATACTGTTGCGTTAGCTTGAATAGCTTAGATTTTTCATAAAGTTCATAAATTTATTACGAGAAATTCACTATACAATACAATACAATACAATAACACTTTATTGACACACAGTTAAACAAATTACAAAATAGAAATAACATAAACAATAGGTACAATGGGCGGTCTTATCGCTCATAGCGATCTCTTCCAGACAACCTAAGGATGGAAGGCAGTTAATTGCTAATAAGGGTCGGTAGTGTGGCAATATTAAATTTATATACAAAAACATGTACATGTTGAATAGGCATATTCTGTAAGCATGACCCAACGTCATAACAAAGTTTAGTAAATGTTGAAACCTAATTTCGACCTATATTCTCCTGAATCTAGCCGTTTATCATGTAGGCTAGGATCACCAAAAATATTATAAAATTACCATCACTCGATAGCTCTAAGTGCAACCACCCAGACAGCACACTTGGACACTAGAGGAAAAGTCGTGGAGAACTGAAAGCGAGTCCCATCCCAGCGGGAGGTGCAATGGTTAAAAAGCAACCCTGGTAATGGACACTTATCTATAACCTATTCTTTCAGGTAATTGGATAGTAAAGTAGATTATTTTCTATTGTTTTCGCACATCTTTCTATGGAATGTCATTTAATGAAACAGAACTTGAATCTATGTAAATAGTAAACCAAACACCAGAAAGTTTTTTCTTTTAGGTGTAGTCACTGTCACATTTATAAGCCATGATTTAACAATTGAACTGTTTTTTGATTCGGAGTTCCATTTTGCACCTACCAAAATTAACATACCTACCTGCTAGACGCTCATGACAGAAATAGAAGCAAATTTTCATTAGCATTGCAAATACCTGCCAACATTCGCTCAAAATGATAGCGTATATTCAAGTACATAATTATCTCCATTTAACATGTAACTGTCGGAACTGAAGTACACTACAAAGATAACCACTATAGTTCAGGAATAGTGCTCTAATTACGTACTCGATGTGAGAGAGCAACAACACAATATCTTGGTACAATACGACAAAACATACAAGATACCGACGTAACATGTGGCGTAGTTTGCACTTAACGACGCAGCAAAGTCATAGCATAGCAATGCAATGGCGGAAATTATACATATAATACAATATTTCGTAGCAAAGCATACCCACATGCCTAATGGCAACGAAGCCTTAAGCTTGCTAATAAGCAATCCTTTCGTAAAAGTGATCATCGAATATGGGTGCTTTCGGCGAACTGTGCTAATTGACCCTGTTATTACGAAAACAAGTTTTTTTTAGATGAATCCTATTTTGACATCACTTTCTGAGTTCGTAAGTAGTGTTTGTATTCTTTGTTATTTGTTTGAATTGTCCATGTATGCGTTGTTGTTTGTATAGTTTACTTGTTTAATTTTTCCTTTGAAATTTGAGCATTTGATTCAAACAGTAAAAACGAGAGAGCGTAGGGTGTTAGGAGTCTAGATGTATCCTAGCGTAACATTAGTTATTCAAGGGCATATCAATCAAGGCAACCTATTTCACACATAAAGACACAAACTGATGGAATTACCATTTCCAATTTGACTCCAGGACTCGCGTCGATTATCGCAATAAAGACAATAATAACTTAGATGATTTACGAGGCAGATTCAATTCCCCTCTCTTTCCCCGCGTGTGTCAGTACCGCGATTACTGTAGCAAATTAATGAAACTTGGGGCGTGAAAGGTGGACATAGTAAGGGTTGGATAAGGGGTGACGTTGATATTGAAAGAATATAGAAATCACGGCATTTAGTTATTACTAGCTGTACCCGCGGCTTCGCACGCGTGTTCGTTTCTTTAGGTTCAAAGTACCATAACAACCATATTTCCAGGACCTAAATATCAACATTTGAACAAAATTTCTTCAGCCGTCAAAAATACTTTATCAATTGCTCGGCTTCTAACTCACCGGATTGAGATACCAATTATACCAGATTTAAATCAAACCCTAAGATATCTAACAATGAAAACCACATCGCAGTCGGTCCAGTAGTTTTTATGTGATGCGTGAACAAACAAACATACAGACAAACAGAAAGAAAGAAACAACTAACAAAAAATAATTGATCAATACCCTTTTTAAGCACCCAAGAGCTTTTTTTTAGTTTTAATTCATGCAGTAGTTTGGGTGCGATGCGCGGTCAAGATACGGACAAACAAACAGACAAACTAAAAAATTAAAACTTTTTGGCTTCAGTATCGAATATAGAGAACCATCAAAAAAATATTTTTTATTACTTAAAAATTAACATAACTATGGACCCATATCCCGCAGTAACCCATTACTTTTTCGGTTTAACGTGTCCTCAATTTTGATCCATCAAATAACTTAAGACAGTGCCAAGTTGCACCAAAACCCGTCCATTACTTTCAGCGTGGTACGTGTTCTTTTAAATAAGTTTCAACCCCTATATAATAACAGATAAATTTTTGATATGTAAAGTATCCTATGTCCTACCTCGTAGTACGAACTCAAATTATACCAAGTTTCTTTTGAATTCATCCAGTACTTCCGGCGGCGTGATGCACGGCTAAGATACAGACTGACAGACATACAGACAAAAATGAAAAACATACAGTTTTACAGTTTAGTTTCATAATAGAACGAAGAGTAACAAAAAAAAAACACTATATCTTTAATATACAGAATTTGGACCCATATCCCACAGGTACCCTTCATTTTTTCGGGACAAAATGTATCCATAATTTTCAACTATCTTATAAACTATATCTGTGCCAAGTTGCATCAACATTCGTCCGATAGTTTCAGCGTGCTAAGTGTTATTTTAAATAATTTTCCATTTCTATCCTGCAGGAACACTTTTTTTTTTGGGATGAAAAGTATCCAATGTCCTACCTCAAAGTGTGAGCTTAAATCATACCAAATTTCATTTGAATTCATTAAGTATTTTCGGTGTGGTGCGCTGCCAAGGTACAGACAGACAGACGGACAAACAGACAGAAAGACAAATATTAAAAAAATACAGTGTTGGCTTTAGTATTGAATATAGACAGGCCTCCAAAAAAATTACATAATATCTTTAATTTACAGAATTTGGGATATTATCCCGCAGGAACTCTTTATTTTTCGGGATAAAAATTATCCTCATTTTTAACCCATCATATAAACTATGACTGTGCCTAGTTGCATCAAAATCCGTTCGGTAGTTACAGTAAGTGTTTTTGAAATAACTTTCAACTTCAATCCTGCGGGAACCCATTCATTTTTCGGGATGAAAAGTAGCCTATGTCCTACCTCGTAGTATGAACTCAAATCATACCAAGTTTCATATATATATATATATATATATATATATATATATATATATATAGATATTTTACCTTTAAACTTTCATCATTTCCAATTTAACAGATAATAAATACTCGTATTTGAAATAGTTTAGTGTTGTGTTTCGAGAGTTAATGTAATATACTTTAAGTGCTACCGATAAAGAACACACTTCATCATCACCATCATCATCATCATCAGCCTATATCTGTCCACTGCTGGACGTAGACCTCTCCTAATGAACGCCACTGAGCTCAGTCTTCAGCTCTCCCATCCGTTTTCTTCCAGCCGCTTTTCGCAATTTGACACTCCACCTTGCCACAGGGCAAGCTACACTACTAAACAATTACTTATTAATTACTTAACAATAACTTAAAACAAGACAAAGAACAGAAACGGGTAAAAAGTAGCCTATGACACATTTGCGAAGAAGACGAATCGATTGATATCTAGTTTGTCAAGTTATATAAGTTTTTAGTTTGAACGCATAATCCTCTTTTGCTTCGCCATTGTCGAGGAAAAAAATTGCTACTATAAATGACGAGTCGATTGATACCTTGCTTGTCAAAATTGGACCAATAGGGGAAATGCTATGGAGGACCATCCACATGTCTACGTACAAACATAGACTATTAAACTGATTATCATTCCCTTGCTTCGCCGTAGTCGGGTAAAAAGAATAGCTTTTCCTGTTGCTAAGACTCAAGCTTGCCTTTTTTAATGTCTCTTGGTAAAGTTTTGGTCACATTTCCCCGTTATTGCCGACCGACCACTTTATTATATTTTCTCTTTTTTATTTTGAACTAGCTGTACCCGCGGCTTCACACGCGTGGTCATTTCTCGAGGACAAAAGTACTCTACGTGCTATTCCAAGACCTAAAAATACCAATACCAACATTTGATCAATATTTCTTCAGCCATCAATAAGATTTTTATTGATTGCTCGGCTTCTACTCATCTGACTGAGATACCAATTACACCAGTTTTTAAGTTAAGTCCATAGCTATTGTACAATGAAAACCACATCGCAATCGCTTCTTTAGTTTTTACGTGATGCACGAACAATCAAACATACAGACGGACAGACCTTACTCTCGAATACCATTCCGATTCAATCAGTGCGACCCTACAGTGCGATTCAGTTAGAAAATCTAACCTAAGTTGCAACGTGATCGTGTGGCGTGACATGTTGCCAACATGGCGGACTAATTGCCAACCTTTTGGTGTGGCAACATATCCACCATCGTGGTTTAAAAAATAATTACGTCCTTCCCCCACTTTCCAACCTTTATCCAACTTCCCCCACCCTTCCCCTTTCTTCCTACCTTTCCCTAATTTCTTTCCTACCTTCCTCCACTTTCCCTCACTTTTCCCTCATTTCTCCACTTCCTTTTCAATTTACCCCTCTCTCCCGCTGTGCCCCACTCGCCCCACTTCCCGAACCCTTCCCCGACATCCCCCACCATTCGCCTACTTCCCCCTACCCTCCCCTAACTTCTCCTCACCCAAACCTTCCCCTACATCCCCCCACGTAGCAGTGCAGTTAGGTTTTTTAGCTAAATCGCACTGTTTGGATCGTGATTGAATCGGAATGGTGCTCGAGAGTAAGCCATATGATTTATAAAAAAAAACTGTTCAGTAGCTTATAATAAGTACCAGACTTTTTTTTTATTATCTTCCTTGTACAGAAGAATATTGCTGAATTATATATATGTAAAGAGATTTATTACTTCAAAATTATTAGAACTTTGGATCTCGCAGGAATCTTTTTTTTTTCGGGATAAAATGTATCCTCCATTTTTGCCCATCATATGAACTATGACTGTGTCAAGTTGCATCAAAATCTGGCCAGTGGTTTCAGCGTGATTCTTTTAAATAACTTTTAACCAATATCCTGCGGGAACCTTTAATTTTTCGGGATGAAAAGTATCTAATGTCCTACCTCGTAGTATGAACTCCAATCATATCAAGTATCAGTTGAATTTCTTCAGTAGTTTCGGCGTGATGCGCGGTCAAGATACAGACAGACATACGGACAAAAATAACAATGTTTGCTTCAGTTTGAATATAGAGTACCCACCAAAAATATTATTGATTACTTCAAAATTAACATATCTTTGGACCCCTATCCCACAGGAATCCTTTATTATTTCGGGATAAAAAGTATCTACAATATGAACCTATCATATAATCTATGACTGTGCCAAGTTGCAACCTGTTGCAGTTGTTGTTACCTTTCAACCAATATCCTGCCGTAACCCGTTAATTTTCGAGATGAAAAGTATCTAATGTCCTACTACATAACATGAACTAAAATTATTCCAAGTTTCAGTTGAATTCATTAAGTAATTCATTAAGGCATGTTGCGCGGTCAAGATACAGACTGACAGACAGACAGACAAAAAGGGAAAAAAAATAACTGTTTTGGCTTCAGTATAGAACATAGAGTACCCCCCAAAATATATATTTTATTACTTCAGAATTAACAAAAATTTGGGACTCTATCCCGGAAGAACCCTCTATTTTTTCGGGATAAAAACTATTCTCAATTTTAACCCATTATAAAAACTATGACTGTGCCAAGTTGCATCAAAATCCGTCCAGTAGTTCCCACGTGGTATGTGTTCTTTTAAATAACTTACAACCCCTTTCCTGTACTTTTCCATTTTTGTCTGTCTGTCTGTATCTTGGCTAGGCATCACTCAGAAACTACTGAATGAATTTAAATGAAACTTGTTATGATTTGAGTTTATACTACGAGGTAGGACATAGGATACTTTTAATCCCGAAAAATGAAAGAGTTCCCGCAGGATAGGCGTTAAAAGTTATTTAAAAGAACACGCATTACGCTGAAAGTACCGGATGGATTTTGTTGCAACTTGGCACAGTCATAGTTTATATAATGGGTAAAAATTAAGAATAAGTTTTATCCTGGAAAAATAAAGAGTTCCTGCGGGATAATGTCCCAAATTCTGTAAATTGAAGATATTGTGTATTTTTTTTTGAAGGCCGTTCTGTGTTCATTACTGAAGCCAAAACGATATTTTTGTAAGTTTTGTTTGTCTGTCTGTCTGTCTGTCTGTCCGTTTGTCTGTCTGTACCTTGGCAGCGCATCACGCTGAAAATACTCACTGAATTCTAATGAAATTTGGCATGATTTGAGTTCATACATCGAAGTAGGACAATAGATACTTTTCATCCCGAAAAATTAAAGAGTTCCTGCAGGTTAGAGTTAGAGGTGGAAAATTATTTAAAAGAACACGTACCACGCTGAAACGAATGGACGGGGTTTGATGCAACTTGGCACCGTCTTAAGTTATATGATGGGTTAAAATTGAGGATACGTTTCGTCCCGAAAAATTAAAGGGCTTCTGCGGGATATGGGTCCAAAGTTATGTTAATATTTAAGTAAGAAATAACATTTTTTGGATGGTTTTCTATATTCGATACTGAAGCCAAAACTGTTTTACTTTCTATTTTTGTCTGTCTGTCTGTTTGTCCGTATCTTGACCGCGCATCGCACAGAAACTACTGAATGAATTCAAATGAAACTTGGTATGATTTGAGTTCATACTGCGAGGTAGGACATTGTATAATTTTCATCCCGAAAAATTAAAAGGTTTCCGCAATATTGGGTTTGAAAGTTATTAAAAAGAACACGTATCACGCTGAAACTACTAGACGGTTTTTTGATGCACATTGACACAGTCATATATCTATACTTATAATAAAACAAAAGGTACGAAAAAGGCTGCAAAAAAAAAGGTAATAAAAAATGCCCTTGGGTGCTTAAAAAGGGTATAAACCAGGAAACAAAAAAAACATGTCGCTCTGTCTGTTTGTCTGTATGCTTGTTTGTTCACGGATCACGTAAAAACTATTGGACCGATTGCAATGCGGTTTTCATTGTTAGATAGCTTAGAGTTTGATTTAAAAACTGTTGTAATTGGTATCTCAATCTGGTGAGTTAGAAGCCGAGCAATTGATAAAAGTATTTTAGACGGATAAAGAAATTTTGATCAAATGTTGGTATATTGGTCCTTGAATAGCACATTATGGTACTTTGAACCTAAAGAAAAGTCCACGCGTGTGAAGCCAGCTGGTACAGCTAGTTTCAATTAAAAACGCCACGCCTTTACTTTGATATTAATGTTGTAAGACAATATTGGTCCTTCCTCTCAATCTTCTCTCAAGCTTAGGTTGAATTAGCCCTCGATTCCCCTTCCCTAGTTACGTTCACGCTCCAATCCGAAAGAGTGATGTATTCTTGCAGAAACCCCAGCTATTGTTGAGGCGTCATGGAAATATAAAGGAGTAATATGTTGCTAGCTAGGTATTAGCGACTGAATGGGCATGGGACTTGGAAATTGGCACTGTTGTGTTTGGGGACAAGGTTAGATGGGAAATATATTTTTGTGGTTATGTGCGCGAAACGAGGGCTAATTAAAAGTCACTTATGAAAAACAAATGGTACACTTCGCGACGAGACAAGCTGATGGCTCAACTGATGATAAGCGCCACGCACGCCAAAAACTAAAAAACACGCTTTATGTTTTATTTTAAAAAAAGCGTGGCTTTTTTTAAAATAAAACATTTTGTTTCATATTTACACTATTAAAAATAATTTTCTATTTTTTAGTTTGGTTTTCTATATAAGGCGTGTTTTTTAGTTTTTTTAAACTATTATTTATTATGTCTCATATTATGCCAAATTTTTGTTTGAAAACATTGCCCGTTAAAGCTGAACACCTATGTTTTCGCACTTGTGCTCGGTGGTCAAATGTCCCGTGATGCATATGTCATGCACACGCGCTTGAGGTCACGGGGGCATTGGAAGTGTGACCTGGTTCGGTTAAAAATTAACTAACGGTTAACACTTTCATTCGGTAAAATCACAAAAATAAATGAAACCAACAAATAACAAAAAATCACTTTTGAATTCGACTCTATACAGTAATCACTTATCGCTGAACTCAATTAGCAATGAACCTTTCTTGTTCGTTACAGTTCGTTATTTTCTTCCAACGTTTCAAATGCACATTTACATTATATAAACAAACATCCACATCCACACCAATATATAAAAGTGAAACGTTGTCTGTTTGTTTGTTAACTAGGGGAGCTTTCACGCGATGACTGCTGAACGGATTTTGATGAAATGTTGAATGGAGATAGCTTATGCCCTGAAATAAAACATACGATTCTTTTTATCCCAAAAAATTGTAAGTTTCCACTGGAAAACTGGAAAATGTTGATTACTCTCTGTAAGGAACGGTTGCCATGGTAACGAAATAATAACAAGTTTGTCAAAAAAATATCAAAAGCGTTGGTGCTATTCCTACATTTGCATTGGTTTTTAATATCCTAGAACATACGATGCTTTTTTCGGGTTAAACAGTAGTCCGGGAGGACGAAGTCGCGGGCGGGTAAGCTAGTAGTAAGTGTGTTGTTTTGTCGTGTAAAAAATAGCCTATGACACTCTTGCGATGAAGACGAATCAATTAATACCTCATTTGTCAAAATCGGACCAAGTTTTTAGTTTTAACAGATAACCCTTCCTTTGGTACGCCGCAGTGGGCTAAAAAAATAGCCTATGACACTTTATACTTGAAGGCGAAGCGATTGATACCTTGTTTGTCAACATCGGACCAATAGGGGCAGAACTACAGTTGAACATCCACATACCCCACATACTACACATACTATCCAGCCATACCAATATCCATATATAAAAGTGAAACGTTGTCTGTTTGTTTGTTTGTTTGTTTGTTTGTTTGTTTGTTTGTTTGGGGAGCTTTCACACGATAACCGCTGGACGGATTTCGATGAAATTTGGAATGGAGATAGCTTATATCTTAGAATAAAACATAGGTTAATTTTTATCCCGGAAAAAAACCATGAATTCCGTGGAAATTCCCACGGAAAAACTAAAACATGTTGAATACTCGCTGTAAGGAACGGTTGCCATGGAAACGAAATATCAAGTCCGTCAAAAATCATCCAGAGCGTTTGTGCCTGTGGAACAGAGGACCAGTGAAAGTTTCAATCAATCGCGTCAGACCTGCTTACATAACGACCGACTCGAAAAGTACTGATGACATCGATAATCAAGAGCGACAGTCAACGTCCGGTCAAGACTACACGGTTCGGACGCTCAGTCAGATTCCCAGGTCAGATAATTTTCCAGTCTTTCAGACTCCAAGGGGGGTGGTGTGGCAGTGCAACACTAGTTTGCTTGCCCATCTCTACCGTTGCCCGTGGCAACAAATTAACACGCCCGTCAAGAGAGAAAAACTCAGTTCTTGTACAAAGCTACTTTTATAAATAATATTGTAAATATATATATATATATATATATATATATATATATATGGGGATTACAAATACAGCCTATCGTGGTTTCTTTACCTACGCTAGTACCACACCCCCATATGCTTGTTAATTTGTTTCCATGGCAACCAATCCGTATACAGCCAGTAATCAACATTTTCCAGTTTTCCCGCGGAAACTTACAATTTTGCGGGATAAAAAGTATCCCTTGTTTTCTTCCAGGGTATAAGCTATCTCAATTCCAAATGTCATCAAAATCCGTTCAATTACAAGTATGGTCTGCTTTTAAATGAAATAACGAAACGCGGTCAAAGCTGCGGATACAGCTTTTAAAACAATAAGTAAGAAAAAGTCTGTACAAAGAAGATAAATACAGAAAAATATGGTCTCGGGTACTTAAAATAGGCTACAGATTAAGAAAATAACAGTTTTAAAAATCGTGTGTCTGTTTATCTGTATGTTTGTTCACGTATCACGTAAAAACTACTGAACCGATTGCAATGCGGGTTTTATTGTTGCATAGCTTATGGTTTGACTTAAAAACTGGTGTACTTGGTATCATAATCCGATGAGTAGAAGACGGCTGAAGGAATTTTGATTAAATGTTGTGATACTGCGTCTATTCCCGTTGTCCTCCAATAGACTATGTGCTAAAATTAGGTCATTATATAGAGTACTTTTAGCCCAGAGAATTGACCATGCGTTCGAAGCTGTGCGTACAGCTAGTAACTTATATAATGACCTAATTTTCGCAAATAGTTTCTATCTCGTGTTGCTCACGTTCTATGTTCATGTCGGGGCGACGTTCTCGGCACGCGACTCGGATATTTTGTATAACCACTGTCCGAAAATACGTCCTACACCGGAAATGAAGCGTCTTTTATGGGAGTGGTATAAGTTAAACTGGCTATTTAATTCCTGTTGGATTAACACAGATCAGAGTTGGATCAACGAATTTGTCAAACCTGTATAATGTAATGCTAAAACACAGTGTCTACGTGGTGAACTGCCTATACGAAACTTGAGGCAAAGGTATTAAATAAGATTTTTTTACCTGTATTCTGTAGTGCAATTTAGAATCCAACGATACCGGGTTCAAAACCTAGGCTCCGCACCAATGACTTTTCTAAGTTATGTGCGGTTTTCCATCGCTCCGTGCTTCGGAGGGCACGTTAAGCTGTCGGTCCCGGCTGTTATTGATTAATAGCAGTCGTTAAGCCATGTCAGAGGCCTTCGGGCGGCTTGATAAACTCTGACATCAGAGGCCAGCACTACCTCATACGACAAACAACAAACAAAAACCTGTATTCACGTAAGGCTGTCATTGAGCAGTCGGCTGAGAAAATCAGAAATACTCACTCAAACGGCTATTGAGACAGCTATCAATGCTAGGGATGGAATTAGGTGGGCGGAGAAGACAAATATATTGCTCGCATGGACAGATACCGTTGAGCGAGATGAGTCCTCGAGTGGAGACTGTAGGAGAGCACCGTACAGCAAGACTATCATGTTCATGACATGACTTTTCCAAGTTGTGTGTGGTTTTCCATCGCTCCAAGCTTCGGAGGGCATGTTTAGCTATCGGTCCTGGCTGTTATTGATTAATAGCAGTAGTTAAGCCATGTCAGAGGCCTTTAGGTGGCCTGACAAACACTGACACCAGAAGCCAGCACTACCTTATACGACAAACAAACAAGCAAACGAGGCCATCCTCTGAAACTATCATAAGCGGGTACGATTGGATGTCTATGGCGTAAGTCCGAAAATCATGGAAGTAATTTTATTGGCCTATAACCGGAAAAAGAAAATGATAAAGAAAATTGGGTACGATAATACAATACTATAATATGAAACGTACAGTTAGTCCTGTACATGGATCAGGGTGACGAGTAGAGTGCATTGTTGCTCAGCTAAAGTTTTGGGTGGAATGGCAATTATTTTAAGCAGTTCCTTACAACAAGCTGGATGACCTACTCGTGTCTAACAAGCCGTCTGCTACCCACTCACCAAGTCGCTCGAAGTAACGGACACACTGGGCCAGGTGTAGATATGAATAACTCTTGTAATGAATGTCTTAACGTGTCTTTACTCTGGTTTGGTTCTTGTGTTGTTTCTACGTTGTTTGATTTATTATTTCTTTATTGTTTTGTGACGGCAAAGCAATGCAGCTAAAATAGTACTTAGCTGTAAAGTGCGAGAAAAAACCGATTACAATTAGAGTATGAGTTTACTTATGTGCGAAGAAAAGAGCAGTTTATTTAAAGTTAATTTTGTTTAATTTTTCGTGTCTTATTATTATTTTCCACAGACAATTAATAATTTTATATAAAAACTAATACATAATAAGTAGAATACGAAGAATGAAACATTGTAGGTACAAAATCAAAGACTGCCTGACAGTTCTTTCCTAGGTTCCGGAAATTAAAAAAAAACTATTTAAATTACTGTTTACGTATTAAACCATTTTCTATGTAATTCCAGAGGACATTTCAAAAAGGTCGTTTGCTCGCTGCGTACCTAAAACGCAGTGTGCCTTAATCGCGTTTTGCCTAAACCAAATGCGAGGTAAGCATATTGAGATTTAGATCCATTGAGTTTTAGTTCAAGAGCAAGATAGACTATGTGAGACATAGGTTCATTGAGTTTTAGTTCAAGAGAGAATTATGACTTTATTGTTTACTAGCTGCGCCCCGCGGTTTCACTCGCATGATGAAAACTTTTTTAAGTCGGTTAAAAAGTAGCCTATGTCCGTCCTCAGGGTCTCAGCTATATCCATAACAAATTTCATCAACATAGACCCAGCCGAAACATTTTCACGTGAGGGGGGGTTGGAGGAGGAAGCAACATTTGTAAGATTGCAAAGCCGGGAGGCGCAGCTAGTTTATAATAAGAATAGTTTGCTCGCAATACTTTAGTTTGTAGTGGGCAGTTATAAATGAGACAAAAAATAGATTTTAAAGGGGTTTGTAATGAATTAGTTTGACACAACGCGAAGCAGGCTAAAATCCTTTGTAAGAAACAGTCCAATAGCGGAATGGTCTTACCGCGAAATGGTCAATTTAATAATTATACAAATAACGAATCAGTCGTATTGCAAAATGGATAATGTATGAAATAGACCAATAACGGAATAGTCGTACTGCGAAATGGTCAATTTAAGAAATAGACTAATAGCGACATAGTCGAATAGCTACTTAGTGCAAACGATTATTTGAAATGACATTTAGGCGAAACGCGATTAAGGCACACTGCGTTTTAGGTAAGCAGCGAGCAAACGCTTACAAAATGCTGGCTGTAGACATTTATGTTTTGATATTTAGAACATAAGCACTAACATTTCGGAGCATGTTGAGAAAATCATTATATTATTATTTTTTTAACCAACCATGTTAATTTTTAAAACTCTGAGTTGGGCTGTTTCGGTGAACATGCCGTGTTGACAATATTAGGCCAGACTGCATGGCGTAGTCTATGTAATATTTTGTTCATACCTTTAGCTTCACATTCTTTCATAATAATAAAGATCCTAAATTTTAGATATCTTTTTCTTTTGAATCCACTTATAAAAGGCTTCCAACAATCAACTTTTCAATTTAAAAATGTATATAAATGCTTACACCCCGTCCCTGTTACCTCCGTTATTCCTTTCCGTGTACGATTGTCTGGAAGAAATCGCTCTGAGCGATAAAACCGCCCATTGTGACACTTTATTATTAATTTTGTTTTCTAGTTGTAATATTTTAATTTGTGTGGTTTCCAATAAAGAGTTTTCTATCTATCTATCTGTCTATATCTATTTAATTATATTTATCCATGTTCGTTTTTAAATCGAAAATTGCCTCATAGTACCAGTAGTAGTAGTAGTATAGTAGTAGTTGCCATACAGTCTAAGACTTTATATGAACTGTGACTGCGTTCAAATGACCTCAATAAAAGATTACGTAAATGTCACCAAGAAGGTTTAAAAAAAGATATAGTTTAACCGCCAAATCGAAAGTAAAGCAACCAAGATAATATTTAATAAGCCGATGCGCTCGTACGCACAGACAAGCCTCACGCACAAACTTACACCATTTTTACTGATCGGCCGCCACATCGCAATAAGATTTCGATCCCATCTTGAACTTATTAGCCATATTAGTTCAGTCAAGTTCTCACCGAAAATCAAAAACAATGCAGTCTTTTGTGATGGAATTGTGTGAAATTGTGCATCAATCACAAAACACCACAAATTTTCTCCTTGCGCGCACATCAGCAGCCGCCATTTGCTATGCTTCACTAGTTTGTTTGGCGTTGTAGACTATCTTTTTTTAAACCTTCTTGAATGTCACCTGAACCACAGTACATATATAGTCTAAAGACTATATTTATCTGAACGTGTCGAGCACCTACGAATTTTGTAGCTCACGCAGCCCGTAGGCCCCTAGCACTTTCGTAGCTCAAAGCAGTTTCGTAGCCCGTAGCGGTTCCTTTATCTCGAATGTTTTGCTTGTGTCGTGTCGTGACCTCCCTTTTGTTTTTGTATCGCAAACATACGTATACCTAAAGGTAAAGTGTTTTAAGAATAACATGTTTGTTTACGTTAAAAAACAAACAAGGGCGTACCGATTGTATGTTTTCCATTTTAGGGTAATATGGGATGATAGCCAGTCTTTGTAACCTGTAGGTATATATATCGATTACCGATTTTATATATTATGTGATAAAATGTATTTCATCGAGCATCACATTTATATAGCTCAGCTATATAGAGTTATGATTCTACCTTAAACTAATGGCTCTGTGAGCTGTAGATCTCACGCGTACTAACTGTTTTGCAAACAATCTAGCGGTGCTTAGTATTGCCATCTAGTTACCTTATTGTACAACTAACATTAGTAACCAAGGTGCTCCATCAATCCCTACCTAGTAGGTAAAGGGCTGATTCACTGGTAGAAACCTAAAAGTGAGAAATTTACTGCATTTTGAAGAGCTATTCTACTCATCACGCCGAAGATCCTCATCAGATCTTCACCAATTTTTATAAGACTAAGTTAAAGTTACTATCTTTCAAATAAAACGAACCATCGAAATCAGATTTAATCATCACATCATAGTCCCATCATCGCGATCGGGACTATGATGTGACAAGCTATAAGATAATATTGATAATATTGATTAAATATTGATAATTATAATTCTTATCTTATAGTAGCATAGTAGCCTAACGGTTAAATAGTGCAACTTGGAATCCAACGATACCAAGTTCGGTCCTAGGCTTAGCATCAATGACTTTCTAAGTTATGTACGGTTTTCCATTATTCTGTGCTTCGGGCTGCCAAATTCTGACACCAGAGGCCAGCACTACCTCATACGACACGTGACGGACTCGTGTCTCCCCTGATGCCCCCCCTCGGGGAGATATCAGAACTTATTTTAAAATAATATTTTATGTATTCATGTATCGACTTCATTCTTACTCCACAGAAAAACAATATTACCGATGTGACTGTTCTATCAAACTTCCGCTTAAGTACCGCTTAATAAGAGGTACGTTCAGATGTAGTTTGTGCGCACGCACAAAATATCCGACCTTATTCCGATTAGGAGAGGCGTGCGGCAAGGAGACACTCTCTTGCCGAAGCTATTTACCTCTGTCTTGGAAGACGTAATTAAGATTTTAAGCTGGAGCGAGAGCGGTGTAAACGGCCGCCACATGTCGCACCTGCGGTTCGCTGACGACCTCGTCCTGGTAGCTGAGACCGCTGCTGATCTCCAACTCATGCTGACTGAGTTGCACAAAGCGTCTGCGAGCGTCGGTTTAAGGATGAACATGTCGAAGACCAAGGTTATGACAAATCTTCCGTCACGAAGATCTAATGTAATCTTCAATAGCTGCCCCTTAGAGATAGTCGAAGATTACATTTATCTTGGACATTGTTTGTCTTTTAACCGGGGCTCCCAGGTGATGGAGATCGCTAGGCCAGTCCAGTAGGGCTATTCTTGATTCCGTCTCCCGTTCGTGATGCGACCTCACTCAAACTCGAGATCGGAAACAAAAAGCTATTCTCGAACACGATACCATGGAATCGAGTCGATTATTGATATCACTTGGCGATCGAATTTTAACGAAGGCGTTATCTGTTTCCGGTTATGATGAAATAGCTTATGGCTGCGTTCGCGTCGCGGTTTTCGTAAAATATTGATAACTGGCTGTCTAATATTGACAAAACAACTTTGAAAGTGAGGAATTTGACATGAAAGTCATTTATTTTTGTATTTTATGAAGGATTGTAAATGATAATTTATTTCTTTGATTCTTTGAAAACATTTTGAGGTTTTTTTTCTAAATAATCCGAACTGGAATTATTGTGACCTAGTTTGTTGTAACGATTTGGATAATTTTATAAAACATTGGCATCGTCAAGCACGTGTTTTAAATGATCAATACCCCATGATATTACAAACGCGCGATTGTCTGTGTATGTTTCTAAGCGGGTTTTCAAACAAAACTGACGGCTCACTTCAGGAAATTACAGGAGCTTTAAAAATATCAAGGAAAATGTAAAAAAACACATAAAATATGTAAATGCATATAAATATGGAGCAAAACATTTCTGGGAACAAAACGCGTGATTTCGATCCATGGACCTTTGGATTACGCAAGCCGAGGCATAATATCATCGATTTATGTGCACGTACTATCTTATTATAGACAATCGGCACAAGTATTTACTCAAGACGTCACTAAGCTTTTAAAGTATTTTAAAAGCTTTTATTTAACATGACTTGTATGTATGTATCGATGTATCTATGTATTTTGTCCTGGAATCTTGTTATTCAAATTTCGTGCACTTCCCGATTAGCTATCCGACTGAAACTTTCAGGGTAGCTCACAAACCGAAAAAAGAGCAATTTTTTTGAAAAAAAAAATTAAAAAACAAACGATACAAAAAAGTTAAGTGACATACATTTAAACTTAAAAGACGTAAAACATTATTTAAAAAAAAAAAAAAAAAAAAATTATACTTATTTTATTTTTAGCACAATAATATTAACCTCCCGATCGCAAAAACGTTCCTCTCCGTGCACCGCTTAGGAATCGAAGATTTAACTGAATTTTTCGAACGTAACTCGAGTTCCATGTGATACGATTGTGTCAAGAATGCCAAAATAACGGCATATTTCGATTCCATTTAGTTCACAATGCTCCCGTTCGAATCCCATCTGGATGGCGCTAGTAAATCGTGTCGAAGAATGCCAAATTGTGTTTTCGAATGCCAGCCGATAACCGGCTGGCTGAAAACGGATTCAAGAATTGCCTTGCAGCTCGGATGGGGTGCCTTTGGAAATCTGGAAGATGTTTTCAAATCTAAACTCCCCCAAAACCTGAAAAGCAAGGTGTTTAACCAATGCGTCCTGCCCATATTCACATACGGTGCCGAAACGTGGCCGCTCACAAAGGAGCACATATCTATCTATCTATCTATCTATATTATAATAAAACTGTAAATGGGCTAAATCTGTACATTAAATATTTTTTGAAAATTATAATTGAGATAAATTTCAAAATCGATATTGAGTGAATTGTATTTTTTTTCACTCAATATTTAAGTTATGATAATTTAAATGTAATATTAATATAACATTATAACGGTATCATAATTTCGATCTTCTAGACACGGTCTGTGTGGTACAGTGGGAGCATGTTAGCCTTCCGACCCAGACGTGCGTGGATCGAAATCACGCGCTCTTGAAATGTTTTGCTGCATATTTTTAAGCATTTCATATTTTATGCGTTACTTACATTTTCCTTGATATTTTTAAGGCTCCTGTCATTTCCTGAAGTAAACCGTCAAATCGCTACAACAAAATAGGTCACAATAATTCCAATTTGAAAATTTGGTGTCCCAGGTTTTGCTTTCATAATCACTTCTGCAACTTTCCATAAGTCTGGTACAAGCTTTAACCGTAGTATGGCATTAATTTGTGTTGTTAACTTGACAATACCTTTTCTTAGAAGGTTATGAAGTAGTTCCCCTGGTATTAAATCATACCCTGGTGTTTTTCGCTGACTGATACCTACTTAATTTTATTTCTCTTAAAACTTATCTCGGTGTAACTAGTTTTATATAATCATCATTATCATGTGGCAACATGTTAACCAAAGTAAGGACTTCGTTAGTTTCACCCTCATTCGGTTTAAAGATAGTTTCTAGGTGCTCTGCAAACCTCTTAGCTTTTTGCTCATTGTTTACTGCCCATCTCCCGTTTGCCATTTTGATCGGTGGGATTTGGGTGATTGGCCTTTTAAGATTCTTAGTAGCCTTCCATAGGGATAAGTCTGTACTGCGGTCACTGGTTAGCTCCTGAAGATACTTATTGGTGAAGTCATCGTTAAAGCACTGGATCAGCCTCTTAACTTTTTTAGTTAAATTATTTAGCTTTCTTTTGTCTTCAGGGTTCCTAGATTGATGCCACATTTTCCTTTGCTTTCTTTTCTCCATTATAAGGTGTTTAATACTCAGGGGGTACTTATTTCCTTTCGTTTTTTTATTAATGTAGCCCTGAAAAACGTTCTATATCTGAATTCAAATCTTCCGGTGTCTTAAGTGAAACATTGAGGTCTATGTGACTATCTAAGACTATCTATTTATCATATTTATTAACTCATTAATTTCTAATGAGTTAATAAATATGATCATAAATATGATCTACTGAAAAGTTGCAAATGCTAATAATCTCTGTTTAGAATACTAACTAAAGTGCAGTTAAGTAACGTTTATACTGCAATTTAATTGGCAATGTAATACAAACTTGTATTTTTTTTGCAGTATTAACTTCTTATACTGCATTATAATCGGTAATTTGTTAAAAAATAACTGCAGTAAATGCTACATATTATGAAAAATATAACAAAAAACCAACCAACCATTTTTTCTGAAAACCAGCGCTGCGTGCCTTCGGCAAACAGCCTAATGCTGAGTTAAGGCCCATTCATCACCACTTTAATTATCTACTTTTATCTTTTCCTTGTTTTCCTTTTCTATTGTTCCTACTTAACTTTTCTAATTATTTGTGTCTTTTATTTTTGTGTGTGTTGAATAAATGTATTTTCTTTCTTTCTTTCTTTCTTTCTTTCTTTCTTTCTTTCTTTTAATAAAAAACCACACAAATAAGGCAGAATTTTTTCATATAATAGTTAAAATAATAGTTAATAGTAAAGTTAATAGTTAAAAGTTTGGATAAAAAATTAAACTACTACTACTATTTGACGGCTGAAGGAATTTTGAAGAAATGTAGTATATTGTACTTTGTAGGTACTTTTGGTCCTGGAATAACACGTGTGGGCTACTTTTAAATGAAATGAACAGGCAGTCAAAGCCCTCAAAGCCGCGGGGCTTTGACTGCCTGGTCATTTATCTGAGTTGAAAGTAAGTAAAGTGTTGTTCCAGGACCAAAAGTACCTACCTTTAAAGTACAATAAAATACATTTCTTTGAAATTCGTTCAGCCGTCAATTAGTTTTTTATTGACTGCTCGGCTTCTACTTATCAAAGTCAAAGTATTTTATAGTAAACAGGCAAAATAATAGTACTTGAACAAGTCAAAATTAGCATCTCGTGAACAAGAAGAAATACATAAAACAAAAGAAATAAATCAAATCAATATTATCAGGTTTTTTTATATATGTAATGTCTTAACACGGTATTGTGGTGCCTCTTTAAAATTACAGTCTCGCCTTAAGAAATTTTACTTTAACCTAAGCTGCTAAGTAGAGTATATACTAAGAATGTGTCCAATAACACTTTTCTTAATGTCACTTTATGTCTAATTTAAGGGGAAGTCACTTTGTTCTTGTGTTCATTTGATTTGCACTAATTGATACTATATCACTATCATATCACTAAACTAACTCAAATGGTTTTGTCCGTCACACGATCCCACGATGCCCGTGTTGTCGAGGAGCTGGATAGCCTTGACGTTCACATGATGATGAAGTCTTCGTTCGTGAGCTTCGGCAACTTTTGTAATAACCTTAGTAACGATATCCACTTCCAGATCTCGATGGAGGTCGTTACTTCTGATGTACCACGGTGCATTAACGATGCCTCTGAGTACTTTATTTTATTTTATTTTAAAAAAAGAAGGTAAATTGAGTATGCTTTGAGTTTGAAAAGGAAATTTCCCTTTTGTATGCCAACAGAGTTAAATCTCACACTGGAAAAGGAAATACCCTTCTGTCTCTACCGGTGCTTTGGAAATATGCCCGTTAGAGAAGAGAGCACCAAGAAACTACGGGGATGTGTTTTTTCCATATCTGTTAATACTTTATAATTTTTAAAATGTCATAAATTATAATAAAACATATTTAAATTACAAATATTGGATTGATGTCGATCTTTTTACCCTTGTTGTTCACTGCATTCACCATTGCTGTAGATAGTAAGATATGTGATGAAGTATTTTTCTGTAATCTAATCAGTTTAGAAGTTTTACTAGATAGAACGACATTTACTGACTTGAAATTAGGTGATAAGAAACCATCAGTAGCATGAAGTGGAAGGGCAACACTCCTTGGCATCGGATCTTGAAAACGCGGGCTCATATGTTGCTCAATATGCAAAAACGTATTATGCTTTCTTTACGAAAGTCTGCATCGGTTCGTTAAATGGCTTGGCCGCAAGCAGTTAAAACACACTTGAATTCATTCGCTTTGTCAATGCGTTCATTAACCGGCAAGATTCGAAAAAGTTCACAAGCGTATAAGGCATGAGCCTTTGAACACAAGGCACAATTTGATTTGCTGCATGACTTTGAAGGGTTTCAGTTGCGGTGTTTTTTGTAATTATGAAGCTCCTAGTCGTTTGTTCCGTTTTAATTTGATAATAGTATTTTTCCATATTTAATTGTCGCCATTAAATCAGCTTTGTTATTTAAAAACGTGCAAAATTGTGAAAAGGTAGATAGATAGACAGATAACTCTTTATTGCATACTACTTAAAAGTACATCATACATTGTACATCATAAAACACAAAAATAATAATTTAAATTGCGATAACACAATCGGTGGTCTTATCGCTTACAGCTGCAATCTCTGTGTGATAAAGTAATTCGATGTTCTTCCCAATTCCTATAAGTGATCGAGTCTAATTTATTTGACATAATGTAAATAATCAATGTACCCCAGTACTCTGTAGGCTCGTTCAATGTTTTCAGCGCTCTTATGTTTTTACTCGTATATATAGTATCAACAAGTCTGCGTAAAGAAATACTCAATTTTTTAGCTTCAACGTTAAACAATGCCTGCACGTGATTGTTTACTAAAAACTACTGTTGTCGTAATGTTCACACAGCAAGTTCCAAGCCGCCTCGTAATCACTACCTTTAAAATCTATATTTCGTATTATTTCTAGGGCATTTCCCTTTAAAGAAGCACGTAGGTAATGGATAATTGCTTGCTTGTGTCATCGATGGAATTCAAATTGTGAATTACACATAAACACGTATCTCTACACTCAAGCCAGAATTCACAGGTATCTCCAAATTGGGGAAACACCATTTTTGGTCCACCTGTTTTGCATGCCACTGCTGAGGCCGCTACAGAACCAATGTTAACGGCGCTTGGGCCAGCCGCTAAGCTGCGTGCCTGCGCAGCCAGTGCTTGATAACGATCCTCAAATATAGCTCGCTCCTCGTAGGCTTCGTCTGGCGAGTCAGAAAGCGCCTCGATCTCCATCTGTATGTCGTCGAATTCGTCGTATATGGCATCGAATTTAGATAAGCGTCCTTCTATTTGAAAAGTTGTAAATCTTTAATAGTTTTGCAAGTAATAAGTACAAAGTTGCTAAAATTGGTGACCTTTGCTTTCATAGAACTGCATTTTTTAATGTTATTTTCGATGGTTGCCATAGCGAAAACAAATATAGGTACTTGCTTAAACTATACGTAAGTTTGGTCTACAAACAAAAATAATTTATCTTCGTAAACAAATAGGCAGTTATACAAGCGATAGGTATTAGGTTAGGTACGTAAATGCAAGGAACTTGAAGGGAATAATAGGTAGCTAGCATAAATGCAACGATCGGTCGCAGCGTAAACAAACTTGTTAGCGGACAGCGTACGTACCTACCTACGTAGTTGAACTATGCAAGCGCACTGTTGTAAATGTAACAGTGCGCTTGCTTGTTTCTCATTTTTGTAAATTCATGTTACAATTGGGTAATTTGGCGACGGAAATGCAAACAAAACGTTTGCATTTTAGGGTTCCGTCACCAAATTGCGAAACAAAAAACCCATGAAAAGTCTAGACGATCGGCAAAGCGCGATCCTTTTATAGTTGAAATACCTCGCACAAGAACGAAGTGTTACGCTTCTTCATTTATTAAAAGAACTTCTAAGGAGTGGAATGCCCTGCCCTCGTCAATGTTTCCGGTAAAATATAACCCTGGTGTGTTCAAGTCAAGAGGGAATATGTACCTATGTACTAGGCAAGCGTGCTACGCCTTCTACCACATCATCGCTTTCCATCAGGTGAGATCGTGGTCAAACGATTGCCTAGACTGTAATATAAAAAAAACATGTTATTACAAAACATACAAATTATTTATGTCTGTCTGTCCATCTGTCCGTACGTGAACCCTAAATTACTTCTTCAATATGAAATTAATTTAAATGAAAATATAGTATTCAGAGTGCTGACTTACAATATTAATAACTCAAACTTAACTTGTGCGATAATAAAACAAATGTATTTATTGAAATATTTATATAAAATATAACTCAAAACTGTGACTAACTGTTGCACTCATAATCGTCAATTAACGCTTATCAAACTAAGTCCATACAAATCAAGCGATTTAATGCTTGATTAACGTTAGTTGACGATTATAGGTGCGCCAGTTAGATAATATATTTTTTGTTAATTTGAATTAATCTCCATCAATTAAGACCCGCCTCTGTATTGGTCTAAATATTCTCTAAAATAATGAAAACCAACATTTATACCTAATTTCACTGTTTCTAAGAGACATACACATGAATTTCTTAATTGGATTACTTCACACTCTCTCATCAAGGTGAAACATAATATTTCAGCTAATTATGATAATAAGTAATAATTAAACTCCAAGTATTGTTGTAATTTTCAACCCGCATCCACTTTCATTTTAAACAAAAAATACGAGTCGTGAATGTGAATGAAATGATGAAATTATAAGTTCATTTATTTAGTCCTTAGGCATCATCTCTGCGGACGACTTCCACATCTGTGGTGGGTCTGCAGTCTCGCCGTGCTACTGATTTTAAAGGCTACTTTCTTACTTACCTTCTAATCATACGCCAAGTCTCCTTTGGTTCATAGAAAATAGATAAACAGCATGTATTAATATAAAAAATATGATGTTATTTTTTATGTGACTACACTGAAGTTAACTTTTCAAATAAAAAAGAATCTTCCAAATCGGTTCAGGAATCCCGGAGATAAATGTGAACATATACACCAAATATAAACAGATGAATTTAGAACTTTCTCCTTTTGGATGTAGATTAACTAATAAGGGAACACCACCACAACTGAACGTACGAGTGAGGAAATAAAACTTTTCATAATCAAGTAACAACTGTATAGAAATGTCTCTGTTTTTTATAAATGCTAATAAATTATCTGGATAGTATAATAGCAAAAAACTATCCCATTGTGTACATTGTTAATCAGAAAACACATTGAAAATTTGGAATGGTGTGGTTTTAACAGTTCAAAACCACACTTTCCAAATTTTAACATTTATTATTTTGAACATTTTTGAGCTCAAAAACGCAAATCAAACATTTCCAATCCAAAAACAAAATTTACTTTAGAAAATTAAGATCACAGGATCTCAATTTTTAAAATCAAAAACTGATTTTTACTTGGTATTTTGGACGGGACATACTACAATTTGAATAAATCTGAAACCTGTACGCGAAAAATATATACAAATTTACTTCAAAAGTGGAAATATTAGGTGTTTTGTTCCTCCCTTTCTCAACTAATAGTAAAAGGCACCACATTGCCCTTTCTTCGTATGTGACAAAGAAGAAAATAGAAGAATAGTAGAAAAAAAACGACTATTCTTGATATTCATGAGCTCATATCGGGGGAAATCCATACCAATATTTAAAAGTGAAACGTTGTCTGTTTGTTTATCTGTTTAGGGAGCTTTCACGCGATAATGGCTCGACGGATTTTGATGAAATTTGGAATAGAGATAGCTTATACACAAGAATAAAATATAGAATACTTTTAATCCCGGAAAATTTAAAGTTACCACGGGAAAACTGGAAAATCTGGAAAAATGTTGATTACTCGCTATAAGAAACGGTTGCCATGGAAACGAAATAACAAGTATGTCAAAAAACATCAAGAGCATTGGTGCTATACGTACTTTTGCATTGGTTTTTAATATGCTAGAAGAACATAGGATGCTTTTTTTCAAGATAAATAGTAGTCCGCGCGGACGAAGTCGCGGGCGGGAAAGCTACGAAGTCGCGGGCGGGAAAGCTACGAAGTCGCGGGCGGGAAAGCTACGAAGTCGCGGGCGGGAAAGCTACGAAGTCGCGGGCGGGAAAGCTACGAAGTCGCGGGCGGGAAAGCTAGTAGTACATATTTTTTGCTTATTATCAAAAATCCCACGCTGCTGGAGACAATTTGGCCTGTCATAATAATATCGAAAGTAAAAAACTTTCCATGCGCTCGTCAAACTCGTCTCCACCAAGCTATTTTAATGCAACCATAAACGCCTTGAAAGTTTCACTCGCAGATTTTCGCCCTGAATACTGAAGATGTTTTAATATTCGTAACTTTAAAGTATGATTGTATCTACAATATCACCTCAAGGTAAAGACAATGTTTTCAAATTGTTTTTATAGTACTCTAAAATTGAAAATACAATAAGTATTTAACTAATTTATTAGAGCACGAAAATGCTAGTCTACCTTAATTTATTTCTTGATTAGATACATCACGTCTTTTGCCTGTAAACTGGGCCGATTCCAAATATATTTCACGGTTAGAGCTTAAATTCTACCAGGTGAATTTTTCCACGTTGTAGTTTATCGGGCAATTCAGATACTGGCAAATCGTTTCGCTCCCTTCGATGAAAGAAACAAATATGGATTCACTAAGTTCGCCCGATTCATGTTCAACCAAAACTCCGCGCATGGGCCCCTTATAGTGGATACGGCTTAATACTAAAAATAATCATCATAAAAAGTAAAAAGCCGCTATCCATAGTTTTGAGCCGGACTGTACACGTAACTAAATCGACTACATATCACGCGACACGCACACTACAAATAGTCGCGTGATCTTATTTTGAATAATAGTATGTATTAAGTTATTGATCTTTATTTGTTTCATTCATCGTAGTTCGCTCCTGATCATAAGCAACGAGTTCCAATCGAAGTCACGGCAGAGTGCTTGCTTATCGTATGAGGTAGCGATGTTCGCTGACTACCAGGCCTTCCGAAGGCCTCATTAACGATTGCTTTTAATCAATAACAGCTGGGACCGGCAGTTTCATAATGTGCCCTTCGAAGTATGGAGCGACCAAAAACCGCACATAACTTAGAACAGTCTTTGATGTGGTACTACAAACATTTAAAGATAACACACAAACGCAGTGCTAGTTTTTCAAATTAAATTGATATTATTTTCATTTATGACTACAGCCCTTGTTTTATGAAAATTTATACTATTCAGGCTGCAAAACACCAACATTTAAAACATATATAAATCACAGTTAGCTAAAAAACGCATGCCAATTCCAAGTTAACTACGGCTTTACCTAGATTCTGTTGTTGGTGAAATCCAGACTCAAATAATTAAATTATTTTAAAGCACTACGTTGACTGAAACAGCGTTGTTTTATGACATTTCATTAATTGAGTTAATAGGATGATTGAATGTGGAATGCGTCGATTTAAGTTTAATTTCAATACTGGCCATGACAGCTACTATGTGGCACAGTACATTATATTGTCCATTAATTGAGGCCCTGCGGCGTGCCTAATAATTTGGCATTCGTTATGGAGTTTCGTTCGATTTTGGGATCATCAATTTGTGAAGGCCTTCCAACAGCAAGGTTTAGGTTTTGAACCCCTTTTCCCGAAATGTCTAGATATGAGTGTAGGAAAACGAAGCATGCTTTAACTTTCGTGTCGATTTCAACCACGTTCATTTTATACCCTTAGATGGTTTGATTGAACAATCGTTGTGACAATGTTAGCCAGCTGGAGCACTATGGTGCAGTCTAGATTCCCAGGGAGCGTCGGACGTTTTTAGAATCATGGAAAGATTTGATAAAACGTCCAAGTGACATTTCAATAAATCGATTCCATTGATTCTAAAAACTTCCGGCTCCTATATCTTGCAACGCATTTATTTAGGAAGGTCTGGTGAGGATTTCGGGAAAACTATTTTGTGCTAGAGGACGGTCTGGTGAGGATTTCGGGAAAACTATTTTGTGCTAGAGGACGGTCTGGTGAGGATTTTGGGAAAACTATTTTGTGCTAGAGGACGGTCTGGTGAGGATTTCGGGAAAACTATTTTGTGCTAGAGGACGGTCTGGTGAGGATTTCGGGAAAACTATTTTGTGCTAGAGGACGGTCTGGTGAGGATTTCGGGAAAACTATTTTGTGCTAGAGGACGGTCTGGTGAGGATTTTGGGAAAACTATTTTGTGCTAGAGGACGGTCTGGTGAGGATTTTGGGAAAACTATTTTGTGCTAGAGGACGGTCTGGTGAGGATTTTGGGAAAACTATTTTGTGCTAGAGGACGGTCTGGTGAGGATTTTGGGAAAACTATTTTGTGCTAGAGGACGGTCTGGTGAGGATTTTGGGAAAACTATTTTGTGCTAGAGGACGGTCTGGTGAGGATTTTGGGAAAACTATTTTGTGCTAGAGGACGGTCTGGTGAGGATTTTGGGAAAACTATTTTGTGCTAGAGGACGGTCTGGTGAGGATTTTGGGAAAACTATTTTGTGCTAGAGGACGGTCTGGTGAGGATTTTGGGAAAACTATTTTGTGCTAGAGGACGGTCTGGTGAGGATTTTGGGAAAACTATTTTGTGCTAGAGGACGGTCTGGTGAGGATTTTGGGAAAACTATTTTGTGCTAGAGGACGGTCTGGTGAGGATTTTGGGAAAACTATTTTGTGCTAGAGGACGGTCTGGTGAGGATTTTGGGAAAACTATTTTGTGCTAGAGGACGGTCTGGTGAGGATTTTGGGAAAACTATTTTGTGTTGGCGGATGGAGTGGTGAGGATTTCGGGAAAACTTTTTAAGGTTTGCGGACGGTGTGGTGAGGATTTCGGGAATAGTTCGATCGCTTGGACTGATTTCTGCCGAATTATTTTGACACTTACACAGATAGGAATACTTGGCATTAAATATATGTGGTATCCAGGGTCTAATGATGGATACCACATCAGACCTCTAAGTGGTATTTCATCATCAGCATTTGTTGTAATGAGTTTGGCACCGCCTTCAGAAAACTCTTTCTAATCTTATGTTTTTTTTGCATAATTACTTACGAGTACTACATTGGTAATTTCGAAAAAGTATTATTGTTCTGGCTCAATTACGTGAAATAATGTGACATAACGTGGCCTTCTATTGGTAAAATAATTTTAAAATTCGGTTCAGTAGATCCAGAGATTACCCCCTACAACCTCACAAACTCACAAACTTTACCTTTTTATAATATTGAATAATATAGAAGTATAGATAACAAATATTTTAATGGGTAGGTATGCCATTTATTCAAGCTTAAAAGATTATTTAAGACAGGGATTAGGTTTACAATCTAGGTATCTAGATAGGTTTAGCGTGGACTAGCTGATGCCCGCGGCTTTGCACGCGTGTTAATTTTAATATATAGCATAAGACACACAAATAACGTGGCTTTCTATTGGTAAAAGAATTTTCAAAATCGGTTCAGAAAATTCAGAGATTACCCCCTATAACCTCACAAACTCACAAACTTTACCTTTTTATTGCACTCGTATTATTATAGTATAAATTTACGATCAAAAAAAGTGTTCAGTTAAAGTACGTTAACTCTAGGTATATTAATTTGAAAAAGTGACCAGAGTTCTGGTTAATCTGTTCAGGCATTTAAAAGTTATGGTGGAATAAAGAAACTCACATACCAACATTCAAACATACAAACATACATGAATGCTAAAAACATAACACTCCTTTTTTTGGGCAGCGTGTAAAAACTATTTGTCGCCTGAACGAATTTTAAAGAAAAGTAGTAAGTATATTGTACTTTATAGGTACTTTTGGTCCGAGAATAACACGAATAGGCAACTATTAAGGCCGGGTGTCAGTGAATTTTATCACTGACACCCGGCAGTGATAAAATCACTGCCGGGTGATCAAGTAGAGCGGGAAAGATGATACATCTCGGGACTAAAAGGACGATGACCATTCCTGCCCCACCTGTGATTGACATGACCAGCAAAATCTTATTTTTAGTTATACTTCGTTTATAAAACTAGGATTTATTGTGATAGATTTGAATGCAACAAAGATGCGGATTATAATTGTGATATAAACAATCGTAAAACTACATTTCTGGGTTTCAATGGCGTCTCCATGAAATATAAGTGTCCGCGTGACTTGCAAGGTGTTTCTAGCAGATGACATCGTTTTGTCTGTCAAAATGAACGATTTCGCTATTTGTGAATTTTTGATATTTTCTTGACGACTCAAGCTTCTCGTTAGAGAAGCTTACTACGAGACTACGATAAGCATACGGTTTTTATTGGTGAAATAATTCATCATGTTGCAGTGCATGAACTGTAGTTTAATGTGTGCAACGTATTCGGAGACATACATACGGAGGAATTGTCGTTACTAATACAAAATATCTTGACGGAATGGTTGGTTTGGGATGGGCCACACATCAGGATCATGTGGCAGTACGAGCTGCATTTTAAGATAATATCTTCATTGAAATTGATGATTAAAATATTGAATAAACTGCTTGTTGAATATTAGTTTCAATAAATTGACAAACAGTAGTCTCTATTTAGTTAAAACATACTACAGGATTTTCCATACGTACATTATTATATTATGACTAGCTGTGCCCGCGATTTTTCCCGCGTGGTAATTTCATTTAAAAGTAGCCCATACGTGGTATTCCAGGAAAAAAAAGTACCATATAATATCATTTTTTAAATTAGTGTCTGTGTGTCTGTCTGTTTGTCTGTTTGTTTGTAAGTTTGTATGTTTGTTCGCGCATCACGATTGATTGGCTGAACGAATTTTAAAGGAATTTATACTCATTATAAAGCAATAGGAATAAAAAAGTCTGTACAATGAATATAATAAAAAAATGGTCTAGGGTACTTAAAAAAAGATACTAAAACAGAATATAACATTTTTAAAATTCGTGCCGTTCTGTTTGTCTTTTTGTTCGCGCATCACTTAAAAACTACTCAACCGATTGCGATGCGGTTTTCACTGTTGGATAGCTTAGGATTTGACTTAAAAACTGGTGTACTTAATATCTCAATCGGATAAGTAGAAGCCGAACAATCGATAAAAATATTTTTGACGTTAGAAGGATTTTTTATCAAATGTTGGTATATTGGTATTTTTGGTTTTGGAATAGCACATAGAGTACTTTTAACCTAGAGAAATGCCCACGCGTATACATAACATCATTGGGTATAACTGCAATGATTACTCAGAGTTGCGCAGCATGCAATGGAGAGAGCTATGCTCAATTTCAATTCCAAATTATATTTATTAATCATGAAGAAAAAGTATTGTACATTTCCAGTGTAAGTATTTCCTAGAGAAGACAAGTAATAATGTTGTAAAATGAAATATTATTTCATTTACAAGCTACTACATAGCTTCCATACATCTATATGCATTGTATGTATATCTTATAATTGTCCAAATCAAATATAATGTAATGTATCTATTAAGCTACTATCTTACTAATTACTTATGCATGTTTTAGTTACAACAATACATTAATTGGCTTGAATTGAAAATAAATAATAAACCTAGGGCGGTAAACAAATATAAAGTGCAAGCGCAAAGCGCAGAGCAATAGGCAGTTTTCAGCAAGAACTTTGTTATGCAGGTTGACTATCCCTCGAAAGGAGCTATCTATAATAATATGATAGAATCTGAAATGAGGAAATCCGTAGAAGAACGAAGGTTACCGACAAAACTCTCAGCGTTTGCAAGTTGAAGTGGCAATGGGCAGGCCATATAGTTCGCAGAACCGACAACCGCTGGGGAATAAAGGTTCTCGAATGGCGACCACGAACAAGCAAGTGAAGCGTGGGGAGACCCCCCACACGATGGACAGACGACACTGTAGCCATCGAAGGAAGTCGGTGGATGGAGGTGGCACAAGATCGTTTGTCATGGCGCTCTTTGGGGCAGGTTTATGTTCAGCAGTGGACTTCTAAAGGCTGACATGATGATGATGATAATGATAACTGGTTGTTGCTATAATTAAACACTTAGTTCTATTACTTTGTAAATCTACGATAAGAAGACATCAGATTAAGTGGATTTGAAAAATTGTATTCACATAAACAGTAAATAATTCATTTTATTCTTACATCCTTGACATTTTTTGCACACTGTACTAAAAAAACTGAAGTTGTTGACAATCGAGGTTCAAGATGGCGGATTTTCAATCCTATTCTTATTTAAATCGCGTTATACATATATAATAATTATACTCTCCTACACACAATACTCACGGGGAGGGTATTCTGTAACGCATAGTTACTGTCAAAGTAAACTATCAACAACATCAACTCACAAAATAAATACAAAACAGCACAAAGGTATACAGATAAATCATCTCACATAATGTATACCGCAACTTATCTGTAGGTACGTAGGTAGTTACGTTGTTCATGTTTTTCTCTCGTAGACGCATCACGTAAATTACGAGAATACGTGAGAGGCGTCCTGGATTAGCATATCTTGGTAAGATGTTAGGTGTAGTGTGACCGTACAAGTTATGTTGGCCGTAAAAGAGGAGTTCAAATTTACTGAGTTGTTTTATGGCTGAGAATACAAATATTACATACTGATACCAATTCATAGGTTAGTACTAATTGACTGAACGAAGCGATGTCTTCTAGTGAGACAAATTAGTACTTGCTTGTATTTTATATTAACCCGACTGAGGAGGGTTAAGTGTTTGGGTTGTATGTATGTATGTTAGTTTGTTTATGTGTACGTTTCTTGGACGCGCCCTACAGCCAAAACGGCTTGATGGATTTTGACAAATGAGATATCATTGGATTTGTGTTAATAACGAGAGTGCTATAGGATATATGAAGTGTTAAAGTTTTCGTGAACCGGCTATGACTCACATGTATATAGTCGAAATCATCGACCTAGGTTTTGAGCGTATCCAACGCTCTTCCTCAGGAGTTCACGCCGCGAGATCCCGACGCGCACTGCGGGCTGCGGCCCGCTGCGAGCGATGCTTGTCTTTCTTTTTTTTTGAGCTATGTTGTCGATGTTTTCGTCTAAATACACGTGAGTCATAGCCAGTAGTGATATTTTAATATATATGAAGTGTCAAATAAACTAATATGGCGGCTTACAATTGCAACATTGTATTTCCAACGGAACAAAAAATGAACATAACCAATCGAGTGAGGTATCAAAATGAAGGCCTTTAAAAGACCATTCTATAAATATATAATTATTTTACCTAAACAGAAGCAATTGTCATTTAAACTTCTAACAAAACTTGCTACCAAGACAGTTTATATCCTGGATTAACATATGTGTTCATCCAGGATATAAACTATCTTGGTAGCAAATTTTATTCAAAACAGATAAGCCGTTTTAGCGTGAAAATAAATGAAGACGATGATGGTGATAATGATGATGATAAAAAGTATTCTATGTTTTAATCCAGGACATAAGCTATTGTAACGTAACGTATGAGAGGGAGATGGTCTCTAGAAGAGGAGGGAGTGAAGAGGAGGTCTCTACATGTTACGCCGTTGTGTGATGTAAAGTTCAGGTAGATAGGAGTTTTTACCTCTTTGCGGTATATTATGACGTAACGCTTGGAAGCAAAATCGAGGGTTATCTAGAGTGAGATAGTAGGTCTTACCTCTTTGCTCTACGCTGTGACGTAGCACTCAGAGGACAGAGCAAAGATCAAAGATAATCTAGAGCCGCAAAGGAACGTTTATGACATAACCCTCAATGAAGGACCGTAGAAGTCCGGTATTAACTTACAGTTCGTAAGATTGTGAATTACGCTTACTCCCGGTTTAAGGCCCTTAGTCTATGTGTATTAGACTCTTTAGAGGGTATGATGTCTTTTATTGCTCTATATCTGTGGTTCGCTACTCTAGGAGGATCAAAGAGTATATAAATAGGAGGATGACCGTAAAACTCAAAGGCGAAGGAAATATCTATTAGACAGGATTTGTCATGTCACAGCGTCCATGACGCATAGCATGAAATTTAAAATGACGGACCTCATAGTGATGTGACGTATAAACAACAATTGATGTGATCGAAAGATTTCATCTTTGTATCGATTTCATAATTTTCACATTTGATGCTATTCTGCTCATCACGCCTCATCCTCCACGCATGATCCTTATCAGATCTTCACCAAATTTTTCCAACCCAACTTAAACCTACGTTGAGACCAACTTAAAGTTATTACCTTTCAAGTAAAATAAAAACATTGAAATCGGATATAATATGACGGAGATATTCAGTTCCAAAAAACAGGCAAAAGGCCCCTTTTGCCCTTTTTTTGGAGGAAGTACCCCCCCCCCCCCCCCCCCCCCCCAATGGGAAATTCCCCGGCGTCTAAATGTTCTAAAAATTCGTTAAACCTATATACTTACCTAGTTTCGTCTAGATCAGTTGAGAAATGCGACCTATACAGGAGAACAGCCGGACAATCGGACATACGAATGAATTTTTGCTCAAGCTGAACGGAGACGCTTCTCTCGCGCTTCGCGCTCGCTCGGTCAGTTAGCAACTACTATGTCTACTTGCTTGCGACCCATGTCTTCACACGCATCATCATCATCATCATCATATACTCGTAAATCCCCTTAAACCATAAGCCCCCATTAACGCCACAACAAGCGGTTGCTCTCAAGAACTTCTATGACTACGTTTCATTAGCGGGTCGGCATGCATCTTGGTGCTCGCAGTAGTTGGTGATAAGATAATAAACAACAAAGTGCATTTTTTTTTATTACAGTCTAGGCAATTGCTTGACCATGATCTCACCTGATGGAAAGCGATGATTTGGTCGAAGGTGTAGCACGCTTGCCTAGTAGATACCTATTCACTCTTGACTTGAACACACTAGGGTTATATTTTACCGGAAACACTGACGAGGGTAGGGCATTCCACTCCTTAGAAGATCTTATAATAAATGAAGAAGCGTAACGTTTCGTTCTTGTGCGAAGTATTTCAACCATAAAAGGATGGCGCTTTGCCGATGTCTAGTCGTACGGTAATGGAAAGATGATGGGGGAATCAGATTGTGCAGTTCTTGTGCACATAGTGCAATCTGTAAAATACCGACAGGCTTACGACCTCGCGTCGATGCGCCAGACTTTGAAGCTTACTCTTTACCAGAGTGTCATCTCCAATGAGCCTCATAGCACGTCTCTCAATTGAATCCAAAGCCTTGAGCTGATACTTGGCAGAACCGACCCAGAGGTGGCAGCAGTACTCCATGTGAAATGGGCAGCAACCCCATTTCCCATTAGCTGGTTCTCGCAGCACTCTCGCGATGAGAAGTGGTGATATTCATGACAAAAATTAGTTTATTAATATTTCCTGGATCTAAATAAAAACGATCTGCCTACCAAATTTCATGTAAACAGGGATAGGTACTTATATCTTACGAATGGTACCTACTAAAAATTGAAAGTATAATAACAGAAAAATATGGTATTATAATCACTTATATTTTTCAAAACTCTATAGCTTACTAAATCATTGGAAAACATTATTTTTCACTCATTTATATTTACTTGAAGTTAGTTTTTTCTGCTATTCTATTGCATAAACTGTTATATTGCTCTTGGCGTAGTAACGTAGAAAATCCCTCACGAGACAGCCTTTGACTTAGTGTAAGGACCACCAGTAATTCCTTTCCAGTTATGTGTACATTATTATGCAATAAGTAGTATTACATTATTATTATAAAATAAGCGAAATAATACCGCACTAAAAATGAAGTAAAGTTTGATTATTTTTGACGTGGATACGTCTATGAATTTCCTTCCATAGGGAGGTAATCCAAAAAACTAATGATAACAAAATTGGGGGATTTTGTTTGGTTCTACAGCTCCATATCTATCATCGATATCCAGACATCACTTAATAGCTAACGGATCCAAGAATTAATTTGAGTCACCTCCACTTATCACTACTTCCTGGGACAACATGTAAGGTAACTAAATAAGGCTTATACAGGTGGCCCGTGGTCCTGATCATCCAGCGTATCTATAAAAAAGCACATAAAAGTATATGTCAGTAAGTTTATTTTGACAAGAACGTACTTAGTTACAGGTATAAAATCTTATGCAATTCACTGCAAAGTTCTAAAGTAGGCAGTCAATCAGAGTTACTGATTATAATCAACCTCATACCTTATCGTAAAACACAAGTTTAATTTGATGTCCTTGTCATTACATAATTTACATACCAAAATGGTTCAGAGACATGTACTGATCTACTTATGACACTAACACAAGGCTTACACTCGACAATTCTGTTTAAATCGATAACAGATTAATCTTCAAACAAAATCGATTTATTTTCAGAGAATCAAATCGTTACAACACTATCATAACACTATGAATCAAATTTGAAACAATAAACGGTTGCTAGCTGCATCATAGCAACCTAAAACAAATATATGGCATAAAAACCTTATAGCCACTCTTGTTACTCTATGGTAAAACTACGCCGTAAAATGCCCTCCGGCCACGAGGTTCGATCGCTTAGTTCGATCAAGCGAACCACGAGGATTTTTAGGTTCTTAAGGTTCGATTCAATAATCGAACTGTGCAGATGGGGAATTATGTCTTTTTGGACATAAAACCACATAAGCATGAGACGTTAGAGTACGTTACAAACATTTATTAAAGAATAGAGATTACGCATACCAAGATTCCTTGATTTTAAGGATCTGGGATAGCGTCAAAGCACGAGAGCTTTTCAAGATATCTCGAGTATCTTATTATTAATTCGATGGCTATTCCTGTTACCTAAAGGGCTAGACAACAAA
Source organism: Alsophila aescularia (assembly GCA_946251855.1). Taxonomy (NCBI): domain Eukaryota; kingdom Metazoa; phylum Arthropoda; class Insecta; order Lepidoptera; family Geometridae; genus Alsophila; species Alsophila aescularia. The sequence goes on along the minus strand of OX276375.1, from coordinate 11,029,463 downwards.
TTGAGACTCTAAAGTTTCCCTAACAGGATTCCCTAAAATTTTCTTAGTCTGAGGAGCTACCTATATGTGAGTTCCTAAATTTATTTATGGCGAAGAGATAATTTGTTACAGGTGTAGTTGAAGAAAATGATTAATTAAGTAAGCTTCATCCCGAGACAGTGACTGGAACTGCAAGATCAGTTCCAGTGGTCTTTTTTATAATAATTGTTACTTGTGTTCAAATTGTACCATTGAGTCAAACTTTATGAAATTGTTTGATATCCTATCTATCTACTGCCTATAAACTAAAGTATATATATTTATATACCTAAAATAAATATTGGGGAATATTGTGCATTTCGAGTCTTTTACTAGGTACTGATAATGCTAACTCTGACCTGAAAACGCTTAAATCTGCCTATATGTAACGGATAAACTCAAAAAATACAGACCCCCAGACAAATTATCAGCGAGTAACACTAGCAGGATTTTATTTTCAAAATTAGAGTTCCTTTCGAAAATTGCACTAATGAAACACGAGGTAAGAAATTGTTGTTGTCCTATAAACTAAAGTATATATATTTATATACCTAAAATAAATATTGGGGAATATTGTGCATTTCGAGTCTTTTACTAGGTACTGATAATGCTAACTCTGACCTGAAAACGCTTAAATCTGCCTATATGTAACGGATAAACTCAAAAAATACAGACCCCCAGACAAATTATCAGCAAGTAACACTAGCAGGATTTTATTTTCAAAATTAGAGTTCCTTTCGAAAATTGCACTAATGAAACACGAGGTAATAATTTTTGCAAAAAAACTCGATTTGCTTTGTATCACAAAGCAATCGAGATTTAAAAAAGAGTATATAAATACTACGTAAGATAACATACTAAGAAGGAGATACGGGTCTTTGTATATGGAACGTTGCCATGGAAACGAAATCACAGAACATATAATAATCTTTGACTACACGAAATATTAACCGTAATTCAACCACCTTGCGTTAAACAGAATAATACTATAAACGAAATGGTACGTGAGTATAAACATTTTGTGTAAGAAATTGTTGTTGTTCTATTTGTCCAAATAAAGTACCTACTAATTGTATCTTTCTATATATCTACCCGTGCGAAACCGGAGCGAGTCGCTTGTATTCTATAAAATACGTCGATTAATGAGGCAGATTAATAAGGATTACCGTTGAACAAATACCTACGAGGTAGGTAACAACCATGAACGCTGGTTATTTATCATTCGCTATAGACAGGTGTGTTGAGATGTCGTGCTCAAATCAGTCGTTATTACGCAGTAGGCTTAGCTCGTTGAATTTTGAATAGGGTTTAGTTTGATGTCCGTTTGGTGCTGTTGAGTGATTGTGCCAATGACTCGTCAATGTTTATAGTTTTGTGAAATAATAAATGAATAGTTTGTGAAAGCGCAAATCATTTTGTAAAGATAAGGCAGACGTAAGGTTAAGTTCAATGAGGTCATGACCGTTTGCTTCTTTATATCCGTAAAAGATTACTCTTATTTCTATTTTCTAATCTATTTATTTATATTTTCGAATTAGGACCTTCAACTAATATTATACTATCACACCTAGCCCTTTAAAGGGAAAGGTGTTCTAAGAATCACGTTTGAATCATTTATTTTTAACAGGTAGGAGACCTGTAAATGAGCAGATTTTCGCAACTCTGCAAAATACAGCTCACTTATAGCAAGAAGAAGAGCTGATGAAACACCACAGAGACAACCTGGAATACTGCCAATGAGCCATGGTCCAAACAAGGACAGAAGCAAGAAAAATATATGTATTAAGAAATAGACAACGTTCCAACACAACAGTGACAAATGTGTTGACCAAGTTGACCAACAAAAATGTGAATGGCACATTCTGAGCCACCAAATAATAATGGAGCAAAGTTTTGACTAATTGGTACTACTGTAAATGGAACAGAGAAAGACAGCAAAAGAGATAGAAAGGATGATTAAAATACCCAGCGGGTAGGTACACCGCGAGACTTTTTACTGGAATAGACTTCCCTGAGACAGGAAACGATGGAAAAATCTAGAGGCATGTTGAATTGAGAGATATTATTTTTAACAACATCCAGATAAATCTCAGTAATAGATTTTAGCATAAAATAACAGACTAATTTTTGCTTGTCTGTCGTATGAGATAGATAAGTGCTGGCTTCTGGTTTCATAGTTTTTCAGGCTGCTCGAGGGCTTTATACTAGCCGGGATAGACAGCTTAGCGTGCCCTCCGAAGCACGGGGCGATTAAACACCGCACATAACTTAGAAAAGTCGTAAGTGAGGAGCCTTGGACCAAACCCAGTATCGTTGGATTCAAGGTTGCGCTATTAAACCGTTAGGCTACCATCACTCAAAGCTAATAATAAATAGCAAGAAGATGCCATGTCTTAAGAAACGCACTCAATTAACGACTGGCGACACACAAACGCGGCACAAACCGATTGATTACTCTGCTACTCCAGTTGGTATTTACAATTGCGATTTCATACAAATGTCCGGATCAGGATAAGGGTCGGATGTGTATTTATTGGAGGACTGGGATCAATAGTAGGTATCAAAGGACGAGATGAGGTTACATACAAGCAGATGCTAAGCGAAATTACGTGCATATATAGTACTAGCTTTCCCGCCCATTACTTAGTCTGCTCGGACTACTGTTTATCACGAAAAAAAACATCCTATGTTCTTCTAGGATATTAAAAACCAATGCAGAAGCAGGTGTAGCACCAATGCTCTCAAAGTTTTTTGATAGACTTGTTATTTCGTTTCCATGGCAACCATTCATTACTGCGAGTAATCAACATTTTCCAGTTTTGCAGTGATACAATTTTCCGGGATAAACAGTATCCCATGTTTTATTCCAGGGTATAAGCTATCCCCATTCCAAATTTCATCAAAATCCATCCAGAGATAAGAACTAGAGAGGGGTGCGGCATGAAACCGAATGCCGGGGATGCTGTACCGCTAGTTACTAGCGGTAGCGGCTAGTAGTATCGTGTACTGTGTGACTTTGTGTGTGTGCCGCAGTCAAGCTCTGACGCTCAGAGGCTGCGCACGTCTGGCGCCCACTGTAGCGATCGGAGGGATATCTTTGATACGTTCGTGATAAGTGTTAACATGGAAATCAGATTCAGAGTGAAATAATTATGTAGTGTTGTTCAGTTTGCTAATTCAATATGACTGTGCTTATAGTTTTCGGACTTTTCACCGGTGAGTTTATGTTTTAATCTCGTTTAAAATTTCGCGAAAGTTGGTTCTGTTTGGTTTATTTTTGTTTAGCGCTTTTTGTTCAGTGTAGAATTGTTACATGCTACTGAATTCACTGAAACCTATTAATTTTATCTAGCCTATTGAATTTCTGCTGGAATTTACTGTGGACAATGTATGTATAACAAAATTTTAAAGAACGAATAATTTTATATTTAAGTACTTATAATAATAAGAAACGGGATATTTACCATGGATACTATTTATATTGAGTTCCCGATATTTCGGCGCTGTTGCAAGCGCTATGATCACGGATAACTGAAGTAACAGTGCCGAAATATCGGCACCACGGCACCATGTCAGTTTAAAAAATATAAAAGTATTTATTTGATTTCAAATGATAGATAATTTTGATTTATTATTATAGTATTATAATGTAGCCAATTTGAGATCATCTTACATTATGTTTTTTTTTTCGTTTAATATTTACTGGCAGTGCCCGCGGCAAAACTGATATATCAATTTTCATAAAACATTGTCAAGACGTCAAATAGTTTTTGTCGATTGCTAGGCTTCTACTCATCGGATTGAGGTATCAAGTACACAATTTTTTTATTCTAAACCTAAGCTATCCAACAGTGAAAACTGCATCGCAATCGGTCTAGCCGTTTTTTCCTGGTGCGTGAACAGACAGACAGACACCATTTTTCAGTTGCTTATTTTACGTACCCTATGCCATTTTTGTGTTATCTTTATTGTACAGACTTTTTGTTATTTACTGATTTATTACAATATATTTACTGATTTATTACAAGTATAGATGGTTCGGTTATCACTAACGACGCAGATCATTCGAAATGCATGACTTTCGTATGAGTTGTAGATAATTTCAAAATCAATGCCTACTTCATAACGTACTAAAAAGTAAGTAGAAGTGAAAAGATTTCTGGTTTTTGTATGGCTTTCACATCGAACAAAAGGTCTGGATCGATTGTGCAAACCTAACTAACCTAGATAGGTACTATACAGCACTGTTTGCCAACTTAGGAAACACAATTTTGTCGCCGTTTATGGTAAAATCTCGTAGAAAGGGAAATCTAATAGAGCCGATTTGATCCTCTCCTTGAAGCCGACTTAGGTAGGTACTAGTTGCCTATTCTACTGAAGGATAAAAGATTTAGTTTATCCCTAAATCCTGCTGGAAATTGGAAATTTCTAAAAAGATTGAAAAAGGTAAGTTAGGGAATCATAGACTAGGGTATACTTACTTAAAAATTCAGGCACCAAAAAAAATATGTTTTATGCAGGTATAGGTATATATTTTTTAACGGGCAAATGCATTTATTAATTAACAACCAACTACTACAAAATACAACTAGCTAACTACTACATGCAACAGGGACAGCCCACATGCCTGTAATGACAGGCTTATAGGTAGTCTAAATGTTCTAGCCCACGACCAGTTGCTGTACTCAACATGCTGGCGGCATTACCCCGCTGAATTGCAATGCTAATTCGATGAGCCAATTAGTTACCAGAATTTGGGTCACGCGTCACATCAACTAAACACTCTGGTTTTTGAAAATATGATGAGCTTCCGGTCCCCACAGTCCTAATGTTTCAACAGCAAACGGCTCAAACATGTAACCACTACCTGGAGCCGCGGCGCCAGCCCTACTCTGTCTCAGAAATATGTGATAGCGCCAGTGTGTTGACGCAATTAGCGTCCCACACTAGAAGCTGCCCCAACTTCCAAGGGAAAAGAGTTTCTTCAGGTCCTTTACTGTCGTCACGCATCAGACCAATCGGTTCTAGAACATCTGCCACATTGGCACCAGTACCTCTGGAACAAAAGAGGCTGTGATGACCGAGCTTATCGACTGCAGTACCACACTGACATTGATGGGCACAATAGCACTTTGCATCCAAACGTAAGCTAATAGCAAGACGGAACGTAGATGGGTCTAACACGTTACCAGCATTAATACCCTGGCACATTTTAATAAAAATTAGAGTAAATATTGAATTTATTGCAAAGTAAATGAATCCACAGAATAAATAATAATCCACAACTCTTACAAACTTATAATACTGTGGGACATTTCGATCAAAATAAGCATGTTTTTTTTTAAAGAATATTGAGTGTTTTTCTGTCCACTGTACACCTAACGAAAAGTTAAATTAGCATAACAATAGTCCTCAAAAAGTAGACGTAGAGAGACTCAAATATGAAGGCATAAACCATTAATAGAAGGGCCCACATTCGCACACAGAAACTGCAAGAAGACTAGCACGATCAGATGCTAGCACCCGTATCTTAGAGATTTTTCCGAGCTAGTTCGAAGAGCTTCCGATCCCACAGCTTCTGTGATGACAAAGTCGTCGGAAAATATGTATTTGTCCAAACCATATATAGATATATAATATATTTGTGTCAAAAACATAAAACACAAAAAATAAAAACATTAAACAAATAAGCAAGTGCCTACGTAAGTACTACCTACGTAATTATGTTTTTTTGCCACAAGCCAACCCCCAAATCATGTGGAAACAATGTAATAGCCTTCACGCCATGCGGGTGAAGGCGTGGGTAATAAATAGCTAGTGAAAACTAAAAACAAATGTGTCTTTAGAAAGATTTCACAGAGATCATCGGAATTTATTTCACTTACTTCGTTTCCAAAATTAATTCCAAGTAGTAATGGTTATACCTACGTATAGCGTCAATTTTCTACTTAAATCTCTTATCAATTTATTAGTTTTCTAATTTTCAATGGCGAATTCATCACTCACCTTAGATTTGCTGATGATATAAGGTCAGCGCAGACTTAACGCCCCGGCACCGGATCGGCAACGCCTCGCCTCGGCGTTACGTAGTAACTATTTAGTATTCTGCGCTTACGGCGCCTGGTCAACCCGCCGTCACCGCGCCGTCACCGCGCTTACATCTCGCGGTCGCCGCGGCTACGGCTGGCGGGCTCCACTTGCTCCTAGCGGCTGACCCACGCCCATTGTTGGAAAAATAAAGGTACACAAAAAAATAAAGGACAGTGTTAGTAAAAAAATATTGTAAAACAATTATTTTTAATTTAACCTGATCAACACCAGTTAAGGTAAACTTTACTACTCTTCTTAGTTTAGCAGTTTTTGAACATTACTTTCATTGTAAGAATTTAATCTTATAACATTCTTCAGTAGGAATAAAATCAGTAGAATTCATATTTTTTACTATCTATGCACTGTTTTACCTATTACATAGAGTGTAATATAATGCAAAGTAATTTACTACGTTGTTCATTTAGTCCAAAAACATCTAAAATCAGGGTACTTACTATCAAGTAAGTACCTTCATTTTAGATGTTTTTGATATCAATCAATTAGAGCATTAGTGTCACACGATATTGACCCTTATTGGCATTAATCAAATTAAGTAAGATTCGGCATTTACTGTGTTCATTTAGTCAAAATACGTTGAAAAAACAAGGCACTTATTTCATGTCAATAAGGTCGAAAATCGTTTGATACCTTTAAATGGTTTTGGAGCTATGTACATTCCAACAATTTGCGTCGCACTGTTTTGACCCTTATTGACATTAATCAGATATAATCAGATTCTGCATTTACTGTGCTCATTTAGTCACAATACGTTAAAAAAAAAGTACTTAGTCCATGTCAATAAGGTCGAAAATAATTATCTGATACTTTTTTAATTATTTCGGGGTTTGTAAAAATATTTACATTAATAAATATTAATCAGATGAACAATGCGCGATCGCATAATTTATTTTCAATTAGGGTCATAAGCTCAAATAAAATAAATAAAGGCACAAATAAATAAGCCTGAAAAAATAATTAATACACACAAAAGAAATGAGTACAATTAAAAGAGGATTTAATATATACATTTACCTACTTATTTGTACCAAATAACACGTTTGTGCTTCTATGAATCAATTATGAGATATATGGGACTTTAGGAAATTAAAATCCCAGTAGTCCAGTTAATGAAACATCTGAGAAAAATAAACTACAAAAAAACATACTGAACAACCATACTGGGAATACATCAAGTCTAGACGTCTGCCAGGCTGCCTTGCCGTAAGGGAGGCGTCGCCCCACCGTAGCCGGGTGAACGCCTAGCCGTCAACCAGCCGTAAGCGAGGCGTTCCGGTGTTGATCCGTTGCTGGGGCGTTAAGTCTGCTCTGACCCTTAGTTTTCATGGCAGAAACCCTGGAAAACCTAAGCACAATGCTCAGTGACCTCAATAATGTTAATTGTCAAATGCCCATGTCACACCCATGCCGGTTTATGTTGGGATCGATATTATCCAAGTTATTAATCACCATGCCTACTTGGGTCAGACGATCCAACTGGGAAGTCCCAACTTCGACAAAGAGGTCAACCGACGAATCCAACTCGGATGGGCAGCATTCGGGACATTACGCCATATCTTCTCGTCGCAGTTACCGCAGAGTCTCTTGACGAAAGTTTATAACCAGTGCGTGATGCCAGTGATGACATACGGCACTGAGACGTGGTTGCTAACTATTGGTCTCAGACATAAACTCAAAGTCGCGCAGCGTGCAATGGAGAGAGCTACGCTCGGAGTTTTACTACGTGATAAGATCCGTAAAGAGAACATCCGTAGAAGAACCAAGGTTATCGACATAGCTCTCGAGTTTGCAAGTTGAAGTGCGTTGATCGTAGCTCTTAAACGAATGGACCGAATTTGATGCGGTTTTTATGTTTGAAAACTGATGTAATCGAGATGCTTCTTAGCTATAATGGAGGGTGGGGGGATAGGGAATAATTTTTTTTTTAATTTGTGCTTGTTACCCGACCGTAGTGGGGTTTTACTTCTTGAACTTAATTTGAGCAGAATAATATATAAATTATATAAATTTATATTTTAATTGAACACTATTACAAAAAATATATTTATTGTGTTATCACAGAATAAATAGTAAATAGTACTACGTGTGTCATGAAGGATCTTGTAGAGATACCGTTCATCAGTCATGTCATGTCGAACATGACAACGTTCGCGCTGCTCTGTTGCGGTGCAATTCGGCCTAGTGGAGACATACCTTAAAAACCAGCCAAGCGAGTGTCGGATACGCATAGACTCAGGGTTCCGTAGTCCGGACCCTATGCGGGTTAGCTATTATAGACATCTGGTACCGGCGTTGAGGGAGGGGAGTGGGAGTAAATTTTAAAAACCTATTCAACGAGACCCCACTCGATGGGGTTGAAAACTTTTCTTCTTATCTTCTTCACTTTTCATGTATGAGAGCTAACCAAAAAAAAAAACAATATTTTTTACAAAAATTTAGATATATATATATATATATATATATGTCATCGCTTCTCTGTGACGGTTGTTCTGTAACGAACGCCAAATTTTGTGTTTTTAGGTTTCCCTCTTCAAAGAACCCTTATAGTTTCGTCATGTCCGTCTGTATGTCAGAACCATTTTATTCAGAAACATAGCATACAATGTTTACCCAACGTTTGTTTGACCAACTAGTTCACTTGTCGTAGGCTAGTCTTTATCTAATTAAATAGTAAATAGGTAAGTACCTACTTATATATACAAGCAGAAAACCTAATCAAATTAAAGGTCTTCTATGAAAATGAGCTTAAACCTAGAAAACGAACACCTGCTTTAAATTATACAAAGTAGGAATATAGTTAACCAAGTACTTAGGTACATGGGACCTTACATGCACTTCCCTATCTAGAGACTATTCAACGCGTGCGTTCTACCAGCAGAGCCGAAACGTCGACACTCACATTGGGGCTGGTCCACAAATTAAAAAGTCCCTTAGCGAGCTATGGAGAGAGCTATACTCAGAGTATCTCTGAAAGACAGGATCCGGAATGAGATAATCCGCCAGATAACAAAGGTAACCGACGTAGCCCAGAGAAGAGGAAAGCTGAATTAGCAATGGGCTGGTCACATCTCTTGCAGAACTGAAAACCGTTGGAGAAAACGAGTTTTAGAGTGGAGAGCACTTTTAGGTAAACGTAGTGTGGGATGCCCGCCTGCTAGGTGGAAAGACGACTTGCGAAAGACAGCTGGCAGTGACTGGATGAGAAGTGCCGAAAATTGGGCTCAGTGGCGTTCATTAGAAGAGGCATACGTCCAGCAGAGGACTAGACTAGTCCTAAGTATAGACTAAGTAAGGCTAATATAGACTAAGTATAGGCTAATGATGATGTTGATGATCTAGAAGCTTTGCTTTACTTAGGCATTCCTGATTCCCACAGCATCGAAAAATACTCGCGCTTTTGACACGTTACTCTTTTTACTTAATAGAAGTAAGAAGAGTAACTTTTATTTGTAATTTATAAACAATAAACATAAACTTAGCTACTAATTTAAACGAGACCATTTTCTGGGACTAAATTACTGAATAGAGCTTCTAAACTTGATCCTCTCCACGGTACGTCATAATTACATACTCCAAGAAAGTGAAGCGATTGAAATTAACATGTATCCCAATTTTAACCTTTATGGATCAAGTTGCTCATGTCATGGAATCCCGTGATTGGCAAGTGATCTCGACGCAGCTTCAGAAGAAATCTGCCGATCTCTTCAGAAGCTCTAACATATCGTGAAGCCCCAATCCCCCGGCCCTGACCCCTTGTAACAGATATACATACTTTTATTTACATTATTCCGAATGATGGACAAGACGAATGCTCTTTCTCAAGCACCCATTAATGTTGCCCATATTCCTGCTCGTCTTCCCTAATGCATATCTCGAGGCTGTCATTTTGCGGTTCGCTGACAAGGATAACATTTATGTGGTCTATAAATTATTAGTAGGTAGGTAGGTTTACCAGCTTTCCCTATCTTTCTGATTAATTTTGAGACATCTAAAACCTATGCTCGATGATTTCCATGATTTGCATAAACGGATTTAACGACACAAAAAAGGTATTATAGAACCGTGATTTTAATTTAATTTTGCATTTTTTGGAAAAGCCATTGCATCATTTTAGGTACTTATTTTATACTAGCTGTGCTCGTGGCTTTGCCCACGTGGTCACTTTTCGGGGTTAAAGTAACTTGATGTGCTATTACAGGACCAAAGTGTCTACCTATTAAGTACAATATACTACATTTCATCAAAGTCTAAGTATTTTATTGTAAACTAGCTGTACCCGCGGCTTCCCACGCGTGGTCTTTTCTTTAGGTTCAAAGTACCATAAAGTTCTATTCTAGGACCAATATATCAACATTTGATCAAACTTTCTTCAGCCGTCAAAAATACTTTTATCGATTGCCCGGCTTCTTACTCACCAGATTGAGATACCAATTACACCAGTTTTTAAATCAAACCCTAAGCTATCTAACAATGAAAACCGCATTGTAATCGGTCCTGTGGTTTTTACGTGATGCGTGAACAAACAAACATACAGACAAACAGACAGAAAGACACGATTAAAAATAATGATATATTCTTGTTCAATACTTTTTTAAGCACCCAAGAGCATTTTTTTATTTATCTTCTTTGTACAGCCTTTTTTGTACATACTGCTTTATTATAAGTATTGATATATGACTTCAATTTGCTTCATAAAGTCCGTCCAGTAGTTTCAGAGTGATACGTGATCTTTTTAATAACTTTCAACCCCTATCTTGCGGAAACCCTTTAATTTTTCGGAATGAAAACTATCCAAACCTCGTAGTATGAACTCAAATCATATTAAGTTTCATTTGAATTCATTCAGTAGTTTCGGTGCGACGCGCGGTCAAGATACGGACAAACAGGCAGACAAACAGACAAATAAAAAGTAAAACAGTTTTGGCTTCAGTATCAAATATAGAGAACCATCCAAAAAATATTATTTATAACTTCAATATTAATATAACTTTGGACCCATATTCCGCAGAAACCCTTTACTTTTTCGGGATATAACGTGTTCTCAATTTTAACCCATCATATAACTTAAGACGGTGGTAAGTGGCATCAAAACCCGTCCATTAGTTTTAGTGTGGTACGTGTTTTCTTAAATAAGTTTCAACTCCTATCCAGCGAGCACCCATTAATTTTTCGGGATGTAATGTATCCTATATCCTACCCCGTAGCACAGACCAATATATACAATAAGACTAGCAATCGCCATACAAAGAATCGTACACCGGTAGGTAATTATCTTCTAGGACGTCAGATGTCGCTAAGTGTATCAAATCGCCTAATTACATTTTATGTGATGGCGTTTTGAACCTTAGCATTTAGGTAGATTCGTGTGAAACAAAATAAAATTGCTAGATGGCGCCATTATAAATATGTAAAACAAATATTAATGCAATAATATTAAAAATAGATTTATTAATATATCTGAATAATTATATTATACATGTTTTTTTTTGCATGATATAAATTATACAATAAAAAACTTTTAAATGTCATTTTAAAGTTTTTTCGTGAACCAGTGCGAGTGCGAGACTGCAAGCACTTCTCATGTAACGTTGCCAGCTCGTAAAGTCCATGCAGTGCATGCGGGCGACGTTGCCGCTCTAACGATCTACACTGATTTCTGTATTTTTGAGATTTTCAACTTTAGACCAAGGAGGTTTACAAATTATCAATACAACGCTTCCAGAATAAAGTACTGTGGGAAATAGTGAATGCACCTTGGCACATAAGAAATGACGATCTCCGTCGGGACCTTAAAGTAGAGTTTGTTGATAAAGTAGTCAAGAAATATGCAGAAGCTCATGAAAAAAAACTTCATCATCATGTGAATGTCGAGGCAATCCAGCTCCTCGATACACGGACATAGTGAGAAGACTCAAAAGAACAAAACCGTTCGAGTTAGTTTAGTGTTAGTGTATTAGTGAAATGTGGTTCAAGAGCTCCGTATAAAGAACACATGAACAAAGTGTCTTCGCCTTAATAGAGACTGTAAGAAAAGTGGTATTGGACACATTCTTAGTTCTATTCAATCTAACAGTTTAAGTAAAAATTTAAATTACCTATTAGCCTAAATGATGGCTAGATTGTAATATAAATAGAGTGCATACTTAAAATGTACTCTAGAAAAAGTAAAAATAAAATAAAAAAATACTATGTATTTAATAGAACAATCAACATTTATAATAATAAGTTCAAAAATTAATACATTGTCACATAATTGTTTATTCTGTTACAATATCTAAGGAATATCATATCACAGAATAATTACTAATGCAAGTACCTAGTTATATCTTGATACAACCCTTCCGAGTGGAAAAGTGACAGAGCGATTCTGAAACGGTTAGAGCAATGGAAGCTCTCGCGCGTTGTGATACGGTACATTCTAGCCTGCACGCAATGGGTGAGCGCCTTCTAGGTAAATATAATTGGATGCTCGCAGCGCTGTGTGAGTTAAATTGCACTTTATTGAGTTGTAGCGAGAGTTGCAATGTATATAAATGACTTTACTCAGTTATCCTTCTGTACTTGTACTATTATTTATTCTGTGCCATAGTACATATATTAGTCTTTCCAGAAGACTAATATATCGTCACATCCACGGCAAACTTACGAAACTGCAAAAAATGAATTTTACAGGGGAGCGTTTTGAATGCGCAGTTTTTCTCTTTTTTTTTTTTTTGAAATAGCGTTTTGTTATTAAGTCGGTATTGTGATGCATTTGGTTTTCAAAATGTAAGCTTTTGAAGATACAATCAACAGATATTCAATATTTTACAAGGATTAGAAATAAACGCACATTCGTAACTTTAACTCATCATACATAGAACATAAAAGATATTTATTTAAACCGTGGTAAACTTACGAAAGTACCACTTTCGTAAATAAGATAAAACATTTTTTCAGACTAGACCTTGGTAAACTTACGAAAATACCACTTTCGTAAGTAAGACAAAAAACATATCCAGTCTAGACCTTGGTAAACTTACGAAAGTGGCACTTTCTTAGAAAAGCAAACAAAAAAAAACTGTAAAATTAAGCCATTTTAATCAAGTAAGTGTATGAAATCTATCTATCTAATCAGTCCGTATCCACTCATTGCTGAGGATAGGACTCCTCTTGTGCTGGCCTCATCCATTGGCCTCCAGCGTACCTCACAATAATTATCGTCTGACCTTCGGGCTGGTGGTCTGCCTCGAGATCTCAGCCCATCTCTTTGATACCTTTCGATGAAAATGGTGAAAAAGTGTATGAAATAGGGATAGCAAAAACAACCAAACAAGGTAAAGTAAATATTTATTTTAATAAACATCAAAGGTCCTCTGCAGGTACAGGCACTATTGAGGCACCTTTTCCCCTTTTTGGTTTTATCTTCAATTCTTTGAAGCTTTCGTTATTATAATCAGTTTTAATAAAAATTTACTTAGGACTGTCTTTACGATATTGAATCCACACCGCATCCTGGAAATTTATCTTCTCTTTTTCTCCAGTATGGTCTTGTTGCAACTCATTTTCTTCTTGTTCATTATTTATTTTTTCTCCATTAGAACATTTAATTTTCCTTCTTTGGGTTTGTTTTCTTATAGTTTCCTCAGCAAACTGACACTGGTTTGAGTTAAAGTCTAAAAACTCCTCATGTACTAATACATTTACATTGAATGGACGGGGATTTGTTCTAGCCAGTCTCATTACTTGAATCCAACCATCCGGTGTGTATACTGCAGAGTTTTTACACTTTTGTTCAATTTTGGAGTGTATTGAGTCACATTCCATGTGGCTATGCCCGGATTCATAAAAAACATGATCTATTGTCTGTATTGTTGGGTCCTTTGTCACCAAGTATAGAAGCATGCAAGAAAAGTTAAAAAAAAATCTGCTGGCCACCGCAATTATCAGACATCATTCTGACATGTGTTATATTTTGCTTGCCCGAAATATATTTATATACGCAGGTCACAATCTCGGTACTTCCACGTTTGCCTTCCGTTTCGTCCCAAGTGAAACAATCGACATCTTGGTCACCAAATTTATAAAATGTCAAATTATAGACGGCCAGCTTGCGAACATAAAAGAATGGTCCAGCTGCACCTTTGGGTGTTTGAAGAACCGCCTCTAGATCAAAATCGAAAGCCAAAGTTTTCGTATCATTCTGTGCTGCTTCTTTGTCAGCGTCTCGACGCAGATAAGCATCATCACGTCGCTTAAGATGCTTGGAGTAATTGTCTTCTTGAGAGTTAGACATTTCATTACTTTTTAATTCTTTGTAAGCCACGCATTTTTTGCACAGATCCTTTTTGGGCACATGAAATCTTAATTTATATGATCTGAAAACTTTTCTATATGTCTCTATACCCGCTGGAATCGTTCCTTCTTCTTTATATTTTTTTATATATAGTGAATACATTATTTTTATATTGAGTCCGGAATCAAGGTATTTGTAGTCCGTGTTATTTCTGCAATAATGCGATTCCATGGCAGGGAATGAAAATATATGACTTTTTATTAGGTTGTACCTGCTAATAGAAAGTTTGTTAGATGGGGGTTTTCTACCTCTATTGTCAGCTAAAAGAACACCTTCTGAAGAAACCTTTTTCAAAGCTCCCCTAACAATACCTTCTTTTATATTTAAAGTGTCCAAAAAGAAATCTCTGCAAACGCTGACCTTCTCATGCTCAGATATTGTAAATGTATAATGGTTTGTAGACTCCTTGCGTGAAGGGCCACCTGTGGTTGATCTTTTCTTCTTTTCTTTTCTAACATGTTGGACTATAAATTGCCGCTGTGCTTCTAAAGTTCCCAGAGCTCTAAATGATTCATATATTTTTTTTCTTGCTTCTTCAGGTACATTAGCGTTGCATTTATGTTTTGTTTTTTCCAGACACATAAGTTGCTTCAAAGGCGTAGCAGAAACATATTTACCTTTAACTGTTTTATAAGCTTCACCTTTTAAACGTTTGTCTCGTTCAACACGTCTTTTCCATTTGGAGGGATCAGAAATCTGTTTTTGCTTCGGTGAGTTGGTCTTGGGTTGTTGCTGTGAAAATAAAGCACCTGATATGGATGTACTTCTCCTTAACCTTTTTAAAGGCTGTTGCATCTGTTGCAAGTCATTTTCAGAGCATCGTCTCTTCAGTGGCTTGGAGGCAATCATTTGAAACTGATGTTGTGAATCCCTTCCGGTTATTCCTTCAGATTAAATATAAACCTGGATATCGTTGCACATGAGTACATTAATCGGAACATTATCGTGAATGATTTGTGGCTGTTGAGTTTTACCTGCCATTTTTTTTTTAGTTTTTGTACTTTCAGAATGAACTAATGCTGTTACAGTGTTAATGTTTGTGTTTGAAGTAGATTCATCGGGTGAGCTGTTATGGAGGTCTCTTTCAGCAATGTAATCGGGGTCTTTATTACTGTCATCATCACTAAAATCGTTACAATTAAAAGCTTCAGATTTCGAAAGGGTTTCAAAAAATTTATGAGTATTTGGTGACATAGGACGAACTGGTGAAGAATTTTCACTACTTTCAGGAATTGTTACATTATTTCCAGATAGAAAAGTATCTATGTTTATAAGAGTTATCGGTGAGTATAATGGTGCCACAGGCGTTGTTACAGCTACTTCATAGTCATCTACTAAAACAAGTGTCGGTACGGTTACGTCGTTATCTATTGATTCGGTACAGCATTCTTCAGTAGTAATTTGGATATCATCGCCCATGGATACACTAATCGAAACATTTTCATTAATTGTTTGTGGCTTTTGAGTTTCATCTGATGTACATGAAGAAAGTTCTACTAATCGATTATTTGAGGATATTGTCATCGGCATTTTTATTTTCTGGCTTATTGGTTCTACTGATTCTGCTGCAACTGAAAATACATTTTTTAGTTAATTACCTACGGCGTGATTATAGTAGGTATAAGATCAAGATCTAAACAGCAGTGGCGAGAGTGGTGGAAGCGGAGTGCGTGGAACGGTGAGATCTGGCCTGTTCTTGACGGCAGCGGGCGCGAAAGCTCGGAGCTAGTCCTATGTCAGTTGCTCATTTTCCGTTACCAATTAGGGAAATGATCGAATCAATAGATTCGGTCGGTCATCGGTCACGATACCAAAGTGGCGAGATACTTGTTTTTTACTATGGATCAAAAGATTGATTATTTAGTGTAGCATTATTCTAATAACAAAGAATATACGTTAATTTCTTCGTCAAATCGAAAAAAATAAAGAGACGATAAACAAAGTAAGCAACACTAGTTACATTGTATAAACTACTGTAATACTATTATCGTAAAGTTTAATATAGTCCTGCATACGTCTTTCACCGACATCGACTAGCACGACGTCGTGTCGATCGGCCGCCCGCCTGTGTCCCGCTCCCGGCATAGAACGGGAGTCTATCGTTTCCCGCTTATCAAGTGAGCGAGAGACAAAGTCGGGTGCCGCGTGATGCAACGACCCGCAAGTCGAGCGTCGTTAAAAAATGACTGAGATCTTTGAAGACCGTGTTGGTTGCGTGGGGATTGTCATCCGGTCATTTGGACTCATTCAACCACATCCGACACAGGACTATCGAACTTTTGGAGCGTAGAGATGAATGGCGCCATGAATTTATAAAATTTTTGTTACAAATAAAAATGCAGAAGGGTAGGGTCACACCTATAGCCGTTCTTTAATGAAACAATGGAACTAGCCAATGGGACAGGGCAGAAAGTACACTATCACCTACTTTAAAGTTGAAAGTTTTTAAATGCAAATGCAAATTATTCTAGGTTAAAATAACTTCTTACTTGTTAAACTCGTATCTTCTTTTAAATCTGCAAAAACTTTAAGCAACATCTTGTCATTTCTCTTCATAATGAAAAAAAGTACTTATATTTCAATAAAACAAAATACTTGAACTAAAGCACAGTCCTGTTCAGCAATTCCATAACTTGGCTACAATCGGATTATCACTTTTTTCATAGCAAATTCGACTCTATCGCAAGGCATTAGTGGTTGCGATACTGAGAATTCGATTGAAGCCAAGTTATGGAATCGGGCTGCTGATCTAACTGCGACAACAAACAGGTGGTATTGCCAATTAGTGATGCACATTAATCATCACTATCGATTCCAATAATCGATAATAAATTCAGTGATTAATGAATAAAAATAATCGTTAGCTGAATCGATTATTTGAAATATATTTAGCTTATAAATATGTATACTTTATTCATTTTATTACTCATTAAATGCAATAATCGATTAATAACCGATTATTACAATCTATTATAATTTCATTCATGCGCGACGAGAAAACTTTTGAAGCATAAAATATTATTATTATTATTATTATTTAAGAAAACGCTCTCCCAAAATTACTATAAATAATAATAGTAATAATTATTATTATTGATGGTAATTATGTACTTACTTCGAATTTTGACCACACTTTAATAGGTCAGATTAGTATGTTTGCTGTAAGTTGTTTCACCTAATTAATAAAAAAATGATACAATTTTATCACGAATAAGTCAGATTTGCATATTTGCTGTAGGTTACTTTACCAAATTAATAATGTTTGACCAATTGTAAATTCGCGAATATGACAGATTCGCATATTTGCGTTAGGTTGCTTTACCAACTCATTAATATTAGACACCATTGTAAATTAACGAATATGTCAGATTCGCATATTTGCTGTAGTTTACTTGAATAACATCAATAATGTTTGACACCATTGTAAATTCACGAACATGACAGATTCGTATATTTGCTGTGGGTCACTTGAACTACTTGAATAATGTTTTTCACTATTGTAAATTCACGATTATGTCAGATTCGCAAGTAGAGAATGGCACATTATGCTTCGACCTCCATAAATTCTACCACACTAAAATAACTTATATCAATTTAGTAAGTTTACTATGGGTGTATCAACCTACAATGCAGATTCGAAAATTTTGAAATCTGTATCAGTCACTGCTAGAAATACGTTAGTTTGCCAAGGTGTGTAATACCACATCAGCTACAGTTTTTCGTCAAAATACCGATTTTACTAAAATGACAGATTCGTAAGTTTGCCGTGGATGTGACGATATGTACTGTGACTCTACTTCTAAACTTGTTAATAACTTAATAACTCAAGTTTCAACTTGGACAGAAATACAGTATGGAATCTTTGAAGATTTGACACTTTGGCTGGATATTTTATGAAAATATATGCCTTTTTACCCGACTACGGCGAAATAATTAAGTTAACAGTCTATGTATGTATGTATGTATGTATGTATGTATGTATGTATGTATATATGTGGATGTTCCACAATGTGCGAGTTCCCACAATTAGCCCTATTTAGACAAGCGAGATATCAATCGATTCGCCTTCAGGTATGGAGTATTATAGGCTATTTTTTTATTTAACTACTACGAAGCAAAAGAAGGGTTATATGTTCAAACTAAAAACTTGATCCAATTTTGAAAAGCGTGGTATATATCGCAAGAGGACATGCTAGTTTTAGGAGTTTTTTAACATGTCTTATTCTTGGCACAAGATATAGGTACTTACCTATTTATAGCGAAGAAACAATTTGTATGGTATGGAAAACGAATGGTTTGAGCAGAACAATTTTATTACATAAGGTTCTGAATTCGATTGATATTGTCTGAAGAGGCATTAGGCAAATGAGGTATTGATATATTCTGAAAATGGTAGAATCTTTGGTGTGAGTTATCTCTTCATTAACAGTCAAGGTCGTTTCTTGTGTTTCTATCGGATCTTGGAAAAGAGTAGAAACTTACTGGCTATGGAATGAGATAAAATTAGCAAGCGATAGTCGCACGAATGTGCTATCAAAATGGCGACTGCCTCGTCTTCTTATCATTTGCTAGCTACCAAAGTATCGGATCTAGCTGCAGAATAAAAGCACACATACACACACACACACCCACACACACGCGCGCACACACACACACACACACACACACACACACACGCACACACTACCACACCCTCAGACACCCTCACACACACACGCATGCACATACACTTCATCAGGACTAACACGTCACTGCTGAACACATCCCTCCCCCACAGGTTTTCCTAATCTCCAACCTTGTCGG
Organism: Alsophila aescularia; assembly: GCA_946251855.1. Lineage (NCBI taxonomy): Eukaryota > Metazoa > Arthropoda > Insecta > Lepidoptera > Geometridae > Alsophila > Alsophila aescularia. The sequence goes on along the minus strand of OX276375.1, from coordinate 11,010,199 downwards.
CGCGCGCGATGATCAAAGTAGTAGTCTGGAAGAGATAATGTCTATGTTTTCTTTAACTATTACAGTACAATGAAGAGTTTCGTATCGTATCGTAGTATTGTTACTTACACAGGAAAAAATACTATTCTTGAATTCCTTTACCTGGTTAGCTGGTTGTTAACTACATAATTATAGCATATTGCAATGTCATGTAGGGTACGGATGTTGTGTTCTATAATTTCTTTGTTGATTTCGTCAGCAAATATCACGCGATTATCGCTTATCGCAAATTTGCTACATACATAATCCCACCGCAAACCAGCCATGCTTCGCATTAATATTACAAACATACAGAATAGACACACAGTGAGTGTGTGTGGTGTATGTTTGTTTCTTATTTACGCTTCAACGTCTGAACGGATTTGATGAAATTTTGTATCTAGATAATTTCGGTCCTGGAATAACACATAGCAAACATTTAATAATCATCATTATCCATTATTATTGTCGACGTGGGTAAAACCGCACAGCTAGTTACCCATGGTATAAAGCGCCTTTATTGCGCACTATATTTAGGTTACTGTCACAACATTATCCTGTGGCGGCGACGTAACAAAGAAACGGAGTTAAAAATATTCATGAAGTGTACTTAAGACTGGGCTCAAATTGGCCTGGGGCTTTTGAGCGGGTGTTTGACATAATCTTTATGAAGGTGACAATGTATACTGAGACGTGGAATTATTACGGTGTTCTTATAACAGGGCTAGCTTTACCAATATCTGGACTTCTTAATGTTCCTTAATTTGTTCTCGAATAGGTTTTTACCTCCGACTTTGCCTCCGAGTTTAATAATCTTATTTTAATTTCTCCAATAAATTTCTGCCAAATTGATTTCATTGGCTAGTAGGGAGGTCCCGCCTCTTAAAAAGTGTTCTTACAAAATACACTACCTATTAGCATTTCTATAAGCTATAACAGAAATACATTGATGCTCTCATATTTTTTTTACCTATATTCTTTTTATTAAAATTGGTAGTTTTTTTTGCAGTGAGGTCTACTTGAAGTCGATTAACTTGTACCAATACCCATGCATCCACATAGAGTTTTAGAGTAGTCTCTCTGTCGCTGTATGTTCATAGTTATTTCCTAAAGGGGTACGCGGCCATACCGTATGCTATAGATGTCATACGTGATGGCACGTAGATTCTACACTACGTTTTTCTGTTTCCAAAGCCCATACAAAATAAACATTTGTCTTGCATAAGCATGTTGTTCAGCATGTAAGCAAGTTAACGCATAAGCGTTAACTTGCTTACATGCTGAATAGCGCAAAGTGTTTGTAACACCAAGGCCTATTTTACTGTGTTCCTATGTTCTACCTACTTACTCGCATGTACTTATAATTTTCCGTTGCGCTCGTTAACATAATTGTTGCGCTCTGTTATATGGATTTTCAAAAACGTCTTTTTAAAAAAAAGAAACTGTTTTAAACTTAAACAATTTAATAGATTTGAAGAAATATATATATAATACAATATTTCTTTTATAGTTTCTATTGGCAACCGCTCTGGATGATGGGTCAAGTCAGACTGAATTTAATTATAATTAAAAGAAGCATTAACCAGCAAGATTGCTGATAGCACTAGGGCTAACAAGGTTGGGGTGTAACAGCTCGTTTACAGTATTATTACTTATTCTGAGTCTATTGTAGGATCCATCCACAAAAATCGGAATAATAATAGTAATTTCTGTGGATCCATCACTTCACTTCTTTGTTGCAGTTATAACTTCGGCGCACAACATCACCTCCCTCGAGGTCCCTCGGTACGGCGACCCGCGTGCTCCCGTCGCACTCGGCTGCCACTACGTGAACGCCAAGGTGGACCCGCCGCTGCACTCAGTCAAGTGGTACCGGGGGAACGATGAGATCTTCAGATACACTCCCGGACAGCAGGTGAGGGAGCTGTTCACACAGAGCGCCGCTGCACTTCGTTAAGTGGTACTGGGGAAACGATGAGATCTTCAGATAAACGCGCGGACAGCAAGGGAGCGGCGAGGGAGCTGTTAATAAAGAAGTTTTAATGTTGGTTTTTTAAGACCAATATAATTATTTGCAGTACATTAATTTCACTTAAATCAAACCAGTTGGTCAGCGCACACCGATAAAGCAGCCTATAACGGCTCGTATTTTTCTGTCTTGGATTAAAAACTCTTTAGTGATTTCCAATTGTTGTCTACTTTTATCAGTGTTTAACATAGTTTATGGTACTCGAGAATAATGCGCCTTCCTATTAGTGAAATAGTTTTCCGAATCGGATCAGTAGTTTCAGAGATTAGCGGAAACAAACAAACTTACCAACTTTATCTCTTTATAATATTGGTGTAAGTGTAATGCCTGAAAAAAAACATAAATTTTCGAGGATACATCCAACTAAGCAATGTAAGTTATGGTCACTTCATACAAGAACATACCCAAGGCTAAACATGAACGTCGAGGTTACTGAAAGAAAGAAAGAAAAACATTACACACGAACACAAAAAATAACAATAATAATAACTAAGTGCGTTGCCAAAAAAGCCGCGCCTCAGCTTTATACCGAGTGCATATGACTCAGCGCTGGTATTCTGGCACAACCCTGAGGGGGCAAGAACATCTTAATGCCAACGTTTGACCTTCTATTATTTTGGTGAAAAGCGTTTATTTCTCGGTGGCATACAAACTTCGTTGTATTCAACTTCGTATTTAGGGCTCCAGATAAGAAGGTTTGTTGTCAGGGACGTGGTCACAGAATAAATAATACTACTACGTGACGTGCCCACAAGCTTTTGTGGGTGATATGACTTACATAATGTTTAACATTATTTGGAACAAGACATAAGTTCAAAAACTAAAAGCTGACTACGGTCAGGTAAAAAATAGCCTAAGACACTCTATACCTGGGCCTGCAGTCTCGACATCGATAGAGTTTCTTTACACCTGAAATCGATCGCAAAGTCCGATTATAACGATATTTGGTAGTCTCTACCAAATATCTATGTCAATCATGATCAATGTCAGCATAGATACCGATGACAGTCGATAGCTTTTGACAATAACAGTCAAAGCTAACGATTGTCATCGGTATGTACGATTTCGGTTGAAAAGCAATCACTATCTATGTCGAGACTGCAGGCCCTGAGACGAATCGATTGACACCTCGCTTGTCTAAATTAAGCTTCTTGGGCTCCGCTATGGTGGAACATCCACATACCCACAAACAATATACATACATACATCCATTACATACATATAGACTGTTAAAATCATTACCTTTCCCTTGCTTTGCCGTAGTCGGGTAAAAAGTTGGATTATACTAAGAAATTACATCACACTCATTTTATAAATGCGAACTCTGTTTACCTTTTCACGACTAAGCGGCTAAGCCGACCTTGATGAAATTTACAATTATCAAAAAATGAGACATTTACCATGTAAAATAGACGGAGTCTACACCGCAAAATCAAAATTGGTCAAGTTCCAAGATCACAAGCCTCACGCACACACTTACAATATGTTATACCGACCGGCCGCCACATCGCAGCAAGATCTCTACCTTTTAGTCGTGCTAATTCTCACGGAAAATCAAAAACAATGGAATGTTTTGTTATGAAATTGTGTATCAACCACAAAACACCACAAATTATCCACTCATCTACACATACACAGCCGCCGCCATTTGCTATGCTTCAGTCGTTTGTTTCGCGTTGGGACTCCGTCTTTTTTTAAACCTTCTTGAGCGTGACTCTGTCGATGTTCTCTTGTCGCTATTCGGAAAGGTGAAGTAGCCTGCCGAATATAATCGGGGCTTTGCTTATGTATCCATTAAAATACGAAAATTATATTCAAGGTTAATTTATTTACACATTGTGAAACATTAATGAAAACAGCCACCATATTTAATACCTCATTAGATCCCTTTATGACCACTACGTGTTGCTTGCCTTCATGGTGGTGAAATAGTTTCAGCGGCTTCAATTTTAATCGCGCACGGCTGAGAAACAACTCCTTCGTGTTATGCCTACACTTGGTTATTATAAAACTGACTGCGCCACGCGGCTATGCCCGCGCGTACAATTTTCCGGGATAAATAGTATCCTTTCTTGTTCTGAAAGAGTAAAAAATCTACATACAACATTTAATTAAATTTGGTCCGGCCGTTATCGCATTTTTTTTTTGTTTACTGACTAGGCAATCGTTTGACCACGATCTCACCTGATGGAAAGCGATGATGTGGTCGAAGGTGTAGCACGCTTGCCTAGTAGATACCTATTCACTCTTGACTTGAACACACCGGGGTTATAATTTACCGGAAACACTGACGAGGGCAGGGCATTCCACTCCTTTGCAGTTCTTATAATAAATGAAGAATCGTAACGCTTCGTTCTTGTGCGAGGTATTTCAACCATGCAAAGGTGGCGCTTTGCTGATCGTCTAGTCGTACGGTGATGGAAAGGTGATGAGGTAATCAGGTTGTGCAGTTCTTGTGCACACTCTCCATAGTGCAATCTGTAGAATACCGCCAGGCTTGCTACCTCACGTCGATGCGCCAGACTTTGAAGCTTACTTTTTACCAGAGTGTCATCCCCAATGAGCCTGATAGCACGTCTCTCACTTGAATCCAAAGACTCGAGCTGATACTTGGCAGAACCGTCCCAGAGCTGGCAGCAGTACTCGATACAAGATCGGACCTGTGCTCGATAAAGATTCAAAAGCTGTCCCGGTGTGAAGTACCGCCTAACCTTAGACAAAATAACAAGTTTTTTGCAGCTACCTTGGCTTTGGATTCAATATAAGACCCAAAATTCAGGTTTGATGTGAGTTCGACACCCAAAAGCTCCAAATGGTCGCCTATTGGTATTGTTACACTTTGGAAAGACGGAGATCGGTTTAGAGGACTCTTTTTAGCAGAAAAGAAACACGCCTGCGTTTTAGTAGCATTAAACTTAACCAGGTTAGCATCGCCCAATCGGACACGGCTTCTAAGGCTAAATTTAAACGGTCTACCATAGCCTCTTTCAGAAACTGGACAGCGTCACAGCTGGCTTGAGCATTGCAACTACAGTACTGTCATCAGCATACCCAAAAGTACCGGTCTTCAGAAGGTAATTAATGTGCAGTAAAAACAGTGTAGCCAAGAGAACCGATCCCTAAGGTACACCGGCATTGATAGCCATTTAATCAGACGAGCAGCCCTCTAAGACTACTCGAATAGATCGTTCCCTCAAGAAATCAACTATCCAATTGCGTAAACCATATGAGGGAAGCTTGTTTAAAAAGCCATCGTGTCAGACCCGATCAAATGCCTTTGATATGTCAAGGGAGACGCCAAGCGCCTCACCATGCATCTCTATGGCTTCGCTCAGTACGTGAGTGGCATACGCGAGAAGATCCCCAGTAGACTGGTTTCGGCGAAATCCGTTTTGCCAGTCACTGAGAAGATCATTGTCTTCAAGGTATGCCAAGAGCCTAATGTTTATGACACGCTCCATACACTTACAGAGTAAGGAGGTTATCCAGATGGGATGATAATTGACCGGATCAGCACGACTACCCTTTTTTGGTACTGGTTGTACATTGGCAAGCTTCCAGCTCTTCGGAACTTTACCTGAGTGAAGAGAGAGGCGGTACAAACGCATTAAGATGGGATATAATTCGGGCGCACAGTTTTTAAACACAATCGCTGGAATACCATCAGGACCATTGGCCTTGTTCACATCTAGAGCTTGAAGCGTTCTGAGAACCTCCTTCTGGCGAATGCGAATTTCGGGCATAAAAATCCCGCAATGAGGAAGGCAGGAAGGTGTCTTGCCAGAAGCATCTAGATGCGAGGCTTCTGCAAAAAGAGAAGCAAATAAATTCGGTTTGTTCGCTTTGTTTTCCAGCAGTGTGAGCTAGTGATCCATTAGGTTTCAGCAATGGTGGCAGTGAGGGGCGGCAGAAGTTTTCTTCGACCGATTTGGCCAGGGACCAAAAAGCTTTGCTACCCGCGGGTTATGAAGCCAGTTTGGCCCCAATTCGACTTACGTGATCAAAATGGGCCTTCCTAAGTATCTTCTTGCAGGTCGTAGCGGCAACGTTAAATTTTCTTTTCTTAGCCCGAATATCAGAAGACTTGCGCTTTCGAGCATCAGCTCAATCTAGATATGCCGCACGCTTTAGAGCCACAGCACGACCACAACTGGATCCAAACCAAGGCTGAGCTTTGCTGGAAAGAGTCTTCTCACTGAATGGAATGAAACATTCCATTGCTTGACATAATTACCTCTCTAACAGCAGACGCGCAAGTCGACGGGTCTTGGGAGGTGTATGTAAGTATGTTTGTATGTTTGTGCAACATATTTTTTGTAATATTCTCAGTAGGTACCTTTTACTTAGGGAATAATTCGATTTTCATTAAAATCGGTTCAGTAGTCTAAATGATGTAAACTGTTTACTGTTTCCAGTAGGGTTTGAAGCGGAATTATGTTCTTAATTTTGTTTGTTCCCAGAAGTTCCGTAATACTTCATCGACAGCTTGCATTAGTCCACTACTGAGTCCACTGCTGGACATAGGCCTCTCCTAATGCGCGCCACTGAGCCTAGTCTTCGGTTCTTCTCACAAAGTACTTTGAACATTTAATTTACTTAAGGTTAACATCGAAGCTATCACTTATTATTATCATGGAGCTTGGAGACATCAGGCCATGCATTTCTGTCATTAATATAATCATTTACATTGTAATACGCTTTCTTTATGAGATTTACTTTAACAAAAGTTTTAAACCTTTGCATTGGTAATTGATCAATGCCGTCAGGTAACTTATTAAAAAATCGTATATAGTTCCCCATATATGAACCACTAACTTTCTTTAACCGAAATCCAGACACTTTTAGTTTATTTTTATTTCTAGTATTAAAATAATTATGAACATCCCTATTTTTAACAAAGGTATAGCTATGTGACAAGCCACTCCTTGTGGTGGGCGTTAAAATCCCCTAAAAAACACCAATTGAGCAGACGGGTAACGCTGTTGGGCCACACTTGCCGCCTCATCTAGATAGTCTACCAATAAAGTCGTCCCCCGATCTCCGCTGTGTGAGCGGTATACACAAGCATACATAATGTTCTCTATGCCCGTGTCCGCCAGCACCGAAATCACCGAGAAGTTAGGGTGCTCAAGATTTCGGAGACGCAGACAGCAAATGTCATCACGGGCGTATACACAAACGCCGGCATTTGGGATAAATAGATGCTCCAAGATATAACCTGGGTAATCCAAGTATGCTGTATCAGCTGGACATCATGATGGAACACGAAAAATCGTTTCGCATCAAGATTTTGTCCAGAGGGTGGTAATATAAAAAGCCGGCAGCCGAAGCCTACCACCAGGTGATTCGGTTGCTCTCTTGGCACCACCCGAGGGTCACGTGTAGGACATCGAGGGCTGCTACGGACACGAGAAAACAATAAACCCTCAAACGAAAGCGCCCCAAACAAAAAACAGACAAAGTGTGACTTTTATATATAAATTAGAAGGGATGGTGATAAGTGACAAGTGAGCAATCAAATTCTGAGTGTAAACTGCAAGGTTAAAAACTGAAATGAATTTTACACTCAGAATCACTTTATTTTACTGTGATCATATTAAAACAAGTTGGAAATATATATAATTAGTTCGATACTCCCCGTTATCAATGGCAACTGTCCATGACGAGGTTCCTACCCCCTGGGTGCCCTTGAACCAAAACTTAACTTTGGCGTGTGCCTTCTGCGTCACGCATTGCGGTGGAGTATAGGTCAGTTATAGACCAACTGCAAAAACCATTTCTATAAAAAAAATATTGACATACATGGTGACCCATGTTTTTACGTGTTACGACAGCACAACTCCTATTTTATATTTTCATCAAAACTTTTAATGGTAAAGAACATAGGCGGAATTTTATGCGATAAATCTTGCAGTGTCTTGACATATCATTTCTACAGAACTTAAGTAATTATTTTACTACGTTTTTTCAACATAGCTAGAAAAAAACCAGGTTAACAAATCAATTTAAAAAATCATGAAATTGTATCTTCATTTCCTTTCTACAACGTTTAACCGGCCTTGTTGCCTGCCTAACGGGTAAAAAATATATGTAATACAATGACGTTTCCGGTTTGGACATCAAAATTGTCAACACAGCATACTTCCCACCCAGTTTTTTAAACCAAATGAGGTTGAATTACGCTTTCTTCCCACCCGTTTTTTTTAAACCAAAGTAGGTTGAACTAAGCTTACCTACTGGCGTTATATCTTTTATCAGTAAGCGTAATTCAACCTCCTTGCGATAAATAGAATAATAATATAGACTGTGCCATAAACAAAATGGTACGTCAATATAAAACCTCTATACAAAACATTATACTCGTAGCAAAGGGAATACAATGCATTATATGGAGGAAGATAGGTTATGTTAATTTATTTAATTGTTTTGCACAAAAATAATGTAGGTACAAGTAAGGACTTAATGCTAAACAGCATTATCTACCAGTCATCCAGGTCATAAAGGAATAATAATAGTACATAGGGCGTGTTGGTTAAAGTATTGAACAATAAATACGAAAGAAACAAAGGTTTGTGCATAAAATATTTAGTGTAAGGAATATTTGTGCTAATATGGGACAACTGTTTCCCTGCACAGTGAAACAGCAGCAACATATCTAAACATATTGTTTTGTAATCTTGCCAGGCATTAACAGATTGAAAATAATTCTTATTCAAAAGCCTAGTCTGTTACACTAGATAGGTTTTTGATTAGGTAGGGACCTACAATATCTCATCATCATCATCATCATCATCATCATCATCATCATGTCAGCCTTTAGAAGTCCACTGCTGAACATAGGCCTCCCCCAAAGAGCGCCATGACGAGCGATCCTGTGCCACCTCCATCCACCGACTTCCTGCGATGGCTACAATGTCGTCGGTCCATCGTGTGGGGGGTCTCCCCACACTTCGCTTGCTTGTTCGTGATCGCCATTCGAGAACCTTCTTATTCTCCAGCATTTGTCGGTTCTGCGAACTATATGGCCTGCCCATTGCCACTTCAACTTGCAAACTCTGAGAGCTATGTCGGTAACCTTCGTTATTCTACAGATTTCCTCATTTCTGATTCTATCACGTGGTGAAACGCCGAGCATAGCTCTCTCCATTGCACGCTGCGCAACTCTGAGCTTTTGTATGAGACCAATAGTTAGCGACCACGTCTCAGTGCCGTATGTCATCACTGGCAACACGCACTGATTATAAACTTTCGTCTTGAGGCTCTGCGGTATCTGCGACGAGAAGATATGGCGTAATTTCCCGAATACTGCCCATCCGAGTTGAATTCGTCGGTTGACTTCTTGGCCGAAGTTCGATCTACCCAGTTGGATCGTCTGACCCAAGTAGACATAGTGGTCAACAGCTTCAATAATATCGTTCCCAACATAAACCGGCATGGGTACTACGACATGGGCATTTGACATGATTTTCGTCTTGCCCATGTTAATTTTAAGACCCACCTGTTGGGAAACAATATTGAGGTCACTGAGCATTGTGCTTAGGTCTTCCAGGGTTTCAGCCATGATGACTACATCATCAGCAAATTGAAGGTGAGTGATGTATTCGCCATTGATGTTAACACCAAATCCGTTCCAGTTCAGAAGCTTGAGTATATCTTCCAGTGCAGAGGTGAACAGTTTCGGAGAAATAACGTCTCTCTGTCTCACCCCTTTTTGCAACTGGATAGAATTCGTGCACTGATCCTGAAGACGAACTGTCATGGTGGCCTTGCTGTACAAACACTTCAACACTTCGATGTACCGGTAATCAATCTGGCACCGCTGTAATGACTGTAGCACTGCCCAGGTCTCGATTGAATCAAAGGCTTTCTCGTAGTCCACAAACGCTAGACATAGTGGCCGATTATACTCTTTGGTCTTCTTTTTAATCTGCGGGAGCGTATGGATGTGGTCTAATGTGCTAAAGCCTTTCCGGAATCCAGGTTGTTCGGGAGGCTGAAAGTCGTCAAACCTACGAGCGAGACGGTTTGTAACTACTCTCGAAAACAGCTTATAGACGTGGCTCAGCAGCGAAATGGGCCTATAATTCTTCAAAAGGGTTTTATCACCTTTCTTAAAGAACAAAACCACTACGCTCCTGTGCCACGCCTCTGGCGTAGTACCCTCGAGGATGACGGAGTTAAACAGCTTCTGAAGGACTTTAAGTACCGGTGTTCCACCCGCTTTCAGTAGCTCTGTCGTTATTCCGTCCTCCCCTGGTGCCTTGTTGCTCTTAAGCTGTTTGAGAGCCATTCTGATCTCGTATAGGCTGACGTCCGGGATATCTTCGGTATAATGTCGGGTCAACCGGGTCGGCTCTTGCATCGCTAGTCCTGTTAGAAGGACTACGCGATGAGGTGTATAATTGTCCATAGAACTTCTCGAGCTCACTCAAAATCTCTGGCTTCGACGAAACGATGCTGCCACTGTCGGTTTTCAGCTTCGGCAACAGGCTTTGCCCAATAGACAGATCTGTTGCGAACACTTTGGAGCCTTTGTTTCGCTCTATTGCGCTCTATTATCTTAATACAAGTAGTATTATCGGAACGCAAATCGTGTCGCATTGACTTGGAGATCTGTTTATTAAGCAAGCTGTAACTCGACATATCCACTGAAGACTGCAGCCTCATCTCGCCTCGTTCTGCCATAAGTTTGAGTATATGCTTAGAGAGTTTTTGTGTTCTTTTTTGCAGGGGGTCTTAAAGAATTCCGACCCGACCGCGTGGACAATTTCCACCAGCCCGTTATTTAGTTCGTCCACTGTATCGCATTCCGTAAGGATTTGGAAGCGATTTTGGGGAGGGAGGGGGGGGGGGGTTGCCATAGTCACCACGCTTGGCAGACTAATTGGTGACCGCAGTGTAGCAAATGTGCTCGGAGGAGCTGCTGCCCATCTTCCGGTGTATAATCCCTTAGTCGTCTCTTACGACATCCACGGGAGGATTGGGAGGGGTCTTATTCTAAGCCGAGACAGCCACGGATACAATAACTTGAAACATTATATTTATCACGCTTAAGTACTTACATGCCTACTTAATTAAGCGGATAAAATAATTAAAATCTCTAAGACTTCTTTCAAAGGTCATTAACAGTAACATAACCTACAAAACTTTGAAGCCTATTAAAAATTATACTTGGCCTCCCTAAAAAAAAACTTACAATATCAGGAAATGATGCTGAATTACTAGCGATATTTTTTGTCTAAAAATGCCGTGAATTTGACTGACATAAAAGTATGTATTCGCCATTGTTCTTTCACAATAAAAACTCTATTAGTAAAATACTATGACTTTTTGGCAAGGAAGTTCTAGGTACTTGCGTATAGCAGCCTTGCTTTTTGCATATACCTACTATACACAAAAACCATAGGAGAAAACAAAAAAAAAACTAATATTATTACTCTGTGGGTAATATTATATATTTGACAGATACCTCTTATAGCATTACAACGTCATCTGTTTTGGATGAAAGAAATTACATTTCATGACTTCGTCTGCGCGGACTGCAGTTTAACACAAAAAAAAGCATCCTATGTTCTTCTAGGGTATTAAAAACCAATGCAAAAGTAGGTATAGCACCAATGCTCTTGAAGTTTTTTGACAGATTTGTTATTTCGTTTCCGTGGCAACAGTTCCTTACAGCGAGTAATCAACATTATCCAGACTTCCGGGATAAAAAGTAACCTATGTTTTATTCCAGGGTATCAGCTATCTCCATTCTAAATTTCATCAAAATACGTCGAGCCGTTATCGCGTGAAAGCTCCCCAAACATACAAACAAACAGACACCGTTTCACTTTTATATATTGGTATGGATCATTTATTTTTAAATATTTTTTCATTGGTCACAAATGTTTTGATTTAAAACTACTTTCGGTATAGCTCAGAGAAAGTATATCATCTGATAGATAGACACACAAAGCAGAGCGCGTAGGTGTTGCTACAGCTGTCAGAACCCTTCAAATTGGGATCCCTAAAAGCAGACTCCGCGAAATAAAGTTCTTGCGCCTGTCGAAATTGTTAAGAAATGGCACGGATTTATTGTTTAGCTTCTAAGAATGCCCCAGTGATTTTAATATAGTTGCTAGAAGTGCTACAGAGAATCCATTTAGAGCTCTTTTAGGCCAAAACCTATTAACCTTATATTGTAAATGTTTATCCACGTTTGACTTTACAGAGATCGAATCAATCTCTAAAAAATTAAAACAAGCAATAAACGTGAAACCTCTGGATTGGGGAGTTCATATAGGACATAATTTGTTTTTTAATGATATTAGTAGATAATGCCTGCTTAGCGTAAAAAATAAATAAATAGACCACCCCTATAAGACGGGTCCAAGAAGCTAGTGGAAAAATTTGGATCACAAACCAGATTCGAACTCACATACTGTGCCTCTGCGCGGCACATGTCTCTACCAATTCGGCTACCGTGATCTATGCATCGCCATCCAAATTTTTCCACTAGCTTCTTGGACTCGTCTTATAAGGGTGGTCTATTTATATCTTTTTCGGCAAACATGGCTAATATTGATTAACTTCGTATCTGAAAGATAACGCCTACCAAATCTAGTTTATATGATTTTAGCAGTTAATGCCTGCTTAGCGTAAACATATATAATAATTGTCTAATGGAAAAATGGATGGCGATGCCTAGGTCACGGTAGTCGAATTAATTAGTCGTTATTTAGGCATGTGCCTCTGCGCGGCACATGCCTCTACCAATAGAGGTATGTGCCGCGCAGAGGCACAGTTTGCAAATTTAAATCTCGTCCGTGATCCAAATTTTTCCATTAGACAATTATTATATAAAGTAGGTAATTTGATTCTCAAGTCTCAACCCTGACCCCTGCAGCATCAGAATTAATGACCATAATAAGTGTGAAGTTTCATGAGAATTGGATAAGTAAAATTAAGGAGGTTATAAAAAAATAACTGCTGCTTGATTTGAAGCACATAAATCCTATGAGGTACCTAGTGTTCAGGTGTTAGTTGGTATTCCTACAACATGCTGTTACATCCGTTTACCTTTTACCGATATATTTATTTTAGAATCAAATTTATGTAGTAAGAATCAAAGAAGCTCATCCCCTCTTTCCCTCCCCCAGCCTACCACCCGGACCTTCAACAGCTCCACGGGCGGAGGCGTCACAGGCGCCTGCAACCAGCACAGCTGTTCCGTCACCGTGAAGCTTCCGCAGACCTACAACACAAGGGTCGCATTCACCTGCGAGGTCTCCACCGAAGGCCCCAGGTTTGCAGTTGTGAAGCAGACCAAGAATCTAACTGTAGCTGGTGAGTTATCGATAACCAGTCCTGGTGTCTCTAAGGTTACAATTGGTCAATGAGGATGATTTCAAATTGAGGAATAGAATCCACAAAAACACCAACTTTTAGCTTGACAATATCTATGACACGCTTAAAAACATGCAATTTTAATTAAAAGACAGAGCGAGCGCGAAGCACAAGCGAAGCGTCTTCGTTTTAGCTTGGGCAAAATGCTTTCATATGTCAGGCGGATGTCCCAATGTCCGAATGTCCGGCTGTTCTCCTCTACAGGTTGCATTTCTCAACCGATCTAGACGAAACTTGGTATACAGGTTTAACGATTTTTATTAGTAAGGGTTTTTAATTGGGGGGAGGAGAGGGGAGGGGTTACTTCCTCCAAAAAGGAGCAAAAAGGAGGCTATTGAATATCTCCTCCATAAAAGATCCGATTTCGATGGTTCTTTTTTTTATTTGAAAGATAGTAACTCTATGTTACTCTTTAAAAAAACGTGAAAATCTGATGAGGATCTTCGGCATGATGAACAGAATAGTTCCCCAAAAAATTCACTAAATTGCTCACTTTTAGGTTTCTACCACTGTAATCAGCGCTTTTTTTCTACTAGGTAGGGATTGGTGCAGAAACTTGTTTATTAATGTTAATATTACGATAAAGTAACTAGATGGCACTACTGTGCACCGCTAGATTGTTTGCAAAAAAGTTTGTGCACGCGAGGCAAAAGTATCGTCGATGATAATAATTTCGTAAATAAATGTAAAAACTCTTTTCATAATATAAAAATAAGTTTAGGTACAAACCTTGTATCTCGTGGATATATCACTATGACGAGTAGGCTTTGGTATTAAAGGCTCCAAATCGCCACATATGACCTCAACAAGCACAAAACAAAAATTTATATAATCCCCGACTGCTGATTAGTAATTTTAAATACGAATGGGTATCGTGAAGCCTACGAACGTGATGCAGCATTCCTGGTCCATTATTAATCTCTTTCTCCGACGATTTGTGATTGACCTACATAATATCTCGCGCACACTCGCTGCTTTCTTACTGATAACTATGTCGTACCGAGATCGTTACATATGTTATTTGGTTATACCATGTTTACAAAATTATATTTGCTGCGTGCAAATCTTGTCTTTATTGCTTGAACACCTCAGTGCTTGCAATTTCCTCTAGTTTTGAATTTTGTGTACCTGCAAAGTTAATACTGTGTTGGGACACGGCTGTAATAACTGGCAATAAACATCATTTTCAGCTTTTAATACCCTACAGCTAGGTATTTGCCCTTTTGCAGTTTGGTCTACTTCAAAAAGAGCTTTGCTTGACCTACTGTCATTTTAATGCAATTATGTCCTACCCATTTCCATTTGTCTCTTGTACTATGGAATTCCCATCTTAAAGACCTTAGTCTGTACAGCTAGATATAAGCACTTTCTGCCATTATTTTTTACTTCAAACCATACTCATAGGTATTTTCTGCAACTGCCTCTACCCCCATACTATCAACTCATCGGATTGCTGACTATCCTCTGACACAAAGCTGGTGTCTGAGCAGTGGGAACGCAATAGCCTGATGGACGATCATTATCACCATCAAAGAGCCATGAAACGCGCCGTGCTCAGAAACTGTTGCCAAGAATGGCACGTTTTATGTTCTTTGTTCGGCACTTGTTTTTTATACAGCAAGATCTAACCTTGATAACCTTGTGCCTTGATAACTGATGAAGCCCCTGATTCTTTCATCCATCGCAGTGATCCTCAAAGAAGACCCAGTGATATCAGAGGTGCCCGAGAGCGTGCAGATCGGTGAAGAGGTGTTTCTCAACTGCACGACAGCGCCGGCCATGCCACCAGCCAACATCATGTGGTACATCGATGGGAAACCAGAGAGGGTAAGTTTATTTATTAGAAAACGCCATCACGCGTGCTGTATATTCGAAACTGATCATCATCATCATCATGTCAGCCTTTAGAAGTCCACTGCTGAACATAGGCCTCCCCCAAAGAGCGCCATGACGAGGGATCCTGTGCCAACTCCATCCACCGACTTCCTGCGATGGCTACAATGTCGTCGGTCCATCGTGTGGGGGGTCTCCCCACACTTCGCTTGCTTGTTCGTGGTCGCCATTCGAGAACCTTTATTCCCCAGTGGTTGTCGGTTCTGCGAACTATATGGCCTGCCCATTGCCACTTCAACTTGCAAACTCTGAGAGCTATGTTGGTAACCTTCGTTCTTCTACGGATTTCCTCATTTCTGATTCTATCACGTAGTGAAACACCGAGCAACAACATAATTATCACAAACTGTTCATAATTATTACTTATTGCTCATTGGCAATTATGTATTATGATGTATTCCGTAGATATCCGACAGAGAATTAAGGTAACCGACATAGTTCTAAGGATAAGCAAGCTAAAGTGGCAGTGGGCTAACTGTTGGCTTACATGAGTTCTTGATTGGAGACCACGTTTAGGCAAACGTAGTGTAGGATGCCCAGTGGCCAGGTGGAGAGACAACCTGCGTAAAGCGGCTGGCAGAAAATGGATAAGAGGAGCTGAAGACTAAGCTCAATGGCATGCATTAAGAGAGGCCTGCGTCCAGCTGTGGACAAGTATAGGCTGATGATGAATGATGTATTAGTACATGGAACTATACTTTATTCTCTGATATTAGAAAAAATAAATAAATTAATAAATTTGACAGGGCAAAGTATAGTTTTTAACGTCGACGTAAAGTTAGCAGCTTATCGGTTTTCACTCGAATACGGCGAAGCAAGGGAAGGATAATGAGTTTAACAGTATATGTATGCATGTGGATGTTACATCATAGCGTTGCCCCTATTAGTCCGATTTGACAAGCGAGTTATCAGTCGTTTCGTCTTCATTTATAGAGTGACAAAGGCAATTTTTTTAAAGGTTGGTTATGTGTTTAAATTAAAAACATGGTCTGATTTGACAAGCGAGGTATCAATCGATTCGTCTTCATCGCTATAGTGTTATAGTCGGGTTTTAGTTTTTGCACTTATGTCTTGTTTATAGTATTAGTACATTACTGCCGCGGTCTGTAATGACTGCGTTCCTGGCAGCGATGATGATGGTCGAGAGCTTAGCTAATTTAAGTTCGAGGCCATCACAGCGCGATCAGCATTGCAGCCATTGATGGCTAAGCTGGAATGAAGGCCGAGACCGAAGGTCGAGGCCTTTATAGCGCGGACAGCAAGGGCTGCAATGATGGCCAAGCTTGAAGGCCGAGAACTTAACTAAGTAAAGCTCGAGGCCATCATAGCGTGGCCAGCAGGGCAGTCATTGCGGACCAAGGCTTGTATAGTGCTTTACTCAAACAATGCGAGGAATTTAAATAAAACCAGCTTAGTATAATAAGAATTTACTTAAACAATGCAACAACAACGAAAACAACAACGACAACAACAAAGACAACAACAACGACACAACAACAGAAAAAAAACAGTAATAGAAACAGAAACAGAAACAGAAACAGAAACAGAATCAGAAACAGAAACAGAAACAGAAACAGAAACAGAAACAGAAACAGAAACAGAAACAGAAACAGAAACAGAAACATAAACATAAACATAAACATAAACATAAACATAAACATAAACATAAACATAAACATAAACATAAACATAAACATAAACATAAACATAAACATAAACATAAACATAAACATAAACATAAACATAAACATAAACATAAACATAAACATAAACATAAACATACAATAAAACTGGGAGCTACAACGCCTCTCTTTTCGAGTTCGGTGGTTAACAAAACCACAGAATAAATAATAGTACTAAAAAACACGACAATAATGGATTTTCAAAGGAAATTGCTGGCCGCAAAACACGACAGTAATGAAATTCCATACAACTTTGCTGGCGCCTATTCAAGCAGCGCGGCAAGGCCGACTTTGCCTAAAGTAGGTTATCAAAATAATGACCACATTACAAGCTTGTTTGAGTAAAAGTACTTTTCGGAAAATGTGGGTTAGAATTCCCATATCCAAATGACCTCATTTCCCTTCCACCTTCGGACTACAAGACGTAGCCGCCATTTTTGTTTCTCCAGAAATGCAACCTACAGTGAACAGGTATCTTCTAGGCAAGCATGCTATATGTTCGACCGGATCGTCACTTACCAATAACTGAGACCGCGTTCAAATGCTAGCATAACATGCATTAAAGCAAAGATTCACAAAGTAACGGGTATAGGTTCTATAGTCCCGTATTCCATATACCCAAAGGATCCAAACGGAATCAAACTATTCTTTCTTGTGGCGAGAGGATCAGATCCATTGACCGCCAAGCGGTGGCACTACGCCTTCCCTTTACACTGTATTACTCAAAAAAATTGGGTAATATTTACCATGAGGCATAGAAGTACTACGGACTAATACTGTACTTCTATGCCATGAGGTATATTATCTGCTCGTTTTTATATAACCTAATAGTTTAAAAAAAGGGTTTAGTAGTATCTACGGAAAAATGGAATACTTACATTAGGCATACATTCATAACACAGCACACATCATGTGTACACCTGGAATCTATACTCTCCAGACGAGCTTTTCTTGTAGTGATAATCATAAAATATATGATAATTGCTTAGATGTAGACTGTACCTTCATGGTTATATCTATTGAGTTAGTGTGATATTCACGGATGCCACCATTTATTGACTAAATTAACCGTGGAACGCTTAAATTTATGAGCATTCTGATCAATATTGGAGTTTGCGTTCGGTATTTTTGAAATTTCATATTAATTTAACACATATTAATTTCATAGCCTTTGGCAACAAATTTTACATGTTATTTTATTGAATCACATTTCCATTTGTGAAATTCAGCTTTAGTTACTTATGAAACAGGATACTGATATAAATGAAACAGGATTTTATTGAAAATTTTATTTTTGACTACCCGCTGTACCCGCAGCTTCGCACGCGTGTTCTTTTCTTTAGGTTCAAAGTAGGTACCATAATGTGCTATTCCAGGACCAATATACCAACATTTGAACAAAATTTCTTCAGCCGTCAAAAATACTTTTATCAATTGCTCGGCTTCTAACTCACCGGATTGTGATACCAATTACAGCAGATTTAAATCAAACCCTAAGCTATCTAACACTGAAAACCGCATTGCAATCGGTTCAGTAGTTTTTACGTAATGCGTGAACAAACAAACATACAGACAAACAGAAAGGAAGCCACGATTAACAAAAAAAAATTGTTCAATACCTTTTTTAAGCACCCAAGAGCATTTTTTTCATTTGAATTCATTTAGTAGTTTGTGTGCGATGCGCGGTCAAGATACGGACAAACAAACAGACAAAATTAAAAAGTAAAACAGTTTGGCTTCAGTATCGAACATAGAGAACCATACAAAAAACAATTTTTTACTTAATTATTAACATAACTTTGGACCCATATCCCGCAGAAACCCTTTACTTTTTCGGGATAAAACGTGTGCTCATTTTTAACCCATCATATAAATTAAGACAGTGCCAAGTTGCATCAAAACCCGTCCATTAATAAATAAGTTTCATCCCCTAAATAATAACCCATAAATTTTACGATATGTAAAGTATCCTATGTCCTACCTCATAGTACGAACTCAAATCATACCAAGTTTCTTTTGAATTCGTCCTATAGTTCTGGCAGCGTGATGCGCGGCTAAGATACAGACTGACAGACATACAGACAAAAATTAAAAAACATACAGCTTAGGCTTCATAATCGAATATAGAGCAATTTCCAAAAAAAAAACACTATATCTTTAATGTACAGAATTTGGACTCATATCCCACAGGAACCCTTTATTTTTTCGGGACAAAATATATCCATAATTTTCACCTATGTTATAAACTATGCCTGTGCCAAGTTGCATCAACATCTGTCCAATAGTTTCAGCGTGCTAAGTGTTCTTTTAAATAATTTTCCACCCCTATCCTGCTCCTGCAGGATCACTTATTTTTTCGGGATGAAAAGTATCCACTGTCCTACCTCGTAGTATGAACTCAAATCATACCAAGTTTCATTTATATTCATTCAGTAGTTTCGGCGGGATGCCTAGTCAAGATACAGACAGATAGACAGACAGACAGACAAAAATGAAAAAAATACAGTTTTGGCTTCAGTATCGAATCAAGAGTAAGGTCCAAAAAAAAATTCAAAATATCTTCAATGTACAGAATTGGACCCGTTACAGTTTTATTATAAGTATATATATATATATATAGATATATCCAAAATTAAATATATTTTTTCTCAAACAGATAGAGAAACCCTGGCTAGTGAACAACACGCAAGTATCAGCAGCGAACGAGAAAGGTCTCCGGAGCAGCTGGCGGGCGCTGCGCTACGTGATACGGACCTCCAAGGGGTACTCCGGGGTCCGTTGCGAGGCGACGCAGCCGACCTGGCCGCCGCACGTGCGGGCAGCCAGCGCGACTGTCGTGGTCGCCAGCTCGCCGCATTTGTCCATGTTCACTGCATCAGGTTAGACTTAACACGATGCTTATAAAGCTCTAAGTGGATGGATATCATAGATCTAGTTAAAGAAGCACGCTTTAATATCACTTAAACAAAAACTGAACTAGATACAAGTAAAGAAAAACACCCACACAGCTATATTCACACAGTCTTGCTTCTTATGCAGCGTAGTGTGCGAATGAGAGTCACTGCTAACACGTGCTACACAAACGCCATTTCGATTGTATCGCCATGTGGATATCATAGATCTAGTTAAAGAAGCACGCATTAATATCACTTAAACAAAAACTGAACTAGATACAAGTAAAGAAAAACACCCACACAGCTATATTCCCACAGTCTTGCTTCTTATGCAGCGTAGTGTGCGAATGAGAGTCACTGCTAACACGTGCTACACAAACGCCATTTCGATTGTGACTAATGCCAAGGAAGGCCAATAGTGTACGTTGCACCGCTTTCACCTATTTTATATGGTCCATAAAGAGGAGCTGGCGCCCAATCTTCTCACTTTTAATTAGGTCTATGGTGGGTAAAGGTTATCTGCTTATTAGAATCCGGTAATTGGGAAGTCTTCACGTCGCAATGTATCTTATAGCGTATGTAGTGTGTCGCGCCAGGGACAGTTTCGTTTTACAAGAGCAAACGCGGGTAGTTGGAAAAAGTGGCCGCCGTTCACGTCGCTACTACCCGTACTCTCAAGTTTTTGTGTGACCACGGTCACAGTGAATGCAACTTGATTGAGGATAGTCAAAATTTCATTTTGACATTAATTTCTGCGCATATAGACCCAAATTAGTCTTAGAAACATGGAAAGGTGGATATACTCATCCATTGGTTGTCGAGCTGGCCACTTTACTTAGGGGTTGCTTTGCTATCGCATTAATTATGGTTGCCAGGTATATAAATTCTCGCTTATTCTGAGTGCTAGATTCGCACTTGGTTGGTTTTTTTTCAATCCTTAAATTAAATTTCCTTCCGACGTTTATTTTCCGATATAGTAAATATGTATGAATGGAATAATTTCGGAAATATATCCCAAAAATCTTCATTTATCCTAAAACCAAAAATTAAATAAAAAACAGATTCCCGATTACATAACGTTGCTCATTTTATTACAAATAAAATAATAATAAGTTGCACCTGGTTTATGTATTGAGAAACTGGTTTAAATCGGTTTAAAGCATGTACCATGCTTTAAACCGATTCAAACCAGTTTCCCGGGATAAGTTTTACGGAAGGATAGTGAAATTCATGAAGATATAATAGAGAGAATATAAGGCTTCTTTTCGAAAAAAAAAACGGCAGGAAAGAATTTTGCAAGATGGAATTCCTGATATGTACCCAACATATATCAGGAATCCATCTTGCAAAATGTCCATGGGAAGTATGGCCTAATAGCAAAACGTCCTACTATACAAAACTGTGACTATACTTGCCTCCCTACATATAAAATATGAATATTTAGTTGGTCTCTATATTGTACAGTCATCATCAGCCTATATCTGTTCACTGCTGGACATAGGCCTCTCCTAATGCACGCCACTGAGCTCGGTCTTCAGCTCTCCTCATCAATTTTCGTCCAGCCGCTTTTTGCAGGTCGTCACTCCTCCTGGCCACAGGGAGTCCTACACTACGTGGTCTCCACTCTAGAACATGTCTACCCCAACGGTTATCGGTTCTTCGGGAAATGTGACCAGCCCAATGCCACGTTAGCTTGCTTATCCTTAGAGCTATGTCGGTTACTTTGGTTCTCTGTCGGATATTTTCATTTCGAATCTTGTCCTTCAGAGAAACTCCAAGCTAGCTGTCTCCATAGCTCTACGTGGACCATAGTGAGTGTCCACGCTTCGGCTTCTCCAGTTGCTTGCCACTCGCGCACGCGCATGTATGGGCTCAGTACTACGCAATGTTAGAAATAGCGCCACCCGATTTGTACCTATTTGATGTAGGTATTATTTTAATTAGGTAATAGTAGGTATCTTGCGCGTGAAATTGGCCTAAATTTTTGTAATTGATTTTAATCACAGAATGTATAAAATATAAATGTATTCGGGACAATTCCACATCAGTTACCTAGCCCCAAACTAGGATACCCTGTACTATGGGCACTAGATAACGGATATACATACGAGTACATAGATACGAATATTACATCCACGACTCGGAAACAAACATTTCTGCTCATCACACAAATGATTGCACCTTGCAGGATTCGAACCTGCGTTCGTTCGATTTCGTACCTAGGGTCTCTAGCCACTAGATCAACCGGTTGGTATGTCTTATAAATATAATTTTATAATGTTAAACCTAGCGCCATATCTCTTATGGTACTTACAGTGAATTGTCTCGTCAACCGTCAAAATAGCGAGCAGTTCAAGCGATGCCAAACACCGAGTAAATTACTTGAATAGGACGTCTCCCGCATTATTTACTTCGGAACTAGCTCGCAAGTCGCATCACTACAAGCTTCACTCGATAACACAGGGTTGTCAACTTGGCATGAAAACTATACAAGTTTAGGCAGTCGTGTTTTTATATTATATTAATTAATTATTTTTATTGACGTGTTTTAGTGATATTGTAGTAAGTTAGGTGGTAGACTAAAGGTTTAATAGTGCAATTTAGATTCCAACGATGTCGGGTTCGGACTTAGGCTCCGCCCGCGCCAATGACTATTCTAAGTTATGTGCGGTTTTTCATCGCTCCAAGCTTCGGAGGGCATGTTAAGTTGTTGGTCTCGGTTGTTATTGACTAATAGCAGTCGTAAAGCCATGCCAGAGTCCCTCGCGCGTGCTGTCAAATTCTTACACCAAATGTCAGCACCATACCTCATATAACAAACAACAGTCTGCGTATGTCTCTAATTTTGTTTTTAATGAGCATGAAGGTTGTTAGTGTAAATGTATGTATGGTTGTTAGTGTATGATTACGTTTGCCTGTAGTTTTATCTAGTTGAATTTTATCATCAAGCCTTTAGATTGCTATAGATTGCGCCAGAAGATCATTTATACACAAGCATATCCAGGAGCATTGTAACAACGTGTACAAAACTGTTTTAAAGAGTTGTCTTATTGCCAATGCATATAATTACTTTTTTTAAATGATATTTTGAACTATAGTAATGAAATTGTAATATCACGTAGTTAACTGTTGTAATAATTTATGCACTTTTACTAATCAGTAAGAATTCTAATAATAAAGCACTAACATACCTACCTAATCATATTATAATAATTAGCTAAAATACCCAATAATTACTTGTGACCTAATTTGTTTTGCCCTTACTGGATATGATGTACCTATTTAAGCTTCTGGATAAATTAAAATCTGTCCTTCGATGTACAAGCAAATAATAAATGAATTGATATGGAATATCCACACACATAAATCCGAATAACATATCCTCAATTCTGGGCAGTTGGGTAATAGAATACCTATTAATTGTTATTGATTCGTACGTTAAAACTAATTTTAAATTACTTATAACTAAAGTAAAACAAAAAAAAAACGAATCAGAAACAGCTTGAAACCCTTGAAATCCGTCTTTAATTTATGACTAACTCTCTACTCCTAGATAAGTTTCTTGAAACTCTAAAACTTTCTTCAATTTCCTAAAGTGTGACAGCCCTATCGTCGAGTGGTTTAATTTGTTGAACTCAAATAGTTTGGCGGAGACGCGCTTGAGATTAAGACTTTCGGGTTATTTGGTAAATTTGAAGTAATTTGACGTAATAACGACTTACGGTTGAGGCTTTGTTATACCTACGTTGAACCCTAGTTGTTGTTGTTTCCTAGATGTGCCCGCGCCATTGCGGAAAGAGTCAGTTTTTGAATCCATAGCATCCTGGTTTGATGCTCTGTTCGAGTATTATAATTTGTGTACCTATGTCAAATGATTTAGTGCCGACCTCTAGTGTTTATAGTTTGTCAGGTCGCCCAAGTCTTCTGACGTGGCTTAAAGACTGCTATTCAACTGTGAGTAACCAGGGCTCTCCAAAACGTGAAAGAATCTGCACATAATTTATTAAGTCATTGGTCGAAAATCAAACCGCAATAAATCATTGGATTGCAAAGTAAGATACTTGTTACCTTACTTCCTGTCTGTCCGTCTGTCACAGCCAATGTGCTCCAAATCTGCTGGACCGATTAACTTGAATTTTGGTACACATATGAATTTGTGTGACCCAAACTCGTGTACCTCTCAAATGAATTTTGAACATTTATTTATTTATTGTTCAGCATTAATTATATTCAATAGCCGGAGAGCCCGGGTAAATGGTGCTTGGTGAAGCACATTGGTTCTACTGAATGGCGAACAAACAAACAGCTTGCGACAACGCGCACGTATATAGTTGTTTGGTACGTTCAACTTCAAGCACATCAGTATTTGAGGATTGTGTATCATACCTCGTAACAGTTTAAATAAATAAATAAGCAATAAAAGGTCCCTCCTGACCTCCAGCCTATGATATCCTACCATTCCTAGGACGAAAAGAGTAGGGTACATTAGGGGGTAGAAAGGATAAACCCCATATTGCTTAACATGGAAGTTTTGGGTGGCAAATGAGAAATTTATTTGCAAACTGTACCGTCTGAAATATCAAATGAAAGAGCTTATTGTGAAAGGTCTCATTTTTTTTTTCAAATATAACTATACTTTTAATATAACGTCAAATTCTGTACATTGAAGATATTTTGAAATTTATTTTTGGAGTAAACTCTGTATTTGATACTGAAGCCAAAGCTGTTTATTTTTATTTTTATCTGTCTGCATCTTAGCCACGCATCACACTGAAACTACTAATTGAATTCAAATGAAACTTTGATATGATTTGAGTTCATATTACAAGGTAGGACATAGGATACTTTACATACCGAAAAATTAAAGGGTTTCCGCAGTATAGGGGTTGAAAGGTATTTAAAAGAACACGTATCACAGGGGACGTAGGGGAGCGAAAAAGTATCTCCCTGTTCCAAGCCAACCTCTCCTGCACGCGGTCATCCTGCTGGATAACGAACAAGGCTCTGGCGACCGACAGATGGCAAGTATAACCATCTCAAAACAAGCGTAATGACACAATGTGTTGTATGATATAAGTGGAGCGTCAACTTCCTTTTTTTTCTTTTTTTTTTTTTTTTTTTACATGGGGAAATGCGTTTATGCATACCACTGAGCCCGGGGAGGCCCAGTGGTTATGTGGGACTCACTGGCGACTGCCCGTACTACCCACTAAAACCCCATGGTGTACCTCCACTGCCACTCACGACGGGAACACGGGAACGCTTACGCACACGACCGCGAACCCGCCGCGGCTGTCCGTTTCCGGACCCGCCTCTGAGGAATACCCCCCTTGCAACGCACCAGTACACATGGTACGCCGCAACCACCCGGGGAGCGTCAACTTCCTTGCCGAACTGCAGTTTACCTGAACATCGAACGGATCGAATATTTATCTACCAGGCGTGAAGCAAAACCATTTTAATAATTAATCTAGAATTTATTCAATAATATGTGCGGTGATTTTTCCTTAAAGAAACAAGATGACAATTCGAAATTACCAAATTCAAAAACACTCATAGTGTAGATATCAAAGGAGGCTTTCTACACAACTCATATATAAAACCTTTTTATTAACAAAAAGTAACCTATGTGTATAACACATAGGTTACTTTTTGTGTACCAGAGCCAAAAGAAGATAAAAACACCAAATTTCTTTTAGCCGGCAGTTTTTTATCGATTGAAGGGCTTCATCTAATCGGATTAAGATTTCACGTACACCAGTTTTTAAGTCGGACCCTAAGCTATCTAACAGTGAAACAATCAGTTTAGTAGTTTTTACGTGACGCACGAACATACAAACACAGAAAGTAAGACTCAATTTAAAACCCCAGACCTTTTTCTATTTTCTTCTTTGTACAGAATTTTTGTTAGTTACTTACTGCTTTAATAAAAAATTAGATTAATTTGCTCATTTTACCAACGCCCAGAGCTTTGGTTGGCACGTTAAGCCGTCGGTTTTGTATGTTAGCAGTCGTTAAGCCATGCCAGAGGCCTTTGCGCTGCGTAACAAATGCTGGCTCCAAAGGGTCGTGCGGGGGGAAACACTGAACTACCCTACATACATAAAATAATTGAAACCTTTTGTCCGCAGGTTCGAGCTTGTGGGCAGAGAATGGACTGATAATGGCTATCTACGTGCTGGTACACATATTTTCTAAATACAGTGCCTTGAGTGAAGTAGCAAGTAAGTTAAGCTAAGTTAGCGCTTAAGATCAGACGTAACATGAAACACGACTTAAATACAGTATTTAAACAAAAAGTTCTTGTTTTCGATGCTGAACTATTGAATATATATATTTAACATGCTATATATTTCGGCTGCGGAATATTATTAGATTTAGTTTTTGCCTCTGCGTAAGATACAAAAGAAAAGTCCTTTCCTTTCGAAAGAATGATTATGATATTCAAACACTTATGCCATTTTAAAACTTTACTTTTAAGGCCACTTTATTAGGATTTCGTTGATTTTATTTCACTAGTATACTAATCAAAGTAGTAAAATAAAATCTGACAAAAACGCCTCAATTTAAAACTTTACTTTTAAGGCCACTTTATTTGGATTTCGTTGATTTTATTTCACTAGTATACTAATCAAAGTAGTAAAAAAAAAACTGACAAAAACGACTCAATTTAAAACTTTACTTTTAAGGCCACTTTATTAGGATTTCGTTGATTTTATTTCACTAGTATACTAATCAAAGTAGTAAAATAAAATCTGTCAAAAACGCCTCAATTTAAAACTTTACTTTTAAGGTTTCTTTATTAGGATTTCGTTGATTTTATTTCACTAGTATACTAATCAAAGTAGTAAAATAAAATCTGTCAAAAACGCCTCAATTTAAAACTTTACTTTTAAGGCCACTTTATTAGGATTTCGTTGATTTTATTTCACTAGTATACTAATCAAAATAGTAAAATAAAATAAATCTGACAAAAACGCCTCAATTTCAACATGAAGAAAAAATAAATCGATATAATAAATTACAATGCAATTTTATTGCGGATGTGTTAAAAACCCTTCATGTTTCTTCATAATAGATACATTATAAACTATTATTATCAATTATAATTCACGGTTTTACCCTCAAAGATAAATTTTGCCGTGGGCACTAAAAGATACTATGGTTTCTCCAGCTTATCCCTAGCTAGACAAAATGTAGTTCAGCGATTCTCTCGGCAGAAAATACAATGCGTTGCTTGAATAGCACAAACTAGGACCATTTCAAAAAATCTTCAAAAAATATTTATGAAAATAAATATTTTTTGCAAATACGTACCATGCAGGTTTTATATGAATTAAATAATGAAGCTTTCATTACTTAATTCATATAAAACCTGTATTTGCATTTTTAATAGAATTAGCGCGAGAGCTTGATATCACGATGCACAATTGCAATATGTAGGTATTATCCTAGGATTCATGTGACCGGATATTGAGCATAAAGTACCTACGTGATCTGGTAAATAAAAAACTACAGATACATTATCACCAGATCTAACCGTTTTTTTTTTTTATAAGTACCGGTATAATTACTAAACTGAGATCATTTTAAGGGGCTTAATCGCGCTAAGGACGTTTTTATTTTTATTTTGATCAAATTGCACTGATTGTGGTCAAGAGAAGACTCTTAACTAAAACCTGTACCTTTATTTAGAGGGAGACTGTTTTTTTAAAACAATATTTTAGAACGGTAACATAGTTATTTGGATACCGATTTATATTGTTACGAAAAATCATACTTTGGTTACATAATAATCAGAATTGATACTTCCTATTATAGTCCTCCATTATTCGTCAAGTCGTTAGTAATGGTCTTAGAGCATACATCCAATGCTATAATATCTATATATATCCTATAATTGGATATATGCTTGAAGATAATGGTACGCCATCGCACCAGTGCAAATAACCCATCACAATGGGAGATTACCACACGCGATATAAATTTCTGCATGAATGCTTTGAGTCATCAAGCTTCTGCAACCTGTCCTGGAGTACAAGCTTAATTAGTTTGAATGTAATATTAAATATCGTTTGTATTTAACTTCTTTAGAAACATGATAACTATAATCACGAATGTTTAAGAAAATACGGATTCCAAACTGCAGAAAAGAGTGAAACTCCTGCGGTATGCCAATCCCTCGTGAGCACAAGCCTCATGCATGTATGCATAAGCCCCGTATTCATGGTAAACTTTTATTGAGCAACTAAGTTGATTCAACATGTTGCCGAGTTGTTGCTCGTCGAGCGAAAACATTTCAACATGTTGCTGGCAACTCTTGCAATTCGCAGTGCGCCAGCAACATTGTTGACAGTAACTATACTCAATAAAAGTTTACCATGCCGGTATCGGCCGCCACATTGCAGCAATATCTCGTCCTTGTTAGTCGTGTTAATTCTATCAAATTCTCACGAAAAATCGAAATCAATGCATTATTTTGTGATGAAATTGTATATTAACTAGAAAACACCACATATTAGCCATTTTTTCTTACACACAAACATACAGACACACACACACACACACTCACCCACATACACACATAAACATACACAGTCGTTATGTACATACCTAACGAGAACTATGAATTGTGTGAAATGATTGTGATTGATTTGTAAGATTATAGCAATATGTTGGCGAATCATAATATATTGTAGTGTAAGGAAGGAATTATATAACATTAGATATTATGAATCAATTATTCTCTAAATAGTAAGCACAGAATTTGGATGTTTTCGTCACTAAATATAAGTATGAAATTATTATATATTTACACATCGTTGGAGAAAAGCTCATGCTGTTAACATTAATGAATTATGTATCTTAGTCATAAATTACAGAAGTAATACAAAAATGTTATGTAATTAATATAATTTGTTGTTTATTTTTTTCGTTTGCTTACATGTTTTTTTGAATAGAATTTAGATTATTTCATGTTAGTTTTCAGTAGTTTAGTGCCAAATTAATAAATGGAATACTAGAAATGAATGAAAATGATGTGAATATTGTAAATATTATGAAAAGGATAGGTTATCTCCAAATATTGAATGTAGCCATAATATTTTGGCTACATATTTTTGTGAGTGTATTTTATATAGCTCGTTATAATACTTTTTGTTACACTTTTACTTTATTTATACTTTGCGAGATTTTATTGTATAACATTATTGTATAATGTTGAGTTGGCTCCTGATCTTATCTGTTTTATCATCAAACATTATCAGCATTATAATGACGTTCCTTTCGATTGACGGGACTGGAGAAATAGGGGCAAAATAAGGAGAAATGAGAGAAAAAGAGACAAGGAGAGAGAGGAGGGGGGGGGGGGGGAGTAGGGATCAAACACAGTACAATAAGGTGGCCCAGCCGCCTTTCCTTTACGTTCTAAGTGCTCAATCATTTAAAGATGATATAATTACTACAATATTATACGACGAATTTATTTTACCAAAAACTTACTCAATATATAAAATACTAAGAAGCTTCCCTTTGCCCGCAGATGTTACCCTTAAAAGTTGTTTCCAGTACCTTATTTATTGTTTCCAAAAGTCGTGACTTTTGCTTTTCAGTAACTTAAACGAAGAACTGCAATGAATGTTTCAGTGTAAATTGACTTTGCAAAAGGAATGCAATTTCGCATTGTACCATTGTTGTATAATCCTACTACCTCACCTCGTTACGAGCTTGTATGTGACAGGAAACCAGGAAAATAACTCGTCAGTTATTTTGTGAATTCAGTTTCGAATTATTAATGCAGTATGTAAATAATTAGGGTATGACATATTATTCCATATTGTATTTCTTACGTAGTATTTATATACTCTTTGATTGTATTGCCAAGTTCGTGGCAAACATAAATGTCAAGATTACTCAGTTAGCCCTGATTCAGTTTTGTTATGTTCAAATTGGATCAAGTAAACATTTTATGTTTCGAAAGAAAAATGATCCGTGTAGGTTTGCGTATGTAGTGGCGATATCATAGAATTGATAATTTCATGAAATGTTTGGCTTCATCATGAAAAGGCATGGCTACTTCGTGATATGGTCAAACATTAGCGATCACATCGTAAAAAAGAAGGCAAGGACGGAAGCCCGACTTGGCAGTGATACGTTAGAAGGCAAAGGCGAAGCGTAACGAGCTTCCGCATTCGAGTTCGCGCTTTTTTAGCCTTGTTAGCTTATCTGTTTGAACACCTTTGGTATCATGAAAACCCTACATTAATGATATTTAATGATATGGCCAAACGTGGATTAAAATGTTATTAAACGTTGATGTTTCAACAATATGGTCAGATTTAGCTGGCCATTTCGTGAAATAGAACCATTTCATGAAATTATCGACCACATTATGAAGTTATCAATTCAATTAGTTGATGTTTATTTTATATTATAAATAAACATCATCATAAATTATGTCTGAATTATTTAAAATATTTATGAAATGCTCAGTGTTAGTTCTATAAATGCATGGTCTCACATTCTTGTATGAACTTGAACTCAACTAAACTCTAGAAATTTAGGTGTGTAAATGGTTTTTTGATAGTCTGCATGCTTCTCATTTTTTTCCTTGTTAGAAAAATAATGCCAAAAAAATTTGATCAAGTTTCCGTCGGCTGTGGAAATCCAGCGGTATCTCCGACACGGATTTTCCGCCTGACATTAACTAACACTGAACGTGCCAGCCTGGAGAAATTCTCTCTCTCTCTCTCTCTCTCTGTGCACATTTTAAAGTTTGTGCCGAATATGTTTATAGATAATTCAGGTTTTCATCCGACATAAGGTAAAATAAATAGCTAAAAAAAACACGCCAGCTCTGCCAAAAATGAACTTATGCCAATGAATTATATACCGTTGGAATGTGCTTATCAAGGCCTTCAATTTGACAAGTACCCATATAGTACAATAAGAAGAAAAAAAAGCATTTGAAAATGGAGCCATACTGCAATAAAATAGTATTTTTTCAAAAATAAAATATCCTATGTTACTCTGGGGATGTAACGATTTTAACGTTACGTACGTACGTCCCATACGTTTTAATCCATTCAGGCATTTATAAACTAAACATATACATACAAACATACATATAAACATACATACAAACAAACATACAAACATACATACATACATACATACATACATACATACAAACAAACATACAAACAAACATAAATACAAACATACATACATACATACAAACAAACATAAATACAAACATCCATACAAGGAATGAATGAATGAATGAAAATTCAAATAAATTTTTCATAGTGTTATATGTGTATTTTTATTCTTCTCGCAGTAACTTGTAAATTAATTAATTGTCCACTTCATAATAATGTGGTAAATAAGCACTATCAAAAATTTCTGTGATTCATGTGTTGGTTAGTTTAATATTGCATTTAGTATTGTAATTATGGTGTAATTGGTGGTTGAATTCTTAATGGCGTTAATAAACGTGTATTACGAAATTGTAACTTGGTGTTATTTACACTTAAAAATCTAATACTTACCAACAGTTATAGAGTTTATTAAATAAATTGTCTAGTGGACTTGTGCTATTGAACAAGAAAAATAAAAATATTGTAAAAAAATTGTGTCATTTTATTTTTCGCATCACGCAATAACTACCTACCTACTGGTCCAATTGAAATGCGGGCTTCACTGTTGGTTAGCTTAAGTTCTGTTAGGTTTTGATTATTTGCATCTCAATGCAATGCAAGAAGAATAAACCGAGTAATAGACGAAGAACTATTTTAGACCGCAAACCAATCTTGTGTTTATTTACAGCGCCTAATCTCCTTACGTTGACGTCATGAAAACTTTATGATATACTAGCTGTACCCGCGGCTTCGCACGCCTTGTTTTTTCTTTAGATTCAAGTACCATAATGTGCTATTCCAGGACCAATATACCAACATGGGATCAAAATTTCTTCAGCCGTCAAAAATACTTTTATCAATTGTTCGGGTTCTAACTCACCGGATTAAGATACCAATTACACCAGTTTTTAAATCAAACCCTAAGCTTACTAACAATGAAAACCGCAGTGCAATCAGTCCAGTAGCTTTTACGTGATGCGTGAACAAACAAACATACCGACAAACAAACAGAAAGAAAGGATTTAAAAAAAAACCTTTTAAGCGCCCAAGAGTACTTTTTTATTTATCTTTTTTGTACAGCCTTTTTCAGACCTATTGCTTTATTATAAGTATAGATATATGATTGTGTCAATTTGTATCAAAAAATCCGTCCAGTAGTTTCAGCGTGATCCGTGTTCTTTTTTATAACTTTCAACCCATATCTTGCGGAAACCCTTTAAATTTCGGGATGAAAAGTATCCAATGTATTCTACCTCGTAGTATGAACTCAAATCATACCAAGTTTCATTTGAATTCATTTAGTAGTTACAGTGCGATGCGCGGCCAAGATACGGACAAACAGACACACAAAAATAAAAAGTAAAACAGTTTTGGCTTCACTATAAAATATAGAGAACCATCCAAAAAATATTATTTATTCCTTCAATATTAACATAACTCTGGACCCATATCCAGCAGAAACCCATTACTTTTTCGGGATAAAACGTGTCCTCAATTTTAATCCATCATATAACATAAGACGGTGCCAAGTTGCATCAAAACCCGTCCATTAGTTTCAGCGTGGTACGTGTTCTTTTAAATAAGTTTCAACTCCTATCCTGCGAGAACCCATTAATTTTTCGGGATGTAAACGCTTCCTACGTCCTACTTCGTAGTATGAACTCAAATCATACGAAGTTTCATTTGAATTCATCCAATAGTTTCGATGGCGTGATGCACATCCAAGATACAGACAGACAGACATACAGACAAAAATGAAAAACCTACAGTTTAGGCTTCACTATCGAACATAGAGTAAACACCAAAATATCTTTAATGTACAGAATTTGGACCCATATCCCGCAGGAACCCTTTATTTTTTCGGGATAAAGAGTATCTATAATTTTCACCCATCTTATAAACAAACTATGTCTGTGCCGAGTTGCATCAACATCCGTCCAATGGTTTCAATATGCTGCGTCGTTCTTTTAAATTATTTTTCACCCCTATCCTGCAGGAATCCTTTAATTTTTCGGGATGAAAGGTGTCCTCATTTTTAATCCATCATATAACATAAGACGGTGCCAAGTTGCATCAAAACCCGTCCATTAGTTTCAGCGTGGTACGTTTTCTTTTAAATAAGTTTTTAACTCCTATTCTGCGAGAACCCATTAATTTTTCGGGATGTAAAGTATCCTATGTCATAGCTCGTAGTATGAACTCAAATCATACCAAGTTTCATTTGAATTCATCCATTAGTTCCAGCAGCGTGATGCGCGGCAAAGATACAGACAGACAGACATACAGATAGAAATGAAAAAACATACAGATTATGCTTTATTATCGAATACAGAGAAACATAAAAAACACATTATCTTTAATGTACAGAATTTGGACCCATATCCCGCAGGAACCCTTTATTTTTTAGAATCGCAAACCAAACACTTTGCGAAGAAAGCTAAAGCAGTTTACGGGGTAACGGGATTCGAATGTCAAGGCCTTTTTGTCATACTGCGTTGATAATAGTGTTGCAGTGGTTATGGTTTCGCCGGATAAAAACATAGTGTAAAAGCCTATATTGCATAACACATGTTATGTTGTATCTAAATATTTATAATAAAGCAGTGAGTAACAAAAAGTCTGTATAACAGAGACTATTAAAAAAATTATCTAAATAAGCTACTGAACAAGTAATTACGTGTTCAAAATCATCTATAAATGTTCGTGCATCGCGTAAAAACTTCTATGATTGAAATGCGAGTTTCACTTTTGGATGGCTTAGGCTTTGACTTAAAATATAGTGCACTTCATACTCGTATCTCAATTCGATGTTTAGAAGCTGAACAATAGCATACTAGTGGCTCTGTGAGCTGTAGACCTCTCGCGTACAAACTTTTTTTTGCAAACAATCTAGCCGTCTGACGTCCGAGGTCCGACGTTCGTAAAATACTCATTGCATATATTTAATGACTCTACAGGAGAATGAGAGAAGTTTCAGAGTTGCGAATGTTATTTGAATGGTCTTATACAATGTTTAAGGGTTGTCTTTATTCTCTAGCAATATTTATTGGCACGAGACATTGCGAAAATCTCAAGCCATGCTTTTTTGTTTTGCACACTTAACAGCTACCTACGCTATTTTATTAAATAGTACCACAGACAGTCTTATATTGTAGTAATGGTAATGTAATGTGTTGACAGGATGTGACCCGACACTAACAGAGGAACAGGCATTGACGGCGCAGTTAATCTTTATTGCACACTAGCTGCGCCCGCAGCTTTGCCCACGTGGGCATTTCTCGGGGCTAAAATTACCCTATTTAATATTCCAGGACGTGATATACAATACTCTAAATTAGAACATTTTTTTAGTCGTAAAAAAGATTTTTGACCTAGCAAGCATGAAGCGCGAGCGAAGCGTCTATGTTTTAGCTTGGGCAAAAATGCTTTCGTATTTCCAGGTGTTCTTATATCTTTATCTTATCTGTATATGTAAAATCATTAAAGTAGAAGTAGTTGATCTCCGTTTAACAAAACTATGTTGCTGGTCGATAATTATATTATGTAATAGTGGATAAATTTTATAATGTACTAGTCGCTGAAAGAGTTTTGACAGGGTGGACAAAATTGAAATTGGTCGGTATTGCTCCACGTCATGCCTGGAACCACTGTTGTGCACTGGAGTTATGTTAGCTCTTTTCCATACCTCAGGAAAGATGACTTCACTTAAACATTTATTATACATTATAAAAAGGGGATTTCAAATGTTCAGAGCTGTACGTTTGAAAAAGAGTGGTAGGAGAACATCAAGACCGGCACCCTTGGAAACGTCAAGCAGTTTTAATTCCTTCACAATAGCAGTACTACTGAAATAAAGATCTGAAATAAGAATTTAGCTATTAGAGTGATTAGAGGGGGGGTTGCCATTGGGCAATGTTAATTGAAGCTGACTCAAAAGCAGATAAAAAGAAATCAGAAAACATATTACATACTAGCTGTACCCGCGGCTTCGCACGCGTGTTCTTTTCTATAGGTTCAAAGTACCATAATGTGCTATTCCAGGACCAATATACCAACATTTGAACAAAATTTTTTCAGCCGTCAAAATACTTTATCAATTGCTCGGCTTCTAACTGACCGGATTGAGATACCAATTACACCAGATTTAAATCAAACCCTAAGCTATCTAACAATGAAAACCGCATTGCAATCGGTCCAGTAGTTTTTACGTGATACGTGAACAAACAAACATACAGACAAACAGAAAGAAAGACACGATTAACAAAAAAATAATTGTTCAATACCTTTTTTAAGCACCCATGAGCATTTTTTCATTTGAATTCATTTAGTAGTTTGGGTGCGATGCGCGGTCAAGATATGGACAAACAGACAGACATAATTAAAAAGTAAAACAGTTTGGTTTCAGTATCGAATATAGAGAACCATCCAAAACATATTTTTTATTACTTAAATATTAACATAACTTTGGACCCATATCCCACATAAACCATTTACTCATTCGGGATAAAACGTGTCCTCAATTTTAACACATCATATAACTTAAAACAGTGCCAAGTTGCATCAAAACCCGTCCTTAACTGTCAGCGTGGTACGTGTTCTTTTAAATAAGTTTCAACCCCTAAATAATAACCCATAAATTTTTCGATATGTAAAGTATCCTATGTCCTACCTCGTAGTACGAACTCAAATCATACCAAGTTTCTTTTGAATTCATCCAGTAGTTCCGGCGGCGTGATGCGCGGCTAAGATACAGACTGACAGACATACAGACAAAAATGAAAAACCAGTATCGAATCTAGAGTAAGGTCCAAAAAAAAATTTCAAAATATCTTTAATGTACAGAATTGGACCCGTTACAGTTTTATTATAAGTATAGATAATTTCGGGATCATTAGGTTTTACATTTCTGTACCACATAGCAGACGGAATCTCTGGTTTACCCTTCCGGTTCGATATATACGTCCAAAAGTGTCTCATGTTAGTGGACATAACATCATAATTCTTTCACTTCTTGCCGAGATGTTGTGTTGTACGGACGTGTCAGTTTTGTAAATCGTGTCTGAGTGTTACTTTGTGTCCTTAAAAGTATTTCTATTGTTCAAAGTTGTGTTATTGTTCCCCCTGTTAAACTTAATGTGATCATCGAGAAATATAGTTAAATTGTGTGTCGAGAAATATAGTTAATTGTTTTTTTTAATGAACCCGCTTCTGTTTCCTTAAATCAGAAGTGCGATAAAATACTCTAAAGCCCACAATCAAAGAGGGAACAAAATTTGGCTACCTACCCATATTAGAAAAAGACACGGTACACGTCCGTAAAGCACGTGCCATGTTTTTTTTTAATGAACCCGCTTCTGTTTCCTTAAATCAGAAGTGCGATAAAATACTCTAAAGCCCACAATCAAAGAGGGAACAAAATTTGGCTACCTACCCATATTAGAAAAAGACACGGTACACGTCCGTAAAGCACGTGCTCGTGCAAAGTGAGGTTATCATTTTTGCTGTTTCACTTTTGTGTTTGGTGTACTGTTTTGTGTTTAATCTTTGGTGCGAGTATAGACAACACTCTTTTCTGATTACAAGTGCAACAATGCTTGCGTGGGTAGCATCCACGCAGTTCGTGGAAACGACGTTAAAGCAGCGGACGTCCACGAGGTTGAAGGTCGGCGCTTGCGCGGCCTATCATGGGGGTATACTCCACGTCAGCAACCGTCGAGCCGTCGCACCATCGGGCAGCGTGGCACGTTGCGCGCTCACCACAACAGCGTGGCGTGCAGTCGCTGAAGTAGTGTGGCCGCACCAATGATGTTATATATAAACTAAGGTAGATACGTAGTACCCCGCTCTGCGTGGCAAAGCAAACACAAGCTAATCAGCTTGTGTCGACTTAGTCCCAAACCACTCTGTTTGGGACTAAGTCGACACAAGCTGATTAGCTTTGCAACGACGCAATACGTAAATACACACGACTTCCGAAACATGAAAAATTAATCAAAAACGCCATCTTGTGTGTTTAGAAAGCGCACTACATACACTGGGACGACTGTTAAAGGCAGGAAGGATGTGTCTTTTTATTTTTAAGTACTGTTTACGGTATAGAAAATGGAAAATAATAAATTTTATTTTACCCTAAATCAACTGTAGCGATGTTGCCGCTTCGCCGCCTACACGAACGAGACAAGTAGCGGGTTACGTGTAAGAGCGACAGAGAGAACGCGATAATGGCACGCAGCGTTGTTAGTTCGTATGATGCTAGGGGATGTTGGGGCTTACCAACGGCTGATGATTCTCAGTCTGCGATTTA
The DNA here is from genome assembly GCA_946251855.1 of Alsophila aescularia. NCBI lineage: Eukaryota > Metazoa > Arthropoda > Insecta > Lepidoptera > Geometridae > Alsophila > Alsophila aescularia. The sequence continues at coordinate 10,972,853 of OX276375.1, read as the reverse complement.
TTTGGATAATAAAGTGTTTTTTTGTGATTTGAGGTTGTCCTAGCAAGTTCATCGACCGCGTAGTGAGTGATTGTGATTTTTTATTTGTGTTGGTTTTAGTGATTTATAGCTTGTATTTTGTGACAAATAATATTGTAAGGAACATAATAAAATGATAATGATAAATGAATGTTTATTGCCAAAAGGAGATTAATAAAAGTAAAAACAAATAGGAAAAAACTAACGGTGAAACATCAAACAAGATTGTCGGTGAGCCCCAAACTAAGCACGAGGCCTGTATCTTGGGGCTAGAGTGCATATTTACCCGATAAGTTTGTATCATTTAACTAAACCAAAAGAAAATATTTATAAGGGAAGTATACAGTGGTGGCAGTGCAAAAGACGAAAATTAATGGTCTCATTTAGAAATTTTTGTTTTTTTTGCAAAATAATTTTGTGTTTACTGTACCGCAAATGGCGATAGCCACAAAGTGCTTCAAAATGCCTTTCGTCACTTTTGGCGGGAAAATGTTAACGTGAGTATATTTTTTATAGTTTAATAGTATATTTTGTGATTTTCTTTAATGTTTTAGCTATAAAATGGTATATATATAAATATATATATATATATATATATATATATATATATATATGTATACATCTTGAAGGACATGTTGCGTCCTACAGGGCGTTATTTACCGATGATGCTGCGTCCCACTGACTTTGTGCGTCCGGAATACGGACGCAAGATTAACCGACCTTCATTTTTAGCTCAAAGGTTCCTTATGATCGTTAGAATGCAAGGGCGAAAAATTGGCATGGACGTAATTCCATCACTACAATGCCTTTTAGCGTATAATATAGTTCCGCCATCGTCCGACTGAAATTTGGAGGGCGCTAGTGTTCAGCGTATAATTTACCACGTATACTTTGAGTTCAGTTCACCGATCTTATCGTGTCCATTGAATATCGTACTTAATTTGTAAAGTTTTTATCATGTTTTCGTGACAACAATCTTGCGTCTCTTAAATATTCTAAAACGGGCACTAGGTACGGTGTCTGAGGGGCCTATTCGGGGTTCACGAGGGACGCATGGCGCGGGGCACGGGGCGGCGGGCGTTAGCGCGCTCGCGTGCCGTAGTTTGTAAACAAACAGACATGTGCCGGCCGTGATGTAAGCTTGTCACCAAAGTGAATTATTTGCAAGTGCGTTAAAAGTGGTTATTTATTTGGTCTATTATTATAGTTAGTGATTATAATAATTAATGAATCACAATGAAAAGAAGTGCAAGGATTCTTAAATTGGCAAACCGTAAGTACTTACTTTTTACTACATAAATGAAAATTATAACACGTTTTATCTTATTATAATGCCTATAACATCTAGCTAGTAAGTACCTACCTACTTACATTAAAACATGTTGTCTGTTTATAATATTATGATGAGCTTAGTTTGCGTTAAATTGTCTGTGAGTGAACGTGTGTAGTCTGCAAAAATGGTTGTTGTGATTGATGTGGATACTTTTTTTAAAAGAAATGATTTTATACATTTTTATAAAGCTAAACTGCAATGGCCTTGGGATTCAACGCATTTCATTTTGCAAAATTGGTGCATACATTGTGATACGAGTATTAATATTACTAATTCAGTGGTTGAACACTTTGTACTACCCATGAATTTCGATGACTTTAAAAGGCTTTATAACTCTTCTTTCATGTGGTGTAAATTTTGCGAATATGCCATATATGATCATTTTCCAGAAGACGAATGTTTTTGTAATAACCAGTAATAATCAAAAGGTACATTATATTACTTACCTACCTATTTGATTCTTATATCGTAATATCATCCTACTTCGTACTAATACCTATTATAAACGCGAAAGTTTGTATGCACTCACGGCTGTTATCCCAGAAGGGGTAGCTAGAGGCTTTTTTGCGACTTCACACAGTTCTCAAGGCGAGTGCGTTAGCCACTGCGCCTCGGAAGTTTAGGTACCTATGGTGTTTGTGAGTATGGATGGATGGATGGATGCTTGTTACTCTTTCACGCAAAAACGGCTGAACGGATTTGGATGAAATTTGGTATGGAGTTACATTGCATCAGACAACGTCATTAAAGTTAGGTATATAAAATCTTTTTAACCCCTGACGCAAAAAGAGAGGTGTTATAAGTTTGACGTGTTTGTGTGTGTATGCGTGAGTGCGTGCGTGCGTGTGTACCTGAGTGTGTGTCTTACTTTTTATAGGTTTTCTTGTTTTTGTTTGCTTTTGGGTCGAGGGTATTTAATTTTTTTATTGTTTTATAATAATACAAATATATCTGTTTTGTTTTCAGAGAGACAGGAAGAAAAAGAAAACCAACCAGAAACCTTACATGAGGTAGGTACTATGTTTTAACTTAGATAAAACACGACTTACGTACACACATTTTTTTATACATACTTACCTGTCCAACTCCGGACTTACCTGTTCACACCAGCCTGTGCCTCTGAGCTTATCTGTCCAATTCCGGACTTACCTGTTCACACCAGCCTGTGCCTCTGAGCTTACCTGTTTATACATACTTACCTGTCCAACTCCGGACTTACCTGTTCACACCAGCCTGTGCCTCTGAGCTTACCTGTTTATACATACTTACCTGTCCAACTCCGGACTTACCTGTTCAAACCAGCCTGTGCCTCTGAGCTTATCTGTTTATACATACTGACCTGTCCAACTCCGGACTTACCTTTTCACACCAGCCTGTGCCTCTGAGCTTACCTGTTTATACATAATTATCTGTCTAACTCCGGACTTACCTGTTCACACCAGCCTGTGCCTCTGAGCTTACCTGTTTATACATACTTGTCCAACTCCGGACTTACCTATGTAGACGTACTTACCTATCCAATTCTGAATTTACCTGTTCACATCAGCCTGTGTTGGTTCGAGTTTTTCCCAGCTGAATACCTAATAGCTACTGCTGTCTATTCATTAACTTTACATTAGTCGCTCTTAAAAAAAGAAAAAAGTACCTATGCTGTCTCGTTCATCTTCAATTTCTTCGTTTAGTGTTGTTAATCATGTATTTTATTGTATGTATCTCTGTTTACAGGAATCATCTGATTCAAAATCTGACTTTTCTGCGACATGTTCTATTTACACTCCACCGAGACACGAAGTAAGTTCAACTAAAATACTTCATTAATTCATTAATAATAATATGCTATCGGCTGTTATCCCAAAAGCGGTAGCACTCTAAGCCGAAGCAGTCCTTAAGCCATTTCAGAAACTAGGTCAGTCTAAGTCTAGGTGGCTTAAAAATATCTGCGAGCGCCAATTCAGGATTGAGATCGGGGATAGGTAATTTTGATGTTCAGCAAGGGATAGACAACACTTATATCACTAATCAAGTTGTTACCTTCATATTAACGAAGCAACAATAGTAAAGTGCCACAAAATATAATAAGCTTTTTTTTTGTTGCAGACCAGTTCTGATGATTCTTTTCGCAATGAATTTGGAACTTCGAATAATTTAACGCCATTAGAATGTGTTTCGAACTTCGATTCATCGGTCAAGGATCCTATTAATCTTAATTATAGCGAAATTAGTCACATAAGCGGTTCTTCATGTAGTGTATTTGTAGAAAGGAAACTTCTTCAACCTTATAAAGCAGATGAATTCGTACCAAATCAAGGAATACCACTTGATGTTAATAATTCCTTGTCTAATGTATCTTTCAAGCCACCTAATAACATAACTTGTGAAGTTAGTTGTAAAAGCAGTTCAAAACAAAAGTACTCAAATAGAAGATAATTCTAATGATAGTACAACAATTATCCAAAGGCAAAAACCCAAAAGTTCAAAGGTTCGAGATAAAGATTATTGTTTTTACTGTGAATCATTTGTTTTAAATTTTGCTCGTCATTTACTCCGACACCATATTTATGAAACTGATGTCCAAAATTTTTTGTCAAAACCTAAAAAAAGTCTTGTTAGAAAACAATTAATTGCAGCTCTACGTAAAAAAGGAAACTACCTTGTAAATTCAAAAGAGGTCACTAAACCGATGCGAAAATCCAAATTTACTGATTATTTGCCGTGTACAGAGTGTCACAAAAAGAAATGTAGTGGTAAATCAGGAAGTAAAAACATTCAATCTGAGGCTCAAAATCTACTGATACGTCATCTTAAAGTCGACGAAAAACTTAAGGAAACTGTATTTCCCCGAATGCGGGCAGACAAAATATCACTTATTGCAAAAAAAGATAACCTTATATGTGCTTTCGGATCTCAATATTTAAAAACTCACCGAGAAAAACATTTTGTTAACGTAGTGTCTAGAAAAATGAGAGAGCTTGCAAAATTATTACTAGAGTTAAAAAAGATTGATCCATCCATTAATGACTTCTTTTCTGCCTTAAGACCAATTCATTATGATATCATTGTACAAGCAACCAAAATACTGCGAAATTATGACATAGAAAAAGATAGGTATGAGACACCTACGTTCGCAATTAATCTGTCCACCACCTTGAAACAATGCTGCAATATTGCAATAATGTGTGCATTAAAAAACCAAGGGCCTTACACGGAAGTAGATACTGGCAAAATAGAAGCCGACTTAAAACATTGATTCAACTTATTGAATCAAATTGGAAATACGATGTGTCTACACAAGCTGCAACAGATTTAAACAAGAAAAAGTGGAATAAGATAACTATTGTGCCTTTAGCAAATGATTTAAAAATTCTTAAAGAATACCTAAATAAAAAATCCTTGGATGCTGCTATAAAAATTAAAGAAGGCTTAAAAACTACTGAAACATATACACAACTTTTAGAGACTGTGTATTGTTGGGTTTTATTATTAAATAGGCGCAGGCCTGGAGAACTTCAAAGAATTACAGTGCACGATTATTTAGAAAGTGACAATAATGATAATAATAAGTATGAAGAGTTTGATCGTGCGCTTACTGCCTCAGAAAGGATTCTGGTAAAGAAATTTAAACGAGTTGTCATTAGAGGTAAACGCGGTCGCGGAGTACCAGTTCTGTTTACTAAAGAAGTTCAAGATGATATTCAATTATTATTATCGATTAGGCATATTTTTTTTGCTTCGACACCAAATCAATTTTTGTTTGGTAATCCCGGTTATAACAATACAATTTATGGCTACAAAGTTTTGGAAAAACATACCAAATTATCAGGGGCGAAACAGCCTAAAGCAATATCCTCTACAAGGCTAAGAAAACATTTAGCCACCTTATCACAAATTTTCAGCATGTCTGAAAATGATATGGAGCAGCTGGCTACATTCATGGGCCATACTAATGAAGTACATAAAAAGTCTTACAGGTTGCCAGATGACGTATACCAAACCGCTAAGATATCAAAGCTTCTCATTCTTATGGAAGATGGAAAAGCAGACGCTTACAAAGGAAAATCTCTCGCAGAGATTGATTTAGATTTGAATGAGGAGCTAATTGAAGAGCCCGTGGACAATAACGAAATTATAGACTATGATCCTGAACCTGAACCTACTTTAGATGCTAATTCTGATTACGTACAAACATATTGTAATTTAAATGATATATCTCAGGCTGGACCATCTGGTATGCAAAATGATTCTCAACAATTTATTAATGAACCCGTGTCTCAATTAGGTAACGAAAACAAAATACGAAAAAGAAAAAAAAGGATGTTGGTACCTTGGACAAAGGAACAAAAGGACGTAGTTACAAAATACTTTAAATTTCACATAAAAAATCACCAACCGCCTAAAAGAAATGAATGTGAGAAACTAAAAGAACAACATGTAGATTTACTTAAGAATAAAGACTGGCTAAAAATAAAGGTATTCGTCCAAAATATTTACTCTAAGGCTAAGAAATGAGAGAAGAAAATTTAAGTTTTAAAATAGTATGTTTTGTTTCAAATATTTTTACTTTGTTAATGCATACCAATGATTAAGATACTTATAATTATGTTTGAATTGATGATTAATACCCGGTTTCTGAGGTCCGTATCAGTATCAGCTGTTTATTTATTCCATAACTTTATCTGATGTTTAACTGTCATTAAACTTTGTTTAAAAACGATTTTACTGACATAACTGCAATTACATAAGCAAATGCCTTTAAAAGCATTTTTAAACAAAGGACTCAATAAAGAATTAAAAAGGTTGTCTGTTTATCGAATTAATAATTAATGAAGAGATATCTAACAGCACCTCAAAAACCGGGCATGAGACTTTTAGTTGTAGCCACTGATTTATTTTAATTATAATATAAAAATACATGTTCCATTGTAATGAAGACTGATTGATGTTCATAATTAAGTTTATTTTGTTATTAGGCAAAGGCAGAGCCCATTTATGTTTAATTGTTTAGTATAACTAAAATTGTTAAAATGGCAGTTAAAATGTTTTGATTTTTATGTTTAGATACCCATTTTTTTTTACAAAATTTTAAATTGAAAGAGAAGCTGCATATTGAGTTTAGGTTGTAGATGGAGTTTACATTTGAAGACTGATTGAGGTTCATAATTCAGTTTATTTTGTTACTAGGCAAGGCAGAGCAAATTTATGTTTATTATTATGTCAATATTAAATTGCATTGATTTGTTGATTGAAAAGTTTTTATGTTTAGATACATATTTTTTGTAAAATTTCAAATAAAACATTATATGTTTTATATTACAATATGCCTTTTATTCCGTATATTCACCTGCATAAATATGACTAGGTATTATATTATTCGTATCATGAAACTTCCTCTTTCTACCTTTGAACCTACATGTTCAAACCAGCCTGTGCATCTGAGCTTACCTGTTTATACATACTTACCTGTCCAACTCCGGACTTACCTGTTCATACCAGCCTGTGCCTCTAAGCTTACCTGTTTACACATACTTACCTGTCCAACTCCGGACTTACCTGTTCACACCAGCCTGTGCCTCTGAGCTTACCTGTTTATACATACATACCTGTCCAACTCCGGACTTACCTGTTCACACCAGCCTGTGCCTCTGAGCTTACCTGTTTATACATACTTACCTGTCCAATTCCGGGCTTACCTGTCCACACCAGCCTGTGCCTCTGAGCTTAACTGTTTATACATACTTACCTGTCCAACTCCGGGCTTACCTGTCCACACCAGCCTGTGCCTCTGAGCTTACCTGTTTATACATACAAACTTACCTGTCACTCGTCAAAAATGATTATATTGCTTTTTAAGATTTTGTAGACCACCAAAGTGAAAATACCTACGCTATACATAGGTATTGTTACTTTTGTATGCTAACTATTAATTATTTATTATCTGTGCCTGGAGTCATTATAAGCCCTTATATAGGTGGAAGCCTCTTGGCTGATAAGCTGGATACAATAATTCAAAAACAGTATTCGGAACCAATCTGAATTCAATAGTAGATGGATGTCATTTAGTTATTATAATCATTATGATATATGCAGAGCAATAAACGGAATTGATTTAAACATACAGTTGGATGGAGGCGGGAATGTGCATGCAGTGTTTTGAACGTATACGGAGATATTCAGTGTGCAAGAAAGATTTAAGAGTGAACGGACGCACTAATTCAGCTAGAAATATTTAATTTGAATATCACCATTTAACGTTTAAATGAAATTTGACGTCGACTACTGATATGATACTGATTAAAACATCTTACATACGCATTTAAAACATTAAAAATCTCACTATATTCAGTGGACGCCGCAGGGTGGTAGTTTGTAAAGACGCAAGAAGTCCTTCGCGATTTATATATATATACACTTACACTTTAACTACACTTTTTTTTCACTGTTTTTATTTATATATATATATAACATTATGTAATTTATTCTATAAGCAATTCCCAAAATAAAAAGTTTTACGCGCGTTTCTCAAGTGTCCGGCAAATATACGGGTATATAGAACTACTAATTTTCCCGCTCGCGATTTTTTCCGCGCGGACTACTGTTTATCGCGAAAAAAAGCATCCTATGTTCTTGTTATATCTATTAAAAAACAATGCAAAAGTAGGTATATTTTTTTCATTCTTGATGTTTTTTGACATACTTGTTATTTCGTTTCCATGGCAATCGTTTCTTATATATAACCGTTTATTATAGCGAGTAATCAATTTTTTTCCAGTTTTTCCCGTGGAAACTTTTATATTTTCCGGGATTAAAAGTATCCTATGTTTTATTCCAGGGTATAAGTTATCTCCATTCCAAGTTTCATCAAAATCCGTCCAGCCGTAATCGCGTGAAAGCTCCCCAAACAAACAAACAAATAAACAAACAAACAGGCAACTTTTCACTTTTATATACTGGTATGGATTATTACGAAATTGTTTGTTTTTCAAAGAAATCATTTTATTTTTATCTTGAATAAACCGTTCCATCCATTTTGCCCCACTTTACTCTAGCTGCTAGCCGACGTACGTGACGTCACACACCGCCGTCAACGGCGGTGATTGGCGATCGGCCACTCTCTGCAACTCACTGAACTGAGAACATAATTATATGTATCTATTTCTGACGACGCGGTTCTGTATATCTCTGTGATCTTTTAGCCTCTTCAGTGTTGCAAATATAGTTGCGTAAGTTCTATGTAAGTAGCTATAGGACAATTTCGCCGTGTTTTTAGTGTTTTATAATGGGGATGACGTCTCTATTGGTAAAATGTCATTGGGCCGCACAGTCAACACGTGGTACGCACGTTTGTTGGAAGATTTTCGTGTTTCGTCTCTATTGGTAAAATGTCATTGGGCCGCACAGTCAACACGTGGTACGCACGTTTGTTGGAAGATTTTCGTGTTTAGTTCAATTAAGATCTACCTATTTTTAAATTTAGACCTACCTACTTGTCAAAACTCATTAGCAGATGTTTCTCTAAATCTTTGACGTTGTACCTCGACTAAACCTTTGGCACAGCGCAAGTTCCATATCGAACCAATTAAAACTAATGAAAGTCGTAAATAACGGTGCAGCAGAATATTACGTCAGAAATTTTTACCTACCTACATTTTGTGGTTGTAAATTGTAAGCTAATTTAACTGGCCGCCGTTTAAATTAGCTTTGAGGGTAGTTAATGTTGCGGCTACAATTGCTTTCTTCTTTGTGAAACAAAGATTTGCTTTGAAAGTGCGTGCATAGCTACTGCGCTTAATGTGTCTGCAGTTTAAATTCACATCCTTGCTTTTTTAATGTGATGATTTTTAGTCTGTTCCTGTTCGGTCCCACTTGTGTCCAACCCCTGTTTCAAATATGGTAGCGTGGGCACTACGCGTTGATGTACACACTTCGATCAGACAAGCTATAGGATCAGAGATTGACACCGGAAGCTTCAGTGCTTCAGGACTTTGAAGCAACGGGGCTTCTGTGCATCGGAAAAGCAGATGTGCACAATTGAGGCGCCTTTTGGTCGTTTCAAATATCTAGTCAGACTTTTACATTTCATTATGGTGTCAGAGTTTTGTTGGGCCACCCGTGAATCTCCGACATGGCTTGCCCAGGATTGAATGTTTAAAGTGCCTTCCAAAGCACGGAGCGATAGAAAAACGCAAATAACTTGGAAAGGTCATTGGTGAGGGAGCCTAGGACTGAGCCCATTATCGTTGAATTCTGGGTTGCACTATTGGAACGTTGGGTTACCATCGCTCCACCCATGATTACTAATTTTCAATATTTGGTGCGCTAAGGTCAATCCAGACCGTAAACAAACTTGCGTAATAGCTACACGGAATTGGGTTTGGAACCAAATCAATGCAGTTTTTAACCTCTGAATAACGAAATTACATAGCTAGACATTGTGCTAGTGTTGGTCATAGTAGATCATAATTTTCAACGAGGCATACGTTGAAGTCTAATCATAAATCAGCCCCATAGTCGTGGACCGTGTAATTAAGGTGCAACGCACATAATAGGGCCTTAGCGAAACGTTTGTTTAGTACGTGTTGGCAGTGTCATACTGTGGAAATGTATCTGTGTTTGCCTGTAGTGTTACCTGGTTAATGATATTCAAGCGTGCCATATCTTTTCCCCTTTAACTGGATCTGTAAATCATCCATTTCACCCGTCAATGAATCAATCGAATGCGTTTGCAGCGTCAAATACACTACCGACGACATATTTTTTAATTGTATGCCGAGATAGGCGTGGCCTATATCAATGTGTCATTGATTAAAGTTCCGAGACGTAAGAGGTACACCCTCAAAATGTTTGTCATCTTTTTTATTAGCCCCTTCATTCAAAATTCATTTCTTTACGTTGCACATCCATGTTTGGGTCACAGAAATTCATTATGTGTATTAAATTTTAACTTAATCGGTTCAGTAGATTTAGAGCAAAGTGGCTGTGATAGACTAACAGACAGACAGAAAGACACAAGTGATCCATAAGAGTTCCGATTTTCATACGTACGGAACCTTTAAATAGAGCAAATAAGAGTAGGTATAAGTTAACCGTAATTGACGCAAGTAGGAGGCAATATTTTAGAGATAGCGAATATGCAGCATTTATAATCCTGGGCCTCAGTGTTTAACAACCGGCACGCGTAATATCCTGCGCAAGGATTATTTTCCTAAATAAGGAAGTAATAGTAATACTTCGAATTTCTGTCAAGCGATTCCAAGCTGCAGGAACTGGCTAATCTAGCCACAATGATTTTAAACCAAAACAGTCAATCTCGGAGGTTGTCGTGGTTGAAACATACACCCAAAGGAAGAAGTTAACCTAAGGCTGACAGCCTTCTCTTCTTGCACTGCCAGCTATTTTCCAAAATATTTTTATCAACCGGATATACAAAAAAATATGTACCTACTGTTGTCCTCATGGATACTATACTAAACTCGTTTCTCCATGGCGTATTATAACTGGAAGTAGTACAGTTCCGAAATTAATACCGACAGCAAAATTTGCCAGGTAAAGCGGGAATTTCGCAAAAGAATTCAATATGGCCCAGTTACAGAGTGTGAGAGCCTTGACGTAATACTATATGTTTGATAAAATACGTCGTCGTTTAGATTGAAATTAATAATACGTTTCAAATATGTAATTTCATATTTTTATACACGACTGCCCAAAAAAGGAGTGTGATGTGTATGTATGTGAGTTTCTTTATTCCACCAAAACTTTTAAATGCCTGAATCGATTTGAATGTATGGGGTATAATTAGAATTATTACATTATACCGAGGCTATTTTTGTAAACGTTCGGCTGTCGGGTTTTTAAAAGCTTTTATTTAACTTGCAATGTTTGTATCTTAGATGTATGTATGTTTGTTTAGGTCAAATCTTGCAAGCTGAATTATAACCACTCCACAGGATAAAATAAATCCTACTGAGTAGAATTTTTGCATATTGGTTCAGTTCCGATGACAATACATTTTTGTGGTAAGTATGACCTAAATCAACTTCCAGGAACAGCTCCAGATATATGAACTCTTCAACGGTCAACAGCACAAATACGAAATGTTGTTTACACATTCTAATATGATAGCTGGTTTGAAGTTTTACCATTACATGGTTGCTGCTCTTTGGGTTGGCTCCTGATTAGGAAACTCCTCAACGGTTAACAGCATGTACACGAAATGTTGTAAACGCATTTAATTGTGATAGCATGTTCTAGTTTTCATCATGACATGGCTACTGCATGAAAGCTTATTTTAATGTTTTTAATTATTTATCCATGAAGTCCGTGGTTGCCATATTGTTTGTTACAAAGAAAATAAACGCATGACAACATTAACAATATCCCATACATAAGTCAGAAATCAGCTGTGAAGGAACATACAAACATACATACATACATATATACAATTTTAAAATACCCCCCCGTTTTCGTAATCAGGTAAGAAGGAAGTTCTATAAGCCATTTTTTTAGAGGAACCCATTTCACACGGAAAGTAGTCACAGGAACTCAACTACAAAATGATGGAACTCCTTCGAGTTTAGACTTATTTGATTGGTCTCGACGAGTTTTGTTTCCTCATATCTACAAGATGTGATACCATTTTTTTAAAGAGTTCCTGAACTGGAACTCTGTAAAAACCAGTGAAATCGTAGATAATTTTCGTCAAAACTAATTCAGTTGTTAATCTATGTAGGTTTATTCATCCTGATTCAGTGTCTACTATTTTCTTTGGCATATATTCTATCCGATATTTGCTTAGGCCACTCAAAATCAAAAAATAAAATAGTCGAATTCATATTAAAAAAATACTGTGTAAACAACCACTAAAAAGAATAAAATAATTACAATTGAGCCAGAACAGTCTCACTTTTTCGAAATTACCAATGTAATAATAATGAAAAAATACAACATAAAATAAGAAAGAGTTTTTTGAAGGCGATGCCAAACCCAGGCATCATTTAAATGTAATATCTTTACAAAATTAATAAATACCTTTCTACGTGCGAATTAATATGCAGTTGTCTATGACGCACCCTCACAAAACACGAAACGCAGAAGATACAAAACAAAAGACGCATATTTTGACTTTCACACGTTCACAAACCGATTGACACGAATACAGCAATCTAATAAATGATAAAGTTTATATAGATAATTACTTTAAAAGCTTATTATGTTATATAGCATGTCAAGTCACATCATTAACACATTATCTTTTTGAATAAGCTCAACCATATTAATAATTATGGCTCGGTTTGGCTCCTCCTTCAAAAAACTCTTTCTTATCCTATGTTGTATTTTTGCATTATTATTACGTTGGTAATTTCGAAAAAGTGATACTGTTCTGTTGTTTACAAAATAATATATTTAACATGAAGTTTTTTTTTGTAATATATTTTATCCACGGAAGTTTAATATAAAATAAATATACAGCTGTGCCCGCGGCTTTGCTCGCGTAGTCAAAGGTTTTATTTTTTTATCGTGGAATCCTAATTCTTTTCAAAAATAAAAGTAACCTTAGTAACTCCATATAACATTATATCTGCTAATAAAAGTCCCGTGAAAATCGGTGCTGCCATTTCAGAGATTTTTAATACGTGTATACGAGACCTGAACGTAGCGAGCGGGAAGGCAGCGAGCGAAGCGAGCCACCACAGTCCCCCGAAGGGTGAAGGTCGAGTGTGCGAGAACAAAATTTTACACCATTTTTTTTTATAAATTTCATCCTTTTGGATCCTGTGCTTGACGCTAGTTTGTATACGAGTATATAGTTTTTTAACTAGAACTATGTTTCCTAATAAAAAATATTAGGTAGGTACCTATCTCTTCCATAGAATACCTTTAGTTCTCTGTGAAAGCTCCTAATCAACACCGCTGGGTGAAACGGTAGGTCTAATTGACTGCGTGTAAAGTACTGTTAAATACCATAGTCCCGGGTCAAAGCTTGCGGACGGGGGTCGCAAAACATGACGTATTATTAATTGCCTAACCTAACCAGGGTTTAATAGACTGTTCTATGGTTTTTGGACCGGTCGTGGCCACTTTAATATAATTAATACATCATCGGACCTTTACCAGCGCTAATGTGGCAGCTATTCTCAAACATAATGGTCTGATGAGTGTTAAAAAAGGTACGAGCTTTATCCCTTGGACTAGATGGGCGGCCTTCCTACACTAGAGTGTAGGAAGCTAGTTGCGTCGATGCACTTGCACCGTCATCTTCTTGTAATCCATACCAATATATATAAGTGAAACGTTGTCTGTCTGTTTGTTTGTTTGCTTGGGGTGTTTTAACGCGATAACGGCTGGACGGATTTTGATAAAATTTGACTGGAGATAGCTTATACCATGGAATAAAACAAAGAATACTCTTTATCCCGAAAAATAGTAAGTTTCCACAGGTAAACTGGAAAATGTAGACTACTCGCTGAAAGGAGGTGTTCCATGGAAACGAAATAATAACAAATCGACCAAAAAGCTTCAAGAGTGTTGGTTGGCTTTACTTAACGATTGGTTTTTAATATTTTAGACGTCGAAACATTGGGACAGTAGCGTGGAGATCGAGAACTCTTCAAATATGTGTAGTATTTTCACAAAGTGCATACTTTTATATTGAGTGTTGTGAGAATTTCTTCTCTTTAATCTTACCGGAATATATGGGACTTCTCTTTCTAGTTCTCAAAGACTCTAATTTTTCAGTAGTAATAAAAATATGGTATCGTCTGTTCCACACGCACCAATAGAGCCACCCGTTTTTTACCATTCTTCCGCAGGCATAACCACGAACGAAGTTGAATGCTAATGCAGGATTGTCAGTAAATTTGTACTTATCCCGTGAAACTTCACTTGGAAATAGTAGGTCTTACTAAATCCTGCTTTATAGACACTTGCATGGAAATCCGAACATACCGCGCGTATTCTCGTAATAGATTATGTACGTTACACCAACTGGATTCACATAGTCGTGTGAACCTGTTTTCAGCAAACTCATTCAACTCGAAGAAGATTGAGATAGGTATACCTACCTACATAGGCGTATTGACGTTACACTGTTAGTTATTCTGTTACTAGGGAACCCCCTGTGGTTATTGGATCGATCCTGTGATCGGTATTATTATTTTTTTAACATCCGGTCGCGTATCCGGCCTTACATAAGCTCTTTAAAACTCATCCCGCACCACCTTGCTAAGCAGTGATGTGGTACTACTGCAATGTAAGATTGAGGAATATTTATAGAAACAGTCCAAAATAACAGTTAAGGAGGTATTTAAAGAGAACACATTGGAACTGTTACGGCAAAACAAATTGAACAATTATTTTATAGACCTGGTTAAAACATTTTTCCCGCTGCTCTTTTTGTGACGATATCTGCACAAAAAGAGATACACTGTTTCAATTTTGAACAGAATTCTATTTTGCTCTAGGTAAGTAGGTCTAATACTGCACCATGTGATTTCTTATTTTATTTAAGTGGGTACTGTTTCTAAGCTCACATTGAGGGACTGAGTGCGAAATACGGAGAACCAAAGAAAAACCAAGGTGGAAGACATAAATACATAAACCTCAAGTGGCGATGAGAAGGACTCTTGGCATCTTAAAAATCAACTGTTTGGTTGCCGAAGGCCAGCCGCTTCCGAAGCACGCTCGCTTCGCTTGTGTAGCCATGTTCTAACCTAACCTGCTCTAGTCTTTGGGGCCATACATAACATCTTCAATTTACTTTCTGGCGAAAACAGTGGAATAAATACATTCTACTTGCCCCCTCCCCAATATTTTTTTAATGTCTGCAGTTATTCTCATTATAAAGGGAGTTATTAAAATACAAAGTTGAAGCTCCTTCCTGTTAACTCATATAAAAGTATACTCAATAACATAATGAATTTATGTGTGTATATTTAAACTTTTGCTCAACTATCGCATATTCAAACAAAGCTAAATATTTTAAAAGGCAACTTTGCACAAAAACTGAAAATTGTTTCTGAACATCCCTTTTCTGTAAAATGAAACGTTGGTAGTGAAAGATTTGAAGCTGTATGGAGTTTATTTTTGTAACCGGTAAAGTGAGTTTGGTATTTGCGTTTCCGCTAGGGTACGAGCTGAAGCCTTAATGTTTTTATTTGGATATATTATTATCGTCTGCCCCTCGAAATGCCACCGTGTGGGGGCAGACGGCTATCGACCACCACGTATAAGAATAAATAACTTTTCATTTCTCAGTTTAAGAAAATTGAGAATAAGATACAGTCGAAGATGGAGAGTTAGCTCGCCAGGTTCTAGCTGATCCCGACAGAGGAGAAATGATGCCTCCAACTGCATGTTATATTCCATTATCAGACCTTGGATACCACATAAGACCAAAGAACTCATCAAGTCAAACCAATTGAGCCCAAACTCGAAGGGGTTCCATCATCTATCTGATTGTTGAGTTCCTTTGACTACCTTCTGGCTCCATCATCAGGTCAGCTCAATAGTACCTACCATAATTGTCATCAAAACTACACCCATATGCAAAACTTCAGCATGTTTAGACGTCGTTAAATTGTTCAAAATTGACTTACTCACTGGGATCTTATGCTTAGGACTAAGCATAATAACGCAGTGAATTAAATAAAAGTTTGTTTAAATCCCCTAAACCAATTTTGAATTAATTTATATAGTACTAAAGTGGAGGGAGGTCTTCTTTCTCAAGTAAAAATAAACATTTAATTCCGTTCAGAAATCCCAAGATTTTAGAGAACATAAACTATAAAACAAATAGATGTTCTAATGTTAAACAAACAGTTTAAAGAAAATATTTTATTCCTATGTTGTGTTATTTATTTGATCTACCTGAAGACCACTTCTGTTCAGCTAATTGTTGAAATTTGCAAATATAATAAACTTTCCATGCACGTGAGTTTGAGCTTCTTCTTCGTATCGATGTTTCAATTCACTGTGAATGAAACGTCAATGAGAATGAAACGGAAGAGTTTAACAGTCTATGTATGCATGTTTATTTCAATCGATTTGTCTTCATCGCAAGAGTGTAGGCAATTTTTTTCGCGATCTTAGTAGTGTTTTAGTTTTTGAACTTGTCTTGTTAACTCATTACCCTTCCGTTGCTTCGATGTACTCGGGTAAAAAGCCGGGCTACTTAAGGAAGATCCCTGTCTTCCAACCCTGTAAATCCATACGAACTAGAACTGACGAAAATAAAACAAAATATAATAAAGGATACGGTTCATAAGTGTCTACTTAAGCTTAAACTAACTGTGTGCGAGACATGCTGTAAAAATAATTTAGTTTGAAAAAGAAGCTGAGAAATCATTTCATCCCTGTCGTTGAGACTATTGTGCACAAGACATATTATGTAAAAACTAAACCCGACTACGGTCGGGTAAAAATAGCCTATGACACTCTTGCGATGAAGACGAATCAATTGATACCTCGCTTGTCAAAATCGGACCAAGTTTTTAGTTTGAACACATAACCGATCTTTTGATTCGCCGTAGTCTGGTAAAAAAAATGTCTTTGACACTTTATACCTAAATAAAGACGAATCGATTGATGCTTCGGATGTCAAAATCGATGATTCTAAGTTGATCAAAGTCTGCAACAGTTCCCTTTAAACGAGGTGACGGCACAGAGTGGCTACTTAATAATGTGACCTTTGGGACCCGAGAAATGTTTATAACTTTTGGGTCTGATCATATCCACGAAATATACTTTACGGCGAGCAAGTTTTTGTTTTGCTATGAATAACATTTTTCCCTCTTCCCAATAACGGGATCACAGTTATTGGCGCCTTTTTATATAACTGATGATCTGGTAAAGGTTGCCGAGGTCTGTGAAAGAGGACTTGGTTATTTTCTTCGGCAAACTTGATCAGGAGTTTCCATTTTCTGTATTATTCAAGTACCAAATGAAAATGACATAGATCTAAAAAGTTTTTGCTTAGGTTGACTGCTTTATATCTATATTACATGAATTCAGTGATTGTTACTAGTACTTTTCATTTACAGTTGTCAATATTTGCACTTGTATCCATTAATGTACTAGTTTTCCCGCCCGCGATTACGTCCACACGGACTACTGTTTATCGCGAAAAAAAAGCATCCTATGTTCTTCTAGGATATTAAAAACCAATGCCAAAGTAGGTATAGCACCAATGCTCTTGATGTTTTTTGACATACTTGCTATTTCATTTCCAAGGCAACCGTTTCTTACAGCGAGTAATCAACATTTATCCAGTTTTCCCGTAGAAACTTACCTTTTTCCGGGATATAAAGTATCCCATGTTTTATTCCAGGGTATAAGCTACCTCCATTCCAAGTTTCAACAAAATCCATCCAACTGTTATCGCGTGAAAGCCCCCCAAACATGCAAATAAACGAACAAACCGACAACGTTTCACTTTTATATATTGGATTGTAAATCTGGCAATTGGCAGTGAATAGGAGTCCGACTTATATACCAACTCGGGTTTGGGTCCCAGGACGTCTCGTGTCTTGAAGTCCCGGGATTTTTCATAATTTTAGTTGTCTCGAGTCCCGGGACTTTCGGGTCGAGACTCGAGACGACACAAGATTGTCGAAATTATATTTACACACTAGCCACCACACCTCACAGTCTCAAAACACGGACTTTTTTACCTCGAATATAAAACTGCACTAATTGGCTTTGCGGAAGAACTGTATTGTAGACTTTTTGAAAATATCCCTAGCATCCGGACACCAGATGTGGAAATAATGGGCGCTGAATATAGTACCAGTAGCTCTCAAGTACACAACGAGCCTGATGAGTCTTTTGTATATCTAATGAAACAAGCAATACAAAATATCCAAGAAAATGTAACCGAGATTCTGGAAAAAACAAAAAGAGCAACATTAAAAAAGGAGGATACTAGAATTACTAGATAATAGTAAAGTTATTAAGAATTAGTATGATTTTTAACTATGTTCGTTTTATAAAACTATAAGATTTAACTGCTTAAAAGTGAATCTGTGTGTGATTAAAATGAATAAACAAAGCAATTATTAAGACTGAAATTAACGTTAAAGTTATTAACATTTAATTTACTGTTTAATAAATGTTTATTTTTAATAAAAGTTGCCTTTTTTTGATACGTTTCACCAGAAATTAACTCAATTAAAATTCTTTAATAAAGGCTTACCCTCCTAAAAAAACCCATTTTTTATTATATTTCTTGATGTCCCGAGAATTCCCGGGACTTTGATTGTAGGCTGTCTCGTGTCCCGGGACTTTTAAATTGTCGCAAATTCCCAAACCCTAATAAAAACAGACAAACAGCTACCCCCACAACACGTTAAACACTTGTAACTTTTGCCGAATCGTTTGAGCTGCCACGGCAACGCACTTGTGCAAGAGTGGCAAATTGAAGCAGCAAGTCGGCAGACGTGTTTTGAGTTGATTAAGCTACTATGTTTTATCTTATATTTGATCTATTGAAACGTTTTTTTATACGCTTTATATTAGCTTCACTTGTATGTTTGTAACCGACTCCTTTGGACGCTATTTTGACCCACTTTAAACAGTCAGATTTCATTCAAATTTTGCACACCTGTCAAAGACCGATGACAATGCAATAATTCGAAAAAAAAAATATGTATATAAATTTTAATAGTGTAAATAAGAAAAAAAGTTTTATTTCAAAAAAAGCGTGGGGTGCTTCTTATATCTGTCAATGAAATATTTATAACTATTGACCCATGCACCCCACGTATTTTTTGAAATAAAACATTTTTTTCTTATTTACATTATTAAAATTTATTATCTATTTTTTAGTTTGGTTTTCTATATTAAGCGTGTTTTTTAGTAATTTTAAACTATTATTTATTTAACCTTCTCAGTGGTCAATAAGCAGCTTAGTACTAAAAAATAAAAAAGAGCAACAGTGGCCTAACGGTTCTATAGTGAAGTTAAGTTTAGAATCCAACGATACCGGGTTCAAAACCTAGGCTCCGCACCAATGACTTTTCTGAGTTATGTGCGGTATTCCATCGCTCCGTGCTTTGGAGGGCACGCTAAGCTGTCGGTCCCGGCAGTTATTGATTAATAGCAGTCGTTAAGCCATGTTAGAGGCCCTCGGGCGGCTTGACAAACTCTGACATCAGAGGCCAGCACTACCTCATTCGACAAACAAACTAAAAAATAAGTACTAAAGCTCGTGTAAACTTGGCATAAGAAAAATCAGGTCTAAGATAAAATAACCCTTACCTGGACGAGTAAAAAATGAAGGCAGTTACCTTGAATCGTTCTCTCGTTCAGTTAGTTGAAGCCTAGGTACCTACCTACCAACCTACTTGTAGATTACTTTATTTATATTTTACCTACCCACAGTAGATTGGTAGTGAAGGTTAGTTATATGAGTAACTTTTTATGAGTACTTATTCGATGTGTAACCATTGAAATTAGGATGTAATTTGGAACTTAACTCCTGTTTAAAATTAGTATTGCTCCCTGCTCATTTGGGTATGAAACTGTAAAACACGTAAAACTGCTATTATATCGGACCTTTATAGTAATTGACCCTATTAAAATCAAACTGCGTAAGTATACGCTTTTGTTTCAGGTTCAGGACAACTATCTTATAAACTAGCTTTACCCGAAGCTAAGCGTGGTAAGTTAAAGTACTCTAAGTACTATTCCAATACCAGTATACCAACATTTGATCAAAATTCCTTCAGCCGTCAAAAATATTTTACGATTGCTCGGCTTCTACTCATCGGATTGAGATACCAAGTACAACAACCAGTTTTTAAGTCAAACCAAATCTAACCCAACAATGAAAACCGCATCGTAATCAGTCCAGTAGTTTTTACGTGATGCGCGAACAAACAAACATACAGACAAACAGACAGATAAACAGCAGACATGATTTTTTTAAATGTTATAATTTTGTTCAGTAGCTAAACCATATTTTCTTTATCTTTGTACAGAGTTTTTCGTACTTATTAATTTATTATAAGATGATGAGAATTTATTTACAAGATAAAACGTACAAAAAACAAAAGTTCATAAAATATAAATAAAAAAAATATTATAAGTAAGTAAACATATTACTTACTTCAAAATTAAGATTACTCTGGACCCCTATCCCGGAGGAACCTTTTTTTCGCGACGAAAATTATCCTTAATTTTGCCTTATCATTTAAACTATGACTGTGCCATCAAATTCCGTCAGGTAGTTTTAGCGTGATACGTGGTCTTTTAAATATTTTTTAACCCCTGTCCTGCGGGAACCCTTTAATTCATTGCGATGAAAATTGCGATGAAAGTAACCCGTGTCCTACCTCGTAGCATGAACTAATATCATACCAAGTTTTATTTGAATTCATTAGGCAGTTTCGGCGTGATGCACACTCAAGATACAGACAGACAGAAATACATACAGACAAACAAAAATTTAAAAAAAATACAGTTTTGAACCTTTATTAATGAACATTGGCTTTGGATATTTTTATTTTTTGACTTTATTCGTGCGAATCTCAAAATCCGTTCTGTAGTTTCAGCGTGGTACGTGTTCTTTTAAATAACTTTCAACCCCTATTCTGCGAGAACCCTTTAATTTTTCGGGATGTAAAGTAGGTATCCTATGTCCTACTGTAGTATGAACTCAAATCATGACAAGTTTCATTTGAATTCATTCAGTAGTTTTGCGCGGCCAAGATACAGACAGACAGACAAACAGACAGACAGACAGACAGATAGATAGACAAAAACGAAAAAATAACGTTTTCGCTTAAGTATCGAATAAAGAGAAGACTCCATTAAAATATTTCTATGTAGGTTCAATGTACAGAATTGGACCTGTTACAGTTATATTATAAGTATAGATAATTATATATTGTAGATATATTTAAAGTAAACTTAATAACTATTAAGTAGATACCTCCCTCAGTTTAACTGTTTTATTATTAGACTTGCACATTTTCAGTTGATACTCAAGTCTCATTGCTTAGGCAGTCAATAACTCAGCAGAATTATGAGTTAAGATCAATGTTTGGAATTATCAATCTGTATAATATTGTTTCATATATAAAAAAATCACGATGTCGCAAGATTTGAAGCACATACACCTACACAAGTGAAGCTAAATGTTACCATACAATACTATTATTTTGTCAGCATCTTCATATAAGTCATGATCCAACTAACATTGTTATCGTATACCAACAATAGATGTCGCTAAACCTAATTTATGTCATACTTAAACTGTTGGCAATAACTTGGATATCTCGTGTTTTTCTTTTATGACGTATCCTTAAATATTTTATTGCGTGTACGGGTACGTACTCCTATTTCTGCCTCGTAGGTAAGTTTGATGTATGTTTTATGGGAACTTAGAAGAAATGATCTGCATAGCTCCTTTCAAGAAGATCGTATATTTAGAACTATTTTTTATGAAGCTTAGGTTATGCTAAAATGAACCATTTCGCTCATTTTGTCAGACCTTGTGGTGTAGTAGCTAGGGGAATATAGCACACGGCCGCTTTTGTGGCGATACAGTAGCGTTATTAACGCAGTGCTGTTGCATTCAGCACGAATATGCTGTCGTATTCAGCACGTCAAGCCAACACCCCTCGTCCAGCTGTTCTCGCAGGCAGAAATAGCACCATTCTCAGTTTGAAGAGCCTGTGCAGCTGAAAAACATAAGCAGGAGAATGATACAAGGCAGAGTGCCTTGTATTATTCTCCTGCTTATGTTTCTCTCCCATATCTCAAAACCCGTCCCTACCCGTTTAAAAAAGCAGTAAGTATATCTTCCTCAAAAATATAACTGCCCTCGAAGAAAGCGCCAGAGATTCTCGGATTGCCTTGTGGGAGGAAAAGCATTCACCTCCGCTTGACTCAAATGCTCCTGCAAAGATCCTGCTAATCATGACCACCCTTGTCCTTTGTGGAAGACGCTTAACCTGCTAAGATCCTAGGGTCGCTGCAGGACCAACCTTGGAAGGTGTGGCATGCTAGAATCTAGATCATCTAGCAACATAATTCGATTGTGGAGCCCCCGAACAAACAAACTATGGCACATCTTTAGCGTTGCCTTCCTGCCCGAACAGCTGCACCCAGCTGGACCTAACATAAGCCACCAAAAATGCCGTTGACGTGGCATCTTTCTGGGCTAGACATATTTAAAAAATGACACGTGTATTATATCATTGACATGAAAGAAGAAGAAGAAGAAGCACATGCAGCCACGATTCTGTATCGCTATTATTGTGTCGCAGTCGCTAAATTACTATTGATGCAGTTAAAACACGATTGCAATGAAGACTTTGAAAAAAGTTACCGTAACCTTCTCTATTTAGCAAAATCAGGAACTATATTCAAGTACGGTTTAGGAGTTATGCATGTCGTTCTGACAAACATTTTAAGGCAAGTCATAGCGCATTTAATTAGGTACCAAGTACATAATGACAACGAAATAATTATTTAATTAACACTTCCTTTTTATTACCAACCACCAATTTAATGACTCTTCAATTCAGCCGGTAACACTTTTATTGTCTTTTTTAGGTTAGCCTTTTTATTTCAAATTAGTTTTTCATTCCTACTTTATTTTTATCAGTGTCAGCACATATTTGCATTCGTTTTACTTCCGGCACGTTTGTATAATTTTGGTTAGAACTAGATCCACAAATTCAAGGAAACTTTCTCTTTAAATATTGAATGTTGGCGTTGAACCACGAAACGCAACTAAATTGCTAACTTAGTTTATGCAATGTTTATGACTCCACTTCTTTAGTGTTACTAAAGTTCAAAAAATAATTTTATATCCTTTTTTATTTGAGATATCCCACAGCCGTGACACTTATCAAAAGCTAAGTGAATGCTAAGTGGTGATGGTGTTTGGTGGTGCTGGCGTCCGCACATAGTCTAGTGATGGCCTGCGTCTAAGACGTGATATTGTACTTGATGATGAAAATGAAGTGATGTGTCGTTCTGCGCTTTACTATCTCGTTTAGACTCGCTCACTGCTTCGCATCACAGCCCTACCGTTGGAAAAGCAGGAGGTTTTTTTTCTGGTGTTCTATGGCTATAACAGATTTTCCAGCTAACTTGGCTGGTGCCAAGTTAGTAGTATAAAGTGATTATTGGCATAGAGAAAATCTTCTCCAACCGAATTTTACATATTAGTTTTACACCCAAAAACTTATGTTGATCAGCAGAGAAAAGTGTGCCCAAAACTTAATTATACATATCTTTATCCAGATAAAGGAACTCTTCAACGGTCAACTGCACAGTCACAAAATTTTGTGTACGCATTTTATTATGCTAGCCAATTCGAAGTTTACCATGACGTGTCTGCTACACTCCAGGGGCACGATTCTGCTAATTTTAAATAAAATGACATCAAAATGTCATTCCAGTGACTGTCCATGATCATGTATGACAAAGAACAAGGGCGAAATTTTATGCGAGAAATCTTGCAGCGTCTTGAAATATTATATCTACAGAACTTAAGTAATTATTTTTCTACGTTTTTTCAACATAACAATGTAAGCTTGTAAAATCCAGGTCAACAAATCAATGAAAAGAAACATTAAATTGAAAGTTCATTTCCTTCCTACGTTTACGTTCTAGAATTTAGGCAGTATTGGTTTTACCGTAGACGGACCAAACGGACGTGGCACAATAACCAATAGACACTTGGTTGTTGTGCCACTTGTGACATAGAACGATAGGTGGGGGTGCTGCCATTTCAAAAATTTTACCCTGAGTTTAAGCAATCCCAGATTCAAGATTATGTATATTATAGAGTATTGATGGTTTATAGAGACATTACAGATTTCCGAAAAATGTATGGTCAGAACATTAAATTGACATTTTGAATAATTCTAGGTGTTGTACGATCTCGTTCCATAAAAATATCTAATCTTTATGGGACTAATGTGGATAAGGGTAATAGAAACATCAGATTATTTTTTTTACAATTTCTACAAACATTTTGTATTTAACATGCTTACAGTATAATAATTGAACATGCTTACAGTATAATAATTTATATATAGTAGTATATTTGACGGCTGGTTGGTCTAGTGGCTAGTAACCCTAGGAACGAAATCAAACGGTCGCGGGTTCGAATCCTGTCGGCAATCATTTGTGTGATGAGCAGAAATGTTTGTTTCCGAGTCATGGATGTTGATATTCGTATTTATGTAAGTTTATCCGTTATCTAGTGCCCATATTTCAGTGTATCCTAGTTTGGGGCTAGGTAATTGGTGTGGAATTGTCCCGAATATATTTATTTATATTATATACCATTGTCATCCATGGTGGGCTATCCTCAGCGTAAAATAAATAGAAAAAATATGGTGTATCAACCATGAAATATAATACAATATAAATATATATATCAACCAAAACAAAGTTATTTAGCCGATGAAACAAACCAAATTGCGGGCATAACAATGCAAAAAGGGTTTGTAATTGCAACGACAGTACTAGAATTTCATTTGAATATTGTGAATGCAACAATTTTAAAAGTTGCCAATAATATTGTTAAACTGATAATAAACTCTTGACAATAAAGACATTATTGCACCAATAAGGTACCTCATACGGATCTTTTGCGTTAAAGTTACATATTACTTACTATTACTTCTTTTTAAAAATATATTAAAAACTAGCTGTAACCGCAGCTTCTTATGTTCTTTTTGTTGTTTTTCTTTGTTCTTTTCTTTATGTTCCAATGAAGAACACATACATTATGGTAAGGTACAATTACCATAATGTGCTATTCCAGGATCAATATACCAACATTTGAACAAAATTTCTTCATCCGTCAAAAATACTTTATCAATTGCTCGGCTTCTAACTCACCGGATTGAGATACAAATTAGACCAGATTTAAATCAAACCCTAAGTTATCTAACAATGAAAACCAAATGGCAATCAGTCCAGTATTTTTTATGTGATGCGTGAACAAACAAACATACAGACAAACAGAAAGAAAGAAACGACTAACAAAAAATAAATGATCAATACCTTTTTTAAGCACCCAAGAGCATTTTTTTTTCATTTGAATTCATGTAGTAGTTTGGGTGCGATGCGCGGTCAAGATACGGACAAACAGACAGACAAAATTAAAAAGTAAAACTAAAATATTAACATAACTTTAGACCCATATCCCGCAGAAACCCATTACTTCTTCGGGATAAAACGTGACCTCAATTTTAATCCATCATATAACTTAAGACAGTGCCAAGTTGCATCAAAACCCGTCCATTACTTTCAGCATGGTACGTGTTCTTTTAAATAAGTTTCAACCCCTAAATAATAACCCATAAATTTTTCGATATGTAAAGTACCCTATGACCTACCTCGTAGTACGAACTCAAATCATACCAAGTTTCTTTTGAATTCATCCAGTAGTTCCGGCGGCGTGATGCGCGGCTAAGATACAGACTGACAGACATACAGACAAAAATGTAAAAACATACAGTTTAGGCTTTATAATCGAATATAGAGTAATTTCCAAAAAAAAACATTTTTAATGTACAGAATTTGGACCCATATCCCACAGGAACCCTTTATTTTTTCGGGACAAAATGTATCCATAATTTTCACTTATCTTATAAACTATGCCTGTGCCAAGTTGCATCAACATCCGTCCAATAGTTTCAGCGTGCTAAGTGTTCTTTTAAATAATTTTCTACTTCTATCCTGAAGGAACACTTAATTTTTTCGGGATGAAAAGTATCCAATGTCCTACCTCGAAGTGTGAATTCAAATCGTACCAAATTTCTTTTGAATTTATTAAGTATTTTCGGCGTGGTGCGCTGCCAAGGTACAGACGGACAGACAGACAGAAAGACAAAAATAAAAAAAATACAGTGTTGGCTTTAGTATTGAATATAGAACGGCCTCCAAAAAAATACATAATATTTTCAATTTACAGAATTTTGGACATTATCCCGAAGGAACACTTTATTTTTCGGGATAAAAAGTATCCTTAATTTTAACCCATTATATAAACTATGACTGTGCCAAGTTTCAACAAAATCCGTCCAGTAGTTTCAGAGTGGTAAGTGTTTTTGAAATAACTTTTAACCCCAATCCTGCGGGAACCCTTTCATTTTTCGGGATGAAAAGTAGCCTATGTCCTACCTCGTAGTATGTACTCAAATTATACCAAGTTTCATTTAAATTCATTCCGTAGTATCGGCGTGATGCCTAGCCAAGATACATACAGACAGACAGACACACAGACAAAAATTAAAAAAAATACAGTTTTGGCTTCAGTATCGAATCTAGAGGAAAGTCCAAAAAAAATTTTCAAAATATCTTCAATGTACAGAATTGTGTAACGAGGTCAAAACCTCTTTCATAATAATACTCATTTGATCTCTTAATTCTTTCATAATCCATTTCATTCCATTTGATAGTTAATCATTATTCATTCTAAATTCAAATAACCTGTCATTCCGATATTGATTTTTAGCAGAACTGCAATTTTACAAAATAATATGTTATAAAATATCTAAATAAGTTTATTACAAATATAAATGACTCTTTTAAATATATATATATATATATATATATAAGAATACCTTCATCCGTATCGTTTTGTTCCACATTCGTAAGCCGCTGTTTATGATCATCTCCTCCTGTTCCTGTGCTCCTAATTGTTCCTGAACTTTTATGTTGTCCACTGAGGCTTGGTCCCAGGGCTGGTGGAGCAAGCCCAAACCTGGGACCGCCTTGTGACATTGGTGCCCCCTACGTGTCCGTCCGTACCCAGCCCTGCTCTACCTGCCTACAAGTTCCTGATTCCTCCGAGTCTTCATAATACATGTGTTTTATTTTGTGAATCAGTGTTCAATTTTTAAGTGATTCCCACAAAATTCTAAAAGGCACTAAGCCATCTTGATTCATTTTGGAAATATTTGGCAAACTCTGAACAGTTTTTTATACTAAAGTGAATTTTATAATTGCATTCCAGTCATTCATGTTAGTAAGACATTTTCATTAATACGTACTTCGTTCCGAATTTCACTATCAGCCTACCTAGTTCCCACTTACGCTAAACTTTGACGCTATGCGTGACGCATTAACGCGTAGTTGCATTAACGCTATTTTTTATATTTTTTTACGCGTTTCTATCGCACCTAACGTAACGTTACTTACAAAGTAAATACATAATTTTATTTGCTGGTCTCATATTAATAAAAATGGACCCTGCGCATCTAAATAAACTAGAATTGATCTATGAATTAAAATGTCGAAATGCTGAGGTCCATACAACAGAAACTGTAGAAAATTTACATACCTATCGACCTATCGGTTATCGACCTTACTTGATAGCTCGAATATTTAGGATTTTCAAAGCCCATATACATTTGAACAGGATACATACATACATTATGTACTATGAAAGTTACATTGCTTTCATATTCCCGTACTTTACCATAATATATTTAAATACCTACGTATTACCATTGCAGGTTCCCTACTTACAAATAACCTTGTATTTAAGTTGTAAATAATGTAATTTTAATATAATTTCCCTTTACGGAGTAATTTCCACATTTTTAGCTTATTTTTCTTTTATTCACTTCATTCACTTTTCGGATTCATTATGAATATTGACTTCAAGACCCTACGTATTGCTATTCAGTGCTATTGTACTTACTACCTACTTTAATTCTTTGGTACTAACAGTAGTTAATACCCTACTTGTTAGCTATGTACTTTTTATTTATTTTAATTACAAACATAATGTTCAGCATAAAGCGAAACCAGTTCCATATATTATTTTTTACTACGCCTACTCACAAAACTTCCAAAACTGAAAAGAGCGGAAAATGTAATTACTCTATAAACCAAGCCTAGGTCACAAAACCAGTATTATCTTATATTTAATATACTATTACCTACCTACCTTACTTATACATACTATTTTAACGTTCTAACACAACGTTTACTACATACATACACGTGCTACAGCCATGTCGTACCCTAAGGTACGTTTAGCCATTTTGGCAAACTAATTGTATATAAATATACACATACATACATTTACACATCACACACCACACACTCACCACACATACACATACACACATACACTCACACCATAATCAGCGGATAGTGACTGTATAAATAAGCCTACACTATATTGTATTGGTTCCACGAGTAGCCTTTATATTATTTAAGGTTCCTCTTTCTTATGAGTTTTTTCTTTTTTCTTTAGCATTTTTTTTTTAAATAAAACTAATGTTTTGGGATACCAATATCAACAAAATTTTTACATACCTTACTACAAAAAAAAATTTGTTTACTACCAAAAAAAAAATTTCTTTCTCCGGGGATTCTGGGTATTGTAACGAAGTCAAAACCTCTTTCATAATAATACTCATTTGATTTCTTAATTCTTTCATAATCCATTTCATTCCATTTGATAGTTTGTCATTATTCATTCTAAATTCAAATAACCTGTCATTCCGATATTGATTTTTAGCAGAACTGCAATTTGACAAAATAATGTTATATATATCTACATAAGTTTATTACAAATATATATGAGTCTTTTAAATATATATGAGAATACCTTCATCCGTATCGTTTTGTTCCACATTCGTAAGCCGCTGTTTATGATCATCTCCTCCTGTTCCTGTGCTCCTAATTGTTCCTGAACTTTTATGTTGTCCACTGAGGCTTGGTCCCAGGGCTGGTGGAGCAAGCCCAAACCCTGGAACGCCTCGTGACAATTGGACCCGTTACAGTTTTATTATAAGTATAGATAAGTAAAAGAGAAACTAGTAAATCATCAAGGTAAGAGAAAACACAAATGCCATGCCAAAAGAGGAACATCTGAAAATAATTATAGCTTATGTCACTCGGGACGATGTAAAGATTATAACGATACCCGTTACACCCAAAAGTTATCGTGGAATAAAGAAAGTCGCATAAGTAGTAGGGTTCATACATACATGAACCCTAATAACATTACACACCTTTTTTGGGCAGTCGCATAAAAAGTAGCTTAAGTCCATCTGGAATAGTGTAGCTTTCTATCAGTGACAGAATTTTTAAAATCGATTATGTATTTTTGAGTTTATTCATCACACACAAACAGACAAACGAACAAAAAATCAAAACTTTTCTCATTATTTATAGATAATTAGTATTTATAGATAAATAAAAAAGACTTCAGGTCCTTTACTAACCTACTGTCATAGTTACTTCTAATTTAGTACCTAGCAGATTTTATCTCAACACATTTTAGAGCAATGCGAAACTCCAAACGGGGCATGCCCCGTGCACCCACTGGCTTCTCCCACTGGTGGGTGCACGGGGAATTCGCATTTCCCCGTCCACCCATTGCACTAGAGTTGGAAACTAATGAAGAAATAATCGACATTTATGAAGAAAAAAAAACAACATGTTTTGTAATTAGGTAACAAGACATTTTAAAGTGACAGATGTCAAAGTGACAGATGTCAAAAGAATCGTCAATTATGAAGAAAAAATCACCAAGTAGTATAACCGCTCGATTGATTCTATGCGCTACAGTCACTTTTTTGTTTTCATTGATCATCGCAACTAACGCTGCAGTCACATTTTTTGTTTTCATCGATCATCGGACCACTCGATAGCGACGTAAATTTTGCCACTAGATTTTGAACATTATTGACCTCAATGATTATTGCGTAATCTAAGCGTGTTTATATAATTATTTTGCTTCGAAACCCACAACATAAACACTTGAAATATGTGCCGTACCTATTTAGCTCCATAAATCACCATTTTGTTTATCTAAGCGCTCAATGAAGTGGTCATAAAAACTGTTTGTTTACGCAAAGTCGGCGCGGCCAGATGTGTCGCGTAGACCTTCTTTTTTTGTGGGTTGACCATCAAGTACCTGTAGTCTCAACGCATATACAATCAATTACCAGTTTGAGGTTAGATGTGTCGCGTCGGCCATTTTTTTTTGGGTTATCAGTTTGGTTCTGCGGTCTTCAGCGCGTGGACAACCGAGCGGATAACTAGGTAGTAAGACATTTTAAAATGACAGATGTCAAAGTGACATGTCAAACTTCAAAGTCATACGTCAACACCTGACAAGATTTAATCGATATCTTCGTTTTGGATGACAGCTGTCATACTTAAAATAGCTATAACTTTAAAACTAACGATCCTGGACTAGTAGTTTCATAACAAAAGTGATAGATCTCATTGAAATTTTAATTTTAGATGACAGCTGTCAAACTTAAAAGGGCTAAAACTCTGAAACTAATGATCCTAGTCTAGTAGTTTTTTTACAGAAGTGATAGATCTCATCGATATCTTCGTTTTGGATGACAGCTGTCAAACTTAAAAGGGCTAAAACTCTGAAACTAATGATCCTAGACTAGTAGTTTTTTTACAGAAGTGATAGATCTCATCGATATCTTCGTTTTGGATGACAGCTGTCAAACTTAAAAGGGCTATAACTCTGAAACTATTGATCCTAGACTAATAGTTTCTAATAGGAATAGGAAATGCGAATTCCCCGTGCACCCACCAGTGGAAGAAGCCAGTGGGTGCACGGGGCATGCCCCCTCCAAACTACAACGTAATATTTCTAGGTTATCTCTGAACTTAAAACAAAATTTCTCAGTAATTATAAATGAATCTGCGGTACTAATGTTAAGAGTCCCTTAAAAGTTAGATCACGTAATCAACTTGGAACTTCGCCGGTCTTAGACTTAATTTTTTATTGAAATTGCTATAAGGTATTTGATTTTTGATTTTGAAAACTTACGCGAGTGATATTCATATTAAATATAAATAAAACGGCTAAAAACTCACGAAAAAGAAGATCGAAAATACTCCGACCAGTTTCAGACTATTTTGAAGTCCTTCATCTGGGAGTGTTATGCCGACAAGCCGCGACGAGCGCTACGAACGTCAGCACGCAACTGACGACACGTGCGTGGCGCGGGCGGCCCAGTGGGCGGCGATTGCGGCGCTCGACTATGTTCGGCCTGCACAGTCACTTCGTTGTCTGTGTTGTTGTTGTTGTATGAAGTTCGATCGGTGGTCGTTAAATAATTTTCAATGCTGCTTCTCTGATTTCATTGTATCTGATTTTAACCCACGTAATACCTGAGTTGGTAAAGCAAAAGGAACTGTATGCAGGTATGCGGGTTCCTGCGTGGTGGTTGGTCTACTATTTACCATGTCTCGTGAACACCAGTCATTAAAATAAAGAGCAGATCATGAGCAAATATATAACTATATACAGAATAACTATGCCAGATCTCCAAAGTGACTAATACATTATGACACGGTTTATGGTAAAGGGAATAAACTAGTTTAGATAATTATTGAAATCTAATATTAAACTGACATATTATGTACAGTTTTAGATTATGTTTAATATCATTTATAAAGTATACCTACCTATACTTGCTGCAGTAGTAGGTACCTAGGTGGTACTCAATCTGTAAATCGAACCCCGGGCCTTCTTGTCATGAGCCTGGTTAGGTACCTGGCTCCACTGAAAAGTTTATACAACAAATAATGAATTAAAGTATAAGCAGTATAAAAAATACGTTTGCGTTTACTGTTGTTTATTACTAACATCATAAAATAATATACTATAATGATTTCTTTCAGTTTTTTTTTTAAATCCTTTTAATTATCGATTTATTAATATTTTAACATTTAAAAGTCTTGCATAGCAATTTCTGGTCATTTCTATTCATTTTAATTGTTTTCCGAATGTTATTATTTTAATAAGAATGATTTGTATTATTTTATATAGTCCGCGGTATTTAACATTTAAAAGTCTAGGAAGCCGAAAGCTGGCATCCTCCTTCCCATAAGAACTATAAACAATCGCCGGTCTAATGATAGGGACACTACCGGACAACTTTTAATGGAGTGCGGAGGCTAGATCCAACCAATATATAAAATTGAAACGTTGTCTGTTTGTTTGTTTGTTTGGAGAGCTTTCACGCGATAACGGCTGGACGGATTTTGATGATATTTGTAATGGAGATAACTTATACCCTGCAATAAAACTTATGATACTTTTTGTCGAAGTAAATTGTAATTTTCCGCGGGAAAAATGGAAAATATTGATTATTCGCTATAAAGAACGGTTGCCATGGAAACGAAATAACACCTTTGTCAAAATACATCAAGATCTTTGGTGCTATACATACTTTTGCATGAGTTTTTAATATCCTAGAAGAACATAGGATGTTTTTGTTTCACGATAAACTGTAGTCCGCCTGGACGAATTCGCAGGCGGGTAAGCTAGTCCAAACCAATATATAAAAGTGAAACGTTGTCTGTTTGTTTGTTTGAGGAGGATTCACGCAATAACGGCTGGACAGATTTTGATGAAATTTGGAATGGAGATAGCTACTACTAGGATACTTTTTATCCCGGAAAATTGTAAGTTCCACGAAAAAGCTGGAAAATGTTGATTACTCGCTGTTAGAAACGGTTGCCACCACAGAATGGTCTGTGGTTGCCATGAAACGAAATAACAAGTCTGTCAAAAAACATCAATAGCATTGGAGCTATACCTACTTTTGCATTGGATTTTAATATCCTAAAGAAAATAGGATGATTTTTTCACGATAAACAGTAGTCCGCGCGTACGAAGTCGCGGGCGAGAAAACTAGTATATTTTATATATATATATAATACTAGTTTTCCCGCCCGCGACTTGTATAACAATAACAGAATTGAGACCACCATAAGTATAATTTAAGTATACTAGACTTATGAAGTTTAATGTAAAAGATCTTTACAAATAACTAGCTTAAATTCTAAAAAAAACACGCCTGCCTGCCAAAAAATAACTTATGCCAATAAACTATATACTGTTGGAATTTGATTATCAAGGCCTTCAAATTGATACCCAAAATGTAAAATTCGAAGTTGTTTTCTCTCTTTTAAATGCCAAACTGACAACATATTGACTTTAAAGAAATAGCTTATGTTACTCGTTATGATATAAAGGGATTCTAAAAATACCCCAAACATCTAAATTAGTTCATAAATTTTACATACATATAACATACATGAATCCTAAAAACATTACACTCCTTTTTTGGGCAGTCGTGTAAAAAATAAAAACCCCGCCTAAAATAGTCTAAGTTCTAATTACTTCAAGATCAGTACAATCATTTATTCTAATTTTAAATTAGACGTTACATTTTCGTCGTTTGCATTGCCACTGTATACTTTCCATAGAATTATTTTCTTATGATACAAACTTATCAATTTGCACTCGAGCCCCAAAATACAGGCCTCGTGCTTAGTTTGGGGCTCGCCGATAATCTTGTTTGATGTTTCACGGTTTGTTTTTTCCTATTTGTTTTCACTTTTAATAATCTCTTTTGGCAATAAAATAAAACATTTATCATTTATTTAGTTGTGAAAAGGTAACAAAAACAGAGCTATTTTTGTAATGTTACTAGGTTTTGTCCGTAAATTCGTCCACGTCGACTACAGTTTATCGAAATAATAAGTATCCTATATCCTTCCCCAGGGTTCAAGCTATCCCCATACCAAATTTCATCAAGATCAGTTTAGCCGTTTAGTAATGAAAAGGTAATAAACATACATACATTGTTACTTCTGATTTTATAATCTACTTAGTATGGAAGTATGAATTAGTATGGAGTATGTGTATGTGATAAGGTGATATTCCCCTGTCCCTAAAATACAATCATCGGTAAATGTAACCAGTGGCCCAATTACAGAACTTGGTTACAATCGGATTATCATTTTTTTCATAGCAATTTCGACTCTATCGCAAGGCATTAGTGGTTGCGATATTGAGAATTCGATTGAAGCCAAGTTATGTAATTGGGCCACAGGCATTCTCAAAGCTGATCTGATTCCGTCGAATAATCAAATAGAGTTGCCAGCTCAGTCGTGAGATTGGGGTGGCCAGCTATCGATGCCAAATTCCTATATTGATAGGTACTTTCGCGGTTATCGTGATATATTTAATGAACATTTATTGTGTCATTGAGTGTTGAAATTTGGCAAATGTATATACGTATAACCGCGCTACATATGTATATGAAATATATTAGATTAGTAATGAGTTTTTTTGACAGTTTTTTTTATAAAGGCTATGTGCTGTTGGTCTATAACTGACCTCTACAGCGTCACCAGACCACC
This sequence comes from Alsophila aescularia, assembly GCA_946251855.1. NCBI lineage: Eukaryota > Metazoa > Arthropoda > Insecta > Lepidoptera > Geometridae > Alsophila > Alsophila aescularia. Next base: position 10,938,331 of record OX276375.1, on the reverse strand, counting down.
AATTCGGAATACTGTCGTGGTAATTTATTTATTAGGATATATATATGACTTATGTGTCCGTCGGGTGGCAGCCGGGCAAACCAGGGGTGGCAGAATCACGACGAGGGTCGCCGCCCGCAGCGTGTCAGCAGATGGTAGAAGTTCGGTTTGCCACCGACGGACGACACGATTTGCTGTAGGGAAGGGTTGCCTGGATAATGTGCCAGTTGGAGAGCGATTTAGGCCTTATGACTAGGCCGTACTGCTCGTTGGGCCTCAGAGGCCCACCCCCGATGGAACGGGGCCTACCTGCGCCTACAGCCAAGGAGAGTGAGGAGATATCGTAGAAAGAAAACGGTATTATAAAGAGCACTTACAGATAATTTAATTAATATTTCTATAACAATGTTTTTATGTCAAATAGTCTATGAAGAAGTGGGGGGGGGGGGGCACGAAAAGGGGGCTTAGGGTAACGCGCGAGATTCGTAAATCGTCTATTTTTCGCGCACTGGGAATAATTGTTTATAGGTACCTCAACGCCGGCCGGCTTACGTCACTAGACGGAAAGATTTTGGCAGCGCGAGCGCTTGCCCACGTGATTGGTGGTCCTCGGGTCCAGGAGCGCCATGCTCCTTCGGGTCGGCTCGCGGGCTGGTCGCACTGCTCCCTGACCTTCCGGCTTCCCGCCAGCTCCAGCTCCTTTTCGCGGCAGTTTCTTCTCGTCAAAATGGCCGCCCACGCGGCTGTTCTACTACTCGTCCCTTTGGGTCGGGCCACAAGCCCGCCCCAAAGACGTGGCTGGTCTGTTCTGTCCACGGGCGCGAAATCCTTATATAGCAGTCTCCGCGGGGGTGAGGCGCAGGATAAGGCGCGGGGTGAGGCGCAGGGTAAGGTGCGGGGTGAGGCGCAGGGTAAGGCGCGGGGTGAGGCGCAGAGTGAGGCGTGAGCCCTTGTCCGTCTTCCCCCTCGCCCCTTCTTCCGCTCCAAATATAACCTAGTTTGTATTACTATAAGTTTTACAACAAAATAGGGTTTCACTTATATTTCTAGACTACAAATAAATACTAATGCATCTACATAAAATTCCTATATATATAAACAGATCTAATATAGTTAAAAAGCGTTTATGAACAGCTAGACGATCTGATACGAAAATTAGAGGTCTAAATGTTTTTGAAACAATTGGGGAGGCAGAATGTCCTGCTCGCTTCCCCTGTTGAATTTCACCGTTTTGTTATTGATTTAACTAACGATAAACCCTTAGGTTTTTTTATGGAACACGTGGGGAGCGCGTCTAACGTGATATCAAACTAATTGATGATTGCCTTGCTATGCGAAAGATGTCAGGCGTTATGTTTTCATATTATGGGTTGATCCAAAAATACCAGTTTTGTCCACATAGTGGGGTCTCTTTGGCCACTGCAGGGGTTGTATTCCGGTATGTCATGGATGAAACCACAAGTTATATTGACATTTATCACAAAGAAAAGGTAAGCGAATGGTCATCAAAATTGAGTATTATGACAATACACCTTCGAGAAGAATCGGCAAGAAACTCGAAGGCGAAACTGAACATTATACTCAGTAATTCATTAGATCAATGGTGCAGATAAGACTTTTTAAACCTCCATAAAACGAAAATAAAAGTATAAGACTTTTAGGTACACCAAGGGGATTTCATTTTGAAAGGGCCTAATTTTATAACTATTATCTTTTAGTTTTTAAGTAACCTATAACTTTTTAAGCTTATTATAATACATGTTACATCTTGAGATGAAACACTAGACCATCCCTTCCTACTATGCCCATACCGACTACCGCGCACATTCAAGGGTTTTCAATCATTCATGAATTTAGTAGGTGTGGATTGTATTTCTAACGTACTGTAGACTTTAATTCACTTTTAATTAAGTAGCATTAAATTTGTAATGCTATTTAGCGTTAATTGACGTCTAAATGTAAGGTTATTAGTGAATCATGATAGATTCTGACTGCGGAATTTAGTATTTCTTCAACTTGGGAAATCATTGTCACCACAGGCAATCTTTTAAACCCCGATATACCTGAATCAGCGCCGATATCAGCTAATTTGCGCGCCACCCTCACAGGGAACGACTTACACAGGAATTCACTGGTTTGATTGGAATTCCGGGCTGAATTCGGTTTGTACGTGTAGTTTGCTCTTATATGTGAGTATGTGACGCCTTAGATTACGTCATGAATTGGGAGGCAAGTGGAAGAAAAAGTTAAGTATGTATGCCAATATCTGAGTGATTTGGCACAAGCGAATATACAGTAATATACGAGTACATAGTTGACTTCAGGGATAAGTGATTAGTGTGTACGTTTGAGTTCACTATGGAATTAGCTCAGAGTTGACGCGGACATAAAGTGCGTAAACTATTTGAATCTTATGTAGCCGTGATATTTTACTACTTAATTCGTATTATGTGGTAGTAGGTACCCCACTTTTTTATAATTTTGAGTTTCTGCTTATCATGCAAAACAAGCAAAAAGGTCACAATAGAACCAAATAATTGTAAAACGGAAGCAAATTTAAAAAACCTGTCAAATATTTCATATACTACTATATAGCGCAGTTATACGTATATACATTCGCCAAATGTTTTAGTGTGTCATTGAGTGTTGACACTCAATTACACACTAAATGTTCAATAAATATAATTACTCAAAATCAATGAACCAAATGATACCGATAGCGTGTCAGATATCACGATAGGTAACCGCGAAAGTACCTATCAATATAGAAATTTGGCATCGATAGCTGGCCACCCCAATCTCACGACTCAGCTGGCAACTCTATTCGATTATTCGATTATTCGACGGAATCAGATCAGCTTTGAGAATGCCTGATTACATTTACCGATGATTGTATTTTAGGGACAGAGGAATATCACCTTATCACACTATACATACTCCATACTAATTCATACTTCCATACTAAGTAGATTATAAAATCAGAAGTAACAATGTATGTATGTTTATTACCTTTTCATTACTAAACGGCTAAACTGATCTTGATGAAATTTGGTATGGGGATAGCTTGAACCCTGGGGAAGGATATAGGATACTTATTATTTCGATAAACTGTAGTCGACGTGGACGAATTTACGGACAAAACCTAGTAACATTACAAAAATAGCTCTGTTTTTGTTACCTTTTCACAACTAAATAAATGATAAATGTTTTATTTTATTGCCAAAAGAGATTATTAAAAGTGAAAACAAATAGGAAAAAACAAACCGTGAAACATCAAACAAGATTATCGGCGAGCCCCAAACTAAGCACGAGGCCTGTATCTTGGGGCTCGAGTGCAAATTGATAAGTTTGTATCATAAGAAAATAATTCTATGGAAAGTATACAGTGGCAATGCAAACGATGAAAATGTAACGTCTAATTTAAAATTAGAATAAATGATTTTACTGATCTTGAAGTAATTAGAACTTAGATTATTTTAGGCGGGGTTTTTATTTTTTACACGACTGCCCAAAAAAGGAGTGTAATGTTTTTAGGATTCATATATGTTTGTATATATGTATTTATGTAATGTGAGTTTCTTTATTTCACCATAACTTTTAAATTCCTGAACAAATTTAGACGTATCTTTAGAATTCTTATATCCTACAGGCTATTTTTTTAAAGTCAATATGTTGGCAGTTTGGCATTTAAGAGAGGGAAAAAAACCATCGAATTTTACAATATCAATTATTAACACAACAACAATTATTATAACAACAATTTAGATACCCAAATTGTTGACTCCAATATGAGAAACGAAAAAAAATAAAATAAAGAACATTTCTACGATATCGCCACGACATGTACATCACTCGAACAGCGCTATAATCACTGAGCTTACTCCTCTTTCAGAAGTATTGCCAACAAACCTGCTTTGGATGTTCCATAATCTGTTTCAAAGAGCTTTAAAACTGACCATGGGATATCCTGTTACTAAAATTGAGTACCTTCCTGCCTCAATATCTAAAGAAGGAGGCCCACATCGATAGTGACAATTCATCATCATCATCATCATCATCATCCTTCTATTATCTCTATAGCTGGGACTCAACTGGGACTCAAGAGAGACTCTGAGAGCTAAATTAGTTGGTGGATGATAAGAGTTTTCGCTTCCATGTTAACTTTACCCACACATTACTAAGGTAAAGAAGAATATCTACTGTTATTTTTCAAGACTCATCCGGTTTTTAGTCACCTAGTTGGTGCTTGAGGATTTGCACCATTAAGAGATAGGCCTAGATAAATGTGAGAAGATATGGCGCCCTTTAATATCTTATTAACAAAAATTGGACGAGGCACAACTACAGGCCAACACACACACAGCTACATTCCCACGTCGTGCTTCATGTGCTTCAACAACAAAGATACGCAGACTGCAGTGCGAATGAGTGTCACTGTTAATACGTGATACTCAAACGCCACTCCGATTGTGACTAACGCCAAAGAAGGCCAATCGTGTGCCTCAATTATGCGGTCCACACCCGAGGAGCTGGTATAACAAAACTGGTGCCACAATCTTGGCATTTTTCAACTTCTATTTTTATAAGATCTAAGCATAGAGAAGAATTTGTTTGTCATTTTCACCTTTTGCGTTTACTAAAAATATTATTTATTATATAAGAATAAGAATAATTTATTTCTAAAACAAACAAACAATGGTGTATATTACAAAATATATATAAAGATTGGGTTCGAACACAAAGTAGGTGTACATTATGTACTAGCGACGGGTCCCAAACTAGGCGAAGCCTGTATCTTGGGAACCCAATTATAATATTATTTATTGTTTCTTCCTTTTGGCTCAGAATATATAATAGTTCTACGTTTTTTTTTCGATACTTAGTTCACTTTAATTTTATTTTCCAAGTTCAGGGATACTTTCACAATATTTTCAAGGTACTCGTAGTCACGTGTTTTAACCATAAAATGATTTCGCTACCTACTGGCAGATATTTCTTCTATTTGCCAAGCTATTCGATTGCCATCAAAAAAATATTATAATTCTGGAAAATTAATTTATGTTTCTTGTTTTCTAAGTAAGTATATAGCTTATATATGTATTTTTATGTTATTTAATACTTTACTTAAGTGTATTTATTATTTTCATATCTACATGTATTTGTATTATTATTATTTTTATGTATATATAATAATAATATACATAACCGTATGATATAACCCCTTATGTATTTTAAATAAATTCGCACCTAATTTTAACATCACCCGCGTGGGGTCTTTCTGAAAACCAGCGTCCAGTGTCTAGCACTGGACATTTTTGCTGAGCACTGGACATTTTTGCTGAGCACTGGCCCTTTTTGCTTCTCGTGACCACGATCAATGCAACTTGATCGAAACGTCGAGGTAAATAAATATTAAGTTTTCAGCGCGAATAAGTCCCGTTTAAATATTTAACTATGTGTTCGAATCGCGAAAGTTTAAAAGTTACAGAAACGTAATGATGAAACCGTCGTCTGCTGGCGGTTACGCAAGTACAAAGCAAAGAATCGGAGCAAATGCGAACTGAATCCTGCCTTCGAGTTTTTTTAAGACGTATTTATGGACTGACAGAGTCTGCAAGTCTAGATCGGATGTTTACTCTGTGTTAGTTTGAGAATGTGTATCCTATTTGATCAAAATAACGTATAAACACTGTGGTTTTCTCATGTACATACTCGTACTGGTCTAGATCGGATATTTGCTCTGTTTTACTTTGTAAATGTGTATCCTATTTAATTAAAATAACGTATAAGCACTGTGGTTTTCTCATGTACATACTCGTACTAGTCTAGATCGGATGTTTACTCTGTTTTACTTTGTGTATTCGTTTTTTAGTACGCTCAGTGTTTATACTACGAGTATATTTATATTTTTCAGTCGCTTGCTACGCGTGCGCACTAGGGCATGCAAACCGGATACCCGAATAACCGACTGATTTGAAACTCAGATTTTTAAGAAGGAAACCCCGGGTTTTTCGGGTTTTTCGAGTTTTTTCATTCATGATGGTTTATGTAAAATACTACCACCAGAAAATTAATAAAGAATCAAACTTCTCAAAAACTTACTGTTTCCCTATTTCTACTCTATTGAGCGAATAAATTGGACAGACTGACCACAATCTATAATAATTATTAGGTAAGGGAGTAATATATTGTTACTTGTTAGGATTTGGCCTGACGTTGAATGAGTGAGGCGCTGCGAGCGAGCGCTACGAGACTACGGGAGTTATCTGGTAAAGGCGGATTTTATTGAATATTTTGTAACCCTAGTTAGTTTTTATTGTCAAAGTAAAAACTTGACTAGGGTCACAAAATGTTAAATAAAATATTAGAAATGGTGCAGATTTATTATTACGGTCCCTTGACAACTTGACAGAGGACCTTAATAATAAATTTGCACCATTTAGACTTTGATTTAATTAGGAATCGTCTTAGTCTGTTTTTATTAAAGATTGTCCTTGTTAAGGAATTAATTATTATTTTAAGTTACTATATAAACAAGAAATAAGACTTATTATACGTGATTTACGATACGATACGATACGAAACACTTCATTGTCGTTACCAATTAGAAAACACACACATAATTATTTGAAAACATTTTATTTTCCTCCTCCCCCAAAGAGCGCCATGACGAGCAAACTTGTGCCACCTTCATCAACCATGTCGTCGGTCCATCGTGTGGGGGGTCTCCCTACACTTCGCTTGCTTGTTCGTGTTCGCCATTCGAGAACCTTTATTCCCACCGATTGTTAGATCTGCGAACCATATGGCCTGCCCATTACCATTTCAACTTGCAAACTCTGAGAACTATGTCGGTAACCTTGGTTCTTCTACGGATTTCCTCATCGGATTCTGTCTCGTAGTGAAACACCAAGCATAGCTCTCTTCATTGCTCTTCAAGACTTATCAGAAGATTAAAGTCATATATTTTTACCGTTTTGTAATTATGATATAGACAATTAAGCAAATACACTATAGTTTTCTCGCAAATACCGTTACATTATTCCAAGAAAAAAGAAAATAGAAGCACGTCCGAGCACGCAAACTTTTCTATTTCCATTAGCGCTGATAATCAACGTATTTTTGGATAAGTACAGAACAATTACGAGTGGTCCTAACTTGTCCAAACTTCCCCTAATAGGAGCAACTGCCTGTTATCGTCGAGAAACGAAAGTTGAAATCCCGTTACCGTTGCTAACGATACGAGCGGGCGTTAAATTTCACGGTTTTCTGGGGTGGGAGATGTAGCGGCTAACTTTAGGTGTAAATTTTCCTACATTTTTACCCGGCTGCACGGAGGGTTATGTGTTTGGATTGTATGTATGTTTGTTTGTTTGTTTATTTGTACGTTTCTTAGGCGCGTCTTACAGCCTTAAAGGCTCAATGGATTTTGATAAATAAGGTATTATTGGATTCCTCTGGATCACGAAAGTGCTATAGAATATAAGTACCAAGAAAACTAATATGGTGGCTTACAGCTGCCATATTTTATTTCCGACGGAACAAAAAATTACCAAACCCTGTCGAATGGGTATCAATTTTTTTTTTTTTTATAACTAAACAGTAGCAATAATTGTCTTTTATGCCTCTTACAAAATTTGAAATTTTAGATTATTCAAGTTAATGCATCTATGTCTATAATCTTGTTGCGGACGAAAAGTACACATTACTGGTAATTGGTCAAATCAGTTCTAAGTCCTCCTTATGACCAGTATACCTTCTCTCCTCGCACGCTACTTTGAGGTCTCTGTCTATTTAAGTACTTGTTACCCCTCTCTCTAATGTTGTTGTCGCACTCGCACAATGTTTATGATTGGCCCATACAAAGCCGACCGCTCGTTATGATGTAAATAGTTAGGTAGTACGTAAGTTAGGATATATATAGACAAGTAAAGTTCGAAAATATGTGACTGCAATGTGATAGAGTTCAGTACGAGTTTAGACGGCAAACAGTGAACAACTAGAATTAAGAAAACCTATTGTGAAGAAAGAAGAAATATACAGTTCATTTGTTAAGAAGAAAAAGTGTTGTTTTGATTGAAGATCCTGTTAGGAACCCCAAAAAGTCTAATGTTGCAACTGCAAGTATTAAAGTAAAGTAAAATTTGTAAGTAAATAAGAAACATTAAATTTATATAAATACGTGCTGCGCCTCTCAGGTTCACCCATGTAACCTTGTACTTTTCCGGGATGAAAAGTAGTTTTTGTGTTAATCCAGAGCATAAGCTACCTCTATACCAAATTTTATTCAAATTCGTTCAGCCGTTTAAGCGTGAAAAAGTAACAAACATTCTCGATTCTCTTGCGTATGATGGCATTAAAGCCATCAACCCGCACCTCCGCAAACATACTCGATGCTTTACAGAAACGGGGCAGCCCCAAGAGCATCCTAAATCTATTGTTATACTGGACATGCATGCAAGCAATCTCTGAGTATAGCTGGGCCACTGACTGCTCGTGTAAAAATTGAAATCCATTTTTTTTAACCAAAACACCTTTAATCATGATTTACTAAAGACTGAACCAGTTTTCATGAAATTGGTCCACCACGCCACAACGAATTTACTTAATTTATTTTAATTTATTTATCAACACTTGAAGTTTTTAGATTGTTAAAGTGTATCTAATATAGGTAATGTTGTCTACCTATTTACAATAAATACTTCATACTTTGAAGTCAGTTGTCTCATCAATTGTTATGAATGAATAAGCTTTCTACTAAATAAAATCGCTCACGCTCCCATCCTGCCCAACCCTCCCGCGGAATCATGCGGTCCGCAAATTGTTATTAGGGGCTAATCCATTATTACAGCATCACAGTGTGTATAGCACGAACAGTCCGTTTTTATCGCCACACACACTCACGCATTCATGACTATTCGATATCGCTGTAACATGGTCGTAACGTCAGATAAACAAGGAGATTACTAGCTGGATTAGTATTTGCGGAATAAACAATAACCAGGACCAGTAAAATTGTAAACTGCGTTACTACGAATAATGTTGTTATCGTGTAAAAGTTTTGACGTGACGAAAAGACTAAACGAAATTACGGTGAAACGTCTTTAAAATTGCTTGCATACGAGGTACCACGACTAAAAGTGCGAATGAAATGGAAATCTTTGTGACTGTGCGACGGATATGACGTACTATCATAATAAAAATCTATACTTATAATAAAATTGTACAAGATCTAATTCTGTACCTTCTAATTTGTATTGTAATTTTTTTTTGAGGATATTCTATATTCCATGAAAAAAAAAATAGTTTTGGCTTCAGTACGCCTGGTACGGGTTTGCACATTAAGAAAACGGAAATAAGTTTCGTGAGCTCGCTAAACTAACAGTTTTGGGTGTAATCGGTAGGACGAGTTCATGTTTTCAAATGAAGTTCACATGGTAAAAAAAAACGAAGAGCTCGATTGAACGAACTTCACACTACATATTTCTATCTCTTTTCCCCACAAGCAAAAAAAGAGACAAAATATAGTACACCGTATTGGTGTCGACGTTTTGTTTTCCGTATGTCGTTTTTATCTGTGGTTTTATTGGGAAAAAATGATTACCGATTTACGTTTGAATATACGGAACGGATAAACGGAAAGAACGTATTTTTCTGATTCTTCCTGTACCTTTGGTCTTTAATTTCGTTCAGTACTAACGAAGTTACAGACTAAAGTAATCCAACAAAACCTACGACAAGCCTCAAGTACGACATCTAGCTTCAATGTAATACTTGATTTTTGATAATTACTAGTTGGGAATCCTGAACTAGGTGTTTGTTTCATCAATTGAGTCATATTTGGCGAAATAGAAATGACGACATTACGACGTGACGTCATCACGACATTCAAATTGTACAGTAGTTAGATTGGTAGTGTTTCGCACTACAATTCATGTAATTTTAAATGACACTTGGAATGATTTGAGTTCATACTACGTGGTTGGACGGATTATGATGCAACTTTGCAAATTCATAGATTGATGCATTTATGTGACAGGTTAAATCTGAAAATATATTACATCCCGAAAAATAAAACGGTTCTCGCAGAATAAGGGTATTTTATTTAAGTTTTACGGTTTATAGGTACTTCCGTAGTTCACCTCTAGGGTACTCAAGGAATATTCCTGCATATTTAAAATAATTAGGTCCACCTGTATAGGCTAGATATTGGCTGTCAGTCAGTCAGTGAGTCAGTCAGTAGGTATATCACAGTATTGTTTTATACGCATGATTAAAATTATCTAATAAAACACATATTTTCATTATTCTGCCCAAAAGTGAAGGGCATCCACTACTTATAATACAGCAGTATGTACCAAAAAAATCGAGCAAGACAAATGAATGTCAGAAAAACAATTGAATGTCAGGAGAATTGGCAGATGTCAAAGTGATATCTTCAATTTGGATGACAGACATCTGTTAAGTACAGATTAAAATTTAGAAGACAAAAAAAACCTTTATTGAACAGACGGGGTATTTCTTGTTGTTTATTTTAGTTTTAGGTAAATGTTTTTTAATAATTTCCTCAAGTCTCTCATAAAATTTAACGGTTTTTTTTTTAATGTTATTAAAAACAGCTAGCAGTTCTAGCTACTGAGTCTCATTTAATTCTGCAACTATTCTCTCATAATCTGCTTTGTAGAAAATTTTACCTTTCTGTGCATTTCTCTTATAATTTTTCTCTTATAATATTTTCCTCGTCTTACTCGTCATATCAACAAGTAAAAAAAGATGGTGGGTGTCTATCGTACCTAATGAGATTACTTATGACAAGTAGAAGTCGTTAGCGGTAGAGTTGCAGAGTGCAAGATCAAGTAGTCAACCGTTCACATTGTGAACAGAGTTGTGCTTGATATCATTTTCTTCTATGAAATCAATAAATGTGGATGAAATATGACCGTTGCCAGACGACTGCAAACTCGTATGGTCTCGTATTGGTGACCATGAAATATTGCTGAGATTAAAATCGCCTAATATTAGTGTGTGACTGTTCTGAGACATAATGACCGTTTAAACGCGGTAAAGACGAACGCACGAATAGATTCTTGCTTCCGATAAATAAATCATTTAACGTGGTAAAAGTGAAATAAGGAACAAAAACTTGTGTTTACTACATTATACTAAATACTGTGAACAAAGTGCAGTGATTATTTCTGTGTTTTATAACTAATATTACTGTTTGCAACCAAAACGTATTAGTTAATTTCGAAAACGGTTACGAACTTTGACCCTAAAAAACATTTTAAGTGATAATAGTAAACCTTCGAATAAAAACTACCATAAACAAACTACTCTAAACAAAGTGAAGTGATAATTTCTGTGTTTTAAAACATAATTCTACTGTTTCCAACCAAAACATTTCACTTTAATTAAAAAACGGTGACGAACTTTGACCCCAGATGCATGTTGAGCGACTGGCTTTTTGGTAAAATAAGCGCTTGAAGCGCTTGAGCCGCCGCAATGCAAGTGAACTATTTATCAGTCATACAATAGCCCGCTTCTACTTAAAGAAGAAATAATACGCTTGAATTCTTTATTACATGATTGCTTATAATCGTTTCTGAGAATTTGGTTGGACTTTGGCGGCGATTAAATTCAAACCGAGTAGTATCGAGTAGCTAAGATCGAGTGATGAGATCTATTATCGATTAAGTGTACCACATGAGAGCAGCGTAATGATGAAGTGTGGAGATTGCGGGAAGTTTCTATCAACGCAAGATGGCGCTAAATGTACTAAATGCGCAGGGATGTACCATCGAGCCTGCGTTAACATTCCGGAGAAGGTGCGGCTTTCTTTGTGGATATGTCCGGGCTGTAAAGGTGCGTTGCCAAGGGATAATAATCCTTTCACACCTTTTAGAGGGGTGGCGTCACAGTATGTCAGCGAGGGCACTGAGTCGACGGAACAAACCTGTAGATCACTTGAGGTAGAAAATGTATTGCCTCAGCCCACTGATCAAGAGGTAACTCATCAATTGCTGGCAGCTGTTGAGGAACTCAAGATTCAGATAAGTACATTGAAGGGCATTGAACGTCTGCTTAAGGAGGAGATTTCTCTATTGAGAACTGATCTGCATGATAGTAAGGAGAAATTAAGAATTTTAGATACTCTGGAGGTGGAAGTGAGGGCTCTTCGGGCTGAACTCCGCGAGGACCGTGACACAAACTCTATAAGAAAGAACATCGTTCAGCGGTTTGATCTTTGTGGGGAATCTGCGGCTCTACCAACTGCCAAAGCCAAGAAAAATACTCAAAAGCAGAACAAGAAGACTGTTGATAAAGTCTCCCTCCAGCTACAGTCATTAAATCTTCCCATTGGGTCTGAAGACAGTGCCGCCTGCGTAGCCCCGGTTGTAAACGAAGCATTTTTGGCGTCAACAATACAGGCAGCGCCACTTGGTGAGAAATTACAGGAAATTACCTTGATGGCCCAAGTTACAGCCCCTCAGCAAGAGGACGTCCTAGAGGCTGACAATTGGACAACAGCGATGAACTGTAGACATCGGCGGTTAACAATCCGAGGTGCGGGAGAGTTGGATGGACAATTGTAGACAGTGGAAAGGTTTAGGAAAATTCATCTTTGGTCACTGAAAGCTAATACGACAGCTGACAAAGTCATTAGCTACATGACAAAGAAAAATCAGGCAGGAGGACAGCAGTATATTGTTGAAAAGCTGGTGTTGAAACATAATAACTACGGTTCCTTTGTAATAACAGTGCCGGAGAGTTTGTTCAGCTTTTTCATGCTAGGAGAGAATTGGCCTCCAAATGCTAGGGTCAATGAATAGTTTCGTAGGAGAAACGAGGGTAAGAAGCCAGCGGCAGAGCAAGGGCGTGACGGCCGAATCAATGTTCAGCACCCAATAAGACGAAGATTATTAAAGTTTATTACCAAAACGTCCGAGGCCTGCGAACTAAGTTGCACGAGTTTTCCACTGCCCTGGCGGCTTCACATTCTTGTATATATTTCATAACGGAAACTTGGTTGACGGATAGTATAGCGGATGAGGAAGTTGTACCAAGAGGATACTCCAGAAATCGTGCGGATCGGCCTGGAGGAAGACGCGGAGGAAATTCAGCCTTCGACTGTTACCGTTGACACAGGATGCGAAATGGTATGTGCTGGTGTTTACCGGGGTAACAATTTAGTAATAGTTGCTATATGTGTGTATATACCACCTAAAACAAGTGAAGATGTATACGCTCTAATGTTTGATGCTTTAGAAGCTGTAACTATTCAGTATAGTTCTGTAATTATTGTTACGGGAGCGGGTACGGTGAGGGTTGGAAGAAAAGAACTTGTATGGATGGAGAGACAATTTATTGAGTTCCGCACAGTACAAGCATCCCGTCACAACGCGCACTTAGTTCAGTACTGTAACTGTCCACTGTTTACTGTTCCACTGTTCACTTTTTCTTACACAATTTGTTTCAACAACAGGGCTCACTTCCAACTATACTGCCAGTAGGCGCATTCCAGACCGATTAAAAGGAACAAACACGTCGGGTACATAAACTACACTTTATCTGAGCTACTTTAAACATTAGAAAGAATATTTCTCACGATCTCAAATTATTATTTTACAAAATCACCACAGTCCTTTTTTTTGACGTCTCTCGTTCTCTCTTCCCATTCCTTTTTTTTATTTCATATCAAACTTGCACATAAAGAGGTTTGCCTTTATTTGAAAATAGGCCAGTATTGACGTCACGTACAGTCGAGGGTCGCCACATTATTATAGGGGATTTTAATTTAAGTTCAAGCTCTGTTAATGTCTCTTCTAGATTAGAGTGCCTATTGTCGTTCTGTGAGCTCGTTCAAGTTAATGAATTTATGAACAACTCAGATAAAATATTGGATTTGGTTTTGGTGAGTACAGTGTTGAGTGACGTAACGGTGCAGAAAGAAGATGAATGGCTGGTTCCTCCAGATGGCTATCATCCGCCGCTTGCTGTAGAGATAAGGCTTGAGTATGCGCTCCCAACATTAAGGTCGTATGTGGGTGACCAAATGGTGTGGAATTTCAAAAAACCTAATTTTTGTGAACTTTATGAAAGCTTAGGAGGTATTGATTGGGAACAACTGTTTGATATGGATGATCCTCAACAAGCTGTTGACTATTTCTACACTACCTTAAATGAATGTTTTAATCAGTTTGTGCCGTCAAAGTCAAGCATAATAGTACAGCCCAGGTACGTCTATCAGGAGTGGTACACAGCTCGAACTATAAGTCATTTAAGGAAAAAAGCTCACTACCACCGTATCTACAAGGCGACCGGTTCTCCATCTAGCCGAAGAAACTTTATGGAGTGGCGAGCGAGGGTGAAGCTTAACATAAAGGATGACTTTAGTCGTTTTAAAGACTGCATGGAGAAAAATCTAAAAAGAGATCCGTCAACGTTCTAGGACTATGTGGCATCTAAAAGAGCAACTATTAAATCAAATAAAAAGCTATTTTATGAAAGTCAAGCTGTATTGGAGGATCGAGCTGTGGAATGCAGAAAAGGCGATAAGGTCGGTTGATAGTGGCAGTAGTCGTATACACATATCTGCCATATTGGAAGGAAATGTAGAACTTGCGATCAAGTCCCTTAAACCTATAAACGCTCGGTTGGACCTGATGGTATTCCACCTTATATAGTGAAAGACTACGGAAAGGTGCTGGCCAAACCGATGCATCATATATTTAAACTCTGTTACCAAAATGCATTTTATCCGGATGTCTGGAAGCTGTCGCGTGTAGTGCCTGTTCCGAAAAATTCTGGGTCAGACGTAAGTGACTATAGACCAGTGGTCGGTAAACTGTTTGAGTCGATTCTGCAGTGTCGAATTAGTAGGCAAGTGGAGAGTCAGTTGGCAGACGCTCAACATGGTTTTAGAGTTGGTCGTTCTACTACTTCAAACCTGCTTTCATTCTGGTCTTACACTGCGGAGGCCGTCGACACTGGCTTGCAGGTGGATGCTGCTTATTTCGATTTTCGGAAAGCTTTCGACACTGTAGATAATGACATACTTCTTCAAAAATTCTCAAAGGCAGGATTCAGTTTGTCACGAGGCGGTCCCAGGGTTTGAGCTTGCTCCACCAGCCCAGGGACCAAGCCTCAGTAGACAACAGAATTACAGGAACTATTGGAAGCACAGGAACAGGAGTAGATGATCAGACTTTTGTACTAACACGATTCGGATTAAAATAACCTCTTATGTAGGTAGGTATTATCGTTTATATATTTACAAGTGTAATTCAACTGGTTATAAACTTATTTATGTATTTTATATCATATTTCCCTTTTGCCCCAAAATCAATGTATCGAATGACAGGTTATTTGTATTTTTGAATGAATAATGACCAACTATCAAAATGAAAAGAAATGGATTATGAAAGAATTAAGAAATCAAAAGAGTAGTATTATGAAAGAGGTTTTGATCTCGTCACAATACCCCGCCTACCCAGAGAAAAAATTTTTTTTTGATTGTAAACAAAAAAAAATTTTTTTTTGTAGTAAGGTTTATTTAAAAAAAAAAGGAGAAAAAAAATATGCTAAGGACAAAAGAAAAAAATAATAGTAGAAGTTAATAATAAAAATTTATATATAATAAGGGTAATAAAATTAAAATAGTAAAATAATTAATTAAAATAATGGAAATGCTGAGAAGTCTTTTTAATTTTTAGGTGAAAATGTTTATTAACAATGTCAATATACAATTGATTGGTTTCCTAGATGCATTCAAATTCATAAATCACACATTCATTCATCATCATTCATAGTCTTATTCCCATTCCTTGGAAATAAAACTCATAAGAAAGAGGAACCTTAAATATTAATAAGGTCACGAACCAATTCAGTGTAGTGTAGGCCTATTTATACAGTCATTATCCGCTGATCAGGGTGAGTATGTGAGTGTATGTGTATATGTGTATGTGTGGTGAATGTGTGGTGTGTGATGTGTAAATGTATGTATGTGTATATTTATATACAATTAGTGCCAAAATGGCTATACGTACCTTAGGGTACGACGTGCCTGTAGCACGTGTATGTACATAATAAACGTTGTGTTAGAACGTTAAAATAGTATGAGTAAGGTAGGTAGGTAATAGCATATTAACTATAAAATATTACAGGTTTTGCGACCTAGGCTTAGTCTAGAGAGTAATCACATTTGCCGCTCTTTTCAGTGTTGGAAGTTTTGTGTGTAGGTGTAGTAAATAATAATATATAGAACTTGTTTTCGCGTAAACTGAACATTATGTTTGTAAAAAAAAAAATTGCATAGCTAACAAGTAGGGTATTAACTACTGTTAGTACCAAAGAATTAAAGTATCTAGTAAGTACAATAGCACTGAATAGCAATACGTAGGGACTTGAAGTCAATATTCATAATGAATCCGAAAAGTTAATGAAGTGAATAAAAAAAATAGGATAAAAATGTGGACATTACTCCGTAAAGGGAAATTATATTAAAATTACATTATTCACAACTTAAATACAAGGTTATTTGTAAGTAGGGAACCTACAATGGTCATAAGTAGGTATTTAAATATATGGTAAGGTACAGGAATATGAAAGCAATGTAACTTTCATAGTACATAATTATAATAAAGTATGTAAGTAGACAAGTGATGGTTAAGGTTAAGACGTACGTGGTATAGGTTTAATTTCTTTGACATGCCAACGACCTAAGGGATTACCAGATAAATCACTGAGGTCGTAAATTAGTGGTGAAATTTTAGCTGCTATGATGCATTTTACAAATTTAGGAGCTAATTTAGCTGAAAAATACTTGCCTGCTGAACTTATGGGATATTTACGTTTCCATATAATGTCGCCTTGGTTAAATTCAAGGTTTTGATGATGTTTATTATAATATTTAGCGTTAGTTTCATGAGCGCGGAATAAACGTGCTTGAACTTCAGCAAATAAAGGGCTTAACTGACCTATGTTGTCAGCGTACTCATCGCGTGGAGCAAAAATCAATTCTTCAGTTAGATCCGAAGCATTATATACAGAACCACACGTTACAAGTTCGCGACCAAATACTAAGAAAGCTGGTGTGAATTTAGTAGTTTCATTAACAGCTGAATTTATGGCAAACTGGATTTGATTTAAATATAAATCCCAAGTACGATGGTCATTTTCAACAAAAGAAATAACTGCTGTTATAATTGTTTTGTTGTAACGTTCAACAGACTTGCGGACAGTAACGGGGGGTGTAATGAATTTTTGGTATGTTGTAAAATTGAAATAAATCCTGGAGTTCATGACTAATTAGTTGAGGGCCATTATCTAGGATTATGGTCTCTGGAATACCATAAACCATAAAAACTAAGTTCTCAAGTATATGTTTGATTACAGAAGAGGTAGCTCGCTTCATGGGGAATATAAGACAATATTTGGAAAAACAACATGTGACTACAAAAATAAATCTATTAAGTTTACGTGTCATTGGAAGTGGACCAACAATATCAATAGATATGCATTGGAAAGGACGAGAACAGTTCTTAGGTTTACCCATCAGACCAATGGTATTTTGATTCTGATGCTTGTAAGCGAGGCATGTTTCACATTTGGAAATATGGCTGACAATGTCTTTGTACATTCCTGGCCAGAAGTATTTTTCTTTAATACGATGGTATGTTTTGAAAGTGCCAAAATGAGCTGCTGTTGGTAACGAATGGTTTTCGTCGATAATAGCTGTACGAAATTCAGATAGGATTACTTCTTTCCAACTTAATTCTGAGTTTATGAGGGTATTAGAACGGGTGAACCTGTAGAGTTTATTGTGTCGTATCATATAATCAGGAGTTGATGTGGGATTTGTGCTACACTTGGAGTATACAAAAGTGTACCAAGAATCTGAAGTCTGTATTGGATCATAATTAATCACATTAATTGGTTTAATACGAGATAATGTATCTGGGACCAAATGTTCCTTGCCACGTTTATATTTAATGTCAAAATTAAACATTGATAAGCGTATGCTCCAACGGGCAAGTCTACCTGTAGGATTATCTAAGTGTAAGAACCATTGAAGTGCAGAATGATCGGTATAGATAGTAAACTTTTGGCCATTGTCTAGGTAGCAACGCCAATACTCTAATGCTGTTATAACGCTTAAGAGTTCACGTTCAGTGATAGAATAGTTTCTTTGGGGACCTGTAAGTAATTTGCTCATGTAAGCTATGGGTTTTTCAACTCCATCGAAGTCTTGGGTAAGCATTGCTCCAAGTCCAAAAGCGGATGCGTCGCAATGAACAGCAAAGGGTTTAGAAAAGTCAGGGCAAGTTAGAATAGGAGTTGATATTAAAGCTTGTTTGATTTTATTAAAAGCTTTATCAGCTTCAGAAGTCCACTTGAAAGCGGGAGCTTTCTTACTGGTAGACGTAAGTTTAGTGAGGGGAGCAGCTAATGTGCTAAGATTGGGTACAAAGCGTCTATACCAACTAGCTGTACCGAGAAACTTTTTCACCTCGCGAGCAGACCTGGGTGCTGGTATTTCTAAGATTGCTTTGACTTTATCAGGGTCTGTGTGGAGACCTTGATCATCAATTACGTAACCTAGGTATTTAAGTTCATTTCGAAAAAATGCACATTTTGGAAAATTTACTGTTATACCTGCTTTTGAAAGTTTTGCGTGTAATTTGTTAAGCAAACGTACGTGTTCCTCGTACGTTTTTGTGGCTATTATTATATCATCCAAATAATAAAAAAGAGAGTCGTTATTAGACTCATCAGAAAGAAGATTATCAATGAATCTTTGTTGCTTAGCTGGTGCGTTAGTAAGACCAAAAGGCATAACCTTAAATTGAAAAGATCCACGACCTGGAACGTGAAAAGCAGTCTTAGGTCTGTCTTCTAAACGTAAAGGCACTTCCCAAAAAGCTTTAGCAATGTCAATTGAACTCAGATATTTAGAATCTTTAAGGTTATCTATAATGTCTGATATGAATGGTAATTTATAAGCATCTTTTCTAGTTATGTCGTTAAGCTTATGACTGTCGACGCAAAATCTCCAAGTACCATCTTTCTTAGGGGTAATAATTACAGGATTTAGGCATGGGCTTTCACAAGGCTCTATAACATCAAGTTCTAGCATTTTATCAACTTCTACTCGAAGAGCTTTCTGTTTTTCAGGGGATAATCGATAGCAACGTTGACGAATAGGTGGGTGGTCACCTGTATCAATACAGTGTTCAATAAGGTTTGTTCTTCCTAAAGGAAGTACGTCGGTAGAAATATTACGAAATTGTTCTACGACTGCATTAGCAAGAATCAATTGTGTGTCTGTAAGTCTGTCTGTCATAAGACTGTAAGTAAGTATCATTATTATTGATGATAAACATGGGAGTATCTGAACTCTTGAGCATACTGACCGTATTAAGTATGTCTGGAGCCAGCTTAAAAGTTTTCCAGAAGTCGATACCTAATATGAAAGGTTGAGTAACAGCGGGTATACATGGGCAGTAATTATAGCAAACTTATTTTTAAATAAAGTTGGAAGCTTAATAGTACCAATTAAATTGATTGTTTGACCATTAGCAACAGAACCTTTGATAATTTGGTCACGTTGTAGTTCTAAACCATGTTCAAGTAATAATTTATGTGACTTAGTACCTAAAATTGTAATGGCACTGCCACTATCCAGCAAACCGTTAAGGGTTAAATTCCCAACATTTACTCAAAGGTATGGACGTTCAGTGTCCGATGTATTATCAAAGAGGAGCGTAGAAACGTTGTATGTTTTGAAAAATATTGAAATAGTTTTAAGCCAATTCTTCCAATCATTTTGATCAAAGTTATTGTTAGTATTACAATTTTCTGTTTCTAGTTCCTCACTAATTAGTTTTTTGTTTTTTTTTGTACATACAGGGCAATTGGTAAAAATTACGTCTTTTTTACCGCAACGAAAACAAACTTTATGTCTGTAGGGACATTGACATAAAGCATGACTGTCGTTTCGACAGCGAGGGAAAAATATAGGTAGTGCAGGTTTCTTAGAATCTGCAGGAATTGAATGTGCAGGGTAAGGTTGAGGATAAGGGTGTGTTTGAACAAGTGGTTGTTGCAAGGTATTGTACGGTTAATGTGGTATATTAGGTGTAGCAGCGACTTTGTGTTGGGTATTAGAAGTCGAAGGCTTCGCTAAGTCTTGTAATGTAGAAGGAGTATCAGAGTTGGAAATTTCAATGCAACTTTCGTACCATTTGCACGATTTTAAGAATGTTGCGACTGAGTCGTTATCGTTTGGAGATAATCTTTGACCGAATTCGGGTCGCAAGTTACGCCTAAGAATATCAATCTTGGCTTTTTCTGAAATATGCTCACGTAATTTCGCAAATAATGATTCTAATTCGGTAAAACAACAAATCACACGCTCATTTGTTTTTTGTTTGCGAGCATCTATGATTTTACGCAGTTTATAGTCGTAGTCTGTAATTTCAAATTCTTTTTGTAATGTAATTTTGAAAGATTCCCAATCCGAGATTGTTTGTTTGTGAGCTCGAAACCAATCCAAAGGAGTTCCTTTAAGAATGTCGTATATGTGGTTGTATAGTTCAGTAAGTATGTGAAATATTTCGAGCAACTGCGAATTCCTCTACTTTTTCAATAAAATCTTTTGGGCAACTATCCCCCTTGTAAATAAACCGTTTAATTTCGTGACTTGATCTGTTGATCGAAATATTTTGTAGCTTTTGTGTCAGTAGGTCAAAATATGGTAATTGAGTTTGTTGTTCTGGAAAATGATCGTGTGTATTTTCTGTAGAAGAGCAGCTAGGATTTTCTAATGTTTCGAAACGTTTTTGTAAATCGAAGAAACTCTCTGAAACATTTTTAAATGTTTCTAGTTGTACTGTCGTAAGTTCGGTGGTAATATCCATGTTATTTAATCTATTTTTAATGTGCAGAATATAGGACGCATTCTTCTCCATTCGTACCGGGTAAGCTATTAAACGTGCAGAAATAATGGTTAGACATTTTTGAATTTCGGCTATATCCTGTTCAAATGTATACGGAATTTGAAAATCTTGAGTATTCGAGCTATCAAGTAAGGTCGATAACCTTGATTGTAAATTTTGTACAGTTTCTGTTGTATGGACCTCAGCATTTCGACATTTTAATTCATAGATCAATTCTGGTTTATTTAGATGCGCAGGGTCCATTTTTATTTAATATGAGACCAGCAAATAAAACTAAGTGTTTACTTTGTAGGTAACGTGCGTTTAGTGCGTTAGTAACGCTTTAAAAATATATTAAAAAAATAGCGTTAATGTAACTACGTGTTAATGCGTCACGCATAATAACGCGTCAAAGTTTAGAGTAATTCGGAACTAGGTAGGCCGATAGTCAAATTCGGAATAAAGTACGTATTAATGAAAATGTCTTACTTACATGAATGACTGGAATGCAAATATAAAATACACTTGAGTATAAAAAAAACTGTTCTGGGTTTGCCAAATATTTCCAATCCAAATTTAAATCAAGATGGCCTAGCCTTTTAGAATTTTGTGGGACGACTTAAAAATTGAACACTGATTAACAAATTAAAACACACTGATTAAAAAAAACACGGAGAAATCAGGAACTTGTAGGCAGGTAGAGCAGGCTGGGTACGGGACGTTGAGGGCGCCAGTGTCACGAGGCGGTCCCAGGGTTTGAGCTTGCTCCACCAGCCCAGGGACCAAACCTCAGTGGACAACAGAATTACAGGAACTATTGGAAGCTCAGGAACAGGAGTAGATGATCAGACTTTTGTACTAACACGATTCGGATTAAAATAACCTCTTATGTAGGTAGGTATTATCGTTTATATATTTACAAGTGTAATTCAACTGGTTATAAACTTATTTATGTATTTTATATCATATTTCCCTTTTGCTCCAAAATCAATGTATCGAATGACAGGTTATTTGTATTTTTGAATGAATAATGACCAACTATCAAAATGAAAAGAAATGGATTATGAAAGAATTAAGAGATCAAAAGAGTATTATTATGAAAGAGGTTTTGATCTCGTCAGAAGTTCGCATTTGCTTCGATTCTTTGCTTCGTACTTGCGTAACCGCCAGCAGTACGTGCAGTAAAAGGGCAACGTCTCGGAGCCGTACTATACGTTCTCAGGTGTAAGTCAAGGCAGTAATTTAGGGCCTTTAGAATTTTTGTTGATGATAAATAATTTGCCGGAGAGTGTCGACACAGCTCGCTGTCTATTATTTGCAGATGATTTGAAACTCTTCTTCAAAATCCATGACTACAGCGATAGTTTTATTTTCCAGGGAGACATAGATAGTGTGAAACTGTGGAGAGAGCGCAATAAGCTATTTTTTAAGAACAAAAAATGCTCTATTGTTACTTTCACTCGTTCTAAGCAACCAGTGGTGGTACATTATCGTCTCGGTGACGTTGTTAATCCACGAACAAATCTGGTAAGAGATCTGGGGGTTCTAATGACCGAAGATTTATCTTTTAGGGATCATGTAAGGCAAATATGTGTCCTAGCTTTTAGAACTCTTGGATTTGTTCTGCGTCAGGCTCGACATTTAGATAGCATTCCGGCTATAAAAGCTCTCTACAATGCCTTTGTTAGAAGCAAACTGGAAAGTAACGTAATCATTTGGAATCCTTACGAGGCTAAGTACATACAGATGGTGGAAAAAAATACAGAGAAAGTTTATTCGGTGGCTATACCAGAAAGAATATGGTTACTATGTAGGATATCCATATTTGTATCCGAGTGAGTTGTTACTTGGAATGGTCGGCTACAATACTTTGGAAGTGAGGCGTGCGGTCTCACTGATGGAATATGTGGCACGCATAATTGATGGACGCTTGACCAATCCATCCGTTCTTGAACGGACAGCAATTGCCGTCCCTGACAATTATGTGAGAGCTCGTCGACATAAGCTGCTTGGGGAGCCGTTATGCAGGACCGGACTAGGGAGACAGGCGCCATTACCGCGGGCGATACGTCTACTCAATACTGTGCTTAGTCAGTTTCGAGATCTGGATTTGTTCGAGTGTACAACCAGTGAGCTTCACAGGGCGGCTATGGTTGTAGCTTTAACCTATTAAAAGGAATAGGATTTTGTATATATTGTTATTTTACTTTTAATATGTGATTTGTGTAGATGATATATTTAAATTAACTTAGTTTTAGTATTTTGGACCTTGGGTGGACAAACTGGGCCACTGTAATGCCCACCCAAAGGTATAATAAACTCTCATAAATAAATAAATAAATAATGTTGCTGGCATTAGAAAGGTAAAGTTCTAAATTTTAATTTTTGACGTTTACTGTCAATACTGGATGTTTTGAGGTTTGACAACTGTCACCTGTCAATTTGACAGCTGCTATCTACGTTAATGTCGTTGCGGACCAAATGAATGATTTCATTTATACATTCTTCTGTAAATCTGTATCGTAGCTGGAATTCATTTCCATCGAACTCTTCCATGGGATTCAACCATGTTACCATGTTTCAGTAGAGGAATCTCTTTCAATATCCCAATTGGTCACGTGAGACGAAAATAAATATTGGTGTCACTTTCTCCATGGGACTACTGGGTCTAAATGGTGTAATATGACAAAACGATAGAACTAGTGGGTCCGAAATATTGATGTCACCTTGCCATAGGACTACTGGATCAAAATAGTGGCATTTTTCCCATCACGGGACAACACGATGGGACTCCTAAATTTAATATTTGATGTTAAGATATCTGCATATAAAATATTATAGCATCTTAGGGTATCACACACGGTTATGATACGATAATACATTGAAATTATTCATTCGCTCGCAGGCCGTCCTAGGTGCCACACGTATTTCTTCACCGCTTTCTTTAAACAGGATGATAAAATATAAGTAATACGGTTTCACTGTTAGATTTATTAGATAGCTCATCAGACGACCATTCTGATTTTGACTTTGATATGCAAATTGCATTAGCGCACTGTAAAAGGCAATCAATTTGGGTAGAAAATCACATTAAATTTAGAAAAAGCCACGGTGAATTTATTCTTAACGCAGATCTTTCTACAAAAAAAATATATTTATAAAGTCGTTGGAAACTTTTCTTGAAACTCATAATTTGATTAAGGAAGATATAGTGAAACAAAATACGAATATGCGGGAGAGCATTTGTACAGAACAACTACTTGCAGTATGCTCAGAACCATCTCAGCTTTCAAACATAAAAAACCGCAGCTACTTCATCAAAAATCATTAAGCATAAAGTAAGAATTAAAACAAATTTCCTGAGATGGAATGGAACTGCTGATGTTGGAACGGTCGGGTATGGTACGTGGACGATATATTCCTCTCGTCACTTGCTTGTTTGTGGTATGAGGTAGTGCTGTTCTCCGGTGTCAGAGTTTGTCAGGCCGCCCAAGAGCCTCTGACATGGATTTACTACTGCTATTAATCTATAACAGTTAATAATTTGTATATATATTTTTATTGCTTATAATTATGGCATATGTATTAATTTATTGCCTGAAAACCACCGTCCCTATTAGCACCGTTATTCTTTTCCGTGCTCGTTTGTCTGAAATAAATTGCTCTGAGCATTAATATAGCCCATTGTGACACTTCTTATCTGGCTTATTTTTTAGTTATAAGATCTTTATACGTACATACTGTGGTGTTCAATAAAAAGTTTATCTATATAACAGCAGGGAGCACGGAGCGATGGAAAACCGCACATAACACGTTATTAGTTATTGCCGAGGATTCGGTATCGTTGGATTTTAGCTCGCATTTATAAGCCTCTCGGCTACCATCTCTCATCACTAACAAAGCTATCAATATTGTAGTTTACTGTAACAGGATATTTTCAAAAACATCGATCGAACAAAGCGTCATCTCCTCTCAAAGTTTAAATCCCAAATTCCCTGAAGTGTTGACCGCTGGTCAAAGAGCATCCTATAAGCAACACGTACAACTTAACATTATATTAACATTGTTAAAGCTGCCTTACCTTTAAAGCATTAAGAGCCAAAGTAGCCTGACCAGCGTCAGTTAAAGTTCTGGGACAGACAATGACACTCGGGGGCGGAAGATAGCCAGCCAAGGATTTATTTTTTATACCCATACCCTCTACCCATGACTTCCAAGTCTTTTCAACTATGGATGACCCTGAAGGTGCTTGTTCGTCACTTCATCTCTTGCGTGGTCTGCAGCTACACCGCGTCGCTGTATTGGGACGCCACATGGTTGTCTTTCTGGCCCACAGTTATTTCAGCATGCGGCAGTCATAATTAGACCAGTCCCATTTCCGTTTTACGGATTTTTTATCTGCGTCAGCCATTTGAGTCTTGGAGCGCAACTGGTCAGTAAGACTACTTCCTGACTATAATGAGGAGAGACAAGACCACGTAGCCAATTTAACTTTTATTTAACACGTAGTCTAAAGTTCTGCACTCCATTGTTTGTTGGCATATTTTGAGCTTAGATCTCTAGATCTTCGTCAATAACCAAGTTCGTGCGTCGTAGGTCAGAATGAAGAAGATGTGTCTTCCAAACTTTTTTTTTAAGTAGAAATCAATAAAATATGTATCAACTCATCTTTACCCAACATTTCCGCTCGTTATTCCCAACAGCAATGTGTATAATATCTTAGGTAACTGGAAAATGATAAGGCGATTCATCCCCAGGCCTATTGAGTATGCCAATTGACACCGAATCCTAGTCACTCAATTAAGAAGTATATACTAATTAAACTTGCCATTTTGGGACAGGGAGTATAAATGTATGTGGATTACAACTGCTGAATCTGAATCAATGTGAATAAGTTACTATTATTGGAAAATAATAAGCTTCAGGTTCTATGTTTTAACGCCTCCATAGGAAGAGCTGTCATGTTTGGACTTTTGTGGTCCATCCCAAACTTATGATTTTTTAAATTTAGTCTGTTGTAATATAACTAGTGACTCTGTGAGCTGTAGACCTCGCGCGTATAAACTTTTTTGCAAACTATCTAGTGGTGCACAGTAGCGCCACCTTATTGTAAAACTAACATTAATAACCAAGGTGCCCAATCAATCCCTACTTAGTATGTAAAGGGCTGATTCCACTGGCAGAAACCTTAAAGTGAAAAAAAAATACTGCATTTTGAGAAGCTATTCTGCTCATTACGCCGAAGATCCTCATCAGATCTTCACCAAATTTTTATCAGACTAATTTAAAGTTACTACCTTTTAAATAAGTAAAGAACCATTGAAATCGGATTAAATATGGCGGAGACATTAAGTAGCTCCATTAACATTAGAAACTATTCAATACATGACACTAAACACCCCGATGGCACAGCACATGGAGGAAGCACATGGATTTGCACACATGGATTTATCATAAGATCTTCGATAAAACACCATGAACTGCCATGAACAATACCAAAAAGAACACATCCAAGCTACAGCAATTGCAGTAAAAGGAAAATCGGGCAACTTTAACATGTCCGCAGTCTACCTTCCACATAAACACAAAATCAAAGAGGAGCAACTCTCGCACTATTTTGACACTCTTGGACCTAGATTCACTGCTGGAGGTGATTGGAATGCAAAACACCCTCATTGAGGCTCAAGATTAGCGACTACACGAGAGAGAAAACTATCAGTATACAAAAATAAACTATCAACTCTCTCAACGGCTGAGCCAACACACTGGCCGACTGACACAAACAAACTACCCGATGTAATAGATTTTTTCATCTGCATAGGGATGTCACAATATTTCACCTCAACTAACTCCTGTTTAGACGGCTACTCTAATCACACTCCCGTACTGCTGACAATCAGCACAACACTCCTAGAGTATGAATCAGCCCCATAACTATACAACAAGTACACCGACTGGGACTCATTTGGCGACATTATTGAAAGAAGACTCAATCTCAAAGTGGCATTAAAGACACCCGAGGATATAGAAGAGGCAGCTACCAGCTTTACAAACATGGTTCAAGTCGTTTGCTGGTCAACAACTCCAATCAGACCTGTCAACAACCCCAGGCATAACTCTGTCCCCTGGGAAATAAGAACCAAAATCATGAAAAAAAGGCGATTACGCAGAGTATGGCACTGCAGTAGACACCAGAAAGACAAAACATCATACAACAAAGCGGTAGCTGAACTGAAGGAAATAATAAGCAAGGCTAAAAATGCAACGCTAGAACACAGACTGCAATCACTTACAGCTACCAAATCAATCAACTACTCTCTATGGAAGGCAACGTCAGACTTAAAACAACCAAAGACTACCCGACCACCACTTAGACTAGAAGGAGACGAATGGGCCAGAACAGCACAAGAAAAGGTAGATGCATTCGCGGATCACCTATCTAATGTGTTTAAACCCAATGACGGTAATAACGAAGATCCAAGCATCGACGCCGCACTCAACCAATACTTTCAACTAGACCTTCCTATAAAACTAACTAACCCTAGAGAAATAAAAAGATTAATAAACAAATTAGACACTAAAAAAACTCCGGGGTTTGATCAAATAACCAAAGAGGTACTGATTCGACTCCCATGGAAAGGATTAGTTTTCCCTCAGTACTTCAACGGCATCATGAGAGTCGCCCACTACCCTAGCATATGGAAGATCTCCCAAATCATCATGATTTACAAAGACGGCAAACCCTTGCACAAAGTCAGCTCGTATAGACCAATCAGCATCTTACCTGTCATCTCAAAGCTCTTTGAGAAGGTACTATTGTTGCGCATGCCGAAAGTCATTAACGAGAGATCAATAATCCCAGCACATCAATTTAGATTCCGAACACTATTGAATAAGTGCACAGAATTATAGATCAAATAAAGAAATCCCTACAACATAAAAAATATGCTCCGCAGCGTTTCTAGACATCCAACAGGCTTTTGACAAAGTGTGGCACAAAGGCATTCTATGCAAAATCAAAGAACCGAACCCACCACACCCGTTCTTTGAAATACTTGAATCTTACACCTCTGAAAGAATATTCCAAGTCAAAGAGACCAAGTCCAGTCTTCCAAATTTCACGAAATACACGCAAGAATACCTCAGAGATCAGTACTGGGCCCCGTTCTGTATACTATTTTCACATCAGACCTACCGGAAATACCTGAAGTAGTCACAGCCACATTTGCAGACGATACTGCCATTCTCGCCAGTAGCAAAGATCCAAACAAAGCCTCACAGCCCCTTCAAAATGGACTAGACAAAATAGAGTGTTGGCTGAAAAAGTGGAGAATCAAAGCTAGCGTCTCGAAATCCACCCAAGAAAAAAAAACACATCGAAATTCACTCTCCTTACAGGAAACTGCCCACCCGTCCACCTAGGAGATATCACACATCCACACAACGACTCTGTAAAGTATCTGGGTATGCACATAGACCGAAGGCTAACTTGGAAGAAACACATGCAGAAAAAAAGGGAAGAACTCAAGATCAGATAACAAACTAAAAAAAAAACTTAATCAAAAATCAGTTCAATCAATTTAAAGCCTATCTGGACTTATGGAGTTCAACTGTGTGGACCAGCCTGCAAATCCAACATTGGAATTATCCAGAGAGCACAGAATGGAATTCTAAAAAACATCACAAACGCCCTATGGTTCATAAGAATGGATGAATTACACGAGGAACTTAACGTTGATACTGTCACTAGTGAAATAAGGAAATACTCAACAAAGTACAAAAAACGTCTAGACCCCTAACAGGCTAGCAGCTGAGCTTACGATTATAAATTACCCAAAGAGGCTCAGAAGACAACATATCATGGAACTTGCTGATCAATGAAAAGGAGAAGAGATTAATGGACCGCTCCTCCTCAAAACCATACAAAGCGAACAAACCTGCTCATAGTCAAGGACTGATAGCAGATAAAATCAAAAAAAAAAATTTTTATTATATTAGCTATTTTACCCTTATTTGAGAGAAGTGGTATATCAAAAATCCCAGACGAAAAAAGAGTCTTAAAATTAGCTTAACCTGTAAACAAAGAAGATTTTTCATTGAAAAAAAAAACCTTTATTAGACTATCGTCACTATCGTGCACCTTTTAAACGTTTATTAATCGATATTTTGATTACGTACATAACAATAGTTTCATTCTTTTACGAAATTGTGTACCTATTCTTACTTTAAGTCAATTTAAATACCACGTGGATTATCCGTGTCAGTAACTGAAAGAGCAGTTACAAATATTTTTGACAAATATCGATTATGAGTATGTACTTAAATGTAGATCGATTTTAAATCTGCTTTTCTTTCACTTACTTCGGTTGAAAACTCGACAGTTGCTGGTCAGCCTGTAGTCGCCGATACAAATCAAACAACATTATCACTAAATAAATATTTTTAAACCCCTATTCCAATAGCGCTAAAAATATATATAAAAGGATTCATAATTAAGACCAACATTTTTGGTACATGAATGGTGATGATGATGACGCATCTTCAGCCTGGTTTTGGGCATCCTTTGGTTGATCCTTTTCTAACCACTTAAGCATAAAAAGCGGTATTAACCGGTCTTACAGTTGTAGCTACGTTACTTTTGTGTTGTGTTATTCTCAATACGGTCTCAACCATACCACTAGGTCGTTAGGTAGATCCACAGAATACATAATATGGTAGATTCGTAGAGGGACTATAAATATATAACAATAGAGTTGCTCAAAGAATAATAATATTTGTACAAGCGAGATAAACTTATACACCGTTAGCTGATAGTAAAAGAGAAGACGATAATATTTTTTGTCCCTTACTGTGTATGCTGTATTGGTTGTTTGCCCAAAAGCTCATTCCAGCCAAACTAACCGTTCAAGTCATTTTGGTCATCGATATTTTAGTGATTTGTGATATTTTGACTGCATTTGAACGTTTCTGAGTGCTGATTTTTGTGAATCACTTACATTTAACCTACAATAATGGTGAGTTGTTGCATTGTAGGCTGCAAAAGCCGTACGGAACGAAAATATGAAAACATATCCTTTCACACGTAAGTTTTGATTTTCGAGTACATTATTGAATGTTCTTGCATACATAATTGCTATTAGATTCTCCTTCGCTTTAGGTATAGTAAAATTTAATTGGTTTTACATGATATTTTTAACATTTTTCTATTTAAAAATCTTTTTGTAGTATTATCCTCACAAATTGCGTGGCTTGTTTTATTTTGACAATTTGTGTCCATCTCGCTCTAACTTGATGTGGTTTGAGTGAGCTGGAACGAGTTAGGACATAAACGACAGATCTACTACATTTCGTAGGGTTAATCTGATTTTAGGGCTACCATATATTTTTTTTTATCCTCAAATACTGTGTAATTTTAGGTATCTAACGTAAAATAATAATTGATGTTTGTTCTGTGTGTGGGTATTTTGATGTATAATAAGCATGTGTTTACAAAATAAAAAGTATAGATCACTGATAGCGGTTATCTAGTTCCCATAGTAAAGGCATTGCTTAGTCTGGGGTTGAATGGCGCTGTGTGTAAAAAATCAACCAATATATCAATTTTACTTAACCTACTGGGATTAAATTGTATAAAATTAATTATTTTTGTCATTTTTCTAATTCAATCCCCGTAGTCTTTCTAGATTTGAATTTTAAGAAATCTCTAAGATTTCCTAAAATTATCACTATGAGAAAGTTATGGGACAGTGTAACAGGTCGCACTAACTGGCTTACAACAATTTCCTCATGTATATGCTCATAACATTTTTGAATCAAAATATATCAGAAAAACAGAAAAGAAGGTGTTCTTACGAATCGATTCTGTACCTACAATTGAGTAAGTTAATTCTATACTGTGTAGTCAGCCCTTCATGATTACACTAGCAGCGCCCTGTAGTTTCCCGATTTCCTACATGAACTTTTTTTTTTTTTGTTGGGATTATAAGTAGCCTATGTGTTAATCCAGGGTATGAGCTACCTTCATACCAAATTTCATCTAAATCCATACAGCGTGAAGGAGTATCAAACATACTATAATTCTCTCTCTCTCTCTCTCTTACATACGCACCGACAAATGTTCACATTTATAATATTAGTGTGATCTATATTTTTCGTGTACTTTGTACCATTCACTTTTTGGTCTTGTGGCTAGAGAACTAGTGTCTAGATACGAAATCAAACGGTCGCGGGTTGGAACCCTGCAAGATGCAATCATTTGTGTGATGAGCAGAAATGTTTATTTCTGAGTTATGGATGTTAATATTCGTATCTATTCGTATGTTTGTTTATCCGTTATCTAGTGCCCATAGTACAGGTTATCCTAGTTTGGGGCTGGGTAATTGATGCGGAATTGTACCGAATATATTATATATTTTATTAAAATCCTTTTTTTTAACAGGAAAATTATTTAGTCCTATCAATAAAACCTCAAAAATCGACTATAATTTTACCTACACTTACTTTATAAATTGGGCTGAATATAAATTTTCAGTTAAATATTCTTGTTCGCCAGGGTATTTATTTTGCAAAGCGAGTAAACCTAAACTTTTTGGTACTTTATACCCGTCTTTTTTCAGTATACGCGTGGAGCTCCTCTATATTTATATTCTCTCTACGGGTAGATCTCAGTAGGCGCACTTATTACCGGTGGCTGGCAGCTGTCGGCGGCTTTTGTTTGGAGCTTGTTTGTTCGGATGACAGCGTGACTGCTGGCGACGCGATCGCGGGCTACTTAGGGCGGTTAAGGGGCGTTACCGTTGAATACCCTGAACGAACTTTGTAAATTACTACGTACGTTATGATTTACTAAAATAAAGCACCAATTCATAAGCTCAAAGTTACTCAACGAGCTATGTGCTTGGGATCTCTTTGCGAGATAAAATTTGGAATGTGGATATCTGCAAATGAACAAAGGTTATCGAACTTAGCTCTCAGAATTACCGACATTAGGTAAGTGGCATGTGGCAAAGCTCATGTAGAACCGATAACTGTTGAGGAAGGTTCCTGAAAAGTGACCACGAAGCTGAAGATGGAGGGTAGGAAGACCTCTCCGGAGGTTGACCATCAGGTTGGAGGTCATCAGGTCATCTGATGAGAGTCGTGGGAGTCAAGCTGTATTTTTTTTTAAGTTTTAAAACTGTTTTAATATGCAAAACAGGGCTGGGCTTTATGAGCTGTCAAAAAATAAATCAATTATTAGACTATATTTGTCCACTGCTGGACATAGGCCTCTCCTAATGCACGCCACTGTGCTCGGTCTAATGTGCTGTGATCACACAAAATGTTGAATGAAAAATTGAATAGTTGTTATTTATTTTAAGTTATCGCTTTGCTTGTCATATGCAGTAAGCTCTACTTCATCTTCTGGTGTTGGAGTTTGTCAGGTCACCCGAGGGCATCCTACAGCTATTAATCAATACCAGCCGGGGCTGACTGCTTAACGTGCCCTCCGATGCACGGAGCAATGGAAATCTGCACATAGCTTAGAAACGTCATTGGTGCGGAGGCACGAGACAAAGAGTTACAAGCAGCGGCAACCCCCTCTTAACTGTGTACTAACAGTAATGAATCATTCGGTTCTTTGTCGGGTTCCGCCACAGACCATTATTCCGCGCCTGAGACGTCTACAACAGAGCAGTTCTAATCCGCACTCAGTTCACCATGCCCACATAAATTACCACTGACACTCTTTGTTCCCTACTTTCCCCTGAAAGGATTACGTGAATTAAGAACTTCTAATGTGCCATTATGATTTCTATGAAATTAAATTGCTGATGAGATAGTAGACGGTATATTTTATAGACATTGCAATTTTGATGTAGTTTAGTGACTGTTAATTACAGCCGAGAACGACCAAGAATGTTTAAAAAATGACGCCAAATCGAAAGTGAAGCACATGATATTCCGATCCGACCGTACGCTCAATTATATTGTGATGAAATTGTGTATGAACCTTCAAACACCACAAATTATCAACTCAGGCACGCATACCTAAGCAGCTGCCATGCTTCAGTCGTTTGTTTGGTGGTGTGTTGACTCCCGACTTTTTTTAAACTTCTTGGCTCTTTGGTGTTTAGCACCAAGACACTACTTGGACTTCCCCTTAATGTAATGCAATAACATTCTCCAAAAACCTTCTCAGAATCTTATGAAACTCACACACGATAACATTTTTCATAGTAATTACACAGTCGACAATTTTACTTTTCTTAATAATTGTTTAGTCCGCAAATACTAATCCAGAGAGTAGGTAATCTCCTTGTTTGTCGGACCACGTTACGTTAACGGAACCATGCGGAAGCGATTTTATTTAGTAGGTAAGCGAATTCTGTTATAACCATCGATGAGATTGACTTCAGAGTTCAAAGTATTTATTGTAAGTAGGTAGGCAACTTAATAGTGCACTTTAACTATCCAAAAACATAATGTATTAAACGGAAAGACAATAAATTAAGTAAACTAATTATACTTTGAGTTTGAAAAGGAAACGGCATGGCACCATTAAACTCTACGAGAATGATTATTTTTAACCCCCGAACAATGAGACGGGTGTTATAAGTTTAGGGTGTATATTACTGTGTGTGTGTGCGTGCGTGCGTGCGTGCGTGCGTGCGTGCGTGCGTGCGTGCGTGCGTGCGTGCGTGCGTGCGTGCGTGCGTGCGTGCGTGCGTGCGTGCGTGCGTGCGTGCGTGTGCGTGTGTGTGTGTGTGTGTGCGTGTGTCTGTGTGTGTGTTTGTGTGTGTGTGTGTGTGTGTGTGTGGGTGTGGGTGTGAGTGTGTGTCTCTGTGGCATCGTAGCTCCCAAACGAATGGACTGATTTTGATGCAGTTTTTCCTGTTTGAAAGCTGATGTGATCGAGATGGTTCTTAGATTTATGGGAAGGGGGGACATGAGAAAAGGAGGGTGTAAATCGTAGCTTCCAAACAAATGGATTGATTTAGCTGTGGTTTTAGCTATAATGAAGTATATAATGAAGGAAGGTTATGGGGTTTTGGGTCGTAGGATAGGATATTTGTAACTGTTTTATGTCTATGGGACATTTAGGAATGTGTCTCGCTAATTGGGGTAACACGAGGATACCTGATGTAACGTGAACTGGTTGACTAACGACCTCAATTGCGCCGTACCGGTTTTTCTAACCTTGCTAGTTTCATGATAGCCTATACCTATTATATTGACTGCCTTGTCAATGTAATAGGGTTTATATTGCATGGTAGCGATAGCTTATCCTTAAGTGCCTGTGTTATAAAAGAGGACTGACTACCACAATCTAATAGGGCACAAACCTTCTCTGTCTGGTTCGTCCGAGGATTGGCCACTTCGATACGAGTGATAGACAGCAAGACATGTTTTGAATTTTCATTTGAGATATTGACAACAGTTTCGTTGATGCTAGTAAGTATGGTTGTGACCACAGATTTGTTGTGACAATACTGGAAGTAAAAGTAACATTATTACCAATATTACTGGATGGTTTGTGTATGAGAGTATTGTGTGTCGCTTTTCATTTGAGACATGGTCCTAGACGCCAAGTTTGTACTCTGTGACCAACCATTAAACAAACAAAAAAAAATTACACATACAATTTTACAATTTTTAATCTATATACATGAGCTATGCTCTCTTCACGCTCTTGGACAAGAAGGTAGGACAGTCCTTAGGTAGGTAGGTAGGAAGGTAGGACGTGCGTTGTTAACGTGTAATGCACGTTACACGTGCAGAAGCAGCAGGGCTTTCACCGTTGGAACTTACAAAGGATTTTGTATGAGATCGGTTCATATTGTTATTAGATGCCGTTACCTTAGATGTAGACTGGGTAGATTTGTTTCGACCAATGGACACGAGCACGTCAGCACGATAATTTAAAAATGTATAAAATTGTTACAAGTTACATATGTCATCTAATGCGCCACGACTCTCCTCCCATTTCAGTAGCGTAGTATTGTCCAACTTAGAGCTCATTTCATGGATTATTAAGGCTTCCCATTTTTCTGTGGGCTGTCCAAGACTGGATAATCCACGCAAGTTTTTACTTATCTGATTCACCATAAACCTCAATGATTTAACAGACTCGTGAGCAGCTTGCTGAATGTTCAACAGTGAATTTAAATGATGATTTATCAACTAACGCATATTAAAATAACAATCGCATAAGAATTTCCATGTGTTTGTTCAATTCGCGCTGGAAACCTCAAAATTAGAAACAATGCATGTTGCATCACCAGTTAGGTAGTATATAAAGTAATAAAACTTATGTATGGGAGCGATGCGCTCATTTTTGTGGATTAGAGATAAAAACGTGTCACGGAAGTCAAGCCAACAGATGATCCGTCAAACTTAGAAACTTGTATTTGTGGTAATTTAAATCCCAATAACGGTTCCTGATGATGATCGACATTGCATTGAGACGATGAGGTGTTATGGCTTGAATTGAGATCCTTATAGTTGCTTTCATCGTGTTTACTTGCGTTGTATTTTTACCCGACTGCACGGAATGTTATGTGTTTGGGTTGAATGTTTGTTTGTTTGTTGTACGTTTCTGAGGCACGTCTTACAGCCTAAACGGCTTGACGGATTTTGATATATGAGGTATTATTATAGTTTAATCACGAGAGTGCTTTAAGATATATGAAGTGTCAAGAAAACTAATATGGTGGTGTACAGCTGCTATATTAAATTTCTGACAGAACAAATAATGATCAAAACCTATCGAGTGAGGTACCAAAATGAAGATCTTTAATAGACCATTTCAAATATATATAATTGTTATAACTAACTAAACAGTAGCAATTGTCTAATAAGCTTCTTACAAAAGTTTATATTTTAGATTATTCAAGTTAATGTAAATAACGTTGCAATTGAATTATTAAAGTAAAGTTAGAAATTTTAGTAAATAAGAAACATTAAAATTTATATAAATACTAGCTGCACCCCAAGGTTTCACCCGCGTCCCTCGAGGACCACGCATATTTTCGGGATAAAAAGTAGCCTATGTGTTAATCCAGGGTATAAGCTACCTCCACACCAAGTTTGAACCAAATCCATTCAGCCGTTTAAGCATGAAAAAGTTACAAACTTAAACACATACACACACTCTTACACGGGTTGGGACATTTATTCGTAGGTTGGGACGTAGATTTTGGAACATTTGGTATAAATTAACTCTCCGCCGCCATTTTTTCGTCAAATATAATACCTTTATATTTTTTAATTACTGCATCCTATTCCCCAAGAAACGTTAAACCTCGGTCACTTAAGATCTTTGAAATAAATTCATAAGTTTGGAAAGTTTATGATATTGATTTACAAACAATGTCGAAAATTTCGCTGAGGTCACTTTGAGAATCAGTGAAATTAAAAATGTAAGACTTTTTGATAATCTTTTTGATTTGCCGTAATATAAGTATAGTTTGGCTAGTCTTATTTTAAATATCTTCTCCTCGTGTTTCCTAAGAAAATACACATATTTTTTTACTTTTTTAACAAACAATATGAAGCCATTCTTTTGCGCTATTTTTGTTGCGCCACTATTAACTGGCCATTTTGTAGTGTTAAACTTTAGGAGGGTTTGTTTATGAGTGGCGCTAATACTAAAGTACCTAACTTTCTCTATGGTAGGTACGAAGTTTGCGGCCATATTAATGTCAGTTCAGGTGTCAACTTCGTTCCAAGTTGAAGGTGTCACATTATTCGTGGAGTAAAGTTTTTGAGATTTCATGAAAGTTTTCGGTTTAGATCAATGAATGTTACTGCGCACGATTCCATAAGCTGTGTGTAATGGCTTAAGGCTAAATTTAGCTTATTTAATTATTTATTTAGAATTTCTTTTGCGCCACGGTGGCACAAAAGTTCCATTATGCCACTACTGCGATACTAGTGGCGTAAAAATTCCGCTACATCTTTTGCGCTACCGAATAAAGGTGTATTAGATTTGTCGGTGTTTTCTTTTGCTTTTGATGCAATTGTGGTTTGCAAAATCTCAAATGTTGAAAATAATAATAAGTGACCTATAGGTATGTACCTATATTCATACTACATCTTCTCGCAAGTAAATATATTTTTTTCCAAAATAATTATCTTACAGCAGTAACTATAACTTACTGCGACATAGCGTTACCGTAGCGTTTTGTTAGCGTTAAGAATGTTACCGACATAGCCCAACGGATTAGCAAGTTGAAGTGGCAGTGGCCAGAGATTATTACTTTAAAGTTATTGCTAATTGCAATTTAAATACTAATTTCTAAGCAAAATCACGGATAATATGTGCACACCTTAACTTTCATACGCTACCGCTTTGCGTCACTTTGCGCGACCGACTCGTAGAAGATCTATGGCAAAATCTACGGCCTAACCCACATACATACATATTTTCGCCTTTATGATATT
Organism: Alsophila aescularia; assembly: GCA_946251855.1. Taxonomy (NCBI): domain Eukaryota; kingdom Metazoa; phylum Arthropoda; class Insecta; order Lepidoptera; family Geometridae; genus Alsophila; species Alsophila aescularia. The sequence continues at coordinate 10,900,991 of OX276375.1, read as the reverse complement.
AGTGTTATTATTTAATACAAGCTGACCGCCCCAGCTTGTATTCAATCATTTTATTCGTATTCGGGTTTTTGTATTTTTATTATAATTTTACTTGTTGAATAATGCTCTGAGCGGAGGCAATGTTTGAAATAAATAGCTTCTCAATGTCATCTCGTTCATCAATTTCGTCACCATTTATGACTTGTATCTGTTTCTGCAAGTGATCAAATCGATTGAAATTGCCTCAAATTTACCTAGTTTGAGCGTCAATTCTGCGGTCATAATAACAGAAAAATAATTTTAAAACTTGGTAATTTGACTTATTACAGAACTACATCTCACGAAAAAATTAAGCAACTCTTGAGTATCTTTTACACTAGTTTCACCTTCCATGATTTAGTAAATAACAATAACTTTGCAAATTAATTTAAGTTTTACAAGCGTTAAATAATACTAATTTAGTAAACGGTAACTTAGGTCAATACGATTCACCTCAAAACTTGAGATAAAATAAGTGTTATGTACCCAACAGCAGTGAAATTCAGTATAATAAATAATTATTATCATAAAACTTTCAAAAGTTTGTAAAGTAATTAAAATTAGCTCACGCTCCTTCACTATGGTCACCTTTACTGGAGTCCGGCCATGCTCTGGAGTACGCAGACTGGGATCCAGCAGCCCGGGGCTTCGGTCGCAGTCCGCGAATATGTAGGCGGTAGGTATGGCGTACTGCGCATATGCACTTACGCACCGTTTGCCTGGAATATTCAGCGAAATAGTTGACCGAGCGAGCGCGAAGCGCGAGCGAATCATCTCTATTTCAGCTTGGGCAAAAATGCATTCGAATGTCCAGATGTCTGTTCTACAGGTCGCATTTTTCAACCGATCTAGACGAAACTTGGTATACAGGTTAAACGATTTTTTTGTAGTTTTTAGTCGTCGGGGATTTTTGATTGGGGGGGTACTTCCCCAAAAAGGGACAAAAAGGGGACTACTGAATATCTCCGCCTTATAAGATCCGATTTTGATGGTTATTTTTCTATTTGAAAGGTTTAATTTGATCACATAAATATTTGGAGAAGATCTGGTGAGGATCTTTGACGTGATGAGCAGAGTAGTTCCTCAAAATGCAGTAAATTGCCCACTTTTAGGTTTCTACCAGTGGAATCAACCCTTTACACACTAGGTAGGGTAGGGATTGAAGGAACACCTTGGTTATTAATGTTAGTTTTACAATAAGGTAACTAGATGGCGCTACTGTGCACCGCTAGATTGTTTGCAAAAAAGCTTTTACGCGTGAGGTCTAAAGCTCACAGAACCACTAGTTAACTAACAAGTTGCAGTAGTAAATAGCACAGAAGTGCTTATGTCTGAAACTATAAAATCAAATTGTTTTTCTTAGAAATACTAGCAGGTAGGTGAGTAATTTGAATGACTTGACGATGTATGGAAATGAATTTACCTGGATTGAAGGCTTGATTGAAGTTAGGATAGGAAATACTGAGAATGAAGTGATGATAGCACAAGTAGATAAGTATAAGAAAGTGTTCGGGAATTTTAAGGAGTTTAAGCAAATTTTAGTATGCATAATGGAACGGCTGAGTAAGATTAGGCACTTATCAACATTGGCTGGGGCTGCGGCACGACACTGATTGTTGCTCGATGACCGGCGGCGTCGGCTGCAATTGATGTTATTGTGCTTCGTTATTGTCTTCGCTGTATGTTTAGAACATCATTTCGATTCTTCTAAAGTAATATCGATAGTTACGGCGTAATAAGTGTGGCTTGACCCTCCGAGCCATTAATTTCCTTGAAGAATTCCAAAGGTGTCTTGAGTTGTGTCGACGGTCGCCAGATGTACATCACGCATGGGATGTAATGACACCTCCCGAAACTGGTTGTAGTCTTGAATTGCTGGTTTTACATTAATTTGGAATACATTAGATTGAATAACGTTTCACTTGCAGAATACATATATGAAAAGTAGCGGTAGATAAAAAAATCTCTTGAAAATTAAAGTGGGTAAGATACGCGACAGTGCGATGCTCTTCATAAAAACGCAGGCGTTAACAGTATGATTTATTGGAAGCAGGACCGGATCTACTTCCCATTGTACCTCACGAACTAGCTCAGGTTTAATACCCCACCTGAACCTGGTAACAAAATAAATTCGGCTTAAGGTCAGTAAAAATGATGGGGTGTGTTTTTACCGGTTTGTCTCTCAAGCGGTCTACCGTTCTCCGTGACCAAACCGTAAGTGATTCGATTAGATTAGATAAGAGCTTTGTTTTACAGGAGGTTACCGGCCCTTCCCTTTATCTATAGTATTCTATTGTTGTAAGGTATCCAGCAACCTTCTATGAAAAAGATCACTCGTAGCCAAGAATGTTTAAAAACATGTTAAATATATACTAATTCACTTCGCCAAACAAACGAGTGAAGCATTAAGGTCAGAGCAGACTTAACGCCCCGGCACCGGATCGGCAACGCCTCGCCTTGGCGTTGCGTTGTAACTAATTAGTCTTCTTTGCTTACGGCGCGTGACCAACCCGCCGTCACCGCGCTTACGTCTCGCGGTCGCCGCTGCTACGCCTGGTGGGCTCCACTTGCTCCTAGCGGCATGCTCATCCACGCCCAGTGTTGGAAATATAAGGTTCACAAAAAAGAAGGGACAGTGTTAGTAAAAATATATACCTATGTGAAACAAATATTTCTCATTTAACCTGATCAACACCAGTTTGGACAAACTTTACTACTCTTCTAAGTGTAGCAATTTTTGAATATTACTTTCATTGTAAGAATTTCATCTTATAACATTCTTCAGTAGGAATATAATCAAAACAAGGTACGTCGTTCATGTCAATAAAATCAAAAATCGTCGGATACCGTCTAAATGGTTTTGGAGCTATGTATAATGCAAAAATTTGCGTCGCAATATTTTGACATTAATCAGATATAGCCAGATTCTGCATTTAATGTGTTAATTTAGTCACAATTCGTTAAAAAAAATTAAATAGTATTAATCAGAAGAACAATGCGCGAACGCATAATTTATTTTCAATTAGGGTCATAAGCTGAAATAAAATACACAAAATCATTAAAAAAAAACACACACAAAAGAAATGAGTATACCTAAATGAGGATATAATATATAAATTTACCTATTGTTACTAAATTAAACGTTTGTGCTTCTGTGCATCATTCATGAGAGTTGCAGTGCCACCCAGAACTAGTTGCCAAATCTTGCGCGTCACTGCACTGCGCTCGTCACCCTGAGACATTAGTTGTTAAGTCTCATTGCCCAGTAATTTCGCTGGAAACATTGCCCTTCAAACCGAAACACATAAGAGTTTGCACACTACTGCTTGGCGGTTGAATATCTGACAAAGGGGTAGTACTTCCCCAGGCGGACTCTTGCGTAAGAGTCTCTACATTAGCTTATCGCCTTCACCTGTCCTGGCCTCAAGTTCCATTCAAACGCTGCGCATATAAAATAATTAGTTCCTCTGTATTTAGCTAAAAGCGTTTTCGAGTTCACGTGTGAAAGCTTTCTTTCGGGTGATACGGTGAGATGGCGAACTTCTTAGTGCTGTGAAAATAAACGCGTGGAAACCTTGATAGAGGTCTGGGAATGTGTAGCTCTGAAAGAGATGCGATGTAAAGCGATAGAGAAGAAAAGTTTAATTAAAACATTGATTCAACACTGATCATATGCCCTGCCGCTCCGCTCGCTTTTTTCTTTATTATCCAAATTCAAATTCAAATTGGTTATTGCATTCCATAATGTACAAATAAGGTGGTAAACATAACTAATAAAGTAACAGATCATTATGGACCCTGTTGGGCACAGCAACCAGAAGAGAGCAGGAGTTACAAACCTACATTAGTTTCTTTACCTATAACAGTTCAATTACAATTAAAATAAATTTAGATTCGTACTTTAATTAAGTATATGTTTAATATTGTTTGTTATCTTTGAAGAAATCGTGCAAAGAATAATAACATTTTTTAATTAGAAAAAGTTTTAATTTAGCGACAAATACATTTTCTTTTTCAATTTCTTGTATGCTTTTAGGGATTTGGTATCCATTATAAAAGAGCCTTTGCCTCTATATATTATGTACTAGCTGCGCCCGCGGCTTCGCCCACTTGGACATTTTTCCGAGGAAAAGTATCTTGTGTTATTCCAGAACCAAAAGTATATATAATGCAATTTCCCAAATATCGTTCAGTCGTTTTTGGTCGTTTGCTTAGCTTCTACTCATCGCATTGAGATGCAATGTACATAAGTTTATAATTAAAAACTTAAATAAGCTATTCAACAGTGAAAACCGCATTTCAATCGGTCCATTAGTTTTTACGTGATGCGCGAACAAACCAACAAACAACTTTTAAAAACATGTTATATTCTTCTTCAGATAAAAAAAGAAGATCTATGAGACTTAAGTTCCTTTTTCTTAATAATCTGCTTTGTACATTTATTTACATACTGCTTTATGCTTTATTATAAGTATAGGGTATAGTATGGATAGATAGATAGATAGATAGATAGATAGATAGATAGATAGATAGATGTTTTGTCGAATAAGGTAGTGCCGACCTCTGGTTAGAGATTGTCAGGTCGCCCAAGGGAGAGTCCCTTGACGAAGCTTAACAACTGCTATGAATAATAATTGTTAGCAACCGGGACGACGTTTTAACATGATCTCCAAAGCACAACGCGAGATTAAATTTGCACCCTAAGTAGCTTAGAAGTCACAATCGTGAATCGTGCGAGGCCGAAGCTAGAACTTGGTGTCGTTGATTGCAAAGCGCACATATCACCGTTCGGTCGTTATCAATTTTTTTTAAATTTATTTATCTATTAAAATATTAATTAAATAGTACTAAGGAAACCACTAAGGTTTGTAGAAGTAATGCTACTAGAGATTCTTATAGTCGATAGCTTCTTAGTTATACAAAATAAAATTAAAAAACTTAAAATAAACTGGATCTAGGTAAATAAGTGCAGTTCTAGTAAGCTGGTAGGTTATATTAAGTTATTGGTAGTTTTCTATATTAGCTAAGAAGTGAGATTTTAATTTAGACTTAATGTTTTTTGATATGTTTTATATCATCTCTGTAATGTAATTTTAGATACAAATGAGTGACGTAATCACAAATTCATTCACCTAGTATGGATGGTAAACGCCAAAGTTGACTGCAAGAATTGCCGACATCCAGATTTGCGAGCAGAATAATTGCACGAAACTTTTGCTTGGATGAGAATACTTCGACTCGATCTCACACTCGACTTAGTTTAGTTCTGCTGAATCTGATTCCGTAGAAGCTTTCATCTTCTGGGCTTCATTGTGTCGTTTTGGGACCATAAGTTGCTTCACAAATTCGATTTTCTTCGCATAATGTATTTTTGTTGTGTGTATTGTTAAAGCCTACAGAACTTTCGAACTCATAATGAATTTATTTGAAAACGAAACAGAAATTCAAAAATTAAACTAACTAACCTAACTATCGGGTTAGAAATAGCCTATGTATGACACTCCTGCGATGACGACAAATCGATTGATATCTCGCTTCTCAAAATCGAACCAAGTTTTTAATTTGAACACAAATTTAGCTTTCTTCGCCGTAGTCTTTCTATTTGTTTTTAAAATCATTCTATTTGTTTTGGTCTCGACCCACTCTAATGAGTACAAATCCAAAAATCTGATAATTTTATTATTTTTAACCATTTCTAGGGCTATAAGTTCTCACCGCAGTGTCTGCCATTCTTTAAGCAAAGCGACTCAAATTACCCCAGTGCATTTAAAGGCGGTGATGATATATTTGCACTCTTGGCTGCGAGTGCGGAGAGAGAACTGGAGAGCGCCGCTAGCTTGAGGAAGTAATTTTATTTACTTTATTGAAACTCTTGGATGGCGGTTTAAAGATTAGTTCCGATACTGAAGATTTTGCAAGTCATCTTGGTGATGCATGAGAACAATTGATGAGAAAAATTTGATGCTTCAGAACAGAGGAGGAAGACTTGTTGAATGGCTTTCCCATACAAAATTATGTTGACTCATTCAACATCAAAGCAAAGGGGCCTCATACTCTCCCCCTCCTCGTTTTACAGTACAATAAGAGTGGTAAAATAACTGTGATTTTGTTATGAGAAGACGTTTCCGCAAATTGACATACCATAAAAGACTCCCCTAGTGCTTGTAGTTAGGGGTAATCTCCTAACTACAAGCACTACGGTGACCCAATTACAAGTTTAAAATAGAAGTGGCAGGCGGGTGCCGCGGGTGGGGTTACCAAACTAATGAGAAACTCTATATAAAAGGAAAAATGCTACAATGATTTAATATAGGTAGCTTATTATGTACTTGTTTTTTTAAATAATTGTATTGTTTGAAAGCAGGAATGCATAATGCCCAATATTAGACGAACAGGTGCTGATTATGATGATGATGATGAACAGTATTTTATAAATTAAAATAGGTACCTTTTTATATCCTACCGCGCAATATATTATTACAATTCTAGATTCACGCTGCAATTGCTATGGTCAGATTCTGCGATTTAACAAACTCTATTTATTCTCCATGTCCCGTCACTCAAGTTGATTAAAAAATAAGGTTTTGCCACAGTACATATTATATAGTCAAAAATGCAATAAAGTAGCTAGTGATGTGCGTCTGCATTCGCGACTCTGATTAATGATTAAGAGATATGCATGTAACATTACTTACACTGAAGTGTAGTGATAACATTTCACCGATCTATCTATTTATACTTATAATAAAACTGTAACAGGTTCAATTCTGTACATTGAAAATATTAGGTAATTTTTTTTTGAGGCTGTTCTGTTTTCCATACTGAAGCTAAGACTGTTTTGTTTTTTCATTTTTGTCTATCTGTCTGTCTGTCTGTATCTTGGCTAGGTATCACGCCGAAACTGTTGAATGAATTTAAATGAAACTCGGTTGATGATTTGAGGTAGGACAAAGGATAATTTTCATCCCGAAAAATTAAACGGTTCCCGCAGGATAGGGGTTGAAAGTTATTTAAAAAACACTTACCTGAAACTACTGGACGGATTTTGATGCACCTTGTCATAGTTTATATGATGGGTGAAAATTGAGGATACTTTATATCACGAAAAAATAAAGGGTTCCTGATAGGGGTCCAAATTCTGTACATTAAAGATATTTTGAAAAAAATTTTTGGACCTTACTCTAGATTCGATACTGTATTTTTAGTTTACCCAAACTCGATAGCCTTCATCATCGTTGTAACCATTAAGGATATCTTTTTTGGCTTTCTTGTCCAATATCATGCGTGACGCCAACCAATAGTAGTGGCTCTGCGAGCTGTAGACCTCACGAGCACAAATTTTCTTGAAAAAAATCTAGCAAAAGATTTCTAGTTAAAGATTTCTTTAAGAACACTGCTCTCCAAACTCTAGTAGCACAGAATAACTAATAGTACTGCCTAGTAATCAGCTTGCACAAATCAATACTCGTCTTGACCTTGAATTTGTGCTTGACAAATCTCACGCATCGGTACCTACTGCACAGTGGTCAATTAAACGTAGAGTGAAAATCTGAACGTCAGAGTCAACTACGACTTTTATTCATTATTTTGTAAAAAGTGAATAAAATAAAAGTAAAAGTGTTTTTTTTTCAGCTATACCTAAGTTGTTTTTGAGGTCAGTGTGGATCAAACCATGTTGGGATACCAGAGATAAGAGAGAGAGACGAACGTCAAACTGACAGCAACAATGAAACGTCAGATCAAGTAATGGTGAAGTTGCCAGAGAGATAAATAATATTGTAGGGATTAGAACATCATTTCAACATAAGTAACACTGCTTACTCGAACTATGTGCGCGCAGAGACAATAGGCTGGCTGGTCCCACATTTGCTCAGACTGGTGATCAATCTCCACTCAACAGCAGTGCGATTACGTAATGTTGATCATGACGGTTTCAAGCCGTAAAATTCAATAATGCTTTACGATAGAGTCGATTTTGCTATGAAAAAAGTGACAATCTGATTGAAGCCAAGTTCTGTAATCGGGCTGCAGGGGTCTTTCCACCAGCAGGCAACCGAGCAGAGGCCTAGTAACCTGAACCACAGAGTAAATAATAGTACCCTGAACCACAGAATAAATATTAAACCCGCAGATGAAGTATATGTATGAATGTACCTACTTTTTGTGCGAAGTGATAGAATAGTAAACAAACATTTAGTATTCTAGCAAATTTCTAATTTTTAGTTTTGTATGGGAATTTAAAATACGATGTATTCCACCATTGCACATGATCGGTGGCGGGGTGAGGAAACCACAATTAGGTGGGGGGATAGAGTCCATTCTATACGTAGTATTATTAGATGTTCTGTGCTTAAGTATCAAAATGATTAATTATAAAGTCAAAATATATAAACCAAGGAGATTGGTAGAACTACCAAACAAAAACAACAAAAATAAATAATAGTTTAAAAAAACTAAAAAACACGCTTTATATAGAAAACCAAATTATTTTCTACTCTTTAGTTTTTTTTTTATTATTGCATTGTCATCGGTCTTTGACAGGTGTGCAAAATTTGAATGAAATCTGACCGTTGAAAGTGGGTCAAAATAGCGTCCAAAGGAGTCGGTTACAAACATACAAACATACAAACATACAAGTGAAGCTAATATAAAGCGTATAAAAAGGTTATTACTTATTAAAAATAATAAAAATATTTTGAAGGTAAGAAAAGTTGTATCAGCAATAGAGAAGCTTTTTTTGTTTGACGTTATATAACTCTGTCATGCTAATATTAGCATGACAGGCGCGCCGCGCGCCTAGATTATGTCTCTATGTACATACAAAGCGACAAGCGGCCGTTCGTAAAGACGCATGAATATTGGCACTATTATTTATTCTGTGGCGTGGGGATATCATCTGTAATATCCCATAACAAGGTATTATTCTTAAGAGATACGAATGGCATTTAAAACTTTTTAAATAGTAATAAAAGTGACGAATAGGAGAATAATATATTTGGTGCAATATGCTACAGGAACAGGCGACACTAGGTTTCATTCAAAATTTGGTTAGCACAGCAACTTGGTTTTGGACAGCAGCAGACAGTCCAAACGAAACGTGGTAAAAACCGATAAGCGCCTTCTGTTTAGAAGGTGTGTGTGTTTTTGTATCTCTTTCACGCTCAAACGGCTGAACGCATTTGGATGAAATTTGGTACCAGGATGACTTATAACTTGGATTAACACATAGGCTACTTTTTATCATCATTATAAAACACGCGGGTGAAACCTTGTGACGCAGCTAGTAAACCAATATGTCCACGCGAACAAAGCTGCGGGTAGTAATTTAGTATGTATATTGCTTTGAATTATCTTCTCAATTTATTCTGGTCTATGACATTAATTGTTTTTATTTTTGTTATGTCTAAAGTATGTATGATAATTTATTTTACTGTATTAATTTTCTCCATGTTCAACGCAAACGCGTCGTTTACCGGAATAAAACCTTTTGAATGAATTCTAATCATTCTTAAGACGTTGAATTATTCGCGTGTACGTTGGTGTCTATAAGCAAGTCTATTGCCAACTTCCTAGATATTTATTTGTTTATTAATTTATATATTGCACTGATAACCGTTGGGGTATACGAGTTCTTGAGTGGAGACCATGTTTAGGCAGACTTAGTGTTGGACGCTCTGTGGCCAGGTGTGGACCACCTGCTAAATGTGTCTGTAAGAAAATAGATCAGGAGAGCTGATGACCGAGCTCAGTGGCGTGCATTAGAAGAGAACTGCGTCCATTGGACTAATATAGGCTGATGTTGATGATGATATTGCATTTGTACAGTTAGAGAATTAAATTACTTTCATTTAGGCTAAAACTATTTCAAGACCCTGTTAGGGCATAGCAAAGCAATAAGAATAAGATAAGAAGCAATAAGAATAAGATAAAAAGCAATAAGAAGAAGCAATAAGAGGAGGGAACACAAGTTACAGGGTAGGTTATCTAAAGTTAATAATTTGTTAGTCTGTGTTGGTATCATAGAAACTCTTATTACCTATACTAAGTAGGTGTATATATTCGCAAATATGTAAAGTTTATGAGTAAGATATACGTGTTGTTTCCCACACCAATATATAAAAGTGAAACAGTCTGTTTGTTTGGGGAGCTTTCACGCGTAACGGCTGGAAGGATTTGGATGAAATTTGGAATAAAGATAGCTTATACCCTGAAATATAACATGTGTACTTTTTATCCCGGAAAATGGTAAGTTTTTACGGGAAAGCTGGAAAATGTTGATTAGTCGCTGTAAGGAACTGTTGCCATGGAAACGAAATAATAACAAGTCTTATCAACAAGCATCAAGCGCGTTGGTGCTATACTTTAGCATTGGTTTTTAATATTCTTGAAGAGCATAGGATGCTTGTTTTCGTTCTAAACTGTAGTCCGCACGGACGAAGTCGCGGGCGAAAGCTAGTACTTTATAAGTTTTAGCGCGTGTGCGCTTGCAGTTGGTTACCAACTTGAGGTAGCTATTGCGTTGTTCACCTAAAGGAATAAAAATAACAAAATGCGAGACGCCTTGTAAAAATAACAACATTTGAAGACGCCACAAAATAAGTACTTATCCGTAATATAAATACCGGCGTTACAGTTTAAATTTCTTATCATTTTGTTATCGTGTTATTCGGATATATAAACATCCATAATTATGGATAAAAACTGCTTTTAAACTAGTAAAAATGTTGTGAAGTTTTTTTAACTGTCATGGTTAATAATATCCACAACAATCAAACGAAAATGGCTTGTGAGGGTTTTTTGAAAAAAATCAAAATTTTGTGATGTAGAGTTAGATTTTATTCTCAATCTTGTGTATCTTCGAGTGTTAATGTGTAATATTGGTGGAATATTAACCATTAGGTGTTCGTTAACGTGCACGAGTGCGGGCAAAAGAATCAAACGCAGAAATAAATGGCATTTTGTGATTTTTTCCAAATCTCCCTCGGAAGTTTCAGTAAATGCCCACCATTTTACTGATTCGTGACTTTGACAATAATTGACTGTGACGTGACATTACTTTAAACTATAATACACTTGACATTGGCGAAATTGCTAGTAGGCCAGTGCCTCCGCAGAAGCCATCCAATAAAAAAAAGAAGAAGAAGAAAATGGCTTGCAAGCATACAGTATATACGTTTGTTTACCTACTTTTGATAATAATCTTAACTTAAAAAGTAATTAGTGAGAATCAGTTTTAAAAAAAATAATATAATATTGACTAGATAGTTAAATATACCTAGTATTATACCGTAAACTAGTACGAGTAAGAATCCAACAGGTCTAGATCTGATTCGGTCCTCGTCTCCTACCAGTGACTTTTATAAGTTACTAGCTGTACCCGCGGCTTCGCACGCGTGGTCATTTCTCTAGGTTAAAAGTACTCTATGTACTATTCCAAGAATACCAATTTATCAACATTTGATCAAAATTCCTTCAGCCATCAAAAAGTTTTTATCAATTGCTCGGCTTCTACTCATCGGATTGAGAGTTTTTAAGTCAAACCCTAAGCTATCCAATCCAGTGAAAACCGCATCGTAATCGATCCAGTAGTTTTGACGTAATGCGCGAAAAATCATGCAGACAAGCTAACAGACAGACACGATTTTTAATAATATTATATTCTTGTTCAGTAGCTTATTTTAAGTAACCTAGAGCCATTTTTTTCATTTTCCTTTGTACAGACTTTTTCGTTCATATTGCTTTACTAGTTTTCCCGCCCGAGACTTCGTCCGCGCGGACTACTGTTTATCGCGAAAAAAAAAACCTATGTTCTTCTAGGATATTAAAAACCAATGCAAAAGTAGGTAGGTAATGCAATGTGGTAGTAGTAGCACCACTCTTGATGTTTTTTGACATACTTGTTATTTCGTTTCCATGGAAACCGTTTCTTACAGAGAGTAATCAACATTTTTCCAGATTTCCAGTCTTCCCGTAGAAACTTTCAATTTTCCGTGATAAAAAGTATCCTATGTTTTATTCCAGGGTATAAGCTATCTTTATTCCAAGTTTAATCAAAATCCGTCCAGCTGTTATCGCGTGAAAGCTCCCCAAACAAACAAACAGACAACAAGAAAAAAAAAGAAGAAAAAAAATTTATTTGCAAAAAATAACATTTAGAACACCGACATAAATAAAAAAAAAATACCTTAACAATAAAGTACGTCTAAATGTAACCATTTGCAAAATGGCCCCAGCTCAGCATATCACTAGTCGAAAAACGACCTGGGCCTGGATTCGGTATGACCACTCACGCCAATTCCATGCGAATTCCACGCCGATTCCACGCTGCCTGCGTGGAATCACGAACAAATTCCACGCAGGCGACGTGGAATGGGCGTGGAATCGGCGTCTTAAAATTAGTGAATTAGGCCCCAGTGCTGATCTTCCGCTGTGACCATTCGGTGAAAGAATGACATATTTATTTTATAGCTAATGTCATTGCCCGCCACAACAAAACATAGGACCACTTTTTGTTAATATAATTTAATAAAAGTGAGGGGTACTTTACAACATATTTCGTAAAATATTGCTCTATTAGCACTACAATATTGAAAACTTTTGCAACGTAATTAAAAGGAGATTAGTATAAGGTAATCTTGAAATTTGTTAATTACTAAAACAATTAAATAGAAAAAAAAGAAGAAGACTAATTAGATAGATAGCGCCAAAAACACAATTGTAAAGGCGAATTTCTTGCTCATATAGCACTAGTATCTAGCCTCAGAGTTTCCTGATTTTTTTGGTGCTCACCAAGAAACATTGTTAACTTAATTCCACAGATTACCGCCTATAGATTCCGCATCATTGAATTACTGTACGGATTAGAGTTCACAAATTATGGAGGATTGCACGGGCCGCGGGGAACGCAACGACTGCGCCACGGTAATGTAATGGTACGAGTATCTATACAGTATTATGACTGGCTCTGTCCTTGAAATAACTACCTACAGCCGCGTGGTGCGTAAACACGCGATAGGGCTGCCCGCCTGCAGTATTTTAACTTCATCTACCTACTTGAATTTCTTTCTAGTGTTGTGATTGTAGTTGAAGCTTGACTCTTCTTGATTGATACAGAAATACAAAGACAAAACTAGTGTAGGTGGCACTGATACTGAAACTGATACTGATATTGACACAGAGGAAGACTAAATTTTTGTTCAGTTGATTCATTAGTACTTAATTCGATTTGTAATTTTAGTAAAATGTAAGAAATTAGAAAACTTACATCAATAAAACTTTTAATTTTATATAGATATATTTTTCTGAAAAATAAAAACAAATTTAGAAAAAAAAACAAGGGTACTGAGTTTTTTTCATGTTTTTTTTCAACATTGTGAAAAATAACAAAGTCATTTTTTTTCATGTTAAATCACTATTCGTACTCTAAAGGTCAGAGCCCTATTACTCTTAGCCCACGCTCCAGCTCCGTTCGTGTCTGTTATGTATATAAAAAGCTGTATTATTTGAACTGTATTAAGTAGGCCATGGAAAGGTCCACAAAATATGTGTTATTATGGCGGATATAACAAAAAACATTTTAAAAAAAAGTTCTCCTACAAGAACGCAACCCCCGGTGTGCGAGTCCGACTCGCACTTGGCTTGGTTTAATAGTTCCGACACTATTTACACGGCCGCAAGTTTGTAGTCGTAACGGATTGTAACTCACTGAAGTGTTCTCGTAAGAAGATTGACTTTGACTTAACGCCGCTGGTACATCGCTGGTCTGCATTTCTCCAATCGTTTGATTTTGATGTTGTTTATAACTCTGGTAAAGAAATGGCTCACGTTGATTCCTTTTCTCGTAATCTTCCCAAAAAAATAACCAGTGCAGACAGAATGTAGAGTAGAACGTCCGTACAAAACGTACTCGCAACGTATCACCCCAAAAGCGAAAAACCTACCTATTAAAAAAGAAACAAATTACGTACTAGATTGTAATATTTTTTTATAGTCTTACCTTTCAGAGTTTGCAGGTAATTTTATCTCTAACTTGTAACTACTAGGCAAGCGTGCTACACCATCGACCACATCATCGCTTTCCGTCTGGTGAGATCGTGGTCAAACGATTGCCAAAACCGTAACAAAAAAAACACTGATTAAATGCCCGGCTTCTGAGGACCTCAGAAACTAGGCATTCAATCGTTATTTTTTGTACGGATTTTGACAGATTTTAGTTCTAATTAATGTTAATTGACGTCTACAGCAATGTAATTTACACATTAAGATGAATAGTCCATGACAAAGGTTTCAGTAGATGGCGCTAGTGTCAATATTTGCTTATTATTTTTGGGTTATTATAAAACTAATTGGCGGCTATAATTCCATATAATGACACATTACGTGTCGGTACCCACTCGGTACATTACGTGTACCGAGTGGGTACCGACACGAGGCGCGTAGGTATAACTCACTTTCCGGCCGCTTGTATGAACATAGAATACTGTATAGATAACATTACCGTGACTGCGCCGTGATTAGCCTATTCAAGGTCGCACTCACAAACTACAAAGAAGATACGGGTCGCACTAGAAATGTATTGACCATAGTAATGGGACAGCAGGGCCGATCAAAATAGTTTAGATTTTGTTTAATGAGTTTATCTCAACAAGCAATATTATGCTTTTTGAGATAAACTCGAGAAAACATCAAACTTAATAAAAGTTTAATTTCTTTAAATAGATTAACGATACTTAGAAGCCTTAGCATTAGCCTTAGCCTTAGCATTGTTCATAAAACATATAGTCATATCAGTTTTTGGTTTACATAGTTCAAGTTCAATGATTCTTCTACAAAGACGTTTTTTAACTGCAGTGTCATATGCAGATGGTTTACCAGGTACAGGGCCAGGGTAAACCTTCGTGTTCTTTTCGTTGGAGTCGTTAAGATTGGTGAGCCAGAAATCTGAAATCACAGATTACTTTATTACAAAATATTCACATTCATAATAAGTTTTATGATAAGGTTTTGGCTGACTTTCCACACCATTTTACTGTTCAGGAAGCCAATAAAAATATTGTTTTTCGATTAAATTCGCAATAAACTCTCGCACGGGTCGAAAGGTTGGTCGAGTCGAGACTGAAGTCGTGTCTCAAAGCGAGCCTGTTTATACTAGCTAAAGCAAGTATGTGTTGTGTTCGCCTGATGCCTTGTAAGCGGTATCTATAGGGGGTAATCTGTGCTTAATTCTAAAAGAATGAATATTTTGCAGACTCCTCATCGGTGGAGGGATGTTGTTCCAACATTTCATAGAAGCGTAGCGAAAACTCGAAAACTACCTCTGAACGCAGCCGTTCTGTGCTTCTGCGTCGATAGCTGCATCGCGCACTGCCGGGATCCATAAGGTTCGACTCGACTCGATACTCAGGTCAATTTTTCATAAAGATAAGCAGGTGCTTGATGTTTCAGGACTCCAAAAAGAAGACAAGCCAAATGTAGTTTTCTGCGATGTATCATTTTAAGAATAGAGTGTTCATTTAAGTATGGACTCACATGAGCCCTAAACGGAACGTCGAAGCAGAAACGGGCACAGGCATTCTGGACTCTTTGTATAAGTTTTTGTGTTTTTGCTAAAAGCCGGGGACCAAAAACTGCGTCCATATAATTTAACTTAGACAAAACAAGTAACTCCACCAGCTGGATACATGACGCCACTGAGCCCGTTCTTCGGCTCCAACTGCTGTCAGCCACTTAGCGTATATCATCGCTCCACCTAGCTGGAAGGCCCTACACTACGTTTACTGAGCCGCGGTCTCCACTCAAGAACACGTCTACCCCAACGGTTATCAGTCCTTCGACAAATATGACCAGCCCACTGCCACTTAAACTTACTAATCCTAAGGGCTATGTCGACAACTTTGGTTCTCTGCCTGATCACCTCATTCCGTGTCCACGACTCGGCTCCGTATGTCATAACAGGTAGGACACACTGGTTGAAGACTTTTGTCTTCAAACTTTGCGGTATTGGCGACAAGAAGACTTGACGAAGTTTCGCAAATGCTGTCCAGCTCAGCTGTATTCTTCTGCAGGTCTCTCTCTCGAAGTTGTTTTACCTAGTTGCATAATTTTGCCTCAGATAAACATACTCCTGAACAACCTCGAGAGCAGTTCCGTTAACAGCAATTGGTTCCCGAATAACATGTTCGTTGAACATAACCTTTGTTTTGTCCAAGTTCATCCAGAGACCAATGCTTTGAGAAGAATCAGCTAGGCTGTCCAACATATGTTTGTTGCAAGTCCTGCAACGTTTCTGTCACAATGACGATGTCATCTTTGAATCTCAAGTGTACTCACCATTAATGTTAATGCCACATCCTTTCCGTCCAGAGTCTTAAACATATCCTCTAATGCATTTGAGAACAATTTCGGAAAAAATAACGTCCCCTTGTCTGCTGGTTCTGTACTTGGGCGGTCATTGTTGCGGCGTCATACAGACATCTCAACACTTGGATATACCGCCAGTCGACTTGGCATCTTTGCAGGGACTCCAAAACAGATGGACTATAAGAATAGAAGATAAATATTTATTACTTTAAAATTAGCATAACTTTGGACCCCTATCTTTTGGACCCTTTATTTTTCTAGGTAAATAGTATCCTCAATTTTTATCCATCATATAAACTGTGACTGTGTCAAGTTGCATCAAAATCCGTCCAGTAGTTTCAGCGTGATACGTGTTCTTTAAATAACTTTCAACCATTATCCTCTGGAAACTCTTTAATTTTTCGGGATGAATAGTATCCAATGTTCTCCCTCCCTGTTAACCGTTAAGGAGTTCCCTAGTCAGCACCCAACCCTGATTGTAGCAACCATGTCATGGTAAACCTTAAAACCAGCTAACATAATAAGATGAGTACACACAATTTCGAGTCTGTGGTGTTGACCGTTGAAGGTTTCCTTTATCTGGACACCATGTCATCGTAAAATTTAAAATTGGTTTACATAATAAAATGCTACACAAAATTTTGTGTCTGTGCTGTTAACCGTAAAAGAGTTTCTTTGTCTGAAGCTAATCCTGGATGTCAATTCAGGTCATGCTAACCATAAAAATGCATTGTCATTGGAAATGAACCAACATGTAAAATTTCAACTCCGTAGGAACAGAGGAAGTGGTTCTAATTCAGCTTGCATGTTTGATTTAAACAAACATTCATATATACACATTGCAATTTAAATAAAATTGCAATTGAATATTTGACTTCAGTATTGAATGTAGAAAATATTATTTATTACTTCAAAATTAACATAACTTGGAACCGCAGGAACCGGGATAAAAAGTGTCCTCAATTTAACGCATCATATAAACTATGACTGTGTCACGTTGCAACAAAATCCATCCAGTAGTTTCAGCGTGGTAGGTGTTTTTTAAATAACTTTCAACTTCTATCTTGCGGGAACCCTTTAATTTTTAGGGATGAAAAGTATCCTATGTCCTATCTCGTAGTATGAACTCAAATCACACCAAGTTTCATTTGAATTCATTCTGTAGTTTCGGCGTGATGCGCGGCCAAGTTACAGACAGACATACAGACAGACAGACAGACAAAAAGGAAAAAATACAGTTTTGGCTTCAGTATCGAATATAGAGAACGATCCAAAAAATAACATTCAAAACATCTTCAATGTACAGAATTGGACCCGTTAAGTTTTATCATAAGTATAGATGATGATTATTACAAAATGGCGCTTGATACTAATAGACAGGATCTTTAAAGATAATAATTATTTGTCTGGTTCGAAAATGTACGATTCAAAAGGGTATTTATACTATCGAGATGCATTGTTATTTTCTTCAAGAAGCGGTGACTGAAATGGGCCGTCAGACTCATGTCAGAGGTCAATATAAAGGAATATAAACACCTTTATTAATTTAATTGTTATTGTTAAGGTTTTCATTACTTATTTGCCTGTTTTGATAATATTATCGCAAAATGCTATAATTCAGTAACTATCTAGATCGTGTATTTAGTATTGGAGCTAGAATTGATAAAAAGAGAGTGTTTAGTATTGTATGTTTCCCCTATAATTTAAGGCCAGGCTCCAAGGTTACATTTTCCCACTCCCCACTCCCCTGCCACCTCCTCTGCACTCTGCCACCCGCTACCCGCAATAAGCACTGAAGTGCCTGTGTAACAAGGTTGAATATGGCGAGCGCTGTTTGAACACACAATTTAGCTCGGAACTAAATGACGTATGTCTCAAAAGTTATTTATTTTATTGGCAGGCTAATAATTTAGTTAGGTCAATTTTGTCTAAGCATTAGATAATAAACTATATTTTCTTGCTGTGAGATTTATTTTAGAGATAAAACTTAAGCTGTTAAGTAGAAACATGTAAATATTACCGAAAATAAAAAAAAGTTTGTAAATTATTAATATTCATTTCATTGAATAATTGAGCACAGAGATTATGGGTTGGTTACCATGATGATAGAAACATATTAGGTACTATCTGTGCCACCGTTTTGCCCGCGTGGGCAAAATTCATGTCTTTATATTTTTTGCGTGGAACCATATTACTTTTTTTTAAATATAAGGAGCCTATTTTACACCTTATATTTCCTTCCAGTGAAAGTCCCGTCAAAGTCGGTCCAGCCATTTCGGAGATAAGCGGGAACAAACAGACAGACAGACAGACAAAATATTGAAAAGATGTGTTTTCGCTTTAAGTACCGTATAGACTTTCATATAAATTCAGTAAAAAACTGTTATTTTGACATTACAAACAGACACTTTAATTTTATTTATTTGTTTAGATCTAGACTAGAAGACTAGACTAGATGTAGCATGGGTGTAGTTAAGTGTACTAACGTTAGTACATGTACCTACTAAGTCCATGATGAACAGATACAACGATTTAATTCAATTTGTTAGTTTGTTAAAATCATGGGTAGGTAATAACAGTTCATTTTTTTAATATATGTTAATTTAGTAACTAAATCGGTCGAGGGATTTTGAGTTATTATTATTAATCATCAAAGCTGGGGTTTTTACACGACTGCCCAAAAAGGAGTGTAATGTTTTAGGACTCTTGTATG
This sequence comes from Alsophila aescularia, assembly GCA_946251855.1. Classification (NCBI taxonomy): domain Eukaryota; kingdom Metazoa; phylum Arthropoda; class Insecta; order Lepidoptera; family Geometridae; genus Alsophila; species Alsophila aescularia. Next base: position 10,881,901 of record OX276375.1, on the reverse strand, counting down.
TTTGTATGCATGTATGCACGTGAATTTCTTTATTCCACCATAACTTTAATGCCTGAATGGGGTGTCGTTAGAACCCTTACAGCATCCCGAGTAACATAGACTGTTTTTGATTATATTAATTCTATATGCCAGCAATACTCCATTCTGAAAAGCGAAAAAAGCTTTGTATTTTTCAATATGGGTATCAAATTGAAGGCCTTGATGAGCATATGACAATAATATATAATTTATTGGCATAACTCAAACTTGTCACAAAAAAATTGTCATTGCAGTCGGGGGACCTCTTAGATTAAAAGTGGTCCACAGAACGGTCCTCCGACTGCAATGACAATTTTATTTATCTCTTGTTCTTGACTTTTTAGTTCGTTTTTGGCAGGGCAGTGTTTTGTTTTTTAGTTCGTTTTTGGCAGGGCAGTGTTTTGTTTATCTATTTTTATTTGTCAATCACGTTAAGTAGGGTATCATATGAAATTACTTTCTTTATAATCTCTTTAATTTCAGTACAAAATATAATAAGGTAAATATAATAACCTATTTATATATATTTTTATCATTCCAGTGGACCAGCTGGTGCTGACCTGCACGGACTACATGTTACTGCCATCACCAGCCCGCCTTCCAAGCATACTGTGCGCACGCGCAGTATGCGCGTGGTTGTGCGCGTGGTAGATTTTTCGCGCGCGAGCAAGGTAGTAGTTATGTTATCCCTTTCGAACTGATTATGTGATTGTGATAAGATGTATTATGCCACAAAGTTTGTAGTTAATGTTGCCGGTAGGTATTGTGTTCCTAAAAAAATATATGATGATAGGTTACAGGAATAAAAGTACATCCCAAAAAACGATGACGTCATACATTTTTTTAGGACCACCAAACTTTCCGGCAACATCAGAATCTAGACCTTAACCCCTGTCATGTTACTCGTATACCGTACATGAGCGTACGAGGCGTACGTACATCATACATAAGTCATATTTCATACTAGCATCACCCCGCGGTTTCACCCGCGTGAGGGATGATGACGATGATGATGATGATGATGATGATAAAAGTATCCTATGTATCATTCATGTTTAATATAAGGTATCTCCAATCAAAATTTCATCAAAATCCGTTCAGCCGTTTGAACATGAATGATGATGATGTAAAGTATCCTATGTGTTTGTTATACCAGGATATAAGCTATCTCCATTCCAAATTTCATCAAAATCCATCCAACTGTTATCGTTAGAACTCCCCAAACAAACAAACAAACAAACAAACAGACAGACAACGTTTCACTTTTATATATTGGTGTGGATAATAACACTAACTGCGCCCCGCAGCTTTGCCCGCGTGCAAACTTTGCTACTCCCGTTTATCCCCTTAAGGATGGAATTTCATAAAATCCTTCCTTAGTAAACCACTAGGATACTCAAAAAATATTTCCTCCATATTTCAAATCCCTAGGTCCACCAGTTTTGGCTGTGCTTTGTCTGTCAGTCAGTCAGTATGTCACGGTATTGTTTATGGGTATATTAGCTGAACACGCGTGGTCATCTCTCTGGGTTAAAAGTAACCTGTGTGTCATTCCAGAACCAAAAGTACCAAAGTACAAAATATTTAATTTCCTTCAGCCGACAGATAGTTTTTTATCGATTGCTCGGCTTCTAATCATCGGATTAAGATACCAAGTACACCACTTTTTTAAGACTAACCTTTAGCTATCTGACCGTGAAAGTCGCATTGCAAACGGTTAATTAGTTGTTATGTGATGCGCGAACAGAGAAACAGACAGACACTATTACAAAAAAGATATATTTTTTTCAGCAGTTTAGCTTATTTTAAATACCCTAGACCATTTATTTTATTATCTGCATTGTACAGTTTTTTTGTTACTTACTGTTTTAATATAAGTATAAATAGATACAATAGATAACAGAAGTCAGAACACGGTCCATAGACAACGAAAACAAATTGACATTAAGCATGAGCGCAGAACAAATACTATACGCATGAGTTCCATTTCTGTACGGCCAGTCTTTTTTTATCTAGATCCGTCTCCACATTAAAACAGTAGACATTCAAGTATGTTAATGCATATCTTGCCAGATTGCATATCTAGTTGAATCTAGAATATCATACATATTAATATTTTAATGGATACATAGCCTGTCTACACTTTTAGTTGAATTTAGAATATCTCGCTATTCCGTAATTTGCACAAACTGTAAAGGTTAAGTAACCAGTCCTGTGGAGCTCTATATTTATTTTAATATGTTATACAGGCTGGATTTTTGATACGGGGCAGTAAGGACAGGTACCCGTTTTAACTTCAGGAAAACATTCTTAGGCCCACTTGCACAGCTGTCTTAGCCCCGGGCTAGCGTAAAAATTTAAGACATGTAGCGTAACCCAGAACCCAGAAGACAACAGATATGTTGTTTCCGTAAAACAAATGCCTAATGTAACGCTGCACAATGTATTTTTAGCATTTGAACTTGATTTGCATTTCCCTATTTGCCCGAATTTCACTTAACGCGAGTTTTTGCGGAACGTATCCCTCGCGCAAAGCGGGGTATTACCGTATATTAAATTATTACACATTAATGTAACAAAATAAATAAAAATAAGCAACTGTGTTGTCAGAGGTTAGTTAAATAGTGATTTTTCACCATATTTTTGAAAATCGGCAGGGATTACTCTTACTGACCCGTCTCAAAAATCCACCCTGTATTTATTATATTTACTGTCTTTTCTTGATATATTATCAACATACCATAAATTTGACTTATATATTAGGTCCATGAATAAACCATACTAAAGTGTAAATTTATCACATACATACATTAATACTATACAGGCTGAGATTTTTTATTAGAGCTAAGATAACTGTTAATAAATTGATCATTAGAAAGCAGCCTTTAAGTATATTTGAAAATTAGATTTTATCTATCTAAAAACCGATAAAATAAAATTTTATTTTTTGCGATTTTGGATTCTTCTACATAAAATAGGCCATTGCGTCCAATTACAAAAATAGTTGGACCACGCCCCTAGTAAAAGCCCGTATTCCAACTAGATAGACCTAGACCTGTTGGACCACTGCCTCGAAACGAAAATAATAATTACCTACCTGCCTAACGAAAAAAAGTTGTACAAGAGTTATTTTTTCTAAAATCTTCACGGAAAAACTCTTTTTTAGTACCCGACTACAGCGCAGCGGTAATGAGTTTAGCAGTCTATGTTTGTATGTATAAATTATCTGTATGTGGGTATGCGTCATAGCATCGCCCTTATTGGCCCTTCTTTGAAAAGCGAGGTATCAATCGATTCGTTTTCATGTAGAGAAAGAAAAAAAGAAAAGACATTTATTCACAACAAAAACAAAACACATTAGAACACAATAAATAGACTAAGCGAAGAAAATTGACATAAATCGGTCCCAACTCAGCTGGTTGTAATCGGCAGATCAACAACCAGCGCTGGTCTTCCGTTGGGGCCGGTAGGTGACGTCACGGATCTCTCCACGACCAGTATTACGAGTGTCATAGGCTTTATTTTTACCCTACTGCGGCAAGGCAGGGAAGGGTTATGTGTTTAAACTAAAAACTTGGTCTCATTTTGACAAGCGAGGTATCAATCGATTCGTCTTCAGAAAAAGAATGTCTTACGTTATTTTTTTACCCGACTACGGCAAGGCAAAGTAAGGATTATGTGTTTAAACTAAAAACTTGGTCCGATTTTGACAAGCGAGGTATCAATCGATTTGTCTTCATCGCAAGAGTGTCATAGGCTATTTTTCCCCGACCGTAGTCGGGTTTTAGTTTTTGACTTATTATATCTTGTTTTCGTATGATATTATGATATTATTCTTATTATATCTTGTTTTAGTAGGAAAGAGTCAAGAAGTAGTAGCATCTTAAGAAAAATGTGAATGTGGCATTTGAGATCGCCGCATAATTCCTCCTCCAGACCTTGGTCGATCCACATGTGTGAGGCTGCGTTTCTGCAAGAATACAAAGCACAAATTTTTATTTCTTTCTTTATTTTAGTATCTTTACCTCCTATATTTTTGTGCTCAGTCATATACACTTTGTTCAGAAAAATGATCAATAAATGAAAATTCTTTGTCAGGCAAAAAAAAAGAAGAAAAATTATATATATATATATATGTATATTAATTATTTGAGTTATTTATATTAACATTATATTTTTAGGTTGATTATGGATGTCTGGAGTAGATACACTTCAAGTATTTGAATGCAAGTATAATATGTCCATGAAAATGTACATCGGGTCTGCATTTACCTAATGATTGGTCTAATCTAAGATTAATAAATAAAACGAAAAAAAATGTTTTCAAATGTGAATTATATTTCATAAAAGCTTGTTTAAAATTTATAAAGTATTAGGATCATTCTAAACAACATTGACAGTCTTAAATTTACAATACAACTTCGACTTACATTACAACAAAAAAAAATGCACTTCTCACGCAAAAAACAAAAATTAAATTTATACAGTATTCTAAAATAACAAAATAATTAAAAACATTCTTCTTGAGACCCATTTCTTTGTCTTACAATACATCACATTGTTTGTACTTGTTAACAAAATCATCCCCTTTCATAATCGGAGTGGTCAAGATCTAACGTCTTATTCTGATAGACGTAGGGATCAAAGTGTTAATTCAACTTAAATAATTACAGACTACCATAACACCCTACCACACATTTGGAGAAGATACCTTGGATAGGACTAAAAATATATTTTACTATAGTGGTGGTTCTGGAAGTTTATATGGTGTAGGCTTTCTAGTATCAAAAAAATGGCAACATAATATAATAGAATTCATCGGAATATCCCACAGAATAGCAATATTAAAGTTTCACATAACAAATAAACACCAGAATAATAATAGTGAGTATAATTCAAATATACGCACCGACATTCTCTCATCCAGACGATATAATAGAAGACTTTTATGATATGCTCAGCCAAGCTTGCGATGAACACAGAGAGACCTGGACTTTCAAATATACGCACCGACATTCTCTCATCCAGACGATATAATAGAAGACTTTTATGATATGCTCAGCCAAGCTTGCGATGAACACAGAGAGACCTGGACTTTCAAATATACGCACCGACATTCTCTCATCCAGACGATATAATAGAAGACTTTTATGATATGCTCAGCCAAGCTTGCGATAACACAGAGAGACCTGGACTTTCAAATATACGCACCGACATTCTCTCATCCAGACGATATAATAGAAGACTTTTATGATATGCTCAGCCAAGCTTGCGATGAACACAGAGAGACCTGGACTTTCAAATATACGCACCGACATTCTCTCATCCAGACGATATAATAGAAGACTTTTATGATATGCTCAGCCAAGCTTGCGATAACACAGAGAGACCTGGACTTTCAAATATACGCACCGACATTCTCTCATCCAGACGATATAATAGAAGACTTTTATGATATGCTCAGCCAAGCTTGCGATGAACACAGAGAGACCTGGACTTTCAAATATACGCACCGACATTCTCTCATCCAGACGATATAATAGAAGACTTTTATGATATGCTCAGCCAAGCTTGCGATAACACAGAGAGACCTGGACTTTCAAATATACGCACCGACATTCTCTCATCCAGACGATATAATAGAAGACTTTTATGATATGCTCAGCCAAGCTTGCGATGAACACAGAGAGACCTGGACTTTCAAATATACGCACCGACATTCTCTCATCCAGACGATATAATAGAAGACTTTTATGATATGCTCAGCCAAGCTTGCGATAACACAGAGAGACCTGGACTTTCAAATATACGCACCGACATTCTCTCATCCAGACGATATAATAGAAGACTTTTATGATATGCTCAGCCAAGCTTGCGATGAACACAGAGAGACCTGGACTTTCAAATATACGCACCGACATTCTCTCATCCAGACGATATAATAGAAGACTTTTATGATATGCTCAGCCAAGCTTGCGATAACACAGAGAGACCTGGACTTTCAAATATACGCACCGACATTCTCTCATCCAGACGATATAATAGAAGACTTTTATGATATGCTCAGCCAAGCTTGCGATGAACACAGAGAGACCTGGACTTTCAAATATACGCACCGACATTCTCTCATCCAGACGATATAATAGAAGACTTTTATGATATGCTCAGCCAAGCTTGCGATAACACAGAGAGACCTGGACTTTCAAATATACGCACCGACATTCTCTCATCCAGACGATATAATAGAAGACTTTTATGATATGCTCAGCCAAGCTTGCGATGAACACAGAGAGACCTGGACTTTCAAATATACGCACCGACATTCTCTCATCCAGACGATATAATAGAAGACTTTTATGATATGCTCAGCCAAGCTTGCGATAACACAGAGAGACCTGGACTTTCAAATATACGCACCGACATTCTCTCATCCAGACGATATAATAGAAGACTTTTATGATATGCTCAGCCAAGCTTGCGATGAACACAGAGAGACCTGGACTTTCAAATATACGCACCGACATTCTCTCATCCAGACGATATAATAGAAGACTTTTATGATATGCTCAGCCAAGCTTGCGATAACACAGAGAGACCTGGACTTTCAAATATACGCACCGACATTCTCTCATCCAGACGATATAATAGAAGACTTTTATGATATGCTCAGCCAAGCTTGCGATGAACACAGAGAGACCTGGACTTTCAAATATACGCACCGACATTCTCTCATCCAGACGATATAATAGAAGACTTTTATGATATGCTCAGCCAAGCTTGCGATAACACAGAGAGACCTGGACTTTCAAATATACGCACCGACATTCTCTCATCCAGACGATATAATAGAAGACTTTTATGATATGCTCAGCCAAGCTTGCGATGAACACAGAGAGACCTGGACTTTCAAATATACGCACCGACATTCTCTCATCCAGACGATATAATAGAAGACTTTTATGATATGCTCAGCCAAGCTTGCGATGAACACAGAGAGACCTGGACTTTCAAATATACGCACCGACATTCTCTCATCCAGACGATATAATAGAAGACTTTTATGATATGCTCAGCCAAGCTTGCGATGAACACAGAGAGACCTGGACTCTCGTCGGCGATTTTAATGCCAAAATTAGAGTAAGAGAAGATCTCGACAACCCTGATATCTTAGGTCCCTATGGCTTAGGAACCAGGAAAGAGCGCGGAAAACGACTTCTCCAGTTTGCTTTTGGCCAAAGTTTGAGCATTAGTAATACTTTCAACTTCAAATAATACAGTGCCGTTGGACCTGGTGTTCACCAGATGATGTTACCAAAAACGAAATAAATTACTGTCTGACTTCTAGCAAGCAAATTACAACAAATGTTTAAGCCATAAATAATATTTAGTTTCACTCCGACCACCGACCACTTCGCATCTCAACAACTTTCAACAATAAAATACGTCTCAGAATGATTAGAAGTACTTTAAAGCGACTAGATAGCCTTACACTCATTGCAAATCAAAATCAGTTTGTGGTTGAATTTACGAACAGCTTCAGCTTGTTAAATACCCGAGACACTGAAAACGTCAACATCCAATGTAACGATATAAAAATAGCATGTCTAAAGCCAGTCTCAAAGTTAAATCAGCAAAAAGAAAATTGGAAATACTCAGAAATCACAAGAAAACAATTTTTGAAGACAGACAAAAAACGCCTTACCCAACATCAGAGTACACAAAAATAGACAGATTAGTTAAGAGGAACACTCGAAACGATATCAGAAATTACAACGTTAATCTTGTTCAAACAGCAATGGAATCTAACAGATCACTTCGAAAAGCTAAACAGGGAATGGAGACAGGAAAACCAACTATTGAGCCTCAGAGACGAAAATGGTGTAAAGCAAACTGAACGAAGTTTTTTTTTGAACATTTGCACAGATTTTAACAAAGCCCTCTACTCTATAACTGCTGATCCCCAAGAAAACCCAGAGGAATACTCAAGCGCAGAAGATGTCGAGCCTATCACAGGATATGAGGTTCACCGTGCACTCTGCGGCATGAAGTACAGTAAAACTCCCGGTGAAGATGGCATTACTAGCTAAACCCTAAAAATTGGGGAACCTGCTCTTCTTCCTCAAGTTTCTAACCTGTTCAACTCAATTCTACAAACTGGTAACTTTCCTTTAAATTTTTGACACGCCACCATAATTTTACTTCACAAGAAAGGCGACAAGGCTGATTTAGGTAACTACCGACCTATCAGCCTTATCTCGCAAATAATCGAAGATCGGATTTCAGGAACCTTAGACTTGCACCAACCTCCTGAGCAAGTAGGATTTAGTCGTGGCTTATCTACGACTGACCACTTGCAGTCCCTAAATCAAATGATTGAAAAACACTACGAATTCAAACGCCCACTATACCTAGCGTTTGTTGACTACTTGAAAGCATTCGATAGTAAATCTCACCCTTCACTCTTCCATGCACTCACTAACCAGGATTTAAACACCATATACATCATCCTCCTCCGCAAAATCTATCAAAATAGCACGGCCGCAATAAAAGTAAACACCATTGGAAGATAGATCCTTTCGAATTACAAGCGGAGTCAAACAGGGTGACCCTCTTTCCCCGAAACTTTTTACTACCACTCTTGAAGAAGTTTTCAAGCAGCTGGGAAGAAGGAGGCATTGACGTCGGCGAAAAAAGGTTGACTAAAAGTCAAAGTTCAAAGTGCAAAGGTCCACGCTCTAGGTTTGCTAACGCGCAATAGAACGTAGTATCTTAGGCGGCAAACTAACTGACCGCATTAGGAATACCGATACTGCGCTCCAAAACCAAAATCGCAGACGTAATCCGAAAAGCTGCACAACTGAAATGAGACTGGGCCGGATACGTCTGTCGTATGCCAGACCAGTTGTGGGCAAAAATCACAACCGATTGGGTCCCATCTGGAGCAAAACGTCAGCGCGGACGTCCCCGAGGAAGGAGACGAGACGAACTAGACTCGTACGATAAGGACTGGCCATTAAAAGCATTAAACAGAAAATAATGGAAAGAGGGAAGGGAGACCTTTGCCCAGCAGTGGGACAATAAGCAGGCAGGCTGATATAATAATAACTCCATGAGACTGAAAATGTAAGAGAAATATATAAAAATATTTGACCAGCTTTTCTCTAGAGTCCCAAAGTACTGAAAAAAAATGTGTTGGTTGCGAAATTGAGTTTACAAAATTAAATTCGTCTGAATAATCTTAGTAACGAATGGTGTACTCTTTGCTCAATATAAAATTATATAATTTACGCAATATCGTCAGTAGTCCATTTGATAAATTAAGATTGCGGCTGGCCAGTGCCATCTTCTCGCAACCACGTGGTTTTGACAGGTTATTTAAAAACGAATAACATTTCATTTCAAAGGTGTCAAACGGGTGAAAGTATTGAAAACCATAGAGTACAATAATCAATGCTAAAAGTCTTACGTTGTATTTGTATACTCTTTGGTTGTAAAATTCAATCCCGTTAAGACTCCGCTACTTACCCGTGGTACTACCAGTTGGAACAACGCCGGTAGTACCACGGCTTTTTTTAGTCGAGTTGGTAGTACCACCGTAAATTATTTTTTACCGTGGTACTACCAATCTGATCGGCAGTACTACCGAAAATTATTTTTCCCATAGTACTACTACCACTTATTTTGCCTAAGTGAATATTGAACAAGAGCAAGAGTAGTTTGAATAATATGTACAGAAAAATGTTCACTGGGTCTCCATGACTACAGGTAAGGTTTAGTGTTGGGACTGACGGAAGGAACTTATTAAGTACAGAAAAGTGCAAGGAGGGTCTTAGGAGGTTATGATAAACAAAAAGTTGTATGAACACAGTTTTCTAAAGTTGCTACTAGGTACTTCATGAACATCATACTCATTTACCCTTTATCAATGATTTATCTATGCCCATTACCCTCCAATATACTACTGTCATACATTCACACACACACACACACACATCTAAAAGATTCTTTTGTGTATAAAATAATGTAATTTGGGTAGGTATCTATTTTTTTTGTCTAAGTAGGCATTAATATGTTGTGCTCCGATGAAAGAGGCCAGGGACCCAGGTGCTCTATTTAACATAAATATACCTTTTTGCCTTTATCCCAAATAAAAGATTTATTATTATTACTATTGTTATCAACATTTTGATTTTTAGTAGAAGTAGGTAGGTATTTAAGCTGGCATAGTCACTGTCGACATTAGAAACAGTATTTTCCACGTTTGTTTTGAGTTTCCGATATTTAATCACTGTTACAAGTGCCATGATTAACTGAAGTAATTGCGGGAAATAAATGTGGTGTTTTTCGAAACTCATAGCAAAACAAGCAGCAAATGTAGATTAAAAAACTAATAACACTTTTTTTTAGAATTAATTATCATCGAGTTATGCGCTACCCTGAAATTTTATAATAGCTAATCGGGAAGCGATTAGCTATCCGGATGAAAATTTCAGGGTTTGATTAGCAAAATTCCACCCGGAACGACAGAGGAACAAGAAAGTGACCTGATAAAAACGTGGTAAAATATCCCGTTTCTACTAATAATAGTTTGTTTTTTTCTGCTCTTTAGTTTCGGAGATATCAAATGCAATGGAAAATTTTGCTTGGAGTTTCTCTCAATGACAAGATTCGTAATGAAGATATCCGACGGAGAAGCAAGATAACTGGCATTGGGCTGGTTACATTTCCCGAAGAACCGATAACCGTTGGGGTAGACGAGATCTTGAGTGGAGACCATGTTTAGGCAAACGTAGTACGCCCTGTGGCCAGGTGGAGTATATCATCATCATCCACAGCCGGTACCTTCCCACTGCTGAGTATAGGCCTCTCTTTACCATAGCCATTCGCCTCAGTCCTGTGCCAATCTGTTCCAGGTTCGACCCGCGATCTTTACAATATCGTCGGCCCATCTCGCTGGCGGTCGACCGACGCTTCGCTTCCCCTGTCTCAATCACCACTCGGTCACCGTTTTTCTCCACCTGTCGTCACTTCGTCTAGGCAGGTGGAGTATAGACCTGCGAATGGCGGTCGGAAGAGAATGGATGAGGGGAGCTGAAGACCGAGCTCAGTGGCGTGTATTAGGAGAGGCCTACGTCCAGCAGTGGACAGATGTAGGCAGGGCCTGGATTCTGTATGACCACTCACGCCAATTCCACGCGAATTCCACGCCGATTCAACGCTGCCTGCATGGATTCACGAACAAAATCCACGCAGGCGGCGTGGAATTGGCGTCTTAAAATTAGAGAATTAGGCCCCTGATGACGATGATGGTAAATTTTCATTTTATTTCAAAACTATTTATTTTAAAATATTAAAAGAAAAACTTGAGATCTTCACAAAATCTCTTTCATTTAATATGTGACACGGTACAGATTGCATTTAATTTTAATTTTCTATTATTTTCTAATATTCAAATTTAAATTTATTTACAGCATATATTTACGTACGGATCTCTAAAAATAATTGATTATCACAAAGCCGTACCAACTATAGAAAAAAAAAAATACTACTTTTCGTTTCATATAAGCAGCAGAATCTAAGTACATGTTTTTTTTTTACATATGATCTATTTTAGGAAGAAAAAAATAGAATTCTCAATTACGTTAATTCAGTTTTAATACTTTTGAAAACCTCTAGATTGATTTCTATGAACACATCTTCCTAACTTTAACGTTATCTTATCATGCTAATGATATCTCGGCTGTTAAACACTCTGTAGATAGACTATAAACTAACAGGTAGTAATAAATTAATGGTTTCACTTTTTTTATTTTCCTGCCATTTTTATTTATAGGTGTAGCTGTAGATATCGACAGGTACCTACATATTTCAAATGGAATAGTTAGTTTGTTAAAAGAAGGTTATGAAAACCTCATTAAACACGGATACAATACCACGTGCCTGTAAAAGCCTGTAACGAAGTCATCCTTTTTTATTACCACTAAAACCTTATTTTATAGTTAATCGCCGTACTGTTCTCACATATCCTGAAATTCGAATATCTTTAGGTCATTCTTACATTTTCCCATGATCCAAGAAAACAAGGTATCGCACTCCAGGAGTGACACATGCCATTTCACGACTATCCGGCTGCAACTTTATTGCAACGAAACACAGATAATTTTAAAATAATATGTGATTTGGTCGTCCAATCAAGCGTAGCGATTTAAGTTGAATCGAATTGACGTATTTCTTTTAACCTCATTGTTTTATCGGATTCGGACAGTTAATATAAGTAGGTCGGGAGAGAAGGAGGGGGTTTTTATTACAGCCGGTTGGTTGGCTAGAGACCCTAGGTACGAAATCGAACGGTCGCGGGTTCGAATCCTGCAAGGTGCAATCATTTGTGTTGTTGTTGTTGAGCAGAAATGTTTGTTTCCGAGTCATGGATGTTAATATTGGCACAGTACATATATTAGTCTTTCCAGAATATATGTACTGTGATATTGGTATCTATGTATGTTTATCCGTTATCTAGTACCCATAGTGCAGGGTACCCTAGTTTGGGGCTAGGTAATTGGTGTGGAATTGTCCCGAATATATTATTATTATTTCATGATACTGGTAGCACAGGAAATAGCTGTCTCATAGAGGTTCCGTAATTTTGATATCTCTAGTCTAACGTGTAAAAATTACGTATTTCACTCTTGCTTATCACGTGTCCACCTCCACAGTGGTTCGCAAACTTTTATGGACGTGCAACAACACAGTTTTTTAAAAACATTTAAAATATCTAATTTGTATGGCGTTATCTTTACGACACGAAGTTAATTGCAATATTACCCGTGTTCTGTTAGTTAGTTCAGAATACTGCCAATATATCGCGTTACGTCCCCGTAAGACAGATTTACAAACTAAGCGAAAAATTTGAAGCATATAGTACCTGTCACGGTAGCCAAAGGGGGGCATGCCCCGTGCACCCACTGGCTTCACCCACTGGTGGGTGCACGGGTAATTCGCATTTACCCCTCCATCCACTGCACTAGAGTTGGAAACTAATGAAGAAATAATCGACATATATGAAGAGAAATAATTTATTTTTTGTTTATACATGCACTTAAGGTAAAACAAACAAAACAAAGTTAAAAAAATAAGAACATTGACAGAACTCTTTTCTGTCTTTGAGTTTTTTCTAAATTTTCCGAATTGGAATTATTGTGACCTAATTTGTCGTAATGATATGACGGTTTACTTCAGGAAATGACAGAAGCTTTAAAAATATCAAGGAAAATATAAAAATTACGCATAAAATATGTAAATGCTTTTAAATATTGAGCAAAACATTTTAAGAAGTGCGTAATTTCGATCACGCACCTCTGGGTTGGAAAGCCGACATGCTCTGACTTCACCACAGAGCTTCATGGCGAGATTGTCGAAATTATAATACCGTTTTAATGTCTTATTTTTATTATATTCAAATTAACATAACTTAGAACACCTGTCCCGCAGGAACCCCATATTTTTTGGGGATAAAAGGAATCCGTAATTTTAATACATAATTTGAACTTTGATTGTGCCAAGTAACATCAAACTCCGTCCAGTAGTTTCAGCGTGTTAAGTGTTCTTTTAAATAACTTTCAACACCTATCTTGCGAACTCATGTTTTTTTTTAAATCTAAATGTTAACCCATAACTTAAGCTATGATTGTGCCAAGTTGCATCAAAATCTATGTAGTAGTTTCAGCGTGATGCGTGTTCAAAGAGACAAACAGACAGACAGACAAAAAATAAAAAATATCCTTTTTGCACTCCATATCGATTTTGAAGTTTATCTAAATTATAATTTTCAAAAAATATTTAATGTGCAGATTTAATTTACAGCTGAGTTACAGGTTTATTATAGCATAGATTGTAAAAAAACTTCAAGAACCATGAATAAAAGCCTTGGAGTCACTTTTCATCTGTAAGTTCACTTAATTTGCTATAAAATACGCGTAACACATTTTTTTATATCAATTTGTAAAATGAGTTAACGCTCTAACGCGGGGCCGCCATCTGTAGGTGAAATTCATAGGGTAAAACAGATGTGATACTACTACGACAAGATTATCAATTATTTATGTCTATCAAATGCATATTTTTATTCGACTGGACCGAAGTGAGTAATGTATGAAATTTTATATAAAGTATATAAAATATATTAATAAGTGGCAAGATTATCAATGTACTATGTTTATGAAACGCCTATTTTATCCGACTGGACCGAAGGGAATAATAGTTTTTTGGAGGGGGGGAGGGATATATTATCTACGTGTATGTGTCCTTCTTTGTCACTTGCTACAGTCTTAACGCCTTGATAAATCTTTCACGCAATTGACAGTACAGCGCAACAAAGTACAAAGTTTCAAAACAATCGGATGAAGTATGCGCGGCAACTTATTTTTGAATTTCGGACGCCCACTTGGCCGAATATTTTATCTCAGAAATTTTCACGCATTTTTCAACAGCTACTGCCACGTGACCTTTGTGTCTTGGAATGCTATACCTTCATGACTGCAACAAAACACAGAAAATTTGAAAATAATCTGTTAATACTCTATTAAATAAAATAAATAGCCAATTGCCGATGCGCCGAGAAGCATCATCTAGGTTGGTCAGCATACTTAGCAAGTCTGGCAGCGACTCCGGCATTAGGACTATGTCATCGGCAAATGCCCATTCCTTTCTAATCCAACGTCTTAAACATATCTTCCATGACATTAGTGAACAGTTTCGGGGATATAATATCCCCCCTATCCCCTGCATTCTTGAATAGGTTCAGTCTGCTGGTTTTGTACTTGGATACTCATAGTCGCGGCGTCTTTCAGAAACCTCAGCACTTCGATGTTTCGCCAGTCCACTTGACAACGCTGCAAAGACTCCAGAACCACCCAGGTTTCAACGGAGTCAAAGGTTCTAGTGTACTATGTAGATATGTATGTGCCGTGGCGGTCTCGGCTTAGAATAAGACCCCTCCCAATCCTCCCGTGGATGTTGTAAGAGACGACTAAGGGAATATACACTGAAAGATGGGCTGCAGCGTCCTCCGAGCACATATTTGTAAGACTGCGGTCACCAATCCACCTGCCAAGCTTGGTGACTATGGCAGACCCCGCCAATATGATAGACACACCGCAAAGACGGCCCCCAGTCCCCGGCGGCGGCTCCGTTATTCCTGGCACTGGTAGCAGCTACGGTAACGTTGGGGCGGTGGGCGCTAAGGATCCCCAGCAGAGACCCAGCTACCAACCCCCGCGATCTCTGGACCTGGCAACTTATAACGCACGCAGGACCGATGAAAAGTTGACAGAGCTGAAAGAAGTAGTAAGTAAGTTGCGCTGGGGTATTATAGGGTTATCCGAAGTCCAAAGAGAGGGAGAGGATACGAGGACCCTCAATTCCGGCAACTTACTCTATTACCAGGACGGTGACCAGCAGTCCCAACATGGTATCGGGTTTGTCGTCCACAAACCCCTCGTTAATAATTATTTATTAGTTAAACATTGTGAAGATCGAAAGCGTTTTGAGCAGGGTGGCATACCTTATACTCAGAATGCCCGAACGTTATTCGTTGAAGGTCATACAGGTGTACGCCCCACACTCGAAGCGCCTGGACGATGAAGTGGAGGCTATGTAAGACGACATTTCTAATGCCATACATGCCCCGAAAATACATATCACAGTAGTGATGGGGGACTTCAACGCACGGATGGGCATGAAGAATGGCAATGATTGGACAGCGGAACCAAAGGGATAAACGATTGGCCGACTTCATGGAGACGGAGGGACTCTTTATGATGAACTCCTTTTTCAAGAAGCGCCCGTCCAGGATATGGACGTTTGATATCAACGTAAAGCTAGAGAGGTCGTTTGATGAGGTTTACTCTTCGCCTTAGTCCTGCCCAAATCCAAAACCCCGAGAACTTGCAGTTGAAGCTCCAAAATCGCTTCCAAATCCTTACCGAATGCGGTATAGTGGTCGTACTAAAACAACGGGCTTGTGGAAATTGTTCACACGATCAGGTTGGAGTTCTTTAAGACCCACCGCTAAAAGCATACTCTCAAACGTATGGCAGAAAGAGGCTAGCTGAGGCTGCAGTACTCATTGGATATATTGACTTACAGCTTGCTTAATAAACAGATCTCCAAATCGACGCGACACGATTTGCGTTCTTATAATACTAATTGTATTAATAACGCAATAGAGCGGAACAAGTGCTCCAAAGTGTTCGCTTAAGATCTGTCTATAGGGCAAAGCCTGTTGCCGAAACTGAAAACCGACAGTGGCAGCATCATTTCGTCGAAGCCAGAAATTTTGAGTGAGCTCGAGAAGTTCTATGGACAATTATACGAGTACACCTCATCGCGTAGTCCTCCTCAAGAAGTCGGTGGATGGTTGGTCCTAGGACCCTATATCGGTGGATTCTAATTTGTACTATTGAATTGTTAGGCTATCATCGTTTTATACCTACATATTATGTCAGTAAACCCTAGAATTTCTTCTAATATCAATAATGCAAAAATCTGAGTTGCATACATTTTCTTACTCAAAGCTACACAAAAATTATAGTACCTACACTATATTAGTTAGGTACACTAGATCTATTTTCCCCAAAGTATAAAGTTTGAGAACCATCCACAGCGATGACGTAGCCCGTGTCACCCACGTGACGTTTGTGTCTCGAAATGCCATACCTGGCGTAGTATATTAGTATATCATGCATTTTCTATTGATTCGCTTAACTTTATTGTTACGAGATATGATTTGAATGTTATTTTGAATAGTAGTAAATAAATTCAATGTTATTCCCAATCTCTGGCAATTTCCTCTTATTTAAGCACAACTAAAGTAGTACCTTTGCGTTTGCTGAGTCGGGACCTGTTTGTGACAACACACAGCATTAATTTTTGTTTGTTTGTCTAATTTCCTATTATTATTTTTTCTTCTTGATAATGTTTAATGTTGTGTGTTGTCAGAAATAAATGTATTTTCTTTCTTTCTTTCTTTTACTTATTATACATTTTGCTATGTATCTTGTTAGCCAGTAAGGGAGCTGATACACAGAGCACCCAGCGCGCGGCCGAAGCGCCTGCCCGGCTTGAAATGTTTGGCGCCTTGACATATATTACTAAACAGTTACAGTCAGGGCGCGCGCCCTGGCCGCTTGCTATATCAAGTTCCTCAGATTTAAAGATTCGATGTGGATGGGAATGAAGGTTAGCTCCTAGCGAGGTGATATCCGCTGCGCATTGTTTGGAGGAGGAAGGGAGAAAGTACTTAGGTAAAAGCATCCGTCGACTACTAAATTCTACTTTTCGGTACTTTCGGCTTTTCCTTGTCCCCATACTATAGTGTTGTCCGCTGAGAGACGTCCCCTTGAGCTGGTGGGTGTACAGTACACCCTCGCGTCAAGCCGCAGTGGGAGTAAACTAAAACTATATAAATTCTCGATAAACGCGCTTCCAATAGAAATTCACTGCATCAGCCGTAAGACCACATTAATTAATAATAGTACTACGCAGTAAGACGTCCATTGCGGAACATAAGCCTCCCCCATAAAAGAGTAATTTATCATATATGTTTACGTTAAGCAGACGTCAACTGCTAAAATCATAAAATTAGATTTGGTAGGTGTTATCTGTCATACACGAAATTAATATTAGCAGGCATTCGTCACTCTATCTATACGCTCTTCGACCACCATTACGCTTACCATTTCGCTTGTTTGAACTTTCGCTAGTAATGGGTCGTGTGAAGGGATGCCTTAGTAGGCATAAAGACTCAAAGTATTTTTGTTTTTTTGTATAATTATCTATACTTATAATAAAACTGTAACGGGTCCAATTCTGTACATAGAAGATATTTTGAAATTTTTTTTGGAGTGTACCTACTCTACATACATTTGATACTGAAGCGAAAAATTTTATTTTTTTCATTTTTGTCTGTCTGTCTGTCTGTCTGTCTGTATCTTGGCTAGGCATCACGCCTAAACTACTGAATGAATTTAAATAAAACTTGGTATGATTTGAGTTCATACTACGAAGTAGGTCATAGCATAGGATACTTTTCATCCCGAAAAAAGACAGGATTCACGCAGGTTGAAAGTTATTTAAAAAAACAATTACCACTGAAACTTTTAGACGGATTTTGATGCAACTTGGCACAGTCATAGTTTATATGATGGGTTTAAATTGAGGATTCTTTTTATCCGGAAAAAATGAAGGGTTCCTGTGGGATATGGGTCCAAAGTTATGTTAAAAAAATATTAAATATTCATTTATTTCAGGTCATACACCCATAAAACACAATTTACAATATCAACACAAAAATAATAATAATAATAAATTCAATCAATAATTAAAAAATAATCACTAAAATATATAATAATAGGCAGGTACTTACTTTTAATAAATATATTAATGAGCCGGGCTTTCATTGTGAAGTTGCATCCAGTGACTGAACATAGGACTGTCCCAGCGGTCGGCCAATGCGGCCAGGATGGTGTTGGCGCTGCCGCGCCAGCGGCCGAGTAATGATGCGCACCGCTTTCGGATGATGGCATGAAAACCATCAACCTGAGCGTCCGCAAACATACCCGACGCGCTGCAGAAACAGCGCATATTGCAGCGGACGACCTGCGCTCCCTCTCAATATCCACGTTGTCTTTTAGATCATCGGTGACCCAGTGTCCCAGATACTTAAACTTTGACACTACATTCATAGGAGTGCCACAGAGAGTGACTTCTGGCAGAGTATAACTTTTATTGCGCGCCTTGAAGATCATAAGTTCACTCTTTTTTACATTGTACCTGAGACTATGGGCCACCGCATAAGACTCACAAAGAGACAACAGTCTTTTCAAAGCCTTACCTGATTGAAGATTGAAGTATTTTTTTAATTGTTTTCTATATTCGATTCTGAAGACAAAACATTTTTTTTCATTGTTGTCTGTCTGTCTGCATGTATCTTGAGTATCTTGATGTATCAAGTATCTTGACCGCGTATCACGCCGAAACTACTGAATGAATTCAACTGAAACTTGGTATGATTTGAGTTCATACTACGAAGTAGGACATTGAATACTTTTCATCCCGAAAAATTAAAGGGTTCCCTCAGGATATTGGTTGAAAGTTATTTAAAAGAACACGTATCACGCTGAAACTACTAAACAGATTTTGATGCATCTTAAAACAGTCATAGTTTATATGATGGGTTAAAATTGAAGATACTTTTTATCCTGAATAAATAAATTGTTCCTGCGGGATATAGGTTATGTTAATTTCAAAATAAAAAATATCTATACGTATAATAAAGCAATATGTACGAAAAAGTCTGTACAAATAAGATAAAAAAAAGTCTAGGCTACTTAAAATAAGCTAAAGAAAAATATTACAAAATTTAAAAAAAAAACGTGTCTGTTTGTCGATTGCGATGCGGTTTTCTTTCTTGGATAGCTTAAGGTTTTACTTAAAAATGGGAGTACTTGGTATCTCAATCCGATGAGTAAACGCGGAGCAATCGATAAAAATATTTTTGACAGGATGGAAGGAATTTTGATCAAATGTTGGTATATTGGTATTTTAGGTCCTGAAATAGCACTTACATTATTTTTAACCTAGAGAAATGACCACGCGTTCGAAGCCGCGGGTACAGCTAGTCACATATCAAGTTATCACTGAACGGAATTCTATAGTACATATTTATAGTTGTGCTATGTTTTGCCCGCGACTTTGCAAGCGGAGTCTGTTAGTTTGTACCTAGATAGGGACTTACATTGTTTTGCCCGCGACTTTGCAAGCGGAGTCTGTTAGTTTGTACCTAGATAGGTACTTACATTGTTTTGCCCGCGACTTTGCAAGCGGAGTCTGTTAGTTTGTACCTAGATAGGTACTTACATTTTTTTGCCCGCGACTTTGCAAGCGGAGTCTGTTAGTTTGTACCTAGATAGGTACTTACATTGTTTTGCCCGCGACTTTGCAAGCGGAGTCTGTTAGTTTGTACCTAGATAGGTACTTACATTGTTTTTTTTATGTGACCACTACATTTATTTTTAACCGACTTCAATAAAAAGCAGGTGCTCAAGTTGATGTTTATGATGTATGTAATATTGTTGAAAATGTGTAATATTCATATCATTATGTTAGTCTATATGAGTGTCTAAATATATTATATTTAAAACTTCGCGAATTTATGTAGGTATATTTGTCCGCGTATTTCTCGGAAACTATAAGGCCGATTTCAATAATTATTTTTGTAATAGTTTCAGTATCTTTCAACTTAGGGAAAAGTTTCATCAAAATCCGGTCTGTATTTTAAAAGATATCGAATGTTTCCAGTATGGCTTTTTTCTTAGCGAACGGAATAAGTAGGTTCTTTATTTTCTTAGGCCAAATTTAACAAAATTAAAAAGTAAGAAATAATAAATAATAATAAAAAAACGAATCGTATAAAACTTAAAAAGCAGAAATGGTATAAGTTTTTATGAATTCATTTAGTTTCCGTACTAAATACCATCATTTTTTGGAGACCTTGTTTTTGTGGCAAGTTGCTTACATCGGACAAACCAATCGCACTTTCACAAAGTTGCAATCCTGCGGTTCGGCTGCGACATTTTTCTGTGACACATGGGGGGAAGTACACATAGGGGCGAATCTATCGCCCATATCTAAAGTAACAGGTTTAATTTAACAAATGTTAAAATACATTATACGGTATGCAGACAACCCTATCACTCGAGCGATGGGCGTAGGTATTTTATGGACGAGAGTCGGAACAAAGTAATATCAACTAAAACGCGCGACTATTAAGTGCAATTTAGCATGCACACTCGATGTATGAATACCTACGTAAACATATATTAGTCTTAATGTAATACGAATCTATATTTGTAGGCTATTAAATCGGCGGCTTTCTTCAAGATCAAAGTAGTGCAACTTCTGTATTTGTACTATTATTTATTCTGTGATGTTAGCCGAGTTTGGTTGGTCAGTTTAAAATACTGCCAATAGAGGGCGTTACCGTCTTCCCTAAGTTGGGTTCACTAACTAAGGGGAAAATTTGGGTGACCATCTAGGAGGTAATTTGGTCTGAGGTGACAATATAGGGTGACAATAGGTACATACAATACACAACACAATACAATACAATACGTACGTAATTTCGAATGTCGTTTTTGTAAATGTATATTCCTCGAAGTCTATTCATCGAATGCTTACATCATCGAAGGGTATTTTCTGCGAATGGTAAAAATTGCGAAAGGTACGTTTGCTGGAATGGTCAAAACTGCGAAAGTTTATTCCTGCGAAGGGTCGTTTGTTCGAACATTCTAATAAACGAGCTAACACACACATCCACATATTTTATTCCTGTTTAATACACTACTGCCCTAAAAAGGAGTGTAGTGTTTTCAGGGGTCATGTATGTTTGTATGTATGTGAGTTTATTTATTCCACCATAACTTTTAAACGGCTGAACGGATTTGGATGTAAGGGGTACTGTCAGAATCCCTATATAATCCCGAGTAAAAAAACAACTTTTTGAAAAAAAAACTTTGTGGCGGTCATATAGCTCCAAAACAAATGCGAAAAAAAACGTATTTTATAATATGGGTATCAAATTGAAGGACTTGATGAGCACATTCCAAAAAATGGTATATAATTTAATGGCTTAATTTTTGGTAAATTTTTGGCAGGCAGGCGTTTTTTTTTTTTAATTTATGTTTTGTTTCTAAGTTGTTCTACCTATTAGCTTTAAGATTATACGAACAAAAACAAAAAAGTACCAGGTTAGCATATATTGCTAGCAGGAGTCGACGGTATTTCAAGACGAGACTCATTTGGTGTCAGTCAAAGCAAGGACAACTTGTACTCAAGAACTTGTTAAAGTACTATAGTATGTACCTATTTGATATTATACTATCTACTTACAATAAATACTTTGAAATATTAAAATCTATCCCTATATAACTTACCTACTGCGTGAATGACAGCCAACGCACTAAGCTGTGCGATGTGTGAACTTTTAAAAATAAGCAAATGGTTCCTTTGAGTAAAATTTGCTTGCTTCAGTATTGAGAGTACTTTTCTTCCAGGTCGCGTTCGAACTATCCATTTTGGATATGAGTATTACGCATGTTCAACAATATTACATACATAGGTAGGTACACGTGAAAAACTTTTTTTATTGGGTTATAAATTAGTAGAATATTAGTATATTCGATCATATAACCATTCGCAGCAATAAGCTTTCGCAGTTTTGACCATTCGTGCAAACGTATCTTCGCAATTTTGATCATTCGCTTTAACGACCCTTCGAGGATGTAAGCATTCGATGATTAGACTTCAAGGAATAGACATTCGCAAAAACGACATTCGCAGGTGACTACGTATCCCGACGTACATAGGTCACGGCATCCGAATTGGTTAGAGGAATTTGCCGCGCAGAGGCATGGATGCATGCGAGTTCGAATCTCATCCGGATCTAAATTTTTCTGTTCGAAAATTATCATATTAGCCTTACATACTTCTTTACATCACCCGCGGCGTTTCATTTATTCTAATTAATTATTTATCAACAATTTTAAACTTACAGCTACAGTTTATCTGATAACAGCCTCTAGTTTTGAGTGCACCTTTTGACACACGCATTATATAGGCACACTTAATTTATGTACAAATAATGTTTTAAATTTGATATTGTTAAAACCAATACCGAGAAAACTAGTATAATATAAAAATGACAATAACACGTCACGATCAAATACATACTCATAGATTCAGCCTCACTCCTTACTATGGTTCCCTGCATCTAGGTAATCATGACCTACGAGAACCATGGCACAGAATAAATAATACTGAGTACTGCGTCTTGGTTCCAACACCCAGAAGTCTGAGTATCACCAACTATACCCTCAGAATCAGTTTTTTTCAATTGTATATTACTGTGTACAAAAGGTGGTATAGTTAATATTAAAAGTAACAACAGTTTTCCCTTTTTGGACGTATACATTAACTTATACACAACAGCAATAATAAGTCTCATCAATAGTATAAAACAAAGTCACTTTCCGCGTCTGTCTATCTGTCTGTCTCTCTGTCTGTTTGGCTCTCCCACTAACCTTAAAACTCCTGCTAATCCGCACGCAACGGAAGTTTTCATAATGTTTCACGGAAGTATTATATACATAATACGAGCATACGAAACCTGAACGTAGCGAGGGGGGGAGGCAGCGAGCGAAGCGAACTGCTGCCGACCCCCAATCTGTCGAGTGTGCAAGAACTTTACATTTTACACTTATTTTTATTTCTAAATTACAGCCGTGCAAAGCCGAGGCGGGTCGCTAGTAAGTAACTAATACTATATATATTTATTTATGTTACATGAGATTATGCAAGTTTACAGTTTTAACTATAATAAAATTATTACAAAACAATTTGACAAGTTTAAATTTTTACCTTATCTATAATTTACTAAGTTTTAAACAAGCTTTATTTAGAAATAATCATTCAAAGTATTCTTTTAAATGATAAAACACCTTGGAAATAAGCAAGGCTTTCAATATATTTTTTCTCTGTCTCCCTACAATTATTTACCCTAGAATTTAAAATAATGAATCTTAAATTCTAGGTGTAAATGATTGTAATTATATTCTAATGGCTGTATATAATTAACTTTAATGATCCACATGACCTTGGAGAATGTCTACCCACATATAAATAGGAGAACGGTAAATTATCTCCATGCGGTTGATCCACGCGATCTGCATCCGAGCAGAACCAACTAGCAGATAATATATTTTTTTTAAAGTTAGACTGTAGGTAAACTTACTACGATAGATATATGTATGCTGTGCCAGCGGCTTTGCCCGCGTAGTCATTTCATGTAAAAGTAGCCCGCCCATACGTGTTTATCCAGGACTAAAAAGTACCTTTATACTACACTTCTTCAAAATTCGTTCAGCCGTCAAATAGTTGCTCGGCATCTAATAATCGTATTAAGATGTCAAGTCAGTCAAGCCCTAAGCTATCCAACAGTGAAAACCGCATCGCAACAGAGTCCAGTAGTTTTTACGTGAAGCGCGAACGAACATACAGACAAACAAAGAAACAGACACGATTTAAAAAAATGTTATATTCTTGTTCAGTAGCTTATTTTAAGAGGGTACCCTAGTCCATTTTTTTTATTATCTTCATTGTACAGACTTTTTCGTTCTTTTGCTTTATTATAAGAACGAGTATAGATTCAGTAGTTACATATTTCTAAAGTCGATTCATTGTAACATTTCAGGGTGCAGTGGTGAGCCCCAACATGATGCTGACATGGACAAGGAGATCTGGGGCGACCCTCAGACCTTCCGGTCTGAGCGGTTCCCTGTGGACGCCCAGCTGCGCCTGGCCAAGGACAAGTCACTGCTTTTTGGAGCTGGTACGGACTGCAAGCATAAATGATTAAGGCGGGCTCAGCTTCCGAAATCAGCAAAAGACGAATAGCAAAACACCGAGACGACAGTTTTTAAGTCAAACCCTAAGCTATCCAACAGTGAAAACTGCATTGCATCGATCCAGTAGTTTTTACGTGATGCGCGAACAAACATACAGACAAACTAACAAACAAACAGACAGACACGATTTAAAAAAATGTGATATTCTTGTTCAGTAGTTTATTTTAAGTACCCTACACCATTTTTTTTTAAATATCTTCATTGTACAGACTTTTTTGTTCTTATTGCTTTATAACAAGTACCTATAGATATAGATAGACTGCTCCCGAGCTGCATCTCTCCCGCTCACACTGTACCTGGACGAGCAGAGCAACATTTGAGAGCGTACAGCGCCTGCATTTTATCATTAGTTTCTTACACAATAAGAATATTGTTCACTAGCTGTGCCCGCGACTTCGCACATGTGGTCATCTCACCAGGTTAAAAGTACTCTATGAGCTATTCCAAGACCTAAAATAACAAAATATCAACATTTGATAAAAATTTCATCCGCCGTAAAATATATTTTTATCGGTCGCTCGGCTTTTTCTCATCGTATTGAGATACCAACTACACCAATTGTTAAGTATAACCTTACGCTATCTAACAATGAAAACCGCATTGCAATCGGTTTAGTAGTTTTTACGTGATGCGTGAACAAACTAAAATACAGACAGACATGTTTAAAAAAATGTTATATTCTTGTTCAGTAGCTTTTTTTTAGTACCGTAGTTTTTTTTTAATCCTCTTTTTACAGGATTTTTCGTATTTATTGCTTTATTATAAGTATAAATATTGATTACTTCAATTAACTTTAATTTGTACCCCTATCCCGCAGGAACCTTTTATTTTTCCGAGATTAAAAATTATCCTCAATTTTAACCCATTATATAAACTATGACTGTGTCAAGATATTTCAATATCCGTCTAGTAGTTTCAGCGTGAAACGTGTACTTTTAAATTGCTTTCAACTCTAATCCTGCGGGAACCCTTAAATTTTCAGGAAATAGTATCCAATGTGACCAATGTCCTACCTCGTAGTATTAACTCAAATCATACCAAGTTTCAGTAGAATTTATTCAGTATTTTCGGAAAGATTCGCGGTCAAGACCGACAGACAAAAGTAAAAAAAAAAACAGTTTTGTCTTCAGTATCGAGTAACCTCCAAATATATTATTTATTACTTCAAAATTAACAAAAAATTGAACCCCTTCCTGCAGGAACCTTGTATTCAACCCCTATCCTGCGGGAACCCTTTATTTTTTCGGGATGAAAAGTATCCTATGTCCTACCTCGTAGTATGGGCATATATTTAAAATAAATATAAATCATATATAGACTATTTTTAAATGTCCTTGTTCATTATCTTATTTTTAGATCCCTAGGCAATTTTTTTTTAATTATCTTTCTTGTACAGATTTTTGTTACTTACTGTTTTATTATTAACTAGTACTCGCCCTGTCTTTGCACGGGTAGCTACGGGCTTTTCTTTCAAGGGCGTAATGAGGTTTGGGCAGTTGGGCAGCTGCGAGTTGTTTTCTTATATTGTACACGATTCTTCCCGTGTTTTGATGATTCCTTTGCGAGTGACAAAATATACGGCATTAGCTTTCCCGCCCGCGACTTCATACGCGCGGACTACTGTTTATCGAGAAAAAAGCATCCTATGTTCTTCTACGATATTAAAAACTATTAAAAACCAATGCAAAAGTAGGTATAGCATCAATTCTCTTGAAGTTTTTGACGGACTTGTTATTTCGTTTCCATGGCAACCATTCCTTACAGCGGGTAATCAACATTTTCCAGTTTTCCCGTGGAAACTTACAATTTTTCGGGATAAACAGTTTTTATTCTTCTAGATTTTGATGAAATTTGGAATGGAGATAGCGTATACTATCTCCATTCCAAATTTCATCAAAATCTATCCAGCCGTTATCGCGTGAAAGCTCGCCAAACAAACAAACTGACAGCGTTTCACTTTTATATATTGGCATGGATAAATGATTGTATCTTTTGATATCGTTGACTTAGAAGAATGTTTTTTTCACAGCTCCAAGGGATTGCAGAACTCAATATTTGATAATTATTAATTACAACTTGATACCTCTATGCGTTCTGCAAAAAAGAGTCTTGACAGACAGAAAGACGGATAACGAAGTTATCTTATATGGGTTCCTTTTTTTCCTTTGAGGTACTGAACCCTAAAAACAAGAAAATGTATCTGTGGTAGTACAATGTATCTACTGCAATGTATCTGTGATAGTAAAATGTATCTACATAAAATTTGAAAGTATTTTTGAATGCAATTCACAAACAACAAAAAGCAAAGAGATAGTTTGACCCTGTTTGACCCTGATATAGACCAACACGAACAATTTCCCCAAAACTACTTCTGACATTAATAATGTATTTGTAACTACCGACCTGGGCCCCAATTCTACTAAAACAATTGTAATGACAATTATCAACAATTTTCGCTTTTACCTCTTAAAAGTGGTAGAAAAGATTTTTTTGGAAAATTTTCAAAATAAATATTTCCAAAAAAGTAAAACTCAAAATTGCAAAATTTTCACAAATTTTTCGCTTCTACTACTTTTAAAAGGTAAAAGCGAAAATTGTTGATAATTGTCATTACAAATTTTTTTGTAGAATTGGGCCCAGGACAGCGTGGAAACAGAACTAAGTAGTCTGTTCCGCTGCTGGTTAGCCTACCTACTTAGCATTGTAAATCATTCATTATTCATTGTATAACAATATTAGAAGTCGTTTAGATAACATTATTAATGTCACGTATGTTTTGCACCGTTTGGTATATTTATCACTATGATCATATAAATGTTTTTTGGATGGTTCTCTATATTTGATGTAAAAGCCAAACCGTTTTTATTTTCATTTTTGTCTTTCTATCTGCTTTTCTGCCTATCTGTCAGAAAAGTAGTTTCTGACTGTTATTTTGAAGTAATAAATAATATTGTTTGGAGGGTACTCTATATTATTTATTGTAGCTAACTGTTTTTTTTTTTTTTTTGCTTCTCTGTTTGTCTATCTGTATTATATTTGACGCGCATCATGCCGAAACTGCTAAATGAATTCAAATGAAATTTAGTATGATTTGTTTTCATACTATGAGGTAGGACATTGGATACTACTCATCCCGAAAAATTTAAGGGTTCCTGCAGGATATTGGTTGAAAGTTATTTAAAAGTACGCGTGCTATGCACAGTCATAGTTAGATTAAAATTGTGAATACTTTTTATCTCGAAAAATTAAGGGTTCCTGCAGGATAGGGGTCTAAAGCTATGTTAATTTTGAAGTAATAAATAATATTGTTTGGAGGGCCACAGTACATTCCCTGCTACAGTATGGCGTGGAATTTTGGGGACGTAGCGCGGAGTGGGGAAGGGTATTCCGTCTCCAAAAACGCGCCATCAGAGCAATCGTACGAATACCATGGGATACATCCTCGAGACCTTATTTTAAGAGTCTGGGGATTCTTACATTGCCATCTATAGTAATATTGCAAGCGGCAGTGTACGTAAGGATGAACCTGGCATCTTTCGCGACTCACAGCAGTGTACACACGTACAATACACGCAATGCACGGAAGCTTGTTGGTATACACCGGAAGCTCGTAAAGTCGTCCAAGCTCACGCACATCATGGGTCCCACGGTGTACAATAACCTGCCGGACCACATAACTGCAGCCCCTAGTTTAAGCAGCTTCAAGTCTACAACGCTGGCTCATTGAACATTCGTTTTATAGTTATAACGAATTTATTAGCTGTAAGGATTGAAATTACTGTGTAATATGATTATTTTTTATTTCTATTAATTTAACAGTTGTAATTTGACATTTGAATTCTATTCAGTTTATATTTTTAGGTTATTATGATTTTAATGTACTTACAACTTTATTATTTTTATTTTTTTTATATGTAATTTTTCTGTGTGTATGTGTTTAACAGGTGTAAACAAACACGATGTAATCATTTTGTATTTTTGACGTGTAAATTGGCTTTACTAAATAAATGATTATGATTATGATTACTCTATATTCGATACTGAAGCCATAGCTGTTTTTTTTTTATTGATGTCTGACTGTCTGTATTTTGACCACGCATCATGCCAAAACTACTAAATGAATTCAACTGAAACTTGGTATGATTTGAGTGCATACTACTATGTAAGACAAAGAATACTTTATATCCCGAAAAATTAAAGGATTCCTGCAGGAAATGGGTTGAAAGTTATTTCAAAGAACACGTATCACGCTGAAACTACGGGATGGGTTTGATGCAACTGGACATAGTCATAGTTTATATTATATGATGGGTTAAAATTGTTGATACTTTTTATTTCAAAAAAATAAAGGATTCCTGCGGGATAAATAATGAAAAAAAATATTGAACTAATACTAATATTAATATTGAAGTAATAAATAATATTTATTGGAGGGTAATCTTTAGACGATACTGAAGCCAAAACTGTATTATTATTTTTCACTCTGGTCAGTCTGTCAGTATCTTGACCGAGCATCACGCCGAAACTACAGAATGAATTCAACTGAAACTCTGTATGATTTGAGTTCATACTATGAGGTAGGACATTGGATACTATTCATTCCGAAAAATTAAAGGCTTCCCGCAGGATATTGGTTGAAAGTTATTTAAAAGAACTCGTTTCAAGCTGAAAATAATGGACCGATTTTAATCCAACTTGACACAGTCATAGTACATAATATGATGGGTTAAAATTGAGGATATTTTTGATCCCGAAAAAAAGGGTTCCTACAGGAAGGGGTTCAAATTTATGTTAATTGTGAAGTAATAAATAATATTTTTGGAGGTTACTCGATACTGAAGCCAAAACTGTTTTTTTTTTACTTTTGTCTGTCGGTCTGTATGTATCTTGACCGCGAATCTTTCCGAAAATACTGAATAAATTCTACTGAAACTTGGTATGATTTGAGTTCATACTACGAGGTAAGACATGGGTCACATTGGATACTATTTCCTGAAAATGTAAGGGTTCCCGCAGGATTGGAGTTGAAAGTAATTTAAAAGTACACGTTTCACGCTGAAA
The DNA here is from genome assembly GCA_946251855.1 of Alsophila aescularia. Lineage (NCBI taxonomy): Eukaryota > Metazoa > Arthropoda > Insecta > Lepidoptera > Geometridae > Alsophila > Alsophila aescularia. The sequence goes on along the minus strand of OX276375.1, from coordinate 10,852,304 downwards.
CTACTTACTACACGGATTTTGAAATAACTTGAGTCGTTTGGACATTAAATAGCAAAATCTGCACAGTTCGATTATTAAATCGAACCATAAGGACCTAAAAATCTTCGTGGTTTGCTTGATTGAACCGTTTGGACATTAAATAGCAAACTCTGCATAGTTCGATTATTGAATCGAACCATAAGGACCTAAAAATCCTCGTGGTTCGCTTGATCGAACTACGCGATCGAACCTCGCGACCGGAGGGCTCAATATAGGTATCAAATGAAAGGGTTGAACTAGTAAAATACAGTAAGGTCAGTCGGGGTAAGTGCCTCTACGGGGCAAGTGCCTCCACCATCAAAATCTCAGGAACCAGTTGAGTATTTCAATAAAACGACATCTTTCCTTAAAGCCCGACACAAATTTAGTGGCCTGTCTCGTCTTGGGTTAACATAAAAAGCCATTGTGTTTCCAGTGTCATATGAACTAAGCTTCAGATATGAGTAACATGACAAAACTGTAAAAATCTTAACATCGTTGATATTTTCTGTGAATCGATTAAGATAAGGTTATTTAATAAATGTTATTCTTCACATTTTATGTAATTATTTTTCTAATATTTAGTGAAATATCGAGTTATTGTAATTTGAAAATTATAGCTTTTAAATTATACAAAGAGGAAAGTGCGTCACACCTTGATGGGGCAAGCGCGTCTCTATCACGCACTTGCCTCAAGTCAGAAATAGCAAACATTTTTTGGTAAGTTCATAATAACCTTTATTTTGCATATTACGGTTTGTAGGCAGTACCTAGCTATGCAAATTCATATATTTTGATACTTACTTATTTGTATACTACTTTATAGTGGGGTTTTTTAAACTAGTAGTGATATATATATAGAATGAAAGTAGACAATTACAGTTTATTATATACTTTTTGATGTTTAAAGTGCAATAGCAATAACTAAACAGATTTTATATTTTAAAGTTTATGGTTCGAAATTTGTAAGGCAAAGAATGTTAATGTTTAGAAAGTTGTTGTAGACAGTTACAGTTTAATATATATTGATGTTTAAAGTGCCATTACCTATAACTAAACTGATTTTATTTTTTAGTTTATTATTCTAAAGTGTAAGTCAAAGAATATTAATGTTTTGAAAGAGGTTTTGTTTAGATACAGTTCTTGTTTTAGATACACAAGTACCTAACTAGGTCATTCAATGTTCATCAACAATCTAAAAGAACCATTATCTGTAACTATGTAGTACCTTCGTTCGATTTCCAGTTCCAAATAAGTACTTGTACTTCCAAAGAAATCTGAATTAATCGATGTTTTCTTTTTCAATTCTCGTACAAGATAAAAGAAAAAACAAACTTTTATTGGGAGGTTCGGAATTGATAATAGATTTCAAACTAGTTTTATACCTAATGCTTCCATTTTGGTGCTCCCAACTATAACAAAGATTAAAAAAAAATATAAAAAATTATAAAAAATACTATAGCAAAGTACATGCACTACTCGAAAAAAGGTTTCTACCCCTGTCATGAAAAAGTGTGGCGCACTTGCCCCTAATTTCTTTTTTAAGTTGTATTCAACCCAATATTGATCGCAGAAAAGGTCAGAATGCATAATCTAGTAGGGCTGAAATATGTCTATTAGTAAATTTTTAACAAAATGTTATAATGAAGATTTTAGCAGTATTTTATCGACGCACTTACCTCATTTGGTTGGGTAAGTGCGTCTAGTGGAGTAACTTACTATAATAAGTATATATCTTAGTAAAAATGGTCCAAATTCCACAAGCTATATATATATTCGTTGCCAAGGAAACAAATTATCATACAATACTTAATTTGATGGCCAAACTACTAAAGAAACCTAAATATTTGCAGTTGAATTCATCTTTGTTAAAAGTATATCGCACTTACCCCGACTGACCTTACATTATGAAAATTCCAAATCCAAGATGGCCTCAACCACAAAATGCCGGTTTTTTTATCATTCCCCTTATTTGAAAGGGCTTCACAACTAGAACACAGTACAAATAAAAAAAAAACAAATATGTTTTTTTAATGTTATTCTTTTTATTGTATAGAAGATAATGTTCTAAAAATAACGTAGGGTAACCTGAGTAATAGAAATTCGACTCGCTCCACGATTTTATCTTATTTTTTAGATTTTAGTACTTACAGTCTTCTTTACAATAAAACCAATTAACTTTTATTTTGTTCTATTTTTACTTATTTTGTTTTGTCTTCGATCTGTCAAATATAACTTTAGTTCAGTGAACACGGAGTCTTCGCTACATCACCATTAACTTTAAGTAACTATTCAATCCCCATTAAGTATTTAAGTAGGTACATAATCTAATCATTTATTTTAAAATAAGATAAATATATACAGACTTAATGATCAAAAAAGTAAGTAAGTAAAAGTAGTAAAAGTAAGTAGTTAGATACAGTTACAGCTCTAGATAAGTTTATTAAAAAACGAAAACCGTACTTGTTAACTGTATATTTGAAGATTATCATTAAGTCAAGAATGTTTAAAAACGACGGAGTCCACACTGCCAAACAATCGAGTGAAGCATAGCAATTGGCGGCAGCTTATGTGTGCGTGAGTGGATTATTTGTGGTGTTTTGTGGTTAATACAATTTTTCATCACAATATACTGCATTGATTTAGATTTTATAAGCTTTTATTTAACTTCACTTGCATGTACCTTGGAGTTTTGAAATCAATATTTCATCTACTTCTACAGAAACTATCGGGCTAAAATTTGGCACACACTTTTGGTTCTTGTGACAATGCACAATTAATTAAATATCGCCATTTTTATTCAATTTGAAGTACGTTACAAAATGGCGATTTATCATTTCCACAGCTACCCCTATTAGTATATTATGTTAGTATATTGTGATGAAAAATTGTATTAACCACAAAACACCACAAAGTATCCACTCACGCTCCTATACGCAGCTGCTATTTTCTATGCTTCACTCGTTAGTTTGGCGGTATTTTTTAATTTTCTTGCTTGGTTGTTTCAGTTTCGATTTGGTGGTGTGGAATCCGTCTTTTATTAAATATTCTTAGTTTGAGTCAACAAAAAACTTACAAGCCGTTATCCGTTTATACCGTTACCACAGATAAATAAATAATAAAAAAAACCTACTTCTCATAATGCAATATTGTTTCTGGCATAGAAAGTAAGATGTACTCACTGCTCGTCAAACGTTTAATTTGTTTACCTTAATGATTTACCTGTTTGCATGGTACTTAATATCAATATAGTGGTCACTTGTCATCATCACGTAAGTAATTTTTTTATCACTGTCTAGGCAATCGTTTGACTACGTTCTCACCTGATGGAAAGCGATGATGTACTCGAAGGTGTACTATTATTTATTCTGTGACGTAAGTAACTTTATTAGATAGGTGCCCAAAGGCACCGCCCACTTAACTCCTCGGCTCCGGATCGGCTTCGCGGCATCGGCTCGCCTCGGGTAAAGCTCGCAGTAACTATTTAGGGGAACATATAGAATCGAGGGGCAGGATTGGGGGGGTGGGAGGAGGGCTACTCCCTGGTACCCCTCCCCCGGAGACGCTTAGTTCATGAGATATTTCAGTTTATAGTTCATTCAAGGATTGGGCTGTTTGTTTGAAACAGTCGCAACAGTTTATTAAAAATCTTTAAGGCGGGTTCAGTCCCGAAATCAGCAAAAGGACGGATAGCAAAACGTCTAGAACGATGTAATGAAACTACATTATGCAAACCAAAAAATACTACGGATAGAAAAGTATACTACCATATAACCGAACAGAACTTTCAGAAATGGCTTGGTACCCTTGGAAAAAAACACGAAAATAACTTGTTGCATCGCTGTTCTCGTTATTTTCAGCGCCAGCAACATATTTTATTTAAATAATTATTTAGCTACCTTATTAAACTAGACAAATAACCGAACACATTTTTAAATTGAGTTTTATCTAATGAGATATCGATAAAAAAGCACAAAATTTGACTAAAATCGACTCCCGAGCTGCATCACCTCTCCCGCTTACACTGCACCTGGACGAGCAGGACAAACTATTGAGAGACTACCCCGCCTTAAGTTAGTTTCAGCGATCGCTCGGCTCGCGCGATGTTCATAACTAACCTACCCTAGTTTTTGCAACTTTTAACATCACTGTAAATGGATCTTTTTTGTAGCGCAATACATCACGGCACTACAAATACTCCACAACATCACCAAATTTTTCGGGATAATTTCGGTAAGGTTAATAAGAGAAAAAATACTATTTGATGTAGTAACTATATCTATACTAATAATAAAGCAATCATCATCATCATGTCAGCCTTTAGAAGTCCACTGCTGAACATAGGCCTCCCCCAAAGAGCGCCATGACGAGCGATCTTGTACCACTTCCATCCATCGACTTCCTGCGATGGCAATAAAGCAATAGGAACGAAATAGTCTGTACAAAGAAGACAATTAAAAAAATATATTTATGATTTGATCAAAATTCATTCAGCCGTCAAAAAGTTTTCATCGATTGCCCGGCTTCTACTCATCGGGATACCAAGTACACCAGTTTTTTAAGTCAAGCCCTAAGCTATCCAACAGTGAAAACTGCATCTCAATCGGTCCAGTAGTTTTTACGTGATGCGCGAGCAAACATACAGACAGACACGAATTTTTAAAATGTTATATTCTTGTTCTGTTGCTTATTTTAAGTACCCTAGACATTGACCCTATTAAACAAATAGGATCAATGCCCTAGACCATTTTTATTTAAAAAAAAACTTTGTACAGAATATTTCGTTCCTATTGCTTTATTATAAGTATAGATTTAGCGAGTTATCTTTAATTTAATGCGCAATTACAAAACATTTGTGTTATACTTACAGCGAGTAATCAACACTTTCCAGTTTTCCCATGGAAACTTACTATTTTCCGGGATAAAAAGTATCCTATGTTTTATTGTAGGGTATAAGCTAACTCAATTCCAAATTTCATCAAAATCCGTCCACCCGTTATCACGTGAAAGCTCCCCAAACAAACAGACAACGTTTCACTTTTATATATTGGTATGGATTATTAACGTTATTATTAACGTTGTTATTTAATTAAGTATCAAATAATGTTTAAAAATTATCTAAATATATAGTACTGGTTCCTTATATATTATTTGTATTATTATAGTTAATTATACTCACATTATAGTAATTATTATTTAATTCTATGCGTGAGTTTATGAAATAATAATATTTTTTCAATAACTAGTTTTTGGGTTCTGTATGATATGGTAACAATTATACTGTCCCAATCAGGGCTTGATATCGGTACGAACAATACTAGTATCATAGCGGTAAATACCGGTATTTTCCATTTCGGTACTTGAATACCTAAGAGTATTTTCCCCTCAAGGTACCGGTATTTTCCCCTCAAGGTACCGGTAGATAATTCAGGTTCTTATGCTACAATGCTAGAACGCCACCATACACTCGTGCTAACGCAGCGGATGTCTATGGATTGCGACGTTGTGCCTTCACACGAACTATTTGAGTCACACAGTGTTCTATCACAGTTATAAAACTAATAATACATCATGATCCACGGGATTTCAGCCTCAGATTTGACAATCACCACCACAAGCACTTGTATTATTTATCTGAAACCTCATTGTTCAGTATCAGTGCTAAAATTCTAAAGTTAACCGTAGGTACTTTTTTTTTGAATACTTGACTCATCTTTCTTGATATAAATTTAGTCGATATGTTGCTTTCAAAATTGTTTTGAAACCCAAATTTTGTAGGTAGGTATTCCAATGTTTGGTATGTTTCACGGTCGGATAATAATAATAATTTAAATTTTTTTAAATTAGGTTCCTTGTCACACTGAATTCCAGACTTTTGAAACATCAGAGATTGTAATTTATTGTATTTTGATGAAACATTATTTACTAAAAAAACGCGCATTAATAGAGTAAATCGGAGAAATGTATTTTTTATTAGAAACATAATTATTATTTTATACAAAAAATTGATTTGATTCAAAAAAAATGATTATTTATATTTGCCACCTGAGCGTGTTATGCGCCAAAGCAACGTAACTTGTACTGGAATACCGGTTATAACCGCTTTTTAACACTTAAGTGGATAATGCATGTGCGTAACAGATTATTACAAACTCATTGACCGAAGGCAAGCAGCTTGTGCTTACCAACGATTATTAATGTTTTATTCACCCCGATGCAATAATCATCATCATCATCATCATCAGCTTATATCTGTGCCTATAGCTAGACCTAGGCCTCTTCTAATGCACGCCACTGAGCTCAGTCTTCAGCTCTCCTCATCCACTTTCTTCCAGACACTTTTCGCAGCTCGTCAGTCCACCTGACCACAGGGCGTCCTACACTACATTTGCCTCAACGTAGTCTCCACTCGAGGACTCGTCTACCCCAAAGGTTATTGGTTCTTTGGGAAATGTGACCAGCCCACTGCCACTTTAGCTTGCTTAACCTTAGAGCTATGTCAGTTACCTTGGTTCTCCGTCGGATATCTTCATTACGAATCTTGTCCAGAGAAATCTTCAAGCATGGCTTTCTCCGTAGCTTGCTGATCGACCTTGAATTTGTGGACTAGTTTGACCGTGAGTGTCCACGTTTCGGCTCCGTAGGTTATGACTGGTAGGACGCACTGATTAAAGACTTTTGTCTTCAGGCACTGTGGTATGGACGACGAGAAGACTTGAAGGAGCTTGCCGCATGCTGTCCAATCTGGCTGAGTTTTTCTGTTGGATTCCTTCTCAAAGTTGTTTTTTTTGGGAAATTACCTTGGTAAACATATTGTCAACAGATACACCATTGACTGCAATCGGTTCCAGGTCAACAAGATAAGATAAACATGATCTTGGTCTTGTCTGTGTTCATTCCAAGACCGATGCGTCGAGAAACGTCTACTGGGTTGGACAACATACTTTGCCAGTCTTGCAGCGACTCTGCCATTAGAACGATATCATCGGCAAATTGTAAGTGTGAGATATTCCCCCAATTGATATTAATAAGATATGTTTAAGATGCTGGATTGAAAAGGAATGGGCATTCCATTCCAATCCAGCATCTTATACATATCTTCCAGGGCATTAGTGAACCGTTTTAGGGATATAACATCGCCCTGTCTCACACCTCTGTCAATTGGATATGCTTAGACTGCTGGTTTTGCACTTGGACACTCATAGTTTCGGCGTCATACAGAAACCTCAGCATGTCGATGTATCTTTGCAGCGGTGTCAATCCACTTGACACCACTGCAAAGACTCTAGAACCGCCCAGGTTTCAATGGAGTCAAATGCCTTCTCATAATCCACAAAAACGACACAGGGGCTGGTTATACTCTTCTGACTTCTGTATAACCTGCCTCCCTGAGTGTATGGTGTGGTCTATGGTGATAAATCCTCCGCGAAACCCGGCCTATTCAGGAGACTGGATCAAGTCTTCTAGCGAGACGATTTGAGACGTCCCTCGAAAACAACTTATATACGTGGCTCAAGAGTGAAGCAGGTCATTAGTTCTTTAAAAGAGTTTTATACCCTGTTTTAAAGAATAGTACTACCAAACTCCTATTCCACACCTCTGGAGTTCTCCCACTGTTAAGAACGGTGCTAAATAACCCCAGAAGCTCCCGAAGTACGGGCTTCCGCCCTGCTTTTAAGTTATACCATCCTCACCGTGGGGGCCTTTCGATTCTTAAGTTGTTTAAGCGCCATCTCAATCTCGTCTAGGCTGACGTTGGGCAGTTTGTCAGTGTAGTGGCGGGTCAGTATTGCGATGCAATAACATGTCAATGTATTTAGAAAATTTTTAGCCATAAGTTGGAGAGATGTATTGATATGAATTTTTGTTGTTGGCAATGATATTGCCTACCATGTGCTACAATAAAAATCTCAGCAATTTGTGTCTAGAAATTTTGAAAAAATATTTTTTTTTACTCCGTTTTATAATTTTACTTATTATTGCATCGGGATAGAATATATAGAATATTGAGGACTGTTGCTGAAATTATTCACGGAAATGAGCCATCAAATTATTCTTCAAGAACGACTTGTTTTTTAATGTCTTCTTTCTTCCACGATTTAAAATTAGCGTACTATAGCGAGAGAGAAAAAAACGATTTGCGCCTTATTAAAAATGACGGGTGATGTTAATTTTGAATTCACTACTTATTTCAACCCGTGAAGTACCTACTCACTGCTTTATTATAAGTATAGATATAAACCTCCTTGCAAGTAAAGTTGGTTGGACATGCAGAAATTAAAAAAAACGTAAATAAATCGCACTAGCAAGGTAAGATAAAGTTTCAAGACCACAAGACCTTAACAGTACACATTTCAAGCAACTTTATTGAAATTTACTTTTTCATATTTACTGGAAATGCAAAAATAAAATTTCGTGGACTTAAAGGCTCGCGTGTTACATGGGGCGAGACACTTGCGCTGTGCGCCTCTCTACTGGCATCATTCGCCTACTGTACTCTTTAGCTCATACTTATGAAAAGTAGGTACTACGGGAACCGGTTTTAGAACCTATATAAGATACCACTTTATTAAGTAATACCTATATGTTAGTATCACTAACACAGTACCGGTACCGTTCCAAAGTCAGTGGAACCGGTTTAAAAAAAATAGCGGTATTTCAAGCCCTGATTCCAAGTTGACTAAAATAATTTAGTCATAAGTCTCAAGAATAGTGGAATGTAATAGTAGTAGATATAGTAAAAACTTATTGAGTCAATTACAATGCCAGTAATGTAAGAGAATGCGTGTTTTATATGTGTTTAGGCATAGGTATGTACGAAAGCATGATTCATATGTGTAAAAGAAATACTACAAAACACTATATATCGTAAACATAATAATTAGGTAGGTACTATTCGATAGAGTATGCTATCTACAAAAGCTATGGTAGAGAGCGCGCGGCTGGCGTAACTTTTCTTAAGGGGTGCGGAGCCTGCGCGGGGCATTTTTATCGGTAACGCCCAATCGAGCAAGGTCAACGGCGTATATCCCCACCATAGGTTACTCGGGGGGATGTAAGTATTTTAACGATACCCCATATGTCGTAATCTGTTCAGGCATTTTAAAGTTATGGTGGAATAAATAAACTCACATACATACATGAATGCTAAAAACAATATACTCTTTTTTTGGGCAGTCGTATAAAAAATAGTACTTTACACATAAGGCGTTGATAAATTAAAACCAAGGATGAATAACCTACACATAAAAAAACTGAATTAGTTTTGACACAAATTATCTATTTTTTCACTGGGATATGGAACTCTTTAAAAAAATGATAACACATCTCGTCATACATATGAGAAAACTTCAAATGGATGTTTAATTTGTAAATATATAAAACTTTTTTCAAAGCAATCTTTTACGAGACACCACCACTTAAGACTTGAGAACTCATCGATACCATTCAAATAAGCCTAAAATCGAAGGGGTTTCATCATTTGATGGTTGGGTAATAGGTTCCTATGACTCCGTCTCCATCATCAGACCTTCGATACCACATTAGACTAGATAACTTATCAAGACAAACCCAATGAACCCAAACACGAAGGGGTCCATCATATGATTGTTACTATGACTACCTACCGACTCCATCATCAGACCCTGGATACCTCATAGAACCAGAGAACTCATCAAGACAAACCAAATAAACCCAAACTCGAAAGGGTTCCATCATTTTGTTGTTAAGTAACTGTGACTACCTTCCGGCTTCATCATCTGACCCTGGACACCACATAAAACCAGATAACTTATCAAGACAAACCACTACTAGATTCCTGCGACACAAGTTTTCCTAGTGCAGGATCTAGTGATGCATTTTTTTCTTTTTAGTTTATAAAATACTTTGTTTTACAACTATTACTGTTATCTTTAAGAATTGTAATCTTTATAACTTTTATAACTTTGTGTACCAAATAAATAAATAAATAAACCGAATGAGCCCAAACTTAAAGGGGTTCCATCATCAGATTGTTGAGTTCCTTTGACTACCTTCCGGCTCCATCATCAGGTCAGCTAAATAGTACCTACCACAATTCTCATCAGAACTACACCCATATGTAAACTATTTAACGACGTCCAAACTTCAGCATCTTTGGACGTCGTTAAATAGTTCAAAATTGCAAACTAGTCCCAAGCATAAGAACACAGTGAATTAAATGAATTAAAGCTTGTTTAAAGCAAATAAACCAATTTTGATGAAATTTATCCAGTGCCACACTAGAGGTCTTCTTTCTCAAGTAAATACAATCATCTAATTCGGTTCAGAAATCCCAAGATATTAGAGAACATAAACTATAAAACAAATAGATTTTCTAATAAAAACTACTGATTCAAATTTGAGGATTTTTATGTGGGACTACACTCAAAGTATGCCCTTTTGAATGAAAATTTTTAGAGAATTGAGGCAATATAAACACAAAATTAAGGCAATATGAACACAAAATCAAATTAAACTACAAAAAAGAAAAAAATAACGAAATCCTACGAACCAATTTTGATACAATTTATATGGGACCATCTGGAGAGTATACACTTTCATAAAAAAAAAAGAACGGTCCGCAATTGAGGAAGAAATCGACCGACATACATTAAAAAAACATACATACAGTCAAACATATACTCGTAACTGTCTCATTTCTTAAAGTCACTTAAAAAAGGTGTTGCTGGGAATTTTGTGAAGGCAGGTGATTAACTAATTAGCGTGCACACAATACATTAATCCCTCCAATTGATAATTAGGTCAGTCGATAACACAAATTAAATTAGACTTAGATAATTGATAAGAGCTAAACTCTAGTGATAAATAAATGGTAATTGAATGTTGTATAAGCTGGTATGAGATTAGACTTTGGCAACTCAGACTTACTTACGTTATTCTCCTATCATTTGCTGAGGTTCTTTGAATATTTGAACACGTTAAGGCAAAACAGCATAATTTGTGCATAATACACATACCCCCTTATTACAAAACATGGTTGAAAGTACCAGGCTTAGTCCATTGAATAAACCCGGTACTTTCGTCTGTTTTTTTGTAATAAGACCCATATTGTTTTAGGAAGAAACAAGAATTAATCGTTAGGTTTATTTTATCAACATGTATTCAAAATAAATAAATCATTTGTTCTAATAAACCACATTTATATCGGTCTATCCGTGTGAAAGCTACGATTCCTCTAACTGACACACAGATATAAACAGAGGGTTAACACTAACACAATTGTGTTAATTGTGTTGTGTTTGTGTTGTGTTGTCTGTGTCTAATTAGACACAGACACCGGCCCCCTCGTTCACTACCTAACAGTAGAGATCCAGGGGTGTTTAGTTCGATACTCCCCGTAATCAATGGCAACTGTCCAAGCAGAGGTTCGTACCCCCTGGGTGCCCTTCAGCAAGTGGCCAAAACTATACTTTGGCGTGCGCCTTCTGCGTCATGCATTGCGGTGGAGCGCTTTTGCGCCCACTCCACCGGTGACGCTGTAGAGGTCAGTTATAGACCAACTAGACCAATCCAACTAGTCCACATATCCATTCTAAAAAAAAAGGTGGTTCACACTTAAAAGTGTTCCAAGCACAAATTAAATCACCCACCCCCATCATAATCGGTCCTTTCGTTTGGGAGCTACGATCCTCACCCCAAGTGATTTCCTATTACATGAGTGTAGATAAAATAGGGTATGAAACGGCACATAACCATGTATTAAAACTATCAAGTGATTCTATTAAAAAACTCTCTCTCGTGTTTTAATTCCCCTCATTATGAAAGCGTTTCATAAACTTTTCTTTTCTTCTTATTATTGCACGTGCCGTGCGTAATGTAAGTCATTATGCCACCGTTTTCGAGTTTATAATCCAGATTTTACACTCATATCGTAAAATCCGGATACATTATATACAAACACTTTAGAACACTGTTTTTTAAACTAAACAATGTACAACATTTTTCCCATATATGCTCCACACAACGAAGGTTTTCGCTATTTATTATCTATAGCGGCGTGTGTTACACCGTATGCGTGCGAATTCGCTGTGGACTGGATTTTGGCGCTATAATTTATTTATTTATACTTTATTGCACAATTAAAAGAGCGGCACATGGCGGACTTAATACTAAAAGCATAATCTACCAGTCAACCAAACAATGCAATGAGAGAGAGAGGTTGTAGGCGTGCAAAAAAATAATAATAATATGAGTTAGTAAAAATTGCAAAATATTTATAAGATTACAACATACCCGCGACTTAGCACGCGTGTTCATTTGTCGAGGTTAAAAGTATTCTAGGTGCTATTCCAAGACCTAAAATACCAATATACCAACATTTAATCAAAATTCCTTTAAAGTTTTCAAGGTTAAAGGAAAATTGTACACCAGTTTTTATGTCAAACCCTAAGCTATCCATCAATGAAAACCGCATCACAATCGGTGTAGTAGTTTTTACGTGATGCGCGAACAAACAAACAGGCGCAGACAAACAGACACACACGCGATTTAAAAAAATGTTATATGTTGGTATGATACACTAAAAATAAATCAAATTTATAAATGTGATGTCATTTTAATAATATTACAATAGATAATTGTCCAACAATTTACATTTCTTGAAAAATCCGATTTCCTTAATTTTTCGTTTTGTCCAGATTACAGGAGAACTTTTGGTCCTACGAAGTTTCACTTGTGCTTACATTAAAGTTGTAAAAAAAAATGTAGAACCATTATTTAATGGTTCTACATTTTTTTTCCATGTTTTTCCTCGTCAAATGCCAATATTTTGCTCGGAAGGCGGCTAAAATAACAATTTCGAACTTTTTAGGAAAAATGGCCAATGTTTGAATAACTCAGGTTATAACATTTCAGATTTTTCTAAAAACAATATAGCTGCGGTTAGGCTCAAATTATAGAAAATTTTGTTTTCTTTATAAGTTGCAGATAACTTTTCCGTGGGAAGCACTTTTTAGAATTTATAAGCCAAAATCTGAAAAAGGTCCGAAAATTTCGATGTTATTCGAGCACCACGAAGTTATCTCAGGTCTTTCGAAGCTGCAAATTTAGTTTATTATTACTGGTATTTATCCTAACAACGTCCCAAAAAAACAGGACGGTACTGATTTTTGCGACCTAACCACAGAATAAGCCTAACGCGAGTTATGTGTCTACATAATCATCATCATTATTATCAGCCTTACCAGTCCACTGCTGGACGTAAGCTTCTCCCAGTGAACGCCACTGAGCCCGATAATCGGCTTTTCTCATCCAGTCGCTGCCAGCTATCTTTCGCAAGTCGTCTCTCCACCTAGCCGGCGGGCCTCCCAAACCACGTTGTGTTTGTGTCTACGGTGACCGTTAATCCTATATGATAAAGTGCGAAGGCTAACTTAAAATGAGCCATACATTCAAACGTTCCTGTACATTTCGGGTTTGAAGTTATTTAGACATAATACTGAGGGTTGTACTGTCTGTAATTTCTGAACTTCAAACCCGATAACCTTGAAATATTTACATGACAATATTTAAAGTAGGTCCTTTCTAACAAAAAAATAATGAATGGAATTGGACTACGCGTTACTGAATTACAACTAAGTACACAGTTTGAATTTCATCCCCTCTCCCAAGGGAACCATGTTAAATATCGGGATAAAAGTATCCAATGTAATCCTCGTAGTATAAACTCATATCATGCCAAGATTTATTTGAATTCATTTACTAATTTCGGCGTGATGCGCGGTCAAGATACAGACAGACAAACAAACACACAAAAATGAAAAATATACAGTTTTGACTTCAGTATCAAATATAGAGTACCCTCCAAAAAAAATATTATTTATTACTTCAATCTTAACATATATTTGGACCCCTATTCCGCAGGAACCCCTGTTTTTTTCTGGATAAAAAATATAGGAACTCAATTTTAGCCCACCATATAAACTTTGACTGTGCCAAATTGCATCAAAATCCGTCAAGTAATTTCAGCGTGATACGTGTTCTTTTAAATAAGTTTCAACCCCGTATCCCGTTAATTTTTCGGGATGAAAAGTATCCAATGTCATACCACAAAATAAATAATAGCAGAATCTACACTTCGCGCAACAATTAATAGAAAACGTTCCACTTGTCCACCGCGGATGGACGGCCCCTGGAGAAGCCGGCTCCGAGGATCCAGGGCATCATCACCACCATACCTAAATTCTGGGTACGAGCCACACCCAGAGCCCTAGCTTGCTGAACAGTAAAATTGAGTATAAATAAACACATACTAATAGCCTTTTAATTAGAATTAGGTATGCTTAATTTCTTACCTTATTGGCATAAACTTGCGCCATTTTAAAAATATCTCGATTTCTTAGCTATAAATGAAACTAATGTCAATCTAACGGAAAATATATAAGAAACAAAAAGAGTTCTATAAAAATGTTATACCTAGTGGCATACATATGTCATTTTTGAACGGACACTTTTTGTGCATTAGTGCGCGATTGGTGTCATATAAGAAAAAAAATAACTTTCTGAGATATTTGGGTATAAAATTAATTTTTGTCGTCGTTGTTCGCTGCTCTCTGGGTTTTCTGTCTTCGTCAAGCACCATAAATGTAACTGGCACATGAAATTAATGTCACAGAAAACTATTCTAACCTGCGGCGTTCCATGTTTGAACTACATACAAATAAGTAATTATACCGTGTAGTTTGATGAAAAAATATAGGTACATTTTGAGTGACCGTTCTTAACATTGAAAAGGTGGCTAATAATTGCTGCCTATTTGCTTCTATTTGCTGCCTACTACGAGACGTTTGCTGGCTAGTTATTTTAATAATAATCTAAACATTTTGAGGGACCGTCCATTCTGACGTCAAGATGACTGGTCACCTGTTCGTGGGGTACATGCTATGTGGAATCACTGAAATGTTCATATATTCAAATATCTCGGAAAGTAGGTATCACTCAGGCGATTTTTCTAAGACACTTTGTTTTTATAATTTTTACTATCGATTGGGTTTTTTATAATTTTCCCTATCGATTGTTATTTTTTCTATTCACGGCCTAGAAATAGTTTTATTTTTAAATATCTGATGGTATTTAGTTTCCATCAAAAGAATTGTATCAAATAAGAAGGTGTTCCCCAAGATACAGGTTAGCCTAGTTTGGGGAAACTGGAGCTAATTTCAATAAACCTTATTCTTGATATTAGTCTTATTTTAAAATATTGCTACATCAATAAAATTACTGTAGGATCGTAGCGACTATGATGTTTACCAAAACCGACATTGCTGGTAGTAAGTTAGAATGGCATGGGTTGTTGTCACCTTAGTTCATTAGTATTTTAAATAAGACAACCATTTTGTTTTATATCTTTACGAATATTAATAATACATATAAATAGCTAGTGACAGTCATTTTCGATATCTAGATTGAATACACTAAAACAACTAATAAATCGATAACCTCCGTCCGAACAAACATATTGATTTTTACACAAAAAACACATCGGCCATCTTAGATTTCAAAATTGACATCGCAGTTAGAGCACAGAATAAATAATAATACAAATAATAGTACAAGGTAATTATAGTACCTACCAAAGTTTTTTTATTACAAACAGACCTGCCGAAAATTAGATCTATGTCAAATTTTTAAAATCAAATAGTTTTTAAAAGTTTATATTATTCATGTAAGTAAAAATAATAGATATAAGAAAACCTGTACCACACAGTATACAATAATATGTAAGGAGGGATATATAAGGGATAATATGTACCTATTATAGGCAGTGTAATGGCATATGTGTAATAAATCCTAATACACATATGGTAATGGTAGGCATCTTACGCAACAGTCCGCCTGGGGAAGTACCATACCTTGTACAATTATTTATTATGTGTTATTATTATTTTATTCTGTTCCTTTGTCAGATATTCGACTGCCAAGCATAGTCTGCATCTTAGCCAAGATACAGACTGACAGAAATAAATTAAATGAAACTTGATATGATTTGAGTTCATACTACGATGTAGGACATGGGATACTTTTTAACCCGATTAAAAAGTATATAAAAGTATATAAGTATTTTTTACGGTTACCGCAGGATAGGGGTTGAAAGTCATTTAAAAAATACTTACCACTTACTGGACGAATTTTGAAGCAGATTGGCACAGTCATAGTTTATATGATGGATGAAAATTGAGGATACTTTTCATCCCGAAAAAAAGAAAGGTTCCTGCGGGATAGGGGTCCAAATTCTGAACATTGAAAATATTTTGTTTTTTTTTTTTCGTTTTTTTTCTGTTGTCTGTCTGTCTCTCTGTATCTTGGACGTGCATCACGCCGAAACTACTGAATTAATTCAAATGAAACTTGGCTTGATTTGAGTTCATACTACGAGGTACAATATAAAATATATTTCATCCCTAAAAATTAAAGGGTTCGCGCAGGATAGGGGTTGAAATTTATCTCAACGAATACTTATCATGCTAAAACTACTGGACGGATTTTGATGCAACTTGGCACAGTCAAAGTTTACATGATGGGTGAAAATTGAAAATTGATCATCCCGAAAAAATAAAGGATTCCTGCAGGATAAGGGTCAAAATTCTGTACATTGAAGATATTTAGTAATTTTTTTTGGAGGCTTTTATATATTCAATACTGAAGCCAAAACAGGTTTTTTTTTGTCTGTATCCTGGCCGCGCATCATGCCGTAACAGTGTATAAATTCAAATGGAACTTGGTATGATTTGAGTTCATACTACGAGGTAGGACAAAGGATACTTTTTATCCCGATAAATTAAAGGGTTTCCGCTGAATAGGGATTGAAAGTTATTTAAAACAACACGTATCACGCTGAAACTACTGCACGGATTTTGATGCAACTTGGCACAGTCATACATTAAATGATGAGTAAAAATTGAGATTACTTATTATACCGTTTTTTTATGTGTCCGTGGCAAATTAAACTTGGCATGATTTGAGTTCATACTGCGAGGTAGGACATTGAATACTTTTCATATCGGTAAATTAAAGGCTCCTCGCTATTTTATTTAGAGTTGGTATTTATGTATTACGGTTTATAGTTACTTCCGTAGTTTACCTCTAGGATACTCAAGGAATATTCCTCCAAATTTCAAATACATAGGTTCACCGGCTTAGGCTGCGCGTTTTTTGTCAGTCTGTCAATCAGTAGGTATAGGGTATGTCGCGGTACTGTTTTAAAGACATGATTAAAATAATGTAACAAAAAACAAACTTTTATTATTTTGCCCAAAAGTGAAGGGCATATATACTTATAAGAAAGCAGTAAGCACCAAAATATCTTTAAAAGTAAGATACTCGTATTTAAAAAAAAAACTATGGTACTGTTTTGTTTGTCGTATGAGGAAGTGCTTTCCGCTGATGTCAGAGTTTGTCAAGCCTCCCGAGGGCATCTGAAATGGCTTAACGACTGCTGTTAATCAATACAGCCGGGACCGACAGCTTAACGTGCCCTCCGAAGCACGGAGCGATGGAAAACCGCACATAACTTAGAAAAGTCATTGGTGTGGAGCCTAGGTTTTGAACCCGGTATCGTTGGATTCTAAATTGCACTATAGAACCGTTAGGCCACCATCGCTCTTCTAGGGTACTAAAAATAAGCAACTGAAAAATAATAAAACTATTAAAATTCGTGTCTTTCTTTTTGTCTGTTAGTCTGTTCACGCATCACGTAAAAACTACTGGACCGATAGCGATGCGGTTTTCACTGTTTAATAGCTTAGTGTTTGGCTTAAAAACTGATTTACTTATTATCTCAATCCGATGAGCAGAAGCCGAGCAATCGATAAAAACTTTTTGACGGCTGAAGGAATGATGGTATTTTAGGTCTTGTAATAGTAATAGAGTTCTTTTAACCTAGATAAATGGCCACGCGTGCGAAGCCGCGGGTATAGCATGTAATTACTAATATGCTATCTTTGAGGTCCAATATCTCAGGAATACAACACTGGGCCCGATCGCTTAAGTGTTGTATTTAGATTAGATCGATTTAAGTGTTGTATTCATACCAGTGTTCTAACAGTTTTAGTTAGCATTGAAGTCCTATATCGATTTATTAAGGTTTTAGGCTGCGACTTTACAGTTTGTTCACTTGTAGCTATGCCATAGAGGTGAGAAGACCATAGACAAATATAACCGTGAGTGTCCACGTTTCGGCTCCGTAGGTCATGACCAATGGCGAAGGAAATAAGGGAAAATTACTTACTCTATGGTCATGACTGGTAGGACCAAAGAAGTTCTATGTACTTGCGTACAACTGGAACGACTTCTTCAAAGTAAAAATTATTTGATCTTGAAAACGAATTAAAAAGAATAAGAGACAAGGAAGTTAACGGAAGCCGTTATTGTCTTTTTCTTATTTATAGTGCTAATCTCAAGTGACAGCAAGTTTATTTTATGGTCTGTGCGAAAAATGTGAAACGTTGTACGTGAGAGAAAGAGACTTCCTACTTTTGTGAACGTTTCAATACGACCACTTTTTTACTATAGAGATATAATTCCAGTTGTACATATAACTTCCTTGGGTAGGACCAACAACAGTAAGAAATGTCTCTTACTCTATGGGTAGAAGACTTTTGTCTTTTGTCACTGTGGTATGTCTTAGTTTGTGGTGGTGTAGTATTAATATACTCTTTGGTGGTGGTATGACTCAAAGGCCTTCTCATAGTCCTCAAAAACATGACACAGGGGCTGGTTATACTCCTCAGACTTCTGTATAACCTGCCTCAATGGTGCTAAATCCTCCACGAAACCCGGCCTGTTCAGGAGGCTGGAATTCGTCAAGTCTTCTTGCGAGACAATTTGAGATGATCCTCGAAAACAACTTATCGATGTGGCTCAAGAGTGAAATAGGTCGATAGTTCTTTAAAAGCATGTTATCCCGTTTTTTAAAGTAGAGCACTAGCCACCAAACTCCTGCTCCGTACTCAGGACATGATTTTGACGAACGTCACAATGAGAGCACTTGATTTTTACATACAATTAGATCCAGTCCTGGAACCCTCTCGTACGCTCTGATGGAGTTTTGTATATCGTTGTAAGCTCCAGAACTTCAAATATTCAGATGTCCAAATATTTTGTAATTACGTTCATACTGTACTTGCTATTGAATCTAAATCATATGTAAGATGTAAAAAAATGTTCAGTTGCTTCCATAATCTTTTATGGAAGTGACCGACTGTACCAATGGATCAAAAAAGATTAATGTTGCTATATTATCTCAAAAACCAAGTATATTTCATAGATGTCAAGTTGTGCTTATCTGATCGGATAAGCTTATCTGAGATGGTGCATCGCCTCTTAACGATTGGACGTTGTTTTTTGGGTCACTGTATTGCTAATGCTACATATTGATTAGGTAATTACAAAAATAAAACAAGCTGAGCAACGACAAAAAATACCTACCTACTCCTTAAATATATGGGTAGGTACGATTATTCTGTTAACATCTGTTTTTATTTTAACACCAACTAATAAAAGTGAAACGTTGTCTGTTTGTGTGTTTGTTTGGGGAGCTTTCACGCCATAACGGCTGAACCGATTTTGAAATGTAAATAGGTCCAGTAAAATATAGAGACCAACATAGGATACTTTATTTCCGGGAAAACTGGAAAATGACGATTACTCGCTGTAAGGAACGGTTGCCGTGGAAAAGAAATAACAAGTCTATCAAATTCGACGGCCGATTGGTCTAGTGGCTAGAGACCCTAGGTACGAAATCGAACGGTCGCGGGTTCGAATCCTGCAAGGAGCAATCATTTGTGTGATGACAGGAAATGTTTGTTTCCAAGTCATGGATGTAATATTCCTATCTATGTATGTTTATCCGTTATCCAGTGCCTATAGTACAGGGTATCCTAGTTTGGGGCTAGGTAATTGGTGTGAATATGACCCGAATATGTTATTATTATAAATAGAAGAGACGTTAAAGTGGCATTTGTAGGCCTGCTAATAAATCTTACCTATGATGAAACTGAGACATTGCTCAGTGATTGTTTAGGTGCTAGTCTTCCTCATATATACCCACATATGAATACCTAGCACACATACATATAAATCACATAACTTTCATCATTGTAATAGTTAAAATAAGTTTATACACACTGTTACCGTAGACAGGACACCAAATCCGAGGCTACTGTGTACCTGGAAGAGTAAACAGACCTACGACACGAGTATAATCTCAGTGTAGGTTCTGCTGTTCTATTTAACAGCAACTATTTACAAGCCTTTATCTGAATTATATTTAGATTTATGACCTTTTTATGTGTTACTTATATATATTTTTGAAATAAACTTAATCTTATCATTATTATTATCAGAAAGCATCGAGAGCGTTGGTGGAGTGTTGGTTGGTTTTGCATTGGTTTTTAATATCCTAGATGAGCAAAAGCTGTTTTTTCGCGATTAACTGTAGTCCGCGCGTACGTCGTCGCGGTTGAAAGCTAGTCCTTTTATATACCTGCTTACATGCTAAAATTATAAGATGGCATTGACAGCCCGTATCAAATTATTGGGTGAGAGGACTGGTTCAGCATATTTAACGATTTTGTATTATTTATCAATAATATCATCTCAGTTCAGTTGGTTGGCGAACATGTAGCGCATCTCATTAGGACTTTTAAACTTGTTAATATCATGTCTATAAATAAATTCGTACATAAATAGAATTGAGAGTAGATAATTTTAACGGTATGTAAGTTTTTTTTAAAATACTTGTTTCCGTTAACACCTTCAGCTGTGATCACTGCCCTCATTAATAGAAAGGCCATAACTACATCAAAGTTGATTTCGAGATATTTTGAGTGATGTACTAATTGCTGTTGGATCTATAATCTTATTTTAAAATACTTAAAAAAACAGTTTTAATTATTGGGTTAATTTGATTTTTATTTAACACTAGCTATGTCCGCGGCATCACACGCGTGGCCTTTTCTCTAGGTTAAAAGAACTCTATTACTATTCCAAGACCTAAAATGCCAATACACCAACATTTAAATAAAATTCCTTCAGCAGTCAAAAAGTTTTTATCGATTTCTCGGCTTCTACTCATCGGATTGAGATAATAAGTACACCAGTTTTTAAGTCAAACCTTAAGCTATCCAACACTGAAAACCGGATCGCAATCGGTTTAGTAATTTTTACGTGATGCGTGAACAGACAAACAGACAGACACGAATTTTAAGAAAAGGTTATATTTCAGTAGCTTATTTTTAGTACCTTCGATCTTTTTTTTTAAATATCTTCCTTTTACAGATTTATTGGTACTTACTGCTATATTATAAATATAGATGCCCTTCACTTTTGGGCAGAATAATCAAAATATGTGTTTTATTATTTTTAGTTCTCTGGCGGATCATCTCATTTCGGATTCTAAAAGGATTTTCGTTAAAGGTTTCTTATGATTTTCCTTTAGAAAAACTCCAAGCATAGCCCTCTCCATCGCTTTAAATTTGTGATCAGCCTCACTGTCAGTGTCCACGTTTCGGCTCCGTAGGTCTTAACTGGTAGATCGCACGCGTTTGAAAACTTTCGTCGTTAGGCACTGTGGTCACTTAATGCTGCCCATCCCAGCTGAATCCTCCTATCGGCTTCCCTTTCGAAATTGTTCCTACCCAATTGGATAGTTTGCCCGAGATAATCATATTCCTGAACAACCTCAAGGGGGACACTGTTAACGACGATCGGTTGCGGGGTAATAAGGTTGTTATACATAATTAACCTCGATTTTATCCATGTTCATCCCGAGACCGATACGACTAGAGGCGTGAGCTAGGTTTGTCAGCTTTCGCTCGAGATGCTGCAGCGACTCCGCCATAAGGACTATATCATTATAGGAAACGGAGGTGTTAGATGTACTCGCCATTTATCTAAACTTACCCCACCCATGGGGCAGCTTGGCTCCATATGTCGTAACAGGTAGGGACACACTGGTTGAAGACATTTGTCTTCAAACTATGTAGTGGAAACTTCGACTTGAAGAATTAACCACGAGGAACACCAGCCACTAAGAATTGAAAGTGATGGTAAAAGCCGATCCATATCTTGCCACCAAGGAATTAGCGGCATGGTTTGACATTAACATACCCACAATATTGATCCATTTGCAGCAAATCGGTAAAATTAATAAACTTGAAAAATGGATGCGTCATGATTTGACAATTTTTCGCATGGAAAAAAACTGCCCCGGTAGCAGTACAACTCCACAAACTACGAGTATATGAAGCCACATATACTCGTAGTTTGTGGAGTCCAGGTCCCCAGAGTTCTATCGCAAAGGTTTAAATAATCTTCCGATTAGATGGCAGAAATGTATAGACAACGAGGGTAAATACTTTGATTAAATAAATATATTTATCCCACAAAAAATAGGTTAGAATTGTTCAGTATGAAACGACAATTTCATACTATAACCCCTAATAATAATTATAGCTCGTCGACTTCATTTTATTATTTTTCACTATACAGCGTTCTGGTTGTCGCCATATTGAATTTTGATTATTGTCATGTATTTAGCACTTGCAAGATTAAGACAAATCGATTGACTTAAGAATCATCAAAATCGGTCAACGTGTTTGATCTACGTATATAGTGCCACAAAAAACAGTCATACATACATACATAGGCTGATAAACTCATTACCCGGCCTTTGGGTTGCGCAGTCTGGCAAAAATGAAAGATCCCGGGGTGACATTTGATCGTAGCCCGACTTTCCATGACCACAATCTCAAATACCGTCGCCTTCGCCGGGAGCAAACTGGAGTTGGGTGCGACCGTTTTTAACTCAAATCACATTTACCTGCGTACATCTTGACTCTCGGCAAGGTCCATATACATTTTCATTTCATGGGGTATTTTTAGAAGGAACTGCTTGTACGGTTATGACGAAACTCAAAAGGGTTTATGTTTGAAAACGGAACCCTAAAAAAGGTTTGTAGATTGTGCATAATCCAGAAACAGATTTAATTCTGATCCAAGGCGTACAAGTACCATTCGGTCACTACCGGTCTATATCTATCTATATGTCTATAAAATTAAATTGTGCCATCTCAAGGACAGTCAACACGATAACACGACTAAAAAGTAGTCATTAATGTACAACAACAATGCAACATCGTATCACTTATCGCCAATAAATGTGTCAACGTATTTGATTTATGAAGTTGTATGCATGTTGTAAGCAATATGCCAATGTTGGTGCATTTGTGTGTGCACCAAACAAAGACACGAGTCATTAAACTAAGTGCAATGACTCCGTCACAGATTGTCTGTGATAAGTATTTAAACTCAATGCCCGGCGCGTGATCTATACACGTTTACGTTTAGTAGATAAGTACATCGAATGAGCAGTTTTCCATTAGGCATTGTCAGTTTAGTCCTTTCATCGTCAAGAGATGGCGCTCGCGTAACTTTTGGTATTTACTCAACTGAACGTAGTAATCGAAAGCAGGTAAAAACAGCGTTTTACCGTAACAATACCCAAACAACGAGCGAACCAAACGAACGAAAAGTTGTTTGTGTAGAGAAATTTGTTATTTGTTTTATGTTTTTATTATGACATTGGCAGTTTTAGAATATTCATATTTTATTTACTCCCTATAATAAAGCAGATAAATTAAATCTAAATAAAACGGTCCATTTTCTTTGTACCATTAGCTGTAATTTATAATATAGAATATCAAGAAGGTAGAAATACTACCAATAAATATTATATGTAATGAATTTGAAAATATATATGCTAAAATGACACATGCTCATTGATTATGTTGTGTCAAAAACTTTTTCAATAACATTTATATGTATAGGTACTTCACTTGCAATGTTTAATTTATGTATGTTTGTTTAGGTCAAATCTTGCAAGCTAAATTAGAATCACTTTCTTTTATCCTACGAAGTGGAACTTTTAAATACTGGTTCAATACCGATGACGATGCATTTTTATGGTAAACACGTCCTGAATCGATAGCAAGCATTAGCTCCAGATAAAGGAACTCTTCAACGGTCAACAGCACAGATATGAAATTTAGTGCACGCATTTTATTATGATAGACTGGTTTAAGTTTTACCACGACATGGATACTGCTCTCAGTGTTGCGTCCTGACTAGGGAACTCCTCAACAGTTAACAGCAAATACACGAAATGTTGCATATGCATTTAATTGTAACAGCCCGCTCTAAGTTTTACCATGAAATTGTTGCTGTACTCAGTGTTGGGTCCTGACTAGGGAACTCCTCAACGGTTAACAGCAAATACACGAAATGTTGCATATGCATTTAATTGTGACAGCCCGCTCTAAGTTTTACCATGACATTGTTGCTGCACTCAGTGTTGCGTCCTGACTAGGGAACTCCTCAACAGTTAATAGCAAATACACGAAATGTTGCATATGCATTTAATTGTGACAGCCCGCTCTAAGTTTTACCATGACATTGTTGCTGCACTCAGTGTTGCGTCCTGACTAGAGAACTCCTCAACAGTTAATAGCAAATACACGAAATGTTGCATATGCATTTAATTGTGACAGCCCGCTCTAAGTTTTACCATGACATTGTTGCTGTACTCAGTGTTGGGTCCTGACTATGGAACTCCTCAACGGTTAACAGCAAATACACGAAATGTTGCAAATGCATTTAATTGTGACAGCCAGCTCTAAGTTTTACCATGACATTGTTGCTGCACTCAGTGTTGCGTCCTGACTAGGGAACTCCTCAACGGTTAACAGCAAATACACGAAATGTTGCAAATGCATTTAATTGTGACAGCCCGCTCTAAGTTTTACCATGACATTGTTGCTGTACTGAGTGTTGGGTCCTGACTAGGGAACTCCTCAACGGTTAACAGCAAATACACGAAATGTTGCAAATGCATTTAATTGTGACAGCCAGCTCTAAGTTTTACCATGACATTGTTGCTGTACTCAGTGTTGGGTCCTGACTAGGGAACTCCTCAACGGTTAACAGCAAATACACGAAATGTTGCAAATGCATTTAATTGTGACAGCCCGCTCTAAGTTTTACCATGACATTGTTGCTGTACTCAGTGTTGGGTCCTGACTAGGGAACTCCTCAACGGTTAACAGCAAATACACGAAATGTTGCAATTTAATTGTGACATGGCTACTATATATAAAACCTATTAATTGTATGTGTTTAAATTAGCTTATTTACTGTAAGTCGGTACTTATTAAGCTACCAGCTTTCCCGCCCGCAACTTCGTGCGCGCGTTCTATTGTTTATCGCGAAAAAAAACATCCTATGTTCTTGTAGGATATTAAAAACATATGCAAATGTAGGTATAGCACCAATGCTCTTGAAGTTTTTCGACAGACTTGTTATTTCGTTTCCATGGCAACCGTTCTTTACAGCGAGTAATCAACATTTTGCAGTTTTTTCGCAAAAACTTACAAAGTTTCCGGGATAAAAATTATCCTATGTTTTATTATAGGGTATAAGCTACCTCCAGTCTAAATTTCATCAAAATCCATCCAGCCGTTATCGCGTGAAAGCTCCCCAAACAGACAATCAAACAAACAAACAATAAAACAGACAACTTCACTTTTATAATATTGGTATGGATTCTTCGCGGACCCTCGCGTAGTTTTCCCGTGGGAAGCATACAATTTCTTAGGCACGAAATTTAATCTTACCTAGTCTCTGTTCTGGAATATAAGTGAATGTATGTAGGTAGGTACTCCGCCTGATTGACCATTTAAACACAATAGGGGGACAAAATCTATTTGAAGCATGGAGTTGAGCCTCGCAACACAAATGATTATGCCGCAGTGGAGCCATATCATTGATGTTGATGTTAATAACTAGATATACAATCTCCGATTAAATAAACGACAAGGTCAAACACAAAAAAAAAAGTTTGAGGAAAAACTGAGTCAAAATAGGTATGTAATGTAACTAGACTTATTAAATTTATATGTGCCACAAATTTGCATATTCACGAGTATTATTATTAATCTAGGGCTTTTTGAGGTTATGACTTGCCGTCTTGGTAGTTTTACCACAGAATAAATTACATACGAACTTGTCATTGTAAAAAAAGTTTTATGGTGACAAATTTGTAGTTAATTAATAGGTGTTTCTATTTATATCTTACCTGTCAACCTTGGTTTACTAAAGGGGCAAAGATGAGTTGTTAAAGCTAGTCCTATTACGTAATACTATAATCAGAATTCATAGTTGAGGGGAGCGCAGATCAATATGAGCGAAGAACGAAGAAGAAACGAACTATAAGTAGGTACCTACCTAATACCACAGAATAAATAATACTACAAGTACTAATACCCGTGCACCCACTAGTGGGTGAAGCCGGTGGGTGGACGGGTCACGATCCAATTATACCTATCCATATCAACTATCTACACTTATAATAAAGCAATATGAACGAAAAAGTCTGTACAATGAAGATAATTAAGAAAATAATGGTCTAGGGTACTTAAAATAAGCTACTGAACAAGAACAGAACATTTTTAAAATTCGTGTCTGTCTGTTTGTTTGTTTGTTAGTTTGTCTGTATGTTTGTTCGCGCATCACGTAAAAACTACTAGACCGATTGCAATGCGGTTTTTACTGTTGGATAGCTTAGGGTTTGACTTAAACCTTGGTTTACTAGGCACGTCATTCTGATCATTCAGCTCAACTGTTGCAGTATCCCATAAAGCAGATATATTCACTAAATTCATGGTATATAGAGAAACGTGACTATTGCGACGACAACGTAAAAACGTTTGTGAATTGTTTGGAAAGTATAAGCTTTGCTGAAATATCCTCTGAGTCTGATGTAAATGTGGCCTATGATAAATTCATTACTACATTCTAATAATCCAGTTAATATAAATAATTCATTGCATAATTTAGTACTTAATTCAATATTTATATCTCCGATTTCAGTCGATAAGGTATGTAAAACAATTAATAATCTAAAAATGTTCTAAGCAACTGTCAAATCCGCTATGTTACTTAATAAACTTAGCCCTACTTAAAGGTACTTATCCTGAGAGACTTAAATTAACAATTGTTAAGCCGCTATGTAAAAAAGGAGATAAAGATCTCTGTGAAAATTATCGTCCAATAGCGTTAATTCCAGTCATTTCAAAAATCTTTGAAAGAGTCATTTATGACAAATTGTATATCTTTCTAGAAAAAAATTACATACTTTGTATTGAGCAACATGGCTTTAGAAGAAATAAATCCACTAACACCTCTATGTACGATCTCATGAAAACAGTTTCAGAGTGCTTAAATAATAGTACACCAATAGCTTCCATTTTTAGGGATATGACAAAGGCGTTTGACTTTGTATGCCATAAAATTCTCCTCGGAAAATTGTTTTCGTATGGTGTCAGGGGGCCTGCTCATGATTTAATTAAAAGTTATTTATGCAACCGACAACAATATACAGAGATCACATATGTAGATACTAATCGAAACAAGAGTAAGGCAAGATCTGCTACAAAAACAGTCGAATATGGGGTACCACAAGGTAGTATATTGGGACCACTTCTATTCATTTTATACATAAACGACATTCCCTCCTGTTCTGATCATAAAATGACTTTGTTTGCAGATGATTCAACCATTCTAATAAAATGTACAAATCCATTAAGTTTTGAAAGTGAAATAAATTGTACTCTTTTTATGCTATAAATTGGATGAAAAATAACAATTTAATTATTAATCTTGACAAAACAAAATGCATGCAATTCTATTTACCTCAACAACGCCAGCTTTCAATCGACGTTACATTTAATGACACAAAAATAGAATTCTTCGATGAAATAAGATTTTTGGGTATCCAATTGGATTGTCACGCAAATTGGAAAGCTCACATAGCTTATCTATGTAAAAAAAATAGTCGTTTTGTATGTGCCCTAAAAAAACTAACACAGGTATCTTCACGGACAACTGCACTTACAGCGTATGATGGGTATGTCTCATCGAACCTGCGCTGTGGCATTTTGCAATGGGGTAACGCGGAGAATAGCTTGGCGGCTTTCAAAGCTCAAAAAAAATGTGTCAGGGCAACGTTTGGCATCTCTCAAAGAGATAGCTGCAAACTCCTTTTAAATAAAATGAATTTCGTTAACTTTACCATCATTATATATTTATGAAGCAAATTCGTCAAAGAGAACTTAAATCAATATAATCTAATAGAAAATAAGCGACCAAGGAAAACTCGCAACAAGGTTCAGGTGAAACCTCATCAGCCATCTAAAATGTAATTTTTTAATAATAGCATTTATGTGATGGCAACAAGATTATACAATAATTTACCTGACGAACTCAAGGAATTAAAATTACCCTTATTTAAAAATAAGTTAAAGACAATTCTTATTAATAAATGTTATTATACTGTTGACGACTACTTGAGAGAGAAGGTGAATTATGAATAATTTTTGACGTTTCGTAAAACTTATGGTACATTTTAATTTTATTTTTGACATTTATTATTATTTTTGGTTTACTTTTTTATGTTTTTCATTAATTTGTATAAATAATAATAATATTTTTGTTCATGATATTGTTATTGTGAGTTATGCATGCAAATACTCGTACTTTAATGTTACAGCGCTCATCTTTATTATAACACCATATTTATTACCTGTAATAATGCAATAAATGGATTGACTTTGACTTTGACTATAAAATCTGGTGTATTTGGTATCTCAATCCGATCAGCCCCCCGATTCAGAACCTTTCAATATCGAACCGAATCGATTCGATTCAATATTGTGAATGCAAAATGTATTGAATTGAACGATTTCAAACCGAATCCACAGAATAAATAATACCATATCGATCGACAACTGAGTTATCGAAGGGTTCTGGGGCCCGACCACATAACTTGGCTTCAATCGAATTCTCAATATCAACCACTAATGCCTTGCGATAGAGTCGAAATTGCTATGAAAAAAGTGATAATCCGATTGTAACCAAGTTCTGTAATTGGGCCACTGATCAGGGGGCAATAGAAGTCGAGCAATCAATAAAACTTTGATCAAATATTGGTATATTGGTAAAATCTATATAATGAAGAAATATAAAAAAAACTACTTAAAATAAGCTACTGAAAAAGAACATAACATTTTTATAAATCGTGTATTTATTTTGTATGTTTGTACGTGGATCACGTAAAAACTACTGGACCGATTGCGATGCGGTTTTCACTTAGGGTTTGACTTAAAAACTGATGTACTTGATATCTCAATCAGATGAGTAGAATTCGATAAAAAATTATTGACTTTGGATGATGAAAAGTTGATGATTTTGGTACTTTTGGTTCTGGAATATCACGGAATCCATATATCCCAAAAAAAATACCAGGCAGGCAAAGCCGCGGGCACAGCTAGTCTTTAGAATAAAAACATAATTTACCTTACTTGTAAATACCTATCTACCTATAATTATAATCAAAGTCCATGTTCCAGTGGCGGCCTCATAAGCTGGAGACGGGAAATACCTCACACAAGCATTTGCCAGATATTTAACCACCAAGCAGTCAAGTTTGAAGGGCAATGTTTCCAGCGAAATGTGCTCTCAGGGTGGTCATATCTGTAGGTTAAAAGTACTCTTTGTACTATTCCAGGACCTAAAATACCAATATACCAACATTTGATCAAAATTCCTTAAGTCGTCCAAAATATTTTTATCGATTGCTCGGCTTCTACTCATCGGGTTGAGATATAAAGTACCTCAGTTTTTAAGTCAAAACATAAGCTATCCAACAGTGAAAACCGCATCGCAATCGGTCCAGTAGTTTTACGTGATGCGCGAACTAACATACAGACAGACAAACAGACAGACACGATTTTTTTAAATGTTATATTCTTGTTCAGTAGCTTATTTTATGTACCCTAGACGATTTTTTTTTTAATTATATTCTTTGTACAGACTTTTTCGTTCCTATTGCTTTATTATATGTATAGATTGACCGAGCAAGCGCGAAGTGCGAGCGAAGTGTCTCCGTTTCAGCTTGGGCAAAAATGCTTTCGTATGTCCGGATGTCTGTTCTCCTCTACACGTCGCATTTCTCAACCGATCTAGACGAAACTTGGTATACAGGTTAAAGGAATTTTCAGAATTTTTTAGCCGTCGGGGATTTTTGATACGGGGGTACTTACCCCAAAAAGGGGCAAAAAGGAGGGGCTACTGAATATCTCCGCCTTATTAAATCCGATTTCAATAGTTCTTTTTTTATTTAAAAGGTAGTAACTTTAATTTGGTCTCATAAAAATTTGGTGAAGATCTAATGAGGATCTTCAACTCCTCAAAATGCAGTAAATTTTCCCACTTTTCGGTTTCTACCAGTGGAATTGATGGAGCAACTTATTTATTAGTGTTAGTTTTACAATAAGGTAACTAGATGGCGCTACTGTGCACTGCTAGATTGTTTGCAAAAAAGTTTGTACGCGCAGGTCTACAGCTCACAGAGCCACTAAGCATATAAGCAGAAATAGATGGAAAACAAACAAGCTGCTTATTGGTCACATGGTATGATGATAATGAGCATTATACAGTTATCACTGATTTACATGAAAGTGTTCTGTGTTAAAAAACAGTTATCACTGATTTACATGAAAGTGTCCTGTGTTAAAAAACAGTTATCACTCATTTACATGAAAGTGTCCTGTGTTAAAAAACAGTTATCACTGATTTACATGAAAGTGTCCTGTGTTAAAAACAGTTGTCACTGACTTACATGAAAGTATCCAGTGTTAAAAAACTGTTCTCACTGATTTACATGAAAGTGTCCTGTGTTAAAAAACAGTTCTCACTGATTTACATGAAAGTGTCCTGTGTTAAAAAAAAAACAAAATAAGTACAACAACAGTAAATAACAAAGCCAGATAGTATTGCCAATAAATTATGCAGAATAATAAATAATTAACATGAAAACTAAGTTATTATGGAAATAATTTCTTAATAATAATATATTAGAAAATATTTGCCTCGCCATTATATAGATCTACATGTTCAGAAAATAATCAGAGCTGAAAAGATTGTCAGTAAGCAACAATACATATGTTCAAAAACTAAAGCCCGGCTACGGTTAGGTAAAAAAATAGCCTATCTTGCGAAGATGACGAATCGATTGTCACCTGGCTTGTCAAAACCGGACCAAGTTTTTAGTTTGAACACATAACCCTACATATGCTTCGCCGTAGTCAGCAAAAAAATTGCTTGCCACTCTATAAATGAAGACGAATCGATTGTCACTTCGCTTGTCAAAATCGGACCAAGTTTTTAGTTTTTACACATAAACCTTCCATTGCTACGCCGTAATCGGATAAAAAAAATAGCCTATGACACTATGCCTGAAAGACGAAGGGGGAGGGGTGTAGAGGGTAAGGATCGTAGCTCCCAAACGAATGGACCGATTTTGATGTGGTTTTTTATGTTTCATAACTCATGTGATCGAGATGGTTCTTAGCCATATGGGATGAGGGGGGGAGGAGAAGTTGAGAAAAGAGGAGTGAGAATCGTATTTTCCAAACGAATGGACCAATTTAGCTGCAGTTTTTCATGTTTCAAAGCTGAGGTAAACGAGATGGTTCTTAGCTATAATGAGGGGGGAACGGGAATGACGAACGTAGGTCCCAAATGGATGGAACGATTTTTATGTTTAAAAACTGATGTGATCGAGATGCTCCTTAGCTATAATAGGGGGTGGGAAGTCGGGGTTTGTGCTTGTTTCTATCACGCAATTCAGTCCATCTCATGTATTCATGTCAGTCAGTCATGTCATGTATATTTTTTGTGCAAAAATACCACTCTGCATATTTTGCTCAGAAACAAACCAAGAGATTGGCCAATCTCTTTGGAAACACGATTGAAAACACGTTCCATTCAATATTTAATAGGCTTGTTGATGTTTGGATTAAACTTAAATAGAACGTAACAAATCATTGTATTTAGGAAACGTCTGTTACTTTATGGTAACAAATAGAGCGCGTCTGTCACTGTCATAATTATTACTGAAGACAGTTTGACTGCTGTTTTGATTTCAATAATGGATCAACAGAATAGTAATTATTACCTACTAGCTGTGCCCGCGGCTGTGCCCGCGTGGTCATTTCATTTAAAAGTAGCACACACGTGTTATTCCACGACCAAAAGTAGGTACCTATAACGTATAATATACTACATTTCTTCAAAATTCGTTCAGCCGTCAAATAGTTTTTTATCGATTGCTCGGCATCTAATCATCGGATTAAGATACCAAGTAGGTACTCCAGTATTTAAGTCAAACCCCAAGCTATCCAACAGTGAAAGCCACATCGCAAACGGTCCAGTAGTTTTTACGTGATGCGCGAACAAACATACAGACAAACAAACAGCCAAGCAGACAGACACGATGTTTAAAAATGTTATATTCTTGTTCAGTAGCGTATTTTAAGTATCCTAGTTATTTTTTAATTATCTTCTTTGTACAGACTTTTTCGTTCGTATTTCTTTAATAAAAGTATAGATACTGCAATATTATTATTTACACGACTGCCCAAAAAACGAGTGCAATGTTATTAGGGTTCATGTATGTACGAGTATGTATGTGAGTTTCTTTATCCACCATAACTTTTAAATGTCTGAACAAGTTTGTATGTATGAAATTATATATATATATATAAAATATATATTTTTCTAAAAAAATAATAAGAAATGCCGGCATTATGGCACCAAATATAAAGGTGAAAAAAAACTTATTTTACAATATGGTTATCAGATTGAAGCCTTGATGAGCCCAATTCAACAATTAATAAACGAATTAGGGGCTGTTAATAGCTAAACTTTTATCCTCAAATGCTCCAATATGGTAAGATAACTGAGGGCCGTTGGAAATCCTCATCCCCACTAGCATATATAAGTGAAACGCTGTCTGTTTGTTTGTTAATTGGTTTGCTCGTTTGTTGATTTGTTTGTTTTCAGTACCCTAGTACTGTATTACATTAGTAATACTGTTATTTGTTCTGTGCTAGGGTAAAAAACAAACAATTCACATTTTATATAAAACCAAAATCATACATTTGAGTAACTTTTTATAATTCGAAAATTGCTTAACTAATAGATAAGTAACAATTCGAAACCCCATAATTATATGCCATCAAAATATACGGCATACTTTAATATCACGTAAACAAAAACTGGGCTAGATACAACTACAGACAAACACACCCACACAGCTACACATTCGCACCGTCACGCTTCATGTGCATCAACAACAAAGATAGAAATACATACGCAGTATTAAGCAGACTGAAGCGCCAATGAGTCACTGCTAGCACGTGCTATACGAACGCCTTTCCGATTATGACTAAGAATAAGAAGACCAATTGTGTTGTGATTATGACTAAGAACAAATAACACCACCATTAACTGTAATCGGTTCCGGGTCAATAAAATCGTTGAACATGATCTTATCTATGTTCATTCCGAGACTGATCCATCGAGAAGCATCATCTAGGTTGGTCAGTATACTTTTTAAGTCTTGCAGCGACTCCGCCATTAGGACGATATCATCGGCAAATC
The DNA here is from genome assembly GCA_946251855.1 of Alsophila aescularia. Lineage (NCBI taxonomy): Eukaryota > Metazoa > Arthropoda > Insecta > Lepidoptera > Geometridae > Alsophila > Alsophila aescularia. The sequence continues at coordinate 10,818,692 of OX276375.1, read as the reverse complement.
GTAAGTGTGAGATGTTCTCGCCATCGATATTAATGACCATTCCTTTCCAATCCAGCGTCTTAAACATAACTTTCAGGGCATTAGTGAACAGTTTTGTGGATATAACATCCCTCTGTCTCACTCCCCTGCGCTTTTGGATATGTTTAGACTGCTGGTTATGTACACTCCTAGTCGCGGCATCATACAAAAACCTAAGCACTTCGATGTATCGCCAGTCCACTTGATAACGCTGCAAAGACTCTAGAACCGCCCAGGTTTCAACGGAGTCAAAGGCCTTCTCATAGTCCACAAAATCAAGACACAGGGTCTGGTTATACTCTTCAGACTTCTGCATAACCTGCCTCGCTGTGTGTATGTGGTCTATGGTGCTAATCCTCCGCGAAACCCGGCCTGCTCAAGAGGCTGGAATTCGTCAAGACTTCTTGCGAGACGATTTGAGATGACCCTCGAAAACAACTTATAGACGTAGCTCAAGAATGAAATAGGTCGGTAGTTCTTTAAAAGGGGTTTATCCCCCTTTTTAAAGAAGAGTATTACCAAACTCTTGCTCCACGCCTTTGGAGTTCTCCCACAGTTAAGGACGGTGCTAAATAACCCTTGAAGCTCCCAAAGTACGGGTTTTCCCTCTGCTTTCAAGAGCTCCGAAGTTATACCATCCTCACCGAGGGCAATTCCATTCTTAAGTTGCTTGAACGCCACCTCAATTTCGTCTAGGCTGACATCGGGCAGTTAGTCAGTGTAGTGGTGGGTCAGTATTGCGTGGGAATCCTGTGTGCTGGGTTCGGGTCTAGCAGCATGCGAGTCGTAAAATCGGCTATAGAAGTCTTCAATCTCAGAAAGGATCTCCGGCTTAGAGACGACGGTTGTGCCATTATTGATCTTAAGCTTCGTCAGATGGGATCTACTCAATTGCTGGGCGAAGACTTTTGACCCCCGACTTTGCTCAATTGCCTTTTCTATTTGGCGTGTATTTGAGCATAGGATGTTACGTTGCACCAGCTTACTTATTTTTCGATTGAGTTCCCTTTTTTCTGACCGTGTGGCTTGCTGTTGCTCCCGTCGCTCGTCCATAAGTCGAAGAACCTCATCCGAGATTTTAGACTTCGTGCCCGTACGTTGCAGCTGACAAAATCTAATATCCGAAGTCCTCACAGTGGGTATTACGGTAAAAAGCTAGAAACGTGTTTTACTAGACATGTGTAATTCCGGAATGATTGTTAAAAAAGATATACATCCCTCCTGAAGAGTTAAAAGTACTAAATCAATTATTATGACCGTTTATGAAATCCGTTGATTTGTTAATAAATGTATATACCTAACTACTTTATGATTTTGATTTTTAAATACGCCAACCTAGTCTGTAGATAGATAGATAGATAACTATTCAACACCACACTTATAAAAATCTTACTACCAAAAACAAAATTAATAATAAAGGTCACAATGGGCGGTCTTATCGCTCAGAGCTATCTCTTCCAGACAACCGTGCACGGAAAGAAATAACGGAGGTAATAATAAACCTCCGTATGGAGGTTTAGGACTGCATTTAATGTTTAATTGTAAAAATCAGTAGTATCCTATATGTATGTACCTATATAGTAAATTAGTCAATAGGATAGGTAAAACAAAACTAAACTTAACAAATCCAATTTCATCTTGCACTAGGTAATTACTGAGCAAAGTTTTTTTTTCCGGAGCGCCACCTTTCGATAGAGTGGACTGTACCTGAGGAGATGTCAGAGTGACCGACTGTGCTGGATGGCGCTCGACGGGTCTGTGGAACGGGCACTGGATTGATGAAGAAAAGTGTCTTCTATCTATCTATACTTATAATAAGTACCATAAAATCTGTACAAAGAAGATAATTTAAAAAATGGTATAGGTTATTTAAAATGGCTACATTTAAAAAAATCGTGTCTCTGTTTGTTCGCACATCACGTAAAAACTTCTAGACTGATTGCGATGCCGTTTTCTCTGTTGGATATCTTAGGGTGTGACGCAAAAACTGGAGTACTTGGTATCTTAATCCTATGATTAGATGCCGAGCAATCGATAAAAAACTATTAGACGGCTGAACTCATTTTGAAATGTAGTATAATTGTACCTCATGGGTACTTTTGGTACTTGAATAACACGTATGGGCTACTTTTAAATTAAATGACCACGCGGGCACAGCTAAACAAAAGGCGGCGGACTCGTGGTCACACCGTTTTGTCACACTGGTGTGACTACGAGTATTAACTATTCCTCGTGGTCACACCACGACACGAGGCTAATATCGAGCTATTATAATATTTAAAAAGCAGCAAATAAGCATATTTCATATTGCTGACTGCAATATGAAATATGCTTATTTGTAGTGAAACATCCTAATATGTTTTCGGGCACAATAAGGTCATTAAAAGGAACTGTCGTAATGTACATAAATTGTATGTTCCAGCACAAAGACTCAAATTAAATAGTCACAACGTAAATTGTAAGGCCATTAGAATATTTAATAAATTACCTGACATGTTTAAGGAAACTAATTTTGGTGAATTTAAAAAGAAAGTACTCGACTTCCTCTTGGATAAGTGTTATTATTCCTTAATCTAATCGCATTGTATCGTAAATAAGACAATCTAAAGTTTTCATTTTTTTATATTTTTTTATTGACGTTCTTTATATTATTTTCCTTTGACATATTTTATTAGTATCGTTAATTAATTAAATTACTATTAATAAATAAACAACATAATTTATCATGAATTTGTACGCCTATAATAGGCAGAATTTTGAAGGGAATTATCATGCTAGCATATCAAAAAAGCAAACCTGTTTGTACCCAAAGGACTATGCCAGATCTCCAAAGTGACTTAGGCTCAATGTAACATTATCGCGGACACAACTGAACAGTTTTTTATTTTTAAAGCATTATGTTAAAAGCCTTTGTGCGTTATTAGTTTTTTATGGGAACTTTTCAAAAATAAGTTATGAGTAAATATAGTTAACTTTTGAGGTTATGTGGCTTTCGTTAGATTATGACACGGTTTATGGTCAAGTAGATAATTAAATAATTTGATAATTAATATAATTATTGAAATCTAATATTAAACTGAGATATTATGTAGGTACTTACACTTCACCATTATGTTTAATACCATTTATAAAGTATTAAAGTATTATTACCTACCTATACCTGCTATAAGAGTAGGCACCTAGGTTAGGTACTCAATTTAAGAATTGAACCCTGGGCCTTTTCGGCTCTTGTCATGAGCTTGGTACCAAATCACAAAGGTTTCGTTTACACAACAAATAATGAATTAATGTATAAGCAGGATAAGAAATAAGTATGCATTTATTGTGGTTTATTTCTAATGTCATAAAATAATATGCTGATTTCTATTAGAATAAACTAAGAGCCTGTAGTTTTTTTAAATCGATATTATTTATCTATTTATTAAGAGTTTATTTGCACTAATTACGAGTTATAGTGTCAACACTATAATTCGTAATTAGTATCAATTCACAGCAATTTCCGGTCATTGCTATTCATTTAAGTTGATTATTTTTAAATAACTGTTTCCGAAAGTTATTGTTTTAATGAGAATTAATTACTATATTTTATTTTGTCAATAATGTGGATAGATTTTGTGTCCACAGCATTTAACTCTTAAAAGTCTTACACAGATATTTCCGGTCATTTCTGTTCATATTAATGACAGTTTTTAATAAAAGTTCTCGATTGTTATTGTTTTAACAATAATGAATTAAATTATTTTATATAGTCAATCATGTGGATAGGTTTCGTGTCCGCGGCATTTAACATTTAAAAGTCTTGGAAGCCGAATGCTGGCATCCTCCTGTTGACAAATTAATTATTTCATTTCAATATAAATGATGGCATCCTTAACCTATCCTAACACAATATCACAGAATAAATCAAGGACATACATATCAGCTATCTAACCTTGTTAGATAATTTAAAGTACATTGTGTTACAGCCATCGTGTACACGAGCTCTTATGATAACGGTTGCCACCTTTGATTATCGCTTCAATATGTGTCCATACAAAAAGTATGACTTTTTTCAATTTGAATACGAGTATCTTCAGATAGATTAGCATTCTGCTCGCCAGTACCACAGAATAAATAATAGTACAAATACCAGTAAAGTGGGCATCAAAGGTAGGAAACATGAACAAAATGTAACAGAATTAATTATTGGATTTTCCAAAAAAAAAAACAGAAACAAAAGGTCTATTTAATGCTTATTTGTAGTGAAACCTCCTAATATGTTTAAAAAGCACAATGAGGTCAATAAAAGGAACTGTCGTGATGTACATAAATTGTATATTCCAGCACAAAGACTCAAATTAAATAGTCACAACGTAAATTGTATGGCCATTAGAATATTTAATAAATTACCTGACATGTTTAAGGAAGCTAATATTGATGAATTTTAAAATAAAGTATTTGACTTCCTCTTGGATAAGTGTTATTATTCCGTAAAAGACTTATCTGAATGACAAAAAAATCTAAAGTTTTTTATTATTTTTTTATTGACATTATTTATATTATTTTCCTTTTACATATTTTATTATTATCGTTAATTCATTCAATAATAATTACTATTAATAAATAAACAATATAATTTATCATGAATTTGTACGACTATAATAGGCAGAATTTTGAAGGGAATTATCATGCTAGCATATCAAAAAAGCAAACCTGCTTGTACATGACAAATAAATTATTTCATTTCAATTCAATATAAATGATGGCATCCTTAACCTATCCTAACACAATATCACAGAATAAATCAAGAACATACATATCTGCTATCTAACCTTGTTAGATAATTTAAAATACATTGTGTTACAGCCATCGTGTACACGAGCTCTTATGATAACGGTTGCCACCTTTGATTATCTCTTCAATATGTGTCCATACAAAAAGTATGACTTTTTTCAATTTGAATACGAGTATCTTCAGATAGATTAGCATTCTGCTCGCCAGTACCACAGAATAAATAATAGTACAAATACCAGTAAAGTGGGCATCAAAGGTAGGAACCTTTTTCTTTGTGGCTAGAATATTTTGTTATTATGAAACATGAACAAAATGTAACAGAATTAATTATTGGATTTTCCAAAAAAAAAAAATAGAAACAAAAGATCTATTTAATGCTTATTTGTAGTGAAACCTCCTAATATGTTTAAAAAGCACAATGAGGTCATTAAAAGGAATTGTCGTAATTTACATAAATTGTATATTCCAGCACAAAGACTCAAATTAAATAGTCACAACGTAAATTGTATGGCCATTAGAATATTTAATAAATTACCTGACATGTTTAAGGAAACTAATATTGATGAATTTTAAAATAAAGTATTTGACTTCCTCTTGGATAAGTGTTATTATTCCGTAAAAGACTATCTGAATGACAAAAAAATCTAAAGTTTTTTATTATTTTTTTATTGACATTATTCATATTATTTTCCTTTTACATATTTTATTATTATCGTTAATTCATTCAATAATAATTACTATTAATAAATAAACATAATTTATCATGAATTTGTACGCCTATAATAGGCAGAATTTTGAAGGGAATTATCATGCTAGCATATCAAAAAAGCAAACCTGCTTGTACATGACAAATAAATTAATTCATTTCAATTCAATATAAATGATGGCATCCTTAACCTATCCTAACACAATATCACAGAATAAATTAAGGACATACATATCTGTTATCTAACCTTGTTAGATAATTTGAAATACATTGTGGTAAATCCATCGTGGCTCATAAGATAACGGTTGCCTTAATATGTGTCTAAACAAAATGTAAGTATGACTTTTTTCAAATACGAGTGTCTTCAGATAGATTAGCATTCTGCTCGCCAGTACCACAGAATAAATAATAGTACAAGTACAAAATACAGTAAGTAGTCAATTGGGCATCAAAGGTTGGAACCTTTTTCATTGTGGTTAGAATATTTTGTCCTTATGAAACATAGGGTCTATTTTACAGAAAAATGTAACGGAATAATTGTATTTTCCATAAAATTGTAAATAATTGTATTTTTAGTATTGTATTAACCGCATATAAATCAGTCCATTCGTTTGGAAGCTACGACCCCCCTCCCCCCCCCCCCCCCCCAAACAGCATCTAAATTGGTCCATTCGTTTGAAAGCTATGATTCTTACCGCGCCCGCGCTACTTGACCCAATTGGCACCTTACGCTCTCATTGGTCAACCCTTCATTTAATACTAACTTTTCGGCCTAATAATTGTAGCGTTGACAAAACGCTACTAAAATAAAAACACAATAAACATATAACTAGCAATACAAAACAACAATTCGACAAGTAAAAGTAGGAATAAACAAGACAGCACATAAACAACTAATAGAAACGCATCTTTATAATAGTAAAACTAGAATTATAATTGCATATTGTTCAATATACTCACATATTAGAATGTATCTTCGTTTTTGGAGTAAATAAACAACAGAGATATAGCCACAACACAACACGAAAACAATCGCCGGCTATTTTGTTCGCCGCACGTATTCATAACAAAAACAAAGGTTATAAACACTTCGATAAATATAACACGTCCATGCACTACGGAACACATCGAAGAGAATACCCATTAGGTCAATTGATTGAGATACATACAAAAGGAAAAAGGAATAACTGGGAATCAGATAATAAATAAATAATTAATAAAGTACAATTGATAAACACGGAGACAAGTAGTGACCTCTACCGTAGGTTCTACTTATCTTTGCATCGATTAGCAGTCAAAGCAAAAGGGCGCGTTCTGTTCGGCACAGTCCCGTAATGTCGGCAAATAGAAAATAAAATTAAACAAACCAATTAAATACAACGAATGTTAAATTTAAGAACGTAGATTTTTTCCAAAGCAAACCCATACAATATCATAATTTAATAGTGACAGTATATAGTTTTATGATAGTATAACAGTACCGAAGCTCGGAGACCGCGTTCCGTACCTTTCGTCTGGAAGTGAACGCATCGTTTCTAGTACGGAACGTTTTATGGACTATAGTTTATAACAATTCTTAGACGTCTCTTGACAGTTGTTTGGCTGTCAAAAATAGTTAAAGAAACAGTAAATAAACAAATTCGATTTCGATGGTGAGAAATGTTAAAAATAAAAATAAAACCAAATAATCATTTCCAAAGCCTATGTGTAAGCGCTGATCGGTTTCTTGGTGGAACGAAATGTTATTCGGATAGATTTTGCTAACTGAGGAAAAAATTAGATCCGGCTAGACAAAAGAAACCGAGGAATGGAGACGAGAGGCGTGAAAGTCCTTTTCGTGCTGGAGAGCCCGGTAGCAGAACTGACAAGTGTTTTCCCTGCGTATTATAAAACCCGTAAAAAAAGGTTTTCCCCCGGGATTGAGATACAACGACGGAGATTTTCCCCCCCGGATTGAGACACCACACGACGGAGGCTTCTTCCCCCGGATTTAACTAGAAAGACGCCGTGTCGCGATAGGCCACGACGACATTATATCCAACGATTCCTGCCACGTTCTTGGAATGCGGTATCGTATTGGCATGTTTATGCATATATTTCACTAACCGGAGTGTTGAACTTTGGTTCCCCACCGACCTGCTGGACACCTGCAACGCCTGAGGGGTCTAGCTTGGCTACCTCTCACGCGAATCGGACATTGCTGAAACGTCGGATGGAGAATTACCTTCACTAACATAACGGCTAAATCTTAAAGAAAAAGGTAAATAAGTAGACTGCACTGCCGGCCGGCAACTCATCACTTGTTTTGTTAGGGTAAATACTTAATTTTGTCAGTTCTATATCGACCCTAGTTATAACAGGGCAATCTTAGATCTTAGTACTCCTTAGCTGCTGAGTTGGATCTGCAGGCATGGGTTCTTTAGATTTTAAGTAAACAGGCAAAGTTAAATCAAAAATAGTAAATATTGTATTGGTGAATTTAAATTGCATGTTTTGTCTTCCACTATTACATGCTAGCTTGAATGGCTGTCCAAAGTACCTACGGCACGGTTCTTTAGATTTTAAGTAAACAAGCAAAGTTAAATCAAAAATAGTAAATATTGTATTGGTGAGTTTAAATTGCATGTTTTGTCTTCCACTATTATATGCTAGCTTGAATGGCCGTCCAATGTACCTACGGCACGGTTCCTTAGATTTTAAGTAAGTAGGCAAAGTTAAACCAAGGATAATAAAGATTGTATTGGTGAATTTGAGTTGTATGTTTTATCTTCCACTATTGTACCCACTAGCTAGTACATCACCGAACGGTCTTGATCCAATAGTTCTTGAAGCTCGTTCCGGTCTAAGTTTATCCAGGTAATTTTATTAATTTCAAAGTAGTAACGAGTATTTCAAGTTTTGAGTGATTCCGAAGAAAGATATAGCGTCCTCACGTTTAAAGCGAGCGGATGGGGTAAGAATCCCGACTCACCCCACTCTTGGTGTGACTCACCCTGTTTTATTTTTTATTCCCTTTATTCTCAAAATTACTTTACATTGATTTAAGTGAATACCCTAACGGTGTTAGACACCGGACCAACTATCTCGGTGGTTGGCGAGTTTGGCCTAAAAACCAATTCATCACATCTTTCATCGGAATCTGACAGATTCCGATGAAAGATGTGATACAGAGAAATTTACTATAAAACCGCATATATCGTTACAATATGACAAAAAACCCATTAAAAATCGTTACATAATATATGTCTGGATAGCTCCGTAGAAGCTAGTAGTAGCATAGCTCGACTTCAGATCTTTAGTACCGAAGTTCAAATCCCAACTGGAGTGTTTACATTTTGCGCATTAAAAATAAAATGTTAACTTTTAACTTGAATATGGCCGAGCTAAGGGCGGAAAGAGCCAACGAGTCACGGAAATTCATTACTGCCCTCCCTGAAGGTCTTGAACAGAAAAGACTTACTTCGCTCCCACTTTTCGAGGAACCAATCAGTGTTTTTCGAATAGATGTGATGAAAAAGTTATATGCAAGCATAGAATTACTTTAAAAATGCATTAAATTGACTCACGAATAGCGGTAGTTTTATTTTTCTAATCCTATATGTACTATTATTTATTCTGTGCCCCTAATTCGTGTCACTACCGAATCTGGGTTATACTAGATACAAGTTTTTTGCTTGTGAACTTTTATGATAATTAAGATAATTAAAATGTAAATTAAAAAACAAATAATGTATTTAATAAGTTTCTTGTGAGCTCAATTCGGTATATGTTTTGTTCACTAGAATAATTCAGGTCATCTTAAAACTCGTTTCTTATAATAGGTACGAGTTTGAAGATGACCTGAATTAACATTTTGATGGTAAACTAGCTGCGCCCCGCGTTTTCACTCGCGTGAGGGATGATGATGATGACAATGATGATGAAAAGTATCCTATGTGTTATTCCAGCGTATAAGCTATCTCCATTCCATATTTCATAAAAATCCGTTTAGAGTGAATTTTTGAGAGTTTGAGAGTGAAGTATGATGATGATGAAGATGAAAAGTATTCGACGTGTTATTCCAGGGTAAAAGATATATCTATTCCAAATTTCATAAAAATCCGTTCAGCCGTTTGTGTTCACGCATTATGAATGTATATGTCTATATTATAAACTAGCTGTGCCCGCGGCTTCGCACGCGTATTCATTTCTCGAAGTTAAAAGTACTCTTTGTGCTATTCCAGGACCTAAAATACCAAGATACCAACATTTAATCAAATTCCTTTACCTTCAAAAAGTGTTTTATCGATTGCTCGGCTTCTACACATTATTTTAAGATACCAAGTATATCAGTTTTTAAGTCAAACCTTAAGCTATCTAATAGTGAAAACTGCATCACAATCGGTGCAGTAGTTTTAAGTGAAGCGTGAACAAACAAACAGTGACTTTTGTGTCTAAATAATCATCATCATCATCATCATCATCATCAGCCTATACCAGTCCACTGTTGGACGTAGGCCTCTCCTAATGAACGCCACTGAGCCCGATCTTCCGCTCTTGTCATCCAGTCGCTGCCAGCTGTCTTTCGCAAGTCGTCTCTCCACCTAGCCAGCGGGCGTCCCACACTACGTTGTGTTTGTGTCTACGGTGACCGTTAATCCTTTATGACAAAGTGCGAAGTCCAGCTTAAGATGAGCCGTACGTTCAAACGTTCCTGTACATTTCGGGTTTCAAGTTACTTGGACATAATACTAAGGGTCGAGCTGTTTGTAATTTCTGAACTGTAAAGTCGATAACCTTGATATATTTACATGGCAATATTTAAAGTAGGTACCTCCTCTTAAATAAAAAAAATATGAGTGAAATCGGACGCGTTCATGATTTGCAACTAGGTACACATTTTGACTTTCATCCCTCTCCCAAGAGAACCATGCTTAATATCGGGATGAAAAGTATCCAATTCAAATTCATATTTCGATCTCAAATCAAACCAAGTTTTCATTTGAATTCATTCAGTTTTGGCATGATGCGCGGTCAAGATACAGACAGAAAAAAAACAGTTCTGGCTTCAGCATCGAATATCGAGCAAGGTCCAAAAAAAATAATTCAAAATATCTTCAATGTACAGAATTGGACCCGTTACAGTTTTATTATAAGTATCGATTTATAGGTTTTATTTTTATTAACGGTATTATTTGTGTAATTCAAAGTTATTTCAGTAATCTACTCGCTAATTCAAAGATCCCTTTGTAATTTTGTGCATACTACGACGGTCGGTCACGTCGGTCAGTGATATTTAAAAATGGCGAGTTCAGTTGAAATTAAATTTAAATTAGAATGGCTTACACAGTCAGTCGAAGTATTAAATTCGCCAAATTTCAGTTCATCTGTTCTGTCAGCTAGGTTGCGTTAGCTAGATTCTCATTTAGATAGTCTAACTGCTGTATATGAGAAGTTACTAGAATTTGGTTTTGAGGAGCAAAGCTCTAAATACGACGAGTTTTACAAGAATGCAATGTTGCAATATGATATGTTATACGCGAAGTACTTGGAACATTACTTTCTGGCACATCACGGAGTTTTTAAGGATTGTAAAATTCGAGTAGTTTTCCACGGACATCAACCGACTACGATTTCGAACCTTAGTTTAAATGATATTTTGTATTCTGGTGAGAAACTACAAAATGGTATAACCAAAGTTATTACAAACTTCCCGTTATATGTATTTACGACAGATGTTAGAATGATGTTCCGTATGACCTGGGTTCATCCGGAAGATCGAAAAAATATCAACTAATTTTATGGCGGAAAAATCCTAAGGAACCTATTAGGATTTATTAGCTTACAACGAATACCTACGGCCTTAAGCCCCTTTATTGCGATTTGTTGTCTCTATCAATTGGCCGCGGACGGAATGCAACAGTTTCCCCGGGCGTCTAAGATTCTGTTGAACAACTCGTATGTTGACGATTTGAACGGTGGTGCAGACTCGGTACAAAAAGCGAAGGAGATAAGAGATGAATTGATTCAGTTAATGTTGACGGCGGGTTATGAATTGCGGAAATGGGCATCGAATGATTCCAAGATACTTTTGGGACACCCTCAAATTTTTTGCCATCGAAGATGATGACATATCCGGTTTTGTTAAGATTTTAGGTATTCAATGGAATCCTGCCGCAGATTCTTTTAATTATAGGGTTCAGAATCTACCTTCCACGGACACTCCAGTTACTCGACGGAGTATACTTTCTTCTTTAGCTAGATTATATGACCCACATGGATGGATCTGTACAGTGGTGTTTCGTGCGAAGTTGATACTTCAAGAGCTATCGAGTGAGGGGGCAAAAAGTGTAAAATGGGATGCTCCAGCGCCTGAGCATCTGTTAACTAAATGGAAAGACTTTATTTCGGATTTACCTCGGTTGCAGAAGCTATCAATTCCACGTTGTCTGAAATCAGCGGGTGATGTGTCGTTCTCACTTCAGTGGTGGGTCTTCTTTTGGATTTTCGGCAGCGGTATACTTAAGATCAGAGAATGCTTACGGTGAAGCTTCGGTTCGGGTTGTGATGTCGAAGTCCCGTGTTGCTCCTCTCAAGACGCTCTTTTAGCAAAATTAATGAAACATGTTCAGTCGGCTTTGTGTGAACAATCTTTTATTTCTCGGAAATAGTAGCTTTGATGGATAGTACAATTGTTTTGGCATGGCTACGGACGCAGCCACACAAATTGGAAGTTTTTCAAGGCAATAGGGTTTCACAAATAAATAACACTATGCCCGGACTTTTGAATTGCGCAGACGTAGCAAGTAGGGGGGGGGGAGCTTCAGTTGCTCAGCTAATAGATCATCCTCTGTGGTGGGGACCGCAGTGGCTTTGTCAACCCAAAGAGGCTTGGCACATCGACAAATTTGAGCTCCCTACTGAGTTACCTGGCCTACGGGCTCAAATTGTGTCTAATACGGCTACTTTAGAATGCAAACTGATATTTCCAAATACATTTAAATTCTATTCTAAAAATTTTACAATCAAATTTATTGACACTTTCATTTAAAATTTAAGATATCCTAAATTCCATTCTGTTTGTTAAAGCCAATATACTACATCCGTCTGTTTTGACATGAAATCAATTGTATAAAGATATTCTAAGTAATCTTAAAATAGTCCCTAAGTATAGAGATTTCCCTGTGAACCTAGAATTAAATAATATTCATATTCATTTACTAAACGTCGCTGACTTGTTAGGCTACTATCTTGATAATAAGTTAGTTTTTGTAATTAAGATACCTTTAGTAAGTGCTCTAGAATATAACCTATATAAAAACATACCATTGCCAACTCCACACATTACTGATACTGCAAATTCATTTGTGATGATTCTACCCTCTGAGGAATATGTAGCCCTAAGCAAAGAAAAATCGTCATTTACCTTTCTTAAAAATCTAAATTCTTGCAAGTATATTATTACTACAAAAACTTACCTCTGTGAGATGACTAATGTTTATACCGTTAGTGGAAATCCATCCTGTGAAATAGAAATTATTACGAAAGCTGTAATAACACTACCTGAAAGTTGTCAATACAAAATCATTCACGGTGACGTGAATTGAATGTAAAAATAATTATAGTACTCAACATTCCATTAGATTGTATAGCTTACCATAAGAACTCTAGATTTGTAAGGAAGATTTCTACTAGTGTAAGTGTACCTGCCATATCCTCTAATTTTAATAGTCTTAATGATAGCTGCTGTAGCTTAAGTCAGATTAGAAAACTAAGTTTGCCAATTTCCAATATACAAAATATTAACTTATATAATTTGAAAACATTAAAGTCAACTTCAGACCAGATTCTTAAGGATTTTGATTCAGTAGAATCTCCAAATAACTGGAATAATCATATCAGTTTTCCTATTTTAAGTGTATCATCCTGTATCCTATGTCTTAGTCTAGTATTAATATATGTTTGTAAAAAGGATCAGTATTTCAGAAAATTATTCAAGAAATCTAACAAAGTAATAATTAACGACAGTGAAAATCCTGATCATGAAATAGAAATGGAACCAGTCCAGGCTTAATCACGTATGGGTATACGTGATTGAGCCTTTTTTTTCTGAAATACTATTATTCGAAAATAAATCTAACGAAAACTTACTTTTCTGTAAGTTTCCTTTTAACGTGGGGATTGTTATACCCTTACTTTTGTATGCGATAATAGATGAAAGGTGCTTCATTAGCATATTTGCAATAGTAGGACATCAGTTCATCATTCATCACAGACAGTCGATCTAAAACCTTTTCACGAAGTACTCGTCCTTTTCTAAACCCAATTTAATTCATATTTTATTTGAAATAATACAATTTCTTTTTAGTGATTCAAACTTTTCTTTTTTTAAAAACATTAAATCCATGATCTCGGATAACAGTTCGAAGGGGTCGGCACAGATTTCGTGGGAGCATTTTTGATTAAAAGTGGTACGACAAGGAATGCACGAATTTTGAAATGCTACCTTTGCATTTTTGTCTGTTTAAGTTCAAAAGCGGTACATTTGGAAATTGTATCAGAATTATCGGTTGAGGCCTTTGTAGCAACCTTCACTAGGTTTGTTTCTAGACGTGGGATCCCATCCCTGGTAAGGTCCGATTGCGGATCCAATTATACCGCAACAAATAAATACTTAAATGATATTTACATATATTTGCGTGACCATCGATCGGAGTTGGAGCGTAAACTAGTCAAGCGTAACATAACCTGGCTTTTTAACCCTCCGAGTAGCCCAAACATGGGCGGTGTCTTTGAAGCCGCCGTTAAGTCTTCAAAATCGCTCATGAAACGCGTGTTAGGTGAACAACGTCTCAAGAACACTTTTTTTCACTAAAGTCGAAGCGGCAATGAACAGAAGACCGATTTTCCCGATGAGTAGTACTTCAGTTTCTGCCCTCGAAATTTTGACACCTAGTCATTTTTTAATAGGCCAACCTCTAGTGGCTTTGCCAGAGTATCCATTTGAAGACATTAATATAAATCGCTTGTCACGTTTTTAATAAATACAGAAACTTACGCTACATTTCTGGCACAGATGGCGCAATGAATACTTGCATACTTTGCAACCACGTACTAAATGGACATCCCATTTGGAATGTCCCAAGATTGATGATCTTGTTATAATTAAGGAAGAAAATTACCCTCCTAGTGGAGACGCGATAGAATAGTTAAACTTTTGCCAGGCCCGGATTCAGTAATCCGTGTTGCAGGTGTTCGGACACGTACTGGTACATTTCTTCGACCGATATCAAAATTATGTATTTTGCCAATGTAAATTTACTTCTTTTCGGGCGGGAAGGTACGTGCACGCATTATGAATGAATATGTCTATATTGTAAATTGTGAAAAAAAAAAAAGAAGTGATTTACCCATATACAATAGGTAATTTTATATGAATCACAGAATTCATTATTTTTTTTACTCCTTGTCTCATAGTATGGAAACCATACATAAGGCATAATTATGGCGTCACACTCAGTGTATTTAATGCTAGTGTCAAGTATTTTAATATTTCAAGTCTTCAAGTTCAAATGTGATATTGTTATTTTGTATTATTTTCTTAAATTTGTGTTTCTTCGAATATGTTTAATATTAGTGGAATATTAATAAAGTGTTCGTTAACGTGCACGAGTGAAGGGTAATGATACTAACAAACAAAACTACTGGAACTACTGGACGGATTTTGATGCAACTTGGCACAGTCATAGTTTATATGATGGGTTAAATTGAGGATAATTTTATCCCGACAAAATAAAGTGGTCCTGCGGGATAATGTCCCAAATTCTGTAAATTAAAGATATTTTGTAAATTTTTTTGGGGGCCGTTCCGTATTCAATACTAAAGCCAAAACTGTATTTTTTAATTTTTGTTTTTCTGTCTGTCTGTCCGTCTGTCTGTCTGTACCTTGGAAGTGCATCATGCCGAAAACACTCAATGAATTCAAATGAAATTTGGTATAATTTGAGTTAATACTTCGAGGTAGGACATAGGATACTTTTCATCCCGAAAAATTAAAGGGTTCCTGCAGGATAGGCGTTGAAAGTTATTTAAAAGAACACGTATCACGCTGAAAGTACTTGACGGATTTTGTTGAAACTTGGCACAGTCATAGTTTATATAATGGGTAAAAATTGAGGATACTTTTTATCCCGAAAAATAAAGTTTTCCTTCGGGATAATGTCCAAAATTCTGTAAATTGAAGATATTATGTAAATTTTTTTGGAGGCCGTTCTACGTTCAATGTAAAATGTGTTAAAGCCAACACTGTATTTTTTATTTTTGTTTGCCTGTCTGTCCGTCTGTCTGTCTGTACCTTGGCAGCGCACCACGCCAAAAGTACTTAATGAATTCAAATGAAATTTGGTTTGATTGGAGTTCACACTTCGAGGTAGGACATTGGATACTTTTCATCCCGAAAAAAATAAGTTTTCATGTAGGATAGGGGGGGGAATTATTTAAAATAACATTTAGTACGCTGAAACTATTGGACGGATGTTAATGCAATTTGGCACATACATATTTTATAACATAGGTGAAAATTATGCATACGTTTTGTCCCGAAAAAATAAAGGGTTCCATTCACTAGTTTCAGCGTGGTACGTGTTCTATAAAATAAGTTTCAACCCCTATCCTGCGAGAACCCATTAATTTTTAGGGATGTAAAGTATCCTATGTCAAACCTCGTAATATGAACTCAAATCATACCAAGTTTCATTTGAATTCATCCAGTAGTTCCGGCAGCGTGATGCGCGGCCAAGATACAGACAGACATACAGACAGAAATGAAAAAACATACAGTTTAGGCTTTATTATAGAAAATAGAGTATACTGCAAAAAAAACACAATATCTTAAATGTACAGAATTTGGACCGTCTAATAGTTTCAGCATGCTACGTGTTTTTTTAAATAATTTTGAAACGAAACAGGTGGACTTACTTGCTTCAGAAAACGATACAAAACATTCAGCCATGGATTGAAAAATTCGCTTTCGTCTATCAAGCTCCGGGCAACATTTGCTAGTTGCAAAATGAGACCCAGAACAAATGCAACACGATGCACAATCTTCTTTAATATACAACTGTCAGCAATGTGTGCTTGGACACACTTATAGCAGCGAGGTTTGGACCTGCACTGGACTTTGGTGTGACCAAAACGACAACAATTGTATCACTGAATAGTTGGATAAGTATACAGCTCAACTGATAGTGCATTGAACATACATAGATTCTTTTTGGTAGGACCTGTCCATCAAAAGTGATAACTACTGTGTGTTTTGTAGGGGTTCCTCCTTCATTTGTTTTGTAGTTTAACCGCCTGATTTTAAGGATCTTTCCACAGCCTATGGGTACATTAATGTTTTCTGTAACTTCCTCAGGGGACCATTCAGCTGGGACTCCTCGTACAAGGCCCATATGGGTTACATGGAAAGTCTGAATGAATGCTTTCATTTTTTGTTTATTTAAACTGTCATGGCTTATAAATGCATTCGCATATTCAGCATGAGTAAATGCAAGGGAAATCCTGTTTCGTTCTATTCTTTTTAGACTGCCATTTACAAGAATTTACCGAAGGCAACAGGGTGCAAGGTTATATTGTCCTCTAGAGTGGTAAGCACTTTCTGTACATGTACAATGTAAGGAGCCACATCCGTAGCTTCATAAGTTGTTCTGCCTACACGTGTGGGAGTGGGAAGAGGTTGTGATGGAGCGGTGTCTTTAATAATAGTGGGGGCCATTTCAGGAAGTGGTTAGTATTGGTAACCACAGCGGCAGTACTTTTTTCACTAATAGTAACGATTGAACCAAAGATGCAATCAGTGTCTCTCTGCTCTGATGAGTTGCGCTACGTTTATTGCAATTCCTTTATGTCTTGCTCGTACGACTACGTTTTACTGGACGACAGTACCATACAGAGATCACGGAGCCATCAGTCTCCATGCCCGACTCATTAGACATTACTGTTACAAAACATGACGTGGGGGGAACTTTCCCTCCGGATCGGGGGGCTCATCCGTTCTGGCAAAAAACTGCAAAGAGACTTACCAAAAGATATGTACACTAATAAATAAGAAAAATATAAATTAAGTGAATATTAAACTCTACTGATCACTATATTACAGTAAAAAAATATTTTCATCATGAAACCCTGGATACTACATAACACCAGATAACTTATCAAAACAAACCAAATGAGCCCAAATTCGAAGGGGTTCCATCATTTTTTTGTCGAGTTCCTGTGACTACCTTCCGGCTCTATCATCAGACGCTGGATACCACAGAAAACCAGAGAACTCATCAAACAAAAACCAAATGACCCCAAACTCGAAGGGGTTCCATCATTTGACCATCGATTTGGTTTGACTACCTTAGGGCTCCAGCATCCGACCCTGAATACCACATAAAACCAGAGAACTCATCAATACAAACCAAATGAGCTCAAACTCGAAGGTGTTTCATAATTTTGTTGTTGAGTTCCTGTGACTACCTTCCGACTTCATCATCAGAACAGCTCAATAGTAGCATCATATTGTATCGTCATTAGAACTACTCTCGTGTGCAAAACATCAGCTTCATTGGACGTCATTAAATGGTTCAAAATTGTCTTACAAACTTGTCCCAAGCATAATAACCCAGTGAAATACATAAAAATTTATTAAAAGTTACTTAACCAATTTTGATGACATGTATACAGTATATACACAGAAGGTCCATTTTTTAAGTAAAAATAACCATCTAATTCGGTTCAGAAATCCCGAAGATATGAGAGAACATGAACATTAAAACAAATAGCTTTTTTAATTAAAAAAACTACTGAACCAATTTTGATGAAGTTTATGTGGGACTACAAAATCTTTTTTGAAACTGAAAATTTACTTTTTTGAATAAAACAACAATAAACCAAATCGGTTTAGAAATCTTAGAGATATAAATGCAATATAAAAAAAATGGAATTTCTAAAAAACTACTGATTTTCGAAAACCTATTGAACTAATGTTAACAAGAAAAAAATGGAACCTCATAGGGGTCCTACACTTCCAAGCACAAAAAAATATTCCAAGTCAGTTCAGTAGTTTAAGAGATACCTACTAGTTGTTACCTACAAACATACAAAATAAAAAAATACAGACGACTTGAGAACCTCCACCTTTTATTTTTAATATTAAATTATCGTAACTCACTATAAAAATATTTATCTCGAAACAGGGGCCACAAGCTCATGAACTAAGAAGCAGAGCTAAATTTTACACGCAACAGGGTTCAATCAAACAAGATTAGAGCACCAAAAATAATTTAATATTAAAAAAACGAACTAAAACTACACAATTCATAAGTTAAATTACTGGTAAAATACCAATATTCATCACACAAAAAGCTTTCAAACTGATATCATGTTTAGTAATATATTATTTAAAAAACTTAGTCTTAAGAGCCTTGATGCCAAAATATGGGACATGGTACTAGCATATGTGTAATAAATCCTATATTACACACTAGTTTTCCCGCCCGCGACTTCGTCCGCGCGGACTAATGTTTATCGTTAAAAAAAGCATCATGTGTTCTTCAAGGATATTAAAAACGAATGTGCAAAAAATGGTACAGCACCACTGACGTGATGTTTTTTGACATACGTGTTATTTCGTTGCCATGGCAACCGTTTCTCACAGCGAGTAATCAAATTTTTTTCAGTTTTTCCAGTTTTCCCGTGGAAACTTACATTTTTCCGGGATAAAAAGTATCCTTTTATTTATTATAGGGTATAAGCTATCTCTATTCCAAGTTTCATCAAAATCCGTCCAGCCGTTATTGCGTGAAAGCTCCCCAAACAAACAAACAAACAGACAACGTTTCACTTTTATATATTGGTATGGATATGGTACTAGGTAAGCAATAAAAAAGTAGGCGCGTTCAAAAATACTCATAATATGCCTACAAGGCATAAGTATGTGAAGTAGTCACTTTACCCTAAAAGTAACGTATAATATTCCTACAAGGCATAAGTATGTGAAGTAGTCACTTTACCCTAAAAGTAACGTATAATATGCCTTCAAGGCATAAGTATGTGAAGTAGTCACTTTACCCTAAAAGTAAAGTATAATATGCCTACTAGGCATAAGTATGTGAAGTAGTCACTTTACCCTAAAAGTAAAGTATAATATGCCTACAAGGCATAAGTATGTGAAGTAGTCACTTTACCCTAAAAGTAACGTATATATGCCTTCAAGGCATAAGTATGTGAAGTAGTCACTTTACCCTAAAAGTAAAGTATAATATGCCTACAAGGCATAAGTATGTGAAGTAGTCACTTTACCCTAAAAGTAACGTTTTTTTCATCAAGCACCTAGGTAGGCACTACCTAACTTTCGCATAAGTACAAACCTAAATTTGAATTCAGCATTTTAATGTTTGTTATCACTTCATTCATTTTAAGACGCAAAAAGGACAAACTCCAAATCTCTCCTCCTATACAACCGAAAAGAAGTTTTTTTAAATCGAAAAACTGAATAATACGGGTTTTGAAATATTGCGTTTTTGCATAACCCGTTACTTATTAAAAAACCCAAAAATCAAAATCTTATGTGTTAAGTCTCACTCTCTCTCTCTCTCTCTCTCTCTCTCTCTCTCTCTCTCTCTCTCTCTCTCTCTCTCTCTCTCTCTCTCTCTCTCTCTCTGTCTCTCTCTGCGTCTACTTTATGAGGCCTATTCCAAACTAACTGTTGTTTGTAACTATTGAGTTTTTATGGTAGATCGGGCTCGAGCCTATTTTGTCGACATGAAATACATTACAAAATGTATGAGGTGAAATTTGGTGAAATTACGTAAGACAACACAAACGAACAATTCAGTACAATATCCAATAAATCTCATATACCAAAAAACATTGATTATAAAGAAAATTATATCGGGAAAAGCAACAATGAACAAATAAAAAAAAACGCGATCAGATAGGTACGCTATCTTTCTATTTCAGTAATCGATGACGCAGAATCGGAAATCGGCTGGTACCTCCTTAAAATAATGCAGTCTTGATTTCCAGCTCAAGGCATTTGTTATCTTTTATTTAGATACGAGTAATTAATTAAGTAGTAGGTACCTATTCAAGTTGCAGTTATCTTTGTTACCTAACAATAATTGGTAAGGCCTACTCATATATTCTTTTAAGGCAATGGCGATGGGCTGGCCACATCTCTCGAAGGACCGACAACCAACCGACAAACGCTAGGAGAGGCCTACGTCCAGCATTAGACGAATAGTCTGAGGATGATGAAATTTTTATACACATAACGTCCTATACGTCATCGAAGACATCATGCTTTTCATTTCATTTCGGAATCAGCTAGAACCTGGCGAGGTAGGTACTCCTCATGCCTCCAACTGCGTCTTTTAATTCAAAATCAACAATCTAAAGTTTGTTAGCCCCTTTTTAGTTTTGTTCGCAGTCGGGTTTTTGTTTCTTTTTATAGTCATTAATTTTTTACCTGTTATCATTTAGCGGAGTTACCTGACACCATCGGGCAACAACCCAGCGAAGCCTGTCACTAAATTATATTTTGGTCGACCTTATATCCAGGTAGGTAGGACTGATACACTTTGCATTGCCCTTCTTGAATCTTACAATGTTGGTTTGGTACATACCTTACCAATCCAGGTAGATCTGACAAATAATAAAGACCTGGAAGCAGGATGAGAGTGATCTGTTCCTGATTAAGTCGTAACTACTCAACGAGGGAATTGCTCTTTGATCTGCAGTCGCGGTATCTGTACGTAGGTAAAGTAGAAAAATTATGTATGAGCTACAGAAGTTCAAGAGATATCATCAGTTACTTAGGTACCTACCTATTACAGGCAGATACTTTGTTACTGTATAAAATAGGCTAACGTATGACCAAACCTCCGTAAAATTGGGAGGCATGAGGTGGATCGCCAGGTGCTAGCTGGCCCGGTTAATGGAGAAAATCTTGTTTAATTAAATAATAATTCAATAATATAATATAATTTAATAATCATTTTGATTTAATAACAATTTAATTTTTTATAAAACTTTTTAGTTTACTGTTTAGGTAAAATTATTTTTTCAGTTTTCTTTTTCTATTGGAGACTGGAGTTAGAGTTTACAGAAATGTACTGTACCTAATTTCAAGGCTATCAATTATCTTATACTTTATAATGGATTATTAAAAAAAATGTCCTAATCTTTGATACCCTATCGTATCGCTGCGCCATTAATTTTGACATAATTATTAAACGATGATTACTTATGTACACGTGGAACTAGGTTACACACGAACTAAATACTCTTCCCCCACATTTTTGTATTAGGTACTTATTTTTTTGTGTTTTTATACTGGTTGAGACAACCACGCCAAATGGATCGAAGAGAAGCGAGAGCTCCCTCAGCCACAGGCCTATCGATTTAGGCCCCAGAAATTTTGTAGAGTTAAGAAATTGAGGGATTATCGAATTTTTAGCCGATCATCCGAATTTATGTAAAAAATATTGTCCGTTTGGAACAATTTCGATTCGTAAAATAATTTTTGAAATCATTTTAGCAGTTTGAACTGTAGGTAGGTAAGTAGGTAGGTACTTACAAACGATCAAACCAATAAATTCTTTAAATTAAATTAGGTACTTTGCAACACCGCGCTGGTTCCGTTTCGGACCCTAGGCTCTACTGCGAGGCTCAATTAGTTGAGCTATTTGAATTTATTTTCCCATAGTCGCAACTAGTTGTGTAGATTAGAAAAAAAAATAGTTTAAAAAACTAAAAAACACGCTTTATATAGAAAACCAAACTAAAAAATAGAAAATTAATTTTAATAGTGTAAATAAGAAAAAAATGTTATATTTCAAAAAAATCGTGGGGTTTTTGGGGTCAATAGTTATAAATATTTCATTCACAGATATGAGAAGCAAACATACATACAACATACAAACATACAAGTGAAGCTAATATAAAGCATATCATAATATCTCGAAAGCTCAATTCGGACCCTAGGCTCTTCTGCAAGGCTCAATTAGATAAGCTGTTTGGAGTTTTCTTTTCCCATTGTCGCAACTAGTTATGTAGATTTGAAAAAAAATACTCGAATCTCAACTTTTATTATGCACTGACAGTTTTGTCAGTTGCATTACAATATTATTCCCTTTCTTGGATTATGTTACTGTTAATGACTTTTGAAACAAGTCTTAGAGATTTTAATCATTTTATCTGCATAACTAGGTAGGCAATTAAGTACTTACCTATGCGTGATAAATGTAATGTTTAAAGATATTGTAGTTTATCAGACTAGCCTTTTGAATAATAATTATTATAAAGCTGTTACTGCCTAGCAAGATTACAAAACAGTATGTTTAGATATGTTGCTATTGTTTCACTGTGCAAGGAAACAGTCGTCTAATATTACCACAAATATTTCGCAACAAATCCTAAATAACAACCATGACCTAACAGCAATTCCTTACTTACTTCCTTCATAAACTATAATGCATTGTATTCTCTTTGTTAATATGTTTTATTTATTGGTTTTATACGTTTTATATTGACATACCATTTTGTATTAAGTATTATTCAACTAGATAGCTTCCATCGCATACATGAAAGAGAACAACATATGCATAGGTCTTGTGAAGAAATGAGACAGAATGCTATGATCTTTTGTTGCAGGTCGCGTGCCGGTATTTTCAAGGTCAGCACACCTCTGTGCTAAAAAAATTACAGTTCGCCATAGTTTTGTATGGATTGTGAGAAAAATAATTCAGCTTGTGTTGCCTGCATTCGAAATGAAAGTTCTCTAGACCTTTTTAGTATTCTGTGCCCAAACTACATATTTTTTATTATTAAAATGATTTAATTGCATTGGTTCTCATTTGTATCAATAGTAAATTTAATTTAATGTAATATCGTACGATGTTGTTAATATGTATACAGAATAGAAAGTTTATTCAAGAGAGCAAAGGCATCTACAACTACTTAAATGCCCTAACCATTAGAGCTACATACATCAAAACTGTATGGTGTGAGCCACGTTAGAGGCCCTCAGGCGGCCTGATAATCTATGACACCAGAGGCCCAGCATTACCTCATACGACAAACAAACAAACAAACTATGTGAGAAGATCTTCCGTGGATTTTGGTTTAATTAAAATTTAAAGATTTTGGGAATAAATGTACAGTGTGCAAGAAAAATTATAATATTAACAAAAAATGAGCGTTCTTTTTCCTTTTTTTTTGCAAGTCTTTAAGAGATAAATATTGGTTAGAGTAGGAACTAAAAAGTTCAATAATATTGAAAGGTAAATACATTTTTTTTATTTTTTTTTACATACATTTGTGTACAAAATGATTGCAGAAATTCAAAGTGTGACAAACAAAGATAGCTAGTAGAAAGAAAAACTGATCACTACCATGGAGACCGACCAGCTATATTTCTGTCTAAATTATTGCAGTTAGACAAGAAGAGAGCTGGTCGGTCGGGAATTTATGATTTTCATTATGGGCGTATTTTTGCAATGGGTTCGCCGAGACACCGCGTTTTAATGTTGAAACAGACTATTTTAGACCATAGTCACCATGACGGATCAGGTTATACCAAAATAAATAATTATTTTATGAAGCATCATGGTCCATCATGGAGGACTATGGTATACATACGAGTATAATGGTGCATGTATGTACGTTTCATGCATGAAACTTAATCTATTTATTTTACGCTGAGGATGGCCCACCATGGATGACAATGGTATATAAATAAATATATTCGGGACAATTCCACACCAATTACCTAGACCCAAACTAGGATAACCTGTAATATGGGCACTAGATAACGGATCATCATCATTATCATCATCATGTCAGCCTTTAGAAGTCCACTTCTGAACATAGGCCTCCCCCAAAGAGCGCCATAACAAGCGATTTTGTGCCACCTCCATCCACCGACTTCCTGCGATGGCTACATGTCGTCGGTCCATCGTGTGGGGGGTCTCCCCACACTTCGCTTGCTTGTTCGTGGTCGCCATTCGAGAATTTTTATTCCCCAGCGGTTGTCGGTTCTGCGAATTATATGGCCTGCCCATTGCCACTTCAACTTGCAAACTTTGAGAACTATGTCGGTAACCTTCGTTCTTCTATGGATTTCCTCATTTCTGATTCTATCACGTAGTGAAACACCGAGCATAGCTCTCTCCATCGCACGCTGCGCAACTCTGAGCTTTTGTATGAGACCAATAGTTAGCGACCACGTCTCAGTGCCGTATGTCATCACTGGCAACACGCACTGATTATAGACTATCGTCTTGAGGCTCTGCGGTATCTGCGACGAGAAGATATGGCGTAATTTCCCGAACGCTGCCCATCCGAGTTGGATTCGTCGGTTGACCTCTTTGTCGAAGTTGGATCTACCCAGTTGAATCGTCTGACCCAAGTAGACATAGTGATCAACAGCTTCGATAATATCGTTCCCTACATAAACCGGAATGGGTACGACATGGGCATTTGACATGATGTTCGTCTTGCCCATGTTCATTTTAAGACCCGCCTGTTGGGAAACAATATTGAGGTCACTGATCATTGTGCTTAGGTATTCCAGGGTTTCAGCCATGATGACTATATCATCAGCAAAGCAAGGTGTATTCGCCATTGATGTTAACACCAAATTCGTTCCAGTTCAGAAGCTTGAATATATCTTCCAGTGCAGAGGTGAACAGTTTCGGAGAAATACCGTCTCCCTGTCTCACCCCTTTTTGCAGCTGGATAGAATTCGTGCTCTGATCCTGAAGACGAACTGTCATGGTGGCCTTGCTGTACAAACACTTCAACACTTCGATGTACCGGTAATCAATCTGGCACCGCTGTAATGACTGTAGCACTGCCCAAGTCTCGACTGAATCAAAGGCTTTCTCGTAGTCCACATGCGCTAGACATAGTGGCCGATTATACTCTTCGGTCTTCTATATAATCTGTCGGAGCGTATGGATGTGGTCTACGGTGCTAAAGCCTTTCCGGAATCCAGCTTGTTCGGGAGGCTAAAAGTCGTCAAACCTGCGAGCGAGACGGTTTGTAACAACTCTCGAAAACAGCTTATAGACGTGGCTCAGCAGATAATGATAAATAACGAATAATGATAAATAACGATATAATAGATAACGGATAAACATACATAAATACGAATATCAACATCCATGACTCGGAAACAAACATTTCTGCTCATCACACAAATGATTGCCCCTTGCAGGATTCGAACCCGCGACCGTTTGATTTCATTCCTAGGGTTACTAGCCACTAGACCAACCAGCCGTCAAATATACTACTATATATATATATATTATTATACTGTAAGCATGTTCAAGACAAAATATTTGTAGAAATTGTAAAAAGCTTTCTGAAGTTTCTATTACCCTTATCGACATTAGTCCCATAAAGATTCGATATTATTATTGAACAAGATCTTACAACACCTAGAATTATTCAAAATCTCAATTTTTCTTTCTGACCATACATTTTTCGTAAATCTGTAATATCTCTATAAACCATCAATAGTCTATAATATACTTAATCTTGAATCTGGGATTGCTTATACTCAGGGTAAAAGTTTTGAAATGGCACACCCACCTATCGTTCTATTTCACAAGTGGCACAACAACCAAGTGTCTATTGGTTTCTCTGTCTACGGTAAAACCAATACTGCCTAAATTCTAGAATCTATGGGTAAAACATTGTAGGAAGGAAATTAAGTTTCAATTTAATGTTTTTGTTTGTTTGATTTGTTAACCTGGTGTTTACTAGCTTACATGCTATGTTGAAAAAACGTAGAAAAATAATTACTTAAGTTCTGTAGAAATGATATTTCAAGACACTGCAAGATTTCTCGCATAAAATTTCGCCCTTGTTCTTTAATCTTTGTAAGACCTATTTCCAGTTATAAGAAAGGAGCAAGCGGCGAACAGACCCTCTTGCCGGGTGCTGCTTTTGTCTGTCTGTTCGCGCATCATGTTTAAACTACTTGACCGATTGCGATGCAATTTTCAGATTTGGATAGCTTCTATTAATTTTAAAAGTGTGGTACTAAGTTTTGAATAAAACTACTGAACCGATTGCTATGAGATTTTCACTGTTGGATAGCTTAGGTTTTGACCTAGAAAGTGGTGAACTTGGTATCTCAATCCAATGAGTAGGAATTTAATAAAAACTCTAATAATTTTAAAAGTGTAGTTTTAAGTTTTGAATAAAACTACTGGACTGATAACGATGCGGTTTTCTCTGTTGGATAGCTTAGGTTTTGACCTAAAAATTGGTGTACTTGGTATTTCAATCCAATGAGGAGGAGCCAAGAAATTTAAAGAAAAGAAAAAAGTTCAAAAAGAAAATACCGCGACCGACACTACTCTGTCACACTGGTGTAAAACGTACCTAAGTTTAATAAAAAGTCTACTAATTAGTTTAACGTAGGAGTGTAATAGTAAACTGACATTCTTTGCTTAATATTGTACGTCCGGAACGGGCACACTGTTGAAACAAATTTATATTTTAAGTTCTCAATGTACACAGTTTTAAACAAAAGGCCAGTGATGTAGTCCAGCCGGGTTTCTTATAACTTAGGTAGTCATTTATGTTTTTAGCATTCATGTATGTTTGTATGTTAGTTTCTTTATTCCACCATAACTTTGAAATGCCTGAACAGATTTAGACGTATGGAATCCTTACATCACCACGAGCAACACAGGCAATTTTTTGTTGTTGAAAAAACTCAATAGTACGGCTCCATTTTCAATTGCCTTGGCTGCTCAAGGCATTTCAAAAGGCCTTGAAGGCATTTCAATAGTGTATAATTTATTAGCTTAGGTTCATTTTTGGCAGGGCAGGCGTGTTTTTTTAGCTTTTAAGCTAGTTTTTATTATTTTATCCTTGGTGATTCTGGGGACATCTCAGAGCACTTATCTTGACATGTTATTATTACCTATAGTAATTTATGTTAACAGACAATGAAATATGTCAAAAATTACTTCCCCGTATGTAGTTTTTTCGTGCTGTCTTCTCAAACGGGCGTATTTCCGAAGCACTGGTAGAGTCAGAAAGATATTTCCTTTTCCTGTTCGTGATTCCACTCACAGGTGAAAACTGTACTGAATTTTATTTTTCACTCAAAGTGTGGTTGGCACACGAATTCCCACCGCTGGGGACGGTCTGCTGAGGATTTTGGGAATAAACCTGTATTTTTTGTGAAATTGTATGTTGACATTATTGTAGTAATTTATTTGCGTTCTTTAAAAAAGTACTTTTGTAGGTGGACCATGGGCAATAGATATTTTTAAATTCCTCTTAGTTATCGTTAGGGTCAACCACGTGCAAGAAAAAGTGCCCGTGGTCCACCCAGGTGAACTGAGCAGGTGGACCACGACCAATGCCCGGAATAATTACTTACCTAATCTTATGGTATAGTTAGGTACATTATTTATTGATTTGGTCTATAGTATTTGTTTGTCGTAAGAGGTAGTGCTGGCCTCTGGTATCAGAGTTCGTCAGGCCGCCCGAGGGCCTCCGACATAGCTTATAACAGCCGGGACTGAGGCCGGGACCGACAGCTACGTGCCCGTCAAACCATTATTATTTATTCTGTGGCACGGAGTCTATATCTATACTTATAATAAAACTGTAACGGGTCCAATTCTGTACATTGAAGAGATTTAGAATTTTTTTTTTGGACCTTACTCTAGATTCGATACTGAAGCCAAAACTTTTTTTTTTCATTTTTGTCTGTCTGTCTGTCTGTATCTTGGCTAGGCATCACGCCAAAACTACTGAATGAATTTAAATGAAACTAGGTATGATTTGAGTTCATACTACGAGGTAGGACATAGGCTACTTTTCATCCCGAAAAATGAAAGGGTTCCCGCAGGATTGGGGTTGAAATTTATTTAAAAGAATAAGAAGAAGAAGAAGAAGAAGAAAATACATTTATTTATGACAATACACAACATTACACAGAAAAACAAAGAACAATAATTACAAACAAAAATAAAAGGTACGAAATTAATGCTGTGTGTTGTCACAAACAGGTCCCAACTCAGCAAACGCTAAGGCCATAAAGCCTTGGCACTGATTGAACACGTATCACGCTGAAACTACTTGACGGATTTTGTTGAAACTTGGTATAGTCATAGTTTATGTAATGGGTAAAAATTGAGGATACTTTTTATCCCGAAAAATTAAGTGTTCCTTGGGGATAATATCCAAAATTCTGTAAATTGAAAATATTATGTTTTTTTTTTTGGAGGCCGTTCTATATGCAATACTAAAGCTAACACTGTATTTTTTTATTTTTGTCTTTCTGTCTGTATGTCCGACTGTCCGACTGTCTGTCTGTCTGTACCTTGGCAGCGCACCACGCGGAAAATACTTAACGAAATTCAAATGAAATATGGTATGATTTGAGCTCACACTTCGAGGTAGGACATTGGATATTTTCATCCCGAAAAATTTAAGTGTTCCTGCAGGATAGGGGTGGAAAATAATTTAAAAGAACACTTAGAACGCTGAAACTATTAGACGGATGTTGATGCAACTTGGCACAGACATAGTTTATAAGATAGGTGAAAATTATGGATACATTTTGTCCCGAAAAAATAAAGGGTTCCTGTGGGATATGGGTCCAAATTCTGTACATTAAAGATTTAGTGGGTTTTTTTGGAAGTTATCTATATTCGATTATGAAGCCTAAACTGTATGTTTTTTAATTTTTGTCTGTATGTTTGTCAGTCTGTATCTTAGCCGCGCATCACGCTGCCGGAACTACTGGACGAATTCAAAAGAAACTTGGTATGATTTGATTTCGTACTACGAGGTAGGACATAGGATACTTTACATATCGAAACTACTATTATTTATGGGTTGAAACTTATTTAAAAGAACACGTACCACGCTGAAAGTAATGGACGGGGATGCAACTTGGCACCGTCATATGTTATATGATGGGTTAAATTGAGGACATGTTTTATCCCGAAAAAGTAAAGGGTTTCTGCGAGATATGGGTCCAAAGTTATGTTAATATTTAAGTAATAAAAAATATTTTTGGATGGTTCTCTGTATTCGACACTGAAGCCAAACTGTTTTACTTTTTAATTTTGTCTTTCTGTTTGTCCGTATCTTGACCGCGCATCGCACCCAAATTACTAAATGAATTCAAATGAAATAAATAATAGTTTAAAAAAACTAAAAAACACGCTTTATGTAGAAAACCAAACTAAAAAATAGAAAATAAACTTGAAAAAATGTTTTATTTCAAAAAAATCGTGGGGTGCATGGGTCAATATTTATAAATATTTCATTGACAGATATGAGAAGAAGGGTTATCATTTCGATAATATCTTACAATGCACAAAGCAAAAAGGTATTTAACAATTATTTGTTTGTCTGTATGTTTGTTTGTTCACGCATCACGTAAAAAGTACTCTACTGGGCCGATTGCAATGCGGTTTTCATTGTTAGATAGCTTAGGGTTTAATTTAAATCTGGTGTAATTGGTATCTCAATCCGGTGAGTTAGAAACCGAGTAATTGATAAAGTTAAGTTAACATTTTTGACGGCTGAAGAAATTTTGTTCAAATGTTGGTCCTGGAATAGAACATTATGGTACTTTGAACCTAAAGAAAAGAACACGCGTGCGAAGCCGCGGGTACAGCTAGTGGTACATATATTTTTCACCTTGTTTATGAAA
Source organism: Alsophila aescularia (assembly GCA_946251855.1). Lineage (NCBI taxonomy): Eukaryota > Metazoa > Arthropoda > Insecta > Lepidoptera > Geometridae > Alsophila > Alsophila aescularia. Next base: position 10,788,468 of record OX276375.1, on the reverse strand, counting down.
CCTTTAAGATTTTTGCTTGTAAAAGTGCTATAGATATGTTGCTTTAGGATAAAACAATGAGTTTGTACAATAAAGTTGCAGGGTTAGGTACATTAGTTTGTCAAGTCTACATGTGACAAAACTATTTCTTTCAAGTTCTTTCGTAACCGAGATTAGGTTTCAGTATCAATCATTCGATCGTCATAAAAATATCAATGAGAGGCCTATTTCTATGACCCATCAACCATTTCAAGGAAATTCTCCAACACTATAACGAATAACCCACACATTTACAAAACAAACTCCATGTCCAATATCAAACGCCTTTTTCTTCAGCCGGAGGTTAAAGAAAACGCTTAGTCTATAAAACATTTTTAATTGATTTATCACGTTATTAGAGATATTGATTAACATCAATCATACAAGTTATTGACTAAAACTAAACAAATTAATACTTAGATCGATTTGAAACGAAGATAGGTACTTACTTACTTACCTAAACAAAGTTTTGTAGAAGATTTTACCTCGAGTATTAATTATAGCTATATTGAATTATTTGTTGTAAAAATAATTAATAAACTTTACCCTAGGCCAAGAAGGTTTAAAAAGTCGGAGTCTACACCGCCAAACCGAAAGTGTAGCCCCCAAGATATTATGCCGATCCACTCGTACGCACAAGCCGCACGCACACCCTTACACCGTGTTACGCCGATCGGCCGCCACATCGCATCTCGTGTTAATTTCTCACAGAAAACTGACTAATTCTCAAATCAAATCAATAATGTTTTTGCTAGAATACACAACATAAAGTTCTTAATATTAAAAAGTAGGTTGCATTCAGCCTGCATGCAGACGTGAAAATATTAAAAAGTATATTACAAAAAAATCTACAAATTCCTTAGTACTATAAAAATAGTTACAGAGCCAGTCATTTAAAAGTTTCCTAAACCTGTTGCCTTCTAATATTTTAAAATCATTGGGAATTCTATTATAAATTGAAATACAAATATTAAATTAATTTTTCTCATAGAATTCTTTATGACAAGGAGGTTGGTAGGTATAGTAACTCGTAAACTTTACTCGTTTTTGCCGGGTAATGATTTCACTACGTTTCCTAAATAATTCCGGGTGAGTTTTGGTAAAAAGACAAATTTCCATTATATAAATAGCGAACGAACATTGCATTTTTTAAATAGTGGTCTACAACTATCCAAAAACCAGGCCTTGTTCATCACCCGAATACATCTCTTTTGTATTTTAAAATCTCTGTCCATTGTTTTTGATTTTCTCATAGAAAAAGTTGTGTATCAAACACAACACATCACATCTATCCACTCACGTACATAGGTGCACGCAGCCGACATTTGCACTTCCTCTCGTTTAAATGATGTAGACTTGTATTTTTTTAAACCTTCTTGCCTCATTGCCCATAGATAAATCATATTTTTATCTATGCTCATCTACGAATAAATAATAAGTCAGGAACTCTAATTCAGAACAAATGTCACAATAAAAGTGCCCCTACTTCAAACCAAAACGATGTAAGATTCAAAGTACGAACCACTTCCGAGGTTACAAATAGACATGCTTGGTGATTGGTTTAAATTCAGAACGAAAGCAGGGATTGGTTCACGCGCGTAATGCAATGTCTGCTATGACAGCTGAGTCATAGCGGCGTGGACGATGTTATGCAATAAGTGGACCGGACCAAGTCAGTAATAAAACAATATTACTGTACAATGTTTTTTTTTGGCTCACTTTTTACAATTCATTAAATTCTTTGTCACACGAAATATAATTAATTTATTAAGTTTTTGTCCAGAAGACATTAAAAGAGAATCTTTCTTCGCAATGTAGTGAAGACGGATACTGAGAAATTTAAAACGGAATGTCCTCCTGTCAGCCTGTGAATTTAGAGCTGAGGTTCTAGTTCAGTAAATTATTTTTATATATTTCCATAAACTGTCAGGCGTTTGGTTTATTGTTGCAACGGCCGTGGTTGCAGATCACTCCAAAAACAACTCAATATGATCTTGGCTTAATATGGTTAAATATTTTTCTATATTTGTAACTCTACTAGCCGTGCAAAAAGTAATTTAAAACTTGAAATACATATGAGGAGTCCTAGAAGTCCAGTTTTGGACTGAGTTTTGGTCACTGGTTTCAAAGAGTTAGTATATACTGTTACTCTTTGTCCATTTACTGTTCGAGTTTTTTTTGACTGCACATTGATTTAGAGACCTTTAATATATTTTTCGCTTTGATCCAAAATGTCATGTAGTTTTTCTTTTTCTACCACTGAAAAAGGGTGTTTAAACTCGTATCGGTCGGTCTTGAATTTAGTATGTCGAAAAGGTTGTTAAACGTTTCTAAAAAGCTAACAGTTGCATCTGTTTCTTGAAAATCAGGCATGTTTAACTGTTGCGAACCAAACTTAATCGCATCAGCTACACTTTGACTTAAGGTTTGAATCGCTAGTTTCACGTTCATGATATTATTTCGGAAGTATAGATGCCGATTTGACAATTTATTCCCAAAATGCAATCCAACGATATCTTGAACATTTTTCAGTTTCTGCAAATGTGCCCACTCAATTTTTTTTCTTGTTTTTATCTACGAGTGTATTTTTCCTCTAATGTGTTACGCACAAGTTTCACCATATGAAATGGATCTAATATCACAACTACTAGGTCTCCGGTAGATGGGTGGTTAAAAAACGATTTTGAATTGTTTGTGTCTTCAAAATTGCAATCATTAGCCTGAAAAATTAAACGTGCTTTAATTCGATCAAACTATGAACTGTTTTTTTAATGCTATTGTTATTCCCATGAGTCGAAAAAGCCGAACCTATATTACATACCAACTGTAATCGTTCATTATTGTTTATTTGTTCATTTTGTTTAGTGTTCTCCTAAATATGTTGACGTTTCTTAGATATGAATCATCTGCGTGAAAAAAATAACAGCTTAATTTCAAAATTTCATCGAGTAGAAATTAAACTTTAGTGCAAAAATTGACTGACTTCATTTTGCATAGTATTGACCATCGCGGTTTGATAATGTATTTGAACGTTTTTGAATATAATTATAATTTTGCAACTACTACTAGTGAAAAGTGATCCCTGGACATTTTAATCTTGTATGGCTCCGGCACCACTTCACAACACATGCTGGCATGATGATTCACAGCTGTAGTTCACAATGATAAAATTAAAACGTACGCGAAGATATGACGTGTGCTCGCTTGCATGAAAAATGTACGACTGATGACGCGCTGGACACGACTTTTAAGCCCCACCTACTTGGGCACGACTTTTGTTGGGTCATTTTATTAACGCTGTTACTTTTCCTGACTTATTACTTATTCGTAGATGCTCATGCCCTATTCTTGTTAAAGTACCTACTTTTATTAAACAACTAGCTGTACCCGTGGTTATGTCCTACCTCGTAGTATAAACTCAAATCATACCAAGTTTCATTTAAATTCATTCAGTAGTTTCGGCGTGATGCCTAGCCAAGATACAGACAAAAATGAAAAAAAAATACAGTTTTGGCTTCAGTATGGAACACAGAACAGCCTCCAAAAAAAATTTACGAAATATCTTCAATGTACAGAATTGGACCTGTTAGGTACAGTTTTATTATAAGTATAGATTTAATATTATTTTGTAGCACCATTTTGGCAAGAGTTAACCTACTACGCGTGATTTACCTAAGCCCAAAAAACTTAAATCATTTTTAGGAAATAAATATTATCATGAATTCACGGATGTTATGTTCTTTATTTAACGTGCCTGATATTGTTTTTTTTTATAATCTATTTATTGTACGTAATAACAATTTAAATTAAATGCTTAGGTCAATATGTGGCTCATCTATCTCACTTATAATAAAGCAATGAGTACGAAAAAGTCAGAACAAAGATAATTAAAAAATAATAGTTTAGATCAAGACTGCTCAACCCCAGGCCCGCGGGCACATTGTGGCTCGCGAACGAATTATAGATGGCCCGCGTGAACGAGAAGAATAAGTCCTGGTACTGGAATAAGAGTAAGCCATGTTAGAGGCCCTCGAGTGTCCTGACAAACTGACACCAGATGCCAGCACTACCTCATACAACAAGGAAGCAAGCAAGACGAAGCTAAAATTAAATGCTTATTACCAGCGCCGGCTTTAAGAGGGGGCGGCCCGGGCGGCCACCCAGGGCGCCGCACGCGCCACCTTAACTTTACCACTTAATTTTAATAACTTCTATTAATCTAAAAATACTAATATTCAGCGTATTAACTTTCATGAGCTTTCTGGTTCAGAAAATCGTACAAGATAAGCTGAAAATTATACTGGCTTATTTAAACAAAAAGTTTTTAGTTCCATTTACACGACTGCCCAAAAAAAGGAGGTAATGTTTTTAGGATTCATGTATGTTTGTATGTATGTATGTATGTATGTATGTTTGTATGTATGTATGTATGTTTGTATGTGTGTATGTATGTATGTATGTATGTGTGTATGGATGTATGTATGTAAATCTAAATCCCTGAACAGATTTAGACGTATGGGGTATCGTTAGAATCCTTACACACCCCTGCGGGATACGGGTCAAAAGTTATGAAGTAATTATATTTTTCGGAGGGTACTCCATATTCGATTCTGAAGACAAAATATGTTTTTTTTTTTTTTATTTTTATCTGTCTGTCTGTATCTTGACCGCGCATCACGCCAAAACTACTGAATGAATTAAAATGAAACTTGGTTTGATTTAAGTTCACATACTACGAGGTATAACATTGGATACTGTTCATCCCGATATTTAGCATGGTTCCCTTGGGAGATGGGATGAAAGTCAAAATGTGTACTTAGTTGTAATTCATGAACGCGTAGTCCGATTTCAATCATTATTTTTTTGTTAGAAAGTAGGTACCTTCTTTAAATATTGTAATGTAAACATTACAAGGTTATCGGATTTGTAGTTAATAATGTAATTACAGCTCAACTCTCAGTACTATGTCCAAATAACTTGAAACCCGAAATGTACAGGAACGTTTGAACGTAAGGCTCATCTTAAGCTGGCCTTCGCACTTTATCATTATGGATTAGGTACCGGTCACCGTAGACACAAACACAACGTAGTGCGGGACGCCAGCCGGCCAGGTGGAGAGACGACTTGCGAAAGACAGCTGGTAGCGACTGGATGAGAAGAGCGGCAGATCGGGCTCAGTGGCGTTCATTAGGAGAGGCCTACGTCCAACAGTGGACTGGTATAGGCTGATGATGATGATGATTATTATTATTTAGACACAAAAATCGCTGTTTGTTCGCGCATCACCTAAAAACTACCGGACCGATTGCTGTGTGGTTTTCACTGTTGGAGAGCTTATGTTTTGACTAAAAACTGGTGTACTTGGTATCTCAAAATAATGTGTAGAAGCCGAACAATCGATAAAAAAATATTGACGGCTGAAGGAATTTTGATTAAATGTTGGTATATTGGTATTTTAGGTCTTGGAATAGCACATAGAGTACTTTTAACCTCGAGAAATGAACATGCGTGCGAAGCCGCGGGCACAGCTAGTTTACAATATGGGTATCAAATTGAAGGCCTTGATAAGCACATTCCAACAGTAAGTATATAATTTATTGGCATAAGTTCTTTTTTGGCAGGGCCGCCGTGTCTTTTTAGGTTTTAAGCTAGTTATTTTCATATGTTTTGTAATCATGTTTATTTGTTTCACTGATAGCAATATCTCAAATTTTCCGCGATCTTTTAGCTCGCACCCGATTTAGATCTTTTAGTTGTCATTTTACACACACATTAAAGGTAAATTATTAACATTATTTTATTTCACATAATTAGTCTCAAAGCAACCGCTCGTGCTAAAATCGGTTTTTGTACCGTGTTTTGGTAACCACATCTACCGCTCGTATTTAGAAAAGTTCGCCCTTACTATACTCGCACTGTACTGCCTGTTGAATGAAGGAAAAGGTGGATCTTGTTTTCTTTCAGTTTTTAACGATTACTTCAATAAATTATCACGCCTTGTTATTATTGGTTGCTTCCATAGTTATATCTTTCAATGGATCCATATTTTTTTTGTTATTTATGCGCTGGCATTGCTAGCGCACTTTAATATTGCCTATTTTCGCACTCTGAGGAATCCCAATAATGTTAAATTTACCGAAATTTATCTTTTTCTTTTTGCTCGTTACACTCACGTCTTGTAAATGTTATATTTAGTTTCCACCTTTGTATAATATATCGGAAATAACTCAAATTTTTCGCGCTCGCTAATAAATATCTTCAAAGTCACAAACTTGATCAAACTTCTTCAGAAGAAATTGGTGTCAAAGAAAGGCTTTCATGCAATAAATCTAGATCTAAAGTACTAACTAAGAATATAACATTTTAAAAAATCGTGTATGTCTGTCTGTTTATTTGTTCGCGCATCACATAAAAACTACTGGCCCGATTGCGATGCGGTTTTTCACTGTTGGATAGCATAGGATTAGACTTAAAAACTGGGGTACTAGGTATCTTAATCCGATAAGTAGAAGTCGAACAAACTATAAATATATTTTTGACGGCTGAAGAAATTTTGATCATATGTTGGTATATTAGTATTTTAGGTCCGGGAATAGCACATATGGTAACTTTTAACCTAGAGAAATGACCAAGCGTACGTAGCTGCGGATGTACCCGCAGCAGCTAGCGCTAGCGCTAGCTGTAGCTAGTACATTGATAAAATTATGTTTCACTAGCTGATGCCCGCGGCTTCGCACGCGTGGTCATTTCTGTAGGTTAAAAGTACTCTTTGTGCTATTCCAGGACCTAAAATACCAATATACCAACATTTGATCAAAACTCTTTCAGCCGTCAAAAATATTTTTATCGATTGTTCGGCTTCTACTCATCGGATTGAGATATAAAGTACCCCAGTTTTTAAGTCAAAACATAAGCTATCCAACAGAGAACTGCATCGCAATCGGTCCAGTAGTTTTTACGAGATGCGCGAACAAACATACAGACAGACAAACAGACAGGCCTGATTTTTGTAAATGTTATGTTCTTGTTCAGTAGCTTATTTTATGTACCCTAGACCATTTATTTTATAATAATCTTCTTCGTACAGACTTTTTCGTTCCTATTGCTTTATTATAAGTAGATATAGATGTAATCATGTAACTAGTCTGGTCTGACTGATTTGTGAGCAATGTAGGTACATACATCCTCAGAGTAGTGACGTGTCATTCCCCTTTATAATTTATTGTCTTGCATTTGAATAATTTCCTTCTAAATCAATTGAATTCTTGAATTTAAAAAGTGCCGCAAACATTCAGAGCGTAAGAAGAAACTTCAATAGGTAATTAACCTAGCTGGTTTAATGAAGGTGTATACTCAGATAGACGTTTTTATACCAACCTATCTGCTAATGAAATTTTGTAACACTATGCAATCACTCGTGTCGGTCTGAATAGTCAACGCATGACGGGTACGGACGTTTTTAGTTCACGAATCACGATGACATTGTGAAATTTTAAACTTTGAAAACAAGCGCATATTAAAAATTGATATAATTGCTGCTTAGTGTTAAGGAAACATATATTTTTCATTCTTTGCCGCCAATAAAATTGTTCTATTTTTTTTTCTCTATACTTACTTAGGTAACAAGTACATCATCAAAGTAAAGCCCGGTTCACATTATTCCAGTAGCATTCCAGACCAGCGATCAATCCACTGTTTTAAATGTTTATAAAAATAATTTACAAACTCCTTTCTTGAAATTATTGTCACTATAGTGTATAACTTGAACAATGAGGCGAGTTCTCTTTTTGATTTAATCATCTCATCACCATTAGAATCGTCAGCAAATTCCAGTTTCCAGTTCTTCGTTCGATTGAACAGCTTTTGAATGACTGGAATAATGTGAACAATATGATCCAGCCCAGCACTGGACTAGATTGAATCACTGGATTACTGGATTCGAATAATGTGAACTAGGCTTAAAATAAAAAACACGACTGCCCTACCAAAAAAACATTATTTTTTTGTGTATTTTTTTACTCGGGATGGTGTAAGGATTCTATCGATACCACATACATCTAAATCTGATCAGGCATATAAAAGTTATGGTGAAACATAGAAACTCACATACATACATACATACATACATACATCCTAAAAAGATTTTACACTCCTTTTTTGTGCAGTCGTGCAGTGAATATAATTTGCAAGTTTTTTTATTGTGTTATCTAACCATATGTATTGGTTTTTACTTGTGGATTTAGGTACATTATTTTGTAATATTAAACAGCTTTTAAAAGGTTATAATTTACAAAATATTTTTGTAACTAATTACAGAAAAAAATACAAATATTACCGACATGGTCTAAAATGTCATAACCAACATCAGATATTTGTAACAATATTATACGCAAGAAATACATTAGTATGATATAGTTTTTTTTTACATTTTCCGAATTCTAGGACAAAGAGACGAGATAGCGGAATTAGGTACAGCCTATTCTAATCGCGTGGGGCGCCCGCGCTTCTACCTGCCGCCATCATGGCACATTCTTACATTACAACTATACGGGATCAGCGTAGGGTACAGCTAGTAGGTCGTTGAGATAACGCGGAACATATTAATATTTAATAATTTAGCAAATGCTTTGAAGACAAAGGATGATAAACAATAAGGGTAAGGCTATAATAAAAGTTATAACACATTTAAAATTAGGCTGCGCAGTTTATTTTTATAAACATTACTCTATTGACATAACATTCAATGTGAAGAATTGCATTGACTGAACAAAGAGATTTTCACATTTTTAATTTTTATACACTTAAGTAAACTCTGGCGAAACATGACAGAGAATAGTATAGTATTGTACATATATAGAGAGTTGAGGCATTTATCTAAATAGTCTGTACAATTAAGATAAAATAAAACTGGTCGGTATAGTGGACAATGAGTTAGGTAATGAACAAGAATATATATCATACACGAGTAGGTAGTTCATTTTTGAGTTTGATATGTACCTCATCACGTAAAAATCACTGAAATAATTGATTACAGTTCTGTTTCCATGTTGGATAACCCAAACTTAAAGATAGTACATAATTATTTAAAACAATAAGATAATACTTATTTTTTCAATTAATAATTAAGTATTATCTTATTATTTTAAATAATTATGTACTATCTTTAAGTTTGGGTTATCCAACATAGAAACAGAACAGTAATCAATTAATCAATTATTTCAGTGATTTTTACGTGATGATTGATTACAGTTCTGTTTCTATGTTGGATAACCCAAACTTAACGATAGTACATAATTATTTAAATAATTATATATATATTATATTGTTTATTTAATTATATTGCATCTGCTTCAGATTAGAAGCCGAGAAAGCTTTACCGCAAAGCGGCCGGCATAGGCGGAATCCGAATAACGTTTGAGATGTTTATTTTAAAAATAGTAAATACATAACATTTAAATATTACCTAACACCAAACTAGGATACCCTGTAATAATATTTTAATATGATGGAAATATTCTACAATTACATATTATTTCGGAATTACGTTTGTATCAATCATTCATCCTCCGCCAGCAAAGAAATATATAAGTACGCTGCAGTCTACAGCTAATACGTACCTACTTACAATAAAAATCTAATATAGATCTACTTCATTAAAATTCAATACAAGCTTTCAAAAAAATATTTAGGCTTATGTATTTTATCAATATTTTTACATAACACGTTTTTCATCGAACATCGAAGTCATCCATACTATAGACACGTGCATATGTATGCGTGCGATAGGTATGTAGGTACAATTTTAAATTGCCATTTAACCTTTTTTTGCGTAATCTCAAATGTTTATCTTTATACAATATTTTTTTCTCTTTAAGATTTTGAATAGGTATACAATTTATCGAACGTATTCAATAGGTAAGTAGGTACTAAATACTTATACTGTACTTAGGTCTAATTGGCTCATGCGATAGGTGCGATGAACGTTAGCCTGTAATGATAATTAGGTAGACAGGTAGTACACCTACCTAACTTCAACATTTTCATATAAGTCACGTAAAACATTAGTTTTATTAGCTACATCCCATTTGGGAAACATTATACCTACTCTACAGTGGTATCTAGGAAACTTTTTCACTTCGACACAAAAATAGTCTTTTGGGCATTGTTATGGAAGTTTTGAGAAACTTTAGTTTGTCGTATGAGGTAGTGCTGGCTTCTGGTGTCAGTTTGTCAGGCCGCCCGAGGGCCTCTGACAATGGCTTAACGACTGCTATTAATTAATAACAGCCGGGACCGAGAGCTTAACGTGCCCTCCGAAATACGGAGTGACAAAAAAAAACTTAGAAAAGTAATTGTTGCGGAACCCGGTATCATTCGATTCTAAGTTGCACTTTTGAACCATTAGACTACCATCACTCCTAAAGGATCTATAAACCTACATGTCGAAACCTTGGTCGAAACATTATTAGTTATTTTTGTTTTCGAGTTCATTGTAGGTTAACTTTAGAAATATTAATTGCGTACAACTTTAATCTTTACACTACAGGGCCTGGATTCTGTATGACCACTCACGCCAATTCCACGCGAATTCCACGCTGCCTGCGTGGAATCACGAACAAATTCCACGCAGGTGGCGTGGAATTGACGTGGAATTGGTGTCTTAAAATTAGAGAATATATTTTAAACAATGGAAACACTAAACAACAGCCGTAAGACGGAACGATCATGTAGGCACACACACATTTACGACGACATTTTACGAGTATTTTTTTATGCCTGCTGAATTAATTATCAAGTAGGTACATAACATGAATATATTATCAAGTGTTATCTTACATACCTACCTACAACAGATATTTAGTCATTTTTGCCGAATTGTACAGCATTAACAACCACTAAGACAACACATTGTTTACATTAAAATTCATTGATTTTTAAGTTGATATCAAGTAGGATACGTAGTGACACTTTTCATTCATAAAAATTACGTAATATTACTTTGTATAACGACTAGTGATGGACTGATCCTCTCAGGTGAAAGTTCCACCACAGAATACCTACATATGTAAATAAATGTATATCAGATACTATCTAATATAGACGCTTACCTACTTTGATTATTTACTGCTAGAAAGATGTAACATATCTAAGCTTCCTAATATATTACTATTGCTTTAAATTACCTATAATATCACAATGTTCACATCTCAAGTTACGACTATCTAAGTCAACTGCCGTTGTTAAGTTTTTCAGTTAAATGGCGTTTGGCGTTGAGCTCTACAGTCTCCATTTCGAACTCTTTCTTTTCCTCCTTCGGCTTGTAAGCGTCAGGACCGACTAGCGACAACGCAACCGGTAAGAATATCAATCCACTAAACAAACCAAACACTATCACCAACAGGAATATTTTGAAGAACGACTGGAAAGTATAGGCTTTGGACATGCTCAGAAGCGACAGCGAGAGCAATGTTGACCCACCTCCCAGCAGCACAGCCATTCCTATCGAAGTCACCGTTTTGAACGCCCTTTCGCCGCGGGTTCCCTCCGAAACAGTCAAGAATGTATGGCCCACGTGAGCCGCGTAATCTACGCAAAGACCTATGGCAAGTTCGAGGCCGATGCAGCAAACTATGTCCACGGTCATGCCCCATCTTTGCATACAGCCTAACACGTTTACAATCGTCAACAGAACGCAAATAAATATCCACATACACATCTGAAGATTGGTAATGAGGACGACAGTGCAAACCATGACGCAAAGTAACGCCAGTTCTATATTCCTCTCGACTTCGACGCCGATTACTTCGTCAGTGACCCAATTTCCGAAGACCTTAGACCAAACGCTGCGATAGCCGTCGCCAGTCGTAACATTAGTGCTTTTAACCACGTCTTTGACGTAGTTCATTGCCGGGATGTATTCCTCTGGGCCGTTGAATTTAGGGAATTGAAAAGACATAGTCGTTGCTTTTATTTTCTTCACTGTTACTCCACATTGAAGGGTTTCAGAGAATTTGAAATTTACCTGAAATCTACCGCCTATAGGACTGTAGAGAAACCGCGTTAAGTAGCGATTAAATTCCATTTCTGACACTGCAGTCCTGTTATTCAAATCTCGGTCAAAGTTTTTCAGAACATATCGATGAAAATACTCCACCCAGGCAATCATATTATCGACATAGGATTCATTTTTCAATTGCTGTATCATTTCATAAAGTTTAGGAAACTCTTCGTTGTAATTCATTTCTCCTAAAAACACCATCGCCATGTGCCCTTCATCCGGATAGTAGTGGTCGTAGGCATTTAAAAATTGTTTGTAATACGTATCATCGGGGATAAACCACTTAGGGTCGAATCTCTGTTCCAAACGAAGTATTCCCTGAATACTGAAACCCGTTCCTACTAAAACAATAAGGAAAACGATAACCTTGCCGGGAATCGTAAAAACTGTTTTTCTATAAAACCCTTCAAAAGCTACTTGTAAGATTGTTTTATTAGAAGAGACCCGTACTTGATTTTTATGCTTATAACAAAATAGAATCCCGTTTCTATTTGCTTCTATCCTCCTAAGGTCTATAGTAAACACGGCAACATAGAACGTAATTGAGTAACAAAATATGAAGAATACTCCAAGAGCTGCATATATGCAGAAGGATTTTAACGAGGGCAATATTGTTATTGCACCAATGAGTAATGCGACAATGTCTGTGAAAGAAGTTATGACTATAGACACTCCGGCATGTTTGAGCATTAAACCCACTTTTACAGGCAGGCTCTTTTTACTCTCAGTAGGTGATAAGTTCTGCCAGCAGGCATTCATGACGAACATGTCGTCGATACCTAGACCCATGAGAAGGAAGGGTAATGAGGAATGCACTGGCCCGAAGGATATGCCCATGATGGAGCACCAACTCACAGCAGACACATACGCCAGTCCTACACAAAGCAAGCCAACGCTACCCAATGTCAATTTGATCTCTAACCAGTTACATCGCGACAATCCAAACAGTACATAAAAGAACATGAGCGTTATGCCAATAAACAACTTGTCTAAATCATGAAACATAGCTTCTCCGCTGACATCGCCGAAACTTCGCCCAGCCTCATAATAGTACTTGATATTTGTTGAGTTTTCTGAGAGAGTTTTCATGTAATCCAGGAATTTACTTTCCCATAAAGCTAGAGGAATAGATACCCATTCTTCAGTACCAACTATATTACCCACTTCATTTAAATCAACTTTTGCCATGTCGACTTGAGTGTACCAAGTCAAAAGTACCGAACTAGCAGCTACTATGTCTCCACTACTGTCACTTTTGGCTCCACCTAGTAACTTTGTAAAATCTAAGGGGTGACCTGTGGCAGGGTTCAACTTCGCTTTGTTCAATTTTGTGACTATATCATACTTTGTAATATCTTCCATTTCTTTAAGATCATTATTCCATAAATCTAAAATGTTATACTGAAGACACACTTGTTCAAAATTTCCTAAAAAATCACAATAAAACCCTTCTTCCACCCAAAGAGTTGGATCTGAAAATTCACTGTCATCACGCACACTGTTATTGTTAAAATTTGTCCGGCTGCTTCCTTTCACTGATCTTGTCTTTTTGTTTTTGTCTGATTTATAGGAATTCACAACTGGAACTTTGAAACACAAATCTTTTATAGTTACAAGTTCATTATTATAATTGATTTGAAAAGAATTTATTTCATTAGTCACATTATGTAAAGCCATCAACACTTGGGGTTGTAGCACATCATCTGCGGTGACTATTATTCTCTGTAGCCGTAATCCCGTGCCAAACGTGTCAATGTACCAGTTTGTATCTTGAAAGAAATCCGAGTCTGGTGGAACCCATAATTTAAGAGGGTTCTTTTCCAAGTGAAATTGTATTAAGCCAGCTCCGCTTAGAAGCACAAAACTCAGCGCTGCAATTATAGTCTTCCATGGGTGCCTTGCCACAGTTACACCTAACTTGAAGAATAATGTTTCAACAAAATGGACCAATGTTGAGGATACCGCCTCCCAGAGCTGCTGCGGACTTCGTATACTCCTCTCCTTAGGCATGGTTTCTTCTGGGTTCAGGACAAGGTGCTAAAATTTAGTACACTGACATTATTGTGTAAAAGCATCACTGATCTCGGATTTTAAATTTTACTTGTTCGTAAGTACTGCACAGTAAAAAGTTTGTGGAAAAAATAATTGAGTATTGTTCACAGTCACGAGTATAAATAGATTGCGAAGTGACAGCCACGACCGTCCTCGACGAGCGCAGACGATATCTACTGTGTTCTCTCGCAACGCAACTGATAAGATCGACCAAGCCCGCTTGCCGCTCGCCGCTCGCCAGTCTATCTGCGAAGCTTAGCCGACTCATTATCCAATTCTACGTTATGGACATACGAACCAGTACGCCCATTACGTCCATACCTACCTCCCTCTTAAATTAGATCGACGCTTCATGTACACAACGGTATAGTTTTTGCAAATTACATTCATACGTTTTGAGTATTATCTCATTGTATTATTATTATAACACTAACAATTTCCATGTTTTTTATCTGAAGAGTAATGAATAACATTTAATAACTAGCTGATTTTATTCACAAGTAATAGGTAGGTACCTAAAATAAAACTAAAAATACGTTTTTGATTTTTGTTTATTTAGTTTTTTTTAATTATTGACATTATAATCTTATTGACGTTGACGTCGGATCCGAATCCGATGCATGTTGACCCAATGAGGAAAGAAATTCTCGAATTATTGACCTTGCACCATAGAGTAAGAATTTTCCTATTCATAGCATTTCCTTCGCCATTGCCTTGCACTTAGGCATGACAATGAACTTTTATGCCTCATTAGGTTTAGCCCCTGCCACTGCTCCTCGCACTGCCGGCAAATCCGGCAATAATTCCCTAAATACTGCCGTAGCAGGATAGAGAGAAGTGTGTTTTTTATATATGGGCAGCGGGTAAATACCCGAAAGGTATAAGAGGGTAAATGGCAATAATTATGAATCACTAAAAATATGTAAAATGAGGTGTTAAAAGTGAGAAATAATTAATCTATACTAGCAATTAAAGTTCCAAAAGACGATTTAAATATTAAAGCGGGCGAAAAAAGTCTGATTGGGCGAATTTTATACCAATTAAGCAATATAATTGGTTTGAAATAAAGAACGTGAAATTCATCATCATCAGAAACCTTCAATAACTCGGTTGTCGATGTATATGATATTATTTATTCTGTGGATTCGGTTTGAAATCGTTCAATTCTATACATTTTTCATTCACAATATCGAAAACATAGGCCTAATGCGAGCCACTGCGGTCCGATTACATAACTTGGTTACAATCGGATTATCAGTATCGATATCAGTATTTGCGATAGAGTCGAAATTGCTATGAAAAAAGTGATAATCCGATTGTAGCCAAGTTCTGTAATTGGGCCACTGAGCCCTATCTTCGGCTCTTCTCGTGTAATTGCTGCCAGCTGCTAGTTTGCAGAAATCGTCACTTTATCTGGCTGGAGGGATTACTACACTAGGTTTTCCTATACGTGGTCTCCACTCAAAAAGAACGTGAAATTAATTAGCTAGAACATGAAAATTGGTCCTAAACATTCGTCTGCTTGATACTACACTAAGAGAATAATAGAGATAAGTTCGTTTTTTTATGGTGATCATTCTGTAACTAGTAACTAAAATTTATATTTACTAGCCGCGCTTTCAAAATTTGTATTCGCCCTTAACGTCTCACCCCCTTTGTATATCAGTAAGTCGTATTCAGTTTCCGAAACTTTTAATTTGAATTTATTTTTGCCCGTTTAGATACTATCCCTTAAAAACGAAGTTTCACATTCCTAACATCTCAAGAAAATGGTTCCAATATTTTATTTGTTACAATTTAAATAACAAAGAATTTAACAAATATCTAATACTAATAATATATTTGAGGGGTTCCTACAGGGATTCTTCAATAAAACACTTAATGACCCGTTCAATAACTACCTAGCCTGTTTAATAAACTGCGCCGTTAAATTAACTGCCTGAATGATATTCAGCCATTCAATCAAACAGCTAGGCAAATGATTTGGATCGATAATGTTGAACTACTTGCCTAGCCTTGTCATTTGAATTTAGGTCCACTGTCTGCCACCTGGCGCTGTATGGCGTCGGCAAGCAACAATATTGTTGTTTTTTTTTATTGCGTTTACGCATAAAATAGTACAATGGAAGAATGTAGTGACAAAAATAATGTAAATTTAGCTGTGACTGACTCGAGCAGTTAAAATGTCAAAGAAAATTTCGATCGAAAACTTGTTGAATATGACGAACAGCATCAAAAACTATATATTAAATATTGTTTTTTTAGAATGAAAAATAGAATGAGCGGGTTTCCAAGTGTCATTTTAACATTATTTATCTCTCACTAGATGGCTTTGGTGACTGTTGTGGTAACTGTACTTTGGTATGACCAAGGAAGTTATATAAGTACATAGAACTTCCTTCGGTATGACCAAAGTTTTTTTTTTATTTTTACTGGCAGGTATGACATTGTGTGTTCCCTTGTTTATGGCAAGTTGTGCGTCAGTTTTGTAACAAATTCATTAAAAATTGTATTCATTGGTAGTATTTTCTACCTTCTTGATATTCCATACTATAAATTACAGGTAATGAAATACAAAGAAAATGGACCGTTTTATTTTGATTTTATTTATCTGCTTTTATAAAGGGGTAAATAAAATCTGAATATAACAAAACAGCCAATTTCATAATAAAAAAACAAATAACAATTTTTACTACACAAACGACTTGTCGTTCGTTTGATTCGCTCGTGGTTTGTGTATTTTTACGGTAAAACGCTGTTTTTACCTGCTTTCGATTACTACATTCATTTGAGTAAATACCAAAAGTTATGCGAGCGCCATCTCTTGACGATGAAAGAACTAAACTGACATAGCCTAATGGAAAACTGCTCATTGCGCCTATAAAACTAGGTGGGTTAGACAGTTTGCATGTTCAAGTTAACTTGCTTGATCTATAAACATTTGTCTTTTTTGTCACATGGTCACCCTATTGTATGAATGGCCACATGACACGACCTCAGCCTAATACAATAACTGTGCGAGGGCAACAATCCATTATGCAAGTGATCCATATGAAGTACATGTGCGTATGAGAAGTTAAAGATACGTGTAAATGAGAAGGGAATAAAGGACGGAAGGAGCACATAATTTACTGATCGATAAAATTTCTAAATGTTATTTTCGTACGGCAAAATATTAATATTTAACTAACATTGAATTTTAACATTCATTCAGTCTGACTCTGACAACAACAGAAGATATTGAAAAGAAAACTACAAACTAGCTTTCATAATTATCGCTAGTAGAAATAGTGTGAAGTACCTTACTGGTTTTGTACTGTCACGTTTTTTAGTTTTCCAAGTTTTCCACGAAATCCACTGCGTGAATATTTAAAAACTTTTCTTTTGGCATTTTTTTCTCAAATCTTTTAAACTTGTTATCTAGTTAGGATTGGGTGAAAATGCAATTTTCGCAGAATTAGAATGAGTGTATTTTCATAAGATTTGGCTTAGCATTTTAAATCGTTTATTGTATCACGACTTTGTTTAATAAACAAATACTTAGATTGAATGGTATAATAAAATTTAAATATATAAAAAAGATCTCTATTTAATAAATTGAACATTGGAATGGAGAGATGTGAGATACAAATGGAATCAAATAGAAATTTGCTTTTATTACTTTTATTACTAACTAAGCCAACATTTTCACCTTCAGTGCATTGCAATCCATAAATTAAAAATTAGATATATCTTCATTCACTTCCGTCTTCGCTGTTGTTGTCTAAATCTGATTGAATCACGAGAGTCGCGGTCGGTGTCTCATTGACAATGATATCTCTAGCAGTTTTATTATGAAGAAGATTCCAATTATAGGAAATAAAAGAAAATTTTGTAGCTCTTTTTGTATATAAGCAATTTCTTTTGGCACTATATACATTGCCATGTGAGAAAAGCTAGAAAAAGACAACTAGATTTAATCCGTGATCAAATTTAATAAATGTACCAAAAACCAGAGGTAAATGACATTATAATCGAAGACTTAAATAAGATGCAGCCTGTAATAATAAAAAAACATATGTATGAAAAAAAAAAAACAAAATAAAATATTGTAAATAGAGCATTTACCTTTTTATTTCTATTGCAAGTTGCGATATCAAGAAAATTTACAAAAGTAACGACAATGGGGAAATTTTCACAAGAAGTGGAGAACAAAATGTTATGTCCCTACCTTTAGAAGGAACCGAGATCCATAGGCTAATGACCTGATCTTCCATCAGACCTTCAAAATGTTGGTTGTAAAATGGTACCTTAGGCAAGTATTGGAGGAAAAAAACCCATGAATCTTCCTTTAGTAGGAAGCAAGATCCATGGGCTCATGACCTAGTCAGCCAACAGATCTTAACTCGCTTTATCACAAAAACATCAGGATTCATTAACATATACAAAAGAAAAGAAAAAACAAGGCAGCCAATGAGGGTTGTGACGTCACATCTCAAACGAGCGACGAGTTATTTTTCTTTCGAAAAGGATGCAGCAATAACTATCTAAAAAGCTAAAAAAACACGCCTACCCTGCCAAATAAGAACTAATGCCAAAAAAATGTTTACTGTTGGAACGTGCTTATCAAGGCATTCAATTTGATACCCATATTATAAATTCGAAGTTTTTTTTTTCAAATTTGAAAATGAAAATAAAGTTATTTAAAAAGGGGTTTAAATAAATACCCGGGTAAAAACTATTTGGATAGGTAAAACGTGTGTTTATGGGTATTTAGTCTACGAAAGTTGTTTACCCGGGTAAGAACCCATCTCTATTTTTGCATTCTGCCCTATAACCAGTGCTGCCATGTTCACCGTAATTACAGTAAATACACCGTAATCAGCACTAATTTACCACCTACCATCTTTTAGAATATTCAATATTCTCAAAGCCTACCGTCGAAGAATGACAACGGTGACAAAATCGACCGTAATTTGCAGAGGTAAGAATATTTGTTGAAAAAAAATGCTTAGGGTGTAACCTCTATAACTATTTTTTACTAAGATTGCTTATTTATTTGAAAAAGGTAACTCATAGGCTTGGAAACCATAATCCATTAAAATTGACAATGATATCTTGGCAACATCGTGACAATTTAGTTGTGAAAAGTATTGTACTGTAAACAAAAACAAACCTACGGGTGAGTTGATGCTTGGGGCAATAATGACATTTAGTTGTGAAAAGTAACCTACGGGTGAGTTGATGCTTGGGGCAATAATGACATTTAGTTGTGAAAAGTATTGTACTGTAAACAAAAACAAACCTACGGGTGAGTTGATGCTTGGGGCAATAATGCAACTAATTTGAGTGAATTTATTCAAAGACATATATATTTACTTCGTAAAGACAAGGCCGAGGACGATTTACAAGGTCACCAATTCGTCGGTGTCAAATTTACTGGCTTGACACCAACGTGAGCTAGTAAGTCTGCAACTGAGGGCGGCCGCGGTTGCTACTGTGACAAAATGCCTAATTGTGTGGTGAAAGCATTGATGTATATGGTACTATCGTAACTAGATCTGTAGTTGCCGTGCACATGCGTAACCACTTCACATATGGCCACAGCCATATGTCCGGCCTTATGCCAGTCAGTGATCAGTTTGACGTCAACGTGAAATTATTCACGATAAAATGCGTAAATGTGTGGTGAAAGAGTGCGATTCTCGATTGCAAACACATATTAGGGCAAGCGGAATAACGTTTAACACGTAAATTTACTGCTTTTTTATTGATATTTGTGTAAATAACATTAAAAAAAACGAATAAAAATATGGCTACTATTATTTTAAATTTAGTGCTGTCTGTAAAGCAGCATTCTGGTTTCTCCAGTAATATGGGAGTTTTGTCAATGAATTAAACGAACATTGTTATAAAAAGAATACGTTTTATTACTTAACTAGCTGGTGCCCACGGCTTGGCACGCGTGGTCATTTCTGTAGGTTAAAAGTACTCTTTGTGCTTTTCCAGGACCTACAATACCAATAAACCAACATTTGTTCAAAATTCCTTCAGCCGTCAAAAATATTTTTATCGATTGCTCTGTTTCTACTCATTGGATTGAGATATAAAGTACCCTAGTTTTTAAGTCAAAACATAAGCTATCCAACAGTGAAAATCGCATCGCAATCTGCAGTAGTTTTTACGTGATGCGTGAACAAACATACAGACAAACAAACAAACAGACAGACACGAATTTTTAAAATGTTCTATTCTTGTTCAATAGCTTATTTTATGTACCCTAGACCATTTCTTTTTTAATTATCTTCTTTGTACAGACTTTATAGTACTTATTACTTTATTATAGGTATAGATTAAAAGTGGCTAATAACTGTATGATTTCATGGCCAATAGCTGCGTTGATACGGCCAATTACTGTGTATTTGATGTTTCTGTTTTTGTGTTAAATTTATTCAGAGCAAGGGAAAAAATGTATATAAAGTACATTAACGAATAAACAAAACAATATTCACCTACCCAAAAATATGGACCTGCGCATTTTAATATCTTCCTATACATTAAAAAGCGCAGGTCATTGTGAGTTGTATACATATCTTCTGATTTGAAGTGGGTTTGGTATTGGTGGGTAGCCAATCTGGCTCTTCCTCATAGACAACTGCATATTACTAGTACTCTTAGACAGACAATTGACGAACACCGCAATTAGCGCATTTGATTATCGCCATTTTTGCGCTGTTTGTGCAAATAGCAGTACTTTGGCGGTAGTGAGCGTCCACGGAACTAACGTATTTACTTCTTTTTTTACTAATGGACTCGTCCATTAGTAAAAAAAGAAGTAAATACGTTAGTTCCGTGGACGCTCACTACGTGGGGCGCTTTGAATCGGCACAAACGAAGGTACGGCAGAGCCTATCCATAGAGATCAGCGGTCTTCCCTCTGTCTTCTGAAAACTTGTAGCCACTTATGTTTCCACAGTTTTTCTTTAGGAAACCTATCTAGTAACAATTAACATATCAGTGGGTGTAGAGTAGACAAAATAAACATGTGAAGAGATATCAGGAACATGTTAAAAAGTATCTATTATGTTGACGCTACTAATATAAACAAGGGGCAAATACCTGGTATTTGCCCCTTGCTGGTGCATATTTTTTAATGTACCTAGATTCAAAAAATATGCAAAAAAAATATACTACTATACGGATACTAAGCGTACTTTTATACGCCGCTTGTCTTGTCGTACTCTTACGAATAGTATATTTCTGTCCCTTTCTGCAAATGGTGATTTACAAACAATATTGATTGATATTGTTTGTAAATCGCCATTTGCAGAAAGGAACAGAAATATAGTAGAATTTAGAAGAACCTTATGATATAAAAACCTTACGAGTGAAAAGTAATGCCATGGAACTTATTTTTGGTTCTTGAGCTATTTGTGCACCTTATAAAAGAACAGGAAGGCAGTTTTGCTGCGAATTCCGAACAATATTTGGTAAAGAACACGCACGTGTCACACCAACGCAACTCCGATTACGACTGAGGCCAATTGTGTGCGTTGCACCTATACGCGGTCCACGCTGACTAGTTGGTATTTAATTCTCCGTTTCTATAATAGGATCAATGTATGGAACACATTTTTTTAGGCTATGGAAGACCTTATCGCTATTACACCTCAAATAAGTTAATTGTGTGCGCATCAGCTGTAAATTTTATAAGATTTAAGTAACTACACTTTTTTAAGTTATTTTCATAATATCAAATGAAAGAAAACTGCACTCTTAACATTTTGACAATGGACTTGTATCTGAACCGGTGCCAAGAAAATACAAATCTCAAAATAACCACTTTGCCTAGTGCATTTTTGTTGAAACTTTTGGACAGGTATTAAAAATGATGCCATTATTATTTTACCTTCTCTGCATTATATTGATGATATTATATAACCAAAATTGAAATGGCCATTAACTGTATGGGGGCCAATAACTATATCGTTTCCCCTATTAAACTATCAAAAATATACTCACGTTCACATTTTCCCGCCAAAAGTGATGAAAGGCACTTTGAAGCACTTTGTGATAATCGTTTTTCGCGGGGCTCTAAACACTTTTTTTTTAAATATAGTATTAGTAGACAAATTAATACAAAACACAAGCTATAAATTACTAAAAACAACACAAATAAACAATTACAATCACTCATTACGCGGTCGATGAACTCGCTCAGTCAAGTTTCATGTTTCACTAACGGAACTTACAAAAACAATAGGGACTGAACTAATGAACTCGCTCAGTCAAGTTTCATGTTTCACTAACGGAACTTACAAAAACAAATAGGGACTGAACTACCAACTACTACTACTAACAATCCAAAAACAATTAATATTAACAATTTTTTTGTTTTTTTTTTAATAGTAAAGTACAAAACTCTATCCTAATACAATAAAAATAGGGTCACAACTTCGCTAGACTCCCCGACTGAAGCCGTGGCTTTTACGGGTCAGAGCGCAGACTTTCGATCGTCAGCCGTTAGTAAGCCCCAGCATCCCCTAGCATAATACGAAATAACAACGCTGCGTGCCATTAGCGCGTTCTTTCTGTCGCTCTTACAAGTAACTCGCTACTTGTCTCGTTCGTGTAGGTGGCGAAGCGACAACATCGCAACAGTTAATATAGAGTAAAATGAAATTTATTCTTTTCCATTTTCGATACCGTAAACAGTACTTAAAAATGAAAAGACATATCCTTCGTGCCTTTCACAGTCGTCTCAGTGTATGTAGTGCACTTTCTAAACACACAAGATGGCATGTTGATTATTTTTTCATGTTTCGAAAGTCGCGTGTATTTACGTGTTGCGTCGTTGCCAATCTGTTTGGGACTAAGTCAACACAGGCTGATTAGCTTGTGTTTACTTCGCCATGTAAAGCTGGGTACAACGTATCTACCTCAGTTTATATATAACATCATTGAGTATACCTCTAAACTCAGCCCAAACCTAGATAAAGAGGTTTACATATCTGTTGGGCAGGTGGAACATATCTTTTTTCGCGCGGCCATCAATGAAACTTGAAACTATCATTTTTAGACAGTGTAACAAACAAAACATACTAAGGCTTGATTCGAACAAACGAGAGTAAATTTTATTCTTAGAATAGCAGCATAGACAAATGACATTTATTCCGTCATTTTTATGTCACTACTTTAAGATTAAATTTACTCTCGTTTGGTCGAATCCAGTCTGAGACAAGTATACCTCTGAACTCAGTCTGAACCGAAATAATGAGGTTTACATGTTTGTAGGGCAAGTGGCTATTTTTAGATCCTCTTTAACGCGGTTCGGATTGAGTTTACGGGTATTTATGACGTAATATGCTTTGTTTGTTACACTCTCTAGAATTGATAATTCTGGACTGAGTTTAGAAGTATAGTTATCGTAGTATGTTTTGTTTGTTACACTGTCTAGAATCGATAATTCCATGAAACATCGAAGGCTGCGCAAAAAAAATGACCACCTGACCTACAAAAATGTATGGAAATATCTTAACTTCAAACCTCTTTATTTTGGTTTGGACTGAGTTTAGAGGTATACTTGCCGTAATGTTTTTTTTTTTGGTAAACTGTATATAATTGATAAATACATGTTTATTTTGAAGCCTTAGCATAATAGATATGTTAGTTTTTAAACAAAAGACCATCTTTTGTTTAAAAACTAACATATCTATTATGCTAAACCATAAAAGTGTGTTAAAATAGTCCTATGATATGATTCTTAACACTATTTGATGCGTGTGTATACTCTACAACGAAAAAGAACTTCTTAAATATTTTGCACCTCTTGATTCACTTAATTTGTATGAAAAGTTTAAAATTAGATTTTCTATTACAATCGTATTGTATACATATTCATCAACTATTTGATCTCCGAAAATAATACACACTAATAAGTTACAAAATACGACGATAACAGGGTTACAATATTAACTTTTTAAGTACGTAGAATAAAAGTCCACATTATTCTAGTTTTTATTTCACATCAATCGGTGCAATAGTACCGAAGTGATAAGCGTGGGAAGTTTACGTTGATTTTTTAAACTTTTCAGTGTTCGCGAGTAGTGCATGACGTCATCACCGCCATACGGCACGGCGCGCGCGGCGGGCGCGGGCGCCCGCCTCATACGTTCGTAGTACATTTCGCTAGTAAGGTGTTTGCTCTCGTGTTTTTATTGATTTTAAATAATGCTCATTGATTAAGTGTATTGAGAAAATAGAACTAAAATGGAAGAAGGATTTCAAACGAGCCAATCCGACAACCTTCCCATAGTCCATGATATGATGATGGCAGAATATTTTATCAAAAATGAAGATTTTGTAGCAGCTGAAATTCGCGGAGTTAAAATGATAAGGTATCAGATATAATTTCTATAACCTACTTATTATTACATTCATACTACTGGGTTTCATGTAATAATGAGTAAGTATAGGTAGAGCCCATTTGACCCGACATTATACCGAAGATATCCCGGTCGTCAGCCTATAAGAGATCAGAATGGCTCTCAAACAGCTTAAGAGCAACAAGGCACCAGGGGAGGACGGAATAACGACAGAGATACTGAAAGCGGGTTGAACACCGGTACTTACAGTTCTTCAGAAGCTGTTTAACTCCGTCATCCTCAAGGGTACTACGCCAGAGGCGTGGCACAGGAGCGTAGTGGTTTTGTTCTTTAAGAAAGGTGATTAAACCCTCTTGAAGAATTATAGGCCCATTTTGCTGCTGAGGCACGTCTATAAGCTGTTTTCGAGAGTAGTTACAAACCGTCTCGCTCGTAGGTTTGACGACTTTCAGCCACCCAAACAAGCTGGATTCCGGAAAGGCTTTAGCACCGTAGACAACATCCATACGCTCCGACAGATTATACAAATTACCGAAGAGTATAATCGGCCACTATGTCTAGCGTTTGTGGACTACGAGAAAGCCTTTGATTCAGTCGAGACCTGGGCAGTGCTAGTCATTACAGCGGTGCCAGATTGATTACCGGTACATCGATCACATCGAAGTGTTGAAGTGTTTGTATAGCAAGGCCACCATGACAGTTCGTCTTCAAGATCAGAGCACGATTTCTATCCAGGTGCAAAAAGGGGTGAGACAGGGAGACGTTATTTCTCCGAAACTGTTCACCTCTGCACTGGAAGATATATTCAAGCTCCTAAACTGGAACTGATATCGTGTTAACATTGAAAGGGCCGTTGCCCGGCTAAGGAAACGGACCTCCTTCTCAGGTAAAGGCGAGGAATTAAAACAAGATGGTAAATTCAATAACAAAGGGCTTTATAACAATAAATAGAAATAAAGACACACATGAGTTATCAAATATTGGTACTCTCCCCTTTACTGAGGAATTCAAAAAGAAATATTTTACACTTAATTTAGTTTGTTCTGCATCAAAATAATTCTAAACAGCAAGATCTTATAATAGGAAATACTTCTAACTTAATACTCAAAACTCAAAATTCTCAAATGTGATTACAATTTCCTCAAACATATAAATTATAGTACATAACTTCGGCCTGTATGATATGAATTTACAATAGAATAGGCTAGTAAAAACTTAGAGAGACTGTGCTCAGCAGATTAACATGTAATTATTGGTCACAACGCAACGGAATAATCTTGTCTTTGCCTCAGAATGTTCTAAATTAAAAGAGAACAAACAAACAACAAACAAACAGAGCAAACAGAGTGCACTCTGCACAAACACTCTCACTCTCTGTTTGCACTCTGTGCAAACAGAGTGTGTGTGTGTAAGATTGTGTTTCCCAGAGGGATATTAAACTCCAAAACAGAAAGTAAAACAGAAAGTAAGACAGAAAGTATCTTTCAACAGTATATTAACACGTTAGAAGGCGAAGGCTTCCCTCACTACCGTAGCTCGCTGACTCAAAATGATTTGGAGTGGACCAACTTGGAAGCTTCCTGGGACGCCGTACCGTCGTCTCGCGTGCCGCCGCGGAACGCCTCCTTACTCCACTCGATCAGCTCCTACTGCTTCTCAACGAACGGTGCCTTCCGCTGCACTCGAACGGTTTCAGTGTCTCCCACGATCGGTGCCTGGTGTCTTCTACTGGACAGGTGGTGCGTTGGAGTCCTTCTGGAGTCCCTCGGTCCCTCGTAGACCGGCTTCTTCCACGAACGGTGGTGAGCCCCGGGAGATCGCGCACAGCAGCTCGCAGTGGTCACGACAACAGCCGTCCGTAGATGCACGATTTTAACCTGAAACCCACGTTCCTTTGTGTTCAAATGTGTCTCGAGATGCCCGCCTTAGACAGTCGCGGTGCAAAATCAAAACAGATATTTCGTTAGTACAATACTGAAATCACGGGAAATCACACTAACCTGGCTTGTGCACTCGTATACTTATTTCGCCTGTTACAGAGCAGCTTCGTTCTGGACTGCGTGCCTCGGACGTTTTGTCCATACAAGAGAAACTGCGTGTTCTTCTGCTGCCTGCGATCTCAATCACGTGCCAACTATGTAAACTAATTTGAGTTTACGTCCGAATTCAAAATCCAATCCACAGGCTTCTCTCTTGTATATATACGAACTTTGGTTTGCACGTCGAGTAGCATTCTACTTCGATATCGAACTTCCGCTTATCCAGAGAAGTCTAGAAACAACTCTGCCACTTGCACCTCAAAGCAGACCTTGTCGGCTTAGCTATACAGGTCACTGTCCTCCAGCCAGTTCTGGTACATTCCAACCAGCTTCCGTTGTTTACTTGTCAAACTTCATACAAAAAAAAACATTTCTCTGGAACTTTGATGTGATTTAGCCATTACGTCAAAACATTCCATGGTGTGACCATCGCAAGCGATTTGTAGATGTAAATTATTTTCGACATATGAATCGCTGCCCTCTGAATTTATGATTTGTTAGCCAACTTAAAGATGCGACCTATTCTGGATTTTTAAACAACCTGTTCCTCGTCCAAAGTTATCCAGAGCTCGAAATATTCCTGGAACGTCAATTAATAATAGCAACACTCAGAAGCCCCGCTACCGCCCGTCAGAGGCCACCGCTTCGTTTACACCTTCCTTCTAGTTCACGCCTCTTGTCGCTAGCTGTCGCTGCGTGGATTAATCATTTTATCTATTTTTAGACAGTAGATGAAAGCTTTTCCCTTTCACTCGCAGAGGCAAATTCAACCATTATTTCTTGATTCTTAGATAGGCGAAATTATCAATCTGTCTTCAACAAGAAAAGCTTTCATTATTCCTTCAACGAAGAAAGTGGCGCGCGCGTGGTGGAGTTCGGCGTTTTTTTACAAACTCGGCGTCTGGCTTTCAGATACGGAGAAAACACAACTTTATCTAATAGAAAATACGCTGCTCCTCGCCAGATGGCGTTGTACCCAATACATTCTATTTAATCGGGATCTATAACAAAAATCTAACTTGGAGTCATGATTTAACATGTTACAACATCAATGGCGTATACATCACTCACCTTCGATTTGCCGATGATATAGTCATCATGGCAGAAACCCTGGAAGACCTAAGAACAATGCTCAGTGATTTTAGTATTGTTTCCCAACAGGTGGGTCTTAAAATGAACATGCTACTTGGGTCAGACGATCCAACTGGATAGATCCAACTTCGACAAAGAGGTCAACCGACGAATCCAACTCGGATGGGCAGCGTTCAGGAAATTACGCCATATCTTCTCGTCGCAGATACCGCAGAGCCTCAAAACGAAAGTTTATAACCAGTGCGTGTTGCCAGTGATGACATACGGCACTGAGACGTGGTCGCTAACTATTGGTCTCATACAAAAGCTCAGAGCTATGCTCGGTGTTTCACTACGTGATAGAATCAGAAATGAGGAAATCCGCAGAAGAACGAAGGGTAGCTCTCAGAGTTTGCAAGTTGAAGTGGCAATGGGCAGGCCATATCGTTCGCAGAACCAACAACCACTGGGGAATAAAGGTTCTCGAATGGCGGCCACGAATAAGCAAGCGAACTGTGGGGAGACCCCCACACGATGAACCGACGACGTTGTACTCATCGCAGGAAGTCGGTGGATGGAGGTGGCACAAGATCGCTCGTCATGGCATGGCTTTTGGGGGAGGCCTATGTTCAGCAGTGGACTTCTAAAGGCTGACATGATGATGATGATGTATAGGTATAACAAAAATACCTATACCATAGAAGTATTAGGAACAGAAGGTAAGTACCGAAAAGCGCTAGTCCAAAAAGTAAGGAACAAACTCGATTTATGAACGCGTAAGGACCGCGTATTGACGCTCGGCGACACACACACAAGTAAAGAAATAATGTTGATAGAGGAATCACATTGATCTATTTTAGCATATTTTTTATTGATTAATATTTTTTATGATACCGTATATTAAAGATTGGACGGTTACTAAATACAATAGATCGTGATAAGGAAATTACAAAATGGGTAGGTAGGTACCTAGGTAAGATAAAGTTGATGGACGAGTTATTGATTTGCGGACAATGAATGAGCTTTGATATTATTGGATGACGGGTTGCTTGGTGGAATAAAAATAAGCCATCTATTTAAAAAACCAGCCAAATGCGAGTCGGACTCGTGCACGGAGGGTTCCGTCCTTTTTTTTCCTTTTTTTGTGACAATTTCATCTTTACGGTTTAAGCCATTTGAGAGTAAAGTATGATGATGATGATGATGAAAAGTATACTTTGTGTTATTCCAGGGTATAACCTATCTCTATTCCAAATAATTTAATTACAATCCGTTCAGCCGTTTGAGAGTGAAATATGATGATGATGATGATGATGATGATGAAAAAGTATCCTATGTATTAGTCAAATGTATAAGCTATCTCCATTCTAAATTTCATCAATATCCGTTCAGCTATTTGAGAGTAAAGTATGATGATAGTGATGATGATGATGATGATGATGATAATGATGATGATGATGATGAAAAGTATCCTATCTGTTATTCCAGTGTATAACCTATCTCTATTCCAAATAATTCCATAACAATCCATTCAGCCGTTTGAGAGTGAAATATGATGATGATGATGATGATGAAAAGTATTCTATGTATTATTCAAAGGTATAAGCTATCTCCATTCTAAATTTCATCAAAATCCGTTCGGCCATTTGAGAGTAAAGCATGATGATGATGATGATGGTGATGATGATGAAAAGTATCCTATGTATTATTCTAGGGTATAAGCTATCTACATTCCAAAAATCATCAAAATCAGTCCAGCCGTTATCGCGTTAAAACTCCCCAAACAAACAAACGATTTGACTTTTATATATTGGTGTGGATAATCAACAAAAAACGATAAATTAGTTTTTCGTATTCTAGCAACATCAAACCATTAATGTATTAACAAAAGTCAATTAATAATTATTACGTATCAACAAAACCTTCAATAACGGCAATTTTTTTTTCAATATCTTGCAACCCAAAACTATTATGGCGTCAGTAAAAACTACGATTAATTTTTCTGTAACGTTTGATTAATTACTCAAGAAATATAGGCTATAGTGTTGTACTTACACGTGATAACCGATCTTAGTATCTTTCTTCTGCTTTGCTGATTGGTTATGACACCCTTTCACTGCACAAACCGTCATTTTTAACGAAAAAGTCGGGAGCTCCTCTCTCGTAAATACGATGTCGTGCACGGACAAGTCGGCTTTTTTTTTTTTTTTTTTTTTTTTTTAGGAATGACTAATGCTGTTGGCCTTATTGGCCTCTACAGCTTGAACCGGACGGTGGGGCGGGCGCTTACAAGCACTCCGCCGCAATGCGTGACGCAGAAGGCGCACGCCAAAGTTAAAATTTAGACGACCCGCACGAGGGTACCCAGGGGGTACGGCCCTCGGCTTGGACGGCCGTCTGATTACGGGGGTAACGAACTAAACACCCCTGGATCGCTACCGTTAAGTAGTGATCGAGGGGGCCCTGAACAATGGCTAGGTGCCCTTTCATTGATTATTATAACTGACCGCCGATTCGTAATACACCTTCGAGAAGAATCGGCAAGAAACTCGAAAGCGAATAATATCTGACTATGTGTTATGGGACCTTCGACCTCGCCGGCGAGGTCGGTGTCTGTGTCTAAGTGTGTTGATACCCCCTGGCGGGTTGCCAGAGGTGGTCGAATTGGACGAGGCCATCGCTGCCAGTACTTTGACTGCGATGGCGTCGTCCGGATCGTCCAGGACATTGCGGGGACGTCTACGGAGGGCGATACTGTCTGTCGTATAGTCGGAGGCTTTTACTACGAGCGGGTTGGGGTGGTGGGGCGCCGCATCAAAGTAGCGGCGAGAGGCATCTTTCATGAATTGACTGATCGAGGGAAGCTCGACATCGCGGTGCAGGTCGGCGTTCCTCTGATACCAGGGAGCGCCGACTGCATTTCGAAGGAATTTATTTTGGACTACCTGGAGCGGCTCCAGGATTTCCGGATCGGCGTGCGCGAATGCTATAGACGCGTAAGTCATGACGGGGCGGATGCAGGCTTTGTAAAGCGTCACCTTATTCCTAAGGGACATTTTACTCCGCTTGCCTAAGAGATGGTAGAGGCGGCCTTGGAAGAAGGACGCCCTGTTACGGACTACTTTGACGTGTTTGTCGAATTTCAGTCGATAATCAAGGGTAACTCCTAGGTATTTGGTTTGTTTGGTCCACGGGATGGGTTGATCGAACATCGTAAGACGACCGGATGGATGGTTCCGCTTGGTGTCCTCAGTAAAGCGCATTGCTGCGCTCTTCTCAGGGTTCACCAAGATGCGCCATCTTCGGAACCACTCTCCGAGGGCGACGAGCGCCTTTTGGATGCGTTTCCGAAGATGGGTTGGCTTCCATCCGGTCGCGTAAATCGCGGTATCGTCGGCGAAGAGGGAGATCTCTACGTTAGGGGGGCGCGGAAAATCGCTTGTGAACAGTGAGAACAGAAGCGGGGAGAGCGCGGAGCCCTGAGGGACTCCGGCTCTGATGGGGTGAGGATTTGATTTGACTCCCTCGACACGATAGCGAAAGCTGCGGCCTTTGAGGTAGTCTTGTACTATGAGCACAAGACGGTCTGGCAACCCGAGCTGGTATAACTTGTATATCAGCCCGGCGTGCCAGACTTTGTCAAAAGCCTTAGCCACGTCTAGGAAGACGGCTATCGTGGTTTGGGGTTTCGGATATCTGTTGAAGCTAGCGAGAATGTGCTCCGTGATGCGGTGCACCTGTTGGGGGCAAGAGTGTTTGGCTCTAAAGCCAAACTGCTCGTCGGGGAGGGATTATCGCGTTAAAACTCCCCAAACAAACAAACGATTTGACTTTTATATATTGGTGTGGATAATCAACAAAAAACGATAAATTAGTTTTTCGTATTCTAGCAACATCAAACCATTAATGTATTAACAAAAGTCAATTAATAATTATTACGTATCAACAAAACCTTCAATAACGGCAATTTTTTTTTCAATATCTTGCAACCCAAAACTATTATGGCGTCAGTAAAAACTACGATTAATTTTTCTGTAACGTTTGATTAATTACTCAAGAAATATAGGCTATAGTGTTGTACTTACACGTGATAACCGATCTTAGTATCTTTCTTCTGCTTTGCTGATTGGTTATGACACCCTTTCACTGCACAAACCGTCATTTTTAACGAAAAAGTCGGGAGCTCCTCTCTCGTAAATACGATGTCGTGCACTGACAAGTCGGCGCGATTGCTAAGCCTTTTAAGGCTTTGGTTGATCTTCTTCACTATGAGGGCGCCTACTTACCTTCTATTCCTAATACTTCTATGACCTATACTTATTATCTAACTTCTTTAGTTGTGACGCCTGATTTCAAGCATTTTGTCGCAATTTACCTTTTTTCAATCATGTTGGATCACTTCCAATTTATCACATTTACAGGCATTAACTTAGTAAATATCCCGAAATCATACTCTTCACTAATATTTTGGTTTCCAAACTAACCTGCGTCAGTCATCTGTCAGTGCCAATGACTTTTGACGGTTCGTGGGTTACTTGTAAGTTGTCAGATGCGCTAGGATTGTTCGCGCATGCGTCGAAATTGGTGCATCGAATTGTAGTCGATTTCATAGATTTCAACATCACTAATTGTCGGGATCATCCCTATTGACGCGGCCATTGAGGTCACATTGAAACTCTGTTTCTTGTCGACGACACGTCAACTCACTTCGGTGAGTTTTTAGAAATTGTGAGGAATTTCATGGTGTTTCATGGATAGTATTGTGATGTGTTTTTGTTCGCTTGCAGACCGAAGTTTTAACTTCCAGCTGTGGGGATTTTTTGTGCCGGCGACCTACCATTAGTTGGGGTTTTTGGCTAGTACGAACGCCACGCCGGTTTTGGTTGGCTTCTTGTGTTTTGCAAGATTTTTGGACTTAATCACCTCCAGTAGGTACGTAACCTCACGTTTCTTTTCATATTTTAGCGATCTATGCAATTTTCATAACATGTGATGGTGCTAATCGTAATACAATCTGCGTTAATTTATGACATCACTCATGTCCGGGCTGCTTTATAGTTGAGAAAGCATCCCACCGCATGCCGGTCTCTTATTTTATCGCGTATTTCCGCGGAATTATTATTCACGTAACCTCACGTTTCTTTTCATATTTTAGCGATCTATGCAATTTTCATAACATGTGATGGCGCTAATCGTGATACAATCTGCGTTAATTTATGACATCACTCATGTCCGGGCTGCTTTATAGTTGAGAAAGCATCCCACCGCATGCCGGTCTCTTATTTTATCGCGTATTTCCGCGGATTTATTATTCACGAAACCCAAACTTAGGTCTCCTTCGAAAATTTCAGGAGGTCCCAAGTGGGGGCTAACCCCCACTTTTAATTTCATCCCTACGGGTCAGCCCGGTGCCATCTGCGTCTCAACGGGTGCCCGCTTCGACGGGGAGTAGACCGGTTCTGCGGTACCTACCCGGGGAACCCGGACCTGCCCGTGGAGTACTCAACATCTCTACGAGCCTGAGGATCGTTCTGCGCACAACTGGGCTTGAGCCGTAGCGGAATTTCCCTAATAGTCTCGCATCTTCTATGCGAGTGGCGCCCTTCTTAATTTTACCTTAATTTAAAACAACCACCAGACCTCAAGCGACCCGAACCCTGTCCGGTCTTATAGTCACCGACCACTTTGAGCGCACACCGCTTGCGAGTTTTAACTTAGTAGCGAATCGACACTATCGCCATCTAGCGAATAACTTAAGGTTGCAAATAAAATAGATGGCGCTACTTGGTTTGGTACATAGGTTTGAGCTCGAACAACCAAAGATTTTGAATTACGCTTACTGGTGGGTATGACATTCTGCGTTCCCCTGTTTATGGCAAGTTGTGCGTCAGTTTTGTAACAAATTCATTAATAGTATTTATTGGTTGTATTTTCTACCTTCTTGATATTCTATATTATAAATTACAGCTAATGATACAAAGAAAATGGACTGTTTTATTTACATTTAATTTATCTGCTCTAAATAAAGAGGTAAATAAAATCTGAATATGTCAAAACTGCCAATGTCATAATAAAAAATACAAATAACAAACTTCACTACACAAACAACTTGTCGTTCGTTTGATTCGCTCGTGGTTTGTGTATTTTTACGGTAAAACACTGTTTGTACTTGTTTTCGATTATTACGTTCAGTACATCATGTCTACCCTGTAGATTATTATTTATTACTCTAAATAAATAAATAATGTTAATATATTATAATATAAATTTCAGTTGCTATACTAGTTCCATTTCTTCGGTATAAGAGAGTGACGTAAAAACCATTCTGAGTTGTGTGTGGACTTCATCTTGAGTTTTTTTTTCAAGAGAAAGAAGAAATTAATGGAGCAGTTGCAAAAAACCAAATGTAGCTTGGCATCGCTAAAAAAAGCGCCAATTTAATAGAAAAAATCGTGTCTTCTTCGAATCGGTCTTGAAAGAAATTGTCACCTCGGCAATAAAAAATAAAAAAAGGAAGCCAAAGGGTCGACGTTCGAAAAGCGGCCTGAAGAAAGTGGATGAAGAGAGCTGCGAGCTCAGCTCAGTGGCGTGCATTAGGAGAGGTCTACATCCAGCAGTGGACAGAAATAGGCTGATGGTTATGATGAATTTGAATTATGTTAATTTATATATTTATATAGAACTGTAAATTTTACTAAAACTGCAGTTTTTTTGTGTTTTAATTTAACGAAATCTATTATGTTACAACTAAGTAAATGCGCAATAAAACGTTATATTTTTAACTATAGTTTTATTTTTCGTAAATCTCGAATAAACGAATACCTTGTACTATTAGTTATTCTGTGTACATTACAGTATCTATTTCATCGATATCGATGACTTATACTAAATATCGATAAGATGTAGCACATCCCTATCGTTGACAGGTTGTGTGACAGTTCATATTTGTAGATTGGTATCTTTGTTTTTTTTTTTGCGCGTTTGGTACTACAAGGTTAAAAACCTCGTAAAAAACTTATGCATGTAGTTCCGTCTCTTCCCCCCGTATTTATATCCTCTTTGACCAAAACGTTACGCGAGCGCCATCTCTTGAAGATGAAAAAACTAAACTGTCAATGCCTAATGGAAAACTGCTCATTGCACGAATGTTTAAAAAATGGATACCAGATCGCCAAATTGAAAGGAAGCACCCAAGATATGTCAATCCACTCGTACGCGCAAGCCTCGCACACGCAATAACACCATGTTATGCCGATCAGCCACGATATCGCAGCAAGATCTTGACCTTGTTTGTCGTATTATTTCTGTCAAGCTCCCACGGAAAATCAAAATCATTGCAGTCTTTTGCGATGAAATTGTGTATCAACCACAAAACGGCACAAATTATCAACTCACGCACACATAAGCAGCCACCATTTGCTATGTTTCACTCGTTTATTTGGCTGTGTAGACTATATTTTTTAAGATTTATTTTTATATTGCATTAAAATATGAAATTGGTTTTGTCTAAAATGAAATATACTACTATACTATATATGTTCTAGTTTTTTCAACAAAAAGTGAATTGTGCGTTAAAATTGTTGTATTGTTAAAAATTAGTACACCGTATATTTCCTGGTGCAGTTACCGTAATTTCTTAGAATCTGCCGGTTTTTTTAAAAGGATTCATTGTCAAACTGATTTTTGACATGGCAACACTCATATCACATCCGACTTTCGGCAATGGCAGACGTCGAAATAATTACAGCGACCGGCGCTGTCTACTTGCAATGCATAATTATGATCATTATATAAAAATATAACAAATTCAATAAAATATAAATTATCGTCGTTAATTCAGATAGTAGATCTATTCATCGTAATAAAAAAAAACTATGTAGGTACGGTAAGTACCTTTATCCCTGTTTCATCGTGCAATCGCTAACATTTTGTTATTTGATTTTCTATTCTGTTTTTTTATGTTTGTGAATTTGATCATTTGGC
The DNA here is from genome assembly GCA_946251855.1 of Alsophila aescularia. NCBI lineage: Eukaryota > Metazoa > Arthropoda > Insecta > Lepidoptera > Geometridae > Alsophila > Alsophila aescularia. Next base: position 10,752,883 of record OX276375.1, on the reverse strand, counting down.
TACCCTCACAGACACAGTTGTACAAAACTTGAGCTTAATTAAATGTGATCTATGATTTAAATTCAGGTATTTTCTGTTTGGGTCTGAATGGGACTAGCTGTGCCCGCGGCTTTGCCCGCGTGGTGATTTCATTTAAAAGTAGCCCAAACGTGTTATTCTAGGACCAAAAGTACCTACAACGTACAATATACAACATTTCTTCAAAATTCAATGAGCGGTCAGACGAACGTCTGATAGAGACAAATAGCTATTTTTCAAGACCATAACTTGACAAATAAGACTAAGATTTTGTAGACTGAAATCAACAAATCTAGTATATTTCAATAGGTTTTTCCTATGCTGTCAGCCATAATCACGTACTTTAAGTAGTTTTGGCGCTCTCGGAAAAGTTTTAGAATTTTGCACCACTTTTAGTACACTACTTTGACTTAACTTGTTTACTAAATGAAAGGGGTTAGGAACTTCTTAGGCGTGGGCGTTATATAGCATAGATCGTTGTCCCAACGTTTTCAGTGAGCGACAACGCAAACGTTACGGGCGACTTCCACAACGATCTATTTCTCAAAACGTCTATTTTGTAGTTTGCTAAACACTTGGCGTTGCGAGTAGCGGTCGCACAAGATGCAAGCAATCTGGCAACGCAGCCAACATAACGAAAAAATCAAGTGAAATGGAATGAGTTGAATTTGACGTCTAAAAATGTAACTATTTCTTTTGTACACGTGCTAGACGTGCAGGTGCAAAAGAGATGGTTACGGCGTGATCGTACTTATGTGAAATCAACAAATCTAGCATATTTCAATAGGGTTTTCCTATGCTGCCAGCCATAATCACGTACTTTAGGTAGTTTTGGCGCTCTCGGAAAAGTTTTAGAATTTTGCACCACTTTTACACACACTACTTTGACTTAACCTTTTGACTAAATGAATGGGGTTAGGAACTTCTTAGGCGTGGGCGTTATATAGCATAGATCGTTGTCCCAACGTTTTCAGTGAGCGACAACGCAAACGTTACGGGCGACTTCCACAACGATCTGTTTCTCAAAACGTCTATTTTGTAGTTTGCTATACACTTGGCGTTGCGAGTAGCGGTTGAACGAGATGCAAGCAATCTGGCAACGCAGCCAACATAACGAACAAATCAAGTGAAATGGAATGAGTTGAATTTGACGTCTAAAAATGGAACTATCTCTTTTGTACACGCGCTAGACGCGCCGGTGCAAAAGAGATGGTTACGGCGTGATCGTACTTTCAATGTGCTTTTGCTTTGTGCATTTTAGTAACCTTTGACATGCTACCGATGATACTGTTTATTATGAAAAACACAACAAAGTTGTAATTAAAAAATGTATTTAAAACCAACCTAAGAAAATGTATATACTAGTGGCTCTGTAAGCTGTAGAAATCGCGCGTACAAACTTTTTGCAAACACTTTAGCGGTGCACAGTAGCGCCATCTAGTTACCTTATTGTAAAACTAACAAACCAAGATGCTCCACCAATCTCTACCTAATAGGTAAAGGGCTGATTCCACTGGTAAAAGTGAGAAATTTACTGCATTTTGATGAGGATCTTCATTACTTTATTTATTACTCATTTCATACATAATTGCTTGGGCAATCATTTTTATCCAGAACAGAAATATTTATCTCTTCTGTAACAGTCATTCATAAAATAAAAGAATTGAATATAGTTTTTGCATTTTAATTTTTTGCATGATGTGTTTTCCTTTTAGTGGACTTTCACTATGTTTTTGATTTTGTTCATGTTTATATTTAATTTACTGTGTTAAGTCTGTTGGAAAACTTAATAAATAAATAAATAAATAGTTTGTTATTATTTAATAGCAGTACTCTATTATATTACAAGAAAATATATATGTATTTTCAGTTAACCTGTCAGCTATCGGTATCCCGTACGAGATACATGACTTTATTTTTTGAAAATTTTGCAAAAATAAACAAAGAAATATAAAAAAATAAAACTATTTCCGTTTTTTTTTGGTTCATATACCTTCCTCAAATACAGATTTTGTATATGGAAATCCTTTTAATCATTCTATATTCAAAAAATAGCTCAATTACCTACTCCAAAAACGCACTCGTCCACAGGTTAATAGTTCAGAATTATTTAAACTATTAACATAATACCAAAGATTTTATTGATTCTCGCTTCCACAATTTCCTCAGCAAAGGACATCAATGAACTGCCTATGAAATGGCAAGTGCACAAATAGCTATGGTAACCCATACACCTAACTGCCCGGAGTGTGATGTAGTGGAAGCTGTTCACTATGTGTTGACAGAATGTGTTCGGAATGAGGCCCAGCAACAGGACATGAGTTATATTCGATAGTAAAACTAATTTTGGTATGTGTCCCCGCTATCGGATGAAGCCAAGATGTTGGGTAAACTATATTTGTGTGTTATGTGACACCGTAACCGTACTCACTAATTGTTACCTATTCGTTAAGTTATAATAAGATGAATTTACTTATGGGGGTGACATGGTCACTGCGTGACAAAACTCCCATTTAAATAAAGATCATAAAAAAAACAATGGTACGTACATACTTTGATTGATTAAATTTATACTTTCATAGTTTTTGGTTGATTATATCAATAAAATAATAATACAATAAAAAAAACAAAATAAAATATAATATAATATTTTTTGTAATAAATATACAATTTAATAATTATGTAAGGATTGTATAGATTGGCTCTCAGAGTTTAGCATAATTATAATTTACTAGCTGAAACCCCTGCGGCTTAGCCCACTTGCTAACTTTGTCTTACTGTTCAACATCTAGTGATGGAATTTCAAAAAATCCCTCCGTAGCACCCATAGAATACTCAAGGAATATTTGCTCCAAATTTCAAAAAACATTATTTTTATTTAGTAGAGTATAAGGTCAGTTAATTTTGTTTGTTTTATTACCCGACTACAGCAAAGCAAGGGAAGGGTAATGAGTTTAACAGTATATGTATGTATTTATCTATCCAAGACTACAGTATGTATCTATGTATGTGGATGTTCCACCATAGCGTTGCCCCTATTGGTTTGATTTAGACAAACGAGGTGTCAATTGATTTGTATTCAGGTATAGTGTTTTTTTTTTGCCCGACTACGGCAAGGTTTGGTAAAGGTTATGTGTTCAAACTAAGAAGTTGGTCCAATTTTTAGAAGTGAGGTATCAATTGATTTGTTTTCTTTGCAAGAGTGTCATAGGCAATTTTTTACCCGACCATAGTCGGGTTTTAGTTATAGAACTTATTTCTCGATTAGTACTATGGTTTATGTAATAATTTTAGTTCTTGTGTGGGTTCCGGCAATTTATTCTGTGATCTCGTGTGTGTGGTTCATTTAGTAAAACGCAGTACATTATCTAAAAATTAATGTTTTATTTCTCAATAATTATTAAAATACCTACTTACATACAATTTGACAAAAAGCAGAGGTGCATAGAAGGCGCGTGGAAGCAAAAGGCCTGTGGAAATTCCGACAACAGCTTCCAGAAAAGTTTTGGCTGACCAAAGATCTCACAACCGAAGTGATGACATCGGTGGTTTTTTTTTGCATCAAAGTAGCCTTGATCTACAGATGAAGGTGCATGGTGCATTCCAGTCAATGTTGCGGAGGTTGCCAGTGCACTGAACCATTTAAATGTTTTTGGAAGTGGGTCATTTCCCTGAAACATTCAATGAATTGAACAGAGTTTTGAGAAAAGTTAGTAAATTATACAATCTGCTTAATTTTCATCAACACAGTTAGATACCTAGCTTTCAACGTATCTTATGGTGCACTTACATTAGGTTGGGTTGCCCATACTCGTCTTTGGTCACCATATGAAATTCCAGCTAAATTTCACTGCAACGATCGACCAAATTTGGTCACCGAACTAATGTGAATGTCTATGTAACCTACATGGGATTGGAATAGAACCATGAATCTATGTTTCAACCATCAATGTTTGTTCTACCAACTGAAGAAGTTGTGTAATAGTTTGTAAATAATTTGCCATGTGATACCTACCCTTTCACGGTGCTGTGAGAACCAGGAAAGGAAAATATTAAAAAGGAGGCACGTTTTCTTGCACATTATCAACAATTGTGATTACCAAGACGCCTGCCATGCCCAGTGTTTATGAAAAACCCCCAAATTTCTTATCGGGAAGCCCATGCTGAAATGGCAGTAGACATTTTGGGGCTCTTGATGATGATTGATGATGTATTATGCAACATAACTAGGTATCTATAAAATATGTTTTACTATGCCTGGTAATAAATAGCTTGTTCATTGTTAGAGTGGGTCGCAGTTACTGTTGTACCCATTGATATATTATGTTACATGGTTGTGCCTATCAATATCCATCTAGGCATCCAATTATCATAGGCTCATTCAATTGAAATCATTGGGTACCCTCAGACGTACCATATGGTGGAGGTATACATAGTAGGTAAAGCGTGCTTAGTACAAAGTGCTAGTATGGACCATCATCTTTAGATCAAGGCTACTTCGAGGCATTAAAAGGCTCCACAAATTCCATTACTTCAAGTGTGAGATTTTTGGCAGCCAAAACCTTTTCTGAAAGCTGTTGTCGGAGAGATCCAATGGGGCTCTCGCGACCGAATGCTTTCTTTGCACTTCTGCTTGTAATCAGGCCTCTCCGACGTCAACCATAAAACCTGTTATATAATTTCCTCCGCCGTCATCATAAGAATAATAATCTCAGAGTTACTTTAGGTAACTGTATTCTCTAAAATACAATACAAACAAACCTAAACCCAAACTAACGTGATTCCTACGTGTATATCCTACAAAAACTCACTCGATATGTCAGTGATAAACCAATGTCGACCTCTAGAGACCACTCGTTGCATGTCGATCGCTAGGACTCGATAAATATCTATGGTGATATTGCGAGAATAGCAAAAGACACTGTCATTCGATATCCACCATTTTTTTCGATAATTATCTATTGTGATATCACTTGGTGAGAATTGCCCTCCTGATTCGGACCGCGCCGCAAGTTAGCTAATAGGACTACAGTAGTGCTATTATCTATCTTGGTTTCAATCCAATTTTCAATATCACTATCAATGCGTTGCGTAGTGTCGAAATTGCTATGAAGAATGAGAAAATCTGATTGAAACCAAGTTCTTTAATAGGGCTGCGGGTCCACACAAAAATAAGGCGTTCGTTTTGAATCAAATGGAAAAACTTATTCTAGCGTAGCGTTCTCATAGACTCTTATTTTTTCCATTTGATTTAAAACGAACGCCCTGTCTGTGTCCGAATCCGAAGTTTACAAAAGAGCGAAAGCGAGTATTTGGTTTGTTTTCATTTTAAATCCAGTATTACTTAGGTATTATCTTGGCAAGCTAAAACATACCTTGAATGGTTTTACAGTTGGAAACTAGAACTACTTAAAATGTGGACCACTAAAACGTTTCTAACCAAGACGAAAAGGGGCAACATATTGAAAGTGAGGTTATACTTGTTTACCAGACTGTTGTTGTAATTCTAAATTCCTATTTTTATTTATTTATTTTGTTGCAGATTGTAAGAGAGCATTACTTGCGCGATGATTTGCTATGTGGGTCGTCTGCGTGCAATGTATGCCCTCATAAAGACGATGAGTATGTTTTGGAGAAAATCCCTGAATCAATATGTGCCCTTTTCGACTATCCACACTACATAGTGCTCGACACAAACGTGGTATTGCACCAGATAGATGTATTAGAAGAAGATGCTCTTAAAAATGTGATAATACTTCAGACAGTGCTGGAGGAAGTAAAACATCAAAACACAGCCATATTCCAAAGGCTTTTGGAAATTGTTGGCAATAATAAAAGAAAATTTTATTCTTTTGTTAATGAACATCACAAGTAAGTGCTAGATACTACTATAGTTACTATGAACAGATCTTATAAGTCGAAAGGTTAGGTACTACCTCTTCGGAATGTGGAATACATAAATTAGATGCAACACACATAATTAAGGTTTTGGGATTCCCAGTGTTTTTTTGTTTCCGGGTTACACTAGTATCAAAAAGTAAAGTATCGCTGTTTCTGTGATATTGGCCCTCAAATATAGCATAATGAATAAAATGCTATCTTTGAGGTCCAATATGTCCTCTATCTATTTATTAAGGTTTGATCAGTGCCTGTGTTTAGAAACCCCCCCTTAGAAGGAAAAGTTTAGCAGCCCCCCCCCCCCTTACACAATTTGTCCAGTAGTTTTTATGTGAAGCTCGAACAGACAGACAGACACCATTTTAATGAATGTTATATCCTCTTCTTTCTACAGACTTTTTGTTACATACTGCTATGTTATAAGTATAGATTATCAAACTAAAACACAACTAATAATTTTCTAAAGGAAAAATTAAGATAACGGAGGGGTTTCGAACCTGCTTCATTCCGTTCCTCTGCGCGGCATATGCCTTTACCAATTTGGCGGCTTTGCCAATTTAAGATGGGTTTGGAGAGACCAAAGGAGAAATTTGAATGGCACTAGTACTAGTCACGGTAGCCAAATTGATAAAGGCACCCGTCTGACCCAGTGTTCTGTGATCCAAATTTTTTGTTTAGAAAATTATTTGATATGTTCTCCCTAAGCAGGCGTTAATGCTAAAATCATATAAAATAAACATTAAAACACAACTGCTCCTGACCGTTTCAAGGTGAAAAGTAAAAGACTGATAATAATATAAATATACTAGCTGAATGATTAATTATTTGTAGGATAGTATACTCAAATAAAGCATCTACAATCACTTTTGCTGGTAATTGTCTGATACTCCATGTGTGTGCATTAATTTTTCTATTTTAGAGACACATATATAGAGCGCACACCTGGCGAGAAGCAAAACGACAGGAATGACCGTGCCATACGTAAAGCAGCCTCCTGGTACGAGTCTCACTTGAGCGTCAACAGTGTAGCAAAGCACACTCCAAGGATCGTCCTCTTGACTGATGATGAGAAAAACAGGAAGTTAGCTCAAGAAGAGGGCATTGCTTGTTGTACTGGTATGTTTGTTTTACTTTTTATTGTAAACCTCCGCACCGTTAAGCGGTCTCTCGCGACGGAGGAGCTTACTGTAAACTGGTGATTCCTACAAAAATAGGCAATAACCAGCCCAATGCCATCAATTAGTGGTTAAATATTTGAGTTGGTGTTGAGATGTTGCGATCGTACAAACTGGGAGTTTTCTTTTCCATAACCTATCTGAGTTCTTGATCAATGCGACGCGCGACAAAATTGCTGGTAGGTACCTAGGTACCTATTTGGCTTATCAAATTATCATTGCAATTCAGAGGGGCAATGCTGCCAGCATCTAGGGTATGCTGCCAACTGTAGTTGTATGTCTAATGTAGTATTTAATTACCATAGATTTATGTGATATTAGCATTATTAGTACTAATTCTTGTTAGTGTACGGCCTTCGTCGATTACGAGATTGCTTTCGACATTGCCAAACACTGTGCCGAGTTTGAGGCTGCATTTAGTGCTTAACTGACCGTCAGCTCGGTGACGTTCCTCATATGCGCGATATGGCTGTACGTGTGTTGTAGTCATCAGTGCTGCACTATACACGTTCATATAGATACGCTCGACCTCGACCGACGTCAGCGCTGACCGTCAGTCGAGCACTAAATGCAGCCTAAATCTCTCCATGGGTGCCCCATCGACGCGCGATATGTGGATGTGCTCTGGTAGCTTTACAGTTCCGCAATAATTCAAGTGAAGCTGCACAACCCAACAAACCTTCCGATCAAGAGGGGGGTGAGACAGGGAGTCACCATTTCAACTAAGCTTATACGGCGGTTTTGATTTCGTTGAAGAAAGCTTAAATGGGACACACATGTGGCATAAAAATCAACGGAATCTACCTGTCTCATCTTAGGTTTGCAGATAGCCTCGTGTTGTATGCTGAAAACATGGACAATCTCCTAAGCATCGTACAGGACCTGTCAGATGCTTAATTGAGGGTAGGTCTAACGATGAATAAGACCAAGACCCAAAGTGATGTTGAACATTTCTGGTAATGAGATGGTCGTCAATTACGTGTATCTTGGTCAATTTCTATCATTCGGTAAAATGGATGACATCTTTAAGTCACACCAAATCCTCTTCACTCGCCTCTTCAATGCGTACTGCCCAACATGACTTACGTTGCCGAGACATGGACTCTCACGCAGGCACATTATCTAAGTAGCACAGAAAGCCATGGAGAGATCTGTGCTCGGCATTAAACTTCAAGACAGAGTCCTATTGAAATCCTACGAAGAACGAAAGTTGAGGACTTCACTAATAACGAGACTAAAATGGAGTTGGGCACGACTCATAGCCAGGCACAGTGACGACAGGAGTCAGGCGGTAACTGAGTGGTGGCCCAGACAGGGAAGCAAAGCGTTGGCTGTTAAGCAATAAGATGCGCCGATAATATTGTTAAGATCACGGGTCGAACCTGGATCCGATTGGCACAGGACAGTCACTAAATGGCGTGCTAAAAGAGAGGCCTACAGCTAGCAATGGGACGAGAAAGGCTGATGATGATGATGAATATGTGTACTGAATGAGATAGTGCTGACCTCAAAAATTATTAATCAACTTCACAAAAGGAGACGGTTATATGTTCGACTGTGGTAGCGATTTGGACAGACACTAAACTAAACTTAATTTCTTCAAATGTAATTTAAACCTTGTTGGCTTCGTAACAAGGTATTTTTGCTCCTGGCATCTAACCCTCACTCACTAAACTATCACTAAAGCCTGTCAGCGTAAAATTATCTTTGTTTCCACGTGGCGAGAGTCCCGATTTGTCCAAACGCTGTTTCAGAATGTGTCCGAATTTATCCAAACGCTGTTAGACAGCGTGTTAAAAACCTGTTTTAATTACGTTATTTTAAGCGGTGCAGCTTAAATTGACGTAAGTTTAGAATAGATGCCAGGGGCAAAAAGACCTTGTTACAAAGTCGACAAGGTTTAAATTACATTTGAAGAAATGTAGTCTAGTTTAGTTTAAGGAGTAAAATTACCAAGTTGCTGCCTGTGTGTATGTTTTTTATATATGTATAGCGATTTACCTGTCTATTTTAAAAAAAAAAATTGATTGAAAGGAGTGGTGGTTCCATTTTGTGTTTATATTGGCTCAAATATCTAAGATTTCTAAACTGATTTGTAGGGTTGTTGTTCCATTCAAAAGAGCAGACTTTCAGTGTAGTCCCATAGAATTTTCTTCAAAATTGGTTCAGAGTTTTTTTTTAAAAGTTATTAGTTGTTTATCCGTTTGACTACTTCAAATGGATTAACAGCTAAAAACTTTAAAAAAAAAACTTTTTTGTACCATGGTATTTTGTATAGCAATTGTAATATTTGTTTACAGTGAAAGACTACATTGAAAATGTAAGCGGTTTTGTGGGCCTCGTGGACAAGCTGTCCAAGAATGTGATGCCCGAGAGCTGTTCCAAGGACGCCCTCTACCCTGCACACTTGACGCCCGTGCAGGTGCACGCCGGGATCAGAGGTGGCAAGCTTCATCAGGGCACCTTTCACGCCTCCCGGGATAACTTTCTTGAAGGCACTGCTACTGTTAATGGATTTGATAAACAGGTAACATTAATAGTTGTAATCAATGATGTTATATATAAACTGAGGTAGATACGTTGTACCCCGCTCTGCGTGGCAAAGCAAACACAAGCTAATCAGCTTGTGTCGTCTTAGTCCCAAACAGAGTGGCAACTACGCAACACGTAAATACATGCGACTTCCGAAACATGAAAAATTAATCAAAAACGCCATCTTGTGTGTTTAGAAAGCGCACTACATACACTGGGATGACTGTTATAGGCAGGAAGGATGTGTCTTTTCATTTTTAAGTACTGTTAGGTATTGAAAATGGAAAATAATAAATTTAATTTTACACTAAATCAACTGTAGCGATGTTGCCGCTTCGCCGCCTACACAACGAGACAGGTAGCGGGTTACGTGTAAGAGCGACAGAGAGAACGCGATAAGGGCACACACCGTTGTTAGTTCGTATGATGCTAGGGGATGTTGGGGCTTACCAACGGCTGATGATTCTCAGTCTGCGATTTATTTGGATAATAAAGTGTTTTTTGTGATTTGAGGTTGTCCTAGTAAGTTCATCGACCGCGTAGTGAGTGATTTTTTATTTGTGTTGTTTTTAGTGATTTATAGCTTGTATTTTGTGACAAATAATACTGTATATGATAATGATAAATGATTTTTTATTGCCAAAAGGAGATTAATAAAAGTAAAAACAAACAGGAAAAAAACTAACGGTGAAACATCAAACAAGATTGTCGGTGAGCCCCAAACTAAGCACGAGGCCTGTATCTTGGGGCTAGAGTGCCCCTATAAGTTTGTATCATTTAACTAAACTAAAAGAAAATAATTATAAGGGAAGTATACAGTGGTGGTAGTGCAAAAGACGAAAATGAATGGTCTCATTTAGAAATTTTTGTTTTTTTGCAAAATAATTTTGTGTTTACTGTACCGCGAATGGCGATAGCCACAAATTGCTTCAAAGTGCACGTTAACATTCTCCCGCCAAACTTTCGTCACTTTTGGCGAGAAAATGTTAACGTGAGTATACTTTTGATAGTTTAATAGTATCTTTTTCGATGTTCTTTAATGTTTTTGTATATAATGTTTTAGTGTATAATATAATGGTATATAACATTATGTAATTTATTCTATAAGCAATTAGCAAAATAAAAACTTTTACGCGCGTTTCTCAAGTGTCCGGCAAATATATAGGTGTTCTCCGGGATATATAGAACTACTAATTTTCCCGCTCGCGACTTCGTCCGCGCGGACTACTGTTTATCGCGAAAAAAAGAATCCTGTTCTTGTTATATCTATTAAAAAAGAATGCAATAGTAGGTATATTTTTCATTCTTGATGTTTTTTGACATACTTGTTATTTCGTTTCCATGGCCACCGTTTCTTATAGCGTGTAATCATATTTTTCCAGTTTTTACAGTTTTCCCGTGGAAACTTTCAATTTTCCGGGATATAAAGTATCCTATGTTTTATTCCAGGGTATAAGTTATCTCTATTCCAAGCCGTAATCGCGTGAAAGCTCCCCAAACAAACAAACAAATAAACAAACAAACAGACAACTTTTCACTTTTATATATTGGTGTGGATTATTGCGAAATTATTTGTTTTTCAAAAAAAACATTTTATTTTCGTCTTGAATAAACCGTTCCATCCATTTTGACAGAGGGATGTATAGGTTTGGGTTGCCATACTACTAAAATCTTAATTCTAGTTCCCTCTAACGCCGATTCTCTTTCCGCATGGACTCTACCAACAATACAAGAGGATAGTCGCTTGACGCGATCTTCGCAAAGTAGGTATAAAGACAATAATAAATTATGAACTAGCTGATGCCCGCGGCTTCGCACGCGTGGTCATTTCTGTAGGTTAAACGTACTCTTTGTACAGGACCTAAAATACCAATATACCAACATTTCATCAAAATTCCATCAGCCGTCAAAAATATTGTTATCGATTGCTCGGCTTCTACTCATCGGATTGAGATAAAAAAGTACCCCAGTTTTTAAGTCTAAACATAAGCTATCCAACAGTGAAAACCGCATCGCAATCGGTCCAGTAGTTTTTACGTGATGCGCGAACAAACATACAGACAGACAAATATACCGACACGATTTTTTTAAATGTTATATTCTTGTTCAGTAGTTTATTTTATGTACCCTAGACGATTTCTTTTTTAATTATCTTTGTACAGACTTTTTCGTTCCTATTGCTTTATTTATTTATTTAAAGGCACACAAAACAGAACACTCTCAATATAAATAGGTAGGTACAAAATAGTTTTGGACAAGACAGTGTCCCTAAAATTGTGCACTCAGCATGAAACATTTTTTGTTAACAAGCAGTTACCTAAAGTCTAATGATAACTTTATTATAAGTACAGATATATTGCTCTCTCAACCTCCCTCTTCCCCCAATCCCCTATACGAGCTATAGAGAGAGTTGCTGGTCGTGATTCTCTCTGCCTCTGAGCCTCTGGATTCACAATGTTCTGTGTTAAACTCATTATGTCAATAAACAATTTTGTATTTTTGTGAGTTTTAGTAGTACAGTGTTTAATAGAGTTAGTGTTTTAGGGATAAGCACTTTCCATCCCCTAAATAGTAGTGAAATCTTTTGTTATTAGTGTCCATCGCACGAATAGAATATAATCTACGCTTATACATTTCACTTTTTTAAAGAAAGCATTAACATTTTGAAAAAGAGATTTCTAATTGTCATAGTTTCACCGCAAAAACCGCCAGTTAAGTTAAAGTAGTCGCAGCGGAAGTATGTGTCTCGGAAGTTGTCTGCAAGTCGCTGCGCTAACTGCTATATTTCAGGCGCAATCCCAATGTTGAAGGTGAAGACAGCATTGTATAACTGACTCGCTTACGTTTTTCGCATATTCTATCTCGCTCTTACTTTATGCTGTTTTATCCTCACAGCAGTACCTGCGCAATCGTTCACAGAGCCTAACTTCACAAACACATAGATTGGCTGCGACTGTTTATGCTTAGTTGATTAATGAAACAAATAAATGCAAAAAATATTTGAAATCGGATGATATTTAGGGGAAGATAAATGTTTTTTTCTTTTTGTATGGACAAGGGCGCTATAGACTCTTTTCTAAATTTTGTAGATAGATTGAGCCATATCATGGATCAAACGAAATTTTCGACGTTAAAGCATCTATCTATCTATCTTCTATCTATCTTCTATCTATACTTTTAATAAAGCAATAAGTAAAAAAGTCTGTAGTAAGAAGATAATTAAAAACAAGCACAAATTAAAAAAATATTAAACTCCCCCCCCCTCTCATTATAACTAAGAACCATCTCGTTTACCTCAGCTTTGAAACATGAAAAAACCGCATATAAATTGGTCCATTTGTTTGGAAAATACGATACTACTATCACGATCACATCAGTTTTCGAACATAAAAAACCGCATCAATATCGGCCCATTCATTTGGCAGCTACGACCCTCACCCCCATTTCCCCTCCCCTTCCCCTCCGCCCATTATAGCTAAGAACTGAAAGCTGATGTAAACGAGATGTAGCTAAGAACCATCTCGTTTACCTCAGCTTTCAAATATAAACAAATAATAAAGTGTTGTTGTATTGCATTCTCACCCCTTATCTCAACTCCCCCCCCCTCTATTTAGCTAAGAACCATCTAAAATCGGTCCATTCGTTTGGGAGCTACGATGCCACAGACACACACACCCTCACACACACACACACACACACAGACACACACACGCACACACACGCACACACACACACACACACACACACACACACACACACACACACACACACACAGTGATACACACCCTAAACTTATTACACCCGTCTCTTTGTTCGGGGGTTAAAAATGGTCTAGGGTACCTAAAATAAGATGCTGAACAAGAATAGTTTTTTTTTAAATCTTGTCTGTGTGCTTGTTTGTCTGTATGTTTGTTCGCCCATCAGGTAAAAACGGGACTGATTGCGATGCGGTTTTCACTGTTGGATAGCTTAGGATTTCACTTAAAAACTTGGCGTACTTGGTATCATAATCCGATGATTAGAAACTGATTTATTGATAAAAAACTATTTGACGGCTGAACAAATTTGAAGACATTTTAATGTAGGATATTGTACTTTATAGGTACGGTCCTGGAATTACACGTATGGGCTACTTTTAAATGAAGTGACCACGCGGGCAAAGCCGCGGGCACAACTAGTACACGTAATAAATCAGTAAGTAACAAATACTGTACAAAGAAAATAATCAAAAAATCCTGTGGACTTATGCTAAGCTTAAGCTACTGGTCAGGGATAGGTATATGAACCTTTTTTTTAGACTCAGAGGTATATTTGGTGTTTGGGTTATTTGTATGTTTGTTTGTTTGTACGTTTCTTAGGCGCGTCCTACAGCCTAAACGGCTTGATGGATTTTGATAAATGAGGTATCATTGGATTCGTCTTGATCACGAGAGTGCTACATGATATTATAGTGTCAAGAAAAGTAATATGGCTGCTTATAGCTGCTATATTGTATTTCCGACGTAACAAAAACATACCAAAACCTATCGAGGTATCAAAATGAAGGGCTCGAAAATACCATTTCAAAAATATATAATTCATACAACTAAACAGTAGCAATTGTCTTATAAACTTCATACAAAATTTATAATTCATACAACTAAACAGTAGCAATTGTCTTATAAACTTCATACAAAATTTATAATTCATAAAACTAAACAGTAGCAATTGTCTTATAAACTTCATACAAAATTTATAATCCATACAACTAAACAGTAGCAATTGTCTTATAAACTTCATACAAAATTTATAATTCATACAACTAAACAGTAGCAATTGTCTTATAAACTTCATACAAAATTTATAATTCATACAACTAAACAGTAGCAATTGTCTTATAAACTTCATACAAAATTTATAATTCATACAACTAAACAGTAGCAATTGTCTTATAAACTTCATACAAAATTTATAATTCATACAACTAAACAGTAGCAATTGTCTTATAAACTTCATACAAAATTTATAATTCATACAACTAAACAGTAGCAATTGTCTTATAAACTTCATACAAAATTTATAATTCATACAACTAAACAGTAGCAATTGTCTTATAAACTTCATACAAAATTTATAATTCATACAACTAAACAGTAGCAATTGTCTTATAAACTTCATACAAAATTTATAATTCATACAATTAAACAGTAGCAATTCTCTTATAAACTTCATACAAAATGTATAATTCATTCAACTAAACAGTAGCAATTGTCTTATAAACTTCATACAAAATTTATAATACATACAACTAAACAGTAGCAATTGTCTCATAAACTTCATACAAAATTTATAATCCATACAACTAAACAGTAGCAATTGTCTTATAAACTTCATACAAAATTTATAATTCATACAACTAAACAGTAGCAATTGTCTTATAAACTTCATACAAAATTTATAATTCATACAACTAAACAGTAGCAATTGTCTTATAAACTTCATACAAAATTTATAATTCATACAACTAAACAGTAGCAATTGTCTTATAAACTTCATACAAAATGTATAATTCATAAAACTAAACAGTAGCAATTGTCTTATAAACTTCATACAAAATTTATAATTCATACAACTAAACAGTAGCAATTGTCTTATAAACTTCATACAAAATTTATAATTCATACAACTAAACAGTAGCAATTGTCTTATAAACTTCATACAAAATTTTCAATTTTACATTATTCAGGTTAATGTAAACACTATAGTCTAATGTTGCAATTGCAAGTAAAGTAAATATGTAAGTAAAAAATAAACATTAAATTTATATAAATACTAGCTGCGCCCCGTGGTTTCACCCGCGTCCCTCAGGAATCGTGCATTTTTCCGGGATAAAAAGTAGCCTGTCTATGCGTTAATCCAGGGTATAAACTACCTCCATACCAAATTTCATCCAAATCCGTCAACGAGAAGAAGTAACAGACATAAACACGTCCTTAAATACCCTTACATACAAACGTTCGCCTTTATAATATTAGTGTGATTATTTTTGCTGGTGATCAGTTAGTATTCAATAATTTTGTTCGCAGTCGGGTAATTTTATAATAATTTTACTTATGTTTATATTTGTATTGTGCAGTAGCTACTCTATATATAATTTTATAATAATTTTACTTATGTTTATATCTGTATTGTGCAGTAGCTACTCTATATATAATTTATAATAATTGTACTTATGTTTATATCTGTATTGTGCAGTAGCTACTCTATATATAATTTTATAATAATTTTACTTATGTTTATATCTGTATTGTGCAGTAGCTACTCTATATATAATTTATAATAATTGTACTTATGTTTATATCTGTATTGTGCAGTAGCTACTCTATATATAATTTTATAATAATTTTACTTATGTTTATATCTGTATTGTGCAGTAGCTACTCTATATATAATTTTATAATAATTGTACTTATGTTTATATCTGTATTGTGCAGTAGCTACTCTATATATAATTTTATAATAATTTTACTTATGTTTATATCTGTATTGTGCAGTAGCTACTCTATATATAATTTATAATAATTGTACTTATGTTTATATCTGTATTGTGCAGTAGCTACTCTATATATAATTTTATAATAATTTTACTTATGTTTATATCTGTATTGTGCAGTAGCTACTCTATATATAATTTTATAATAATTTTACTTATGTTTATATCTGTATTGTGCAGTAGCTACTCTATATATAATTTTATAATAATTTTACTTATGTTTATATCTGTATTGTGCAGTAGCTACTCTATATATAATTTTATAATAATTGTACTTATGTTTATATCTGTATTGTGCAGTAGCTACTCTATATATAATTTTATAATAATTTTACTTATGTTTATATCTGTATTGTGCAGTAGCTACTCTATATATAATTTATAATAATTGTACTTATGTTTATATCTGTATTGTGCAGTAGCTACTCTATATATAATTTTATAATAATTGTACTTATGTTTATATCTGTATTGTGCAGTAGCTACTCTATATATAATTTTATAATAATTTTACTTATGTTTATATCTGTATTGTGCAGTAGCTACTCTATATATAATTTATAATAATTGTACTTATGTTTATATCTGTATTGTGCAGTAGCTACTCTATATATAATTTTATAATAATTGTACTTATGTTTATATCTGTATTGTGCAGTAGCTACTCTATATATAATTTTATAATAATTGTACTTATGTTTATATCTGTATTGTGCAGTAGCTACTCTATATATAATTTTATAATAATTGTACTTATGTTTATATCTGTATTGTGCAGTAGCTACTCTATATATAATTTATAATAATTGTACTTATGTTTATATCTGTATTGTGCAGTAGCTACTCTATATATAATTTTATAATAATTGTACTTATGTTTATATCTGTATTGTGCAGTAGCTACTCTATATATAATTTTATAATAATTGTACTTATGTTTATATCTGTATTGTGCAGTAGCTACTCTATATATAATTTTATAATAATTTTACTTATGTTTATATCTGTATTGTGCAGTAGCTACTCTATATATAATTTTATAATAATTGTACTTATGTTTATATCTGTATTGTGCAGTAGCTACTCTATATATAATTTTATAATAATTGTACTTATGTTTATATCTGTATTGTGCAGTAGCTACTCTATATATAATTTTATAATAATTGTACTTATGTTTATATCTGTATTGTGCAGTAGCTACTCTATATATAATTTTATAATAATTTTACTTATGTTTATATCTGTATTGTGCAGTAGCTACTCTATATATAATTTATAATAATTGTACTTATGTTTATATCTGTATTGTGCAGTAGCTACTCTATATATAATTTTATAATAATTGTACTTATGTTTATATCTGTATTGTGCAGTAGCTACTCTATATATAATTTTATAATAATTGTACTTATGTTTATATCTGTATTGTGCAGTAGCTACTCTATATATAATTTTATAATAATTGTACTTATGTTTATATCTGTATTGTGCAGTAGCTACTCTATATATAATTTTATAATAATTTTACTTATGTTTATATCTGTATTGTGCAGTAGCTACTCTATATATAATTTTATAATAATTTTACTTATGTTTATATCTGTATTGTGCAGTAGCTACTCTATATATAATTTTATAATAATTTTACTTATGTTTATATCTGTATTGTGCAGTAGGTACTCTATATATAATTTTATAATAATTTTACTTATGTTTATATCTGTATTGTGCAGTAGCTACTCTATATATAATTTTATAATAATTTTACTTATGTTTATATCTGTATTGTGCAGTAGCTACTCTATATATAATTTTATAATAATTGTACTTATGTTTATATCTGTATTGTGCAGTAGCTACTCTATATATAATTTTATAATAATTTTACTTATGTTTATATCTGTATTGTGCAGTAGCTACTCTATATATAATTTATAATAATTGTACTTATGTTTATATCTGTATTGTGCAGTAGCTACTCTATATATAATTTTATAATAATTGTACTTATGTTTATATCTGTATTGTGCAGTAGCTACTCTATATATAATTTTATAATAATTTTACTTATGTTTATATCTGTATTGTGCAGTAGCTACTCTATATATAATTTATAATAATTGTACTTATGTTTATATCTGTATTGTGCAGTAGCTACTCTATATATAATTTTATAATAATTGTACTTATGTTTATATCTGTATTGTGCAGTAGCTACTCTATATATAATTTTATAATAATTGTACTTATGTTTATATCTGTATTGTGCAGTAGCTACTCTATATATAATTTTATAATAATTGTACTTATGTTTATATCTGTATTGTGCAGTAGCTACTCTATATATAATTTATAATAATTGTACTTATGTTTATATCTGTATTGTGCAGTAGCTACTCTATATATAATTTTATAATAATTGTACTTATGTTTATATCTGTATTGTGCAGTAGCTACTCTATATATAATTTTATAATAATTGTACTTATGTTTATATCTGTATTGTGCAGTAGCTACTCTATATATAATTTTATAATAATTTTACTTATGTTTATATCTGTATTGTGCAGTAGCTACTCTATATATAATTTTATAATAATTGTACTTATGTTTATATCTGTATTGTGCAGTAGCTACTCTATATATAATTTTATAATAATTGTACTTATGTTTATATCTGTATTGTGCAGTAGCTACTCTATATATAATTTTATAATAATTGTACTTATGTTTATATCTGTATTGTGCAGTAGCTACTCTATATATAATTTTATAATAATTTTACTTATGTTTATATCTGTATTGTGCAGTAGCTACTCTATATATAATTTATAATAATTGTACTTATGTTTATATCTGTATTGTGCAGTAGCTACTCTATATATAATTTTATAATAATTGTACTTATGTTTATATCTGTATTGTGCAGTAGCTACTCTATATATAATTTTATAATAATTGTACTTATGTTTATATCTGTATTGTGCAGTAGCTACTCTATATATAATTTTATAATAATTGTACTTATGTTTATATCTGTATTGTGCAGTAGCTACTCTATATATAATTTTATAATAATTTTACTTATGTTTATATCTGTATTGTGCAGTAGCTACTCTATATATAATTTTATAATAATTTTACTTATGTTTATATCTGTATTGTGCAGTAGCTACTCTATATATAATTTTATAATAATTTTACTTATGTTTATATCTGTATTGTGCAGTAGGTACTCTATATATAATTTTATAATAATTTTACTTATGTTTATATCTGTATTGTGCAGTAGCTACTCTATATATAATTTTATAATAATTTTACTTATGTTTATATCTGTATTGTGCAGTAGGTACTCTATATATAATTTTATAATAATTTTACTTATGTTTATATCTGTATTGTGCAGTAGCTACTCTATATATAATTTTATAATAATTTTACTTATGTTTATATCTGTATTGTGCAGTAGCTACTCTATATATAATTTTATAATAATTTTACTTATGTTTATATCTGTATTGTGCAGTAGCTACTCTATATATAATTTTATAATAATTTTACTTATGTTTATATCTGTATTGTGCAGTAGGTACTCTATATATAATTTTATAATAATTTTACTTATGTTTATATCTGTATTGTGCAGTAGCTACTCTATATATAATTTATAATAATTGTACTTATGTTTATATCTGTATTGTGCAGTAGCTACTCTATATATAATTTATAATAATTTTACTTATGTTTATATCTGTATTGTGCAGTAGCTACTCTATATATAATTTTATAATAATTTTACTTATGTTTATATCTGTATTGTGCAGTAGCTACTCTATATATAATTTTATAATAATTTTACTTATGTTTATATCTGTATTGTGCAGTAGGTACTCTATATATAATTTTATAATAATTTTACTTATGTTTATATCTGTATTGTGCAGTAGCTACTCTATATATAATTTATAATAATTGTACTTATGTTTATATCTGTATTGTGCAGTAGCTACTCTATATATAATTTATAATAATTTTACTTATGTTTATATCTGTATTGTGCAGTAGCTACTCTATATATAATTTTATAATAATTTTACTTATGTTTATATCTGTATTGTGCAGTAGCTACTCTATATATAATTTTATAATAATTTTACTTATGTTTATATCTGTATTGTGCAGTAGCTACTCTATATATAATTTTATAATAATTTTACTTATGTTTATATCTGTATTGTGCAGTAGCTACTCTATATATAATTTTATAATAATTTTACTTATGTTTATATCTGTATTGTGCAGTAGCTACTCTATATATAATTTTATAATAATTTTACTTATGTTTATATCTGTATTGTGCAGTAGGTACTCTATATATAATTTTATAATAATTTTACTTATGTTTATATCTGTATTGTGCAGTAGCTACTCTATATATAATTTTATAATAATTTTACTTATGTTTATATCTGTATTGTGCAGTAGCTACTCTATATATAATTTTATAATAATTTTACTTATGTTTATATCTGTATTGTGCAGTAGCTACTCTATATATAATTTTATAATAATTTTACTTATGTTTATATTTGTATTGTGCAGTAGCTACTCTATATATAATTTTATAATAATTTTACTTATGTTTATATCTGTATTGTGCAGTAGCTACTCTATATATAATTTTATAATAATTTTACTTATGTTTATATCTGTATTGTGCAGTAGCTACTCTATATATAATTTTATAATAATTTTACTTATGTTTATATCTGTATTGTGCAGTAGCTACTCTATATATAATTTTATAATAATTTTACTTATGTTTATATCTGTATTGTGCAGTAGCTACTCTATATATAATTTTATAATAATTTTACTTATGTTTATATCTGTATTGTGCAGTAGCTACTCTATATATAATTTTATAATAATTTTACTTATGTTTATATCTGTATTGTGCAGTAGCTACTCTATATATAATTTTATAATAATTTTACTTATGTTTATATTTGTATTGTGCAGTAGCTACTCTATATATAATTTTATAATAATTTTACTTATGTTTATATCTGTATTGTGCAGTAGCTACTCTATATATAATTTTATAATAATTTTACTTATGTTTATATCTGTATTGTGCAGTAGCTACTCTATATATAATTTTATAATAATTTTACTTATGTTTATATCTGTATTGTGCAGTAGCTACTCTATATATAATTTTATAATAATTTTACTTATGTTTATATCTGTATTGTGCAGTAGCTACTCTATATATAATTTTATAATAATTTTACTTATGTTTATATCTGTATTGTGCAGTAGCTACTCTATATATAATTTTATAATAATTTTACTTATGTTTATATTTGTATTGTGCAGTAGCTACTCTATATATAATTTTATAATAATTTTACTTATGTTTATATCTGTATTGTGCAGTAGCTACTCTATATATAATTTTATAATAATTTTACTTATGTTTATATCTGTATTGTGCAGTAGGTACTCTATATATAATTTTATAATAATTTTACTTATGTTTATATCTGTATTGTGCAGTAGCTACTCTATATATAATTTTATAATAATTTTACTTATGTTTATATCTGTATTGTGCAGTAGCTACTCTATATATAATTTTATAATAATTTTACTTATGTTTATATTTGTATTGTGCAGTAGCTACTCTATATATAATTTTATAATAATTTTACTTATGTTTATATCTGTATTGTGCAGTAGCTACTCTATATATAATTTTATAATAATTTTACTTATGTTTATATCTGTATTGTGCAGTAGCTACTCTATATATAATTTTATAATAATTTTACTTATGTTTATATCTGTATTGTGCAGTAGCTACTCTATATATAATTTTATAATAATTTTACTTATGTTTATATCTGTATTGTGCAGTAGCTACTCTATATATAATTTTATAATAATTTTACTTATGTTTATATCTGTATTGTGCAGTAGCTACTCTATATATAATTTATAATAATTGTACTTATGTTTATATCTGTATTGTGCAGTAGCTACTCTATATATAATTTATAATAATTGTACTTATGTTTATATCTGTATTGTGCAGTAGCTACTCTATATATAATTTATAATAATTGTACTTATGTTTATATCTGTATTGTGCAGTAGCTACTCTATATATAATTTTATAATAATTGTACTTATGTTTATATCTGTATTGTGCAGTAGCTACTCTATATATAATTTATAATAATTGTACTTATGTTTATATCTGTATTGTGCAGTAGCTACTCTATATATAATTTATAATAATTGTACTTATGTTTATATCTGTATTGTGCAGTAGCTACTCTATATATAATTTTATAATAATTTTACTTATGTTTATATCTGTATTGTGCAGTAGCTACTCTATATATAATTTATAATAATTGTACTTATGTTTATATCTGTATTGTGCAGTAGCTACTCTATATATAATTTATAATAATTGTACTTATGTTTATATCTGTATTGTGCAGTAGCTACTCTATATATAATTTTATAATAATTGTACTTATGTTTATATCTGTATTGTGCAGTAGCTACTCTATATATAATTTTATAATAATTGTACTTATGTTTATATCTGTATTGTGCAGTAGCTACTCTATATATAATTTATAATAATTGTACTTATGTTTATATCTGTATTGTGCAGTAGCTACTCTATATATAATTTATAATAATTGTACTTATGTTTATATCTGTATTGTGCAGTAGCTACTCTATATATAATTTATAATAATTGTACTTATGTTTATATCTGTATTGTGCAGTAGCTACTCTATATATAATTTTATAATAATTTTACTTATGTTTATATCTGTATTGTGCAGTAGCTACTCTATATATAATTTATAATAATTGTACTTATGTTTATATCTGTATTGTGCAGTAGCTACTCTATATATAATTTATAATAATTGTACTTATGTTTATATCTGTATTGTGCAGTAGCTACTCTATATATAATTTATAATAATTTTACTTATGTTTATATCTGTATTGTGCAGTAGCTACTCTATATATAATTTATAATAATTTTACTTATGTTTATATCTGTATTGTGCAGTAGCTACTCTATATTCAAAATTTCATCGACATCTATGTATCCGTTTTAGATTTACGATATTCCC
The DNA here is from genome assembly GCA_946251855.1 of Alsophila aescularia. NCBI lineage: Eukaryota > Metazoa > Arthropoda > Insecta > Lepidoptera > Geometridae > Alsophila > Alsophila aescularia. The sequence continues at coordinate 10,729,550 of OX276375.1, read as the reverse complement.
GCGGGATTTTTCTTTTCTTCCGGGATCAAAAGTATTAGATTTTAGTTTTTATATCGTACAGTACCAATTTGTAAAATTTTATAGAAATCGGTTTAGCCATTTCCATTTGAAAGCCAGTACCAAAATTTTCCCGATATCCCGTTTGAACTTATAAATGTATCAAATTTTGATCTTTGTACTTAGAGTACATACCTACATATATTTAAAACTTCATCATTTGGTGTGAAAGCGAGTAATCGACATTTTCCTGTGGCAATTTTCCTTTCTGCGGAATAAAATGTACCCTTTTTTAGTCTGTTGTATACAGTATCTACATACACATTTTAATTAATTTCGGTCCAGCCGTATTGGCGTGAAAACGCCTACAAACAAACGAACCAACAAACAGACTACGATTCACTTATATATATTAGTGGGGAGTCTGGTCCTGGAATAACACATTACACACTTAGATTACTTTTGACAGAGAGAAATGACCACGCGGAAAAAGCCGCACAGCTATTACTTATAACTAGCTGATGCCCGCGGCTTCGCTCTCTTGTTCATTTTAATACATAGTCTATGACATTCACAAATAACGTGGCTTTCTATCGGTAAAAGAATTTTCAAAATCGGTTCAGTAGATCCAGAGATTACAACCTCACAAACTCACAAAATTTACCTCTTTATAAAATTAGTACAGAAGCAGTAAGTAATCAAACAAAAAGTATGTACAACGAAGATATTTGAAAAAATGCTATGGGGAATTTGCTGTTGAACAAGAAAATAACATGTTTTAATGGTGTCTGTCTTTTTGTATGTCCTATTATCACGTAAAAACAGTCGTTAAGACGTGTCAGAGGCCCTCATGCGGCTTGATAAACTCTGACACCAGAGGCCATCACTTCCTCATACGACAAACAAACACGTAAAAACTAATGCACCGATTGAAATGCGGTTATCATTGGATAGCTTAGGATTTGATTTAGAATCTGCTAGCAATAAAACGCTATTCGATGGCTGTACGAATTTTGATGTTTGGTTTGTAATTTATAGGAATTTTGCAGGAGACCTTTTGCAAGCGGGCAAAGCTACGGGGCGTATACGTAGTACTTATATAATTTGGTGCAAGACCATTTTATTATGTTTTAGAATTTTAGATTATACATAATTAATGATTTTAAATGACTGTTTAATCTGGACAGGATAATCGTGTGTTACTATGATTGATCTATATATTAATCCATTTTTGGTATTGTGCTGCGCAATGATTAATCATTGATTATTGCAGCGTTTTTGCAAGTCACTCGAGAAGTATCTTAATGAAAATATAAATGTTAGCAGAAAATATAAATGTTAAAAGCATAAATAGGTATAATTGATAATTATACAGTCTGTAACATCGATATCGGTCAGTATCCCCATACTACCTCTGAAACTATGAGAGATAGAAAAATACTTACAGAAATATATCGACGATTTTATCGAATAAGAATAAGTAGATTTTCAAAAAAAACTCATGCGCGACTCGTGAAATGAACACCGTCATTTCGAAAAAAGACTGTTATTGCTATATTTCTTGTGTCGGTTGTAAGGATGTCACGAGGCGGTCCTGGGGTTTGGGTTTGTTCCACTAGCCCAGATACCAAACCTCAGTGGACAACATAAAAGTACAGGAACAATTAGGAGCACATGGAGATGATCATAAACAGTGGCTTCACCTTCGTGGACACGTTGTAGCAGAAGATGACCATGTACAGAGATAGCTGGCCTATCAGCAACGCTTGCAGGACTCTGCTAGTCGAGCTGGTCCTTCCTAACTGAACACGAACACGCCCCAAGCTAGAAGTCAGTATTTTGGTGGGTATTCTATCGGCCGCTATTTTAGGTAGGCTTCGAGCATATATCCAATGGTGAGCTGACGTTTTAATCCGCAAACATTATTTTCTGCCAATTTTGACGGGGGACGAGGTAAACCCGCATTGCACACACGCAAATAAAAATCTTATTCATGTAAACGCACACTAAAACAATCTCACAAACCATTATAAAATACGCACACAGTTATAAAATACAGCACAGTTACGCAGTGCTTAGACGCACACTATGATAATCTCTAGTGATGGGCATTCACAAAGACCGGTAACCTGAACGATAAATGAATGAATGAGTGAAATTGACGTGGTTTTACTAAATACTTATGTCTAACGTTCCGTCGAAGATCGATCGAAGTTTTTATCGAGATGAAAAGATATAGATATTTATAATAATTTGAGTTTATTTAAATATATTTATGTATATTATATATTTGTACTGAACTAGTAGTAAGAAAGTAGTACACTTTGTGAGCAAATTTTTGCTACTTGGTGAATTTATTTATTTATACAGTAAATACCTTTTAAAAAATTCATGGATCAAATGTTAAGTACAATCTAAGGTTAACCCACGAAAAGTTTTTCGTTAATTTAAAAACACGCTGTAAGTAAATAAACTTACATTACTTTATTTATTACTTATTTCATACATAATTGCTTGGACAATCATTTTTATCCAGATCGGAAATATTTATCTCTTCTGTAACAGTCATTCATAAAATAAAAGAATTGAATATAGTTTGTTATCATGTAATAGCAGTACTTTATTATTGTACAAGAAAATATAACTGTAATTTCAGTTAACCTGTCAGCTATCGGTATCCCGTACGAGATATATGAGTTTATTTTTTGCAAAAATAAACACAGGTAAATTAAAAAAAAAACTATTTCCGTTTTTTTTTTGGTTCATATACCTGTGGCCGGAGACAAGAGGGTGTCTACCAGCTCAAAGGGCACAATATTAAGTAACAGGTGTAGAGGAAACTTCGTAGTGCGAGCTATCCTTTTGGCCATTGGTAGTAGATTTATCTCATAAGGAAGGTAATAGGCTCACAGCTGACATAACTTTGAGGTACACTTCTTCGAACTCACAGTTTTGGTACTATGGTATTTCCAATTAAAGTAATTTCACCATCAGGAATCGGCGTGAGGTAATAATAAAAACATAGTACTATATACGCAGGTGCACAATTATTATTATATTATTATGAAACTTAGTTTTACAAAATCGCAACCATAGAGTTGGGCCAATGCATCCATGACAATCTAGGAATGACAGGTTATTTGAATTTAGAATGAACATAGACTAACTATCGAATGGGTATGATTATGAAAGAATTAAGAATTAATGAAAGAGGTTTGACATCGTCACATACCTTCCTCAAATACAGATTTTGTATATGGCAAACTTTTAAAAACATTCTATATTTAAAAAATAGCTCAATTACCTACTCCAAAAACGCACTCTTCCACAGGTTAATAGTTCAGAATTATCTAAACTATTAACTTAATACCAAACGTTGTGTTGTTTCCCGAACTTAAATAACATGAAATTTAATAGAAAACCCAGAACTCATTTTTCACCCTCTTAATGCGGCCCATTCGTAACATCCGTTCGTAATTGTCGCCTACAGCCTATATGATACTAACAGGAAAAATTTCAGCGTTGTAAGTGTTTAGAGAGTGAATGGCATATCGCTTTTTAAATGTAGATTAAAACACTTTTAATACTCACTGAAAAATAATCTGTTAGGTACTAACACTCCTCATTTTAACGTTCATTCCATCTTTCGTTCAATCAATTTCACTCAACTTGTGCCCGCACTACGCCTTCTACCAAGACGATGGCGTCGTAAAACTGTCGCTAATCTGTCGCAACTGGTAGTTCATTTGAATCAATATTATACAAAATTACAAGCACAATTCACATAAATAACACTTACTTGTGATACGAAATACCGTGATCCCGTAAGTTTGATGTTGCTGATCGCCTTCTATACAAAAATACCGCACAATTCATCATTTTCACGGAGCTCTGCTTTGCGACACGAAACGATACCGAATGGCCGCGGTCGTGAGTGAAATAGTTTTATATAACGTGAATGGTCAAGTCGTGCCATATGGCCAGCAGAGGGGTACGCCTTGCATTAACATCTCCATTGGATATATGCTCAAAGTAGGTGGTGGGGGTAATAATTTATTTACCACTTATTATCAGATATTTTGTAAAAACATGGACATGAGCCAAAGCATCAATGGCAATCCCTGACAAATGTGGGAGATGACCGGTTATTTGAATTTAGAATTAATATAGACAAACTGAAAGAAATGAGATTAAGAGATCAAATGAGTGCTATTATGAAAGAGGTTTGACATCGTCACAAGGAGAGTAATTGTTCTTGTAAATCTTGTCCCCAATATTAAAATAAACTAATTTAAATAAGTAAAAGTAAAAAATTACAGTAATTTTCTTGAATACAATAATGAACTCGTTTTGATAACGTTTTTTTATTGCTTTTTGTATTTTCATGTAGTGAATTTTTGTTAAAATACACTGGCCTTCAAAACGTTAAAATTACATCACATCACTTTAAAATTACTGGACCGATTGCGATGCAATTTTCACTGTTGGATAGCTTAGGTTTCGACTTAAAAACTGGTGTACTTGGTATCTCAATCCGATGAGTAGGTGCCAAGCAACTTAATAAAAAAAAAACAATTGTAGTAGTAAGTTTTGAATAAAACTACTGGACCGATTGCAATGCGATTTTCACCGCTGTATAGGTTAAGTTTTGACCTAAAAACCTGGTTGCACGACTAGGATGATTGGTAGAAAATGCTTCCTAGCATTAAGTCCTCCATGTACACTTTTTGTGCTAAAATATTAAATAAATAAATAAACAGTGTGTATCCAACTTCATTGTATCCAACATTGAAAATCATTTAAATCGGTCCAGTAGTTTTAACTTATGCGAGAAGATTCATCAAAACAGAGGACAGACAGACACCATTTTTAATCTACACTTCTACATTAATATTAAAAATAAATAAATCAGGTTATTCTCGATTTCTTCTTGAGATGATATGAATATTATGATTTATGTAATTTTGTACTAAAAGAAGTATAAAAATGATAAATTAGTTTGTTTTACTTACCTAACTTCATCAAGCGGAAATCTGGCCATAAAAAAACGTATTGTGCCGTATTTCCGTTCAGGGGCCTAATTCTCTAATTTTAAGACGCCAATTCCACGCCGCCTGCGTGGAATTCGCGTGGAATTGGCGTGAGTGGTCATATAGAATACAGGGCCAGATTTGAAACCGCATATGTATCTATTTCACATTTTATATACTTCATTTTTAAATGAATTACTAAAACAGGCTTTCAGAACCCATACACATAAGCATAAGATCTAATTCACATCAGGAAAAAACAATATTTTGCAATTAAAGTTGAAGTTGAAGTTGAGTCTCATGTCAGAGAAATCAAGAGAAAAGTGGCGTTTTATCAAAGAAAGAGATTGAGGAAGTGAGCGAGAGAAATATAGTCTCCATTATATTTCTGCCCTGTTTCATATTCTTTTTTTTATAAGTAGTTGTGATAGACTGCAAAGAGTATACAAATACTACGTAAGATGGACTGTACAGAACGAAATGATGTTGCTATTGAAACGAAATAATTATGACACGTTGCCATGGAAACGAAATAATATATAATAATAAGTCTGTCAAGTAGGTGAGTAATAAATTAATAATGCAGTTGTGTATGGTCAAACAAACACAAATTCAAAATTTATATAACCCCCGACACTTTCCCCGCGATATAGTTAAGAACCATCTTGGTCTTCATTGCACATATTTTTATTACATAATTTTTGTTATAAGACTAGCTATGCCCGCGGCTTTGTCCGCGTGGTCATTTCCAACCATATACCCAATATACCAATACTCAAAGTTCCTTGAGCCGTCAAATAGTTGTATATCGATTGCTCGGCTTCTCGTCGGATTGATATAACAATTACAACAGTTTTTGAGTCTAAACCTCCCCTTCACTGTTGGATAGCTTACTAACCTAAGCTATATAACAGTGAAAACCGCATCTCAATCGGCCCTGTAGTTTTAACGTGATGGACGAACAGACAGACACGATTTTTAAAAAACTCCCTGTTTTTTTTTTAATTATGTTCATTGTACAGACTTGTAATAAATTAGCTTTATTATAAGTAGATAATAGACTAGCTGATGTCCGCGGCTTCTTCTCTAGGTTAAAAGTACTATATTATGTGCTATTCCAGGACCTAAAATACCAATATACCAACATTTGATCAAAATTCCTTCAGCCGTCTAAAGTATTTTTATTGATTGCTCGGCTTCTACTCATCGGATTGAGATACCAAGTACCCCAGTTAAGTCAAACCCTAAGCTATCCAACAGTAAAAACCGCATCGCAATCGGTCCAGTAGTTTTTACGTAATGCGCGAACAAACATACAGACAGACAAATTTATTAGCTTACTTTAAGTACCCTAGACTTTATTTTTTAAATTATCTTCTTTGTACAGACTATTTCGTTCTTATTGCTTTATTATAAGTATAGATAAAAATATTATAGATAGAAGATGGATGGATAGATTGGGCCATAATGAGTGACAACAAAAAGGTCTAAAATCAAGCTGCAAGATTTTGTTCGGCAATAGATTTTATTCGGAAATTCTAGGATGGTTTCGCAGTACGGTATTCATTGTCCACAATGACTGTTATAAAGTAAGGTGGGGTTTTCCAACGCTCCGCGCTTCGGAGGGCACGTTATGCTGTCGGTTCCGGCTGTTATTGATTAAACAAATACACACACAAAATAATACATTTTCCCACTCCCGACTCCCCTGCCACCTCCCCTGCACTCTGCCACCCGGTACGCGCAATAACCACTGAAGTGACTTCGTAACAAGGTTGAATAACGCGAGCGCTGTTTGAAAATACAATTTAGCTCGGAACTAAATGACGTATGTCTCAAAAGTTATTTATTTTATTGGCAGGTAAATTTTGTCTTAACAGTAGATAATAAACTATATTTTCTTACTGTGAGATTTATTTTAGAGATAAAACACGAGCCGTTTAGTAGAAAAATGAAAGTATTACTGAAAATAGCGTAATTTTTGATAAGAAAATGTATCGAATGAAATTCTGTTAATCACGTTTTTGTCTTAATCATGGATAGATAAATATCTCAAAACCATGTATGTTAAGTTTCACATTTATCAGGTTTGTGGTTGACCCAGCATATTGATGGTAAAAAACCCTTACAAAATGGAACCTGGTCTTAATAACAGTCGTCAAGCCATGTCAGAGGCCCTCGGGCGGCTTGACAGACTCACACCAGAGGCCAGCACTACCTCATACGACAAACAAAAACAAAACAGTTGTCCACTGACATTCCATTTACAGATCTTACTGCAAGGGCACATAGGCATCAACCGGGCGGTCGACGGCGATGTCGTCGCCATCGAAGTACTTCCCGAAGAAGAGTGGCGAAGGCCGAGCGACATCGTTCTCGAGGACAAGGCTGAAGAAGACCCCGGAGATGTTCTACAGGTGGGAAAATGTTCAATAGGGATGTTGATTAGGTTCTAAGAACCATCTCGATCACATCAGCTTTCAAACCAAAAAAAAAAACGCATCAAAATCGTTCTATTCGTTTGGGAGCTACGATCCCAGCCTCCCCTTTTTACACGACTGCCCAAAAAAGGAGTGTTATGTTTTTAGCATTTATGTATGTTTGTATGTGAGTTTCTTTATTCCACCATAACTTTTAAATGCCCGATCAGATTTAGATGTATGTAATGATGATAATGATGATAAGCCCATTCCAACATATTTTTTTGTTGGCAAAAGCTCTTTTTTGGCAGGACAGGCGTGTTTTTTAGCATTTAAGCTAGTTATTATTATGAACCATCTTGATCACATCAGCTTTCAAACAGAAAAAAAACCGCATCAAAATCAGTCTATTCGTTTGAGAACTACGATGCCTCAGACAGACATGCACACTCATACAAACCCTAAATTTATAACACCACTCTCTTTTCGCATTCGGGGGTGAAAACTAGAAAAAGAAACTCAGAAATATCCAAGAAATATATTTATTTGGTATCTTTTTACCGGACTACGAAAAAAAGGGGATTATGATTTTAACAGCGCAGGTATATAATATTTAGATTTGTTTTCTGTTTTTTTATAGCAGTTAACGCCTGCTTAGCGTAAACATATACAGGGTGAATTTTTCAAGTGGGCGTGGGTGGCTAAATCAGAAATTATGAGGAATAGCGAAAAGTACTCAAAGGAGTCTCGGGCCCGATTTTGATGAAAACTAAAACTGCATCTTTGGATTTTTGAAAAAAAAACAATATTCCTAGGCAGGAATCGAACACGTTGATTTTGGAAAAAAAAGTACACACTGTATTATACACCATTCGATAGTGTCGCTAATAAGGATTGAATTCTGGGAAGAAATAACATACAACAAACTTAAGGAAAATGTTGTATTTGAATAAACTGATTCATATTTTAAAGTACTGTTTTAATTCATACCTGCATTACCTGAACCTTGTCCGAAATGATGCTCAATATGTTTCTCAACACAGACCCGCAGCGCGGTCATCTTCACAACATTATGTTCTAATTTCAAATTTTTGTTATGTCTTCGCGGTTAAAGGCCACAGTAAAAGAAAAAATGTAAACAATTGAAATTAGAACGTAGAGTAAATTGGTGCCAATAATTTAGATTTTGTTCCACGTTTCGTTGATTATTACTAACTGTTTGCGTACTATTTCGTATTAATAGTCGTTTAGTAAAAGAGATGTTGATTCAGCAGTTTGGTGAACATTTTATTGCATTTTATGGTCCTGTGCCGTGGCCAGCGAGGTCACCGGATCTTACCCCCTTAGATTATTTTCTCTGGGGGTTTGTAAAAAACAAAATCCACAAAGACACGTATAATGCAATTGATGACTTGAAACGAACTTTGGAAAATATTCTAAGCGGAATCAATAATATTTTAATACTGAATGCAGTATTAAAATATGACACGTCGAATCCAGCTATGTATTGAACGGTCATCATTTTGAACAATGAATCAGTTATGGTTTAACTATTTTCGTTAAAAATGAGCTCTTTCCTTAAGTTTGCCGTATGTCATTTCTTCCCAGAATTCAATCCTTATTAGCGACACTATCAAATGGTGTAATAATACAGTGTGTGTTTTTTTTCCCAAAATCAACGTGTTCGATTCCTGCCTAGGAATATTATTTTTTTCAAAAATCCAAAGATGCAGTTTTAGTTTTCATCAAAATCGGGCCCGAGACTCCTTTGAGTACTTTTTGCTATTCCTCATAGTTTCTGATTTAGCCAACCACGCCCACTTGAAAAATTCACTCTGTGTAATAATTTTCTAATGGAAAAATTTGGGTCACGGACGAGATTCGAACTCGCATACTGTGCCTCAGCGCGGCACATGCCTTTACCAATACAGCTAGTTTTATGTAGTGGCAGGCCTCTTACGCAAGAGTCCGCCTGGGGAAGTACCACACCTTTGTCAGATATTCAACCGCCAAGCAGTAGTGTGTAAACATTTCTGTGTTTCGGTTTGAAGGGCAATGTTTCTAGCGAAATTACTGGGCAATGAGACTTAACAACCAATGTCAGCGGGTGACGAGCGCAGTGCAGTGACGCGCAAGACTTTGCAACCAAAGTTCTGGGTGGCACTGCAACTGTTATGGACAGGCGTGGCGCTTACCATCAGGCGAGCGACCTGCCCGTCTCGTCAATCAACGTAATAAAAAATAAAAAAAATAAGTTTTTGACACCCATATTGTAAATACAGAAGTTTTTTGTTCTAGTTTGAAAATGGTGCCATACTGCCGCCATACTGAATGATTTCAAAAATATATATAGCCTATGTTACTCGGGGGATATAAGGATTCTAACGATACCGCATACGTCTAACAGCCGTATTCACAAACAATACTTGCCAAAGTAAAGCAGCGACACTGTGCGAAGTAAGCATTTCACTATTCGTTCGTCGTTGCGAGCCTTCTAATTCACAAACAATACTTCGGTGACTCTTTACTATGCGAATTCTGCGCTCTGATTGGTCCGTGTAATATTAATATTCATTCTTCTTTATGGCAGTATACTTTGTTAATCTGTGGTAGTAAATACTCGAAATTGTTTGCGAACAATCTCAACAAAAAAGTTTTAGGTAATGTTCATGTCTGTCTGTTTTATAAAATTTCTGCATAATATTTTTCTGTGCGTTGTGAAATTGGCATGTATGGACATGTCTACATCAGTTACATCTATAGATTTGTCAATAGAACATCAACCGCCAAGTGGTAAGTAGGTTTTAGATAGAAATAATGATTATAAACCTACACTATTGCATTTCATTTTCATTTCCTTACATTACTACTTACATATTTCCTTCTTTTATCGATAGACGGTATATTAATAGAAAACTGTAGCTTTTTTGGCAGCGTTGCTTGTAACAGCTAGCTAGCTACTTTACGAATGCGCTGCTTCAAGTGAACGCACAGTGTTTTTCGGCACTCAAGTGTCGTTTATGAATAGGATTGTAGGACCCTGTGCGCTTGTGAGCACTGTGAGACCTCATAGTAATGTTTGTGAATACGGGTGTAAATCTGTTCAGTCATTTAAAAGTTATGGTGGATTAAATAAACTCACATACAAACATACATACATACATACATACATACATACATACATACATGAATGCTAAAAACAATACACTCCTTTTTTGGGCAGTCGTAAATCGAGGTGAGGTAATCGAGGGTACAGAGGGTCTCTGCACAGTAAACATTTAATTGCGCGGTACGGGGGTAACGCCCACACTTGGCACAGCGACGCGACCTGGCGACGCTGTGCCGCGCCGCTCGTGGCTCGTCGGCTTTTTCCGCCTCAGCTCGGTCATATTCGTTGTTTACACATCTGCCAGGCGTCCCGCGATGGCTAATTTTTTATATCAATTATATTAAAAGTTTCCCTTCATGTCTGATTTATATGTCGTAGCACCGGCATATTTAATCTTCCTATAACAAGTGCAGCAATCTATCAAATGATCCTTCCCTACAGGAAGAAGCAGTCCTCCTGAGCACCGTGAAGCCAGTAGACCCCAATGACGACGAGGTGACGCCCACTGGGAAAGTGGTGGGGATAATTCGGAGGAAGTGGAGGCAATACTGCGGTATACTGATGCCGAGCAAATTCCCCGGTGAGTAACATTCCACAGCGTAGTATTTGTTCACAGGATTTTTATTTAATTTAAATATAATTATATCTATTTATTCTATAAAAAAAAAAACTTATATCTATTAACTATAATAAAGCAATAAGAACGAAAATCTCTGTACAATGAAAATAATTAACAAAAAATGATCTGAGTACTTAAAATAAGCTACTGAACAAGAATAGAACATTTTTAAATATTGTGTCTGTCTGTTTGTTAGTTTGTTTATGTGTATGTTTCGCGCATCTCGTTAAAACTACTAGATCGATTTCGATGCGGTTTTCATTGTTGAATATCTTAGAGTTTGACTTAAAAAACTGTTGTAATTGGTATCTCAATCCAATGAGAAGAAGCCGAGCAATCGATAAAAAATATTTTGACGGCTGAAGAAATTTTGATCAAATGTTAGTATATTGGTATTTTAGGTCTTACTTATAAGGCGCCTCCATAACTACTATTCAATCTGTTTGTTAAACTTAGTCACTGACTCTTTCATTTATTTTAGGTGCGACCCGCCACTTGTTCACTCCCGCCGAGAAGCGTATACCCCGAGTTCGGATAGAGACGCGACAAAGTGACATACTCGCATCGCAAAGGATACTCGTCGCTTTAGACTCTTGGCCGAGGAACAGTCGATACCCTCTCGGACACTTCGTCAGAGCACTGGGACCTATAGGTACGTTAATATAACTTATTAATTCTGTACAGCTGTGTATTCCTGCGAAAGAGACGCAACAAAGTGACATACTCGCGTCGCAAAGGATACTCGTCGCTTTAGACTCTTGGCCGAGAAACAGTCGCTACCCTCTCGGACACTTCGTCAGAGCACTGGGACCTATAGGTACGTTAATATAACTTATTAATTCTGTACAGCTGTGTATTCCTGCGAAAGAGACGCAACAAAGTGACATACTCGCGTCGCAAAGGATACTCGTCGCTTTAGACTCTTGGCCGAGAAACAGTCGCTACCCTCTCGGACACTTCGTCAGAGTACTGGGACCTATAGGTACGTTAATATAACTTATTAATTCTGTACATCTGTGTATTCCTGCGAGTGTAGAGACGCGACAAAGTGACATACGCGCGTCGCAAAGGATACTCTTCGCTTTAGACTCTTGGCCGAGAAACAGTCGCTACCCTCTCGGACACTTCGTCAGAGCACTGGGACCTATAGGTACGTTAATATAACTTATTAATTCTGTACAGCTGTGTATTCCTGCGAAAGAGACGCAACAAAGTGACATACTCGCGTCGCAAAGGATACTCGTCGCTTTAGACTCTTGGCCGAGAAACAGTCGCTACCCTCTCGGACACTTCGTCAGAGTACTGGGACCTATAGGTACGTTAATATAACTTATTAATTCTGTACATCTGTGTATTCCTGCGAGTGTAGAGACGCGACAAAGTGACATACGCGCGTCGCAAAGGATACTCTTCGCTTTAGACTCTTGGCCGAGAAACAGTCGCTACCCTCTCGGACACTTCGTCAGAGCACTGGGACCTATAGGTACGTTAATATAACTTATTAATTCTGTACAGCTGTGTATTCCTGCGAGTGTAGAGACGCGACAAAGTGACATACGCGCGTCGCAAAGGATACTCTTCGCTTTAGACTCTTGGCCGAGGAACAGTCGCTACCCTCTCGGATACTTCGTCAGAGCACTGGGACCTATAGGTATGTTAATATAACTTATTAATTCTGTACAGCTGTGCATTCCTGCGAGTGTAGAGACGCGACAAAATGACCAAAGGAACAGCCACGTTCTCTATGTTATAATTGTACAAGAGAGTGTCTTTGATACCTCAACAACTGAACTTCTTGCGTGTATTATACGGAAGCACAATTGAATTTGGTATTGATCCAAAAACTGTGATTTAATTAGAATCACTGTTTAGTATCGCAAATTCCATTGCGTCCGTGTAATCATTGGTTTCTATTAGGTGCTGGTGTACCGATAAATGTGCGATACTGAACAGTGATTCTAATTAAATCACAATTTTTGGATCGATACCAAATTCAATTGTGCTTCCGTATAATACACGCATGAAGTTCAGTTGTTGAGGTATCAAAGACACTCTTGTACAAAAGAACTTTCCATTTCCGCTACGCGCGATCACGCATGTGCTTGTAAACAGTAAAAAAAAACTATACATTTTTACAATTACAATTAATTTGGTGTTACGTAAATATTTTATAGTAGTTCAATAGTTTACCTAACTTAGTACTATTAAAAATATTGAAATAACCTTAAACAAATTTCTGGTTCGTAACTTATCAGTCTGTTGAAAACATATTTGAATTCAACATGGAAGTAACGCGGAAACTAACCGGAAATGAAAACGATTATTCATCGCAGCTCACTCACTCACTTCTAATGGTTGCAGGAGATAAGGACGCAGAGAACGAGGTGATTCTGTTGGAGCACGACGTGCCGCATGCGCGGTTCAGTGAAGCCGTGCTGGGCTGCCTGCCGCCGCAAGACTGGCTCATACCGAAAGAGGTCAGTATCACGAGTCCTTCGGAGCACATACTAGACGTGCCCAATGAAATCACAGTAGTATAGTACTGATGTACAGAATGGCCACTCTCCGCCCCGCGCAGTCCGCGTCCCCGCACGCTACCCCGCAGCTTATAGTACTAATGTATAGAATGGCCACTCTCCGCTCCGCGCAGTCCGCGCCCCCGCACCCCACCCCGCAGCTTATAGTACTAATGTACAGAATGGCCACTCTCCGCTCCGCGCAGTCCGCGCCCCCGCACCCCACCCCGCAGCTTATAGTACTAATGTACAGAATGCCCACTCTCCGCCCCGCGCAGTCTGCGTCCCCGCACCCCACCCCGCAGCTTGGATGTCAATGTAAGGCTTGTTTCACATTCAACCACACCACAATGACAACACGTGGGCGCTTGCTAATTTGTATGAAAATTAATAGTTTAATTCACACGGATCACATTTTACACCTAACTGTGCGCACAAGTCCCGCCTGCGCCCTCTCCCCGATAGCAACAACAATGATTCCTCTCCAATGTCCATAAGTTCATACAGCCAAGGCGTGTTTCTTCTACGAAAGAAAAATACAGAGGATCTCTGGGGAATATCTACTAAAATTTTAAGTTCCATTATTGGTATAATTACTTAGTAATTATTTTTAATAATTGTGTTGATGAAGGAGTTTTTCCCGACATAATGAAAAATAGTAAACTTATTCCATTATTCAAGTCTGGCAGTAAAAATGATCCGACTAACTACAGACCCATTTCTATACTTCCCGCTCTAAGTAAAATTTTTGAGAAAGTAATATTAAATCAGTTATTAACACATTTCTATCTCAATGGTCTGTTTCATAATGAACAATATGGCTTCACTAAAGGCCGTTCAACGACAGTCGCAGGCACAGGGCTCTTAAAGCATATATTCAATGCTTGGGAGGAGTCACAGGACGCAATTGGCGTTTTCTGTGATTTATCCAAAGCATTTGACTGCGTTTGCCACGAAACATTTTTTTTTTTTTTTTAAATTGAATCATTACGGAGTTAATGGGAAAGCTCTCGATCTTTTATCCTCGTATCTTAGCAATAGAATCCAAAAAGTAGATGTAAATGGTGCGAGGTCATCAGGATCTCTCATTACAATGGGAGTCCCACAGGGTTCAATACTTGGGCCATTCTTGTTCTTGGTTTACATTAACGATCTTCCCTTTTTCATAAAGAACTTATGTGATATTGTTTTGTTTGCAGATGATACTTCTCTAATTTTTAAGATTGACAGAACCTTGAATAATTTTGACGACGTTAACAAGGCAATCGCGCTAGTTCTTAGTTGGTTTACAACTAACAATTTAATGTTAAATCCTAAGAAAACTAAATGTATCAAATTTTCACTACCCAATGTCAGAGGGGTTCCTAAGAATTCAAGTATTTTAATAAATAGTGAGCCTGTAGACCTTGTGCAGTCAACCACATTTTTGGGTATTACTGTAGATTCAAAATTACAGTGGTGTCCTCACATATCGTTGTTAGCTGGTAGATTGAGCTCTGCAGCCTATGCAGTACGTAAAATTAGACAGTTTACCGATATAGCTACTGCAAGATTAGTATATTATAGTTACTTTCACAGTATTATGTCATATGGCATTTTGTTGTGGGGTAAGGCCGCGGAAATTCAATCAATATTTGTGCTACAGAAGAGACTCGTTCCATTTACAATATGAAATCCCGAGATTCTCTTAGGGAACGTTTTAAAGATATCAATATTCTTACAGTGGCTTGTCAATATATACATGAAAATATAATGTATGTTCGGAATAATATCAATACCTTTGTTAAAAATAGGGATGTTCATAATTTTAATACTAGAAATAAAAATAAACTAAAAGTTTCTGGATTCCGTTTAAAGAAAGTTAGTGGTTCATATATGGGGAACTGTATACGATTTTTTAATAAGTTACCTGACGGCATTGATCTATTACCAATGCATAGGTTTAAAACTTTTGTTAAAGTAAATCTCATAAAGAAAGCGTATTACAATGTAAATGATTATATTAATGACAGAAATGCATGGCCTGATGTCTCCAAGCTCCATGATAATAATAAGTGATAGCTTCGATGTTAACGTTAAGTGAATGAAATGTTCAAAGTACTTTGTGAGATGTCTCAAACATACCATGAGATCACGTTGTTTTATACAACATAATTATCGAGTTAGAAGTTTTTACCTTATTTTTTTCCAGTATGATTGTTTGATGTTTGTGGGATATCTCATTGTCACTTTTACCTTTTATATGTCACAATTATAACAAAACATGTAAACTGTAGTTTAGTTAACTGTTGTTTTGTTATAATTGTGACATTTGAAAAAAATATAAAGAATGAACAAATATGGAAAAAATACATCCCCGTAGAGTTTCTTGGTGCTCTCTTCACTAACGGGCGTATTTCCGAAGCACCGGTAGAGTCAGAAGGGTATTTCCTTTTCCAGTGTGAGATTTAACTCTGTTGGCACATGAAAGGGAAATTTCCTTTTCAAACTCAAAGAATACTTAGTTTATCTAAATTTGGATTGATTTGATCTTTTTATAATATTTTATGTATATCTCTTTGTTCATGAGATGTTAATTTTGACTTGTAAAAGTGCTATTATTTTTGC
This sequence comes from Alsophila aescularia, assembly GCA_946251855.1. Taxonomy (NCBI): domain Eukaryota; kingdom Metazoa; phylum Arthropoda; class Insecta; order Lepidoptera; family Geometridae; genus Alsophila; species Alsophila aescularia. Next base: position 10,713,252 of record OX276375.1, on the reverse strand, counting down.
CTATTTACAATAAAATACTTTGACTTTGACTTTAAAGCCGGAGTCGATCTGTCTGTCGGCAAATGATACAAACGCGGAAATAAGTGCAATTTAGTGTTCTCACCGGAACTCCCTAGGAAGTTTCAGCCACCACTTTACTGAATCGTGAGTTGGCCAGACTTTTGACAACCTGACTAACTGGGACTCGAAATTTTGACTATTTGTTCTTAAAACACATAACTTGACACTGGGCTAAATACACTAGTGGTGCGAAGCTAAACGGAAATAAACACTTTCAAATAGTTTTGCATGAGCAAAAGTGTCGTCTGCCGATACTGCTCAAATCTAATAATTGCAAATTTTATTCACAGGAGCGTGCTAAACGCGTTGACCTCCGCGACATAACAATCTGCTCCGTGGACCCGCCCGGCTGCACCGACATCGACGACGCTCTGCACGCTCGCCCGCTAGAGGGCACCACTAAACAAGGCCTCAAGCGGTACGAAGTGGGCGTCCATATTGCGGACGTGACGTACTTTGTGAGGCCAAACACGCCGCTCGATAAGGAAGCAGCTTCTAGATCGACGACTGTGTATCTAGTGGACAGGAGGATCGACATGGTACCGGGTAAGAACAGAAATGATTTCACCCGAGCGGCCGCTAGAGGGCACCACTAAACAGGGTCTCAAGCGGTACGAAGTGGGCGTCCACATCGCGGACGTGACGGACTTCGTGAGGCCAAACACGCCGCTCGATAAAGAGGCCATTTCTTCGATTACCTGGAAGAGATCGCTGATCAGTGATAACGCCGCAGATAGTACTATTTTGAAGCTCAATATTGATCTTAGTTTTAGTGCAATAAAAAGTTACCTATTTATCTGTCTACCTACATACACGATAAAACATTTTATTTAAATATGTGTATAGTAGTCGCAGCGGAAGTATGTGTCATATAGACATATATAAACATATAGATTGGCTGCGCCTACTGTACCTATCCTTTGAGATAAATAATTGAAATACTTGGTGGTTTCAGATCTCCTGAGTTCGAACCTGTGTTCTCTACGTGGCGGAGAAGAGAGGCTGGCCTTCTCATGCGTCTGGGAAATTGACGATAACGCCAACGTGTTGTCTACCAAGTTTCATAAGAGTGTCATAAAAGTAAGTACAAGTATTTTAACGCGAGAATCCGCGAGATTAGTAGTTTTTGAAACGGTTGCATAATGATGGGTATTAAAACACGAGAGTGAGTTTTTTAATATTATGTCTCAAGTGTTTTAATACCTAATTATGTGCCGTTTCATACATTATTTATATTCGTTGCTGTTCCGTGATGTAAGGTTTTTTTTTTGTGTAATGACTTACCACGGGATTGTGGTGCCTCATTAAAATTACAATCTAGCCTTAAGACTTACAGAGACTTAGACTATAAACTAAGAATGTGTCCAATAACACTTTTCTTAATGTCACTATTTAAGGGGAAGTCACTTTGTTCTTGTGTTTATTTGATTTGCACTAATTGATACTACATTGTCACTATCATATCACTAAACTAACTCAAATGGTTTTGTCCGTTTGAGTCTTCTCACGATGCCCGTGTTGTCGAGGAGCTGGATAGCCTCGACGTTCACATGATGATGAAGCCTACGTTCGTGAGCTTCGGCAACTTTTATAATAACCTTAGTAACGAGATCCACCTTCAGGTCTCGATGGAGGTCGTTACTTCTGATGTACCACGGTGCATTAACGATGCCTCTGAGTACTTTATTTTGGAAACGTTGAATGATCTGTATATTAGTGGATTTGGTACAGGCCCATAGCTGGATACCGTAAGTCCATATTGGCATGAGAACTTGCTTGTATAAAAGTAATTTATTGCAAACTGACAACGAAGATGTTTTCCCAGAAGCCAATACATTTTTGTGTAGCGAAGCTCCATTTCATCGCGTTTCTTTTTGACATGGGGTCTAATGTCCATACCAAGATACTTAGCCGTATTTTCGTGTGGTATTACTTGATCGTTTATAAATACAGGATGATAATTCGGTTTCTTGTTTGTAAAATCTACATGTGTGGATTTTGATTGGTTAAGTTTTATTCGCCATTTTTTAGTCCAATCGAGGATCGTATTGACGTCTGTTTGCACTTTCTCGACCGCTTCCTCTTGAGTAGCCCCGATCGCCATGATTGCTGTATCATCAGCAAAGGTGGCAATGGTATTATTTTCTAAATCTGGGATATCGCAAGTGTACAATAAGTACAGGAACGGACCTAAGACACTCCCTTGTGGTACTCCAGCTTTTATTTGCTTTAGTTCTGAATACGCATCTTCTTGCCTTACTCTGAACATTCTATGTGTTAGATAATTGCAAACTGTTTAGGCAGCATTTTTCTTAATTTGTGCAGCAGACCTTTATCCCAAACTTTATCGAATGCTTGAGCTACATCTAGAAACACAGTTGTACAAAACTTTTTCTCCTCTAAAGCTTTTTCAATGACATTAGTGATTCTATGCACTTGGTCTATTGTAGAATGCTTTTCTCTAAATCCCAATTGATAATCCGGGATGAATTTATTTTCTTCTATGATGGGCTTCAATCGTCTCAGTAGTAGTTTTTCAAACAATTTCGACATTATCGGCAGCAATGAAATTGGCCTATATGATGTTACTTCATGAGGTGGTTTACCAGGTTTGGGTATCATAATGACTTCGGCTACTTTCCATTCACTTGATACATGCTGAAGTCTAAATGATGCATTGATGAGCGTAGTTATTTTAACTAAAGCTTTACGAGGGCGGTTTTGTAGAACTTCGCCAGTAATTAAATCATAACCAGGAGATTTCTTGCAACTTAGATGTTTGATCTCGTTAAAAACCTCTTTGGGTGTAACAAATCTTATGTTTAGCTCAATTTTAGAAGTTTCTTCCTGTATAAAGTCTTCATCATCTGTAAGATCTCCATTTGATTGAAAAACTTGCTCTAAGTGCTGTGCGAACATATTAGCTTTCTTTTCGTTATTGATTGCCCACTTTCCATTATGTTCTTTTACAGGTGGGATATGCATGATTGGCTTTCTAAGGTTCTTCATTGTTTTTCAAAAAGAATAATCTGTTGTCCGATCACTCGTTAGCTGACTTAAATTAGAATTTATAGTCTCATCACTAAAGTTCTGTATTTCCCTTTTAAGTTTTTTTGTAAGATTGTTAAAAAGTGTCTTGTCTTGTGGAGATCTAGTCATCTGCCACTTTTGTCTTTGATTTCTTTTTTTAACAATCAAGTCCCTGATTTCTATAGGGTACGACTTAACTCTGGTTCTCTTTTTATATTCCGGTGTGTTTGCCCAAGCGCATTGTTGTATGTCTTTTATAAGTTTTCATACTTCTATGTCTAGCTGTAGTGCATTTTTTAGTGGGACTTTTAGATCAATTTTTTCTTCTAAATCTAGTTTAAAACTTTCCCAGTCCGTTCTGTAATTAACAAGAGTAGGAATATTCTCTTTTTGTACAATAGTATCACTTAAAGTTAATATTATTGGTGAGCGATCTGAGCTCATATCATAACCTTCCTCAATTAGAAGAAAGCTGGGTGATATATTTTTAAAGATGAAGAAATCGATGAGATCTGGTATTTTATTAGGGTCAGTAGGCCAATAGGTGGGCTTTCCTGTTGATATAACATTACAATGTATTTCTTTGATTGCACATAATAATTCTTTTCCTTTACAACTACAGAACTTTAGTAAGGCGAGACAAGGTGTTCTTAGCATTCAAATCACCACCCAGTAAGAATCGATTACAAAGTAGTTTTAAAAAACTTCTATACTGTTCTGCTTTCAGCGCATGCTTTGGTGGGCAATATATTGCTGCAAGGGTTACAGGATAGCGCTTAAATAGCGACAGCTTGTATGTGATGTTCTTCAAACTTAAATTGTTCATGATGGTAGATGTTCTCCTTTATTATTATGGTGCTACCCCCTCTTGCAGTGTTATCGGGGTGCAATGCGTGATAAGTTTTGTAGCCTTGAATTTGAATAAAGGATTCCCTTGTGAAGTGTGACTCATAGATAAGACACACGTCAATATTTTCTATGTTTAGGACGGCTTGGAGCTCATTACGATGTTGTAGTAGTCCATTAGCGTTCCATTCCATGAAATTAAGTTTATTTATATATTTTTCTGTTTTAATGAAGCTGTCTTGTTGCTACTTTCAAGTGTTTCTAAACGTTCGTCGAACAAAGTAACGAGGTTTAGAATTTTGTTTAATTTTTCATCCATGTCATGTGTCATGCTTACTTGCTTATATTGTTTAGATTGTAGCTGCTGTAAAGTGGGCTGGGCTCCTTTTGTTATGTGTACATATGAAACATATTTTGTGACATTTTGAGTAGCACTATTTTTATTTATTTTACTGACACCGGGAACCTGGATCACGGTTGTTGTTACATTTTTCTTCAACAGTTTGTTTTTCATGCTCTGTAGTTCCTTAGCAACTAAGCACCGTCTGTAATTAGCCGGATGTTGCTCACCACAATGGACACATTTCGGCTTTGCTTCTGCTGGTTTTTGGCAGTCTCTGGTTAAGTGCTTGCCTGTACATTTCACGCACTTTGGTTCTTTTGAACAGTATTTCTGTGTGTGGCCATATGCTTGACATCTTTTACACTGAGGTATGAGCTATTATTATTCGCTTTTAATGGTTGTATCTCCACCTTGCAGCCTAAAATGGATTTTATACCGTAGATTTTGTTGATGTCCTCATCTTTTTGGAATGAAAGCATAAACATGTTCAGTGTTTCCTTACTCCTCCAGCTAAGCTTAATGGCAGCATCCAGGATCTTGTATCCACTAAGTGTCAGATCTGCCACTATTCTATCGGGAAGGCAGGACGCATGTAGATTTTTAGCCATTACTCTAATTGGCCTGTCTTGTTTGTTCTCGTAGAAGTACCAGAGGCAATTGTTTTCTAACAAGAGCTTGGTGATACATCTGTACGAGTCTTCGCTATTGGCATTTATTTTTACATTTTCCCCATTCATGACTTCTGTGATAAACGAGTTTCTCGTTACGCTGGTCGATAACAGGTCGTAGAACTTTTGGTAGTCCTTTATGTTTTCCACTATTATAGGTGGCGGTAAAGCCACTTTTTTTACCTTTTGATTTTCTTTTACAGTTTCATCGGAGTTTGCTCTTTTTGGTGGGGACAGGGACGTATTCAACTTCCTTTTTTTCCTGCTTCTATGACGGACCCACTCTGTTTCTTTAGCGAGACCTTCTTCGTCCGTCTCATACTGGACTGACTCTAAAGGCAACTCTTTATTAGTGCTTTCCTCTGAAGCTGCACTATTTTGCTCCCGAAAGTGCTTCAATTGGCGCTGAAGCTCTTCTATTTGACTCTTTAGGTCAGTCACAAGGCTTTCCAGGCTTTTGCGATGTTTTCTTTCTTCATCGTAATGTTTAAACAGAAGATGTTCCTTTTCTGTGATAATAGCAATTTCTCTTTTCAGTTCCATCATCAATTCGAGTTAATATTCACAATGTACAGCATCGCCTTAACATTGTCAGCAAATTATAAACACGTGTTAATTAACTAGGTCATCACGATCGCTTGCGGAAGACAGGTACGCGAGACGCACGACGCGCGGCCTTGCAGGCGTCAGCACTTTCCGGGCACTAGTATAAACAAATTCACGCGACGCGACCTTTCTCTACGGAAGTCAAAGAGAAGATGAGAAGATGTGATGTAAGGTGGAGTCAAATTCTCCTCACTAACACTGCTGTCGGACATTTTTAATCAAGATAAAACTTGGATCAACAAAAACACATACCACATTAAATTGGTTAGGTAGGTACTAATTAAATATAAAGTATATTATGGCGCCAAAATCTTGTCCACAGCGAATTCGCGCGCATACGGTCTAACACGCGCCGTCATAGATAATAAATGGCGAAAACCCTCGTAGTAAGGAGCCAAACTGGTGCTTTTTTGGGAAAAAATATATTTTATAACATTGTTTTCTTATTATTTAGAGACGTGCGTAAAGTATGTCATTATGCTAGCATTTTTGAGTTCATAATCCGGATTTTACGATATGAGTGTAGATAAAATAAATAAAAACTATTTCTGAAGAAAGTATTTTTTTTATTTGTTCGTTAGGTCACTATAAAAGCCTGTTAATTGGTCAATCTTAGGTTTATCAAGTTAATCTTAGGATATACCGATGCTTTTCATTGTATATATAGTTGGGTTTCATATATTGGATAGGAAGTAAAATAGGTAGATAAAGTCTGTAGGCCACATCTTTTGAAGTTGGTTAACGTGGGTTGTTTACATATTTTATTTTTATTATTCTATTTATCATTAGTTTGACTTACAGTATGGCGGATGTAAGCTCCATACTTTTTATTTGCTCATATTAAATATGGATTTCCGCAAAGTAACGCCTATAAACCATCTTGTCACCTTCCAGTCCGCAGCAGCGATGACGTACGAGGAGGCTCAGATAGCGATAGACGACGCGTCGCGCCGCGACTCGGTCGCGCAGTCTCTCCGCACGCTCAACGCGCTGGCGAAGAAGCTGAAACGCCGGCGGCTCGACAACGGTGCCTTGTTGCTCGCTTCGCCTGAGATACGCTTTCAGGTTACCCTTCCTTTTTTAATCATTTTTAGAAGAGAATCTATGGCGCTCTTGTCCATACGAAAAGAAAAAACGCTAATCTATCCCTAAATATTTTTCGCACAAAGTTGTTTCATTAATTATCTACGCTTATAACTAATGTTTAAAAAAAAACAATAACTTGTAAATTATAAGCACCTTAACTGTCGGTTTTTTATGAAGAAACTATGACAAATTGAACATGCCCTTTTTAAAAAATATACATATTGTATTCGAGCGATTGATACTAATAACAAAAAATATACATATTGTATTCGAGCGATTGATACTAATAACAAAAAATATACATATTGTATTCGAGCGATTTATACTAATAACAAAAAATTTCACCACAATTTGGGGGGTGGAAAGTGCTTTCCTTCAAAACGAATTCTATCAAAAACTGTACTAACGACCAGCAACTCTCTCTTTCGCTCGAATAGGGGATCGGGGGGCGGGAAAGAGATCCAGTCCACAGAGAATTCACAGTACTTACATTTACTAAATGCCTACTTTGCGATGACTTCGTCAAGCGATTATGGTCTTAGGTGATAAAAGCGACCAAATCGTGTGTTTGATAGTTAGCGCTACTTCTGCCAATTAAAATTGCACAGAACTTAGCAGAAAAGTTCTTTACCCGGTCTGTTTTTATTTTGTTAAAACCATTTAAAAATGTTTGAATCAAAATATAAACAGTTAGAGTGACTAACGATAACATTACCAACATAGCAATAACTTTTTTTTTAGAATTACTAATCGTAACATTATTTTACGCCAGGTGGATTCAGAGACACACGATCCGATAGAAGTGCAAGCCAAAAAAATCGTAGACACAAACTCAATGGTGGAAGAGTTCATGTTGCTGGCCAACACGAGCGTGGCCGAGAAGCTGGCGGCCGAATTCCCGCAGTGTGCGTTACTGCGACGTCACCCCGCGCCGCCGGCCAACTACTTCGTCACCTTCCTCAAGGCGGCCAAACAACAGGTATAACATTAGATAGCCGACACTAACTCGATTGTCGAGTTCATGTTGCTGGCCAACACTAGCGTGGCCGAGAAGCTGGCGGCCGAGTTCCCGCAATGTGCGTTACTGCGGTGTCACCCCGCGCCGCCGGATAACTATTACGTCACCTTCCTCAAGGCGGCCAAACAAGAGGTATAACATTAGATAGCCGACACTAACTCGAAGGTCGAGCTCATGTTGCTCGCAAACACAAGCGTGGCCGAGAAGCTGGCGGCCGAATTCCCGCAGTGTGCGTTACTGCGACGTCACCCCGCGCCGCCGGCCAACTACTTCGTCACCTTCCTCAAGGCGGCCAAACAACAGGTATAACATTAGATAGCCGACACTAACTCAATTGTCGAGTTCATGTTGCTGGCCAACACTAGCGTGGCCAAGAAGCTGGCGGCCGAGTTCCCGCAATGTGCGTTACTGCGACGTCACCCCGCGCCGCCGGCTAACTACTACGTCACCTTCCTCAAGGCGGCCAAACAACAGGTATAACATTAGATAGCCGACACTAACTCAATTGTCGAGTTCATGTTGCTGGCCAACACTAGCGTGGCCAAGAAGCTGGCGGCCGAGTTCCCGCAATGTGCGTTACTGCGACGTCACCCCGCGCCGCCGGCTAACTACTACGTCACCTTCCTCAAGGCGGCCAAACAACAGGTATAACATTAGATAGCCGACACTAACTCAATTGTCGAGTTCATGTTGCTGGCCAACACTAGCGTGGCCGAGAAGCTGGCGGCCGAGTTCCCGCAATGTGCGTTACTGCGGTGTCACCCCGCGCCGCCGGCCAACTACTACGTCACCTTCCTCAAGGCGGCCAAACAACAGGTATAACATTAGATAGCCGACACTAACTCGATTGTCGAGTTCATGTTGCTGGCCAACACTAGCGTGGCCGAGAAGCTGGCGGCCTAGTTCCCGCAGTGTGCGGTACTGCGGCGTCACTCCGCGCCGCCGGCCAACTACTTGTAGTGACACTATATATTATAAAATTAACTGAAACAAAGTAGAACATTAAAATAGAAAAAAAACTAAAACATTAGTTAAAAAAATCTCTACTCAACCGCTGTCTAGCCGATGCGATACTTTTACAGAATAGACCAAGAGTCGGCAAGTAGATTTTAGTGGGCTCCGGATACTGCTGTTTTTTATCGAGGTCTAGAAAAATAATGATTAAGTAGGTAGATACTATTTAGAATTTTGCTTTCAAATTAAATTATTATATAAAACATAATATTAATGCAATAAATAAAATTACACAGACGGTAGTGAGCCAGTTTTCTATAGTTTGGTTCACGAGGGGAACATCTTTAAGGTCCGTTAATCTCGAACGATATTTGTTCATCAAAAAATTCATTTTTGAGGATGATTATTCGCATACATAATTATGTCGAGCCAAACATAGTGGCCAGATTGGTAGGCTGGTGGCTAGTTTCTTGCAATTTTCATACTTTTCTGAAACATGATTACCCCAAATTTCTTCAGTGGATGTAGTTTATTACATTTGCAAGGAAATATCTTCTTGCAAGTCAATTATCTCCATTTGAAGTGAAGATGTTTTCAAGTCTTATCAAAGCATGTGTGTGTAGGCCACAAAAATAATCAAATCACAACAGTCATAGGTACACTGGTTAGGTTACTTGTAAAATAGGTACTAGGTAACCAGAATAATTACCTAGTAAGATTCTACGTAGCTTTCGAACGTATGAATATAGGGCTAGTTACATGAAAATATTATTTAAATTAATATATTTATAATATTTGGCGGGCCGAGGTTCGACCTTCCGCGGTCCGGAGACGGACCACGGTCTGTCTGTTGCTGACCTCTTTTTTCTGATTTTGAAGCTCTTACTCGTTCTCCTTAGATAAGAGTTTCGCCTATAGTTTGTATTCACTGACGGAACATTTAGTAATAGATTATATCTATTTGGTTTTGAAGGAGCATTGAATTTAAACCTACATAACAATTCGTGAACTATCGTAAACCTGTTCCTTGCCAGGGTTTCGAGCTAGACGTATCAACGAACAAGGCGTTCTCCAAATCCCTGGACACGGCCGTGATCCCCGGGCGGCCGTACTTCAACACGCTGCTGCGCATCATGGCCACTCGCTGCATGCAGCAAGCGGTCTACTTCTCGAGCGGCACTCGCGCCAGGGACGACTTCTACCATTACGGACTGGCCTGTCCTATTTACACGCATTTTACTTCGCCTATTAGAAGGTATGTGGTTGTACGTTACTATAACAAGTGCTGCACGAACTACCATGGGACAAAAATCGTCTTCAAATGGATTAACTGATAACTAAATTAAACAACTGATCCAATTTTGATACAATATGGGAACAATCTGCTGGTAAAACCATTACAAATAAAAATTTCGCTATTGATGGAGAAATCGGTAAACGTACATAAAACAATGCATACAGTTCTATACAAGCTGTAGTTTTGCATCCCCGCCATATTCGCAGAGTAGATTGAAATAGGTATATCGTAATCAACTAACAATACTATTTAATTCCTACATTTAACATGTATGGTAGGTATGTGTGCGCGCTCCTATAAACGCGCCGCGCCCGGCCACGGAATGCGAACCTTTAATTATCAGTTGGTATAAATCTAGGAAGTTCTATGTATTTGCGTTGTACGTAAGTACATAAAACTTCCTTGGTATAAATAAACTAATTGCAAGTGAGAATGTATTATCAAAGTTGACATTAGCAAAGACCATTTCTATGATCTTTGACATTAGCTACGAATTTCCGGCGTAGTAAAAAAATTGGAATCAGCTTATTAACAGTTCAATTGGAATGAAAAAAATTATGAACAAGTTTACAATTTACGTTATCTTGATACTGTTCAGTTTCCTCCTTCATTTTCAAATGCACAATTGAGCACGATGTCTTTATGTTTCTTGTAGCTTTTTTAACACGTTTACATTGAGTTAACACCTGGAATTTATCTGTGTGGCACCCAGGATTTATCTATGATACTAGCCCACGCCCACGCACGATTTATCTATGGCTAGTACAAATGAACCATCTCCACTAGTTCGACATTCGAAAATTGCTCCATTTTAGCATCGAGCGTATGACGGCGAGCGTGTGTCGCTGCAGACTGATTGACTGTGAGTGATCGAACAGCTGATTGCTCGGGCAACGACCGGGCCAAAGTCCCGCGCGCGTTGCGCCTTTGTCAAACGCCGCTTACGCCGCGCCGCCTTTGAGTGTGCCGCCAGCCTTGGGGAGCCGCCGCACGCCGGCGCACGGCCGGCGCTTAGTGTGCGTGAAAGAGGCAATACACGCGACAGGGCTTCATTAGTGTGTGTGGGCGCATGCTCTTGCCACACTGGGTGATTTCAAATTAGGATCGCGTACACGTGTCGCTTTTTATAAACTATTTTTAATTAATGTTTTTTTGGTACTTTTTCATTAATGATTCGTGTTCTGTAAGTGGAGTATACCTACCTCTACAAATATGGCGGGGATGCAAAGCAACAACTTGTATAGAACCACCAGTTTTGTGAAGTCGATAAAAAGTTGTTTTGAACTGCGATTGAATTAATGTTGTATGAATTAAAACATATTTTTTTTATTATTATTAATAATCCATACAAAAGTTAATATTTTTCTGATTGTTGAATGTAGTTGCTCAGGGAGGCTGGCACAGACTCCTGGGAATTATTCTTTAAACCAAAAAGTCTACGTCTGTTGGAATTTAATATAAGCATTAATCAACCCTGGAGAATTGCCATTTCAAATAAAAAAGTATTGTTCCAAATCGGTTCAGAAATTCTCAAGACAGGTGAAAAATAAACCACATAATAAACCAAAAACCTCCACAATTTTGAAGTTGATTTTTAAAATCACTCCATATGAGAACACTCTCCATTTTAAATCGAAAATGCGGGTACAGTGTGCAATTATTACTTTACTTTTACTTTAGGATTGGAATAATAAATAATAATGTATGTTTAATGTTTAATAATATGTGTTTTACTTGTGTGCAGGTATGCTGACGTCATAGTGCATCGTTTACTGGCTGCGTGCATAGGTTGCGACGCGACGCACCCGACACTCCTCGACACGAAGTTCGCAGACTCTCTGTGCGACAATCTCAACTACCGGCACCGACAGGCGCAGTACGCCGGCCGCGCCTCTGTCGCACTCAACACACATGTAAGTACTCGCTGTGCGACAATCTCTACAACAGGCACTGACAGGCGCAGTACGCCGGCTGCGCCTCTGTCGCACTCAACACACATGTAAGTACTCGCTTTGCGACAATCTCTACAACAGACAATGACAAGCGCAGTGCGCCGGCTGCGCTTCTGTCGCACTCAACACACATGTAAGTACTCGCTTTGCGACAATCTCTACAACAGACAATGACAGGCGCAGTACGCCGGCTGTGCCTCTGTCGCACTCAACACACATGTAAGTACTCGCTTTGCGACAATCTCTACAACAGACAATGACAGGCGCAGTACGCCGGCTGTGCCTCTGTCGCACTCAACACACATGTAAGTACTCGCTTTGCGACAATCTCTACAACAGGCACTGACAAGCGCAGTGCGCCGGCTGCGCCTCTGTCGCACTCAACACACATGTAAGTACTCGCTTTGCGACAATCTCTACAACAGACAATGACAGGCGCAGTACGCCGGCTGTGCCTCTGTCGCACTCAACACACATGTAAGTACTCGCTTTGCGACAATCTCTACAACAGACAATGACAGGCGCAGTACGCCGGCTGTGCCTCTGTCGCACTCAACACACATGTAAGTACTCGCTTTGCGACAATCTCTACAACAGACAATGACAGGCGCAGTACGCCGGCTGCGCCTCTGTTGCACTCAACACACATGTAAGTACTCACTGTGCGACAATCTCAACTACTGGCACCGACAGGCGTACTACGCCGGCCGCGCTTCTGTCGCACTCAACACACACGTAAGTACTCGCCGTGCGAAAAACTCACTATCAGCACCGAAACTGCCGGCACCGACAGACGCAGTACGCCGGCCGCGCCTCTGTCGCATTCAACACACACGTAAGTACTCGTTCAAACTATCGGCATGTAAAATATGCAAGTTATATAATTGGTGCCTGTTTTTATCCAGGATAGAATAAAATAAAGTAATTTTGATGATTTTATTTTTTATTTTTTCAGATATTGTTTAAGCAACGTGTGGAAATCGAATCGGCCGTGGTGCTGGCGGTGAAGAGAAACGCGATACAAGTACTTATACCCAAGTACGGGCTCGAGGGTCCCATATACTTGCCACCTGACAAGTTCACCTACAGCGAAGAGGTATGTTAGATGTTATTATCTTATTTTCATCGCATCTATTCGAAAAACGCTGCTTGGTACTTGAATAGTGGGAGCAAAGTAGTTTTTTTCTGTTCAAGACTTTCAGAGAGGGCAGTAAAGAGTTTTGACGTTGGAATGTGAATTTTGGATGTGTAAAGTAAACATCTAATGGCGCGGTACGGAGGTATCGCCGACTGTTGCCGTGGCGATCGATCGGTTCCGCGACGCGAGCGCTCGTGGCTCGTCGGCTCTTTCCGCCTCAGCTCGGCCAAGTTATAAACCATCACTTATTATTTTGTATGTGCAAAATGTAAACACTCCAGCTGGGAATGGATGGCTAGAAATAATAGACGAAATCAGAAAGGGGGCAAGCGGCGAACAGACCGGTTGTTCCTTGTTTTAGTTATATTTTTATGTATACACATCTGCTAGGCGTCCCGGAATGGCTCATTATTTTTATTTGTGACGGCCGGTTGGGCTAGTGGCTAGAGATCCTAGGAACAAAATCAAACGGTCGCGGGTTCGAGTCCTGCAAGGTGCAATCATTTGTGTGAGCAGAAATGTTTGTGTCCGAGTCATGGATGTTGATATTCTTATTTATGTATGTTTATCCGTTACCTAGTGCCCAAATTACAGGGTATCCTAGTTTGGGACTAGGTGTGGTGCGGAATTGTCCCGAATATTATTGTTATTGTTATTATCATTATCATTATTCAATTGCATTAAAAATGTATATAACCCCCGATTCCCCACCTCCCAATATAGCTAAGAAGCATCTCGATCATATCAGTTTACAAACATAAAAATCGTTCCATCCAATTGGGACCTACGATCGTCACCCCCATTCCCCCCCCATAGTTAAGAACCATTTCGTCTAACTCAGCTTTAAAAAATGAAAAAGCGCAGCTACATTGGTCCATTCGTTTGGTAAATACGATTCTCACCCTCCCCCCTTTCTCAACTCCCCCCCCCCCCTCCCCACTATAGCTAAGAACCATCTCGATCACATTAGTTTTAAAAACACATTAAACCGCTACAAAATCGGTCCATTAGTTTGGGAGCAACGATGCCATAGACACACACATACACACACACACACACCCCCTCGAACACGTACGTACACACATACGCACACACACACACACACACACACACACACACACACACACACACAAACACAAACACAAACACACAGTGATACACACCCTAAACTTATAACACCCGTCTCTTTGTTCGGGACTTAAAAATTTGGTTCAGCTTTCAAATACTTATTTAACGATTGCTCGGATTCTACTCATCGGGTTGAGATACAAAGTACATTAGATTCTAAGTCTTAACCTAAGCTGTCCAACAGTGAAAACATATATTTCAATAAAATTCGTATTTCATTAAAAAAGTACACAAGCGCAGCTGTCCCCACTTCGCTCGTGAGTCTCGACTCGTGCCGGTGCCTATATTATACATATTCTTTGCCACAGAGGCCCTTGGGCATTCTTTATATTGCAGCCCGTGGCTATGCCCGCGTGGTATTTTATCTGGGATATAAGGATCCTGTGTTATTCAACAACCAAAAGTACCAAAATCATCAAATTTCGTCAGACGTCAAAAAATTGATTTATTTTATCGATCGCTTGTCGTCCTCGCAACGGATTGAGAAACCAATTACACCAGTTTTTAAGTCAAACCCTACGCTATCCTAAAGTGAAAACGACATCACAATCGGTCCAGTAGTTTATACATGATGCTCGAACAAACAGACAGATACCATTTAAAAAAGATAACAAAACTTATTCGATAGCTTATTTTAAGTACCCTAGACCAATATTTTTGAATTATCTTCATTGTACAGACTTTTCCTTACTGCTTTATTATACCTAAGTATAGATTGGCGAGTTCTCGAGTGTAGACCCAAGTTTAGGCAAACTTAAGTGTAGGACGCCCTGGGACCAGAAACGACCTGCGAAAAGCGGCTGGCAGAAAGTGGGTGAGGAGAGCTGAAGACTGAGCTCAGTGGCGTGCATTAGGAGAGGCCTACGTCCAGCAGTGGACAGATATAGGCTGATGACGATGATGATGATAGATAGGCTGAAGCAATAGAGTCCACGCCAAACTAATTAATAAAAAAATATTTCTTCAGGAACACGTCCAAAAATGCGGTAACGTCCTTCTCAAAACGTTCGACGAGCTGACGGTGCGTCTCAGCTTGGACAGCTCCAACCTCCAGCACAGAAAGCTGGCCTTCCAACTGATAAAGCCCCACATTCCCGGCTTCAGCTACGTGCCCGAAGACCAGGAGCCTATGGAAGTAGACCAGGTCAAAAAGGAAGACAAGAAAAGAAAAGAATCGGAGCCTAAAGGGGGTAAAAAGAAGAATAAGAGAAAGTGACTGTATGTATGAATAAATATTTTATTGTACAAAAACTTATTTTATTTCTAGCAGCAATGTCGTATACAGTTACAGTAATCGCAACGGAACTTTGTGTCTCGGAAGTTGTCTCTAAGTAGCTGCGCCAACTGCTATTTTTAGGCGCAGAGCAATCCCAATGTTGAAGGTAGAGGTAGACAGCATTGTATAACTGCCTCGCTCTCTCGCTTACGGTTTTCGCATATTCTATCTCGCTATTTTACTTAATGCTGTTTTATCCTCACAGCAGTACTCGCAGCAGTAATCGTTCACAGAGCCTAACTTCACAACCACAAAGTTTCGCTGCGATTACTGTACAGAGATGTGTATACAAAGTTTATACAGGTATACAAAGTTTTTTAAATGGCAGCTACAATAATTGTTAAAGGCAGGAAGATTTGTTCTTAGATATCTATTCAAACTGCTGTTAAGAATTTTTGTATGTGAGTTTATTTATTCCTCCATAACTTTTATATTCCTGAACAGATTTAGACGTATGGGGTATCGTTAGAATCCTTACATCCCCCGGAGTAGTTTTTTTTGAAAATATTCTGTATGGCGGCTCTTTTTTTTATTTTTTTTCGAATTTTACTATATGGGTATCAAATTAAAGGCCTTGGTAAACTCATTCCGACAGTATATATTTAAATAAGTTATTTTTTAGACTTTAAGCTAGTTATTTTGCCTTACATCAATACAAAGTGATATATAATTTTCGCAGGAATAGTATCTGGTTTCACACATTATGAAATAGTAAAAGAAAACAGTAAGTAAAAATTTGAAACTTAGCGGTGTCGGCGTACAAAAAGATATTTTTCAAAAATAATAAATAATATAATTATTTTTAATTCGTTTGAAAACTCTAGATGGAAGAACAATTCTTGCTTCATTTAAGAGTCTGTTGACACCGTCGTGCTTGTACAAGCGCTGGTTTTTCTCTCATCGGAGTATTTTTGTAAATACGTCACTATTATTGGAAACTGCTAAGCCAAAAAGCAGCAAAAACCTATGTTTCATGTGAAAGGGGCCTGCCATTGGTACCTCCGTTCATTACAATTATTATAAAATCCATGAAGAATTGAATGCTATGAGACAAAGCTATGCGCTAGCGCTACCTACTTTTTTGAGACAAAGCTTGCGCTGAGACAAAGCTATATGGTATGAGACAAAGCTATGCGCTAGCGCTACCTACTTTTTTGAGACAAAGCTTGCGCTGAGACAAAGCTATATGGTATGAGACAAAGCTATGCGCTAGCGCTACCTACTTTTTTGAGACAAAGCTTGCGCTGAGACAAAGCTATATGGTATGAGACAAAGCTATGCGCTAGCGCTACCTACTTATGTTCAAGGTAGTAGTAGTAGTAGTATTAGAAAAGTACATATTAAGTACGTTAATAGTATAAATAAAGTACATTAGTAGTACTTAGTAAAGTAATATATTAGTTATCTCTTTTTTAAATTATTTGTTTGGTACTTAGATATAATTTATTTTATATTCTAAATTCGGTGAATCTTATTTTGAAGGCGCGAGGGACTAAATAGCAATGAATATAATTATTTTATCTTTCAATTCGCCATTGTTGGTATTATTTGACAACATAATTAAACCTCTTAAGTTAAGGCATAACAACAAAATAACCATTTGAAAAATATATTTACTTTTCTAACCATTTATTAAAATGATAAGATATATTGGTATATATCACAAAAGTATCACTCGTCACCTACAAGCACAAAACTAATCTATTTTAGCAACTAAATCTATAAATAAGGCATAATTATCTTATATCTAACCAGAAACGCAACTAACACAATAGACCTAAAGAATGCATACATTGTAGCGTCTAGTATGTAAATTATTGATATTGCCCTGACTATGTTTTTGAGAACGCCTCAGGCGTTATTCTACAACGTTTCGAAAAACAAAAGCTAAAATGTCGATGCATAGTCTTGTTTCATTAATAATTCAGCACAATAGCGTGCAACAAAATTTTCGACGTTATTCGTCTGTTCTTTTTATTTCATTCTCTTTCAATCTACAACTTATGCTTCTAACGATGATATGATTTTAGTTTAGACTAATGTCTACAAGCTTTCCGACTTGTACATTAGTGTCTACAAGCTTCCCGACTTGTAGATTAGTGTCTACAAGCTTTCCGACTTGTACATTAGTGTCTACAAGCTTCCCGACTTGTAGATTAGTGTCTACAAGTTTTCCGACTTGTAGATTAGTGTCTACAAGTTTCCGCGCTTTGTAGAATTAATTTCTACAAACTTGTTGTCTATTTAATCAAGTTTTAAATCTCATGCAAGTCCTGATTCATAAATTACTAGTGCGCAACTCATTTTTAGACTTTCTTCATTTTATATTTCTGTCTTCTTCAGTCTAAATCTATAAATCTAAAGCTTCTAATGATGCGTAACATGCCTCCTTGCAGGCGGTGGACTAACAATAGTTGGCTGCGGCGGTCGAAGCGTGCCCGTCGACCCTGTACTCTCCAGGATAGGGGCTTCTTCTCCTCTGTGCGCTTGCGTGGTCGTAATCGTAGGGATGTACGTGGACTGGGCAGCTATTCTGGCGATCTCCTGATCCACTTTGGCGACCAGCTGTTCGACAGCGACGGGCCACCGCGCCGCCGGAATCGTGTGGGAGGGGGATAGACGCGCGTCCGTCATTACGGAGAGGCGGACCGTGTCTGCGTACTGGATTACTGTCAGCGACATGCCTGTAAATAAATAAAATGTAATAAAAGATTATCGCCAAATAAAATAGAAAAAACGTTATCGAGAAAAGCGCTTAAGCGACTAGAACAGGTAGGCTGTCTGCTCTTAGTACCGCGCCGCCGCACACCGGCCCTGTTTCCCAAAATCTTGGACATAACCATCGAAGTTCATTTATTGCCCTGTTTTTTTCACGTCATACTTTGACTAATTCTAAACAACATTTACTTGATGAATTCTTGAAAAACAGGAGAAAAAAAATGTAGAAATATTTTTTGTAAGGAGCAAAGTGAATTTTGTATATTTTTTTCGAATACGGCATTGATGTAAAGATGAAACTTACCAAGTATTATAGAGGGTATTATTCTTGACAATAAATGCGAAAACACCTATTCTTTATCTCTGCCGCTTTGTTTAAATATTTCGACGTCCATGATTTTGGGAATTGGGACCAGTTTGCGCCGCTGCCCATGTCGGGAGAATGCAAGGATTTGCACGCGTTATATTAGGAACTTAAACGCGAGAGGCCCTCTCACATCTTCGTTTTCTAAAAACGTCATAAAGTTTGAGACCTTTTGCAGTATGCTCGTATGTGCTGTTTTTCAGTAACGCCGTTACATATAGACCAGATAACGGCAATAATACATAATTAATATGTGACAATGTTTATAAAGTATCAACAAGCCTCTCATTCATTTGTTGGGTGCAGAATCTACACAACACGCAAAAGCCAGTCGTATTCATATGCGTAAAAGATTGTCTATACATTGTAACCAATGTATAGATATTTGGGATATTTTTAAACTTTATCTACATTCATATCGTAAAATCCGGATTATGAACTCAAAAATGGTGGCATAATGACATACTTTATGCACAGTCGGTCTCTAATAAGAAAATGATATATATTACAGCACTGTTTTTTGAACCAAACAATGCTTGAATTTCTTTTCTTTATAGCACAGTTATGGCCCCGACTATCGAGGATTTGGCTATTTTTTTCCTTAATAGTACAGTTTGACCCGACCAAGGCGGTTTTAATTCTGTGTGGCCGTTTATTATCTATGGCGGCGCGTGCTAGAGCGCAGCATTCGCGGTAGACGGCTGGACTGGATTTCGGCGCCATAATTTACATTATTAATTTATTATTTACTGTGTTTTTGTTGGTAAAAACTATTTATTCTGAGGAAAAAAACTGACAGCAGTGGTATTGAGGAGAAATTTACTCGATCTGACATCATGAAAACAGCAACAAAAATGAAGAACGATCTTTTACCAGCAAAAGCAAGAAAATATTACGACAAATGTTTTTTTTAAATCAAAAGTAGGTAGCTTTCTATTGCATGAGTAAATATTGTATGAGACGGCACATAACTAGGTATTAAAACCCTCAATATAGGTCAAACTTATCGGTAAACTTACTAATATTAGCTTGTGGCGGTCGCCAGTACACCACAGCATCCACCGTCTGTCCCCAAATAGTCGTCCTTCTTCTCGCGTCGGCCGGAGCATCAATCTCCGCATACGACACGGCGTATCTTCTCGACAGCATGTTCAGCGTTAATCTAGCGAAGGGCGATGGCACTGCTCTGGTTAGGGCTCCGAAGCGGGCTTGTGCGGCCCACGCGCCGGCTAGCACGCCCTGTCGGCTGCAAGCTTGTTCTACTACTGAAGAGATCCGTCTTGGTGTCGCGCCGACCGGTAGCGAGAGGCAGATCATACCTGCAAAGTACGAGTATCGTTAATCAATTCTAGGCTAGTTTACTAAAATACGAGGGTAGGTCAAAAAGTTCGCGGAATGAAAGGGTTAGAAAGAGACAGGAATTTTTTCGTATACCTAGAACTATTGATGACTCAACTTCACTATAAATACCAAGTTTTGGCTACATCTCATCTCTCACTCATGTTCGAATTATCCCCAAGTCAACAGGTCAATCGGGAAGAAAATGTCAACTATACAGAAATTTGATTTTTGCGTTGTCATAAAGTTCCTCTCCAAGCTGGGAAAAACGCCGCAGAAAATGCATGCAAAAGATGTCATCTGCTTACGTGGACTCTTGCCCTGGTAAAACCATGATTTACAAATGGCAATGGCAAGCAATGCAGAGAGTCAATTGAAGACGATGACCAGCCGGAACGATCATGGCCACGTTTTTTTGGGATTCTGAGGGTATTTTTTTGATCGAATACAAAGAAAAAGGAAAAGGTCAACATTACCGTAAAATACTACGCCAGCTTACTCGAAAAGCTAAAAAATGCCATCAATGAAAAAAGAAGGGGAAAATGGAATCGAGGTGTGTTGCTTTTGCACGACAACTCGCCTGTTCACAAGAGCCACGTTGCGATGGCGTCCCTACACAAGTGTGGCTTCGGAACTATAAACCACCCACCCTATAGTCCAGATTTGGCCCCGTCGTGAAAAAGTGAAGTCGGCGATTTCGCCATATTTTGAAGGCCTCGACAAAAACATTTTTATTCAATGGTTTAAACAAATTATTTGACAGATCGGAAAAATGTATTAGAGTTAAGGGAGAGTATATTGAAAAGGAAAAATAATTTTTAGTTCAATTTCATTTTCTTTCCTTGCCATTCCGCGAACTTTTTGACCGCCCCTCGTATATGTCAGAGTTTGTCAGGCCGCCCGAGGGCCTCTGACATGGAAGGCGATATGTGCTTCCAAATTTGATTTGCTTCCAATTTTTAACCTTCAATTAACCTTAAGTCAATTAACCTTTGAAAAAGGTTAATTGACTTTATTTTTTATGTGTTTTTTTTTATCACATAATTCTTTATTCGTATGTGGTCATGGCAACACGATTAAATAAATTTGGCTCTATAGAAAAAAAACGTAAAGTTTCCTAAAAACACCCGTTTTGTTTGAATGAATCAACTTCATTCAGTCGAAGATATTTTTACAAAAAAAAAGTGTGTAATTCCAACAAACATTCAAATACTTCTGTGGAATTAGATATTTGAAAAATTGACAGATTATTAAAATAAGTGAAATAAAATTGAAAATATTAACTAAAATCGGTCCCGATATGCATCTCCTCTCCTGCTTAAGCTACAACTTGACAAGCAGGACAAACATTTTGGAGCACATAGCGCCTTAACTATTGCTATTAATGAGTCGGGACCGGACGGCTTAACGTGCCCTCCGAAGCACGGAGCGGTTTTGTGTTGGAATAGTGTAGCCAATTTATATGTTACTTTGTTTGTGACATTTGTGACTTTTCACTAATTATAGTTCAACTTGATTCCTCCATGCGTTCCTAAGTAAAAGGGTCTTGAGAGACGTACAGACGGAAACCGGAGAGACCGTATAAGGTACCTTTTGAGGTACGGAACCCTAAAAAGGGTCGGCAAACTGTCAAAAAACTCAGGCTTAACTTACCGCCAGTCTGCGACTTCTTGTACACTTTCCCCTGCCCCTCGGCAAAGGCAAAGAGAAAGTCCTCCGACGCAGCTCTCGCCGTGGTCAGGATCACGTCGGGTGTGTCTGTGTGCGCGTTCTGGAGAAACGCTCGCAGGGCTTCCGTGGCTGCATACAGCGCTACGTCTGTGCTCGACACGCCGAGGGCTCGGGCTGCGCGCTCGATGCCTGCGCGGGACACGGGCCGCGACCACGCCGCCACCTGCCAAAGAATGTCATCTCGTCACGCATGATATATCGTCAAGACAAAAAAGCAATGGTGGTTCCGCATTGCGTGTTGGGTGGTGAGTAGGTGTTACCCTTCGATCAAAGGAACAAATAAAGATTCACTAAGTTCGCCCGATTCGTGTTCCAACAAAACTCCGCGCATCGCCCGCTTATAGTGGAGACGGTTTCTTTGATTATTATTTTTACGTTAACAACTTTAAAAGCAAGTTTCTCAGAATTCGTCTTTTAAAATAATAGAGTATAGTCGTAAAGTCCTTTCTCCACGCCTGTGTCTTTTGTTTGTTAAATTCTAATACGAGGGTTTTTTATTTTATAATTTAGGCGGTAATTTGAGATGCAACAATTAAATAAACAAATACAGGTACTTGTAAACAATGATTTAATTTGTATAGATTTTTATTAGTTTTTGTTCTTCGACCTGAAACAAAGTAGGTAGTAGAATAAAGTTTTCATTGTTAATTTATTTTCTATAGATTTCCATGATCTGCAGAGAGGCGAGACCAATCGATCAAAGCTTTACTTTTTACGAGAGGATATATTGGAGATCATCAATACGTTCCTCTATTTGTTCTCTATATTTACATGAATCGGATTTTTACAAAACAAACTGTACCTAGTATACCTAGATATTCTTATAGTATCTGCAATAAAATACATAATTGGCAAATAGGTATCTAAACTTCATCATCATAAAAAGTAAAAAGCCGCTATCCATAGTTTTGAGCCGGGGCAGCACACATAACTAATCGACTACGTTCGCTAACACACGCTTGTGTGCGTATCACGTAAATGTTGGCGTGGTGCGACAGGCAAGCGATCCGGGTTAATGTTGTGGAAAAATTATGGCACAATATCGCTTGAGATCTTTTGAAGACGAACTTTGACGAACGGTTTTGTGCCACGTGACACGCACACCACAAATAGTCGCGTGATCGCATTTGAATAATAGTAAGTATTAAGAGCTTTATCTTTATTTCTTTCTTTAATCGAAGGTGTACTTGGGCTGTATGGGTGCATATTCTTTTGGCGCGTACTACAGCTTCATGGAATTTGATGAGGTATCGTTGGATTCGTCTTAATCACGAGAGTGTCAATATGAAGTCTCAAGAAAACTAATATGGCGGCTTACAGCTGACATATTGTATATCCGACGGAATAAAAAATTACCAAAACCATCGAGTGAGGTATCAAACTGAAGATCTTTAAAATACCATACCAAAAATATTTAAGGGAAACTAAAATGTAGAAAAACCCACAAAATCCAACTAAAAAGAGCCAAAATGAGCTTTGGATTCATGATTTTGAAATATACGATGCAGTCAGTTTCATTTTTCCGACTGCATTGCAAAATCGAGAATCTAAAGTTTGTTTGCCTCTTGTTAGTTATGTTCGTAGACGGGTTTTGTTTATTTTTATAATAATTTATTGTATTAGAAAATCACGCAATCTCTACGGTCACGACAGAAAACATTGTTTTATTTAGCCATGGGTTGGAACGTAACTATGCACTAGCTAGCTTTTACACGAAAATCCAATCTCAATTCATCAATAAATAACCATAGAATAACCTCAATGTAACTCACGATGCGAAAAATCTCTGAAGACTTGCGTATTGCATTGAATCTTGAATTTATTTGTGTGTGGTTTTCCACGAATTTACCTCTAGACTTATCGCGTATCGATTAAAATAAAGAGCATATTTTATTAAACACAAACACAGGGTCCCCGCTGTACTACTTGTCTTTTGACAGAATGTTTATCTATACTTTTAATTTAATTTTAGCTGCTTTGCATTAAGTTTGTATAAAGCGTCATCCAATTACCTTCCTCCCGCACAAAGACACCGTCTGCAGCAGATGTCTCTGCCCGTCATCCACTCCAATCGTATCCGTCCACAGATGTCCCGGAGCTCTGTACACCTCCACCATCGCTCGCCATGCTTCCCCTGTCGCTCTCACACACAGCTGAGCCAGCTCGGCATACTTCCACGTCAACGTGTGCGTAAGTTTCACAAGTCCAGTGTTCCTTAGCTCTAGTAAAGCCTTCAGCTCGTCGCGAATTCGCATCGGCAGCTTGAAGAACATACGAGTCGATGATAGCGCCGTGCAGAACGTACGTTTCGGCCATTTTCTCGGGTCTACTGTCACGAGTGGGGATATTATTATCTGAAATACATTCAAAAGTATTTGTAAGTGTATATGTTAATATTGAACTGGCTTATCGTTGTTGTTTCGCTTGTGTACACATATGAGTCATTCTAATCTATGATCAGGCATTAATGTCTTTCATTATCCTACTCGCATTGATCCTAATGATCAGGCATTAATGCCTGCTTTCGTAATGTTATTATAACGGTTAAGCGATGGTAGTCTCACGGTTCAATTAGTGCAACTTAGTATCCAACGATACCGGCTACGATCCTAGGCTCCGCACCAATGTTTTTTTATGTGCGGTTTTCCATCGCTCCATCGGTTGTTCAGGCCGCCCGAAGGCCAACACTACCTCATATGACAAACAAACAAACAATTAAATAACTAATGGAATGATGCATTATCTACCATCGAAACTGTTCTACGGTGACTTAGGTAAGTAGTATTTTTAAATAGTTTTATTTAGCTGTTTGTTGATTTTTGTTTATTTATTTGTTTAGGTTAAATCTAGTAATTACAATTTTAGCCCCTTCCCGTTGAGTTTTGACGGAGTCATCTGAAATTTGTTACACGCCTTTAGTTCTGATGACAATACAATTATGTACGAGTATACTCAGTATCATTGTAAATCCAAGATGGTCTCCGCCACAAAATAGCGGTTTCATATGTACTAAAAGCTAAAAAAAAAAAACTAAATAGAAATTCGACTAGCCGATTAAAACCGATTAACAAATGTTTTTTTAACTTATTTTATTATTATTATATATATCTATACTTATAATAAAACTGTAACGGGTCCAATTCTGTACATTGAAGATATTTAGTTGTTTTTTTTTGGACCTTACTCTAGATTCGATACTGAAGCCAAAACTGTATTTTTTTCATTTTTGTCTGTCTGTCTGTCTGTCTGTATCTTGGCTAGGCATCACGCCGAAACTACTGAATGAATTTAAATGAAACTTGGTATGATTTGAGTTCATACTACGAGGTAGGCTACTTTTCATCCCGAAAAATGAAAGGGTTCCCTCAGGATTGGGGTTGAAAATTATTTCAAAAAACACTTACCACTCTGAAACTACTGGACTGATTTTGATGCAACTTGGCACAGTCATAGTTTATATGATGCGTTAAAATTGAGGATACTTTTTATCCCGAAAAAATAAAGAGTTCCTGCAGGATAATGTCCCAAATTCTGTAAATTACAGATATTTTGTAATTTTTTTTGGGGGCCTTTCTATATTCAATACTAAAGCCAAAACTGTATTATTATTTTTTGTCTTTCTGTCTGTCTGTCTGTCCGTCTGTCTGTCTGTACCTTGGAAGTGCATCACGCCGAAAATACTCAATGAATTCAAATGAAATTTGGTATGATTTGAGTTCATACTTTGTGCTATGACATAGGATACTTACCATCGCGAAAAATTAAAGGGTTCCTGCAGGATAGGTGTTGAAAGTTGTTTAAAAGAACACTGAAACTTCTTGACGGATTTTGTTGAAACTTGGCACAATCATAGTTTATAATAATGAGTAAAAATTGAGGATACTTTTTATCCTGAAAAATAAAGTGTTCCTTCGGGATAATGTCTAAAATTCTGTAAATTGAAGATATTATGTAATTTTTTTTGGAAGCCGTTCTATGTTCAATACTAAAGCTAACACTGTATTTTTTTAATTTTTGTATGTCTGTCTGTCTGTCTGTCCATCTGTACCTTGGCAGCGCACCACGCCGAAAATACTAATATTCCAATAATGAATTCCAATGAATTTTGGTATGATATGAGTTCACACTTCGAGGTAGGACATTGGATACTTTTCATCCTGAAAAAAATAAGTGTTCCTGCAGGATAGGGGTGGAAAATTATTTAAAAGAATACTAAGCACGCTGAAACTATTGGACGGATGTTGATGCAACTTGGCACAGACATAGTTTATAAGATAGGTGAAAATTATGGATACATTTTGTCCCGAAAAAATAAAGGGTTCCTGTGGGATATGGGTCCAAATTCTGTACATTAAAGATATAGTGTTTTTTTTTTTGGAAATTACTCTATATTCGATTAAGAAGCCTTAAACTGTATGTTTTTTCATTTTTGTCTGTATGTCTGTCAGTCTGTATTTTAGCCGCGCATCACGCAAAGAACACGTAGGTACCACGCTGAAAGTAATGGACGGATTTTGATGCAACTTGGCACTGTCTTAAGTTATATGATGGGTTAAAATTGAGGACACGTTTTATCCCGAAAAAGTAAAGGGTTTCTGCGGGATATGAGTCCAAAGTTATGTTAATAATTAAATAATAAAAATATTTTTTGGACGGTTGTCTTTATTCGATACTGAAGCCAAACTGTTTTACTTTCTAATTTTGTCTGTCTGTTCGTCCGTATCTTGACCGCGCATCGCACCCGAACTACTAAATGAATTCAAATTAAAAAAAATGCTCTTGGGTGCTTAAAAAAGGTATTGAACATATTTTTTTTGTTAATCTTTTCTTTCTTTCTTTTTGTTTGTATGTTTGTTCACGCATCACGTAAAAACTACTGAACCGACTGCGATGCGGTTTTCAACCGGTGAGTTAGAAGCCGAGCAATTGATAAAGTATTTTTTACGGCCGAAGAAATTTTGTTCAAATGTTGGAATATTGGTCCTGGAATAGCACATTATAATCATGATTCACATAATATGTTTTGCTAATAAATTCCTGGTTAAATATATTGACGCCAGTGCTGCCAGTACAATAAAGAAAAAAACACGCGTACGAAGCCGCGGGTACAGCTAGTATATATATATGTATGTATATAAACCTAAACAGCTATATTACCTTTGGTATAGTCAAATTCCTTCTCTTGCATTCTCTTCGTACAGCAGCCAAAAGCGTAGTCGCCGTCAAAGGCGCGTCCGACCCGTTCCTTCCGTTCGCCTTCTTGGTCAGTTCCCTCAGCGCACTGACTCCTGATATCAGCACCAGCCCAGCGACGTGGAATGCTCCAGGCAAGGTCTTCAATGCCCGGGGGCTTTCCACCGGGTCATATTCAGAGACGAACTCGTTCCAAGCGTTCGATAAGTTCTCATTCAGCTTCCCGCATAGTTCTGGTATGGCTGACGGAGTCGGGAAGAGTTTTGTTAAAGGGCTTTGTTGGCTGTAGTCTTGTGGGGATACTCTGTTGTTCGGAGCTAGCTGTTCGACCAGTAACAAGTCGCCGATGTTGAGGGATTTCTCTCCAGTTAGAAGGAGGTGGTGCACTCGAACTAGGATGTAGTACTTGGGCTCCGTCGCCACGCAGGGTATGATGATGTACTGCCACGGGGGCTGGTCGTTTGAGAAGTATTTCGATACTATTTCGCTGACGTACTCCTGAAAAGTATTGAATATGATTGTGAGTTTCAGAGTTGAGGATGGTATCAATCACTCATTAGAGATTTTACAAATTACATCATACCTCCTTCATAAATTAAAACCGCTTTATTTAAAACTAGCTTTTACCCACGTCTTCGCTTCGTGGTATTTTCTTTCTTGTGGTTTCCTTAAATATATCTCTGTATATTGAACTAACTCACAGGCGCCAGCAGGTTAATGTCAAACATAGCTTGGACTATGTTTGTATGTAGACGATGTTCTCACACGCTTCTAACGAATCAAGGGTCCATTGTAGGCTTAATAATAGGCTATGCTATGATTGTGCGAAGTTGCAACAAAATCCGTCCGGTAGTTACAGCGTGATGCGTGTTCAAAGAGACAGACAGATGACAAAAAAATAAATAAAACTGTTTCCTTCATTTCGATAATATAGATAATCTCAATTTTAATTTTCAAAAAATACTTAATATACCGATTTGGCCGAGTTACAGTTTCATATGAGTAAGAGTTTTAGTTTTTTAGTAAGATAGAAGATAAAAATTATAGAAAAACCTAAAAATATCTTGCTTCGATAAGGTCTTTTAATATTATAAGTACAATTATGGCAAGCTTTTGCCGAATTCTCTTACAAGGTTCAAACATACTTCGAATTAGTACGATATTTTACCAAGCCCTGTCAAAGACCAAAAAGAGTTGACTTGGGGATTAAACCTTTTTTTTCTACTACATGGCAATTTAAAATTTAACAAATCAAGTATCCAAGACACCTTTCACATGCTCGTCACTCGCAGCACATAAAGTAGGCGGCAATAGAATCTCAAGTTCATCATCAGCCTATATTTGTCCACTGCTGGACGTAGGCCTCTCCTAATGCACGCCACTGAGCTCGGTCTTCAGCTCTCCTCATCCATTTTCTGCCAGCCGCTTTTCGCCGGTCGTCACTCCACCTGGGCACAGGGCGTTTAGGTTTGCCTAAACGTGGTCTCCAGTCGAGAATTCGTCTACCCCAACAGTTGTTGGTTCTTCAGGAAATGTTTCCAGCCCACTGCCAATTTAGCTTGCTTATCTTTAGAACTACGAGTATGTCGGTGACTTTGGTTCTCTGTCGGATAATCTCGTTTCGGAATTTATCCTAAAGAGAAATCTCGCTGAGCGACCTTAAATTTGTGGACTAGGCTGACCGTGAGAATCTACGTTTCGGCTCCGTAGGTCATGACTGGTTGGACGCACTGATTGTCTTCAGGATGGAAACGACTAAACCAATTTAACCTGTATATTATTCTCGCCCACCGGCCGTCCCCTGTACACGGCGTTGGCGACGATGACGTGGTTGTCAGGCCTGAAGACTATGTTGACGTCCCAGGCGTAGTTCCCCCAGCAGGAGACGAGCAGGTGGCGCAGCCTCGGGAACATGAGCTCGCCATTCCGGTCCCTCTTTTCCACCACGTGTTGGATCAGCTCGTTCTTTATGCGCTCGGAGTCCAGTGCTCCTGTCAAATTATTGTAGGTTTTTATTCTTTGATCGTCGATAGAGGACCAATCAATCACTTTGTCGTATTTCTCCAAGAAATACAGCGGCTTCCGCACGGGCTCCATTACTACAATTGCCGCGAGCAAAGTAAATAGTCCGATAACCAGCACTTTTTTTTTAATAACCCTCGATTCCCCTCACCTCCCATTATAGCTTAGAAGGATCTCAATCACATCAAAATCGGTCCATCCGATATTAATAATAATATTTTGAATTGAATTGAATTCTCTTTTCGAGTTCGGGGGGTTATAAATAGCGTATATCAGGTATTCAAGAAACTTTTATACCTGTAACCCTGACTACTTCCCGCAAAAAGGGGGCCACTGAATATCTCCGCCTTATTAGATCCGACTTCGATGGTTTGAAAGGTAGTAACTTTTAGTTGGTCTCATAAAAAATCGGTGAAGATCTGATTACCTGATGAGGATCTTCGGCGTGATAAGCAGAATAGCTCCTCAAAATGCAGTAAATTGCACACTTTTAGGTTTCTACCAGTGGAATCAGCCCTTACCTACTAGGTAGGGATTGATGGAGCACCTTGGTTATTAATGTTAGTTTTACAATAAAGTAACTAAATGGCGCTACTAGATTGTTTGCAAAAAAGTTTGTACTCGCGAGAGCCAATAATATATTTACACGCCCAAAAGTTGTGGCCATGTCCTTCGAATTTGAGCAAGTAACCAACGTTAAAAAGGAGTTTGTTAAGCTTATACGCGCCAGTTTTCATTTAATTTCGACAGAAAAAAAATCCATAAATGACATTCTATGAATTTTGTATTTGCAGTGAGACCCAATTCTACATGTCTAATAACGTAATAACATTTAATTTGTTGTTGTTAGCTTGTATTGTCCCAATGTTGGGCAAAGCATCCCCGACTCTTCCACAGTTCGCGGTCTTGTGCTGACGTTTACCAGTATCAGTAAACGTGCCAAGTTCGTTCAACAAGCATTAATAAAAAAAAAACGAGATCACACTACGAGTATGTATACAATAAAGCAATAAGAACGAAAACGTCTGCGCAAAGAAGAAAATTAAAACAAAATGTTAAATACGAAAAATTATTGTTAAAGCATCAAAAGCAAACAGCAAACGGCTAGATTTTGGTGCCAGGATGTATTATCCTGAATTAAAGCGCGTCACAGACGACTAAGATACGATAATATTTTATCTTAAGATAAAATATCACTCGCTATACAATTTATATGAACCATCACAAACGGTGAAGATAATATATATCTGCATCTTACAGTATCTTAAGATATAGAGCGATATGGAATTTATTAAAAGATGTCATCTTAAGATACGAAATATATCGTATATGTTCTACAGGTTGCTCTGTTTTGTATTCGTGACGGTTTTTTTAACCCCTGAACAAAGAGATGGGTGTTATAATTTAGGGTGTGTATCAGTGTATGTGGGGGGTGTGTGTGTGTGTGTGTGTGTGTGTGTGTGTGTGTGTGTATGTGCGTGTGTGTTAGTGTGTGTGTTAGTGTGTGTGAGTGTGAGTGTGAGTGTGTGTGTGTGTGGTTGTGGGTGTGTGTGTGTGTGTGTGTGTGTGTGTGTGTGTGTGTGTGGCATCGTAGCTCCCAAACAAATGGACCAATTTTGATGCGATTTTTTCTGTTCGAAAGCTGATATGATCGAGATGGTTCTTAGATGTATGGGGAGAGGAAGGGGGAGCTGAGAAAGAAAAGGGGGGGGGGTGAAAATCGTAACTTCCAAACAAATGGACCTATTTAGCTGTGGTTTTTTTGTTTGAAATATGGGGTAAACAAGATGATTCATAGCTATAATTTGAGGATGGAGGAGGGGGGGGGGGGGGGGAAGTGGTGTGAATCGTAGCTTTCAAACGGATGGACTGATTTAGCTGCGGTTTTTTTATGTTTGAAGGCTGGGGTAAACGAGATGGTTCTTAGCATACTGCAAGTCGTTGTTCTGTACAAATGCTCCCGCGCATGTTCGTATTTTGTTTCACTAAATCTTCCTTAATCAAATTATGAATTTCGAGAAAAGTTTCCTTCGACTTATTAAAATAAGTTTGTTTTATTTTTGTAGAAACGTCTGCGTAAAGATTAAATTCACCGCGGCTTTTTTCTAAATTTAATGTGATTTTCTATCCAAATTGATCGCCTTTTACAGTACGCTAATGCAATTTGCATATCAAATTCAAAATCAGAATCGTTGTCTGATGAGCTATCTAATAAATCTAATAGTAAAACCGTACTACTCATATTTTATCATCTTGTATATAGAAAGCGGTGAAGAAATACGTGTGGCACCTAGGACGGCCTGCTAGCGAATGAATAATTTCAATATATTATCGTATCTTAGCCGTGTGTGATACCCTAAGATGCTATAATATTTTAATGCAGATATCGTAACATCAAATATTATAGTATCTTAATCGTCTGTGACGCCCTTAACACATAGGCTAACTTTCATGATCATCATCATCCATTATCATAATACACACACCAATGATTAGCAGTGAGTAACTCACCGTTGACAGAGAGCAGCACATTGATGATGCCCTGGTTCCTGTGGGTGTCGAGCAACGACCGCACTGTGTCGTTCCTGATGAACTCCAGCCCCGGGTACCGGCTTGACAGCAGTCGGAGCCACAGGTGCTTGCTCAGTCTTACCACTGGAATACAATATTAATCTCTTTTTGAAAGCGTATGTATGTATGTATGGATGTATGTATGTATGTTTGTTCTCACACAGTGCCCGAACTACTTAACAGATTTCAACTTTTAAGGTATCGTTGAATTCGTCTCGATTGTCAACAAGACATAAAAGACGTGAAATGACGTGAATAAAGACGTGTTTGTTTTACAACAAGACATAATTTCAAAAACTAAAACCGAGTCGAGTGAAAAATTGCCTATGACACCCACGCGATGAAGACCTCGCTTGTCAAAATCGGACCAAGTTTGTAGTATAAACACATAACCCTTCGTATGCTTCGTTCTATATCTAAAGACGAATCGATTACTTGTCAAAACCGGACCAATAGGGGCGAGCGACGCTATGGTGGAACATTCACATACCCACATATACATAATACACACATACATAGACTGTTAAACTAATGAGTTTAACAGTCTAGTCTAGTTTTTATGGTGAGTGACCCTTCCCATGCTTCGCCGTACCAGAGTAAAAGAAGCAAAACGGATTATTAAAATGTTTGTGTTTTTAGAGACTTTGTTAGTAAAACTTATTCAGTAACGATATTAAAGAATCCGAATTATGTGGAGGTGTCAAATATCTATACCTTCATGTAATAGGAGTCTGCCTGCTACAAAATTGCTGTCTGTATGTGGTTATCAAAAAACGTAATCTTTCTTTGTATGAAGACTGCAATAAACACAAGGAACTCTTTGTGAGCTGCACAAACAGTTATTGCTGTCTTATTTGCTGTCCCTGACTCATAAGATGAGCAATAGTAGTTGGTAGGCCTCACATAAATATATTATAGTACAGATATTAGATGGTTATGCATTGACTTTGTTATATGTTCAATGATTTCTGAAGCTGAATTCCAAATTGCATTTATTCATAGTACGAATTAGATTTTCAGTTAGAATATAAAATGCAGTCATAATAATTGTCACGATGAGTTCAAACAGAGATACCAAGAAACATCCTTGGTGTCAACCAAGAAGTTTTTTTTTGTTTTAAATGTCAACCCCTAATACAACATCATCATCATCATCAGCCTCATTACAACACAGAATAAACTTATAGTAGGTACGAAGCCAGAATCAATTGAAAGCCTCATAAAATACATCGTCTTATCCACCAAAACAATGGTGTAGTGAGTGGTAAATTTTCATCTATTTTCTTAAATTACTAACTATTTTTTATTATTGAAATGAGACCCTCACAACAAGCCCTTTCATATGATATATCACACGGTACAGTTTCGAAAGAAGAATCATTATTCTTTTCTCGAAATTGGTTTTGAACCTTGGCTGGAATGAGGCCGAAGGGAGTTTACATATTTTTTTAAATATTTTTCGTGCTTGCCTCAATATTGACACCCAATTGGTTCAGTAGATTCGGAGCAAATTGTCTGTGACAGACGGACAAGACAAGACAGACAAGAGGGTACAAGGGTTCCGTTAATTTTCATTCAGACGTACGGAATCCTACAAAATACCTATATAAACGCAGCACATAAATAAAAATATCATATACCTAGACTAACTTTAATCGCAGTGCTGAGATGTATGTATGACGCCGCGACTCTCATAGTCGGTGTTCAAGTACAGAACCAGCAGT
Source organism: Alsophila aescularia (assembly GCA_946251855.1). Classification (NCBI taxonomy): domain Eukaryota; kingdom Metazoa; phylum Arthropoda; class Insecta; order Lepidoptera; family Geometridae; genus Alsophila; species Alsophila aescularia. The sequence continues at coordinate 10,680,189 of OX276375.1, read as the reverse complement.
CTAAACATATCCAGTTGCGCAGGGGAGTGAGACAGGGGGATGTCATATCCCCGAAACTGTTCACGAACGCCTTGGAAGATATGTTTAAGGACTGGAATGGGTAGGGCATAAATATAAACGGCGAGTACATCTCACACTTAAGGTTTGCCAATGATATAGTCCTTACGGCGGAATCGCTGAAGGAACTTGAGCGAATGCTGAACGGCCTGGATCATGCTTCTCGACAAATCGGTTTCGGGATGAACTTAGACAAGACGAAGATCATGTTTAACGATCTTATTACCCCGAAACCTGTAGTCATCAATGGTGAACCTCTCGAAGTTTTTAATGAATACGTCTATCTCGGGCAAACTCTGCAGTTGGGTAGACACAGTTCGATAGGGAAGCCAACAGAAGAATTCAGTTGGGCTGGGCGGCATTCGGAAAACTTCGTCAGGTCTCTCGTCGTCCATTCCACAGTGTCTGAAGACGAAAGTCTTTAATGCGTGCGTCCTACCAGTTATGTCATACGGACACTAACAGTGGGACTTGTCCACAAATGTAAAGTCGTTCAGCGAGCTATGGAGAGAGCTATGCTCGGGGTTTCTCTGAAGGATAAAATCAGAAACGAGGTAATCCGCCAGAGACCCAAAGTCACCGACATAGCTCAAAGGATTAGGAAGCTGAAGTGGCAATGGGCTGATCACATTTCTCGAAGGATGAACAACCGCTAGGGTAGAAGTGTCCTCGAGTGGAGACAGCGTCTTGGCCAAACGTAGTGTAGGGCGCCCACCGGCCAGGTGGAGTGACGACCTGCGAAAGGCGGCCGGCAGAAACTGGATGAGAGGAGCCGAAGGTCGGTCTCTGTAGCGTTCATGTGGAGAGGCCTATGTTCTGCTGTGGACGAGCTCGGGCTGATGATGAACTTTAATAACTTTTCGTTGTCCATTATTTCCTTCGAGCATATATCGTATTATTTCTTTGAATTTAGTAAATCGTTCGCAACCCTACGTTTAATTTTTGCATTTGTAAAAGTTTAAGAACTCACCGACGTAAGATATGGCCAAAGCAGGCAGAGTAGACACAGCAATCCAGAAAGCGCAGTACGTATACAGTTCCTCAGCGAGCCTCGACCGACGGCTGCCCTTCCGTCTCGGAGTCACCATTGCGACTGCCTCTTACGTCCTGTTCACGTGCCGCTGCGGATTAGATAAAAACAATAATGTTCGGGGTCAATGTAACTTTAATTATAAATAAATAAGTTATCGAGATAGCGGTAGGCCCGCTTCTGTTTTGTTTCTGTTGCCTACCGAAATATTGGAACGATTAGATAAAACCACAAACAATTTAAGACCAACAACATAATCTCACGCACGTTAGTTTATCCGTGAGTGGTTAACTATTGTTCTTGCTTTAACTTTTGCCTCGATATTAAACTTTGTTGTGAACTAGTAGATAAATGAAATCGTACGTAGCGTTAGTTGCATAATTTGGTCGGAAGTAGTGGCCTCATTTAAGTAATTACGAAATTACCTGCAGCGTTTGCAAACGCAAGCAAAAACATCGCGCATAACATTCATTTATAAGCTACCTATTATTTGTTAATATAATAAGTGAAACGTTGTCTGTTTGTTTGGGGAGTTTTCACGCCAAAACGGTTGTACCAATTTTGATGAAACTTAGTGAATAGGTGCTGTACAATATAGAGACAAACATAGCATATTTTTTATCCCGGAAAATTGTAATTTTCTACAGGAAAACTAGAAAATGTTGATTACTCGCTGTAAGGCACGGTTGCCGTGGAAACGAAATAATAACAAGTCTGTCAAAAAGCATCAAGTGCTATACTTTTGCATTGGTTTTTAATTATTTAAAAAGGTTTTCATTATCCTTAGGATGTTTGCCTTTTCGCGCGGGTGTAGTCGCAGGCGAAAGCTATTTCAATAATAAAAATTAGGTACTGTGTTGTATAAGTTGTTCTGTAAAACTAACATAATCCAAATTATTTTCTTTTTATCTTTCACTCTTCGGTTTCACCCGCGTGTATGATGATGTTTGCTTACTTGCTTGCTTGTCGTATGAGGTAGCGCCCGATCTAACCCGGTATCGTTGGATTCTAAGTCGCACTATTAAACCGCAAGACTACCACCGCTCTACCTCTCCGCTCCGAGAAAGATCCAAGAAACACCCTTCCTCCTTTCTCCCACTCTGCTCCCATCCTTCCTTTCAGTCTTCCCCCATTTCACATCACCTGGTGAAGGTGAGGACCTTCTCCACTTCCCGCACCCTTCCCGGACATCCCCCACCATTCGTCCACTTCCTCCTGCCCTCCCTTCACTTTCCCAAACCTTCCCCCACATATCCCCACATTGCCCCATTTTTTATTTTTTTCTTTGCATGGCCATACAGACGGGCAACGACCAGGTTGCAGTGCAGGTTAGGTTTGATAAATGAATCGCACTGCAGATGGAGTGACGACCTGCGAAAAGCAGCTGGAAGAGAAAGGATGAGGAGTGCTGAAGACCGAGCTCAGTGGCGTGCATTAGGAGAGGCCTGCGTCTAGCAGTGGAGAGATATAGGCTGATGATAATGATGATGATGATGATGATGTTCTGAGATTGTCTTTGTTGAATCACCGCTCTAATGTAAATTGTAGACAAACTAGTAACTACTACTAGTAACTGACAACATTTTGAGTAATGTTACACAATACTAATTAGTAACAAGTAACTGTTAGCAAGGTTATGCGTTATCTTCCGACAAACAATAAACTAGATAGCGTCTTGTCCTCCAACATTTAACCAACATATTTTAACAATAACAAATAGGAACTGTATAGTATATCTAGTTAATTACCCCTCGCTATACCTATTATACTAATTATGATTCGCCTCCGTTTGATGTTGCGAGAATATCGTTATATATTATTTAATTTAAATGACTGTAGATTACTTTCAGCAGCGTTGATTTTGCGTTTTTCGTCTCTAAAGTTCAAAAGTAATTTCAAGAAGATGATCTATAGCGCCCTTGTCCATACAAAAAGAGAAAAAAAACACGTAATGAAGAAGTTCGAAATTGGATAATATTTAGGGGTAGCCTAAATCTTCAAGCGATTGACACTAATAACAAAAGATTTCGCCACAATTGAGGGGGTGGAAAACTGGAAAGTGCTTTCTCCTAAAACACCAATTCTAAAAAAAAGTATACCTACAACTTAAACTCACGACCAGCAACTGTCTGTCGCTCGTATAGGAGATTGGGGGGAGGATTCTTATCCCCTGATAGCAATACATTTACTAAATACATACTTAAAGATCTGGTCAAGCGATATCCTCATAAACATTATTTACAAATACCAAACCAACGGTATATTAAAAGTTACTTAAAAGTAAACTTTTCTACGCGCACCGCTCTTCGCCTATAAACTACATAATACAGTCTCCTAAGACCTAAAACTTTATCAACAGCCTGCGTCCAATAGTCCACTGCTGGCCTCTTCTAATGCGCGCCACTGAGCCCGATGTTCGGCTCTTCTCGTGGAATTGCAGCCAGCTACTTTCCGTAAGTCGTCGCTCTATCTATCCGGAGGGTGTTCCTCCACAGAATAAATAATAGTACAGCGCCTACATTACGTTTGCCTATACGTAGTATCCACTCAAGAAATCGCCAACCCCATGTTATCGGACCTTCAACATAACAAGACCAGCCCCTTGCCGCTAAGATTATCACTTATCGACCTATACCTAAAGTGAAAACTGCTTGAATTTGAGACTTCAGACAGCCACAAACGAGATCAAAGTGGTGCCGCAACCATTGCATGGTTTGTTATCTATTCCCGGAGTATCCAATAGAGTTTCGACTCGGGCTATCAGACTCGACCCGCGATACCGACAGAACAGTTTTCTTTTGGAACAGCTCATCCATCCAAAACAACAGATTCCATTACTGCTATAAAAGAAAAACAGCAGGTGAGGTTAACTAGAAGGCTTTAAAACTACCTAAACTATGTTTTGCAGTAAACTTTATAGCAAACTTCTTGATAGATTAGACGAGTGCCTTTGACTCTGTGGCAGGTAGGTTAGGTACCTAACTATTTCAGAATATTTCATTTTATTTTTCTGCGGGAGTTTACAATTTTCATAATTTAATTAATGGTAAATTTGATGCTACAAAAATGTTATTTTTTTATGGATGAACCACATATCAGGTTACAATTATATTCAAACATTAAAAGTTAAAAAAAAAAGTTTAGCATATTAATTTAACCTATTTTTTATCTAGAAATGTAGGTACGACATTATTAACTATCAACTTTTATCCTGAGGGAGCTTCTCGTGTAACCGGGGTTAAAACTTATCCTATGATTCTACACAACATTTCACATCAATGCATTCCGTTTTGATGTTATTTTCGGAGGTAGTGACAAATTTTTGAAATTTTGTCTATATTGTTTACTATTGTTTTAATACAGTAATAACATTAATTAAATGCATTCCAAAACAAACACTGCACGCACCTTCAAGTGTCGCGGTAACAAATCGTCAGGACGACACTGTTAACTGTACCTTCTCTATGGACTGCCTTCATTGACTGACTTCACTGAGTACAGCTTGTATATACTGTACTCAGCGAAGTGAAGTCATGCACGGTCCGTCTCAGAGGCACGGGCTTGAATGTCGACCACGCCGGCCCGCGCTTATCGACTGACCAAGGTCCACTGTATCTAGTAGATACTGAGAAGTTGTAGGATAGGTACAGCTGATACTATGAATCTCTTCGTTGGTTGAGACCTTTGATAGACTGCCTTTATTATGTCTACTGAATTACTTTCTAGGTCTAAGTTACTACTAAGTTAGTATGTGAAATTAACACTTTCTAAAAATCTATACTTATAGTAAAGCAAAAAATCTGTATTAAAGTTTATTTTTTAATGGCCTAATAAGCTACTGATCAAGGATATATCGTCGCGTTAGAGCTAGAACCAACTAAATTACCATATTTGCAAAAATGAGTTAAGAATGCAGTTTCACTTAAAATGTTATGCTCTTTCTACTGGTGAAAGCGAGATACGACTGCTAGTTTAGTAGTTATTTCAATGTAAAATCAACTAACTAAAGACGTCGAGTTGTAAACAAATATCTTTAGTTAATTTACACTTTATTTTTATCGCAGTAAAAAATAGTATCTGTTCATAATTGGTTTCTCAGGGACCATTTTCTTAGAAAAAAAACTGTTTTTCCACCATGTAAAATATACTTATTCTACAAAAGTTATTTTTTCATTTGAAAATGTTGTGATTACCAACAAAAACCCTACAGTTAATTCTAACTTTATAAAGATAACACCTTTTACCTGATGATTCAAATCTCAACCCATAATGATTATAGGAAAGTGCTAGAGGAAGAACCAACTAACTGCGCTTGTTATTAACCAACACCAACTTTAATCTTTGTGAATGGGTTTTAGTGTTTTTTCAACGTACGCGCGCTACTGGAATATGGTTTTGTTTATCCCAGGTTTATTGTGTTTTGTATACATAGGAAGGCTCTAAACAATCAGCGTGAGTTGAGCAGCGGGAAAAACCTATAATTTATAAAATAAAAAATCCAATGAACGCTCTTCAATTCAACTGCGATCGCTTGGGATTCTGTCAATTTTTTTTACTGTTTCAAAGGAAGAGAGAATGAGGGAGCCGTTTGGTTTGGCATCCCATTAAATTTTAAGTTGTATTTATTGTTAAATTGTTAGTTAATAATAATTTTCGGTCAAATATTTTTAAATTATAAAACAAAATTATACAAGTTATCAAAATCCTCCTCACTCTCTTAGTTTTCGAAATGTAAGATTTAGGCAATATACAGATGAAATTAACTAAATGGTTGGCGTAAAAAAACTATTTGTTGTAGATAGTAATTGTTCATGAACACCTTGATACTTGGATTTAAAAGAAGATAAAATAATTCTTTACATACACATCAATAATAGCAATACATAAATATAAATATATTCGGGACAATTCCACACCAATTACCTAGCCCCAAACTAGGATACCCTGTAATATGAGCACTAGATAACGGACAAACATACATAAATACGAAGATCACATCCATGACTCGAAAACAAACATTTCTGCTCTTCACACAAATGATTGCACCTTGCAGGATTCGAACCCGCGACCGTTTGATTTCGTTCCTAGGGTCACTAGCCACTAGACCAACCGGCCTTCATATGTAAGAATATGACTGAATCAAGAGGATGCGAACCTTTAACATGCCATAACTCAAAAGTTCAATTTTGCTATTTAGTTGGTTTTAGCGTTAACGCGACGATATAATAAAAATAATATTTTTTAGATCTGTTTGTCTGTTCGCGCATCACTCAAAAACTACCGGTTTGCGATGCGGTTTTCACTGATGGATAGCCTACTGTTTTTGGTGTACTTGGTCAATCCGATGAGTAGAAGCTGGGCAATCAATAAAAAACTATTAGACCGCTAAACGAAATTTAATGAAATATAGTACATTGTACTTTGTAGGTACCTATCTACTTTTTTCAGGTTTAGGACTAGCACATAGGTTAAAGAAATATCCACGCGGGTAAAGCCGCGGGAACAGCTCGTGTGAAATTAGGTTACAGATTTTAGGCAGATGCAGATGCATTTTTATTAAGTCCATCTTGGTGGCGTCTAGTTTATTAGTAGGTATTATCACTTATTTGAACTCAGAATTTCCTAAAATACTTCTTCTTTTTGCAATGGGGTTCTACTCCTATCGGAGGTTCGACAACATCATGGGTATCCAAACATTAGACAGCCGCTCTGAAGAGCGAGGTGGTACTGCAGTCAAACCATCCCCGCAGGTTTTCTAACCAGGAATTCCGCGTCCTGAAATACTTAAGTATAGGTACATAAAACAGATAAAGCTAGGCCCATTGCTAATTTTGTTTTGTTTAGTAGGTAAGGTCGACATGCTATTGATGTATGTTGCAGATAAACTATACGAGCATAAGCAGGGATTTGATCAAATCACTTGAATCTCCCGTGAGTTGAAAAACTCTCCGAGGGATTTAATCAAATCCCTATTTTTATAATTTCCCTGTAACATATACTGGGCTGTATACAGAAATACGACAGATGTAAGGTATAGAAGCAAACATAAATAAGTCCATATTGGGTACAGAAGCAAAAATGAACAAGGCACTTGGACTTTCCTTAAGGCGGTACTTCATTTTTGCTTTTATACCCCACTAACTATTGATGCAGGTATGTTGCAGGGAAACGATACTATTATAAAAACTGATTTGATGAAATCACTTGAATCTCCAGTGAATTGATAAACTCTCTGAGGGATTTGATCAAATCCCTATTTTTAGCATTTCCCTGTGACTTCTGAGCTGTATACAGACGCTACGGACAGATCAACTTTTGGTGTATGTTGCAGGGAAACGATACTAGTATAACAGGGATTTTATCATCTGATTCCCCATCACCTTTCCATCACCGTTCAACTAGAAGATCGGCAAAGCGCCACCCTTTTATGGTTGAAATACATCGCACAAGAACGAAGCGTTACACTTCTTCATTTTATTATAAGAACTGCAAAGTCGTGGAGTGCTCTGCCCTCTTTAGTGTTTCCGGTAAAATATAAACCCAGTCAAGAGTGAATATGTATCTAATAAGCAAGCATGCTACACCTTTGACCACATCATCGCTTTCCAACAGGTGAGATCGTGGCCAAACGATTGTCTAGTCAGTAATAAAAGAAAAACTTCAATGAAGTGATTAACTCTATGTGACTTAATATACTAGGCTGTATACAGATACTACAGACAGATCAACTATTGATGTATGTGCAGGGAAAAATAAAAGTATAAACAGGGACTTGATCAAATCACGCATCTCAAGGCATTTGATTGAATCCCTATTTTATCATTTCCCTGTGACATCAAACTAATAAAGTCGAAAGTTTGTATGTGTGTGTGTATTTTTTGTTACTGCTTCACGCTCAAACGGCTAAACGGATATTAATGAAATTTGGAAAAGAGATACCTTAAACACTGGAATAACACATAGGATACTTTTCATCATCATCACTTACGCGGGTGAAACCGCGGGGCGCAGCTAGTATATTATATAAGGCTGTAACAGACACTTGGTACTCAAAGATTTTTAATACTCCATCAACCTCCATCAACCATCAATCTTATGTATGGTTAACATTCCCTACATTGTTATAATGTGAAAAGAAAAGATTTGGTAATTCAAGATTTGGTTACTTGTCACTATCCCCACCAGGTAACCCACTGGTGGGTTGCCTGCGTCTGTTGTTTAAGTTTAAAATAAATGACGCATTAAGCCAAAGTAAAAGAGAACGTCTGAGATCAGGATGTTAGGAGGCTCGGACCCGCGAGCTACGGAGCTGGCTCATATGCTTAATTTATGCTAAAGTAAATGACGCTTTATTCTTGATGTAGTTAAAAATTAAAGCAATTAAAATAAATATTTACTTTTGGTTTGATGCTAATTACATTGTAAATTATTGTATACATTAATAATCATATGCAACGATAACTGTCTCTGTAGGTAACTAATGCATCATTATTTTCATAACGATTACTCACCTACCCATGACTGTCACGAATATTATCAATGTTTACACTCTCGTAATTAAGGGTATGGGTAAGAACTGATAAATAAAACTAGACGACTCAAAATTATAATTATTTATTGAAACAACTTCATTGTTTAAATTAAATATAATCTTCACTAAAGCTAGTGGGCTTCGACTTATAACTAACAGGAAAGCGCAATACAATGAAGATAGTAGCCATAAGTATGCACAATAAATTGCGTTAGGTATCAATATAGGATACTTGAAACGTATAGATATTTTGTCTATTTCATTAACACTAGTTACATTACAATGACAAAATGAAAAATAATGACAAAATGCTTTAAAATTACGTCGGCGTCAGAATAAAGTTCATAAATACACGCAAGTTATCTTTGTACCTATTTGATACCTACTAACATCTGATTCTAAACTTGAACTAGCAAAAAGAATTACATACCAAAGGTTTTACAAATATTTTGATTATGTTTACAACGATACTTAATATTTCGATTACAATTAGATGATTACCGTAACAATAGGGAAGATACAAGGTTAAATCAAATTTAGGTAAGTTCTTACAGCCACTCTTATCACATATTACAGCTCTATGTACTAGTTTGTCTACCATAGAAAATCTAAGATAATATTATCGCCTGTATACAAACTTGTAAATTAAATCTACAAAAGGTTTTTATTCAGGTAAATCTAAGGTCAAATTAGTTAAAACAAATCAACGAAATGCACTAAGCAGTCAATTCGAAATGTTACAATTTCATGTCAAACGAAAATAACTAGGGCAGGCAGGATAAATTGCCCCAGGAAAGTAATTTTATAGAGATCCACAGACTCAAAAACTTGTACTCTGAGAGTTTAGACTTCCACAATGTAAGTTCAAATGAAAAACTTGCAGTCTGTAGACACACAAAAAATAGGACAGTCTAAAAACACAGATTAAGGTATTTCGATCCACGTACATATTGAGACAAAGTCTTCAAACTGAAAGTTTCAATGTCATGTCAAACGAAAATAACTACACTAGGGCAGGATAAATCGCCTTATGAAATTAATTATGGAGATCAACAGACTTAAAATATTGTAGTCTGAGCTTGCACAATCAAGTTCAAGCGAAAAAACTTGCACTGTGTTAACTGAGACTAACAATTTAGACAGCCTAAAACAGACTAAAGATTTTCTGTTTGTAAATATTGAGACCAAATCTCAAACTAAAAGTTTCGCAGTCCGATGCAGAGTATAATAGTAAATACATATGATATCGAATGAAATTATCGATTATAATTTGGCATCGATTAACTAATCGTAGCTTAATTAACTGATAAGCCTCACGTCGCGTCGAGCGGAAATAAAAATGCGACCAAGCGTTGCTTTAGCGACTTGCACACTGACAACACTGAGCGACCACAACAAAGACTTGGACAAATCATTTGTCTAGTCTTTGCTGTGTTATGATGGCACAGGTACTCAAACATACGGTAATCGAGCTGCTGGCAAATTTTGCAAAGCCTGTGAGAGTTCCCAGGCTCAAGTGTCCACGTAAGCTTAAGAAAAGATCCACCAATACGATCGCTTCTTTATGCAATGATAGGAAAAAGTTATGGGCGATTTTTCTCACTTCCCCGTTACGATTGGTTTCTTCTTATGGACGAGCACCCTAAAATGCACCATTATTGAAAGACCCAAACAAGCTTTGACCTGTCAATTGTTCTGAATGGGTTGAGAACCAATGGTAAAGTTAAAGGACCTGTAAAACTTGCCAGCTTAAAAACAAGAAACAAAACTCATTGAAAATTATCACAAATTGGCTCACATTGGATCAGTTCGATCACACGCAAACATTCAAATGGCGCTCGCTTTGACGTGTTTAGTGGATATGAATTTTTGCTCGATGGACCTTCTGGGAATGCCACTCACCTTTTTGGGGGAGCTGATGTTGCAGTTAATGGAGGATGGAAGGGATTTGTAGCCTCCGTCGGAGCTGTAGTCGGTGTCCGTCGATTGTCCGTTGAGGCTCGGACTGTGTCTGTTGCCGTTGACGCTCTCTTTACTACTGATGCGGCCGTTGTAGAGGTCCCCGTACGACGTGTGATGGTGTCTGATTAAAGGAGCTTCTTCTATGACAATGTTCTTTGCGAGCGGAGGCTCTGTCAAGTAGGTCTGATGTTGAAAGTTTTCAATCGACTTGGATCTTGCCGAGTACATCATCTTTCTGTCCGTTTTTTCTCCCACCGAGGAGTCCCTTTTGATGTAGCGCCGGGTCTCCGTGTTGCTTGCAACGGCTTGAAGGTATTTGGAGCCGACGCGGCTGTTTGTCTTCAGAAGCACGGCGTCCCGTTTGTCTTTTTGTTCGTCGTTCGTTAGTCCGTTCACTTTCCTGGCACCGCACTGACATGTTTTGGTCACACTCCCGTTGGTAACAGGTCTCTTAGTCTTTTGTGCTTCACTTTGTGGCGGCAGCTTCCTCGCGCTCGCTTGCTCATTCCAACTGTGGGACAATGTGCATATGTTAGTTTGCTTGTAATTTGTCTTTGGTTTTTCAGGTTGTCTACTATATTTACATAATTGATAATGATCTGTACAAAAATGAAATCTACATATTTTATTATGTATTAAATTTGTATTTTGCAAAAAAAACTGGTTTTAGAGTATTGTTTATTTATTTTTCTATTTTGACTTGTGCTTTTGGTCTCTACCGAACTCTACAGCTTTACTGGAATGAGGGGCGGGCGCTTGAGTGCTCCGCCGCAACGCGTGACGCAGAGGGCGCACGCCAAAAGTTAAAAATTTGGCGTCCGACATAAGGGCAGCACCCAGGGGGCAAGAACCTCGGCTTGGACGGTCGCCTAGACTACGGGAGTTGGACTAAACACCCCTGAATCGCCAGTGTTAGCAGTGATAAAGGGGGCCTGATAAAATAGCTAGGAGCCCTTGGATCAATTAAACTTGACCACTGATTCGGAATACAACCTTCGAGAAGAATTCGGAAAGAAACTCGAAGGCGAATAATTGATTAATTACTAATAACGGGACCTTCGACCTTGACGGCGAGGTCGGTGTCTGTGTCTAAGTGTGTGATCCTGACGGGTTGTCATCCATTAAATTGTTTCTAATTTAATGCATTTACTATGTAAAGTATCATCATGTTTTATTAATAAAATTGATAAAATGTCTATGGTTTATCTATGGTTATACCTACTTTATTATGAACATATACGTTCACGTGTTTATGAAAAATATAATGTTTACGTTAATTAGAAAATCTATAAATTTCTTAGTTTCTCGTGATCGTGACTGTATAATATATATTGTGTTTGATACCTTTAAAACAAGTAGAATATTTGTGTTATCCTTTATCACCTACACGTATTAACGAACTAAACTCAGTTTATGTAAACTGTTGTTTATACAGAAGTGTGAATGTATGTGCTAAGTGTAACCCTCACCTTTACGTTCTGACGAGGCAGCGTGTAAAAGACAAACGTTTCATAATCAAAGTACACTACAAACCACAGTTCCACTCAAACTCAATCGGAACGCACACAACTACCCACACAACAACACAACTACTCTCGTCCAGACAAGCCAATTGTTCACCGCGAAATCTATCGTGCTAGTGCATTGTTAATGTGCTCATAGACAAACGTTCCCAAACAAAAAAAACATTACGCAATTAGTACTGAAAATGTTACAGATTATCCTGTTGCGAATGTATTAAGTATTTACTAATAAACATTACACACAAAACCTTGCAAAATTACGCAAAATTTTAGTAGTAGTTTTGTAAACATTTTGCAAGACTAGAAGCCCATCTATAATAATTAAGTTGCGAAATATTGACACTTGTTTGAAAAGTCTGTGCACCAATGAAAGAGCATTAAATATTAAAAACTCATGCTTTGGGCAAAATCTAGCACCCGCAGATACCCTGTATTAATAACAAAAATCTACAGGCACTTTGTACAGAGTATAAACAAACCTCGACTCTATCATGAAACCATATAAATCTATAATTGAAAAACTTTTGATTTTCATCTGATTGAAGCTTATAGGTATCATGTGAAAAATAGGTTCACTCAATCAGTATGGAATGTTTTGTAGGCATAGATAAGGAATGATTGATTCAAAGGTAGGTAAAAGATAAGCTGTTCAGTGAATTCCCAGCAGTCCCGCTGTAGTTGTCCCGCGACGGACGTTCAATTTCACTAAAGACTAGATTCCTGTTTCAGTGTGAGCTCACAAAGAGTTACGTTCTTGTACCTACATGTTGGGCTACGAAATCAATCAAATCGCGCTAAAGAAATTCTGATGTCTAATATGTCAATTAAACGTTTGTGCGTCTTTGTATAATTTACGAGACACTGTACTTTTGGGGAGTTAAAATCCCAGTAGTTAAGTTAATGGTACCTCTGGGAAGAAAACTCCCAGTTGTCCCGTTACTATAGCGGGAATAATACTGGGAATACACGTTCAGTTGTTATAATAAATTGATTTCATATAATGTCGTGGTTCAATCTGCACCCAATATTACAAGCCGAGTCATACAAAATATTATCAACAGTGCTATAATGAACAAATTTAATTTTACAACTCTTTCAAAGTTCCGAAATATAAATATACAAAATCACTTCGCTAAGTATACGAGGAGATAAAATCCATTTAAAAGTTTGAAGAAAAATTGTATTAAGACACTGAACACTTAAACCTTTGATCACGGAGGGCCGTATATTGACAGGCGTTAGTGAATTATCTGATAGACGTGAGGGACATGCAAATCACTTCAGTTCACAATTCACTTGAGGAATCTGTGGCGGTTTTCGTCGAATTCTCCGGAGAGCAGAAGATCCCCTCGCCCGCGGTATAACAGATGCAGTAAGCACAACACATTGACGGAACACAAGAGGCACACAGCGAGCAAGCAGTCCAGCCACGCTACCTGTTCCGACGGACGAACCCGCGGCCCCAAGTGGAAACTGCACCGTCCCAAATCCAAATGACAATCGAATTAAGCAGCATGTTAGGAATTAACAATCGAATGAATATTTGAAGAGACCAATGGTAATGATGGCGATGTTTATGTTAAATGCCTCGATAATCGACAGTGATAATGTACAATGGTCATGGGCACTGCTAGCAATGGCAGGTGCTTTGGAAAAACATGCACAAGACTGTCAGATCTGTGAGAATGCACGTACCCGAGTGCCACATAGCTGATTTAGATCATTAGTCAAATCCATTGACATGCAAGTGATGAAGCAATCATACTGTAGAAAGCTTTTATTGAACTTCACTTGTATGTATCTATATATCTATGTATTTCTGTCCTGGAATCTTAGAACTCAAATTACGAGCACTTCCTGATTAGCTATCTGGCTGAAAGTTTCAGGGTAGCTCACAACTCGATGACAATGCATGAAAGAAAATATTAAAAAAGAGGGTAAAAATTATATATAATCATTTTAAGTCATACTTATTTCTAAAGGAGTTTTGTTTTACGGATGGAACTCGAACGCACAGGACCAGAAATTAATTGTAATATGAGGCCATTTGTCCACGAAAAACGGTTATCGTTATCGGTCAAATGGACATACAGCCTAAGCCGTATTGGTTGATTCATAACACCCGATTCCTACTAAAATTAAACGAATCGTTTTTCCAACGTCTCGTTACTTTTTGTCAAGTTTGTTTGGAGTTTGTTTCAAAAGCTGACGGGCCAGGCCACTGGTTCAAAATGCATGTTTCAAAAGCTGACGGGCCAGGCGACTGTTTTAAAATGCATGTTTCAAAAGCTGACGGGCCAGGCGACTGGTTCAAAATGAATGTTTCAAAAGCTGACGGGCCAGACGACTGGTTCAAAATGCATGTTTCAAAAGCTGACGGGCCAGACGACTGGTTCAAAATGCATGTTTCAAAAGCTGACGGGCCAGGCGACTGGTTCAAAATGCATGTTTCAAAAGCTGACGGGCCAGGCGACTGGTTCAAAATGCATGTTTTTGTTAGGAAGTATGAAGGAAGTATGACACTTCGTTGTGGCCGGCCCTAATTCAATAGATGGTGCTACCGTCCCTATAAGACGGATAAAGAAACTGATGGAAGAATTGGGAGTGCGATGTAGTGGTTACGATGGCTTAATTGGCGAAGAGCATGTGCCCCGCAGCTATCCGTGCGAGTTCGAGTCCCGTTCGTAACCCAAATGTTTCCTGTAAAAAACTGTATGAACCGCTATCAACTATCTTCTATATTTATAATAAAGCAGTTACTAACAAAAAGTCTGTACAAAGATATTAAAAAAATTGCCTAGGGTACTTAAAATGAGCTAACATGAACATAAATCGTGTCTGTCTGTTTGTTTGTCTGTTCTCGCATCACATAAAAGCTACTAGACCGATTGCGAGGCGGTTTTCACTGTTCGATAGCTTAGGATTTGACTTTAAAACTGGTGTAGGTTGATATCTCAATCCGGTGGTATCTCAAACTTGGTATCTCAACCCGATGAGTAGAAGCCGAGCAATCGATAAAAATCTATTTGACGGCTAACGAATTTTGATAGGTAATTTATAGGTAGATACTTATGGTCCTGGATACTTTTATCGCAGAAAAAAGAACCACGCTAGAACCAGCTAGTAATACAATATAATACAAGCAATGAAGTAGGTAAATGTAATTGAATGAAAAACTTAATCAGTTCCTCTGAAATTTCGAGGAGGGTAGAAATCTAGAAATGAATTTGCTTTCGCAGCGCCCACGACAGTGAACATTTATGATTATGACTTAAAAGAAAATGCCAGTGAAATAGGGAGATACAGACAGTGTGATTCGACACATGGATGTTGGAGCGAAAATCATCTTTTTGTTCATGTACTCCCTAAAAACTACGATCCACCGAGGAGTAATGAAATTAGTCACTATTCTAATGCAGTGTTCTTTGCAATGTGAGAAATAATGACAAGGGTATATTGGTGCAATGTATAGTACTGCTATAGATGAGTGCACTGTCTCGATAATCGATTCTAACGATGCGTAGATAAACCTAAAACAATAAATGCATAGTTATAAATAAATACCTACTTATACATACAGGGTGGATTTTTGAGATAGGGCAGTAAGGGCAGGCACCTTAACCGTTTTAGGTACAAAAAAAGGGTTCTTAGGATACTATGCTTAACTTTTGGAAATATTTTGGCCGGCGTTCACAAATTTTGTAAAAAAAAACAGTCAGCACGAAAATGGGCATTTTACCCAAAAAAATATGTTATAAGGATTAAAAGTCTTTACCGGACCAATTGTAATTAGAGTATCTATAAAAAAATACTGTGTTTCTGTACAAATTAAAAAAATTATTCGTTTGTTTTTTCTGGCCGCAAACAATTTTTTTTTAATGAATGTAAACTATGAAAAGTTTGTAGTTGAACGATGTTTGGATTTTATTTTATTCATCCATGATCACGTTTTCATGTAGCCTTATACAAAATTATTTTCGTACATAATCCATAAGAAAAGTTTTTACGATAGAGACTTTTGATCCTGATAAGAAACAATCGATTGGCACCAAAACAGTTTGTGTAAATTTATCATTTTTTTGCCGACTTCAAAATCTTTGTACGCTTTTCATAATATATCCAAAAGTTAAGGACAGTCTCCTAACATCGTTTCCTTGTAATAGTTTAGGTACCTGCCCTCACTGCCCCAACGCAAAAATCCACTATGTATAAACAAGTACTTGTAACAAGCGAGTAGTAAACGCATGTAAAAGCAAATGGATGATCTACAAAATGAAAGTATGACAATGACTGAGGAGTAGAAAGTAAAGACAGCGTGTCTACAAAATGTTAATAAAAGTGAATATAAGTGTAATTAAGGCTAATAATTATAAATAGTGATGTGCTGCAAGAAGCAGTTATCGCAAGGATGTGGTTACCTCACTAATCCTGAATTATCAGAGCTCGGTAGCGACGTGGTCATAGGCGGCCGCAACTGAAATGTAATAAATGTTTTTTTAATGAGGAACATGCCATACTGAATTAAAAAATACGTCAATTGGATTAACTACAAAGGAAATTAGACCAATTATGATGAAATTTATATGAGCAGATGCTCTTCCCTTTCAAATATAAAAATAATGATCCAAATCGGTTTAGAAATCCAAGAGATACGAGACAATATACAAAATAAAATAAACAGCCTAATTGATAAAGTTTTCTGTTGAAAGTCTATTTAAGAATATTCTAAAAGATCGGATTATTCCATGAACTTTGTTAATATTTGGAAAACATTTAGTTAAAACATTAAGCTACTAAAAATTAAAATAGTTTTGTTTTAAATGGCCCAAAACCAGTTTTAATCGTTTGGAATTCAATTTATTTATTCATTAAACAATTCACATTGTGATTGAAATATTAAAAGAAAAAGCATTACATTTAAAATCAATAAAATACCTACAAAATCATATATGTTCATGGGAGTTATGAACATATATGAAAGTAAAATATTTACGTTAATTTAGTTACACAATTATAATTAACAGTCAGATCCTAAAGTCAACTACAAAATTACAGACTGATCCTAAAGTCAACTACAAATTTACAGACAGATCCTAAAGTCAACTACAAATTTACAGACAGATCCTAAAGTCAACTACGAATTTACAGACAAATCCTTAAGTCAACTACAAATTCAACTTCTTTTTTAAAGCTTGTACATAGGTTGCAACAATTTCGCCTATGTCGCGTGGATAGAATGAATGATAATCGCAGGAAAATGACACGCGGGCTAAGCCGCGGGCACAGCTAGTGATAGAATGTAATACAAACAATAAAGAATATAAAAACTTAATCAGTTTCTCCGAAATTTCTCATACTAACTTCTAACGAGGAAGGTCGAAGTAATTTAGATTTGATCAATTTTATTCAAGTCGAGAAGCAACAGAGTACAGCAATTTGCGTCAACCAACTGTCATTATCTTGTAATAATTATTTTACTCTAGTCTAGTTCTATTTTATTTTATTCTAAGTAAATAAAAAATAATTAATATAAACTTCAAAGTGTTACTTCATATCGTGTTTTTGCCAAGTGTAGATTTCTCTGAAATTAAATAACAATGGAACATTAATTAGTAATGCTTCGCTGGTGTTATTTTATTGTTGAATAGAACAATTTATTATGAAAAAGCAAAAAATAAAATCTTTTGATGTCTTTTATTACAGGTTAGTACTTTTTGGTGGATACCAAACTACATATATAGAACAGTATGTACTCGCTTGCTTGTCGTATATGAGGTGGTGCTGGACTCTGGTGTCAGTTTGTCAGGCTGCTCGAGGACCAATAACAGCCGGGACCGACAGCTTAACGTGCCTATAAAAGTAACTAGTGCGGAGCCTAGGACCGAACCCGGTATTGTAGGACTATAAGTCGCACTAGTAAACCACTAGGCTACCATCCAGGCCAGCAACCTTGTGCAGATCGTCGCTCCATCTAGCCGGTGGGCGTCCTACACAACATTTACCAACTCGTGGTCTCCACTCGAGAACACGTTTACCCCAACGGTTATCGGTTCTGCGGCTAGTATGGCCAGCCCCCTGCCACTTCAGCTTGCTAATTCTCAGAGCTATGTTGCTAACCTGGGTGAGAACCCAGAAACGAGAAAACGTGATCCAGCAGAGATGCTGGATCACGTTTTCTCGTTTAGGGTTCGATCCTTTTGAGAAAATCTAAGCATAGCTATCTCCATAGCCCTATCATATCTCCATATCTAATTTGCGCGAAGCAGGCTTTGCATCATTTTTTCTTGCACCATTTGTGATCCGTTAGTTCGCTTGGTATAAGACTAAATGGCGCTGATTTCAATATGGCGGTTATAGTCGCTACATCCTTTTTCTGAATTCTCATAACAGAGCTGGTTCTCACAGCACGAGAAGGGGTGCGAGACATTATAATGCCATTATAATGTCTCACACCACGAGGCTTACCATAACCGGCTATGGTTAGGGCTCGGGTAAGCGAAATCCTAACATTATGCTATAAAATATTTTTGGTATTCGGTAAATTTGATCACGCGTTGATGTCTTTTGCAGCGAAGTTAATTTCAAAAGATTTCAATGTGATTCGCTTCAAAAAAAAACAAACATATTAAAAAATTACTACCAATAGTTTTAAAATATTTTTATACAACTGTCAAGACGAGCAGGCGCAGGCCTGATGATGGTAAGTGACAAACCTGCAATTTAACAATAAAATTGTAGAGCAATCAAAATTTAAAAATGTCTAAATTTTGTTCAGCTCTGCACCAAGATCAGACATCGGTTTTAGTTTCATGTGTCCAGTAACCTCGGCTACTACAAATTGGAATTGGTATGTAGTGCTGATCTCTGGTGTCAGTTTTTTTCAGGCCACCAAAGGGCTTCTGACGTGGCTTAACGACTGCTAACACTTGTCAGCAGCCGAGATCGAAGGCTTAACGTGCCCTATTAAAACTAATGTACGCTACCTCCTGCTTGGTAGTTGAAGTAGTACCCTATTTATCTGCGTGGCGACGTCGGAGCTACTTCTAATACCACAAAATACTTAAATTTTTAACAGAATATCTATCAAACTACAAATCATTATGACAGGCTACACGAGCCCATGTCATTTTAAATCTATCTATTCTTATATTAAAGCAGTATATACCAAAAAGTCTGTACAACGAAGATAAATTTAAAAAAATGGTCTTGGGTACTTAAAACAAGCTACATGAAAAAAAGTTTTTAAAAATCGTGGCTGTCTGTCTGTTCGCGCATCACGTAAAAACTATAAACCGATTATATGCTAACTGTTCGATAGCTAAGGGTTTGACTTAAAATTTAACTTAACTAACATAACTTTGGTGTACTTGGTATTTCAATGGTAGTTCAAAGGGGATGAACGAAATTTGTTTTCTTTTGTACTTTATAGGTACTTTTGTTCCTGGAACATTTAACCCAGAGAAACGACAACGCGGGCACAGCTAGTCTATACCAATATATAAAAGTTAAACGTTGTCTGTTTGTTTGTTTGGGGAGCTTTCACGCGACAACGGCTGGACGGATTTTGATGGAACTTGGAATGGAGATAGCTTATACCCTGGAATAAAACAGGCTACTTTTTATCCCGGAAAATTGTTGTACTCGCTGTAAGGAACGGTTGCCATGAAACGAAATAACAAGTCTGTCATAAAACATCAAGAGCATTGGTGCTATACCAACTTTTGCATTGGTTTTTAATATCCTAGAAGAACATAGGATATTTTTTTCGCTATAAACAGTAGTCCGCGCGGACGAAGTCGCGGGCGTGAAAGCTAGTACTTTATGAACAAATATACTATTAATCAATGATATATTTTATAACGGTATAATGTAAACGGTAATAGCATATACATGTACATCTAAAAACTGATAACAAAATAATTTAATTCAATATAAAGTATAAACTGACACACCACAAGCACAGATATGTGTATTGATTGAAGTTTGATTAATTAATATCAACAAAAAATAAAAACAAACTATTAGTATGTACGACAAACAAACAAAAACTTTACGTTTTTGTTTGTTTGTCGTATAAGGTAGTGCTGGCGGCCTGTCAGTTTGTCAGGCCGCCCGAGGGACTCTGACATGGCTTAACGACTGCTATTAATCAATAACAGCCAGGACCGACATTTTAACGTGCCCTTCGAAGCATGGAGCGGTGAAAAACCGCACATAAA
This sequence comes from Alsophila aescularia, assembly GCA_946251855.1. Taxonomy (NCBI): domain Eukaryota; kingdom Metazoa; phylum Arthropoda; class Insecta; order Lepidoptera; family Geometridae; genus Alsophila; species Alsophila aescularia. Next base: position 10,659,867 of record OX276375.1, on the reverse strand, counting down.
AAAGTCGGCGGAGCCTAGGAGCGAACCCGGTATCGTTGGATTCTATGTTGCGCTATTGAGCTGTGAGGCTATATACCATCGCTCTTGTAGTAGTAGTAGTAGTAGTTACCCTATCAGTCTGCGTGGCGACGTTGCACGTGTCATCGGTGCGCGGCTCGTGGCTCTCCGCCATGCGCAGCATCTGTTGCTGCAGCACGCGCACCAGCCGGTCACGCTCCTCCAACTGTCCCTGGAATTCACAACATAAACCTTTGGAACTAATGCCAAAGGGTGCGAGATAGCCGCCCGCCCCGGGTGGCATTTTGTTGTGGACGTAAAGGTATGGGAGTGGATAGGTAAGGTAGGTAGGTATAGGTATCCAATGTTGAAGCTCCTCCATCATAACGGGAAGTACTTCCGACCGAGCCAGGTGTTGTTGGCCCGGGGGCAGCTGTCCGACTGTTCCTCGTTGGAAATTCTATACATTCTAATTCGCGGCGAGAATACAGTTTGCGTGATGGAAGCTTTGTAGTGTATTCTTGCACCATCTGTGATCGATGTGATTTAGTTCGCTTGATATCGGATTAGATGGCGCTGATTTCAATGTGGCGGTTGGGTCGCCACATTGTATCTAGGAAATTCACAAATACGTTCTGAACGCACTGAAAAAAATAGCGAAATACGTGCGAATGGCCGTGTCTTGTCAGTCGTCATTCATCTATATCTATCTATACTTATAATAAAGCAGTAAGTATCAAAAAGTCTGTACAATGAAGATAATTACAAAAAAATGGTTTAGGGTACTTAAAATAAGCTACTGATTAAGTTGATTTTTAAATCGTTTTTGTCTGCGCTTTATGTAAAGACTACTGGGCGGACTGCGATGCGGATTCCACTTGAAGAGTACAGGAGCTAAACAAGTAATGTCACAAAAATTTAAAAATGTGTTAAATACGGCAACATTTAGATTTAACCCGCCTATTTCTATACCACATTGAGAAAAAGTGTGAGAACAATCATAGTCCGTTATTTTACCAATTCTTTATACCCCTATACAAGCCTAAAACTAGGAAGGTCCATGGTGTAAAGGAACGTAACAAGGAATGTCCTAACTGTCACTGTCATGAGGTTAGGTTTTTGTTATTGTTTTGAACTGATAAATGGATCGAGTCTTTTTGGCTTATTACTATTTGTAAATAAATGAAAGTGACGAAGAAAATAATCCTAATATTATGAAAATTACGAAAAAACTAAAGTAGACCCGAAGAATGCGTTAAGTAATGAAGAAAATGAGAGTAAAACACAAAAATGAGTTGTGTAAAAACACACAAGCCGAGAGAAGATTGCTAGTGTAAAAGATTGAAGAGTTTTGGATAGATCTAGATCTAGAGAACCGTATTAATTTGTTAAGAATTTAATAATTTGAAGTTAATGAAGTGCACAGATGAACAGAACATATATTTATGTGGTTTCATAAATGTATTGTCCTTAGAAAGGAAACAAAGCAGGATGAATGAAATCGATGCTGATATTAACCAATCTCATTTCACCTTCAAAGTAAGAATTAAAGAAGATGATGAGAAAAAATAAATAACCATTTGCTACAAGGCATTTTTATCAATATTTGGTATCACAAAAGGAAAAGTTGAGCATCTCCAAAAGTCATTGAAAGGTACGGTCAATACTCCAAATGATAAAAGAGGTTCAAGTTCAACAAAAAGTTGAATTAAAGTTAATTAATTATTACTTAACATATTTAATTTTATTACTCATAAATAAAGATATGAAATAATAAACAAGTGATTGTTTTACAGTAGAATTGGACATTCCTTGCATGGTGTAAAATTGACATTCATAGTTATTTTTCTGTACAAATCAGGCCTAATTTAGTTTTTAAATATTTTATATAAAAAAAAACATGGTATCTTGCTGTTCCTAAGTTGATCTCTTTATAGTAAACTTAAATTCCTGTCAATAATTAATAAGCATTAAAAAAATATTTAATAAGAAATTAACTTGCAAATTATAAAACCTAATTACTCAAGATTTTGTTTTTGTGACATTCCTTGTTTTGCCCCGGTACCCTTCCATTTAGATAGCTTAGAGTTTGACTTAAAAACTGGTGTACTTGGTATCTCAATCCAATGAGTAGAAGTCGAGCCATCAATACAAAACCATATGATGTCTGAACGAAGTATGATGATATTGATAATTTTGGTTCTGGAATTACACTTAAGATCCTTATATCCCTGAAAAATGACCAGCTAGTTACATAATATAAACCTGTTGTCTGAAAGAGATGAACGAGTTCGACGAGCTGAACTATTACGGTGGCATGTAACTGTTCGTTCATTATAGCGCCATCCTTGTTAATTTCAATTAGAAATCATACGCCCAACCCAATGACCTTGCCCTAAAATAGTTGATTTAGGTCTCAGTCGCTTTATCTTAATTGATCTCTCTTTCGATCTCCTAAACTTGCGCGAAATTTCAGAGAGCCTATTATTTGATCGAAGAACCTTTGCGCATATCACCTCTGTCTCGATGGACCAAAGCATATTCTGCTCATTTGCGATACTTACGATAATTAATTTACGTATTGGAATTGATCTTCCATTGATAGTTTAGACCAGGGTAAACTGAGGGAAAAGATTTTTCGCGTATTACAAATGTATCTTGTTCCTCTTGCTCGAAGGACCAAACAATGGTCTGCTTCTTTGTCGCACTTGATTGGATTGGTATTTCATTGAGACTTTACCCTAGGGTACTTATAGAAAAAAACCTTTTCACTTATTGTAATTGAATAGTTATATCTAGCTCGAAGGACCATAGAATGTTCTGCTTGTCTGTTACATTTATGTTACCTATTCTTCTTTCATTGAGACTTTACTCCAAGGTTCTTAAACAAAAGTGCCGTTCCGATAATTGCACTAAGTTGTATCGTTTACTTGTGGCTTGAAGGACCAAAAAAAAAGTATTTCATTGAGACGTCATACATTATGAATGAATGTTTTCTATATCAGGTGTTGCGATTTTACCTGCAGGTAGAGTATCTGTCGGCGCATCTCTGCGCAGGCGTCGGGGTGCAGCGGAGAGGCGGGGGGGCGGCGCCCGTTGCCGCGCGCGGGGCTCTCCGCGCACGCCGCCAGCAACGGGTCGAGAGTTTCGCTCTACGGACACAAAACGTCTGGTTATAGCTCTAATATCAAACTCACCCAATATACTTCCAACTGTTGAACCCATGATCGCTTAGCAATGTTGTGGCAAAATCTGTGTTCAACTTTAATGGGTTTGACAAACTGTAGAATCGACAGTGCAAGACGATGAGATCTAATAATAAAATTAGTTATAAATTATTCTATCACCTTGATGAGATTTAATGTTCAAAGGTTATCCGAAAAATAATTAATTAAGCATGCACCAGACACCAATCGCATTGTGTATTTTTGTAAGTTTCTCTAAAGTTCACGACCAAAACGAAGACAAACCACCATTTTAGATGCAGAAGTTGTCTGAGCAAGTAGATAAATTATTACACTCATTTATCTTTACAGAAACAGATAACGAAGAATATTCTTAAGAAAAGCATATTTTTCTATTTTATATTTTTATTTTATTAGATATCAGGTTTTTATATATCAGGTAAATAATGGTTTGAAGAATTGGTTGTACTTCAACGATAAAACAAACTAATTTGTCTCCTGGGAATTCACGTATTATTTTTAAAGCTTTTATTTAACTTGCAATGTTTGTATGTATGTCTGTATGTACGAGTATGTATGTATGTATGTATGTATGTATGTCTGTTTAGGTAAAACCTTACAAGCTGATTTAGAACTAGTTCCTCTTATCCTATGGAGTAGAATTATTACATGTTGGTTCAGTTCCGATGACAATGCAATTTTATGAAAATCATAACCTGAATCGACATCCAGGAACAGCTCCAAATAAAGGAACTCTTCAACGGTCAACAGCACTTTCATGAAATTTTGTGTACTAAATTCTATTATGATAGCTCGTTTGAAGTTTCACTATGACATGGCTGCAACATGGCTTCTGACTTGGGAACTTCTCAACGGTTAACATCACAGATACGAAACTATGTATACGCATTATATTATGATACCCGTTTTGAAGTTTTACCATGTCATGGCTGCTGCACTCCGGGTTGGCTCATGACTAGGGAACTCTTCAACGGTTAATAGCATAGACACGAAATGTTGTACACGCATTTAATTGTGATAGCCCGTTCTAATTTTCACCATGACATGGCTACAGCATAAAAGCTTTTCTTTAAATGTTTTTAAATTTACTTATTATTCATGTACTTAGTTTATCCTTAGAACTAGACGTAACTGATTGTAGTCGTATGAAATGCGTTTTACGTTAGACAAGCGATGGCACGTTCCTTATTTATGTTAGATTCATATCAGTGAGACAAATATCACGGCTTTTGACTCGCCAATTATATACCTATAACGTAAGTGCATACATTTAAGTATATATATATATATATATGTTCACCTCTGGGATGGTTCTGCGAAGTATCAGCTCGAGTCTTTGGATTCAATTGAGAGACGTTCTATCAGACTCATTGGGGATGACACTCTGGTAAAGAGTAAGCTTAAAAGTCAGGCGCATCGACATGAGGTAGCAAGCCTGGCGGTATTCTACAGATTTCACTATGGAGAGTGTGCACAAGAACTGCACAACCTAATTCCCCCGTCACCTTTCCATCACCGTACGACTAGCCGATCAGCAAAGCGCCACCCTTTTATGGTTGAAATACCTTGCTCAAGAACGAAGCGTTACGCTTCTTCATTTATTATAAGAATTGCAAAGGAGTGGAATGCCCTGCCCTCGTCAGTGTTTCCGGTAAATTATAACCCAGGTGTGTTCAAGTCAAGAGTGAATAGGTATCTATAGGCAAGCGTGCTACACCTTCGACCACATCATCACTTTCCATCAGGTAAGATCGTAGTCAAAAGATTGCCTAGCACTTAATAAAAAAATATTTGACAATGTTCTTGCGGAGACTAATGCGTCGGGAGGCATCAGATAAGCTGGTCAGCATCTGTTGCAGCTCTTGCAACGATATTTCTTTGGTAACTGTTTGTTATTTATTATATTTTAATACATAGTTTTAACATTACTGTTTCATATGGGTGACAAGTAACCGATAGTGCACTTATTTGGAGCTTCCGATTCGTTCGAAAAATTTTGCTCATAGGTTTCCTCTGCCAACATTGATACCGACTAATCCAGTAGCTGGCATAAAACTCCCAGATGCAGAAGGACTTCAAAATAGACTGATACCTGGTCGTAGTATATCCGAGAAGAGTCGTCCGTTTTTTCCGTTTAACATATTTTGTCACATCGAGTCTAAAAAGTCCGAAATGAAAAGTTTTTATCTACTCCTAAGTATAAGATAGGTACAACTTAACAGTGTTGTTTGTAATCAGACTAAACGCTTACAAAGTTTCTATTTATTTAAATGCGTTCTAATTTAACTTACTCGGTAAAACAACACGTATTTCCAGGAAAATCGGCTTGATTCACCTTATGGAGTCATTACTACCTACATATTTTATCACTGCGTTGACTTGTTCTTCTGTTTATGGGTGGCTCTTGCCTTTTTCTATTCATTTACATTTTAAATGAGTTTTCTTTCCAGGCAGTGGCCTACATAATTGTTTTAAAGTAAAAAGTGACATTGCCACATTTTCTAAATGTGATGTATAACCATTACCTGGGGCCCGACCACAGAACTTGGCTTCAATCAGATTGTCACTTTTTTCATAGCAACTTCGACTCTATCGCAAGGCGCTAATGAATTTTACGGCTTGAAAACGATATGACCAACACTGCGTAATATCACTGCAGAGCACCTAGAGACTTCAGTTTACAAATTGTATCTTATGTTCTATAACTTTACAGGTTAAAGTGATCTTCAGGTCAAAACAATAAATCAATAGATTCACGACCGAATAACTGCCAAAACGGTGGCACTCATTAGTATAACCACAAAGACAGACCATGAGATACACATGTATCTACCCTACCCCCACCTGGATACTCAACTAGTTAGGTTAAATCATTAAATTATGATCTTAATGTGATATATGTTTTTTTTGTCGTATGAGGTAGTCCTGGCCTCTGGTGTCAGAGTTCATCAGGCAGTCCGAGGGCCTCTGACATGGCTTAACGACTGCTATTTATCAATAACCGTCGGTACTGGCAGCTAACGTGCCCTCCGGAGGACACGTTATACTGTGGCTGCTCGCAGCGATGGAAAACTGCACATAACTCAGAAAAGTCTTATATTAAAGTATGTATTGTGACAATCTACTACAACCGTAAGTAGAAATGCATCATAGCGTTTTCTCTACTACTTTCTAGCACATTGCTTTTATTAACGTATCACTTTGTAACATTACTTACTTACAATGTGTCAATCCCATAGGTAAGTTATCTACTATGGAGGCTTTTTGGTGAGGGTGAATAAATCCTATTAAAAATGGCGGCCAAAACTCAAGTTGCTACACACTGTAGTTGTACTTACTACATATTTTTTGTGTATGTATTTATGAACTTACAGTCTATAGAGCAATACAGTTGTATAATGATTATTTAAATACTTGTAATTTGAATATGTTTAAGTAAGACAACTAGAAAAAATACACATCTGTGTATTTTTTCCATGATTTGGAAAGTTGAATTTGGGTTACAGACTAATCCATTTATGAACCTACTTATCTAGCAATATGGTTTGCTGCAATCTTCATGCTTACCTAACTGTTGCTATCGGACGTATATTAAAATTCATAGGCAGAGTACGTGGGGGCCGATAGCCATAAGTGTATTACAGTCTGCCACCATTTCGTATGAGTACTGGCCGATAGCCATAAGTATTATCTGCCCCCACGTGGTAGCCGTTCCTAGGGGCCGACGGTAATATCAGTCCAAATAACCACGTGAAGTTTCCTTGCACCCATCCCGATTAGTTCCACCCTGATAAGATTATAATCATTAGCGTAGCACATGCAAATGAATGTAGATGATATTAGGTATAACAGCTTGTTGAAATAAGTAATGTGATGTGTGCTTGTGCATATAAGCGTAAGCCAGAAAACAGCAAATAATAACTACTATATGGCAATGATGCATAATCGCACAGTACATTTACAGACCAGTAGGTAACCTTTGCTCTTTTTACTAAGCTGGGCTTGCCGTTCATTCCAGTCTCTGGCTTTGGACCTGAGGCCCTATACTATAATACAAAAGTACTGCATTTAGAAGCTTAAAGAATGATGTAAGATAAAAACTGTAATCTATTGAAAATTGTATTGTTTAAAATTGTTGACTATTGTCGCCATCGCTTGCGCTGTCAAATTGTGAAATTTTCTTACTTTGGAACCAGATTGGGTCTCTGTTTCTATTTAAACTGGCCAGAACTTCCGAGTCACCTGAATGTTTCAACCTATAAAATACCTACTCTTAATAGGTAGGTATTTTAGTTTTTGTGGACACACTTGCGGTACTTAGTGCTTTAGGTCCACATAGCCAGTTATGTAAACAAGAAACATTTCCTACTGGTCTGCAAATGTACAGGTGTAACTGCGAAGGCATTACTTACACTCATCGAATGACGCTCCTCCCCGGGCTGCGTGCGGCAAACAACGCGATGCAACCAAATAAACATCGTTACAACACGCGAACAACATCCTAGGTGCCAGCACATGCGACAATACTAGCTTACAGAAACAAAACAACAGAGGAAAAACATCTATTGATAATATGTGCTTTTAACAACATAAAGAACGATGGGCACTTTGGGGCCGCCTAACCAATTGCAATAATTTTGGTGTCAAATAATAGGTAATTTTATGTAAAACAATAGTTAGGTTGACACATTATCTCAATTCGTTGTATTTTCGGAGTTATACCAAAGACAATTTCGATTTGTCATTGGCTATACTAATTATATTAATTATTGCAATTGTCGGAGCGGTCCCAGACCTCTTACATTACTGCCCATCTTCCTTTGTGAAATAGAAGTAGGGTTTCATGGTTATGACTGAATTTTTAAACTTGTGCTAAAAAAATTGATAAAACCTGTCTCTAATCCAGTAGAGCACAGTTTAATTGAATGGCTCTATAAATACTCGTACTGAAAAATAATATCTACAGGATAGTAGAGAACTTTAAATGTGCTAAAGATATTGCTCTAAAGACGGATTATATTTACGATGCTTTTCTAATTTATGCAATGGAATGTCATGGGAATCATAACTAGTACTGTAGAAGATAATATGACATGATTACAGTGCGTGAAGTCGACGCATGCTACATTCGCACAAACCATTAGACAAAGGGGAAACTACAGTATCTTATTTCACTCATTATCATCACCTACTAATTATACATGCTCGTTTTTTATGCACACTAAACGCAATGATATGCGGGAAATGGAACTAGACATTATTTACAAACAATTTAGACTATTCTAGTTACTAATAGAACTACTAGATCTAATCTAAATTCTATCTAATTATACTGGACATAGTTAATTGACCAAATGATATAAAACAAAAACATAAAAATAATAATGTCAAAGACAAAACAAAGAATAGCTCTCAATGTTATTTATATAAAATATATTAATGGTTTCACATATAAGATCTGTTTCTTCTTACATCACATTCTGATAATATTGGTTCAGAATATCACAATAAATACGAGTAAGTATAATAATATCATAATCGGCTCGTATTAGTCCTCTGGACATAAAACAGCAACCAAATAATTTAAATTAAACACAAGCCCAAATTAAAAAAATATATACCCCCGACTCCTCCCCATATTATAGCTCAATCACATCAACTTTTAAACAAACACATCAAAATCGGTCCATTCGTTTGGGAGTTACCATGCCACAGACAGACACACGGATACATACATACATACTCTAAACCTATGATGAAACCTCTCTCTGTTTTAGAGTGGGGGGGTTATAAAATGATATTCATAACTGAAGATATTGAAACATGTGAAACCACTAATAAAGCAACAAAAGAACATGAATGCATCGCATGCGTTCCACACTGACCTCCTGTAGGACCCGCTTGAGCTGCAGCAGCAGTGTCTTGATGTCGACCACATCCTGGAGCAGGGTGGCGGGCGCCGGAGACGCGGAGCCGTCGCTGACGGCGTCAGACGGCGTTTGCGTCCGTGACCGCTGCAGCAACCGCGCGGTGCGGACTGGCAAGCTGGCCCTGCAACAGGAATGGGAACATTGTCTTAACCCGCCACTAGTCACGTGAAGTTGACTTGCATCTTTGGTGACGCCGGTCCTGCGCACCGGGTTTTTCAGCCCAAGATTTATACGCATGAGGTAGTGTGCTGGCCTCTGGTGTCAGAGTTTGTCAGGGCGACATGACTCTGACATGGCTTAACGACTGCTATTAATCAATAACACCCGGACTCACAGCTTAACGTGGCCTCCGAAGCACGGAGCGATGGAAAACCGCACATAACTTAAAAAAGTAATTGGTGCGGAATCTGGGACCGAACCCGGTATCGTTGGATGCTAAGTTGCACTATTGAACTGTTAGGCTACCTTCGCTCTATTAATTAATATAATAATTTAATATAATTTATCTAATAATTCTCCATGCTACTTTTACTTGGACAAATATTAAAAAAATATGTTTGTTTATCAATAAAACAAAGTAGTAGTGTATGAATCACATCTGAAATTATATTTTTATAACAGTCTTTATGGCGCTAGGAACTACAAAAAAGGGTAACGTTATAAAAACTCTGTGACCCCAATCGCACGCACCGGGTTGGTGGCAAAACTCCGACATGTGCATCCACGTCACCAGCGGGTTGGTTTAACGATGCAATGAGGAAAGTGCAAATCCCAACTCAATTCGATGGCAGAAACAAAAGTTATTCGAGTTTTATGAACCACCTGGTCTTACAGACGTATACGTCACAAACGTATACGCCAATCAGATACAATTAAATCAGAACACTCTGTATTGACAATGTTTAAAGCCATCTCACAGATAGATGCGAAGCTGGTTCTTAGAGATACGAACATGTTTAGTCGGATTTCTTTGATTATTGTTGATGATTTGGAATATTCGCTGATGAACCTGATGTCAAATTGGAGTCATAATTGGCTTCCTGCGATTGCTAATAGAAAAACCAGCAGAAATCTAAAGTAGTTTGCTTCAAGACTTAGTTAAAGAATTCTTACGAGTAAATGTACACATTACTTTGTACCAAGTAAGTAAGTATGTAATGTCATCTAACGTAATGCGCTCTTGTGGTAACTAATATGCGGAATATGAATTCATCGGCTAACATGAAGTAGAGACATTGATATCACCGGGACAATTGCTTCTTGACAAGATCGCATTAGTTTCAAAGTACATGGACACTGGATTCTATAATTGGAAAATCCTTAGCTCCGTAGAAGATGTAGAGTACGCAGTAAAGGGTCATTACATGCAGTATGAAGACCATTCCGTGAATAATAAACAATATGTTTTCCATTGAGGCAAACATCCGCCTCTGTAGCGAACAAATGGCATCCACTCTCCGAAATTGTGTTAACAGGTGTTAACGCTATAATTATATCGCAGGTAAATATTGATTTCTAGTATTTTGAGGCTAAATGCGCCGCAATCCCTTAGGCTAATAGCATTGGAACAGTTTGCTGATTCCATTTAAGTCGTTAGGCCGTCGACAGGGTGTTTTGTGGGGTGGCGTGCGAATGACTCATCAGCCGCGAATTAATTAGCGAAATAGGTCGTGGCATCATGTTACCAGGGTGTAATAGACTCTCGGATTAGTACATAACTGTGTCTGAGTTCCAGTTATTGTTTTAATAATGAGTTTTATGCATTTGTCGTAATAATTTAACTTTTCCTCCATTGTTATGTGCACGCTTTCTGAAACATACTCGTGAGTGAATGGACGGTATCCTTGATACTGTCGAGAGGCAACACGAACGATGAATCCAATGTTCAAAACCGCATAAAGTGTGTGTTACAGCTATTCTTGAATTACACACTTGGGGTTAGATTAAATTCCAAAGTCAATCAACTATCAGATTCCATCTAAGGTTCTTTCAAATAATTATATTTCATTTGAGATCCCTTACAATTTTGAAAGTAACTTCGCAACAAACTTCTGTAAAAAAAGACCCTATCGGAAAATAAAACAATATGTCCGGTTACGAAATGATCAGTCAATAGAGCGTGTAAGAAATGTAAAAAACGATGCCTGCACTGGTAAACATTACGAAAATTATAGTTCTGCACTGAGTTCGAAGCGTTTTAGGAATCAGCTTAGCTTTAATGTAGTTTTTCCTGTATGTGAAGTCAGCAATTATGTTCTGCGGAAGCGCATGTAGGTAACCTTGATATGTTTTGCTTGTTGCTTATTTTTTGTGACTTCGGCGCTACGATAGTTAGCCTAGATCAGGCGCAACCGCCTCTCGCAAGACCTTGCATATCGTTGCTTTGGCCGACGGCCTTTCTTTGCACAATGCTCTTTATAAGAATTGTATTAAACATTTTGTGGTCGTAGGGAAACAGATTAATTTAGAAAATTCTTGAAATAGAGGCAATCATTGTGAAGATCAACAGAGGTTTCTGTCTAGCAAAGTAGCAATGATAAAATTGACTTACCTTAGATAGGTGTCTAATAATCCTGAAGGATCTTTTATGGGTGTCAAACAGTTCTTATATTAGGTATGTAGTGTTTTAATTAAGTTAAAAACGAAATGAAACGAAACATGTATCGAGTATATGTAGATTATTGCTAATATACCTACAGATATATAACGATATAAAACACGCGATACATCTAGATAACACACGCATATCCCGATATAGATACGATATCATACAGAATATAGATTTCATTTTCTTGAAAATGTTACGTAGACTACAATTATTTATTGTTTTTAGAAAGTGAACACTGAAATATCTCCGCTAGTGTGCATCACGCAACAGCTGATGAATCTGATGTTATTGTTTGTAGTAGTCGGGCACCTGTATTGTTTGGCTCGCTGGCTGCGGAGGCTGGGCGCGGGGCTGGCGGAGCGCGCGGCGGCGGGCTCGGCCACGTGCAGGTCTGTCTTCTGACGGCGAGCGCCGAGGACATGCAGGGGCGGCGCTCCGGACCTGCCACATGACGACGCGCTCGAGGCGGAGCGCATGGCGCGCGGGACAATAGCACGGCGCGCACGCACGCGCCCAACTGAAGCAGGCGCGCGCCCGCTATCGACGGCGCCTCCACCGCCGTCGCCGCGGCCGCTCCGGAAAAATCAGATCTCGCGCCGCCGACCCCGTCCATTCGAGCCGAACGGATCACAGTCGCGCAGTTTTCTTTTCGCACTCTATTTGAAACCGCTATAAACTTACGGACCGTGAGGATGACACGGTTTCGATTCCGTATCCACTTGCATCGTCGACGCTCCGGCTGGGGCGAGGGCGCGTGACGAGGCAGAGGCGCGCGTCAGAGGCCGCTGACATCTCGTTCGACAACAGGGCACGGCAAATCGGAAACGGAGAAGCTGAACGGTTCTAATGTCCACGTTCGCATCGCGTCGCCGTAACAGTTAGCGTCATGCTCGTTGACTAAGCACCGCCACCACGACCACTTTCTTTTGCACGTGATTTTGTTTGTTTTGGATGAGCCATCAGCTCACCAGGTTACATTTTTTTACAATTGCAACAAAAAATACAATACTAATGGACGATGGTTGGATGGAATATGCAGATCAGCTGTGAATCAGTGTGCAAGTTCCGCGACGTTGTTTGTTTTGCAAAGGCTCGCAGACAGTCAGTCCCCAGCATGGCATTTGTGAGGGGACAACGCGCATGCGCGAGCGCGTTCAATAACCACCCCTCATCCAGCTGATTTATTTCAAGACCGACCATGAGTGTACTATCGCTTTAATATGCCGCGTATATAAAAGGACAGAAGCCTTTTGTGCGATATCAAATGGAATCATCACAGTAATGCAAAGGAATATTATTTGCTTACCTGTTATTTTATTATGGGTTGGATTACTTAATGTATTTTTTTAAGTAAATATTCTTCGCTTCAAAACCATCATGTGTATAATCAGAATTTTATTCATATGAGAATGCATGAATTCATTTTGCGAGTGAGATCGCTGTCACCTGATTCAAGCAACATTTTATGTAAATATATATACACTAGCTGTACCCACGGCTTCGCACGCGTGGTTATTTCTCGTATAAAAGGTTAAAAGTACTTTAAGTATTATTCCAAGACCAAGATCTAAATTCCTTCATTCGTTAAAAAGTTTTTATCGATTGCTCGGCTCATCATCATCATACTCATCGGATTCAGATGCCAAGTACACCAGTTTTTAAGTCAAACCCTAAAATATCTACAGTGAAAACCGCATTGCAATCGGTCCAGTAGTTTTTACGTGATGCGTGAACAAACATACAGACATACAGACAGACACGAATTTAAAAAATGTTATATTCTTGTTCAGTAGCTTATTTTAAGTACTTTTTTTTTATTTGTCTTGTTTGTACAGACTATTTCGTTCCTATTGCTTTATTATAAGTAAAGATACTGCTATCAATCACGTTATCGTTGATTAGGTACAAAGAATGGTCTTATTTTAATTATTTAGCTATTTTTCAAGTAAAACCAAGATTTTGCCAGTATTGTCGGTCACGGCCTAGCGGCGGCAACGGAAGGCAGCCGTCCGAATCGCAATTACCTATCCGAGCTCGGTAAGTCACAATTTCGTAGACCCGCTGGAAGTGAACACTCAAGTTGCGGCAATTCCTTGCTAAATTATATATTAAACTGCTTTTTCTTCCGCTTGGCATGAGCTGTGAAAGTGCCAGGTTCAGTGGCTATTAATTACCAAGAATACGGGCTACGTGCTGTCGAGAACAGATTTAGTTGAAGAACAAGAAGAATTGTTATTTAGAAATTGGTCTAACAACAGTTATGTTTAGAAGTAATCTTAGTCCAATAGCATGTTGCAGTTTTAACAAAAAACCATGCTTTCCTACCTAAGAAATTATGAAACGATTGTCTTCGCTTAGGGGATATTGGATTGTTGGAAATCCTTTTTTATTGCTTACTATTCAGTGGTTTGACCACGATCTGTTTACTGGGTAACAATGAAAAGGGCAGAGAGTTCCACTTCCACTCCTTTGCAGTTCTTATAACACATGAAGAAGTGTAAGCTTAGTAGTAGCTTCGTTCTTGCTTGTGGTATCCATCTATCTATACTTATAACAAAGCAGTAAGTACCGAAAAATCTGTACAACGAAGATAATAAAAAAAAATGGCTAGGGTACTTAAAACAGGCTTCTGAACAAGAATAAAACTTTTTTTACATCGTGTCTGTCTATTCGCGCATCACGTCAAAACTACTGGACCGATTATGATGCGGTTTTCAGTGTTGGATAGCTTAGGGTTTGACTTAAAAACTGGTGTTGGTTTCTCAATCTGACAAGTAGAAGTCGAGCAGTCGATTAAAACACATTTGACGACTGAACTAAGTTTGATGATATTGGTACCTTTGGTTTGATTTACAAACTGGGGTAGGTACTTACTTGGTATCTCAATCCGATGATTAGATGCCGAGCAATCATAAAAAACTATTTGAAAGCTGAACGAATTTTGAAGAAATCTAGGATATTGTACTTTATAGGTAGTTTTGTTCCTGGAATAACACGTATGCTTCTTTTAAATGAAATGGGCACGCGGGCACAGCTAGTTCCTACCATAAAAGGGTGGCTCTATGCCGATTGTCCGGACGAATGGTGATGGAAAAGTGATGCGGGGAGCAGGTTCTTGTACTCACTCTCAATAGTGCAATCTGTAGATTACCGACAGGCTTGCGAACTCACGTCGATGCGCTCTACTTTGAAGCCTACTATTTACCAGAGCGTCATCTCCAATAAGCCTCATAAGCATGTCTCTCAAATGAATCGAAAGCCTCAAGCTGATATTTGGCAGAACCCTCCCAAAGGCGGCTGCAGTTCTCCAAACAAGAACGGACCTTAAACTTAGCACCGTGACATATTGTCTGATTAACAGTCAACGCACAGCCTAAACCGGTGGACTTGGAGATTTGAAAGTTGGTTTGAATTGTCCTTGGGTATGAGTTTGTTTTAAATTCCATCTCAACGGTGTGAACGCGGTTGGTGAAAATTTTGCACACGGGCAGTTCAGCGGGGCGTAGCTAGTTGTGAAAGAACATACCCCACAAAATTTAAATGCTTCTTGGGTTCTTGGCCAGGCATGCAGTCCCTTAACAGTTTAGAATAAAGTAATCGCTTGTTATGCAGTTTGTAAACCAAATTCGGAATAGGAAACCCACACACACACACTCACACACAGCTTCTCTTAATGAATGTTACATTTAGCATAAAGTCACTAAGAGTGAGTTCACGTGTCCTGGCTCCGGCACCAACCAAGGGGACTAAGCGGATGGGGGACCGGGAACACCCGCATAAGTAATTAAACATGTTTTACTTATTACCAGCTGGTTATTACGTAAGGGTACTTAGAGGGTCAAGTATCTACTCTACATCGACGACGATGACAAGCAATAGGTATACTCCTAGGTGCTTCTGTATTCTAGATTCTGGAGTAGCAAAGACAATTTCATGATAAGGAATTCAAAAAGGAAATTAATGGGTCATGGATTCTACAAACATACATTAACCGAATGAACTCGTTACTTTCTTTAACTATGTTTATTTTAGACCGGCTTTTTAGAGTCCATTAAGTTGGGCGTAATGTTTCTGGATGTTGCTCACCCTGCCCTACCATTATTCGGGTCACCCATAAAGTGTTTCAGCGTGAGAGCAATATTATCTTAAGTTGCAAACCATTCCAGCAGTCTAGTTACTGTAGTTACACAGCTGTTATTGGTATTCTTGAAATTTAAATTGTATTAGAAATGTAAACAATACCTTGTGCTATTATTTATCCTGTGACAAGACATAAGTTCAAAAATGAAAACCCGACTACGGTCGGGTAAAAAACATATGACACTGTATACCTGAAGACGAATCGATTGATACCTCGCTTTTCAAAATCGGACCAATAGGGGCGACTTATGATGGAACATATAGATACATACATACATACATACATACACAAACTGTTATACTCATTAACCTTCCCTTGCTTCGCAGTAGTCGGGTAAAAATAAAACAAACATCGGACGACCATTGATATAGTTTCAGGCTATTTTGACGACTTTCGAAGACTGACCTTCGTCATGAACGGGTTTGAACTTTTCCTATACGAGATGTAGATACCAAAACCTCAACATTGTGTAAATAACTTGACCTCGACCCAAAATAAAATCCTTTCCAAGAGTAACATGAATCTTGTCGGTCGTTTTTACCCAAAACTCAAGTTACCGAGGCTTACATTGTTAATTGAAACCCACATTGTTTGTGGAATCCAAACAATACCAACTTCCATTGTCTATTTCACGGTATTGAATACATGCTATTATTGCAACCCAACCTACTTACAGTTTGTTCAGGTTTCCTGCGAAGTTTATTCATTGTTTTTCCTTTCATTCGTTGGGTTCACAGACCAATTGTGAATCTGTGATTAGTCTAGATATTATTCATGGTTTGCTGTTCTACAAAGCAAATTAATCCAAAAAATGTTTACTAGGTAGTCGGCATAAAATGGACGCATACCAAGTAGGAATGGCACAAGGGCATGGATGGTGACGAGGTTCAGCTGCAGATAGTTAAAATGAACTGAAGATGATGATGAAAGAAGCTGTTATACTCGTAGTATGATTTTGCTCGAAAACCCTACTGAATTCAATGATGAACAGGTCGAGTTAAGGCGGGGTCAGTCCCGGAATCAACAAAAAGACCAATAGCAAAATGTCGAGAACGACGTAATGACACCACTTTATGCGAACCAAAAAATACTGCGGATAGAAAAGTATACTACCTAAACAAATAACCGAACAGAACTTTCAGAAATGACTTGGTATCCTTGGAAAAATATCTACGAACTACCACATGAAAATAACTTGTTGCATTGATGTTCTCGTTATTTTCAGCGAAAGCAAGTTTTTTTTTTTCAAATATAATGATATTGCTACCCTATGAAACTAATCAAATAACCGAACACTTTTTTTATTGAGTTTTATTTAATGACTAGCTGTACCCGCTTCGCACGCGTGGTCTTTTCTTTAGGTTCAAAGTACCATAATGTGCTATTCCAGGACCAACATACCAACATTTGAACAAAATTTCTTCAGCCGTCAAAAATACTTTTATCAATTGCTCGGCTTCTAACTCACCGGATTGAGATACCAATTTCACCAGATTTATATCAAACAATGAAAACCGCATTGCAATTGGTCTAGTAGTTTTTACGTGATGCGTGAACAAACAAACATACAGACAAACAGAAAAAAGACACGATTAACAAAAAAATATTGTTCAATACCTTTTTTAAGGACCTTAGAGCATTTTTTTCATTTGAATTAATTTAGTAGTTTGGTTGCAATGCGCGGTCAAGATACGGACAAACAGACAGACAAAATTAAAAAGTAAAATGGTTTGGCTTCAGTATCGAATATAGAGAACCCTTCAAAATATATTTTTTTACTTAAATATTGACATAACTTTGGACCCATATCCCGCAGAAACCCTTTACTTTTTCGGAATAAAACGTGTCCTAAATTTTAACCCATAATATAGCTTAAGACAGTGCCAAGTTGCATCAAAACGTGTCCATGAGTTTCAGCGTGGTATGTGTTCTTTTAAATAAGTTTCAACCCCTATCCTGCGAGAACCCGTAAATTTTTCAAGATGTAAAGTATCAAATCATACCAAATTTCATTTGAATTCATCCAGTAGTTCCGGCGGCGTAATGCGCGGCTAAGATACAGACTGACAGACATCCAGACAAAAATGAAAAAACATAGTTTAGGCTTCATAATAGAATATGGAGTAACATCCAAAAAAAACACTATATATTTAATGTACAGAATTTGGACCCATATCCCACAGGAACCCTTTATTTTTTCGGGACAAAATGTATCCATAATTTTTACCCAACCAAAAACCAAACTATGTCTGTGAAAAGTTGCATCAACATCCGTCTAATAGTTTCAGCGTAATACGTGTTCTTTTAAATCATTTTCCACCCCTATCCTGCAGGAACACTTAATTTTTTCGGGATGAAAAGTATCCTCAATTTTTACCTATTATATAAACTATGAATGTGCCAAGTTTCAAAAAATCCGTTTTGTAGTTTCAGCGTGATACGTGTTCTTTTAAATAACTTTCAACGCCTATCCTGCAGGAACCCTTTATTTTGTCGGGATAAAAAGTATCCAATGTCCTACCTCGAAGTATGAACTCAAATTATACCAAATTTCATTTGAATTCATTGAGTATTTTCGGCGTGATGCACTTCCAAGGTAAAGACAGACAAACAGACGGACAGACAGACAGAAGCCCAAAACTTAAAAAAATACAGTTTTGGCTTTAGTATTGAAAATAGAAAGGCACCAAAAAAACAAACTTTAATTTACAGAATTTGGGACATTATCCCACAGGAACTCTTTATTTATTCGGGATAAAAAGTATCCTGAATTTTAACCCATCAAATAAACTATAACTGTGCCAAATTGCATCAAAATCCGTCCAGTAGTTTAGAGTGGTAAGTGTTTTTTGAAATAACTTTAATCATCAATCCTGCGGGAACCCTTTCATTTTTCGGGATGAAAAGTAGCGTATGTCCTACCTTGTAGTATGAACTCAAATCATACCAAGTTCCATATAAATTCATTCAGTAGTTTCAGCGTGATGCCTATCCAAGATACAGACAGACAGACAGACAGACAGACAGACAGACAGACAGATAGACAGACAGACAGACAAAAATGAAAAAAATACAGTTTTGGCTCCAGTATCGAATCAAGAGTACGTTCCAACTAAAATTTCTTCTAAAATATCTTCAATGTACAGAATTGGACCCGTTACAGTTTTATTATAAGTATATAGATAGATATATCGATAGAAAAGCACGACATATATTTAACATAGACTACCGAGCTGCATCACAGAACTCTCTCTCTGTCTCAGTTAAGGCGGGTACTCTCTCAAATGTTTGTCCTGCTTGTCCAGGTGTCCAGGTGCAGTAAGAGCGGTTCTCACTGCACCTGGAAAAGCAGAACAAACATTTGAGAGCGTACCCCGCCTTACCTTAACGGGGCAAGCCAACTCGAAATTCTCACGGGACATTAAAAGACTCAGGGCGAATCTCCAAGCGAAAGGCTAATTATAAAGTGACTTTACATAACAAACATCAATGCGAATCATTCGTTCCATCTGAGATAATCTTAAGTGCTTTCATTCAAAGCGAGCATGGTATCTCAGATGACCGCTTACCTTTCGGTACCTACCGTGGCCTACTAAGTACTCAAAAACTGGGCGGTAAGCGCCATTACCAAAACTGTAGCCCACCAGAAACCTTGAATCCATTTAAAATGTCATAACTAATAATAGAGGTATTAAACAGTTTCAAGATTTGTATTATCTTGTCTTGATAGAAATAGGACATCGCGATAATAAATGAAACGAGTAAATGCGATGATGTCATTGACATATTGGAAAGTAACATTACAGCTTGTCGACACAAATGTTATTACATGAAGAGTGAGATATAAGCAGGGGGCACCTACTTATGGTGCCAGGTAAAAAAATACGACACCAATTCTGTTCAAACAACATATTCGTCTTCTTGCATAATGATAGGAACTCGATACATGATTACATTTAATTATAGGTTTACTAGCTGTACCCGCGGTTTCGCACGCGTGGTCATTTCTCTAGGTTAAACTATTCAAGGACCTAAAATACCAATATACCTCTTCAGCCGTCAATAATATTTTTATAAATTGCTCAGCTTCTACTCATCGAAGTGAGATACAGATTACACCAGTTTTTAAGTCAAACCCTAAGCTACCCAACAATGCAAGCCGCATCGCAATCGGTCCAGTAGTTTTTAAGTGATGCATGAACAAACATACAGACAGAGAGACACCATTTTTTAAATTATTTTCTTTGTACATACTTTTTCAAGTAAAGGAAGTATAGGTTCGTCGTCTAATGAGTACTGGCATGGTATCGCATCCACATGGAACTAATGAAACATTATTTATAATATACTTAGTGTTGTTTTGGGGACGTTGACCTGTCCGTTCAATTTTTTTTGTCAGTTACCGGATAGTTTGACATGACAGCTCCATATAATATGGCCGCAGATTTTATTGATACTAAACTTTTCTCGACTACAACAATACCTCAACTGCTCTAGTACGAGTTTTATAGTTTTTGAAAACGAAATTTAGTTTCGTTTTTAGTTTCATACATTTATTGCAGTTCCTGGAAATTTCCGCTAGAGGCGCTGCCAGTAAACGTATGGAACTAAACGAAAATACATTTCGTTTTCGAAAACTAAATCGTACTAGACCCCCACATTTCAACATCTAAATAGTTTCGTAGGTAGCTAAAACCACTTAGCGTCAGCGTCTGGTCATCCGTTGCAAGTTACATCGTCATACATAACAGCAGTTGGTAAACATAATGATCCATGTTCTGCTTTTACGATAGTAAAAAGACATATAATTCAGTACATTACGATTTAAACAAAAAATAACTGGCATGTTTTATCAGGGGACTGCGGCTGTTTCCTAATCATTTCCGAGATGCTAACGAAATTTCGAGCTTGTACATATTGTAATCCTCATTTATTTTTTCATCATTTTACATTTGGAATAATATTTTATTTTCTACCACATAGCAATGTTGAATAGTGTAATATTATCACACATTTTTTTATATTGATATAGCATTATGAAAAATTTATGACGTAACGACTTTTCCGAATATTTGGAAAGAAGGAATCATTTCCATGAAAAGCTAAATGAGGCTGGAAGATAATGGATGAGGAGAGCTGATGACCGAGCTCAGTGGCGTGCATTAGGAGAGGCCTACATCCAGTATTGGACAAATACAGCTGATGATGATGAATCATTTCCATAAATGGTTTCATACATACCTCTGTGCTTGACCATTGAGCATGGTGACCACCTGGGCCACAATGCCCTTGACTGGGGCCTCCTTCTCCGGCATCGTTGTCGGCTTTTCCATCGTCATCACTACAGTCTTCGTCACAATCATTTAGAACAGCACAGCACGGCACAATATTCTACTTTATAGTATCACTGCTTTTCAAATCACTGTTGCATTATTCCTTTTGTGGACGAGATCATAATTTACATATTACTCGTTCAGTACCTAGGTAATGATTTTATATTTATAATAAAAACTCGGTGCTGTGGTTATATAGGTAAGTACGTTAGGAAACAGTTAAATTATAATATATAACACAGCGATAAGGGGTTTCAATACGATTATGATGCAAATATACCTACTAGTACAGTAGGTATAGTTATATGTATATATTTTTCAATAATATTGATTCTTAAAATACGGGGTAACTTAATCTAAGTAAGAAGTTAAGTTAAGACTTAGCATGTAGGTACACTTAGTACACATACATGACAATGTACCTACCTACACGGATGTTCAAATATTGCAAAACTTTCTTTTAGTAAAGTAGATATACATAATTATATCAACTTTTTATGTAAGATAAAGTTTACCAAAGGAAATGTTCACCGGATAAACTTCCTGCTAAACAATTCGCAGGCGAATTAGTGCCATAGACTAGACTGCCGTTACGGTATATTGTAACAGGTTTTAAAAGTAACCTACGACGTTAGATTACAATCCTTCATTCTAAAATGAACGTTTTGAGCAAGTGTGCCAAATTATAAAAGCACCGTTTACTATCCAATTAAATACAGCTATGTAATAAGGTAATAACTAATATCATGTCACTCAAATACATTAAAATGTTGCGAAACCGTAAGATAGGTGTTTAATGACAGTTACGCGAATGTGTACCTACGCAGCATGAAAACATCCGGTAACTGGCTTATGCACTGTATACCAAATCAACTATTATAAAATATCATTGAAGTCTGAGGTAAATTATATTAAAGAAGAACGTTAATCATTTAATCAGCTGGGCTCTCACAAATCAGTTGATAATTTTCACCTCTATGTGCATCTAATATGTTGATTAAGTTCTACTCTAGCTAGCAACATTGACTTTCAACAGTCGTTAAAAGTATTTAGTTAACTCCTTGCCGAATGCTCGATGTTAATCACCGATTTGTTTTTCATGCAAAACAACAAAATATCAAAATGAAACGGGCAGTTGAAATTAACTGTTACATTAGAGGAAAACGTTAATCATTTAATCAGCTGGGCTCTCACAAATCAGTTAATAATGTTCTCCTCTTTATGTGCACATCATATGTTATTTAAGATCTATAGTGCACTAGCTTGCAACATTGTCTTTTAACAGTCGCTAATAATATATAGTTATCTCGGTGCCTTAGGTAATCACCGAATTGTTTTTCAAGCAAAACAACAAAATAACAAATTAAACGCGCAGTTGAAATTACTATTACATTTGAGGAAAACGTTAATCATTTACAGTAGTCGCAGCCAATCTATATGTTTGTGAAGTTAGGCTCTGTGAATGATTGCGCAGGTACTGCTGTGGGGATAAAATAGCATAAAATAAGGGCTAGAATATGCGAAAAACGTAAGCGAGTGAGCGAGGCAGTTATACAATGCTGTCTTCACCTCCAACTTTGGGATTGCGCTTAAAAATAGCAGTTTGCGCAGCGACTAGCAGACAACTTCCGAGACACATATACTTCCGCTGCGACTACTGTAATCAGCTGGGCTCTCACTAATCAGTTGATAATTTTCTCCTCTCTATGTGCGTCTAATATGTTAAGTTCTACTCTAGCTATCAACATTGACTTTCAACAGTCGTTAAGAATATTTAGATAACTCGATGCCTTAGGTAATCACCGAATTGTTTTTCAAGCAAAACAACAACAAACAGATTAAACGGGCAGTTGAAATTAACTAACGATCAGACAAAAACCGTTTCGTCTACGTTACGATTTACGCGGTTGCAACATTTAGATACTTCTGTACGCTTTCACGGCATCTTACTGAAATTCTTGATGGCTTACCATAACAATTTTTGTCACTTATTTAGCCATTATGTAGAAAGTTGAAGGCGGACAAAACTGTTGGACAGATCTTGCGGTGAGGTCAAGTTTAGTGAATGCATCATTAAATTGCGGTTGCATGGATTAACCCACTTATGGATTTTAAACTGCTAAGATTCATCATTATCAGCAGCCTATATCTATCCACTGCTGAACGTAGGCCTCTCCTATTGCACGCTTCAGCTCTCTTCATACATTTTCTTCCAGCCGCTTTTCGCAGGTCGTCACCACACACACATCAATGAACCATGTTTCAGCCACAGCCATACAAATTATTGAAGATACATAGGTAGATTTAGATTAGAAGATAAATCAAGAACAAAGACTTATTACAAACGCATCAAGCGTTCAATGAGTAATTTTCTCTAAATTCCTACCCTTTATCTAGTATACCTTGCCATCGATGTTATCATTGTTATGATAAGCAAGAATACCTTGATATAAAAATGGAGTACCTATTCGACACCTACGTTGGATATCGCATTAAATGATATCCAACAAACTTCCAAATATTTGGGAATTGCCTCAACTTGACTACATACTTGTATTTCTTATGTTTTTTTATAGTATTTTTTATTATTACCCCTACTAAGTATAATTTTCTCGAATGATGTCTTTATAGGAATTCACCTCACTAGGTAAAAGTATACGGACTTACAAGTAATTTTATGCAACACTTAAAAACTCCCAGCACAGGTGTTCCGTAAGTCATAAATTAAAATATAGGCACCATCCCGAATAAGCCAACACTCAAACAAAAAACAACAGAAACGGATATGTTGTATTTTGTTTGAGTGTTGGCTTATTCGGGATGGTGAAAAACTTACAAATCTACCTAAATAACCAAATTTCAAACAAAAAATACGCGAGTATGTTGACAAATATACCTACCTAGATAGTAAAATTATTGCAAAGCTTCTAGCAGCTACAAAGATAATGTCAAACGCATTTAATAACAAACCATAAACATAGCACTCAACCATCTTGCAATAATCTAAGAATTCAACAAATATTTAGGTACCCTCTTTCATACTTTTATCGTGAACGCGAACTCCGCGAACGTAAGCTTATCATCCATAATATAATAATTTATCGCTGAACAAAGGAAATGCATGAATAATACATATAGGCTCTACAGGATAGCTGATTATGTTAACTAGATATTGCTGTCAATGACCAGCATCACTGCAATAAAGTGCTTCAATTGTCTCAAATGCTGTGAACAATAATTATTGCGCTGATCAAATATAACCAGCAGCACAGCATATTATGTTAACAGTTTACTGTGCCAGCACTTTGTTTGGAATTTGTAATCAAGTGACGCATCAACTCATCTCCTGTCCTATCAGATGCAAGATTGATGTTTTAGTTTTTGTTAGTTTGTCTGTTTTATTTGTTATATCACCAATCAAACGCCCTACAGTTGATGTTCCTGCTATACCTATCTATCTATCTACCATACCGTTGCCACTAATTGAGTTATCCGCATCGGGTTCCTAGTTCCTACTCAAGTGTCACGTAACCTATATCGAATATTAAATTACTGTCTCGTGAGTTAAAACTTTAAATTCTCACTAAAAATAAAATAGTCCAAAGCTAACGCCAAAACTAACACTTGTGGAGCTTTCGGAGCTCGGAATTCGATCGGTTCGATTGAAGCGTTCAGTGACCCGTGCAATTGACGTATTGAATGATCCCGGCACGATCTCTCTAGGATAGTCTCTTGCAGATGCGAGGTCACTGGTGACCACAGCACGTGTTGTCGAGTTCCGTGCGGGATGCGTTCGTCCCGGCGCGCGACGATTCACAGACTAACCTCGCTCGAGCGCCACCGGCCCCGGCGCAGCACGCCGAGATGCGAAGCCACCGAAGCTCCAAGCCCAGCTGCGCTCGCTTTATCTGATTACCTCACGGATCAAGGACCTTTCGACACACAAAGCTCGCCGTAAAATTCATCATGAAAAACTGTCCGTACCGCGAAATTTCTCTTGCAAAATTCCCTCGTTAACCATGACAGTTTGATGCGGTTTTGTAATTTTCTTGATTAGTTATTTGACAGCGGATCAAGTTGCAGATTTATTGAGAAACTTGCTATTAGACTCGTGATAATGAAGTGCTCTGATGGATGAGCATTTGAACAGCGCCATTAATAAATTCAGAAATTAAAGCTGACGAGCATGGAATTAACTCTGTTTTATGCCGTAATTTAAAAAACGTAAGGCACGTAGGCCGACGAGTTATGAATGTTCGTGAAGCTACAAAAAACGTTCAAAGGAGCCGAAAGCGTGCAGACACGCAAAAGAAACACGGACCCAAGACGCTAGGAAGCGGTTCCCATTGTTAAAATGTACATCTATTATCGAAACATAGCATGCGCATGGAGGTCACCAATATACCATTTGTCCCCGACTTAGATTGTGCCTTACCTCCATTCAACCGATTTTAATCCTTATTACTATAAAATAAAGATTAACCACGATACAATGCATTTTGCAGGACAAACCCACACAAATAAATTGGGGTAGAAACGGTGCTTTGGCTTTGTTTAATTTTTTAACAGAATCCATTGTGCAAATATGCAACATGGTGTGTGATTAACTGTTTGTTTGTTTGTCGTATGAGATAGTGCTGGGATCTGGTGTCAGAATTTTGTCAGGCCACCCTAGCTCCTCTGACGTGGCTTAACGCGACTATAATCAACAGCATCCGGGACCGACAGCTTAACGTGGCTTAACTGTAATTATATGAATTAATGTTTATACATAAGCAGTTAAACCACATCTAACAAATTTAATACCTGACTGTACAGATAAACCTAAATAAACTGTTACATATGTACCTAACAGTTTATTTTTTTACATATGTTATTAAATCTTGGACAATATTTAACATGATATTTTTATTTTATTTATTATGTTTCGACAGGATTAACACTAAACTATAAAAAAATGTAGTATTTTAATTAACTTCACTTTGTATGTCCTGGAATTTAGCAATCAATATTTCACCTATTTCCACTGAAGCTATCGGGCTAAAATTTAGCACACACGTTTGGTTATCGTGATATGACATGGAGACTGCAAAAAAACTGAAGGTCTATATGTAAGTTTGATCGCGCATCAAGTAAAAACTACTAAATCGATTGCGATGCAATTTTCGTTATTGGATAGCTTAGGGTTTGAATAAAAAACTAGAATACTTGGTATATTATTCCGATGATTAGATGCCGAGCAGTCGATAAAAACTATTTGACGCCTGAACAAATGTAGTATATTGTACTTTGAAGGTACTTTTGGTCCTGGAATAACACTATGAGTTACTTTTAAATGAAATGACCACGCGGGCAAAGCCGCGGTTATAGCTAGTTTAGGATAAAGTTCAAATAAAAAGTAGTAGTTATATAAACTTGTAAAAGGCCCTCACGGGACAGGCTTTGTCCCTTTCTGTTATGTGTACTTTTTATGCAATAAATATTATTATTATTATTATAAAATAGATGTGGTGAAACCTTTTTACCAGATCTATGGGTGAAACATCTAATTTAAGGGATACAATACTTGTATTCTTTAAATAAGGAGACATGGCTTTATCACTTATTTGAATATTGATTTGAAAAAAGAAAGGAATAGGTATATTTATACACTTACTTGTTTTTTTGTGGCACCTTCAATTTTTAATTGATATATAACCTGATGAACAGATCTGGGGCCTAATTCCCTAATTTTAAGACTCCAATTCCACGCCAATTCCACGCCACCTGCGTGGAATTTGTTCGTGATTCCACGCAGGCAGCGTGGAATCGGCGTGGAATTCGCGTGGAATTGGCGTGAGTGGTCATACAGAATCCAGGCCCAGAAGGGGATTGATCCTCGTATTCCGACAATTCCTATATACTTAAACATTTACCTACGTATTTAACTACTAAGAGTAGAATTAAGAACAATTACGCACAAGACCTTGGTACTGATCATAATTAAAGGAATGTATATGTAAAGTGCGTTTGACCTGACCTTACACTTTAGTTGTGAACGGTAGCAAAACATTGAGCCTAGGAAACGGTACTTATGTTAATTGGAGCACTTGAGATAATGGAACCTAATTGCCTCGGAATATTTTTGGAACAGTCAAAGATATGGCCCATTGAAGCGCGGATATGTATAAAAGTTGAGAAGGAGAGTAAGGTATACCTAAGCAATAAGTACGAAATAGTATGTACAAAGATTATAATTTTAAAAAATATGTCTAGTGTACTTAAAATAAGCTACCGAACAAGAAAATAACATTTTTTTAAAATCGTGTTTGAGTGTCTGTTTGTTTGTGTGTCTGTACGTTTGTTCGCTCATCACGTAAAAACTGGACCGATTGCGATGCAGTTTATACGACAGTTTTCACTGTTGGATAGTTTAGGGTCTTACTTAAAAACTGGGGTAATCGGTATCTTAATCCGATGATTAGATGATGAGCAATCGTTTTTTTTTTATTAATTTTATTATCAAGGGGACACACATGAAAGTTAAATTACTCTGTCTACCACCGAATTCGGAATATAACTATTCGAGATCCAGATTAATCTAGATCTACTTCTCGAATTGTGTATTCCGAATTTTTAGAGGGTTATCAAGGCACGGTATAATATCACACACATCTAAATTCCTACCGTGTCGTCGTGCTGTGCATCAACAAAAAATATAGAGAGACATATTACGCAGAATGTAGCAGGAATGAGAGTCACTGCTAACACGTGCTGCACAAACGCCACTCCAAATGTGACTAAGGCCAAAGAAGGTCAATTGTGTGCGTTGCACCTAATTTGTGCGGTCCACGCCTGAGGAGCGGGTACCTTATCTACCTACTTTTAATTTTATCTATAATTAGAGAAGAACGCAGAATGCACGCTAAAGATTTTTTGTAAACTTTTCTTGAAGCTTTCTAGTTTCTTATTCAAAGTTATGCTAAAGATAATAAATCATTAGTTTGATGAAAATTTCACATATAAGAGAAAAACTTTTAACATTGACCACTTAGATATATAATTCAAGGACAAAATTATAGAGATACGTACTACACTACTGCTAGCTACCTACTGCCATAACTTCTAATTTATCTCAAACAACACCCACGAAGAGGTGACAGAAACTTATTAGGATCAGTTTGAAGTAGGAGCTGATTGAGCTGAATTGAATCACGGATGACGGCGAACTATGCGTCTCTAGGTATTCATCACAAGGGCGGATCCAGCCTTTGAGTCGGGGGGGGGGGGGGGGGGGGGTGTCACACACTTATATCCAGCCTGGATGGGATACAAAATTATACAATACAAGTTGTTTGTTCCCCGCGGTTTCACTCGCGTAGCCTATGACCAAGGGCAGTTCCAGAACTTATTAATGGCAGGGGCAAATTACCTATGTATGTTTACGTATATTTCACATCTCGCTGTGCTTCAGAGGGCATATTTCGATTCCGATTGCTATAACAATAATTGATAGCAGTCGTCATGCGGCGCCAGGGAGAAAAATCCGTCCAGCTCCCCCAAGTGCACCCAAGGCCCACCAGAGAACGAAAAACATCAAAGAACAGACGCGCAAAAATATGTAGCTATTTATATAAGAATATTACAGAACATGCCCTTATAGAGCGAGCGCAGCGAGCGCGAAAAGTTTGAGTTATTTCTATTAGTGTGGGTATTAAAATGAAACTCAAATCGTATCAAATAAGCATTTGGTGTATTATCAAAAGCGCGAGCGTAGCGAGCTCGAAATTTTTGAACTATCTGAGTTAATACACTATTAAATTAATCATATTATCTTATTATTCCAAAACATATAAAAATATGCATTGACATGATTAAAAGTTACGAAAGTAGAGATTGTGAAAATATTGAGCAATAATGTACCAATTAAAAAAAACAAATCATCCAATATATGAAAAAACAAAAATAAGTGCGAACGGGGCAAATGAAAAAATGTTGACCTATTTCGATCAGTGTAGAAGTTAAATAATATTTTCCAAATCATATAAAAAGAAACATTGCAAGAAATAAAAAGCGCGAGCGGAACGAGCGCAAAATTTTTGACCCGTTTCTTTTACACAATCCTAACAACACGATTGAAACATAATTCTTAATCATATTAACTTATGCATTGAAATGATCAAAATACAACGAGAGTAAACTCGAAAGTCCTGAGCTGTTTAATTTTATGTTAAAAAAGAATTTCCAAAAAAAAAATATGAAAATATTTTAAAGATTTTTCTAAATCATATAAAAACTAGTGGCTTGAATAAATGTTTTTAGAAATGGCTGAAACATGTTTTTTTATGTTTGCAATCCCCATATCTTCTTCACTATTTTGAAAAGTTTCGAAAAACTGAATAGACAAAAAAAACATATAATTATCGAACCTGCTCACAAAAACATCACTGCAAATTATTCAAAGAAGCGCGAGCGAAGCGGGGCAAAAAATTTAAGGTTTTCTATACAAGATAATTTTACATAATTCAAGGATGATTATTTACAGCGGGTGCGCATCTGGACATTGTGCGAGTATATATGATATTAAATTGCAAATCGTTAGGTATTCCGTATCACAAAAAAATGTTGCACTATAAGAAAGCGCGAAAATTTTGACGTAATAGATATTTCTACCAATGTTAAAAGGAAACATAATTCCAAATCATATTAAAATAATTAATATCTTGCATTATCCCATAAAGAGCGCGACCGAAGCGAGCGCAAACATTTTTGGCTTTTTCTATAGTTGGTTTGTCGTACGAGGTAGTACTGGCCTATGGTGACTGAGTTTGTCAGGCCACCCGAGGGCCTCTGTGGCTTAACGAAGGCCATTAATCAATAAAAGCCGGAACCGATAGCTTAACATGCCCTTCAAAGCATTTCCATAGGGCAAACCAAAACTAAAAGATAATATGAAATTGTCCAAAAACTAAAATTGTCCACCAAAAAACGCGAGCGCAGTGAGCGCTGAAATTTAGTGTTTTTTTTTTCAGTGTACAATGTAAATATGATAAGAAAACATAAATGAAAATAACAAATGGACGTAAAACAAAACTGACTGCCATAGGCCCAGGGGGGGGGGTCATGACCCCCATGATTACCCCCCCCCCCCTGGATCCGCGCTTGATTCATCATAGTGTTGATAATTCTTTATCTGATTACTGTTATTATCAACAGCTTTTGTTCGATTGTTTCATCGGTTGTTGTGGTTGTGAGAGAGAACATAAATCGTCGTCGCATCAAAGGCACTTGGCAGAGAAGGCCATTGGAATGTTGAGCACCATAGGTCATAACGGAGAAGACGAGTATGAATATTAATCATAAATAATATCTAAAATATAATGGTGAAAAAATTTATGCGATATCATATGAATTGTACTTTTATCACGATCGGGGATCGTGATTTGGAACAACTGCGAACGTCTATGGTTCTGCGGCATACCACATAACTTGGCTTCAATCGAATTCTCAATATCGCAACCACTAATGCCTTGCGATAGAGTCGAAATTGCTATGAAAAAAGTGATAATCCGATTGTAACCAAGTTCTGTAATTGGGCCACAGTTCCAACTGCGGAATAACGCAATATCACTGCCACTGACTAGATATTGTATGTGATAATACAATAATTTATTAATAATTACTCTGAAAAATAAAACATTTTAAATGTCCTAAATCTCAAATGACAAAATAGTGAGAAACAAATGGTGCAACTTAATGAGAAGGGAGAAGACATTATCTACAAAACCAAAGCGACATTGTTGCTATAGATTTCTTATTTGCTATTTGTAAGTCAAGTAGTCGAGTAGTCAGGTTGTTGGACACGGGCATTCTCAGTAGTTCGGTTATTATGTCCGGTCCCGGACTTTTCCGGATTACCATTCGGTAATGCAATACGACCGGACTACTGAGCCTGTTAGTTCGGTATCGATATCGATGCCGCCCCCTAACGATACCGCCCCCCGATTCAGACCCCCGATTCAGAACCCTTCGATAACTCAGTTGTCGATCGATATGGTATTATTTATTCTGTGGATTCGGTTTAAAATCGTTCAATTCAATACATTTTTCATTCACAATATCGAATTGATGTTCTGAATCGAAAGGTTCTGAATCGGGGGGGCTGGATCAATTAACCATTCAGTTAACCTATCTGTTTTGTTATAGTTCTCTTTAGTGACAGCCATTATATGTTTTATATTAAAACTTAATTGACCACTCCTGATTATTATGACTGACGTTTGTGAAGCTTCCCAAAGTTCGCATTTGTGAACGTAACAATATTCCATATACATATACGTACGTGTAGTAAATAAGAATTCAACAAAAATATTAAATTGCTTGCACGGACTATGGATTTTGTGATACTGAAACGCGGGCGTGGTAGTTTATTGGATAACGGTTATCAATTTTATAGGAATACGGTTTACAAAGCTGGGCGTTATTGGAGGTTAACAATGATTACAACAATGATTACTTATTATTATTTGTCTATTTTTTCTTGTTGTTCTGTCCATTCTAGCGCAGGTCCGATATTGATATCGAACTATCATGCTCAATAGTCCGGTCGTATTACATCCACGAATGCTGCTAAGGCGAAAAAGTCATACAAGTCCGTTGGCCGGACTAAATAACCGAACTACAGTAGTTCGGTTATTATCCCAACCGGTTGGACAATGGGTTAGTTTATTAGAACGAGTTTATATTATATCGACCTGAAAAAAACCGTTTTTGGCAACAGTTGTGGCCAGCTGCGCGCGAGCACGTGGCCGCAGAATAATAAATAATGTTTTAAAGAAATATTGAAACCGGTACCTAAGCCTCTAACTCTAATTTGGGCGATTTTGATTCTTATTCCTATGGAGTTACGTAAAACGTTTGTGGTGGCGCACATGATAATAAATTTCCTTCGATCATAATTTTATAATATGTTGGTATCACGTACCTATTTGTATGTGTAACATTTTGAAACATGGATTGGATGATGCTGCAAGCTCGGTTCTATTGCATAAATCATAAATGGTCGTTATGTTTAATGTAACGTCTGGTAAATTATAGCTGGAGTTATAAAATGGCAGGGAGTTTTGACAGCTGTAACCATCATGGGGCAGTAAAAAACGTGTCCAATACCAATTCCGATTATGCGCAAAATTTATCAGCCTAATAGGTACAGTAAGTAAATGTTGCAATGCTGTACACGGAGTTAATTGCGCGTTCAACTTGACCAGTTTTGAAACTCATGTCTATGTCATGTGACTTGTTCACAACAAAAAGGTTAATGTACCTATAACAAAATGTATAAGAAAAGCAAAATATAACTCACCCAATGCTGACAAGACTGTTGTTGCTGGCAGTAAGCGAGTCGAGGCCCTTGCCCCGTGCTACGGCAGCCAGTTGCCGGTCCAGTAAGATGTTCTGTTCCAGTAGTGGACTCCATTGGCGTCTAATGAAACATTATAATAATAAGAACAACACTCACCCAATGCTGGCAAGATTGTTGTTCCTGGTAGAAAGCGAGGCAGCGACTGGCTCGGCCATGGCAGCCAGTTGCCTTTCTTAAAACTTGTTCTGTTCTAGCAACTGGCTCTAATGGCGGTTAGTGAAGCATCATAATAATAAGAAGATTACTTAGTACTTACCCAATGCTGCCAAGACTGTTGTTGCTGGCAGTAAGCGAGTCAGCGCCTTTGCCCTGTGCCATGGCAGCCAGTTGCCGGTCCAGGAAGTTATTCTGTTCCAGTAACTGGCTCCATTGGCGGATCGCTGTCTTGGATGAGGACAGCTCCTGGTGAAGTTGTCTCTCATCTAGCGAGTTGAGGCCACTGCGTAACGAGCTGTCCAACCTAAGAAACATAAACATTGTCAGTAAAATGTGCCCTTCGTGAAATCAATCAACATATTTTATCCATATTTCTTTGACATAAAAATAAAGTACTGAGTTGATTTTGATAGAAATTTTGGTTGAAACCATGATTCATCTCCATGATTTAAGAAAACAATACTTACAAATAAGCGAATGCCAATTGAAAGTCACAAATTGATCCAAATTTAGTAAAATGTTGGTGGCCTAACGGTTCTATAGTGCAATTGAGAATATAACGATACCGGGTTCAAAACCTAGGCTCCGCATCAATGACTTCTGAGCTATGTGCAGTTTTCCATCGCTCCGTGCTTTTCGGAGGGCATGTTAAGCTGTTGGTTCCGGCTGCTATTTATTAATAGCAGTTGTTAAGCCATGTCAGAGGCCCTCGGGCGGCTTGACAGACTCTGACATCAGAGGCCAGCACTACCTCATACGACAAACAAACAAACAAGAAACAGACAGTAAAATTTTGCTATATCTACTTCTACCCAAATTAACCTTATTATTTTACCTTTCAATATAATCATCGACGCTTTGCAAGCTGGTGATGGACTGCGCCAAGTCGTTGTCCATCATCATGTCATCTGAAGCCAGACTCGATAACGTGTCGAGGGATGGAGTTCTTTCACCGGCATTCCGTGCTACGAAACAAATAAAAATGTGTAACACGTGTATAGTTTTTACAAATTAATTAAGTTTTTCAGGCATGAAAAGACACCAAATTCCCGCCCTTTTAAGTTTTTTTTTAAAACATTGACATTTAATTCGGCCAAAGACGAGATGGCTACTGTAAGACCAAAGAGGTAAGATTGAGGATCATACAAGTTTAAACACTCATTGAATGCCAGTTATAATAGATATACTCGTTCTACGATGCCAGTGATTAATAAGGTAACTAGTTAGGTACATAGTACTTCTTTTTTATTTTGTTTGAAGATACTAACTTTTTCTATTCCTCTGTGCTATTGGACTCGACGTGATGCGTTCTCTGGACCTTCGCAGCTGCCTGCTAGCTTCTGACTCTATGGTTTTGCTTGATGGGCTGCCATCTGCATTTTCTGTGAATCCAAAGATAATGGCGATAAGTAGGACAGAAGAAAAATACTTAGCCATAAATTGATAGCAAGATATTTATAATTCAAATTTGTGTGTGCACGCAATATTGTTATATTAATTATTTTCTTATTCTTATAAATCAGATATCCCAGTACTTATTAGTACTGGGATACTTATTAGTACTGGGATATCTGATTTATAAGAATAAGAAAATAATTTATTGGTAAAAGATAGTTTACACGCCGTTTAACAATATACCAACAATCTAGATTAAGCTTAGTATTAATAAAATTCTGAATGAATAGGTACTTATTAGTAATAATTCTTGATTAACCTACATTTTCACTTTAAAATTATTATTATTCATGGGTAGGCAGATATTCGTTAACCGTCTAGTGCCTAATAAGATCAAACACTTTTTACACTTTGTTTTATTGTCGGAAGTTGCACTTATGATTTCTTTAAGTAAATGGTTGAATATCGAGGTTTCTTTATTTTTTTATTGCACGACTGCCCAAAAAAAGAGTGTAATGTTTTCAGGGTTCACGTATGTATGTTTGTTTGTATGTATGTGAGTTTCTTTGTTCCACCATATCTTTTAAATGCCTGAACAGATTCGAATGTATGGGGTATCGTTAGAATCCTTACATAACCCCGACCCGATTAAAATTTAGGCTATAAAAAAATATTAAAGTTCGTTTTTTGGCAAGTCAGTCGTGTTTTTTACCTTACTTTGGTGATTGTACTTGTATAAATCGATCATTTATGGACTTTAAAAAATGCTTGGAGTTATCAGAACATTGTAAGTAGGTACTTCCTCCGAGCCTCATTGGGCTTGGAGGAAAACGTCATAGCTGTAAGCAACGAAATTAAAGATGCTTACTTCGGAACAGCAACGCAGGTTGGTCAGCGATTTCGTCGTCGAAGAAGTCTCGCCCATCGGACAGTGACAGCGAGCCCGACGCGTGCGTGGGTGTGCCGGGGGACTCGGGCGTCACGTTCTTGCTGTTCTCTCCGCTTTCCACTCGGATTGGGTCACTGATTGAAAGCAACGTAAATTAGAAATAGATACATAGATAGCAAATTATTTTTGCACACAAAATATAGGTAGTTACATAGGCGAGAAAATAATAATAAATAAAACTGGCCAAGTGCGACTCGGACTCGCACACCGAGGGTTCCGTACAAACTTATATGGGGAATCGAGTCTCGAAGAAAACAGTTTTATTTGTTGTGTTGTACTCGTAACTACAAATTTACCATTTACTTGCGCTATAAGACATTCCTTCTTGCTCAATTTGATGATTCTAGGTCAACGGAAAGTACCCTATAGGTTATAATTCCCTTGCGTTTGTCAAAATAAGCGGCATAAACAACCGTATCATTTGATTGCGCAGGCTTAGAAGTTTGTTTTTTTCACAGCTCCTGAGTATTTAATATTAAGGTACTCTTCTAGGGCAGTTGTGTGTAGGTATGAAAACATTTCATTTCAGCCCCCGCAAATGTTTCGAGCGTAAAGACGCAGCGAGCGAGAAACACGGCGCGAGTGGGGAGGCTTCCGCGCTTTTGGGCATGCCACAGTATAGTAAATGCAGAAGATATTTAGATCGGGTTAGGGTATAATCTAGTTTAGCTTTTCGCTATATTGGGTGGGTACGAAAGAGAAAATAAATTTGCTTTTCTACTTAGTACGTTTAATTGTTATGTAGGTACCTAGGTCTGAATTATTATTGTAATTGCAATCTAATCTTAAAATAAATATTCAAAAGTTTGTGTGCATTTATGTATATTCAATTTGATTTATTTCAGATAACTTTCAACTTGATACCTCCACGCGTTCCTCAAAAACAGGTTCTTGACAGACAGACGGACAACGAAGTGATCCTGTATGGATTCGTTATTTCCTTCTGAGCTACTGAACCGAAAAAGGGAAATAAGCTAGTCATTTACTTATTTTCTTTTTATTAGGTAAAGACAAACCTAGATCCTGCTACAAATATTGCTATCACAAAGTATTTTAAACCGGCCGTGTTTCCGATGCTCCGGTAAAGTCAGAAATTTACTTATTTTCTTTTCCTGTGCGAGATTCGACTCTGAACTGACATGTGTCAGACCTACAAAGGAAAGAACAATGGCGAACTCCCAGACATACTTTTATGTCAATCAAATTCACGGCGTCTTTAGACAAAAAATATCGCTAGTAATTCAGCATCTTTTCCTGAGATTGTTAGTTTAAGTTTTTTTTTTGGGGATGCCAGGAATAATTGTTAATAAGCTTCAAAGTTTTGTAGGTTATGGTTAGATTTTAATTATTTTATCCGCTTAATTAGGTAGGCAAGTAAGTACTAATATAGTAGGTACCTACCTATTCAATTATCTATCTAGTGTAACAGACTAGGCTTTTGAATATGAATTATTTTCAATCTGTTACTGCCTGGCGAGATTACAAAACAATATATTTAGATATGTTGCTGCTGTTTCACTGTGCAGGGAAATAGTTGTCCCATATTAGCACAAATATTTTGCAACAATTCCTTACACCAAATATTTTATTTACACAAACCTTTGTTTCATTCGTTTTTATTGTTCAATACTTTAACCAACACGCCCTATGTACTATTATTTCTTTCACGAAATGAATGAATGGTGGATAATGCTGTTTAGCATTAAGTCCTTCGTTGTACCTACACTATTTTTGTGCAAAACATTTATACAAATTAACATAACCTATTATAACAACAATTCTGTACAATTCCTCCTTATACTATAATGCATTGTATTCCCTTTGCTACGAGTATAATGTTTTGTATAGAGGTTTTATGTTGACGTACCATTTTGTCTATAGCACAGTCTATGTTATTATTCTGTTTATCGCAAAGAGGTTGAATTACGCTTACTGTTAAAAGATTTAACGCTAGTAAGCTTAATTCAACCTCCTTTGGTTTAAAAAACCGGGTGGAAAGAAAGCGTAATTCAACCTCCTTTGGTTTAAAAAACTGGGTGGGAAGTATACTGTGTTGACAATTTTGACGTCCAAACCGGAAACGTCATTGTATTATATATATATATTTTGTCACCCGTTGGGCAGGCAACAAGGCCGGTTAAACATTGTAGGAAGGAAATTAAGTTACAATTTCATGATTTTTAAATTGATTTGTTGTCCTGGGTTTTTCGAGTTTACATGCTATGTTGAAAAAACGTACTGTTGAAATGACATGTCAAGACACTGCAAGATTTATCGCATAAAATTCCACCTATGTTCTTTCCTTTTGAAACTCAAAGTAAGTATAGGTATAGGTACCTAATCAGTTTACTAATTAATTTATAGATTTGGTTTATTTATAACTTAGTACGAGTGTCTAGGAAGCGAAATACTAACTTTATTTATTTTTCTTATTACCTACGTTAAATTATTGAGTTGTAAAAGTACTTGGTAGGTATATTACTTGACTTGACTACATATCATATAAAAGGAATGTAATGTTTACAGGGTTCATGTATGTATGTTTGTATGTATGTAAGTTTTAGTTCCACCATAACTTTTAAAGCCTGAACAGATTTGGATCGTTCAAATCCTTACGTCATCGCGAGTAACATATTATGCTATATATTTTTTGAAACAAAAAGAAAACATATGTGTAAACATATGTATATCAAATATGAAAAAAAACTTAGATTTATGCAATACATATGGGTATCAAATTGAAGGCCTTAATGAGCACATTTCAAATTTCAACAAAACAAAATTTTCATTTATAACCCAAAACTGTTCACTAAAAAAAGTGTAAGACATATATTAAAAAAAAAACAAATGTACTTAAAAAAAACAATTACTATGCTAACCTAAAACAAAGTAATACTAAAACTAGTCTAACAATCCGCTGCCAGTGGGCAACGTTCCCAAAATGCTGGCAGCATTGCCACGATGTATGGCAAAGTAAAGGCCAGCATTTTGGTCACGTGTTGCTTCGAAGTGTAAAATAATTAAGAAGAACTAAGAAGTCAAAAACAAGAGATAAATAAAATTGAAATTGCATTCGGAGACCTCTTAGATTTATAAGTGTTCCACAGAAATTTCTGGCAGGGCAGACGAGTTTTTTTTTTCTTTTTTCTCCAATCATTTTCTTAGTGTTTTATACTTACTTGATCTCTTTCACAGGCTGCAGAACCTCTTCATCTACTCCGTCCCTCTCGTCAAATCCCATCCGACCAATCGGCTCCGGAGACTTAGTCTTCGTATTAGCGGTCTGATACGCCGAGGAGATGGAAGGCGCATCCCTTTCCACATGCAACTCGTTGTTCGAGTCGCT
The DNA here is from genome assembly GCA_946251855.1 of Alsophila aescularia. Classification (NCBI taxonomy): domain Eukaryota; kingdom Metazoa; phylum Arthropoda; class Insecta; order Lepidoptera; family Geometridae; genus Alsophila; species Alsophila aescularia. Next base: position 10,621,405 of record OX276375.1, on the reverse strand, counting down.
AGTACTGGTGGAAGATATGAGACTGTCCGCCGGTGACGTCTCATCGTCCAGCAGGCTTTGTGTGGAGGTCTCTAGAGCAGACATGTCGAATTTAGACTCCTCCAGAGTGAGGGTCAAGTTGTGAATGTCGCCGCTTAGGTTTGTGCATGTGCTCGTGGTGCTGTAGTTGGAACTTGTCATTGAACCTGTTGAGGAATTTGTAACGCTTGCTTAGCGTGCTGGGCGAAATTTGTAGGGAATTCTTCATTTGGGAAAATACTAGTTATCCATTTTTAGTGGCTTTTATGTATATTTATTGTTTTTTCTTCATGTTTTTAATAGACTGCCAAGAGTTAAGTAGAGTAGGAACCAATCTTTATGGCGGCTGAGAAGTTAGGCGCAAGGCGCTGCGCAATAGCTAATTTTAGGTGTAAGCGGGCTTTGGAGAGGTGAGAGGCCGGGGCACACCCTCCCGCTAGCCCACCGCATCCCGCGCGCGCCCGCCGCGGTTGTGCTTGTGTGCACGCTACATCCGTACGCTGCACACATGCATGCAATTCTGTTCAAGTACAGTCTAGTTAGTTATTTTAAAGTTCTTTGTTACCAACCAATACAACCCATTAAACACGATATCAGCATATATTCCGATATTAATATTATTGTGTTGACGTATGTTAACATAATTTCATGATTGGTTAAAAAATAATAAATAGGTTAAAGCGTTAAGTGTCGACGCTAATTTAGCTACTAGAAACATAGCTATAGGTATAACATTTTTTTATCATTCCATTATTAGTATGTACTTAACACATATTTTTTCAATCATTACATTATTTGCATGTGACATGTAAGTAAGTATGGTTTATGTAGTTTATTAAATATGTATGTAGGTATATTCATTTTTATTTTGCATGATTTATTGTATTGTTTTGCACCACCGTCCTTTTTTAATTCGTAATTTCTGTCCATCGTAAGGTTGTCTGATCGCTTAAGAAAAGATCGCTTTTAGCGATAAGACCACCCGTTTTGCCTATTTTTATATTAAATTCTTGTAGGTTTGTTGCATAATTCTGGTGTAATAAATTGTTTCTTATTATTAGCATGTTCTACAAGTAGTTAGTAAAAAAATTACTCTAATAATTGCGAACCTTACAGTACCAGCGCGAAGTCACACTCGCAGCGCGGTTCACAGCCGCCATTAAGATTGGTTCCTACTATAAGATTGTCTGTATTTTTGTGTGTATCTTGTATTCATATCTCTGGAATTTCTGAATTTGAATGATTATTTTTTTGATTTGAAAGGGTGACATCCAGTGTGGTATTTATGTGTTTTTCCGTTATCTAGTGCCCATAGTGGAGGGTATCCTAGTTTGGGGGTAGGTAATTGGTGTGGAATTGTCCCGAATATATATTTATGTATTTATTTATTTATATTCCATCAAAATTGATTCAGTAGTTGTTTTAATAAATCTTATACCTCCAGGACTTATGAACTTATTCTGATCCTTATTATATATTCTACATTTCATCAAAATTTGTTTAGTTTTTTTTACTGAATTCATATTTATTGTTTGGTTAGCGATAAGCCAATATTATTATCTACATTCTAAACTGAGCTTGTCGTGTCATCATCCTCAGTTTTTGGTCATCATTGACTTTTTCTACTACTATGAGACAAAAACTTCTACACTATTTTCCCGTCTTTGTTTTTGTATTTCGACTACCAACTTCCCCATTCTTCCACAGTGCTTATTACTAAATTGCAATAAAATTACTATAAGAAGATTACCCATCATAGGACCTCGTAACGAGTCATGCTGACTTAACGTCAGTGACTTCATCAGCAAGGGGTGAGGCGGTGGGGGCTCGTCCATGATAATTATGGTCTTCTTTGGAATTTCTATGTCAGGAACCTTTTTGATTTCTTTGTTTTCAAACTTAGATTTTTCATCTTCGCAACTGGAGACGCTGAGTGCAATGGAAACATCATCTTGTGACCTGCGAAAATATACAAGAAATTTTAAAATAACTGGTATGTGACAAAGTGTCGGATATTGGCTGATCAGATGAATATCATGAATAAATATAATAAATGAATATGTCCTTCAACAAAGAAGGTATTGGGACCTACTTACGTACTTTAATAGTATGTTCCCGAAGTGGCTCTCCTCGCTCTTGCACGAGAGACTGAACTCCTTGCTGAAGTAGGATTGTGTACCTTGTAGCCATGGCCTCTCCAGCCACTTGGCTCTGCCAAGCGCCACTGTTCCCAAAGTGGCTCTCCTCGCTCTTGTGCGAGGGACTGAACTCCTTGCTGAAGTAGGATTGTGTACCTTGTAGCCATGGCCTCGCCAGCCGCGTGGCTCTGCCAAGCGCCGCTGTTCCCGAAGTGACTCTCCTCACTCTTGCACGAGGGACTGGACTCCTTGCTCGAGCTGACTGTCTGCGGGGACGGCACTCCACTTGACGACTTTATGAACGAGTTCTAAAAACGAAATTGAGTTTATATTTGGGGCGTAAATAGAGCAATTTTGTATGGAATTTCTTTAATATCGATGTTTTTAGTGACTTCCTTTTTTGTTACATAATCTATAGGTATACAATATCTATTATGTTTTATTGTATTCCTTCAGTTAACGCGATTATAAGAGTGTATTTACCAACGCTTAAGCAAACTAAATTCAACGATCTAGATAATATGCAGCAAGGTATTTGTGAAACGAGAAAGATCAACCTCATGGTTTGCGTTATCGCCGTTTATACTGCGAGTCAATGAGGTTCCCTCACTGAAAACCTTTAATGTATGTATATATGTCGAATGATGCAGTGCCGACTTCTGGTATCAGAGTTCCACCCAAGGGCCTCTCGCAACGACTGCTATCAATTGTCAGCACATAACACAGATCCGCACATAACTTGAAACCGGTGAAAAAGCATATGAAGAAATATGTACCCTAACAATTCTTACCTGCTTATTCAACTTCTCAGGCTGTGCTCGATCGAGCACAAACTTCTCCTCATCCACACTGGTCTGAATCCTGGTCGGTCTACTCCGGTTCCTGTACCTCTCCAGCGTGGACATCGGCGACCTCTGGGCTGACTCTATCGGGGAAGGCTTAGGAAGTATGGGAGAAGGGGGGCGGTATGTAGTAGTGGGGGAGATGTCGTAGTCAGGAGACACGGCGTCGTCAAACGAGGAAGGGAGCTTTGGCAAGGGGATGACGGTGTGCCCGGTCACTACTGCTTCATCTGGAAAGGCGAAAAGATAGATTAGCTATAATGTTAAAGAGAATTAAAAAAAACGAGTTTACGAGTTGGTAGAGTGTTTAATCTAACTCCATTGACATTGTATTGTGATTCTAGACCCAGAAGCTTCCCAGAGACAGTAAAAAAAAAATACCAACGCTTATTATTTACTAGCTTTCGGGCTACAGTTTATCGCGAAAAAAAAGCATCCTTTGTTCATCTAGGATATTGAAAACCAATACAAAATAGCACGAACGCTCTTGATGCTTTTTGACAGACTTTTTATTATTTCGTTTCCATGGCAACCGTTGCTTACAGCGAGTACTCGACCTTTTTCAGTTTTCCCGTGGCAACTTACATTTTCAATCTGAATAAAAGTTTCCTATTTTGGTCTCTATATTGTACAGTAATAATTTACAAATTTTCTTAAAAATCGGACAGCCGTTTTGGTGTAAAAGCTTCTCAAACAAACAAACAGACAACGTTCCACTTTTATATATTGGTGTGGATGAAAACCACAATACGAGTAAAATGAATGATAGAAACTTAGTGAGGTCTGAGTAAAAACTTTAACGACACCTTCTTGATTTAGGGAACCCAAAAACTTTTTACTCGTTCCCTCAAATCTTAGATTTTAACTCCGTCATAATATAAGTCTAGCAAGTACTAGGTAAACCTTTAGCAATTATCTCCCTTTGAAGATGGTAACATATAAAACAGAGTCATTAAAGTTTTTACTAAAACCTGTTTTTTTTTTTAATTCTTTATCGCAGTGGATTCCCTCACCCATGATATCGAGGTCGGCGTCTTGCAGCTCCCTCAGGTGGAAGTTGTGAGTTCCTCGCATCACCATCTCCAAGTTGCGAGGCCGTTGGCGCGACCGAGGGGATAGGTCGCCGCCCGTGCCGTTTTCACCTCCCGTCCATACTCCGGAGTCGGTGGATACCGCTGACCCTGCTCCTGCGGGATGGAACAGTTTTTGTAAAGATCTATGTGATTTATGAAAACGAACGTGGTTTCTATACATTTTTAAGAGTCAAAAACGGGAGGTACTGACATGTTTGCGAGCGTTCCGCACTCCCCTTGAGAAAGACCACCGGATGTGGTCGAAACTATAGTTGGAATAATTCAACTAAAAAACGTGAGAGACTCCAGTTTTTGCCTTTTAAAATCGGTGATTATTAGTACTTCCTCTTCTATTTAACATGATCTAAGTAACCTGGCATAATATGTATGCTCCTGTTTTCTCTTGAATATATTGAGACCCTCAATGGTTTGCTTTGCTAGTGAGCAAGTCGTGAACGACTGAAAATTTGATCAATCACGGTAATTAGGACTTTAATGATGAGGAATTCTTTGTGTAGATAGATAAATAGATAGATAAATGCCAGGCAACCTTTGGATGGAGAGGATTTGTTATAGTTGTGAGGGACGGGGTGCACTGCCAATCCTGAATGCCTCATCAGGTCATAAAAACCAACAAGTGTTTCAGGCTCAGTAGTTTCGGCGATAGGGAGATGGTCAATTTTCAGCTATGTTCATAAATTTTAAAAAAACATTGGTATATATATATATATATATACCAATGTTTTTTTTAAATTTATGAACATAGCTGTATATGTATAAATATCCCTAAATAGGTACATTAGAACTTTCTTTGTGTGTAGTTTGTACATTCCAATTATAGGTAGGTATCTACTTGAAGAGTATTTATGATATAGTTAGGTAGGTACATCGATTGTAGGTGATCTTTGTGATTAAAATACTCTCGATAGATACCTACCTATAATTGGAATGTACAAACTACACACAAAGAAAGTTCTAATGTACCTATTTAGGGATATTTATTATAACGTTTAATTTGCTTTAAACAAGCAAAAACCCGACTGCGAACAAAACTAAGAACAGGCAATGTTTTATTGAGAATGGTTGCTAACTTTAAATTGATATAGATCCTACATGGTCATTCTAAATGAAAAAAATATAAGAGATGATTTTCAAATACCTATTTAATGATACCCCGCTTAACATAGATCAAGGTTTTCATTTGCACAATATGGCGTCGGGATGTCGCCATATTGAATTTTGATTATTGTCATGCCTTTAGTAGCTCTCAGATGAAGATAAATCGATTGTCTATTCTCGGGTAAAAAGATTAGAAAAAGATAAAATAAATCGGCTGAAGGCCAAAGTAAACTAAACTAATTTAGTGGTTTTCGTTAAGATTTTTCAACTAATACAGAAGTGTAAAAGTATGTAATGAAAAGTAAAGTATTTAATTCCGGCACTTTGTGCATTATTATAAACAGTATGTGTTCAAAATAAAATAGTAAAGCGAAATTTACCTTCTCTCCAACCATCTGAGGCACTCGCCTTCCGGGTGTTGTTAACAGCCTGGAAACAAATAAACACTGATTAGTTATCACTTAACGTATCACTGACACTTTCGCACTCATTACGTAAAGGAGATATTGACCAATTTGACCATGCTGCACCGCTATCCAAAGTGCATAGCTGAATGAAGATGGTACGGGCTACGCGACCCTACACACGACAAACTGTGTCGAAATGGTCTCGTATTTAAAGAGTTAGTTAACTTCTACAAAAATAAACAATACTTCCTACACGTAGAGTCACCGCACGAGACGCATCGCAAGATATATCGCAGGTCACTTTCTACAACACAGATTTATTAAACTTATGCTTGTAAAGTTACAAAATAAACTGTAGCAACTTATTAAAATAAAACAGTTTCACAAACGCACGTCATGCACGGTCTGGGACGATGTGAAAATGCCCGTATAATTAATTTGATCTAATTAGACGGTGCATTGCAAAATAGCTAGACATGTGTGGGAGCATTTTACAGGCTTGTAAACGAAAGTTCACACTTTGTGCATTTGAATTTTGAAAAGGTTCTTGCGCAGAAACTGATCTGTGACTTACGCAATAGTCGAGACTAAGATAAAATGGAACAATCCAATGTCCTTCGAATATGATATGGAGAAGGCTAAAAAAATAATGTTCACTATTCAAACCTTTTCAATTTTACAGCTGAAATTAATTGGAAATTTGGTAATTAAATTGGCAGATACGAGGTATCTATAGACCTATTGAAGATTTTTCACTTTTGGTGGTAAAATATAACTGTAGGGCCAATTGAAGAAAACACTATACCTAATTGAAATAAGCATAGGTATAATAAGTATAATATAAAAAAAGAGCTTTTACGACTTTTTTTATTTCATTTTTTCTTTGTTATCTTTTTTTCTTCGTAGCTCACAAAGAGCTACCCTGAAAGTTTCAGATATCTAATCGGAAAGTGCTCGAAATTTGAGTCGCATGATTCCAGGACAGACAGAAATACATAGATAGATACATAGATAGACACATAGATAGATACATACATACGAGTGAAGTTAAATGAAAGCTTTTAAAATAGAGTTGAGTTCAACCATAAGAATGACCTTACGGGCCGTATAAACAGCCAGCAGGTTTAAATAAGTACTACACGTCCTAGCTTTTTTGATTTGTCTGGTTCATCCGTCCCTGTTTAAAATCCTCTGGGAATAGTCTCATGTATACTAGACACGTCGAGCCGAGTAGATGCATTCTGCACTAGGGATATTTCGGGCACACGCCGACCGGCTTCCAAAGCATCAATACTGAAATAGAAGTAGTATGACCTACATCCGAAATCAAGGGAAAGTACACTCTCTTCCGTAACGCTAAAGTGGTATTTTCAATAGAAAAGTAGGTTTAAATATTGTGTATTCAAAAATTTTTAGCTATTAAAATGAAGGAGCGAATAAACGTGTCATTGGATTTGGCTTTTAAAATAGGAGAGTCGTGAAAAGGTTTATTCATCTTTTACCCACTAATTAAAATGTTGTTCTTCGATGACCAAATATAAACGGGTTAAATTAGTCTTACAGAAATATCCAACATGACATGATATGAACTTTGGGGACACAATAATGATATTTCAAAAATTCTCTAATGCAGTTTTAACACGTTGAAATCTCTAGATGGATTTCTAAGAACAAGTCTTCTTATCGTTATTTGGGTCACTTTTTTGAAAGGGATCTGTACACTTGACAACATAAATATCGCCAGTCCACTTGCGATATAAAGGCTGATTATACTCTTCGGTTTTCTGTATAATTTGCCGCACTGTGAATGTGTTCTATGGTGCCATATCCTCCTCCAAACCTAGCTTGCTCCGGTGGCTGAAATTCGCCGAGTCTACAAGCGAGACGATTCGAGATAACTCTTGAAAACAGCTTTTAGACATGGCTCTAGAGCGAGATGGGCTAAAAGTTTTTCAGAAGAGTCTAATCATCCTTTTTTTAAAACAGAATAACTACACTGTTGTTCCATGCTTGTGGAGTTCTCCCAGAGAAGAGAACGGAATTAAAGATATGCTGCAGTTCTATGAGCTTTTATTAGATACTTTTAGGAGTTCAGTGGTAATTTCGTCCTCCCCAGGATCTTTTCCAATTTTGTACTGTTTAAGAGCCATCACAATTTCATCAAGGCTGACTCCTAGCAGCTCTTCTGTAAAGGGGCCGGTCAGGGTGACCCTGGAACCCTCGGTGTTGGGTTTTTAGTCTGGATGCCTACGACGTGTTTAATTGGATATAAAAATGTTCAGCTTCCGCGGTAAGCTCTTGCTTCGAAACGACTTCGAACTTCAGGATTTTCACGTCGTTTCTCTATTAGCTACAGAAACTCCCGAGAGTTTTGATTTTCTGCCAGTTCGTCGCATCTCAGAGAACTCTGTACCCTCTTCACGGAGGATTCCTACCACTTGGTCAAGCTCCTGTTCAACGTCAACGTCAATTTCGCTTTCCAAAGCAGCGAATCGGTTCACCAGTTTTAATTTCCGTAACTTTCCACCGTAAATTGGAAAGTTACGGAACCAACTATGTTCTGGAACAGATTTGGTCGAGAGATTTAATACATATGTTATTTTAAAATCATTCGACTTCTTATAGGTTGTCCTGTACCTAATCCTGTAAAGAACTACATTTTTTTTTTTTTTATTTTAGGCTCATTAGTTACGGAGATAGACGATAGTAAATTTTCGTATATTCTATTCCCCACAACATTAATTTGATATGTCAAATAATAGTTTGCAAATCTTCTTTTTTTATTTTGATAGTTTTGTAATTTAAGAATGACCCCGTATTCTAAATTCATTACACGTGTTTGGGTCATAAAAAAAACATGTGTACACCAAATTTCAAACTAATCGGTCCAGTAGACTCGGAGCAGTTGCATAACAGCATGTCTTTGGATTCAATTGAGAGACGTGCTATCAGGCTCATTGGGGATGACACTCTGGTAAAGAGTAAGCTTCAAAGTCTGGCGCATCGACGTGAGGTAGCTAGCCTGGCGGTATTCTACAGATTGCACTATGGAGAGTGTGCACAAGAACTGCACAACCTGATTCCCCCATCACCTTTCCATCACCGTACAACTAGACGATCAGCAAAGCGCCACCCTTTCATGGTTGAAATACCTCGCACAAGAAGGAAGCGTTACGCTTCTTCATGTATTATAAGAACTGCAAAGGAGTGGAATGCCCTGCCCTCGTCAGTGTTTCCGGTAAATTATAACCCCGGTGTGTTCAAGTCAAGAGTGAATAGGTATCTAGTAGGCAAGCGTGCTACACCTTCGACCACATCATCGCTTTCCATCAGGTCAAACGATTGCCTAGTCCGTAATAAAAAAAAATAAAAAAAAATGGGCACCTGGAGCCTCAAAAGCGACTCAGCGGTATATTTTACTGTTAGGTGTTTCGGTGTTATGGACGTTGCACTTCTTCGGAGCCCTGTCGTCTAATGTAACTCGGTGGACGGCTCATTTGCGATGAGAGAAAATTTCGATGATGAGACGGAAATCTTACCTGCTTAGCAGTCTTGGTGGAGTCGATGTTCTTAACAGCAGGGTATTGAGGCCTCGGCAGCTGGTTGGTCTGGAAGGTGTACTTCCCCGGAGGCCGGTCGTGTGACGGCTGGACTCGGGTTCCTCCTCGGTTGACAGGTTCAACCCTCGCTGCTATTTTGCGTCCATCCTGCTGAAAAGGTGAATGAATTGAAAATTTTATTGTTTCCAAAGAGTATAAAAACTCAAGATATGGTTGACCTAATTCATTGATTTGGTTTATTATTATTACACGACTTCCCAAAAAAGGAGTGTATTGTTTCTTTGGTATATTTTTTTTGATAGATAATACTTTATTGAACACCAGTTTACATAAAGAATACAATGCATAGTAACAATCATCATCAGGCTATATCTGTCCACTGCTGGACGTAGGCGAACTGTAGGACAGCTGAAGACCGAGCTCAGTGGCGTGCACAGCTCGGCCTTTAGTTCTCCTCATCCATTTTCTTCTAGCCGCTTTTCGCAGGTCGTCATTCCACCTGGCCACAGGGCGTCCTACTATTTCACTTTCAGATATCATGTTATCGCACCAATATGAGCTCTTCTGTGATATCCTTGATGCTGTATTCGAGGTTTAATGGCTTAGTTTTTTTTTCGAATATGGTACTAAATTCTGTTGCAGTTCTGTAGTAGGTATGATTATAGTTGACCAGGTAGGCATTAGCCAATTTTTGGTAGTACTAGGATATCTAATTACCTGTGAATACTGCTGCGGTTGGTAGGTGAGTATGACCGTCTGTTTGGTCAATGGTTTGGGCACCCCGTTCGGGCCCACGATGGTCGTAACGCCGGTGGAAGTTACCTGCGTCGCCACCAGCCCTAGCTGGTTTCCGTGCGGCGGATTTGTACATTTCTTATCTGGCACAAGAGGATTGTTATGTGTCAGTTTAAATAAAGTGAAGGTTTTGATAAGTATTTGGTGGGAGAGGATAGAGGGAGTCAGAAGACTTCCGAAATGCCTTTGGTTAAACCTCTCCTTGACCCATTCGTTTTAAGGGATAAAGACTGTCATCTCTCCCAGATTTAAGGCGTCCATCGGTACTAGACAATGTATTACAATGTATGTAATACACCTCTTATCCTTTACTAGCTGCGCCCCGCGGGTTTGCCCACGTGAAAACTCTGCTTCACCACCATAGGGATGGAATTTCAAAAAATGCCTCTTTATTAGTGCACCCTTACCCAAGGTACTCAAAGAATATGTCCTCGAAATTTCAAATCTATAGAAGTCTAGATCCACCGGTTTAGGCTGTGAGTTGTCTGTCAGTCAGTCAGTTATGATACCTACTATTTTATAGGTATAGATTTTAACTTTATAAGTTAATAATATTTGGGAAAGTACTTAATCCCTGAATCTAATCTTAACGAAATGTTTAAATAAAAGGAAAGGCCCTGCTCAGTTATTTAATTCCACGAGAAGTTTTGTGTGCGTGTGTGTGTGTGTGTGTGTGTTTGTGTGTGTGTGTGTGTGTGTGTGTGTGTTGTGTGTGACTGTCTGTGGCATCGTAACGCCTAAACGAATGGACCGATTTTGACACGGTTTTTTTTCTGTTTCAAAGCTGATGTGATCGAGATGGTTATTAGCTATATAGGGGAGGGGGGGAGGTGAGAAAAGGGGGTGATAATCGTAGCTTCCAAACTAATGGACTGATTTAGCTGTGGTTTTTTATTTTTGAAAGCTGGGGTAAACGAGATGGTGGTTCTACATTTTTTAATTTGTGCTTGTTACAGTACTTATTGTTTTTGCTAATGTGTGGGCATTCTTTGTTTGAATTATGTCATATTCTTCCTTTCACCATTGGTAAATTTGACTGACCTAGTGCATTATTGTTGATGTGCGTCTCCTTGTCCTTGTGCGGCGCTCCGAAGGCCTGCTCCGCCGCCACGCTCACGTCTCCCACCCTCGCCGTCTTCTGCTGCTGCCTGAAACCGAACCTGAACAATTCAGACAACTTCTGTAACTGACCACTTTTTGTGTCATGAAAACCTGAGGATTAGGTGATGATATCGGAAATGAGCAGCAACTGAACAAAATGAGATTTGCTACTATTTAAAATGTAGGCGTTAGGTATTTATTTCAATTACCACCAACGACTGGACCACGTATCTACTGATGGTATTGGTTGCAATGGGATTTTCGTGATATATTTTCGTAGTGAGAACTTTAAATTGTTAACTATAGATTGAAAAGACATGAAAGCAAGACAAGTTGCGTAATGCCAATCAATACAAACAAAATGAATCCCAATTAACTAATTAATTTGGATTGAAATTGTACGTTAAAAGTTTCGTAATGCGGGCACAGTCCAATAATGTATAGTGCAAATTCATAGATAGCTATTAGTGAATTTCTGTTTCATTAATCACGACTAGCAGACGTATTACCTTGTACTATTATTTATTCTGTGGTATTACGTAGGTAACACAATTTGAACAGTTGCAATCAAATTTTCATTATCGCGAACTTCTATCGTATAAAGTGTTATAACTTGCAACTAGTCTTACTGTCACACTCATAATCGTGTGTATATTTAATCCCCATTAATCCGCTTTTATGTGTAGATTTTGGCATCTTAATGCTTGATTAGCATTAATTGACGATTATGAGTGCGGGAGTTAGAGCCACTTTGACCAGAATGTGGCCACACCCACTCACAGCGTTTTCAGAGGCGTCCATAGCTCCTCCAAAGTGCACATGATAAAATGCAATTTAAATGCCGCGCATTAGATATTTTAGTTTATATTGCTTTATCCTAATGCAACCAGTTGCAATAAGAATTTCTTTATACGGTACGAAGTACTATTATTGACAGAGCGAGCGAGAAGCGCGAGCGTAGCGTCTCCGTTACAGTTTGGGCAAAAATGCTTTCGTACTATGTACGTATGTTTGGCTGATCGCCGTCCGCCTATCTGTCTGGATCTCTGTTCTCCTCTACAGAACTGTTGTCAGGTCGCATTTCTCAACCGATCTAGACGAAACTTGGTATACAGGATAAGCAAATTTTTTTTTTTTTTTGACAACGGGGATTTCTGATGGGGGTACTTCCCCCAAACAGGAAGGGGGCTACTGAATATCTCCGCCTTATTAGCTTCGATTTCGATGGTTCTTTTTATATTTGTAAGGTAATAACTTTAAGTTAGTCACATAAAAATTTGGTGAAGATCTGATGAGGATCTTCGGCGTGATGAGCAGAATGGCTCCTCAAAATGCAGTAAATTGCTCACTTTTAGGTTTCTACCAGTGGAATCAGGCCTTTACCTACAAGGTAGGGATTGATGGAGCCTTGGTTATTAATGTTAGTTGTACAATAAGGTAACTAGATGGCGCTACTGTGCACCGCTAGATTGTTTGCAGAAAAGTTTGTACTCGCGAGGTCTACAGCTCACAGAGCCACTAGTCTATTCTGTGATACGGCGAAAAGTAATAATACCAACCATAATACCATAATACCAACTCTATTGCGCGGCTTCAATGTGCAATTTAGCGTGCACGCTATAGTGAAAATCTTAATGCAACTTATCGGATTGACTTATATAATAAGGTTGCAGGGCACGTTCGTATTTAAAATGCATGTTTCAATCCTTGAACTTGTATGACAATGAAGAAGAAGAAGAAGAAGAAGAATAAGAAGAAAAAAAGTGAAAAGGTGTTCAAAGTCACAAAAAATAATATAAACAAAAAAAAAATTGTTTGTTGTACGATATATACACACACTCGCATTTTCACTCGCATTTTTGCTGAGCACAGGCACCAATGGGGCCAGTCCTCAGCAAAAATGTCCAGTGCTGGCCACTGCGCTGGTATTCAGATAGCCACCGTAGATAATGTTAAATAAAGTATAGTTAAAAAAAACACTCTTTAATACCATTAAACCGAACTAAAAAGAAAAAAAAAAGATTATATGACATGAATTTTCTCGTTTAATCACTTTATTCTTATATTGAAATTTATTTTTTACTTTTTAGTTCGGTTTAAAGCGTGTTTTTTATTATTTTTTTGTGATTTCAATTTAGAAATAGTTGATATTTTGGACAGACATTAGTTATTTTTTATTATCTTAATCCTGATGATCCTGATCAGGATAATGAGGAAAATTTTGATTTGAATTAATCTGACCTTTTAAAGTGGATAAAAATCGAGTTCAGATTCCGTTACATACAAACAGATACACAGCTGAAGCTATTAAAAGCGTGTTAAAAAAAATAGCGAATTTATTTAAAATAAGTACATAAGTGGATACATCATACATTAAATTATAATAATCATAATATAAATACACATATATATACAAATAATATATACAACAAAAAAACATGACGTACATAGATAGCATTAAAATAAATAAATAAATTATATGCTTAGAAACAATAAACAGAATTACAATCTGTAACGCCTGCGAAAAAAACACGTAGCAAGCAATGTCTACGTTTTCAATGATAAACCAGACGCAACCTAGATAAATGCCAACTATGTTTGTAAGACAGTTTCGAGAACTAAGTTATCTGCGTAGGATATATTCGTCTAGTCTAGACTTCAATATACAAGTCTCTATAATATAGAATAGATCATAAACATACAACAATAATTTTATGAGCTAACTTCAGAGGCAAACATTTTATAGCCTCAAATATCACCGAAAATGCTATCAGCATAGCCAAGGATATTATGAAAGATGAAAGATATTACTCTCGTCTTCATTTCATATTCAGGAGCATCAAATTGCGCGTTAAATCAAATTTCATGTTATATATCCGAGGTTGAAAGTGTTGAAACGGAGCTGAGCGTGAATTTGCGAGGATATGAACAGCTTACGTTTTAGGTACACCCATCGTATCCTTATCCTATACTCATATAAACCCCCTAAACATGAGTATAGGATATGCACACTCAATTCAAACTTCGTAGGTATGCTTGCGTACCTAAGCAAGTTAGTTTGGTTGACATGACATTATTCATATCAACCAAACTTCAAAAAACTTTCATAAAAGTGATACTGTTCTGTCTCAATTGTAATTATTTTATTATTTTTAGTGGTTGTTTACAAAATAACATTGTTATTATGAAATCGATTTAATTTTTTTGGAAAAATATTTTATTTTATTGAAATTTGAAATTCATGATTTCAGGTTCAATGTCCATTTGAACCTAAAATCATTAATGTGAACTATCCTACTGTTTTTTTGGGCGCAATTCTATCTATTATAGTATTTTTCGATCGAAAAACTTCAGTCTTTTTTCATTTCACTCGTTGACATACCAACCAACAATGATATCACTAGATAAGTTTGGTTAATTTAATCTGCACAACATGAAAGGGCGATGAGAGAGTGGAAGCATTGAAGAGGTTTGATGAAAAATGGTTCAACAACGGCAAATACCTGGTGGACCGTAGCGGCTGCCCTGCCGTTTCCTTGCGCGGGCGGGCGAGGGGCGTCGACCGCCCCGAGAGGACCTCTTCCGGACGCAGGTCCTCTGTCGAACCTGGGAGAAAGTTATCATTAAATTCATATTATTCAAATTATCCATGGTCCATATTTACCTATAGTATACAAGACATAAGTTTAAGACTGGCACTGAGACGTGGTCGCTAACTATTGGTTTCATACATAAGCTCAAAGTCACGCAGCGTGCAATGGAGAGAGCTATGCTTGGAGTTTCACTACGTGATAAGATCCGTAACGAGGAAATCGGTAGAAGAACCGCGGTTACCGACAAAGCTCTCAGAATTTGCAAGTTGAAGTGGCAATAGGAAGGCCATATAGTTCGCAGAGCCACAGAATAAATAATAGTACAACGCAGAGCCAACGACCGCTGGGGAATAAAGGTTCTGGCATGGCGACCACGAACAAGCAAGCGAAGTGTAGGGAGACCCCTACACGATGGACGGACGACATTGTCACGGTAATGTTATCTAATTACCGTGCATTACCGTGAGATTGTAGCCATCACAGGGAGTCGGTGGATGGAGGCGGCACAAGACCGTTCGTCGTGGCGCTCTTTGAGGGAGACAGCAAATAATATATGATAATATATTGATATATGTCTTGTATGTTCAGCAGTGGACTGCTAAAGGCTGAAATGATGATGGAATGATGAAGTTCAAATACTAAAATCCAACTACGGTCGGGTAAAAAATTAACTGACATTCTTCCTATGAAGACGAATCGATTGATACACTCGCTTGTCACAATCGGACCAAGGTTTTAGTTTGAATACATAACCCTTCCTTAGCTTCCCCGTAGTCGGGTAAAAGTAGCCTATGACACTAGACACGAAGACAAATCGCTTGATACCTCGCTTGTTAAGATCGGACTAATAGGGACGACGTTATGGTGTAACATCCACATTTACATACATACATACATACATACATACATACATACATACATACATACATACATACATACATACATACATACATACATACATACATAGACTATTACACTCATTACCCTTCCCTTGCTTCGCCGTAGTCGGGTAAAACTGAAAGAAGATCTGTCTGTCTGTAAATTTTTGACGACTAAACGACTGAACTGATGTTGATGAAATTTGGTATGGAGTTAGTTTGATCTCTGGGAAAGAGAGGAGTCTGGAGCACAGAGGTTACTTTATTTCGCGATAAATTGTAGTTTGCGTGGACGTAGTCGTTGGAAAATGGTAGTCTTTTATTTATACAACAAAGTTTAAAAAAAGGATTCCACACCATCATATCTAAAGTGAAGCACCCAAGATGTACCGATCCGCTCGTACGCATAGGCGTCACGCACACACTTGCACCATGTTATGCTGATCGGCCGCCACATCGCAGCAAGGTCTCAACCTTGTTACTCATGTTCATTCAATCAAGTTCTGACGAAAAATAAAAAACAATGCAGTCAGTCAGTTTTGTGATGAAATCGTGTATCAACCACAAAACACCACAAATTATCTTCTCACGCAGCCATCATTTACTATGCTTCACTAGTTTGTTTGGCCATGTGGACTTGTGCCTTTTTGAACCTTCTTGCTAACTCTACATTTGAACAACCACGCCGCGGCCGCATTGCCTCATACTTTTTGGTTTATTAGTTAAGATGATAGAGATGAGGAAATAGGCTTCATCGACAACAAGTTGAACGGTAGTGCGACCAGTCTTAAAGATACTATAACTTTATAGTACTACAAGCTGATTCACTGTTTCAATATTAGTCCTATCGATAAGTAAGCATAAAATGGTGTTTGGCACCGACAGACGTAGCAAGCCGTAGCACAACTGGTGTTGCCAGCTGACGTTCCATTGAAGCTTATGTCTATTGAAAAATACATGAATGAAATTGAAAGGAGGCACGTTAAACTGTAGGTACCTTTCTGGAGCTAGTCTTTACCTTTAGTGCACCATGAAGGTTTTAAATGTAGCGCTGTTCCTCAGTTCGTAGCATAGTATAGGCGCTCGGTAATCAATCATCATCATCATCGGCCTATATTTGTCCACCGCTGGACGTAGGCCTCTCCTAATGCACGCCACTGAGCTCTCCTCATCCTTTTTCTTCCGTCCGCTTTTCGCAGGTCTTTACTCCACCTGGCCACAGGAAGTCCAACACTACGTTTACTGAGCCGTGGTCTCCACTCGAGAACTCGTCTGTCCCAACGGTTATCGGTTCTTCGGGAACTGACCAGCCCACTGCCACTTAGCTTGCTTATCCTTAGAGCTATGTCGTTTACCTTGATTGGTTGGCTTTGTAATCCGGCACTTGCAAATGCGGCACGTCCAGAAGTCCGGCACTTAGCGATTCGGGTGATCCGCTCTGTATCAGGCTGTTTATACCTACAGCCAAATGCCGGATTACTGAGCTCCCACTCAGTAATCCGGCATTTGGCTGGAGCGTATATGCATTGTGCGTATAATTTCGCTTGCGCTCGGCAGTCCGGACCTAACCCTGACAGTGGTGTCACGTGTCTGTTTTGCTTTCATGCATCGAAGCGTCTTCGAAACTCGAAATGTCCCACATAAACCTTATATTTCCCATATAAATCCAATAATCCGGCACTTCCAGCAATAGGGGGGAAATTTTCATTTACCTGATACTTCTTTCGGAGAACTTCTTCTGTTCTTACCTCCATTCTCGTTCTTTCTCGCGATGGATCTAATTCCGAACTTGCATCATCTCTATTTGCTGCATTTTAGCTGGACTTACAGTTTTTATTCCATTTTGCCAAAGATGCCTTAAGACTACAGCCAAGCTCCCTTTATCTACCTGATACTTCTTTCGTAGGACTTCTTCGGTTCTTACCTCCATTCCCGTTCTTGTCGTGCGCCGCCTGCTTCTGCTTCCGCCTCGCGTTGTCGTCGGCGCGCGAGGTGCTTGCTGGCCGCCGTCGGAACCCGAACGAGGTCGCGACCCCACGGCTGGGCTTGCTGTTCCCGTTCCCGCTGGTACTCTTGTCACGCTTCTTGGCACCCTTCGACTCAGAGTGGCCCTGGAAACAAATAGCATGATATTTTATTACAAGTTATGATGATTTTATGGGCTAGCATTTGAACACATCTCCCTTTTTAGGGTTCCGTACGTTTGAATGAAAAAACATAAACGTTAGATAGGATAACTCGTGCGGTTGTCTGTCTGTCTTTCCGTCTGTCACAGCCAATTTGCTCCGAGTCTACTGGACCGATTATGTTGAAAGGTACACACATTAATTTCTGTGACCCAAACACGGACGTGTAACGTTTGAATATGCCCATATCCTACCAAAAGGAGGGAACTATAAAAAAGCAATCAATTCCGTGTGCCTTTTCAAATGAAAGGGCTTGTTGTGGAGGTCACAAATTATTGTTTATATAAATAGTATTAAAGTTAATAAAATAGATGAAAATTGACCATTTTACCCACACAATTCCCTCCTCCCCCTTTTCTAAGAAAATACTGAACATAAAATACAGAAAATAGTTCATGACTTATAGATTACAGGAAATAAGAAAGATATAAGTCTATGTCTCTAATCTCAATCTCTCTCTCAATATTGTGAGATAATATATTTATCTTACGGAACCCTCTCCACGCGAGTATATACTCGCGCTAACCCACCAGCCACCACCAAGGTTTTGAGTGATCTTTTCCTGCAACGGAAACTCATGCTCAGATATGACATCCGAACATAACCAACTGAGCAATCGAGATGATGACATGATCTAATAATAATATTTTTTTATTTTCAAGCGACAATATTGTTAGCTTATAACTACTTAAAATTATGACGTAAATTGTAGTCAAACAAAATGAGGCTGTAACAATGCGTGAAGAGACCACTGAATCCGAAACTAGGAAAAACCTGTATGATCAGATTCATTAGTTCTCTAGAGCTGATATAACAGTAACAGCAACTTAGATAACTGCCAAAGAAATTTGACATATCAAGTTTTCAAAAGCTAATGATCAATATAAAATGTGCAAACGGATGTGAGTGTGTGCTTGTACATAATTATGTTACATATGGTTAGGTATATGTACATATGGGTAGGTATAACTGATAAGGAAAGTTATAGTTCCACGAGTAGGTATATTGTGTGTTAGTGTTTATTAGGGTGTGTGTCTGCTTATTTTGTAATTGTAAGTAATTTTACAGTTGTACCGTAACACAAATTTAAAAGCATGTTTCTAGTTTTAATTTTACATTGATAATTGTTTAATTTAAATATATTTTCCGATCCATAGATTTTATTATATAAACGACAGCTCATAGCTTTATACTGTCTCCCCAAAAAAGCAGTTCTATGGAGTTCAATAGGACAAAGCCTATCCTTCCAGCGGCGTTTTTTGGGTGTAACGGTGTCATCTGTTACATTGCTGTGTTTCCGTAAAACCGAACGAAGTATGTACAATTGTCGTACAGTCAGAACTTTCATAGTTTTATATATTTCACTCGTAGGATGTCTATATGGCTTGCAAAGAATGACTTTGAGTACTGCTCGCTGAGCTCTTTCAAGTTGAAGGATTTTTGTCTTATGTGCCCCACCCCAAATTATATTACAATAATTAAGTATTGATTCACAAAGTGAACAATACACTATTTTTAGAGTGTCTAGGGTTGCGGTATGCCTAATCGATATAAAAATATGGATAAGACGGACCCTCTCCGCAAGGGATGTGAGTTGAACACTCCAACTCAGAGTGTGGTCTATGTGTACACACAAATACTTAACAGACTTAACTCTACTAAGAAATTTACACGAGCAATTGATGGGTGCATTTTGGCAAGTATGGGCTTCAATACTTAAAGAAGTAGTCGGTTGTGTAATAGTGGTGGTTGAAAATGTAACGTACATTGTTTTATTGACATTCAAAGTAAGGAGGTTGTGGTTTAACCACGACATAACAATAGCAAGTGCCATTTCGGCATGTTGTTTGCAATCATTCCAGTTGCTGGCGTGGGTGATCAATGCTGTGTCATCGGCATACGTGAAAATTCGGCAGAAGGGAATGTTGAGCTGACAAAGCTCGTTGACATAAATAATAAATAGTGATGGCCCCAAAATATACCCTTGTGGGACTCCGTAAGTCAATTTTTCGTCATCACTGATACATTAGTCGACCTTCACGCACTGTGTGCGATCTTGGAGATCTTTGAAAATTTCGAGAGCAATGCCGCGGTTTCTGTCAAGAAGTCTGTCAAGAAGATTTAAAAAAGGCTGAGTCCACACTGCCAAACAAACGAGTGAAGCATAGGAAATGGCGGATGTATATTTTATGGTGTTTTGCGGTTGATACTCAATTTCATCACAAGCAAATGTATTGTTATTTATTTTTATTACATTAGCTTTTATTTAACTTGCAATTTATGTGCCTACGTTTTTTAGGTCATATCTTGCGAGCTGAATTAGAACCACTTCCTCTTATCCTACGGAGTTGATTTTTGGCATGGTGGTTCAGTTCCGATGACAATGCATTTTTATGGCAAGCATGACCTGAATCGACATCCAGGATTAGGTCCAGATAATTATCTTATTTTGTAAGAACTTGACAGAATTAACACGAGTAAAAAGGTCGAAATCTTGCTGCAATGTGGCGGCCGATCGGCATAACATGGTGTAAGTGTGTGAGTGAGGCTTGTGCGTTCGAGCGGATCGGCATAAAATATCTTCGGTGTGGAAACCGTATTTTTTATTTCAACATTCTTGTTTTGAACATGAAGGTGCCAATCATGGGTAAAGGAAAGTTATCCAAATTGTATGGCATCGAACAATATTTACTAACTTAGTCTTTGTTTATCTGAACCTAAACAGTAGGTAAGTACATAATAATACAGAGCTGTCTTTGGTTAAGCTTCTATGAATTAATTATTTTTATTTGGCTGGAAGTCATTAATATACCAAACTTTATCTACTAATGTTGTTTTACGTACCTACCAGAATTGCCACAAAAACATACTTAACTAATAATAAAATCTTTGTCTGTCATGTACCTTATAAAAAAATGTAAGGAAATAATTTGAAAAATCTTAAGGCCATCAGTGTTTAAGTACCTAAATTAATGAAAATATATCAGCAACATAACATATTTGAATTATTAAGTTAATGACTCAGATGGATGTAGGTAGTGTATGATTTACATTTTATCTCACTACATTATGTTTTACCAAACTTTGTACTATTATTTATTCTGTGCCAAAGCATAAATATTAGTACATGGTTTTACCGATTATTAAAACGCAATTTAATTAACTACGTAGGTATGTAAGTAGGTTTGTTTGTTTAGTAGGTAAAATAGTTAAATCTATAAACTGACATTTATCGTTTAAATACACAGATAGGGGGTAATCTGTGCGTCAACCCTAGCGTCCTATTGGTCCGATTTTGACAAGCGAGGTATCAATCGATTTGTCATTAGATTTAGATGTAATAGGCAATTTTTTACCCGACTACGGCGAAGCAAAGAAAGGGTTATGCGTTCAAAATAAAAACTTGGTCCGATTTTGACAAGCGAGGTATTTATTGATTCCTCATCATCGCAAGAGTGTCAAAGGTTATCTTTTATCCGACTGTGGTTATCATTTATCTAGGTTAAAATTACTATATAATGTGCTATTCCAGGACCTGAAATACCAATATACCAACATTTGATCAAAATTCCTTCTGCCGTCAAAGTTATTTTTATCGATTGCTCGGCCTCTACTCATTGGATTGAGATACCAAGTACCCTAGTTTTTAAGTCAAACCCTAAGCTATCCAACAGTCAAAATCGCATCGTCCAGTAGTTTTTTATGATGCGCGAACAAACATACAGACACAAATAGACAGACACGAATTTAAAAAATGTTATATTCTTGTTCAGTAGCTTATTTTGAGTAACCTAAACAATTTTTTTAACATAAATTTCTTTGTTTAGTCTTTTTCTTGCTCTTTCTTCTTCTTTTTTCTCCTTTTTATTGCTTTATTCTAATTTATTTATTATATTTCATCAACAGCATATAAACAAAACAGTAAAACACTCATCTGAGTTAGCAATATCTAAGTACCTATCTATGTAATTGAATTAGTTTTACATTTAGCTTGCTTTTGGAAAAATACAAATTATACAAATCCAATCGCTCATATCTATTAAAATTTTCGACCCATTTTCGTACGCTGCTTCACAGAACTGGTTTTAAATTCAACAACAACTACTCATAGGATCGACTATCTCACAGCATGATACTGCTGAATGCATCTTCAGATCAGGTGGAACAATAGAAACGAGCACTTCTTTTCGAAGTAGGTATTCAAGTCACAAGTCTACCGTGATTTGTTCTGGAAAAAATATGTGGATTCAGCGCGTAGTCAACCAAAGTCATCGTATTTATTGTAAATAGGCAATATTATAGCACTTTTAAAAGTCAAAACAAAGAGAAAAACATAAATGATTATAAATAGATTAATTCAATACAAGAATTGATATAACCCCCAACCCCCCACATAGCTAAGAACCATCTCGATCACAATAGCTTTCAAACAAAAAAACCCTAAACTTATAACACCCGTCTCTTTGTTCGGGGGTTAAAAATTAGGTAAACTAAGTATGCTTTGAGTTTGAAAAGGAAATTTCTCTTTCATGAGTTGAATCACGCACACGAAAAGGAACCCTTCTGATTCTACCGGTGCTTCGGAAATACGCCCGTTAGTGAAAAGAGCACCAAGAAACTCCACAGGGATGTCATTTTCTCCATTTTTGACAGTTCTAGATATATTTTTGATGCGTCAGAAAATTATAAATTTAATACATTTAAATACAAAAGATAAAAGTGCTACATGACACGTCCCACAATAATAATAATAAGTCAGAGAGAGAAGCACAATCCAGTCGTTTATCCCACTGAAAGAATCCCGGTGGATGAATTTGTAGCCCAAAAATCTGGTTGGCTCTGCAATTGTTATGGGCGAAGAACCTGTCCATCTCAATGTTCGGTGAAATCGGAGATTTTAGTGCAATGATTTGCCTCTGATAAACAAATGCAAATAGTTTTATCCACATAGCACCTCCACGCGTCAAGTTTAAATAAAGAACTGTATATGAGATCCCGTCTTGCGAAGTTTAGCCAGATATCACATCACACAATATTTTTATGGGCTTATCAAAACACTAATAATGTTTAGGTGAAGAAATTCACATAATTTTTATATTTCAGTTATATTTTTCACACTTCTACTTCTACCACAGAATAAATAATAGTACAAGTACTTGTACACTAATATTATAAAGAGAAAATATGAAAAGTTTGTACTGGATAAACTCAAAAAATACTTAAGCAACTTTTTAAATTCTTTCAACTATAGAAAGATACATTATCAGCGAGTAACATGGGCTGAACTTTATTTGTGATCCCTACGAAAATTGCAATAATATTGTAACTCAAGGCATCAAAAACTTGCCTATAAAAGTCATTTTGTATTTGTCGCGCGCTGATGATAGGTCTGTTCATAAAATAATGTACTAAAGAATTCATTTGCTTGTAGTACTCATCATTACCCACAAAAAAACCGCGTGGCTATGTCTAACTATTATGGATAATTCACAATAACCGTTTTTTGTTCAAAACACTGGTAGAATCGAAATTTTGCATAGAGAACTATTGAGAGAAACCCGTGCGAAGCCGGCGCGCGTCGCTAGTTAGTTATATTTTTCAAAGCAAGAAAGACATATGAATCATTTGATTAATTTTATTGAAATTTCTGATGGGTACCTATGTATGTGCTACAGTCCTCCTCCTCTGTAACTACTAATCCGATTCTGAAAATTATATCACTGATAAAAAGCTACACTATTTCAGATAAACTTAGGCTACTTTTCCCCCGGGAAAATGCAAAGTGGGATAACGGAATAACCGTACGGCAGAGGAGCTGGTTGAAGATATTCTGATATTATTAGGGTATGCCATTGCTCCTAGACTCCTAAAAATGTAATGTAATCTTAATTTAATTGTTTTAATTTTTTGGCCGCGCACTATCACTCACTATCACTCTCTTTTGGACACTATTGCAAAACATTAGACATTGTTTATTCCCCTTTGTGAACTTGTATCTTTTGACATCATCTGTTCCCAAAACCGATGCCATTCGAACAATGATATGTACTTGTCTATCTCTGTGATGCAAGAGGCGGATGCGTGGTTTGGCGTGGTCTAAACAATAGCTGCGTTGGTACTTGTGGATTGAATGACGGCATCACGACATATTTGGCTTCGCTATTTCCTTCCCCGTTCCAAAAGGCTCACTTCTCTGTCTACGACTCACTTAGACCACTTTTGCTCTCTTTAAGACCTTGACAGAGCGCAAAGATTTAAGATTAGTTTAGTCGCCTTTTGTTTAATAACGAAATGGCTTAAAGCAAAAAGGTTAAAACATTCTAATTTAATATTAAATTAGAATGTTTTAACCTTTTTGCTTTAGATTTGCATTCCTTTCTTTTCGGAACAACAGGTTATTGATAATAAATTGACATTTATGAGCAGTCCACATTATGTTTTTTACACAGCTTCTAGAAAGTTAGAAGTGTGTAAAACATAAAGTTATAAGGTGAAATCATGGAATAAAGTTATATACCGCAGACCATAAAAGTCGCACTTATTTCCAGTTTCTATAATCAATGATACGTCAATGTCACAGAAACCATTAGTAATCAAACAACTAATAACGAGGCGTCACTAGGTTTCCACAAGTTTTTCACGGCAACGAGTTTCCGTAGTTTGACCAAATTATCCATACCAATATATAAAAGTGAAACGTTGTCTCTTTGTTTGTTTGGTTGGGTTGCTTTCACAGATTTTGATGAAATTTAGAATGGAGACAGCTTATACCCTAGAATAAAACATGGGATACTTTTTATCCTGGAAAAAGTTTCCGCGGGAAAACTGGAAAATTTTGATTAATGACTGCAAGGAACGGTTACCATCACAGAATGGTCTGTGGTTGCTATGGAAACGAAATAACAAGTCTGTCAAAAAACATCAAGAGCATTGGTGCTATACCTACTTTTGCATTGGTTTTTAATATCCTAGAAGAAAAATAGTTTTTTTTTTCGCGATATACAGTAGTCTGTATGTACGAAGTCGCGGACGGGAAAACTAGTGCAATATAACTGTGACAGTTCCCTTTTTTTATAGGTAGGTACACCATAATCTATCATCTCCATACATTTTTCTAACGGAACGTAGAACCGTCCCATCCGTTAGTAACAAACCTAAGTTATTTAGGAACAGTTTCAGCTTCGTCTGATAGAAAATAGCACTGTTAACGAGTCGTTCCTTAAATATAGGAACCAGGCAATACTAATCACAAGCTCGCATTTAACTTCACCTATTATTATATTAATATTGATTAGTTGTTTAGTACAAAAAAGTACTCGGCGATAAATAATGCACATCGGCCTTTGGAAAGAGACAATTGGCTGTTTACGACGATTTACGAACACTGACGACAGTCCATTAATCACCGTATTTATTAAATGTCATTACTCATTTCATATCAAATAAATACTGCACTTTATTGACATTATTAGATTTCGTCATGAATAGATCACGTTTAAACTTTAAATAGATATTTAAAGTTTACATGTAAACTTTAAATACAAAGTTATCAGATCTCTATAGATATAGAGAGCTGTTACTTACTAACACTTAACTAAAAAAATATATTCACTTTGTACTTCTTTGATTTAATCGTCCTTCAGACAGTCTCTTCAGATATTGTGTACTAAATTTTGTGTAGATCTCGATATGAAAGTCATTATTGGTTTAAACAACTCTATATTATATATTTTCAGCTAAATGCGACCGTACTCTATTACACCTGAAACACAAAGAATGCAGTGTTCTCGAACGAAAAAAGGAGAAATCGGTAGAATTGCCCTCAAAAATCGGTAAATTTGTACATAAAATCGGTATATAGGAAAAAATACATTATATTATCATTAAAATTTAAAATAATATGTTGAAAATTGGTACCATAGCACTCTACGGGGCTATTTAGGATTCAAGGGGTTACTTTGGACAGTCTGAATTATAAGTTTTAACCACTACTATTTATGGCAAAAACCTTGGTAGAATATAAAAACTATTGTACGGTTATCTAGCAGCACTATTATTAAAATGTCAAAACGCTATGGCAGTTATTGAAGACTTATGGCGAAGAAAAAAAAAACATAAAAAAAATATATATAAATAAATGTGAAAAATTTGGGTGTTTTGGTACCTACTTTCATATGGATTTTCTATTATATAAAAGTTTGTGAGTATTTTATTTGACTATCAAAACGTAGGGATTTCCTTGATTATAATGCTACATTTCAACCTAGAAATAACCTCCAATTGATTGTATTCATGCATTGATTTGTTGAAGAGGGCTATTTGGGACAGCATATGGGGCTATTCTGGACACTTTTGCCGGTACGTTCGAAAACGGTTTTTATTTTTATAACCGGTTTTTTTGCTTGCTTTTTTAGATAATTACTAACAAGATGGTTCGTGCTTATAAAAGATCACATCGCCATCTAAGAAAAGGCAAAATACATATGCCTTATATGGCTTACAGTATTATAGTAATATAGCTAGTATAATAGGTATTGAAACTGACAACTATGACAGTGACGCTACTAATTGTAGTAATTATGATACTTATTCTCATGATTTGGCTCCAAATAACGCTGCTGAAAACTCTTCAGAGAGAGGACAAATTACTCCACATTTTTGTGTAAACGACATGGTTTTGGTTCGCTACTACAATAAAATTTGGATATATTACATTGGTGAAGTAACTGCTTGTAATGATAACCAAATCTACGATATCTCATTGTAAAAGATGATTAAAGAAAATGGCGAATTAAGATATAAAAAGCCGAAGAGAGCCGGTAAAGATACAGTCCCGGCATTATCTTTAGTTAAGAGTATCGAACCCGTTAAAATGACAGGTAAACCTGATCATATTAATATGCTGGAAAACTCGGCAGATATAATTTATTTCTAAAAATTGTTATTCTTGTAAAACATTGACAGACGATTTCGATTTTAGAGTTTAAGTTGTTTTTTATTTTGATACATGGTTAATGTTAACGTTTTGTAAAGACTTGTTTTTAAGCAATGTTACATGTAAGAAACAGGGTTAAAAGTTTTTTTTAAAGAAAATATATTTAATTGTCTCAGTTTATTTAGGAAAAAGGGGTTTTTAATTTTTTACCGGTTTTTTGAATATCGCTTGGGCCGTATAACTTGAACCTTGATACCTGTCCCAATTAACCCCAACCATGGGGTAATTTGGGACAGGTATTTAAAAAATAATATTGAACTTATCTTTGCTATTAGAAAGGAAGTAATTAATCTAAGCTATTTATTAAGGCTAGTTTTAATGAATAAAACATTTATATAGGTCGTAACTCCATCAGAAAATTGACAATACAATTTTTTTCTTTAAAATTGTCCCAAATAGCTCCACTCTACGGTACCTTTGATGTTTTGAAGTAAAATATTTACTTACAGAACAGGTGGGATTAGGTAAGAATACAAATTATCAATATTTTTTTGGCCATTGCTCCAGTCAGTTTTGCATTTTTTAACTGACTGCGCCAATGGCTGATTTTTGATTAAAATTCACAATTGATCGATTCGATTTAAATTGATCGATTTCGTTAAGACAGTGCCCAAATAGTAAGAAATACCAAAAAATCGGTAGGTTCGAGACCACTAAAAGAATGTGACAACGCTCTACGAAGCCGATATTAGCCGAGTCTCTTTCCAAAGACCGATGCGCATTATTTATCTCCGGGTACTTGTAAGTATTTATGGTAATACAATGGACGACCGATCAATTCGAAATTTTACACATACCTATGTAGTTAAGAGGTGGATGATGATGCATCAGGAGTGACAGTAGACATGGGAACTCCTTATCATTAAAGTATTTACCATATAGTTGAGTTTTCGTTTTTGTGATCATAATTATTGCTCAGCTAATAAGGACTACTTGTTGGTAATCTTATTTTTTTATGTAGCGACTCGGACACGAAATCTGATATTATCACTCATTAAGGCGGCTTTTTTTAAACTTTTTTCATATCTATAAGTATCTACATGTAGCTAGGCAGAAGTTTAGAAAAACTAGGAAAATATGAGAATATACGACGAAGATACGATACATCTTTTTGCTAATGTATGGACGTGGAATGTGAACAATAGCAACAATAGCCTAATGAGTTCTCAATGATTGCATATTGCATGTTAATGAACATGCCTAGCTTTTCCTCGAAGGCGGTTAAAAATTTTACAAGCTGGGCTCATTTATCGAGCCGTTGTAAAACTGGTATGGTACAATAAAATTATTATGATCTGTTTTTATAGTGAAAATCACACACCGTGTAAAATTATATATATTTAGAGTTCAGTACCTCAAAAAGAAAAAAAATAACCCTTATAGGATCACTTCGTTGTCTGTCTGTCTTTCTATCTGTCAAGACCCTTGTTCAATGGAACGCGTGGAGGTATCAAGTTGAAATTAAAATCAAATACTCAGGTCTGCTATCACTTGGAGCCGCGAAAAAAACAAACTTCTAAGTCAACTAAATCAAAAGGTACGGCCGTTTTATATTTCGCATATTTTGACACTCGCAAGGGAATCAAAACCTTTAGGGTACGTCCCGATGACCTAGAATCACGAAATTTGGCAAGAAGCTTACTACACAAGTTAAAAGGACAAATCTGAATACCGTAAATTTGTAGAAATATCACCAAAAATAAAAGTTTGTACGGATGATGCGGTGCGCGAGTCCGCCTCGCACTTGGCCAGCACTTTATTCTTTACAATCACAGTAAGAAAATGAGTAATTACAAAGTAATTTGGTCATGTCTTCTTTATGTAACTGTTTTAGAATTATTTTTAGCTAGGTGCTAGGAACAACTATATATGCTTATAGTATTCATGGAATAAGCTTTAACATAATTTTCTTCTATAAAATATATAATTGTAAAAAAGATTACGTCGTCACTGTTTCTCTATATACGAATTACGAGCACGTAATTTTTTATCTCAAACTATGCATCTCTAGGCACTCGTGTATGAGGTTCTCATGAATAAATTATAAGCTTTAGATTATGTGTCGATTCAATGATAATGTATCCCGCCGATCCCACGTTAGATACCTTTATTGAACGAAGTACTTTGTTTCAAACTAGAAAAACCTGTAGTTGAAACTTGCTTGGGAATAGGCAATGGACATGGAGCAATGCGCCGAAGTAGAAAGTAAAAACTAATTTCTTTCCTATCCTGCTGCCTATAGAGCAAAGCTTGGGAGTGGACTGTTACATAAATAGGCATTCATAAGGCGTGCTACAATTATATTAATTCATACTTTAGTAACAGTTCCTAATGAATACAAATACATAAGGATTTTTTTTTTTATTATTGTTACGGACTAGGCAATCGTTTGACCACAATCTCACCTTATAGAAAGCGATGATGTAGGCGAAGGTGTAGCACACCTGCCTAGTAGATGCAGTGTAGTGTAGTGCAGTGTAGTGTTTGAACTCATCTGGGTTATATTTTACCGGAATAACTGTCAGGGGCAGCGCATTCCACTCCTTTGCAGTTCTTATAATAAATGAAGAAGAGTAACGCTTCGTTCTTGCGCGAGGTATTTCAACCATAAAAGGGTGGCGCTAAGAATAAGAATAAATGAATATGACAGTAACATAGATCTAGTTAAAGGGGGGAAGATACAGCACGCTTTAATAGCACGTAAACAATACAACTACATACAACTAGATACAATTTTATTTTTTATTTTTTTATTACGGACTAGGCAATCGTTTGACCAAGATCTCACCTGATGGAAAGCGATGATGTGGTCGAAGGTGAATTACAGGTAAACACACTCATATAGCTACATCCCCACCATCGTGCTTCAAGTGCATCAACAACAAAGATATAGAGAGACATACGCAACTTGTAGCGTACGTGAGATTCACTGTGACTAAACTAAAGCTAAAGAAAAAAGGTCACTTGTGTGCGTTGCACCTAATTAATGCGGTCCAAAGACACACCTGAGGAGCTGGTACCTTATTTCCCACTTTTAATTAGGTCTATGGACAGTAAGTAATTTTAAATTTTGAGTGAAGCCCCCGACGAAAAAAGATAGGTATGATAAATAATATGAGCCTGTGTGTGTCTGTGTTCGTTTGTGGTATCTTAGCGTAGCTCCCAAGCGAATGAAAGAATTTCGAATCGTTTTTTTCTGTTTAAAAGCTGATGTGATCGAGATGGTCCTTCGCTATGGGAGGAAGGGGGGAGGGGGGTCAGCATCGTAGCTCCCAAACGAATGGACCTATTTTGATGTGATTTTAGCTTTAATAGGGGGGTCGGGGGTTATTTAAATTTAAATTCATTTATTTCAGGTAAATAACACCCATAATAGAAAATATACATTAAAATTACAATTCAGTCACATTTATAATACATAACAAATAAAAATTACAAATAAATTAAATAAAAATTATTACAAATATTAAAATCATAGACATACTTATTATCATGTACTGTGTGCAATGTGCAGATTACAGCAGTGATTAAAATAGAGACAGTCCAGCCTATCCGCGAGCGCTGCCAGCATACTGTTGGGGCTCCCCCGCATTCGCCGCACCAGCGATGTGCCTCTCTTGCGCATTGTTGCGTAAAAACAATCTACGCGCGCGCGCGCATACATTGTTGATGCACTGCAATAACGGGGGAGCCCCAACATCATCATGAACGCATTGTTAAACTGGACGCGAAGGGCGCCGTATGATTTTTGCGTGTAGTCTGTCCACAAGCTGCACGTGTAGAGTGAAGTGCAGTAGGCTCTAAAAAGAGTTATTTTAACATCTATTGAGCACCGTGCAAACCTGCGGATCACCATGTTCGCTCTGACCGACAGCGCCCTCCGCTCCCGTTCAATGTCTACGTCATCCTTCAGGGTAGGTGTAACTAAATGGCCTAGATATTTAAAAATACCTACTTTTTCTAAAGGTGAGCCATTCAGTTTAATGGGTGGCATTTCCGTTACTTTTCTTGTCCCGCCCTGAAAAACCATACACTGACTCTTTTTAACATTATAAAGCAGCCCGTGAGGCTGATCACGGGCATAGCCCTCACAAATACTCAGCAGCTTTCTGAGTCCACAGACCGAGGCGCACAGCAGCACCATATCGTCGGCATAGCTAATGTTATTGATATAGACGCCATCTATGTAACAACCGATATGTTGCGTACTGAGCACCTCGATAAGGTTATTAATGTACAGGTTAAAAATGGAGGGAGAGCTCAGCCCCCCCTGCCTCACCCCACATTCCAACCTGTACGGATTCAATTATATTTACCAAGAAGGCGCTCACCCATTCGCTAAGAAGAAACATGGTTCCGTTCGCTAAGAAGAAACTCCTCTTAAACTAGGTAATGACCAGATTTTGATGAAGCTTGAACTATTATTCCCTGAAGCTAAAATTATTATTGCTATCAGACTTAGAGTTTATGAGAAATACGTGGACACACACACACACACACACACCCACACACACACACACACACACACACACACACACACACACACACACACAGAGACAGAGACACACGCACACTCATACATTAAAGAAATTTGGGACATTTGTTTAGAAGCCCAAACAAGACTAACATTATATGAATAAAGGTGTTATAATTATGTAAGCCTTTGTCTGTGTTCGTTTGTGTCATCGTAGTTCCCAAACGGATGAAACGATTTCTATTCGTTTTGTAAGCTTGCTTAGTCGGGATTGTTAACTATGTTTTACTATGTCTGATGATAATCACTTCTGCAACACTTGATTGTTATTTTTATTTAGGAAAATTTGATTGAGGAAGCTAATGTCAAGTATTTGGTGCAACTGGTTCAAGTGCGTAAGTTTCACTTCTGGCTAAAACAATCTCGCCTTTTTGTTTTTGTAACCATATTCAAAAAAGGAGGTTATCAAGTTCTCGCGTATAAATGTAAGTAGCTACGCCCCGCAGGCTTGCCTGCGTGCAAATTCTGTTCCCCTCCCTCCCCCACCCCCTTCTTCAAGTTCTTATTAGGGATGTAATTCAAAAAACCTTCCTTAGTGCACATCTAGGATACTCAAAGAATATTTGCTACAAATTTCAAATCTCTTGGTCCATCGGTTTAGGCTGTCGTTTTCGTGCCAGTCAGCAAGTCAATAGTTAGTAAGGTAACGGTACAGTTTTATATAGTTATAGGTATAGATAGATATTGTCGTAAATGCTTATCATATATGTTATACTTTATGGGTATCTAAACAAATTTGCCAAATTTCGTGAATCGTCCACGTTTTTCTCAAAGTCTGATTGCAATAATGCTTTCAAGCAGAAAAACCCGATTCAAAATAGTTTCATTCGTTTGGGAGCTACTGGTACCACTGACAGACACACACTCAGATACCTACACATCTTAAAGTTATAACACCTCTCTCTTTTTGCGTACAGGGGTTAAACATAAAAATAAAATATAACAAAATTAAACCGACTTCATAAAAACTTTTTTTTAAGTTTTATATGAAGTCGGTTTAATATACAGGCTTTAACATAATTACCTAAAGTACCACACATCTTGGCTAACAACTTTAGTTTTATGATTTAGAGATTTCATAATTTTTCATTCATGTATTTACTTATAAGTAAAAATAATTTTACTTGTGTATGGGAATTTTAAATACGGTATTCAGCCATTGCACACGTAAATGAATTCACACATGCTTGATCGAAACAAACCTGCTACGTACTTATAAGGCTAAACAGTGACACGTTGTATATTTTTTATTGGCCTTGAGAGATCGATCTCATCACTCTCAAATAGGTAAACTACAGATACATACAGCACATCATTCGAAAAAATAACTATTACAGATACAACAATAGGCGTAGAACCACAGTTTCAATATAAGTTACTGCATAGAACTTTCACAGCATTAGATTCAATCGGTGCATGAGAACAGGTCGATATTCAATGAGATAGTAAGAATCTATTGAATATACTCGTAATACTTTTTTCAGGCTTCGACGCTTTATCTCACACAATAGAACGTGTCATGAATTGGTGCAGTAAAAGTTGTAGTCCGAGAGCCACCCGTGGTTTCGAGGGAAGTGATTGTTGATGTGATGTGTTGCAAATATTTCACTTGCTATTGTATTGGTGTTGTTGATTTATTCAAGAAGATATAAAGAATTTAATTATTAGAGGTCAGGATTTAAAATGCAATTATGGGATCGTTACTAACAATTTGTTTGATTCATTGTGCTTTTTCTATAGAGACAATTTAAGGGAGTTCATAACTCAATCCAAAATTGCGTGTTCAATAAAGCTTCACATGTAGAGATAACCCATGATAACATGACTTGCGAAAATCGAATAACCTACGAATAAATAGCATCCTGATATTATTATCATGCTATTCATGTTATTCCATGATGTTGGTCTTCCAAAAGAGAATTACAAAATAATCTATGTTATGATTTTATTTGTTGTGCAGACTCTGCCCCCAAAAATGTTGGTTGCATTTTGTAAATCTTGTCGTAAAAACAAAAAAATCGTGGGGTGCATGGGTCATTTCGATAATATCTTAAAAAGCACCCCACGCTTTTTTTAAAATTAAGCTAATATAAAGCGTATAAAAAAAGGGTGTCATTGGCTATTTTTACCCGACCCTAGTCGAGTTTTTGTTTTCGAAATTATGTCTTGTTATAAAAATATATCACATGTCAATCGAACAATGTAGGTAGGTACAAACATTAATGAGTGTAGGCACACGCTAGCTCTCAGTCTATAGTCGCATAACCGACGTATACAGATAGTCGCTTTTGTATATTGAGGCACACAATCGATTCTCTCGCCATCTAAATTGGATAACACTGTACCTAGGCTGATGGCCGTCGTAATATCTTATATCAGACCCTTTGGCAACCCTGGGAAAGCCGAATGGAAAGTCTAATAAAGCTAATCCAAATAAACGCTTGGAACTCTATTTGTAAATCACGTAGTTTTAACGTGGTGGTGCAAAAGTTTACGGTATATTAGTCGTGTTAGGTTGGTGTTAGCTATTTTTTTTGTTATTGTTTTTCTTTGTACAGTGGTTCAATCTATCTATATAAGTCTATCTATACAATACAATACTATTATATTGTATTGTATTGTATTCAACAACTCTTCATTGCACACCAAGAAGAAGGTAATATATAGGATAAACTCATGAAATGAAAGGTACAATGGGCGGACTTATTGCTATAAAGGAATCTCTTCCAGGCAACCTTTGGAGGGAAAGGATTACTTGGATATTAAAGTTATCGGTCAGTGGTGCGTAATAAATAAAATAAAATACAAAACATTAACAAACTAGAAATTATACCTACTAAATAAAAATACATACCACAAGAAATATACTATTGTTACTTATTATTATTTATCTATCTTCGTTTTAAACTTACAGTTTCAACTTATTTCTGGTAAAAACACTGTTCGTTATTAAAAAGTCGTTCCTTAGATATAGGAACCGGGTTTATTGCATTTTACTCTATTCTAATATACCTATTTCCATAAACACCAACCAAAGAGGGATGCCTATTCATACTGAGCTAATTAACATAGAGGTGCTAAGAAAATTAACGCTCATGAAGACAGTGATGGCGGGTGCTATAATAGTGCCGTCAGCCACAAAACCGCAAACAAATGAGACGAGAGCCGCAACCTGCACG
Source organism: Alsophila aescularia (assembly GCA_946251855.1). NCBI lineage: Eukaryota > Metazoa > Arthropoda > Insecta > Lepidoptera > Geometridae > Alsophila > Alsophila aescularia. The sequence continues at coordinate 10,586,987 of OX276375.1, read as the reverse complement.
ATCCACCGTTACCATCGACCGGTTACGATAGCCTGTCCGGTTCAAGGTATATTGCCTGGATGGCTGCATAGAAACAACTTTATGCCTGTTCTTTAATGGTTCTTACAATATTTTATGGCACGTGAAGTCGCGAATCGCGATTAGCTATGCTGCGCAGTCGAAGCTCAGACAGATAATACGTGAATTCTCTACGAGACAAAAAATCTAGCGTTCTTTGAATCAGTTAATTTGTCAATATAACAAAAAAAAACAATGAATAAATATATAACTTACTTCCGTCAAACTGTACGTCAGACTAATGATAAATGGAAAAATAAGAAGCAATGTAAATATTTTTTCTACGTTCATTTTAAATATGGATTTCCGCAAAGTAGCTCACAATTTAGCGCTTGAGTGTGTTAATTGCCTTAAAACTTAAGTTAAGTTTTATAATCATGTTGGTTTCAAGCTAAAATGATCTTTGAGTCTTTTAGCATTGACATGATGAATATTCTTTAGTTAGGTTGTCAGACAGAATCAAATGCTATATTAGTCTTCTTGAAGAGAAAAAACAGTTCGTATCAAAAAATTGATACGGAATTTCTCTATGGTATCTTTTTAATTAGATAATTAAGGGTTTATGTATTTACATGTGGAGTCTATGCTCATTTACGAGGAAAACTATAGTTTAGGAATATTATAGTATTCCTAGTACTAAGCACCTAAAGTTTACGTATTCTCACTATAAATAAACATTTTGTACGTCTAAAGTTAATGTTAATTTCAGACTTTCGTGTTACTATTTTCTCAGACGTGCCTCGCACAAAAAGATGCTCTACCATTTCAGCTCTACTGAAAATTGCCAATAAAAGCGCGCCCAAAAGTCGTAAAATAAACAGTAACGTGCCGCAGTAAGCCCGGTAGAGCCTTGCTAGAGTAGAGCTTTGGTGGAGCCAGACAGAATCGATAGTGCATTTACCTTAATTGCCAAGGTCATATCGGTTATTCGTTAGGTACCGTAGGTAATTTACGAAACAAGTATCATCTCTTATTATATCCATCACTCTTTCAAAGTCGTGACCTGGCGAAGAAATGCAGTTTCATATTTGACTCAGTGCCACAAGCACGACACGAACAAAACCCCTTTTGAAATGCAGAGGTTGGCATGTAACATTTTCAGTAAATCAGGTTCTGTTTACCCGTGAAGACCATGAAAATATATTTTCAAACATTAGTACTTATAATAGATACAAAATAAAAAACATTTACAAGCAGGCAAGTGCTTCTGATTCACGTCGATGCAATCTATGTCTTGCCACAGAATAAAGTCTTGCGACGTATAATAATTTGTATTATCATTTTACCACAAAACGGATATATATTTTCACAGAGCCTGCGTTCCGAGCTGGCTGACCCATCCATACCAATATATAAAAGTGAAACGTTGTCTGTTTGTTTGTTTGGGGAGCTTTCACGCAATAACGGTTGGACGGATTTTGATGAAATTTGGAATCGAGATAGCTTATACCCTGGAATAAAACATAAAATACTTTTTTAAGTTTCCTCGGGAAAACTGGGAAATACTCGCTGTAGGGAACGGTTTCCATGGAAACGAAATAACAAGTCTGTCAATTAACATCAATAGCGTTATTGCTATACCTATTTTTGCATCGGTTTTTAATGTCCTAGAAGAACATAGGATGTTTTTTTTCGCGATAAACAGAAGTCCGCGCGGACGAAGTCGCGGGCGGGAAAACTGGTAAGAAATAATCATATAATCGCCCTGCGATGCGAGCCCTCCTAACGGTAAGTTTTCGTTCTAGCAGTAATAATTGAAGCTGGCAACAACGGCTCACAAATTGTTCTCCGCGTAAACATCACTGCACATTATATCTACTGAGGCCTGGTACGATGATTGCTGAGCTAACCTGGTTTCGTTCTGTAAAGCTTACAAACCACAAGCAGAGCATACTAACTATTGCTTCGAGTATTGAAGAGTTTATTTTACTATAGAACCAAATGCGGGTAGTTGGAGACAACGTTCGTCTTCTCAACGCTGACACCCGCTATTTCAGTCTTCTCGTAACGACGATCGTTGCAACTTGATTGAAACATCGAGGTAAATAAAATATCGTTTTCAGCGCGATTAATTGCCGTTTAAGTCCATACTAATATAAATCGTTGTCTGTTTGTTTGTTTGTTTGGAGAGCTTTCACGCGATAACGGCTGGACGGGTATTGATACAATTTAGAATGGAGATAGCTTATACCCTGGAATAAATCATAGGATACTTTTTATTTCAGAAAATTGTAAGTTTACACGGGAAAACTGGAAAATGTTGATTACTCACTGTAAAGAACGGTTGTCATCACATAATGGTCTGTGGTTGCCATAGAAATGAAATAACAATCCTGTCAAAAACTTTATCAAAAAACATCAACCGCATTGGTGCTATACCTTCTTTTGCATTGGTTTTTAATATCCTAGAAGAAAATAGGATGCTTTTTATCGCGATAAACTGTAGTCCGCGCGTACGAAGTCGCGGGCGGGTAAACTAGTAATTAATAATATTGAAGAGGGCTCCCAAGAGCCTTAATTTACTTACTAGATACTGCAATCAGGGTTCTATTATATATTCTGTGTCAGAACTAAGTTTTCGGATACACATAGTTTTGAGTTTAGTATTATGCTTACAATAGTTACGTAGTTACGATATAGTTACGGCTAACGGAACGGTGAAATTAAGGTTCAATTACACTGGAGATAAGTCTTAAAGTGTCTTGCTAAAAGCTTTGCTAGAACTGTAAGTAAACATACCTACTTTCTATCGAGGCAGCACTTCAACCTCAGGCACAGGCACTTTACAAACTCCAGTTTTTCGCCTTTTCTTCAGCTTTTTTTCAAGTAGTCAGTTCCCTCTTATAAATATGTATAGGACGTATGTAGTACTTCTGAGATGGGACGTTTTAGAAGTTCATCCTTTTAGATTTTACTTTATAAACGAAAGATTTACTTTAGATACAATTATGGGAACATTATTGAGTTTCACGTATGCTATTACTCTTTCTGGCTAAGAAATTAAGTAGGTACAAAACTAAGCCGTGCGCCACACATGCAATATTCTTATTATGTATGCCATGCACAGCTTGAACTATGACGTTGTGTGGGTAGGTAATTGCAGCCTCAATATTTATTTGTGAAAATTGCCATGCCCGCTAATTCAATGGCGCTGAAGAATCTAGAATAATTATAAGATTCCCTACATTCCACCCTCCGGGTTAAATTATAAGATTCCCGACAGCCCACACTCCAGGTTAAATTATAAGATTCCCGACAGCCCACACTCCAGGTTAAATTATAAGATTCCCTACAGCCCACAGTCCAGGTTAAATTATAAGATTTCTTACAGCCCCCACTCCAGGTTAAATTATAAGATTCCCTACAGCCCACACTCCAGGTTAAATTATAAGATTCCCTACAGCCCACAGTCCAGGTTAAATTATAAGATTTCTTACAGCCACCACTCCAGGTTAAATTATAAGTTTCCCGACAGCCCACACTTCAGGTTAAATTATAAGATTCCCGACAGCCCACACTCCAGGTTAAATTATAAGATTCCCTACAGCCCACAGTCCAGGTTAATTTATAAGATTTCTTACAGCCCCCACTCCAGGTTAAATTATAGGATTCCCGACAGCCCACACTCCAGGTTAAATTATAAGATTCCCGACAGCCCACACTCCAGGTTAAATTATAAGATTCCCTACAGCCCACAGTCCAGGTTAAATTATAAGATTTCTTACAGCCCCCACACCAGGTTAAATTATAAGATTCCCTACAGCCCAGCCTCTAGGATAAACTATAAGATTCCCTACAGCCCACACTCCAGGTTAAATTATAAGATTCCCTACAGCCCACAGTCCAGGTTAAATTATAAGATTTCTTACAGCCCCCACTCCAGGTTAAATTATAAGATTCCCGACAGCCCACACTCCAGGTTAAATTATAAGATTCCCGACAGCCCACACTCCAGGTTAAATTATAAGATTCCCTACAGCCCACAGTCCAGGTTAAATTATAAGATTTCTTACAGCCCCCACTCCAGGTTAAATTATAAGATTCCCTACAGCTCACACTCTAGGTTAAATTATAAGATTCCCTACAGCCCACAGTCCAGGTTAAATTATAAGATTCCCTACAGCCCACAGTCCAGGTTAAATTATAAGATTCCCTACAGCCCACAGTCCAGGTTAAATTATAAGATTTCTTACAGCCCCCACTCCAGGTTAAATTATAAGATTCCCTACAGCCCCCACTCCAGGTTAAATTATAAGATTCCCTACAGCCCACACTCCAGGTTAAATTATAAGATTTCTTACAGCCCCCCCTCCAGGTTAAATTATAAGATTTCCTACAGCCCACACTCCAGGTTAAATTATAAGATTCCCTACAGCCCACACTCCTGACTACGACAAATCCCCACGTTAAATTTCGCCATGCTTGAAATGCTAAAGAAAGGTAGGTACGATTAAATTACTGCGGTGGTCGGCTTGCGGTGGCTTTGACGCTATATGTGTCTTCAAGTTCAAGGTAGTAGCTGTAGTTTATTTTTATTTATACTTGTATTCGTACCTATATACATAAACCATAACGATGATACATAGACATAGCGAGCAAGTAGTATCCGAGGACACGTTTGTTTCGACTAATGGGGCATCACAAGCTCGACATTCACAGCCTTGCGTTTATGTTTCTATAGCTAGACAATATCAACAATTGTGTATGGAGTAAAATAATGACGGAGAATGTGCAACCGCCCGTCATTATGCGGTCGTGCACCCCACCGCTCTCCGTCGCTGTCTTACATCAAAATACAAAACATCTGTGAATACTTTACGAGCCCTATTTGCATGAAACACTCGTCTAAGGCCTCTACTATTATAATTTATTCTGTGTCTATGACTAGGGCTGCCTACCATCTCTGTCTCATGCTTTCATGTCTTGGATTCTACTCGTAGAGTTCCTGAATCTCCTGGGTCTCTCATTAATGTAGACTGTTTTACCTTCGTTTTGATCATCAAATACGGCCTCATCTAAGAAGGCCGTCGCAGAAGGATCGTAATCGATACCTACACATCCCTGCTTCCCTACTAAAATATAAGCAAAAATTTGTCGTGTTGTGTGCTCTCGCGCCCAAACGGACCGCTTTGTTTTTTTCTAGTTATACAAACAAGTACCAACACAGCTCTATAGGCCGCTTTTATCCCGGAAAAATTTGAACGCATGCTTCTTAGTTCATTTCTAAAATCTTTAATGACCCATACTTACCACGACGACACAGCATATGAATTAGTAATTTGCTTTGCCTGTTTCTATTTGAGAAACCATCTGTTCAAACTGAACATTCCTTTGACAATGCAGTCAAACTGGTTCGCGTTACATATTGATGCACAATGTTTAATGATAAGGCAACCTAAGTAGAAAAAACTGTTTGTTTTTTGTTTGTTTATTTGTTTGTTTGGGTCAAATCTAGTAATTGAAATTTTACCCCTTTACTGTTGACCGGTTGATTTGAAATTTGGTACACGCCTTTAGTTCTGCTACGAGTGTATGTATATTCAATAGCATTGTAAATCCAAGATGGCTGCCGCCTCAAAATGCCAGATTACATAAAAAACAATACCCTCAATATGAGTATCAAATGAAAGGGCTTAACTATTAGAATACAGCACACTATGGGAATTACAAATTTAAGATGGCTGCCACTACAAAATGGCGGATTACATTTTTAGTTTTCAATTCCCTTAATATGAGTATCAAATGAAAGGGCTTGACAAGTAGTACACAGTAGACTTTTAAAAATAACTAAATTAAAGAATTGAAAACTTGAAAATAAAATCGAATCGTAGCGTAACCTGAGTAATAGAAATTAACCTCGCACCACGATTTTATTTTATTTTTTAGTTTTTAGTACTTCAAAAAAATAAAAAATAAAAATATATAAAACCACTTAACTTAAATATTTTTTTACTTATTTTATAAGATCCTTTATTCCTGTATGCCACCCCCTTGTTTGGCACCGGGGTGGCCAAAGCTTAGAATTATTCTAACACAAGTTATTTTTTAAGTTGTCTTCCTTGTTCCGCTTTCTGCAGATATCACCTTCGTTGTATTATAATATACATAGATGTATTTTGTTGCAGAACAGCTGGTGGCTGGCAGCTGGTATGCAAGAGTCTGCCTGAGCCACACCTTTATCAGATATTCAACCGCCTAGCAGTAGTGTGTAAACATTTCTGTTTCGGTTTGAAGGGCAATGTTTCCAGCGATATTAACCGATGTCACTACGCGCAAAGTTTTGCCTAAGATGCTTACCATAAGGCGAGCGTCTCGTCACTTAATGGATAAAAAACAAGTAAGAAAGTGAGTATTCTAGTTTTAGTTATTTCCCAAGTCACGCGGATATTAATAAATGCACGCTATCCAAAACTAACAAAGAAATAAAGCCTTGAAACATTTTGCAAGCACTTAAATTGGATTATCTTTAAAACTATAAAATTACCGATCCAAGAGATATACTCGTAGGTATATGTTGTTAATGATAGAGTAACTGTACACAACAATAAAATGCGGTTTCATCACTTGAGACGATCGCCGTTATTTAGAAGATAGCTATACATTTTTATTGATCGTATGGATTACGATTTTTTTACTTTTCAAAGCGGGAATCGAAACAAAACGCTTGGTTATTCAGCGTCGATCAGTTATATTCAACCTTTTTAAACTAATGGGTTCTAGCCAGAGTTTAAGAGGTAGCAAAAGTCAAAACCAGATGAAAGTTTTAGCAAAACACGAAAAAAAATATGCCTTCCTCAATTATAGATTTCGTGTATAGCAAATCTTTTAATCATACAATGTTTTAAAAATACCCCAAGAACTCCAAAAATGACGAGTTTCCACGAGATAAAGAGCATTGATATGATTGAATACTTGCTAATTGCTAAGGGAAAAATTAAATCAACCAACATTGAACTACTTTCCATGTCAATGTCATGGAATGTGTTTTATCCGGCCGCACAATTATTGCTCGGTAGGTCACGATATTGTGCGACATGCGATAGGACGGACGCGGCCCGCGACCGTGCGGACCGCACACTAAGAATGTCTGATTTAAAGATAGACCAATTTGATTGGGCAATTTGCCTATTTCTAGGCATATATTTTTGATCTTTAAGCTGTTTGTGCCACAAAATCTCTGTGGACTGGTAATTGTCAGGCTTGACCTCTCGGTGTTCAATTTGCTTTATTTTTCTTAGCTAAACCTGCAATTTGATTCTCGAACATGTTTCTTGTTTCTCCTTACACATTAAATAATGCAATAACCCTTTCAATCTCTCAAGGCTACCACAATAGAAGACATCTTGAAAGAATAGGTTTCATTACAAGTAATTCATTTGCATTTATTACACAAATTGTAATTATATTTCACGTAAAACTCAGATCAACGGATACGTAAATCCCAAAACAAACCATTCATTAAAGTTTATAGGCCTCTTCATATTTTATGAGAGCCATCTAAAGCTTCTACTTCCTGTAAACTTGTGAAAGGCAAGGCTCGAAATCATAATAAAGGTTATCCAAGTCATTAGAGGCAATTTAGGTATGTATGCATCTGTAGGTATGTACCACAAGTCTCACGCACAAGAATGCCTGATTGTTCATTAATTATACGAACCCGTGGGTGGAACTGTACGCAGCAATCTTGACATGATGATGATGTATCCCACCTTGCTTCCAAGCCTACTTTCACTTGACAAGCGCAACAATCAGTCAGACAAAATGATCATTGATTAATTTTAATTGTTTGGTATTACCATTAACATTCATATCCGTTTGCATTTCTAATTAATATTTTTAACGGTATCCAAACTATGAGGCAAGCTTCATGTGAACCTAAATAGTACATTATTGTCTACTGATCTTCTAAACTTCAATATGACGTTGTCACCCAATGATGATGATGATAAAGAAGATACTTATGAAGAAGTCGTTGCCAGATCTGGCAAACTTATTATCTGAAACTTGCTCGACAGTGTGAATAATGAATCCACGGAGATAAGACTACGCGTTATACAATTGTTTTAATTAACGAAGCAATTTGGAAGCATGAGCCCAATTACCAGTCAGTTTCCCACAGAAATTCTTCAGCAGTGTATCGCCTTATCTTTTAGCTATTACCGAACCTACACGGTTTCGCTTTTACGGTACAACATTGCCTTAACGGTAACCCACTCAAAAACAGGTGAATAGTTTGTATTCGAAAATAGTTTTCCTGCGGTTCACTGTTATTATAGTAAAAGTCGGTTTCAGAACGGTTTGTATGATCACGTATGTGATGTACTCTATCATTAGTCTGCTTAACTATATCTACAACCGTTGTAATATTGCACCATACTGTAATCAAATCATCTTTCTTTGGCTTACAATACCATTCGGCGGCGCAGTACCGTCCTAGTTATTTTATTTCATCTCTACCTTTATGTAGGTTTCTACAAGGGCACTGTACAATATCGAGATTAATGTTTTAATCAATTGATTGTGTCGCCTCGCTTGCATCGGACAAAGGCCAAGCGGAACAATGCAAAATTGATCGGGTATGGGCACCATGTTGCATAATGCGAAAACATCGTCCATTTTGTGCAAACATTCCGGAAACTGTTTCCGTGTATAACTGATAAATGATTAGGGATAACTTGGAATACAGACCTCTCGGAAGTCGGATCCTAATCAGCAGAGATGCAGCAATAATTTAGTTGTTTAGCTCTTGCGAAGGTTTATGTCAAGGTCAAGGGCACGTACCATATCGCACTGAGCTTCTGCGTCGTCATAGAAGATAGAGTCGCAGTCGTCCATCCTGCGGCTGGTCTCCTCACTCCTCAGCAGGCCCCGCCGGCCCCGTCATCAAGCGCGCGGCCGGACCTCCGGCATGCGAGACACCACTAGCAGTCACAGACACAACACCGTCTCTTCCGATACACTATCGTAACTAATTGAACGATCGAAATCTCCGGGATAATCCGGTGAGTCACGCGAGACGCAGCCGACTTGGTGCAAGACTGCTCGAGTGTCGCGATAACGTCGGAACGTGTAGGTGGCCTTAACGAGACAAATCAAACGTAACAGCGCGTCGGAAGCGATTCGTTCTTGGTTTTTTGACGAGTTAATTGGCGAGAATTGTAGTGTTTTTATCGCTTCAGGGTGAGTTTAAAACGCTAGACGTCGAGTCTCGTGTTTTTGTGGCGAACTGCGTAGATGGTCGCGGCTGGGGCGCGGGTGGCGCGCGCACCCCTCTTTAGGTGCATTGATCGGATCCCCATTGCGCATGTGCCCTCTTGAGAATTTCTCGACAGTTGTGACATTTTGCTTAGGGCTACTTTATTGAGATTCTTACCGCCTACCTACGTTTGCGATGGTTCTGTAGCTCCTTTATATTGTAGTTTGTATAAACCCACTCAGCGTATCTTTATAAAAGCCCTTTCGAATTTTGTTACTTTGGAGCAACTGAATTTTTTATGAGTTCATCTTCTATTCTAGCTGACCTTTTCCTTTTTTTAATAAATATATTTATGTCTTGTATTCTTTAAATGAAACAATGGATGATTATATCAAACATCATTCATAAACGTCAATTTTGTTAAATTCTCACAGAATAATTCGTCATAGGATATTTTATACATTACATATACATGGATACATTATAATGTGGATTTGTAATTTCGTAAAATCCATTTCTACCTATAGTATGTTCGTTTGATATCATACTAATATTATAAATGCGAAAATTTGTGAGGATGGATGTATGGATGGATGGATGGAATGATGGATGTTTGTTACTCTTTCACGCAAAAACTACTGAATGGATTTTGATGCAATTTGGTATGGAGGTAGCTTATACTCTGGATTAACACATAGGCTACTTTTTACCCCAGAAAAATGCAAGAGTCTTGAGGGACGCGGGTGAAACCGCAGTGCGCAGCTAGTATTCAAATAAAATTGAAAACCTTCTGAGTTCTAAGAATATCCTACAACAAGCAGCAGGTGTATAAGTATAATAATCATAACTTAAACACCAGTTTAACCCTGGTTACAGTATAAACAATAGTGATATGCAGTGGAACTATGTCAAGGCGCCCGCCCAGGACTTGCGGGCATTCACTATGTATGGTACTCTGTTAGGCTATATACAGATCTACCTATTTTAACTAGATTATAGAGGCTCGGGTTTAGAGCACGCTCACTGGCTTATAAACTAGGACAACAAACAGGTGCCTTTATCCTTTGCCGTCATAGCAGGTGCCACTGAATGTACTGAAGAGCAGCTGGGGCTGTTTCAGTGGTAGGGAAGAGGATTTGTGTTGTATAATTAAGCTCATAATAATAATTAATCATGACCATGAATTACATCATAATTATGTCTGTTTTGGAGTCCCTGCAGTGACTAGCGGTACATCCAAGTGCTGAGATTTCAGTATGACGCCGCAACAATGATCGTCCGAGTACAGAACCAGCAGACTAAGCATAGCCCCCTGTATCGAGGTTTGAGCCAAGGGGACGTTATTTCTCTAATGATTTGAAGGATATGTTTAAGAAGAGTACATTTCACTCTTAAGATTCGCGGTCCGCTGATGGCATAGTCATTGTGGCAGGAATCGTTGCAGGACTTGCAACAAATGTTGGACAGCCTAGTTCATTCGTCTCAAGTTCTCAACGCATTGGTCTCCGGATGAACTAGGACAAAACCAAGGCTATATTCAATAAACATGTTATTCCGGAACCAAATACTGTTTACGGAACTTCTCTCGAAGTTGTTTACGAGTATATTTAGGATAAATTTAGCAACTAGGTAAATGCAAATTTAAGAAAGCATTTGGAAAACTTCATCGTGTCTTTTCATCGCCAATACCGCAAAATTTGAAGACAAAAGTCTTTAACCAGAGCGTCCTACCTGTTATGACTTACGGAGCCGAGTCGTGAACACTTATGATACGACTAGTCCTCCAATTCAAAGTCGCTCAGCGGGCTATGAAAAGGGCTATGCTCGAAGTTACTCTGAAAGATCGTAGCCGGAATGAGGTGATCCGGCAGAGAACCAAAATTGTCGACATTGCCCTTAGGATTAGCAAACTGAAGTAGCAGTGGGCTGGTCTTATCTGTCGAAGGACTGATAACCGTTGGGGTAGGCGTGTTCATGACGGGAGACCGTGACTCACAAACCTAGTGTGGGATGCCCTCCAGCTAGGTGAAGTGACGATATACGCAAAGTGTCTGGCAGCAATTGGAAGAGAAGAGCTGAAGATCGGGCTCAGTGGCGTGTTTTGATCCAGCAGTGGACTGACACGGGCTGAAGATGATATGATGATGATGATTGTTAATGACATACCTAACATTTGTTTTTGTTCAGCGTGTCAACTTTGGAAAGTTTCTAAATATATTTTTTTAAATCTAATAAATATCTTTAACATTACTTCTAATTTTTTTATATCAAAAAATATTTTGTAGCATTAATAAATTAAATTAAATTTATTAAAAAAATGGTGATGAATGGTGTCCGTTGCAAGACTGACTTAATTGCAGACTCTCAGCCATCGCACTAAAAGAAAATTCTATGTCGTAATTTGATAACTGTAGGAAAGTACCTACCTACATCAAACGCGAAACGAGAGGAGCTGTGCTTAAAACTAAGCAAAAAAACAAATAAATATTGACTGTCGATAGCAATCTGTAGAATAGGGAATCTTGTGGAGCGGTCGTGAGTTCGTGATACCAATTGCCAATTGGGAAATGTCAAGGGAATTACATTTATTGTTACGACACTGATCAATAGCTTCGACGCCTCGATCGTGCGAACTCTGCCGCCGCTTTTATTGTACCTAAGTAATTAATTAAGCAATACGGAAAATGGCAACTGTAATTTAGAGACTCAACTAACTGCTCTTTAATTCCTTGTCTTAATTGATTTGCTGATTTCACCACCATATTCATATCATGAGCCCGAAGATATCCACTGCCGAATAAGGCCCTCCTAAGGGGATTTGGCTTGGAGAATGCAGTAGAAATTGATATAATAATACTGAGTACTTCCGGAAACCTCGAGTTCTCAGTGACCTCAATATTGTTTCCCAACAGGTGGTACTTAAAATAAACATGGGTAAGACGAACATCATGTCAAATGCCCATGTTGCACCCATGCCGGTTTATGTTGGGAACAATATTATAGAAGCTGTTGATCTCTATGTCTACTTAGGTCAGACGATTCAACTGGATAGATCCAACTTCGACTAAGAGTTCAACCGACAAGTAAGTTCTCATATCTCCCTGGCCTGGGGGAGATGCCAGGATCGCTAACTATGGGTCTCATACACAAGCTCAAAGTCCACTGCTGAACATAGGCCTCCCCCAAAGAATGAAGTGTGCAATGGATGCTCGGTGTTTCACTACGTGATAGAATCCCAAACGAGGAAATCCGTAGAAGAACCAAGGTCACTGGTATAGCTCTCAGAGTTTGCAAGTTGAAGTTGCAATGGGTAGGCCAAATAGTTCGCAGAACCGACAACCGCTGGGGGATAAAGGTTTTCAAATGGCGACCACGAACAAGCACGCGAAATATAGGGAGACCTCCCACACGATGGACTGCCGACATTGTAGCCATCGTAGGAAGTCCACGGATAGAGGTGGCATAACATTGCTCGCCATGGCGCTCTTTGGGGGAGGCCTATGTTCAGCAGTGGACTTTTAAAGGCTGACATGATGATGATGATGGCTTCCGTAAAATGGTGTTTCCCATTTCCTGTTCCCCTATGCTGGTTCTGACAGGACCCGCTGAATTAGAAGGGGTAGACTATTAAGATGATAGGGAACCAATGTGGCTTCTACAGGATTTGCCTTAGATTTCCCGTGAAATTTGAGTTTTGGGAGAAAACGTTTCGACCATACTAAACCATAACCAAATCCAATTTTCTGGTTTTTTTTTATTAATCAGAGAATAAACTACGTTTCCGTTTTCCGTTTTATTTTTTGTTAATTTATTATTCTTTTTCATCAAATGGCAATTCTTTTTCAACAATTTTTTGTAACTTTAAAATTGTAACTTTAATTATAGTAATTACAATAGTAATTATATATTCAATGACAATATTAATAAATCTAATGAGAATCTAGGTAGTAATTAAGACAGTAAAAATTGTGATCCAGCAACCAGGCTCTTAATCTCTGTTCCTTGTGTTTCATGGAAAAACGTCACTCGCCTTCGTATAAATATAGCTGTGTTGTCTAACAAAACATGATATGGCGTAAATATAATGACAAGGCAGTGGTAGTATTTTCAGTTGTTTGAAAAGTGTCCGACATAAATCTAATGGTGCTGCTCCACAAACAGCTCGAATACATTTTTTTGGGCCACGAAAACTCGTGCAAATTCAGTACTACGTCCCCAAATAATCAATCCATATCTTAGGATTAAACGAATGTAACCGTGGTATGTTAATCGAGCAGTCTCTTTATTTGAAGTTTTCCGCAAACGTTTTAATACATAAACGTAGCTGTTTATTTTGTTTACATATTTTATCTATCTGAAGTTTCCAATTAAATTCTTTATCCACGATTAAACCCAAAAATGATACCTTATTTGGTCCTTCAATTATGTCCATTATAATTTACCTCAATATTAATATTATTAAAATTGATATGATGAGTTTTTGAAAGATTAATTTTTAATTTTTTTATGTCAAGCCATCGAACTACGGAATTAATTGTATTGTAAATGTCAAGTCTGTGATTATTAATAAAGTTGACAGTTTTGTTTGATGTTACTATAATTGAAATGTCATCAGCAAATAATACGGAATTATATGAAGTTATGCTAGCTATGTCATTTATATATAACAAAAACAACAACGGGCCCAAAACACTGCCCTGGGGCACGCCATACAAATTTATTCTATAATCTGATTTCGTATTCTCAATCATATTTCTACTATCCATTGATATTATTTCCACACGCTGTTTTCTATTCTGAAGATAAGATTCAATCCATTCAATTGCCTTTCCCCTGACGCCATAATGATGCAGTTTAATTAACAGTAGCTCATGTGACACAAAATCAAAAGCTTTTGTCATATCAAAAAACAAAGCTTCTGATAGAATTCTGCAATCTACATTCTTTACTATTTCGTTACATAAGTTGAACGCTGCTAGTGTTGTCGATTTGTTCTTTTAGAAACCATTATGTTCTTGTCTTATTACATTGTGCTTTACGAAGAACTCGTACAGTCTTTTATGCATTGTATTTTCATAAACTTTAGATAATATTGGTATAAGAGCTATTGGTCTATAATTTACTAAATTATCATTTTCACCTTTTTTATGCAGTGGCTTTAAAATTGCTGTATTTAAGCCCTCAGGAAAAATTCCATTTTCAAAGGAAAGATTTATTAGATGGGCAAGTATATCACTAAGTTCTTCTTTACAATATTTAACAACTTTCGTTGCAATACCACCATCATGAAATTGGGAATGGAGACAGCTTATATCCTGGAATAAAACATAGGATACTTTTTATCCCGGAAAATTGTAAGTTTCCAAGGGAAAACTGGAAAATGTTGATTACTCGCTGTAAAGAACGGTTGCCATGGAAACGCAATAATAATAAGTCTATCAAAAACATCAAGAGCGCTGGTGCTATACTTTTGCATTGGTTTAGAATATCCTAGAAGAGCATAGGATGCCTTTTTGGCGATAAACTGTGAAGAAGTGAAGTGCGACGAAGTCACGGGTGAAAGTTAGTTCTTTATAAATAACTAGCTGTACCCGCGGCTACGTACGCGTGGTTATTTCTCTAGATTAAAAATACTTTAACTGCTATTCCAGGACTTAAAATACCAATATACTATTTGATCAAAATTCCGTCTGTCCCGTCTAAAATATTTTTATCGATTGCTCCGCTTTTACTTATCGAATTGAGATACCAAGTACCCCCATTTTTAAGTAAGTACCTTAAGCTATCCAAAAAAGAAACCCGCATCGCAAACGGTCCAGTAGTTTTTACGTGATGCTGGAACAAACAAACATACAGACAAACAGACAGACAGACACGTTTTATTTTTAAATTTTATATTCTTGTTCAGTAGCTTATTTTAAGAAGCCTACACTTTTTATACGCTTTATATTAGCTTCACTTGTATGTTTGTATGTTTGTAACCGACTCCTTTGGACGCTAATTTGACCTACTTTAAATGGTCAGAATTCATTCAAATTTTGCACACCTATCAAAGACAATAACAATGCAATAATTCGAAAAAAAAATGGTTTAAAAAAACTAAAAAACACGCTTTATTAACACTATTAAAAATAAATTTTAATAGTGTTAATAAGAAAAAAATGATTTATTGCAAAAAAATCGTGGGGTGCATGGGTCAATAGGTATAAATATTTCATTGACAGATATGAGAAGCACCCCACGATTTTTTTGAAATAAATCATTTTTTTCTTATTAACACTATTAAAATTTATTTTCTATTTTTTAGTTTGGTTTTCTATATAAAGCGTGTTTTTTTAGTTTTTTTTAACTATTATTTTTTATCTTCTTTGTACAGACTTTTTCTTACTTACTCGTATTGCTTTATTATACGTATTGATATTTTTTACCTTCAAATTAACATAACTTTGGACCCCTATCCCGCAGGAACGCTTTATTTTTTTCGGGATAAAAAGTATCTTTAATTTAAATTTTAAACACATCATATAAAGTATAACTATGCCAAGTTGCATCAAAATCCGTCCAGTAGTTACAGCGTGGTAAGTGATTATTTAAATAACTTTTAACCCCTAACCCTTTAATTTTTGGGATGAAAATTATCCGATGTCATACCTCGTAGTATGAACTCAAATGATACCAAGTTTCATTTGAATTCATTCAGTAGATTTGTTGTGATAATACTTAACATCAAGATAAGACATGCAGACAGACTGACAGAAAGCAAAAAAAAAAAATAAAAAATAAGTTTTGGCTTTAGAATCGAATATAGACTACAATCCGACAAAAATAATATAACTTCATGCTTAACATAACTTTGGACCCGTATCCCCCAGGAATCATTATTTTTTCGGGATAAAAAGTATTCTCAATTTAAACACTTCATATAAACTATGACTCTGCCAAGTTGCATCAAAATCCGTCTAGTAGTTTCAGAGTGGTAAGTGTTTTTTTAAATAATTTCAACCCCTTTCCCGCGGGAACCCCTTCATTTTTCGGGATGAAAAGTATCCTATATCCTACCTCGTAGTATGAACTCAAATCATACCAAGTTTCATTTAAATTCATTCAGTAGCTTCGGCGTGATGTCTAGCCAAGATACAGACAGACAGACAGACAAAAAAAAAAAAAAAAAAAAAAAAAAACTGGGGTTAAAGAGTCTATAAAACTGGGACGTTGATTAAATCCGGGATGAGTGAACGAGTCGGTAAATTATGAAGAGATCTCGTAATACCTACATAGTTTAATGTTCTTTTTCTACTGGTTCCTCTATTAAAATGATATTTAGAAAAACTGCTGGTAACTGGTGGTGGTGTCAATTAAAGAGTCAGTTGCTAACGTTGTTGAGTTTTTACCCATACCTACATACCTGTAGTATGTATGTAGGTATGGGTAAACAGCCCAAGGCGAAACTCTTGTTTTATTTAACCGTAAGCATCCGTAAGTAAAACTTAAGACACAATAGCCTCATTAGCTGCACAATAAGATTGGCGATTTATCTTGTTGATCGGCGAATAGCAGTTGATCGATAATATCAATCGATTGAACTTGTTTGTAACCTGCCAGTCAAAATAATTATTGCTTAAAAATAAAAAGTGAATGGATAAATACGTCTAACTCCGCATATATTTATTCAGTTTTTTTTCCGTTTCCCAGTGGAGCTGAACCAAATGGCCAACTATCCATTTTATGAGGGTATTTAAAAATATTATATTCCCCTGCTGCCTCCGTCTTATTACTCTAAATTGCAAAAAACAGATGCTTATCTAGATTTATGTAGATAAGTATCTTGTTTGTACAATCTTTGTGCAAAACAATTGCAAATGTACCTCTATGCAATCTGCGTGTTTCGATTTTGGTTCTCATAATTACTAGTTACTCAACAAAATCCGAATCTTATATCTACTTATTTCCAAAGTGTTACGCCGCCAGTTAGCGCTGCAACTCTATTTTAATTATCACATAATCTCGACGTACAATTTCCTGTCGTGTGTCATGTTATTGTCTACAAACAATGCCAAGTTACATAAAAGACAACCTGAATTACTTGGACCGTGTAAACTGTACACAAAGCTCCGATTTCACCATCTCCCGATTCGTAAATCGGAATTCATAAATACTCGTTGTCATTAAATAATACAAATTAATACACGTTATTCTAAAGGCGATAAAACTTCAGCATTCACATGTAATTACCATTCTAGCGAATTTCACACAACAGATAAAATCTCTCAAACAATAACGTTACTCAGTTTGACATAATTGAATTACGGCGAATGCTCAATGTTTTGTTACAGGTGAATGCTTAGGTTTACCAGTACCTACCTTAAGACCAGGCTCTGTTTTTTCAGGGTTTTTTTCCATAAATATGCTGGGTCAACCACAAACCTGATAAATGTGAAACTTAACATATATATATATTTTAGAATTCATTCGATATATTGTCTGTCAAAAATAACTTTATTTTCGGCAATATTTTCATTTTTCTACTAAAACGGCTTAAGTTTTATCTCTAAAATAAATCTCACAGCAAAAAAAAATAGTTTAGTATCTATAAAAAAAAACAGACAAAAAAAAAAAAAGTTCAAAAGTTAAGTTAAGTTTTAGTTTAAATTTTAGTTCTAATGCTTCGACAAAATTTACCTAACTAGCCTGCCAATAAAATAAATAACTTTTGAGACATACGTCATTTAGTTCCGAGCTAAATTGTGGGCTCTTCAGTGCTTATTGCGGGAGCGTGGTAGAGTGTAGGGGAGGTGGCAGGGGAGTGGACAGTGGGAAAATGTAACCTTGGAGCCTGGCCTTAAAAGTGATCTATGGTGGTATGACTTAACCCATGTTCAATATTGTTCATGTTAGAACAGGTTATCCTTGTTCTTACACAATTTTAAAATTGTTTCAGGTTAAACCTATAGACCGAGCGAGCGCGAAGCGCAAGTGAAGCGTATCCGTTTCAGCTTGGGCAAAAATGCTTTCGTATGTCCGGATGTCTCTACGGCTGTTCTCCTCTACAGACGAAACTTGTTATTTACTGTACCTGCTATACACTTGTGATATACCTGACATAGAAAATAACATCATTGGGACCTTTGCTGATGACACTGCTACGAGTATAATGACTGTTGCAAGTACCCACCAAGAAGCAGCAGAAAAGGTCCAAATGGCTGTCAATGAAGTCTATGACTGGACCAAAAAATGGAAAATTAAAGTGAATGAACGAATTTTTCTTCTTCTTGAAACTTCCGCCAAAAAGGGTCAAGGGGCGGAGATTTTTTATTTGAAAGGTAGTAACTATAAATTCATCTCGTAAAAATTTGGTGAAGATCGGATGAGGATCTTCGGCATGATGAACAGAATAACTTTTCAAAATGCAGTAAATTTCTCACTTTTAGGTTTCTACCAGTGAAATCATCCCGTTATCCACTAGGTAGGGATTGATGGAGAACCTTGGCTATTAATGTTAGTTTTACAATAAGGTAACTAGATGATGAAAAAGTTTGTACGCGCGAGGTCTACAGCTCACAGAGCCAGTAGTATGTGCAGATAAATAGATACTTACACTTGTTTACGGTTTTCTTTTCCTTTTTTTTTAGGAATTAATGTTGAAACTTTTTTTTTACATGTCTGTCAACACTCGCATTAAAATTTCTCAGCACCCATTAAATATCTGGCAGATAACATTTATCAGAGGAATCTTAAAACGACCCCGAAGCTTCAGAGTTCTTATAATTACGTTGAAACATTTCCCTCCGGATTATGAAAGTTCTAAAAATGCTCAATTTCACTTTTACTAGTGCAAATGAAGTAATTATCATAAATTGCGCTAGGCTGTTTACGAGCATTCAGCTCGTGCTTGCCAGTCTAGTGTTAAACATTATATATAGGAATGTGTAAATTATAGCTACAAACATGAATTTTATTATAAGAACTGTTCCGGTGTAAAGTTTTTTCTTATCTTTTAAATCAGCTTCATATTTTGCAACATTGGATTCTGAATGGCTTTACACCAGCTTACCTAAATTAATGAAAGTCTCATAGAAAAATAAACTGATGTTCTGTGGACGCAGTCTTATCATATCTGAAGAATAGCTACCTACTTCTTACAGCTATACCTAATAGTGGAGTCAGTGAAATGATAATGGGACTGATTAAGTGGACGAGTTCTAAAATAAACCATGAATTATGCTGACGTACAACGCTTTCCGGCTAGATGGAGCGACGATCTGCGCAATCATTGGATGCGAAGGCCCGAAGATCGGGTTCATTTGCGCGCCTTGGGAGCGGCCTGTCTACGAAGGCTGGTGACGATGACTTTCAAATGACATTGCGAATAGTTTGGCATTCTGGTTCGTAGAGGTCATAATACTCGTTCATCCATTTGCCTCGCTTAAGAATCCTGTTCATAATTTCAGTCAGTTCGTGTACTTCAATAGAAACCTCGAGAACGTTTAAGTCTGTGCATTAAATTACAGTCGAAGTACTTAGTTGATGGCCGTAAAGATTGCAGAATACAAGCACGTAGAGTTATTCCCTGCGGCGTCACATAGCACGCAAGCTATGGACGACATGGTGAGCCTGGTCCCGTCGCACGCAAGTTGTGACTACTTGATAATCTGTGGGCCGTGGGCAGGTCCCCCAGGAATGCAGCTACGCAGGAAACGGGCAACGACCGCTGCATCTCGCGACTCAGTGCATGTATATTGCGTTGCCGCTGATTAATACTGTTGGTATTTTGTAGGGAATCGTTGACATGAATCACTATGAAACTATTTTTAGGCACAGATTAGATAGCAATTAAGTCTCGGGGTCCAAACTGGACCGGACCTCATTGCTGTAGCAACGTCTGTCATCTTCCAGACGCATGTATAGAGGGACTGAATAAACACCAGTCCTCATCATCACGTCAGGACAAAAAATAACCTTTTTTTGAGTTACGCGGTTTTTTGTGTAAGTAAAGTACTAAAAGTTAAATTATAAAATAAAATCGTCGAGTCGAATTTCTATTACTCAGGTTACACTACATCCCACGATTTTATTTGATTTTTAATTTTTAGTAACTACATATAAAACCGTTTAACCTTTTCTTTTTTTTTAACTTTTTTTTCAAGTTTTTAGGTTTTTTATTTAGTTATTTCTAAAGTGTACTACATTGTAGGTACTTGTCAAGACCTTTCATTTGATACCCATATTGAGGGGATTGAAAAAAAATAACGTAATCCGCCATTTTGTGGTGGCGGCCATCTTGAATTTACAATGATACTGAATATACATCATCGTATTGTCTTCAAAACTAATGGTGTGTACCAAATTTCAGATCAATCGGTCAACAGGAAGGCTGTAAAATTTCAATTACCTACCTACTAGATTTGACCCAAACCACAGAATAAATAATAGTACAAGCCCAAACAAACAAACAAAAAACAACAGACAGGTCAAGCTCAATAAAACCCTTTATAAAACATACCTGTATGAGAAAATAAGTTGATTACTAACTTAGCATATACCTACCTATCTGCCAAACATGACTGTAACCACAGAATAAATAATAGTAACAAGCTGTAACATATCCAATGTTGATGTGGTAAGTGGCTGATTACTCAATTGTCCTTTTGTGAATGGACAATGAAATCTGCAGAGCAAAACAGTCAACGAGTTCAATTTAATTTGATTCAGTTTGAATATATATTGCAACAACAGCAAGTTCTTATTAAGTATCGTGGGAAAGTGATGGACAGTTATGAAGAGAGTCTATAGCGCCCTTGTCCATACAAAAAGAAAAAAAACACTTGTCCTATCCTTAAACATTACCCGAATTCAATTGTCTTTTTATTTAAATTTGCTTCAATAATTAACTTCGTCTTCATTTATCATGAGCCTATATCTGTCCACGGCTGGACGTAGGCCTCTCCTAATGCACGCCACTGAGCTCGGTCTTCAGCTGTCCTCATACATTTTCTTCCAACCGCTTTTCGAAGGTCGTCACTCCACGTGATCTCCATTCGAAAACTCGTCTACCCCAACGGTTATCGTTTCTGCGGGAAATTTGACCAGCCCACTGCCACTTTAGCTTTCTTAGTTTTTCTAAATTTTTCAAAAACTTTAGTGTTATAAGCATCTTAACTGGCAGTTTTTTTGCGCTGAAACTATGACAAAATGAAACTGATCATTTTAAAAAAAAAATGAGCATTCTTTAAAATTTGAAACGTATCAGCTAAGCGTAGATGATATTCTATTCAAGCGATTGATAGTAATTACAAAAGATTTCCCTACAATTTAGGGGATGGAAAGTGCTTTCCCCAATCATCCCTCAAAACACCAATTCTATCAAAATCTGTACTACTAAAACTCACAACCAGCAACTTTCTCTATCGCTCGTATAGGGGAGCGGGGAGAGGAAATGAGATAGCAATACATACCTACCTACTAAGACTACTTACATCTACTTTGCGAAAATCCCAGCACCCCGGGGAACAGGGAAACAGTTGTTCAATATTAGCACAAATATTTTGTAACAATTCCATACACTAAATACTTTATTTACATAAACCTTTGTTTCTTTTGTATTTATTGTTCAATACTTTAAGTCGCACGCCCTACGTACTAGTATTTCTTTCACGACCCGGACGACTAGTAGATAATGCTGTTTAGCATTAAGTCCTTCCTTGTACACTATTTTTGTGCAAAACAATTAAATAAATTAATAAATAACCATAATCTAGTGACATTTCCTTACACTTCCTCCATAAACTATAGTGCATTGTAATGTATTTGCTGTAATGCTTTGTTTATAGGTTTAATATTGACGTACCATTTTGTCTATAGTGTTATTCTGTTTATCGCAAGGGGGTTGAATTACGCTTACTTTTAAAGGTTTAACGCCCGTAAGCGTAATTCAACGTCCTTTGGTTTAAAAACCCGGGTACTGTATACTGTGTTGACGATTTTGACGTCCGGACCGGAAACCTCTTGGTTTTTTTTTCACCCGTTGGGCAGGTAACAAGGCCGGTAAAACATTGTAGGAAGGAAATTAAATTTCAATTACATGTTTTTTTTAATTGATTTGTTAATCAGGCGTTTCCTAGCATTCATGCGTTGTTGAAAAAACGTAAAAAAATAATTACTTAAGTTCTGTAGAAATGATATTTCAAGACGCTGCAAGATTTACCATATAAAATTTCGCCGATGTTCTTTATGCAAACGAAAATATTCTGGTCTGATGTTTAATTATTTAAAATCAATTACGTTTTTTGAATAGTGTTATGTACATACGAAAAAAATAACTCAATTCGTAAAATATACAAAGATAAGTACCTTCGTATCTAAAGAATTACAATTACTATTGTAGGTTACCAAGAATAACTTACCATAGTTATAATAATAATAATATTTTCATTTTCAACCGTAAAATAAGTTAATTTATAAACATTTTAAAAATAACTTTTAAGTAGTAGTAGCCATTGTCATGATGAATCTTAGAACCGGCTATCACAATTAAATGCGTATAAAACATTTCGTCTCTATGCTGTTAACCGTTGAGGAGTTCCCTAGTCAGGAGTCAACCTGGAATGCAGCAGCAATGTCATGGTAAAACTTCAAACTGGCTAGCATAACCGTTGAAAAGTTCCTTTACCTGGATATGATCAGGTCATGCTTAGCTTACCATAAAAATGCATTGTCATCGGAACTGAACCAACAGGATAAGAGGAAGTGGTTCTAAATCAGCTTGCAAAATTTGACCTACATAAACATACATACATACATACATACAAACATTGCAAGTTAAATAAAAGTTTTTAAAAAAAGCAACCGCCTTGCAGCGTCGTCGCGACGTGTGCGTGTGGCGCGCGCGTCCCGTCTTAAGTCAGCTCCTCGACAGCTCAGAATCGGTGGCGGGGTGAGGAGTTCCGATTGGTTGTTGGGGGGGAGTGTCCGTTCTATACATAGTATTATGAGGTATTTTGTGGCTGGGTGTCAGTGAATATTTGTCCCTCTCATCCGTGATCAAGTAGAGCGGGAAAGATGATACATCTCGGGAGTAAAATTAAAGGTTATTATTTATTTGTAGGAAAACTAAAGCTTTGAATTTAAAAGTGTCTAGCCATTTTCTCAATTATAATAAGTTCTTTCTCTTGGTATATATTTGATATCATTTAGTGACGGAGTCTCTTTCCAATCAATGTTCTAAGCATAAAGTAGTGTTACCTTTGATTTTATTTTCTATCGAGTGAAGTCATACTAATCATGTTTCTGTGTTTACAAGGTACCAGATAATATGTCAAATTTTGTTGTGATACCAATTGCATTATTATGGGTTAATTATAAACGAAGATACAGACGTTCAAAAATGATCGAAATTCGCTAAAAGTGCTAGAACCGGGCCTTAGCTCCCATCCCAATGTATATTTTCGAAATAGGTATGCCCGTTTGTAAAGAAGCATCATAGTTCTGGGTTAATTACAAAACAAGATACAGACGTTCAAAAATTATCAAAAATTGCTAAAACTCTCACATTTATCATACCTACCTACCTAGGTAATGCGGGGCTATATTGTCATCTAATTGTGAGCCATCTGCCTTAGCTATTATATCGTCATACATCTTCTTACACTGTGTTTAAAATTGTTTTTATTTTAATGTAAATACTTACTTAGTTTGGTCTATCCTATCGACTACAAATTGAATCTCACGCTTACATTCCATTCGATTTGATGCCACATTATCGTCCCGCCGATCACGTCGCAGTATTTGCTTTGGCACCTTTAATTTAATATTCTACGTGTGCGAGGCTACATTCGGTAACATTTTGATGCAACATCTCTATTTTGAATCTCCATTGAGTCTTGTACTATTATTTATTCTGTGATTGAGTGTTAATGTTAACAAATAACAACCGTTTACACGGCGACGTATACCGTTAGTTCTGCCGGAGGACGGGGGGTTATTATGTAACGTAGGTATATTATGGAATGATTATCAATTAGTACCAGATATTTTTGATAGAATTTCCTCAATTCAACAGGTTTAATTTTGTGCGTGTTCACTCCTATAATCTCCCTGGATTACCTACATATTTTGGTGATATATTTTTTATTTGAAAGGATCTCTGCAGTTGCATAGTAGCATATAGTCTAAAGGTGCTTTAAGTGTTGTGCAGATCACTCAAAATCCTTTTACCAAACGTAATCTGTTTCTCGGTATCTGGAGAATTGTCATCATATTTAACATAACTAGGTTGATTCTATTTTACTAACCTTGTCTATTTTTTATCAACCCTATACAATTGTTTTTTGGTACTTTCGTCTTGGCCTTTTCTGCAACATTTTTGTTGAAGTAACAAAAAAACATATTTTTTTTGTATTCTCTTTGAAATCTATTTTCTTCAAATATTTCTTTTGTGTCTTTTGACTGACATATTCCCATAATATTATCATACCTAAAGGTATGGAAAAGCTCAAAAGCATATGTTGTGAGCATAAGATTTCAGCAGAAGGGAGCCACAAACCAGCAAATAAAAATGGATAAAAGTACGACGGATTCTGCTGCCTCCTCCTCTAGGTAATATAATTATGTTACATCTCTGTTTAAACAAAGTGTTAAATTTGTCTATTATAGTTTTTGATAGCATTTGTGGCTACGGTGATATGGATTTGGTGGTTCCCGTTTAGCTGGGTTGGGCAGCGATCGTCAAGCTTCGTCAAGTCTTGTCGTCTTCAATCTGTGCGTCCTACCAGTCATGACCTACGGAGCCAAAACGTGGACACTCACGGTCAAACTAGTCCCCAAAATTAAGGTCCACTCAGCGAGCTATGGAGAGAGCTATGCTTGGAGTTTCTCTGAAGGACAAGATTCGTAGTGAATATATCCGACAGAGTACCAAGGTTACTGCGACATAGCTCAAAGGATAAGCAAGCTAAAGTGGCAGTGGGCTGGTCTTATTTCCCGAATTACCGATAACTGTTGGGGTAGACGAGTTCTTGAGTGGAGACCACGTTTAGGCAAACGTAGTGTAGGACGCACTGTGGCCAGGTGGAGAGACGACCTGCAAAAGTGGCCGGAAGAAAATGGATGAGGAGAGCTGAAGACCGAGCTCAGTATCGTGCATTAGGAGAGACTTATGTCCAGCAGTGGACAGATATAGGCGTATGATGATGATGATTATTATGAGCTTGTTTCTGCAATTCTATAGGGCCATAAACCAAGAGAGAGATATTGAGCGACAATTGATCATATTTCTAGTTAGGATGTATGTAATTCCTTCTTACTTGATTGAAAATATCATGCATTTGTTTGAGAAGAGCCGAAGATCGAACACAACAGCGTGATTTGGGATTTGGGAGAAGTGTAGCAGTCTCAACCTGTTTTATTTTAGGTACTAATGGGTATGCATAATTGGTTAGAGCTGATTACTTGACTTTACTAATTTCATTGACAAATTAGCAGCATCATTAAATTCTACCTAAAAAGTTGGTTCTTATATGTGCTTCAAATACTCACTACCCACAAATAGGTGTCTAGGTGCTTGTACTTGTAGATACACAAGAAAACTAATGTAAACATACATAATTATTTAACCACAGGAGTTATAGCCAAGCTGGAGACTATGCTAAAGGAAACCGACTGATTACGTAAAGCGTAATAACACGCGAGTTCTGCCGTTAAATTTAATTAATTAGGCGTCTGACTCGCACATGGCCAAGGCGCGTAACTTACGCAACACAAATGCATTAAACGAACAACCAGAACGAAACCTTTAAAGAAATGCTTATCAATGACAAATGAGAAACAAAACAGTTAAAAATATTGTTGCAAAATAAAAAGCAAAACACAAGGTAACAAGAAATACAAATTAAAAATTTATAAAAAATACGACGACTGGTTGGCCGAATGGTTAGTGACCCTGACTAGTCAACCAACGGTCGTGGGTTCGAATCCCGCTAGGTGCAATGGTTTGTGTGATAAGCAGAAATGTTTGTTTCCGAGTCATGGATGTAATATGCGTATCTATGTACGTTTATCCGTTATCTAGTACCCATAGTACAGGGTATGCTAGTTTGGGGCTAGGTAATTAGTGTGAATTGTCCCTTATATTTTTTTTATATATATATATATATATAACTTAACGTGGCGGTCTCGGCTTAGAATAAGACCCCTCCACATCCTCGCGTGGATGTCGTAAGAGGCGACTAAGAGAATACACATCGGAAGATGGGCAGCAGCGTCCTCCGAGCACATATTTGTTAGACTGTGGTCACCAATCCGCCTGCCAAGCGTGGTGACTTTGGCAAACCACCATAACTGTCCGTCTCCAAGATCGGAGCACGAATTCTATCGATTTGCAAAAAGGGGTGAGACAGGAAGAATTATTTCTCCGAAACTATTATTTTTCCTCCAAATCGCCCCCTCAGGGTTGTGCCAGAATACCAGCGCTGAGTGTCATAGACACTCAGTATTATGCTGAGGCGCGGCCTTTTTGGCACCGCACTTAATTTTTTACAATTTTTTGTTATTTTTATTGTAATTTTTTTGTAATTGTGTGTCTAATAAATGTTTTTTCTTTCTTTCTTTTCTTTCAAACTGTTCACCTCTGCACTGGGATATATATTCAAGCTTCTGAACTGGAACGGATATGGTATTAACATCAATGGCAAATGCATCACTCACCTTCGATTTGCCGATGATATAGTCATCATGGCAGAAACCCTGGAATACCTAATACCCCCACCCCCCCCCCCCACACCATGGAACGACGACATTGTAGCCATCGCAGGAAGTCGATGGATGGAGGTGGCACAAGATCGCTCGTCATGGCGCTCTTTGGGGGAGGCCTATGTTCAACAGTGGACTTCTAAAGGCTGACATGATGATGATGATATAACCCCCGACCTTTTAGCTAAAGAAGCATCACGATCACATCAGCATTCAAACAAAAAAAAATGCATCATAATCGTTCCATTCATTTGGGAACTGCGACCTCCAAACAGGAGGATAAAAATGTATCTTCGTAATGTCTAAAACTGGTGCTTTTTCAATTTGCAATAACATTTTGAACTGTTGGGAACCAAGGCTATTGTTTGATAAACATTTAACCTTCCTATGTCTCTGTCCCTAACGCATACTGCTGTAATACAAAACCAAGGCAATTTACTTTTCTACCTAGGTAGTGAAGAGGAATATATTAATAAAACGCGCGAGAATTTTTGAAGGACGACTTTATTTCACGCTATGGTGACTCCGAGTACTAAATTCCGAAGACTTGTATTGAGAAATGCTTACAATTTGTTGTCTTTTTTCTCACGATTAACGATACAAGAATCAGTAGTGTGGAACTACACAGCATCCACGTAATGTCCGTTATTGTTATTAGCTGGTGATACAACCAGGGAGCAGGGAGAGATCGTAAGTTCCATTCCATTTCGTTATATGACCTTTTAATTACTCTGTGAGCTGTAGACTAGTGTAGACCTCGCGAGTATATACTTTTTGCAAACAATCTTGCAGTGCATAGTAGCGCCATCTAGTTAACTTATTATAAAACTAACATTAACAACCAAGGTGCTCCATCAATCCCGACCTATTAGGTAAATGCCCGATTTCACATTGGTAGAAACCTAAAAGTGAGCAATTTACTGCATTTTGAGGAGATATTCTGCTCATCACGCCGAAGATGATTTTATGAGACCAACTTAAAGTTACTAGCTTTCAAATAAAAAAATAACCATCGAACTTGGATCTAATAAGGCGGAGATATTCGGTAGCCCCCTTTTTGGGGGAAGTACAATATAAAAAAACCCGTAGGAAAAAAATATTCTAAAAATTCGTTTAACGTGTATTCCAAGTTTCGGTTGTACTATTATTTATTCTGTGGTTTCGTCTAGATTGGTTGAGAAGCGCGACCTGTAGAGGACCACAGAGATCCGGACAGACATCCGGACATACGAAAGCATTTTCGCCCAAGCTGAAACGGAGACGCTTCGCTCGCGCTTCGCTCGCGCTTCGCGCTCGCTCGGTCAATTATTTAGATTATAGAAACATTTTTATGACAGTACATTTTATGGTCATCTGCGCCGGAACTCACTCCACTGACCACTCCGGAACTCACTCCTTTAATTAAAATGGTTGAGGGAGTAATGACTTGTGTAGTCATACTCATGAACGGTTGCTGCTTGTGGGGAATGGTCCAGCCTAGTTTCTTATAATATAGTACCTATAACTACACCTATAGGTATTGCTATTTCTGTGATCCCAGTTTGGAAGATCTCATTGGCCCTTATTTGATTGATTTGTGATATTTATCATATTTTAAGAATTTTGATATCTCATTGTTATGAGACGGCCAAGAAGTTTAAAAAGAAGTCGGATTCTACACCGCCAAACAAACGAGTGAAGCTTGGCAAAAGGCAGCTGCGCATGTGTGCGTAAGTGGATAATTTGTGATGCTTTGTGGTTGATACACAATTTAATTACAAAAGACTGCATTATTTTGATCTTCCGTGAGAATGTGTCAGAATTAACACGATTAACAAGGTCGAGATCTTGCCTCATTGATCTCAGCCGATCGGCATAACCCGGTGTGTGTGCGTGAGGCTTGTGCGTGAGTGGATCGGCTTATCATGGGTGCTTCAAATTCAATTTGGCTTTGTGGAATCCACCATTCTATAAACATTCTTGGAGACGGCTATAATAATTATGTTGCCTATTTATAAAACATTTTTGAATATAATTCTCATTAAGGCCAAGTAAGTATTTGTAGCAGTAATGGAACAAACAGACCGGGCGGCGCGACCACGATAACGAACCTTAGGTTTTCAAGGTACATGTTATTTGTTTGTTTTCGTATCCTTACCCCCCCTGACAACCGCGTCATGTCCGCTTCGGTCTGCGACGAAGATAGTCGCTTGACGCAATCTTATTAGTAAATGTATTTGCTATCCCCACCTAGGCTCCCGATCCCCTGTACGAGCGATAGAGTTGCCGGTCGTGAGTTTTAGTAGTACAGTTTTTGATAGAATGGGTGTTTTGTGGGACAGCACTTTCCACTTCCTAAATTGTGTTTTTTTTTCGTTAATACACGACTGCCCAAAAAAAAAGAGGGTAATGTTTGTATGTATGCTTGTATGTATGTTTGTATGTATGTTTGTATGTATGTTTGTATGTATGTTTGAATGTATGTTTGTATGTATGTTTGAATGTATGTTTGAATGTATGTTTGTATGTTTGTTTGTATGTATGTTTGAATGTATGTTTGTATGTTTGTTTGTATGTATGTTTGTATGTATGTTTCAATGTATGTTTGTATGTATGTTTGAATGTATGTTTGTATGTATGTTTGTATGTATGTGAGTTTCTAAATTAAACCATAAGTTTTAAATGCCTGAACAGATTTAAACGTATGGCTACATAACATAGGCTATTTGTTTTTTTTTTAATTCTGTTGGCCGCTGTATAGCTGTATATATTCCATTTTCAAATGCGAATAATATATTTTTCCTTTGAATTTTACAATATGGGAATCTAATTGAAAGCGATTACTTTATTGTCCGTCCGTTCGTCCGTCTGTCTGTCTGTCTGTCTGTGAAGACCCTTTTTCTTAGGAACGCGTGGGGGGTATCATGTTGAAATTAATATCAAATACTCAGGTGTACAATCCCTTGGAGCTGTGAAAAAACAAACTTCTAAGTCAACGCAATCATTATATGTATACGACCGTTTACGCCGCAAATTTTAACACTCGCAAGGGAATCAGAACCTATAAGGTACTTCCAGTTGAACTAGAATCATGAAATTTGGCAAAAAGCAATATCTTATAGCACAAGTAAAGGGAAAAATCCGAAAACCGTAAATTTGTAGTTACAAAAAAAAAACTTCCTCGATTCCCGTTATGGACGAACTATTTACATATCTACCTACAAGTTTGTACGGAACGCTCAGCGCGCGAGTCCGACTCGCACTTGGCAGGTTTTTTTCTTTTTTGTATTGTCAAAGTAGCTATATACCTCTCTTCTTAAATCAGATCAGCATCAAAAATCTATGTGGTCGAGTGTTCTAATCAGGGAATAGGGTGATGAAAGGGTTCTCGAAAGTACTGCGAAACCTGAACTGCGCCCCGCGACGTTATTAATATGGTGTCCGTATGTCTGTAGCGTTGAATATGTTTGAGGAGATGAGGTTGGAAAGCTGTCTATCAAGTAAAAATCTTGATATAAGTTAAGGTTAAATCAAAGACATAGTATTACAGCTTGGATTATCTCCAAAAAGTTTTATAACAGCCTAAGGAGTGAAACGCCTTGCCATTGTCTGCGCGCGCGTTACCGAATTGCAGGGTTGGAAAGGTGATATCAAGTAGAAATCTTGATATAAGTTAAGGATAACCACTTGAGTGTTACAAAGCGGTTATAACCGGTATTCCAGTACAAGTTACGTTGCTTTGGCGCACAGGATGATCAAGGTTGAAGGGCAATGTATCCAGCTAAATTAATGTGCAATGAGACTTAAAAACCAATGTCTCAGGGTGACGAGCGCAGTGTAGTGACGCGCAAGATTTTGCAACCAAAGTCACAGACCAAAGTTCTGGGTGGCACTGCAACTGTTATGAGCTGGCGTGACGCTTACCAACAGGCGAGCGACCTGCTCGACTTGTCAGTCACATTGTACTGTGGTGTCCAATAAAGAGCTATCTATCTATCTATTGTAGCATCTGATCAGATGAGATCGTAGTCAGATGCTCGTCTTCTATGATGTAATACAACATAATCTAAGTTCCTATATGGCGAATGAAAGAACAAAAAAAGAAATTGCTTTGTATCTCCGAGAATATATCAACACACAATCAAAATTATTATAGCATTTAAGCCACATAAAATCAACCACGACACATAAAAAGCTTAGTAAGAAAGCAGATAAACCTGTCAACTTTTAATTTCCTCCTACATTACGTGAGCTAACGTGGACTGGAACCCGCAACGACAGATGTCGTCACAAGCAGAGTCGCTTTCAATTAACACCTTATTAGAGATCCGTAACCAAATGGTAAAAACGGAACCATCTATTCTATACATATAATAAAGAAATAAGTACGAAAAAGTCTGTACAAAGAAGTTTATTTAAAAAAATAAAGGTCTACGGCACCTACTTAAAATAAGATAGATAGATAGATAGATAGATTAACTCTTTATTGGACACCACAAGCACAACAAGAAATTATATCTAAAAATAAAGTATAACAATGAGTGTCTGATAGGAATAACGAGTGGTAAGAGAGTTTGGTTATCAGTAAATAAATGAGTAACCAATTAAATATATAAATGTAATGCAATATACAAAAAATAATAAACATACTTACATATATCAATAAATACATATATATATATATATAAATATACCTACACAAATAACAATAACAGAAATTGAGACGTAGCAGCTCAGCTAGTGCGAAAAATAAAACATTTTAACATGATGTTTAAAGACGTTGAGTGAAGGTGTGCGTCTAATATCTACAGGTAGGGCATTCCACAATCGAACAGCTTCAACTGAAAAGGACCAATCATAGAAATTAGTTCTGTGGATAGGTATCTTCAAGATAAGATTCTCTGATGACCTTAGTCTACTATTGCTGGATGTAAGGAGGAAGTCAAAACTTTCCTGAAGGTAGCGCGGGGAAGAGGGGTTGAACAGAATACTGTAAAGGAGCCAATGGGAAGCCACTTGGGCTTAGCGCGATATTCAGAAACATGGTCATATTTACGTAGGCCAAATATGAACCTGATACAAAAGTTTTGGAGGTGCTCAAGTTTATTTACCAACTACTAATAAGCTACTGAACAAGAATATAACTTATTTTTAAATCGTGTCTGTCTGTCTGTTTATCTGCATGTGTATTCACGCATCACGTAAAAAGTACTGAACCGATTGCGATGCGGTTTTCACTGTTGAGTATCTTAATCCGATGATTAGAAGACGAGCAATAGATAAAAAAAATTGACGGCTGAAGGAATATTGATCAAATGTGTATAGTGGTATTTTTAGGTCATGGAATAGCACATAGAATACTTTTAACCAAGATAAATGACCACGCGTGCGAAGCCGCGGGCACAGCTAGTTAACTAGAATACACATTCGTCTTGTCCCTCTCTATAACCATAGATAAAAACTTTTGACGGCTGAAGGAATATTGATCAAATGTGGTATAGTGGTATTTTTAGGTCATGGAATAGCACATAGAATACTTTTAACCAAGATAAATGACCACGCGTGCGATGCCGCAGCACAGCTAGTTAACTAGAATACACATTCATCTTGTCGCTCTCTATAACTTTCGATTATCTTTGCTATAACTGAAGGACGAACCTTTAGAATTGGGACATAATACAAGAAGAAGAGAAGAAAACTTTAATTTGTGAAGTGAAACCCATATACACGTAAGTATACCAAAAACACAATAAAATGTATATGAGAACTCAATCTTCTGTTATTGATGGTATAGATACATGGGAATTAGGGAACTGTTCTTTGTTCCCGAATTTTTAGTGAGGCTTACTGCACTTTCTTCTTTTGCAGTTGTCCCCCATTTCTGGAGATTACTTAGTAGCATTAGGTAAGCATATTGTACCATGAAATTAGTTCATAGTGATCTGTACCTTTTTCTTCTACTTGGTTTTGGACTAAGTCCCTGCATCGAAAATCTTTCATTATTTGATGTGATCAAAGAAGTTCAGAATAATGCGACGGAACCATCCTTCACTATGATGTCTCAGTATCGTTGTTTTAAATATGTAGTTTGGTACTAGGCATCAATCTACATACTAATAATACTTTTACTTGACTGGTACTGTTAATGGTGAAGAACGAATGGAAGTGAGTGGAAACGAACTGGATGGATAGATTGTGATGGTCTATGAGGCTTTTGCCGACTTTTTGATTTTTTATGTTTTTATCTCGCATACATCCGAAGTTTTAAAAATTAATACATTTCATAGTTTGGACTTTGCCGACTTTTTGATTTTTAATATTTTTATCTCGCATACATCCGAATTTTTAAAAATTAATACGTTTCATAGTTCGGACTTGCCGACTTTTTGATTTTTTATATTTTTATCTCACATACATCCGAATTTTTAAAAATTAATACATTTCATAGTTCGGACTTGCCGACTTTTTTCAATTTCTTAAATAACTTTATATTATTGCCGACAATTAATAAAAAATAATTGAAAAAGGTTCAAATGCAAACTTTGTATAGTAGATAAGTAGTACCTTTAGTAAGTTAGTAGTAGGTCAATAAGTACCTTTGCAATGAGTTTTTGCTTTTGATAAGGCAGCTTAATGAAACAAAACTGTGTTCTTAAGCTTGCATTATATTTTTGCGGCAGATTCAAACAGAAACTTAAAACTTTACTTACAAACAAACAAAAACATAAAACAAACTAACTTTAAATTAAAAAGAAAGTCTGCAAATGCCTAGTAGACCCTTAAAATTCGGCAAAAATATAAAGTTAAATAGGAAATTGAAAAAAAGTCGGCAAAGGCCGAACTTTGAAATTTATTTGTACAAAGTCGGCTAAATGCCAAGTGAAAATATAAAATATCAAAAAGTCGACAAAAGCCTCATAGGCCATTGTGATTCCGAAGTTATATCAAGAAATGCTAGCTGACTTGATTGGAATCTCTTTGACATTTTGGGAAATAAGTCTAGGGGTAAAACGTGCTACAGTTTTTATTAGCTTAGTTTGTTATTTTCGCACACATGAATAACAAATTAAATAGATTACATCACCGTATGCATCAAATTTATTTATATATGAAAAATAATGTTGATACAACTAGAATGACACACCCAAACCCACAAAGAAATACACCTATATACAAGTAGGTAATTATAGAAATAGTGGTATGTTATAGGTTTTAGACCATGACAGGTTTAGTCGCCATAAATATTCTATTGTCGGACAGATTTGATTTAGCATGTAATTTGACTTTCACTTTGTAATCCAAAAAGATCAATCTCGGAAGCAATCACTAGGTAGGCATCATGAGAATCCCGTTTCACGTTGCCTACGCACTACCAAATAGGGACAAAAGATAGTAAGTATGTGGCCCAGATCTTCAATTAAAAGATATTAAAAATGATTTATGTAAACCCACACGTATTCTAAACTCATGTAAGAAAGTACCTAGTTGACAAAAAAGTTACATACCACACCATCTAGCACACGAGTATCTGTTCCGTAGACGTACGCAGTACCACAGAATAAATAATAGTACAAGTACAGAAGGATAACTGAGTCAAGTCATTTAAATACATAGCAACTCTCGCTACAACGCAATAAAGTGCAATTTAACTCGCACAGCGCTGCGATCTTTCAATTATATTTACCTAGAAGGCGCTCAACCATTGCGTGCAGGCTAGAATGTACCTTATTACAACGCGCGAGAGCTTCCATTACTCTAACCATTTCCGAATCGCTCTGTCACTTTTTCGCTGGGTAGGGTTGTTAGTATTATGATGTGACTAGGTTTATACTTGTACCTTGTACTATTAATTATTCCGTGATAATTTAAAATATGACTTAGACATTGTAACAGAAGTAATTAGTTACTTATTACTATACATTTTGATAGTTCTATTACACACAATGACATTAGTATCAGAATAGACCTACCTAATTTTTACCATCCCGTTTTCAGAACGCTGATAAGTTTAGTGAAATACGTACCTACGTATTAAGTGTCGTTGACTGATTATTTCCTAATAGGTATTGCACTTTGATGAATAAAGGTACCTGTCTGAATTCCATGGTAAATCATGAGTGAAAAATAAATGGCTACTTACGTAGTAAAATGTGTAAGTATTGAAAGTAGATAGATAGATAGATAGATAACTCTTTATTGAACCACACAAATAAAAATCTTACAACTAAAAAAACAAAATCTATCTATATATTATATACTTATAATAAAACTGTAACGGGTCCAATTCTGTACATTGAAGATATTTTGATATTTTTTTTTTGACCTTACTTTAGATTCGATACTGAAGCCAAAACTGTTTTTTTTTTCATTTTTGTCTGTCTGTCTGTCTGTATCTTGGCTAGGCATCACGCCGAAACTACTGAATGAAATTAAATTACACTTGGTATGATTTGAGTTCATATTACGAGGTAGGACGTAGGCTACTTTTCATCCCGAAAAATGAAAGGGTTCCCGCAGGATTGGGGTTGAAAGTTATTTCAAAAAACACTTACCACTCTGAAACTACTGGACGGATTTTGATGCAACTTGGCATAGTCATAGTTTATATGATGGGTTAAAATTAAGGATACTTTTATCCCGAAAAAATAATTGGATATTAAGGGTAGGTACCTAGAACAAAAGCTAACTACAAAGGTACGTATCCTTTATGCCCCTTTATTTTGTCACATACTGTATATCCGCGTTTTCTTTGCAAAAACAGTATTAATTTTTTAGCCTATAGTATGTTTTTTCTCTTCAAATGAAGATCGGTCATGTGGCAAACCTTTGTTTTTCTATGGCGGTTTTTTTACCCCACTACGGCGAAGCAAGGGAAGGGTAATGAATTAACAGTCTACGTATGTATGTTCATCTGTTCCCTCATAACTTCTAAACTAAGTACTTTCATATATTGACAAATGAGGTATCGATAGAAGCGTCTTGATCGTCTACTGGTTGTAGGCTATGTGAAGTCACATTAGCATATAAAGTCAAGATATAAAAAAAAAAAATTGCCTTGTTGTGTATCAAAATATGAAAGTTATAATAATTGGTGGCAAAGAGATTTAACGTGGATTTGGATTTGCGAGCGTGCGCACGACGCGGTGACACTTCTTTTTTTTTGTTTTTTTTCTTGGCGCCGCCCGCAACCCCTCTCGGACGATATTCCTCTCTGTGCCTAGGAAACAGATAATTCAGCATCTTAAAGTAAACAAATCTACTTCGTTCTAAATCAATGTTAAAATTACTTATGAACGAATCAAAATAAATCTAATTATGATAGAATCGTAATCCGTCAATTTAATGAAATAAACATTCTGATCAACATAAAATAATAATAATCAAAACCCTACACATTACCGTTTCCTGATTTGTGATAAATAATTCAACCGCACCGTTATATATATAATTATATAATATATAGGTAGTTAGAAGTTGCTCGCGGCTTTGCTTGCATGCACCCGATTATTGTGAAAAAAAGCCATATTTTTTTAAATAAACAGTAAGTTCAAGTCCCAGTCGTGTTTTAGTTTTTAATACACCATGATTTTCCATAAGATACCACTATCGATTATATATAAATTGCAAAAATCATTTTATTGAATTGCAAGGAAGATATTGGTTTGTACCTATACCTTCCAACATTTTCAAGTGGTCATTAAACCTGCAGATGCCTGTAATCGAGCAGTAATGAAGGCAGTTTGCCCGCCCATTACCCGGGAACAATCGGTGCAAATCGACGCTCGACTAGGAAGCTCCAGCATTGCAATTCCACTTTTTGCCGTAACAATGCGACTTATAGAGAACAATGCACCATTGTAAACACACCTGCCTTGATTATAGAGAAAGTTTTCTAGCTAACAGTTTATTGGTGTAGATGTTTATCTGAACGTCTGAGATTCGTGTTGCTTTTCGTGATAAGGGGCACCAATTGGAAACTTGAGCCAGAGAGATCCATAAAGACTTAAAAGGACCATAGTTAGCCCGCCACTGACTGAATGACGTGAATTTGACTTGCATTTTTGGCTGGTCCTACGCACCGGGTTTTTTCCTAACCTAAGATTTTCCCAATAAAGAATACTTAGGTACTCCATGCTAAGTTAACAGGTATAGCTCGCGTCATGTAAAAACAAAGCTGGGGGCTAGGCTGCGCATTAGGCGATTTATCGGTCTTTTTGGTGGTATGAGGTGCGGCGTGGGGCGGGTGGGTATACGAAGCTGCGAGCGAAAGGCTAATTAATAATTATGTAAAACAATAGGCCTAGTACTTTTGTGCGCGAGTGTACCCATGCGCAAACACACCCCCTTCACTTTCTTCCAGCGTTCTTTTTACATGACGCGACCTATAATACTGAACTTGGTCAAATATAAAAAGACATGTATTTTTTTATCAATCAAACTAGGATATATTTTAAATCACATCTCGTTTATTAATCTTTACACTTATGTAGGTAATTAGAGCACTAGAAATTAGCAAATTTTTTGAATGCTTATTGTTAAATATCAAAACTTTTAACAATCATATATTTTATAATTGAATGTTTGTGGAGCGAAGTAGAACAAATATACTGGTTTATATTTTAATTAAAAAATTGATTAAATGCTCGTGGAGCGATGGCCAGGATATCGTGGAGCGGAGTGGCATCACCCGCTTAAATCTTTAGATGATTTCTGAAGCTAGTTATATTGATCGAAAATGTAAATCATTTCGAGGGTTGATAGAACATTGGACCCTGTGTATTAAGTTAAAACTACTAAATTATATACTTAGGTACCTACACAAAAAAAGTATACAACCGAGTATGTAACTCTCCTGCCACAGTTCCCTCATCCCGGGCAATAGGATATTGTACCTGGTATTGCCCTGGAATTCCTGGAAAGCTGTGTGACCATAGACGCATAGAATAAATAACAGTACAAGTATCAGAGATCCAGGGTTGGCCCACCGCACCGTCTCAATGGGACACTCCGAACAGCACAATGTAAGCATTTACAGGAACTGGATCTAAGTTGATGAACGGTGAAAATATTTAGAAATTTGTAGTCCTAATCCTTGAAGTTCAGAACCACACAAAAAAAACTTAATTTTTATTTACCTCGACGTTTCAATCAAGTTGCATTGATCATGGTATCGAGAAGACTGAAGTAACGGGTGACTACGTCGAGAAGGGCGAGCGTTGTCTCCAACTACCCACATTTGTTCTTAGTAAAAAAAACAGAATTGTCACGATACACAACACTAAAGACATCTGCAGATTTCTTCTGACTTAAATAGCGACGCGAACACTTGCTTATCACGGGATTCCAGGACGCAGCCAACTTGAAACCATCCTCTCAAAATTAAGTTTACAGCGCGATTACTTAAGTCCCGTTTAAATATATAACTATATATAAGTTAATCTATGACTATACCAGGCGGGTCAAGCACAGATTATAGAGAGTTATGTGTCTAAATTGTATTCTCTTTGGTCTACAAGGGTCGAGCCTGGTCGAGCGAATGAATCAAAAATATGAAATCAACAAAAAATTAAAGCTGCAATAGTATTATTTGAATTTGAGAATGGAAGTGTGAAAAATATGTGTGTACATGTACAGCATAAACAACTGCATATTACTCCGTAGGTACTCTAGAAGACTTTTGACGAACGTCGTAATGAGATCATTTGATTATCGCCATTTTAGCGCTCATAGCAGTAGTTTGGCAGTAGTGAGCGTATTTTACTATTATTGATATTGTCTCAACTCCTAGATTACTCTAACTCTAACTCTTAGATTTAGTCACAGAATAAATAATAGCACAGGTACGTTAGCTCTGTTGATCCTCACTACGAGTACTGACAAACTATTGCTATCAGCGTCAAAATGGCGATAATCTATGCTCTCATTGCGACGTTCATCAAAATCCTGTCTAGAGTAGGTAGGTGAGTAATAATGCAGTTGTCTATGGTGTACAGTGCACAGTGGTAAACTTTGAAATGAGGTTGTACCTAATGTTGATGAAAAAGGATGACTTCTTCACAGCTGTACTGGCGTCTCTGGGCGACGCGACTCAGGCCGACACGGCTGACTCGATTAGTTTCTCGGTTGGCGGAGCACCCTTCATTGTCGATCCACCTGTTGGATTTCTCGTTTACGACAAGTTTAGTACCTATAATTGTTCGTGCTCGTAATAATAAAGTAATTTAAGATAATCGAATGTAACTGTAAGCTGTAGGATTGACAGGAAGCAGACAATGACCACGAGGAAATGTAATTCCTAAGAAAAAACCTTATTATTGGGCAAGGCAATAGAATAACAAGATATAGGTGCAGGCAGCTGATTATCATCTCAATTCGACTGTACTTATAGGTCGCGTCATGTAAATAGAACGCCGTTAGGCTGCGCATTAGGCGATTTATCGGTCTATTTGGTGCCTAATTCTATCTATTTGGTGGACCATTTGCTAGCGAAAAGCTAATTAATAATTATTTAAAACAAAAGGTCTAGGACTTTTGTGCGCCAGTGTACCCATGCGCGAACACACCCCCTCCACTTTCTTCCAGCGTTCTTTTTACTTGACGCTGCTTATGTTTTATGCATGTTCATAAAGAAGAGATTTTTTAATCTGTTTGGATGTTTTTTTTTAAATTAAAGTAGTTATAGACTTCAAGGTTGCTTACCTGTAGGTACTATTAGTTATTTTGTGTTAAGTATACTCCCAATTTATTTTTAAATTAGTTCTGTAGTTTTTAAATTAAATTAAGTTGAAGTTTGACTGAGCATGTTGAGGGCCTCAAGAATAAACAGAATAAACAGGAGTCATCCGTCGCCGCGTCGCCTCAACTTGAGGTGACGCGGCGACGGATGACTCCTGTTTATTCTCGATTTCCCGCAGTTTTACTTTGAGGGCCTGTTGTCAAGACAAATACCTGCCTTGATAACAGCCCCTCAAAGAGAATGAGCCCATGACCATGACCTACCTATCCAATGAGATAAAAGTCAGTCTACCTACCAACTGAACCCATTTTGACTAGAAAGATAGGTCCCAAGAAAGTTTTTGAATCAGTACTTCTTTTTTTAATCTTGGTAGGTCCGTTTTAAGCCAAGGGCCATCCATGTATCTCATCATGCAAACCTATTCGAAAGTGGCAAAAGTAACCATCCATTTTACTAACTTCACAAACCAATTTCTCTGAGACTGGGAAATGATTACGCCGTGCCGTCTCTCTGCGCGGCTCCACTCGAACTTAGACCTTTAATTTTCTTCAGAACTGAGCATTATAGAGATGACGTGGCCATATCGCAGAACTTATCACTTCATGATGTGACCTACAATTTCATGAAATGGTTCTATTTCATTGA
The DNA here is from genome assembly GCA_946251855.1 of Alsophila aescularia. NCBI lineage: Eukaryota > Metazoa > Arthropoda > Insecta > Lepidoptera > Geometridae > Alsophila > Alsophila aescularia. The sequence goes on along the minus strand of OX276375.1, from coordinate 10,546,632 downwards.
ATGCCAGCTAAAACTGACCATATTAAACATTAACGTTTAATGATATGTCAATCCACGTTTGGTCATATCATTAATATAGGGTTTCCATGATAACAAAGGTTAAACCTTTGGTATCATGGAAAACCTACATAGGTTTTCAAGGCTAGTAAAACACGAAGACGAAGCTTCGCTGCATCCTTCGCCTTCTAATCTATAACGGCCAAGTTGTGCTTCCGCCTTTCGCCTCTAACGGTGGATAATGTAGTCTAGTTTTTTACGATAAGTTTGACCATATCATGAAGTAGCTAGCCGTGAAATTAGCTGTTCATATCATCAAACGCTGATTATTCATTCATCTGGCCAAACATTCCATGACGCCGATAATTTCAAGATGTGACCAACCATTTCATGACGTGACCGATAATTTCAAAATGTGGCTAACCATTTCAGACGTGACCCATAATTTCAAGATGTGGCCAACCATTTCATGACGTGACCGATAATTTCAAGATGTGGCAAACCATTTCATGAAGTGATCAATTATGCGATATCGCCACGATAAAGATATTCCAACGAAATATTGGTAAGATAATTTTCTTTGAGATAGGTAGGCGTTCTTGCGTCTTGCGTATTAAATTATGGGAGGGGCGTCAAGAGTGATAGTAATGTGGTTAACTTCATTGATGGATTACACATGTATCACGTCGAGATGGGTCAAATTTCACTTCTCACACTTCTCGTCTTGCATATAATCCTATTGTCTATAGGTGATTATCTATGCTCATCTCTGTGGTCACAGAATACCTAATAATACTACCTGAGGTGTTGTATTTGATATTTGACGGCCCCGAATGTGGTACAAACAAAATCGGTCCAGCCGTTTGGGCGTGATAGCATACCTATAAACATTACATTTTATTACCACGTTTTTATTGAGTCATGTTCTTGTTTGTCTGTCTGTAGTTCTCGGTAGAATCTTGCTACTCAAATTTCGAGCACTTCCCGATTAGATATCCGGCTGAAACTTTCAGAGTAGCTCACAACTAGATGACAATGCATTCCAAATAAACAAACTTGGTTTTAAGATTAGTTTTTTTAATCTACATATTATTAATCTACATTTTTTAATCTTAATTTATTGCTTGTTATAAGTATAAGACATGCAGGTACATGCAGGTACCTATTTCTATTCACTTTCGTTATTATTATTTTTTTACTGCACCGCTACCATTTTTCTTGCACTTCCAGGGCCCCGATTCTGTAAGCTATTGAACCGCGATAACGCAAGTCGATCGCTTGAATTTATTTTGAGAAATTTTCTTATTTACCACATAAAAGTGCTAGAAGTATATTTTTTTATATATTCAAAAAAAAAATGGAAAACAAAAAAAAAAACAAAAACTCCAGCACTTTTAAGTGGTAAATTTTAAAAATTTCTCACAAAAAAACAAGCGATCGACTTGCGTTATCGCGGTTCAATAGCTTACAGAATTGGGGCCCAGGTTGACTGGTAGAAAATGCTACTTAGCATTAAGTCCTCCTTGTACATTGTATTTGTGTGCTAAAAAATAAATAAATAAGACAGAGTAAGGATAAGTTACAAGATAATGATTGAAATGTGCCTAAGTCATATGGCCTACTATTATTAGTGGTGGTTTAAGAGCAGTTAATAGCTCTTATATAATTTTAAAGCCATAACCATAGTTGCCGTATCCGTAATCCGTATTATAAAATTCTATCACATATTAAGGAAATGACACGTGATCCGATTGACAACCGCTAGTAGCAGGAAACGATAGGGAATTACTGTCCATGTTCCTTATTCGGGTCACAGCAGAATAGCTAATAGCACATAGGTAGGTAAGTAGCATTATAATGTAAAAAATATATTTACATTAAAAAAACACTGCGATCTAAACTAAAAAGAGGCAAATAACCTTTATATTCTTGATTTTGAAATATAAGATGGAATTCATGAGCTGATCCCATCAAAAGAGAAATGAATGGATGATGCCTTCGACTGCATCTTATATTTCAAAATCAAGAATATAAAGCATGTTTGCCTCTTTTTAGTTTTGTATATTTTTGGAATGGTCTTTTAAAGACCTTCATTTTGATACATCACTCGATAAGTTTTGGTAATTTTTTGTTCCGTCAGAAATACAATATGGCCATGAGCCGCTATACCTATTAGTTTTCTTAACACTTCATATATCCTAGCCACTTTCGTGATTAAGACGAATCCAATGATACGTCATTTATCAAAATCCATAAAGCCGTTTAGTCTGTAGGAGCCAAAGGAACATACAGCACAAACACACAACCCTCCGCAGACGGGTAAAAACATAACCGTAAAAATATGTCCTGCCTTATAAGGTTATAAGACAGGACATAATTTAATGTTACTGTGGATAAAGCTTTCTCATATAAAGGTCCTTTATTGGTCAACTAGACCTCCCTGTTAAACTTTCACCAAAATCCGCCAAAATGGCTTTGAGATTGGCTCGGTAAACATTCCATCCAAACATATATAACAAGCTTACAACTTAACGTAGTAGTCATATAACGCCATTATAATAATGTCACGAGGTAGGGCAGTCGTGCCGGTCTATCGGACAGTTGATAGTGGAAAGTACACTGAATAAAAATATGCGTTCCATTTGCCACGAAAATATTGTTCGCCATATTATTATAGTTTCGCGTGTCGTGACCGAGAGCACTCACAAATAGCCCGGAGAGGCGGAAAGTGCTCTAAACTCTCGAAAGCGATCAGCAGACACTGATAGTGAAGCGCCAATTGGATTTCCCGAAGTTTATGGATATTTAGAGAATGGTTTGTGGATCTTAGCTCTAAAGGTTTTATCGAATTTATTGCCTTGTTCAATAAAATAGAACCGGAGCTGTTCTGCTTCACGTATTTTAAACGTAGGCTGTGATAGACGTAGACTTAGCTAGACGTTTCCACTAGCTTTTAAAAATATCAGTAAATTTATTATACATTGTATTAATCGGATATATACACTTCATCATCAGCGTATTACGCTCCCACAACAGCTGGGTGCCAGACTAGCTCTCTAATGGAGAGTATAATAGACTCCTCTACGCTAGCCTGGCCTTTGCGGATGTCACATATTTTGAAGTTTTAGAAATGCAGGTTTTCCAGATCGTTTTCAGAACAGCAGAAGCAAAAGTTTCCTGAGTTTTCCTAATAAAGTTTATTTGAAGGAACGTGCATACATTAGGGTGATTAAAGAAGAAAAAGTGTCTCAAAACACATTACAACTTAGAAAATAATATAGGAACAAAACAAGAAAACTATAAAAATAGTACAAGTACATGGCATGTAGAGCTGCGGCTGTAGTACCGCATTATTAGTTATTCTAAGGTTTCTATAGTGCCTAGTACCAAAGGGACCTGCGCTCAGCAAAAATATCCAGTGCTGGTTTTCACACAAACACCGCGGGTGATTGGAGACTTACCCAATGAGCTATGATGTCACACACTGCTCGATGTCTAGCTAGACTACTTCCAGATAATATCAAATTACTGAAACCACATTTAACTCTCTCAAAGCTATCACTTACTTATGTGAAAGTAAAACACGACTAACAATATTGAGTCTTGTGCGAAACTGTTTTATTTACAACTCGATATGTAAATGTAACTCGATGCACGTGAGGAAGTTAACTTTCTCATCTCTATTTAGATTATATAATAATTTATAAAATTAAATATTGTTTGATGATTATTTGTTCTTAAATAACCTATTCATTAAATAATCTTATGAATAAGTTAATAATTTTCTATGTTCAGTGAATCAGGAACTAAGTAGGAAGATTATGGATTATGATGCTGACATAGACCACGATAGATACTGTACTATTTATATTAGAAATAATACTCTTATTTACAGTAATAAGCGCAGAACTAATACCTACCTCAGCTAGGTAGGTACCTTATTAAGTTAAATATATATTTTTGTGTTTGTTTTCTTTAGTATGCAATAAAGCGTTTATCTATCTATCATATTATCTTCTACGCATAAATAATTTATTAAGTAATTGTATATACCTAGGTGCCTTCATTACGTTGAATTATCCGTAATTGCCTGGAATGAAACTTTTAGAGATGGGTAATAGATAGACCGGATAATTTCTACTATTAAGTAATTATTTTAATTTTAGGATACTTTCTTAACAGCTTTACTAAATGCTTACATCATTGAGGAAATATTGTAAGCATCTTCGGATAAATTAACGACTGGTAAAATTAAATAGTGGAATTTAATAGTGGATAATTTGACGACTGGTTGGTCTCGTGGCTAGAGATCCTAGGTACGAAATCGTACGGTCGCGGGTTCGAATCCTGCAAGGTGCAATCATTTGTGTGATGAGCAGAAATGTTTGTTTCCGAGTCATGGATGTAATATTCTTATCTATGTATGTTTATCCGTTATCTAGTGCCCATAGCACAGGGTATCCTAGTTTGGGGCTAGATAATTGGTGTGGAAATGTCCCGAATATATTTATTATTTATTATTATTATTATTATTATTAAATACAAGATAAATTGCTTTGAATCGGAATCAGAGAATGTTGCCCTGCCACGATCGACTGTTTTTGTAAGTGTCCGCTTGCGATTTCGTAATGGTCCGAAACTCATGCCCTTTTACAGATCGGTCCTTTATGTAAGTAAGTAGGTAAATGAAGTTTCACGAATTCACATCGAGCCTTTCTTTATGACTATTGGAGTTGCTCGTGCGTAACTTAATGAAATTTTTGACATAACACTTATTTAACCGCCTACATTAATCTTGTGTCAGCGAGCGCAGTGAAATATGTACTGAAGTCATAGTCGTTCGTTCCATTCCGGTGATTTATTATGGAATATGAAAAGTAACAGTGAATTATGCAAGGTTATCTTAGTACCTACTAAGTCCTCAGTCAAGCGTTTTTGGTAGTAATTAAATGCTAGTTATTAAATATTAGTGCTTCTGCGGTTGATTTCAAACTTGGTGCTCTCTTCTCTAACGGGCGTATTTCTTAAGCACCGGTAGAGTCAGAAGAGTATTTTCTTTTCCCGTGTGAGATTTAACTCTGTCGGCATACATACTTATAGTTTACCTAAATTTAGTCAAAATCGGACCAAGTTTTTAGTTTTAAAACAAAACCCATCCTATGCTTTGACGTAGTCGGATAAAAATTGCCTATGGCCTGTACCTGAAGACGAATCAATTGACACCTCACTTGTCAAAATCAGACCAATAGGAGCAACGCTATTGCGGAACATCCACATAACCGCATACATAGATACATACATACATACATAGACTGTTAAACTCATTACCCATTATTGCTTTGCTGTAGTCGGGTAAAAATAGGATTTATTTTATCAATTACAATTATTTTGAATAATTATAATAAATTGTAATTGGTGATGAAGTAACGAGTGTCATAAAGCAAGAAGTTTTAAGCTCCGCTTAGGGGTGTGTGATCTTATGGCTTATTAGCGTCTAGGTATCTGTCTGCTATACGCTGAAGGATCTTGTTCCTCGATGTTCATGATTCTGGATGTAGGTAATCCTACTTCAGGACTCAGCTTAAGATTTATGCAGGAGATCGTTGGAATTTCATTTATTTAATTAACACTGAATTTATTTATTCTGTGACTGAATACTATTGAGATATTTCGTAATTCGACGCTCTGCACTTGCACTACACTCGAAGGTCAGGCAAGTTAATATAACCTATAGGTATTAAAAGTGTGCTTAAAGCAATTTATAGCGCATTACCGAGACTGGCTAATAATAGAGCAAAGGTTCAAGGTCTCTGAGCAACTTTTACAAAACTGTTACAACCTGGGCATTCCGTAACTATGTGCCAATATGAAAGCTAAGCCTGTATATGTAATACATAGTCAATTAGTACCTACATACTCTACTGTTACACTGTGCAACGACATGGAAACTCTCGCTGGCAAATCCGAAGCGATGGTGAAAACGCAATTACCATCTTTGCAGCGTTGTCGGGTAATTATAGGGCAATCGCCAATCAGAGTCTGCAGCTAAGGAAGAATATTGACGCTAGATCGCTTCCTTGAGTAGGCGCACCCTGATTCCTTGAATGATTGAAGGAAAAGTTTTAAGTAGCCTTTAAATTATTATAATATTTCATCTCTTTGCCTTAAATTCTGTTGAAAAGCAGTAGAGTGAAATCATTACCTAGTCGTATTTATTTAGACATTGAATCCAGTCAAATTACCAGAAAATTTGAGACAAACTGATGTGTTTATTTGACGAGAGCTAGTGCAGTTTCACACAAATCTTTTCGATTCCAACGTAGGTACTATATTGAGTACTAGCGACCCGCCCCGGCTTGGCACGGGTAGATATATATAAAGATAAAATTAGTAGGTACTTTATTTGGACAAATAGAACCACAACAATTTCTTCTAAGTTTATAGGTTTTATACTCACGTACCATTTTGTCTATAGTATTATTCTGTTTAACGCTTTAAAAAACCGGGTGGGAAGTAAGCGTAATTCAACCTCCTTGGTTCATGATCATTGGCAGCAGTACTTTTGACCATAGACAACTGCATTACTCACGTACTTGACGTCTATATATGTACAGGGGTGCGTTTAAGTCAATTGTCCAGTATAAAATTTAAACTGACTAAACGTCAAACACCCCGTTCAAGCACACCGCGAGGCGAAAAATTAACCAGTTTAAAATTTAATCTGCCCCGTTCACGGGCGTCCGCGGGTATAAGTTTTCGCCTGGCTAGGATAAATTTTAGCGAGCTTTTGAGGTCGCTAAATTTTAGTCTGCTGTCAGAATGACAGCTGTTTGTCATACGATTCGTGGTTAGATTCAATTTGTTGATTGTTTTATTCGTAAATACTATCTTTACTCATAATAATGCAGTAACATAAATTCTGTACAACGATATAATATAAAAATGATGTATGGGACATAAATAAATTAACTAAACATAAATTTGACAAGTCGACAATTGAATTTGACAGATAAACCTATGACTCCGTTCATCGAACCCTCGCTGGTTAAATTTTATCCGGTGAAAATTTCGCCGACTTGCTTAAACGCACCCCTGTGCTTGTTATTATTTCGTGTATTATTAGCATAGAGCATTTCCTACATGATTATTAGATGTTCTGTGATCGTTTCCATGGCAACGTTCCATATACAAAGACCCGTATCTCCGTCTTAGTTTGTGATACAAAGTAATCGAGTTTTTTTTTGCAAAATTTGATACCTCGTGTTACATTATTGCAATTTACAAAGGGAACTCTAATTTGTTGAAAAATAAAATACTGCTAGTGTTACTCCCTGATAATTTAGCTTTCTTTGTGTGAAAGATTTTTTTAAATCGGGTCTGTAGTTTTTGAGTTTATCCATTACAAACAAACAAAGAAACAAACAATCAAATCTTTCCTCTTTATAATATTAGTGTAAATGTGTATTAGTGGAAAGGCAAGCCTAATGTCAAATTGCGAACTCTAAAACTCACCTTGCTCTTAATATGCTACGTAATACTATTTTTAAGTGCTTGATTACATACCTACTTCAGAAAGTTATAAAGTAGATATATAATAAGTAGGTAAACAAAAATAAAGCTCAGAACAAGAGGCAGTTTATCTAGGTTGTCTAGGCTCTAGATTTTATATAGGTAAGCGTATACTATAGCCCTGTTAGCCCTATGAGGATATAATGTAAGACCATTGAACTTGGAACGCTTCCTGCGGGATCCCAAGCTCAATTACCTTAGATCTATCTAAGATTTATAATGGATTTCCTGCTGAGATACCGACGGAAGATAAAATTACATGTAATTATTGTTTAAATAATGATGGAAAATAATAATTGAATTTAGGCTGTGTCTATAGAAGACTAGATATGACCGCGGCTTTGCCCGCGTGGTCATTTCTCGGGGTTAAAAGTAATCTATGTACTATTCCAAGACCTAAATTACCAATACCAACATTTGATCAAAATTAATTCAGCCGTAAAAAATATTTTAATCGATTACTCGGCTTCTACTCATCGGATTGAGATATCAAGTACCACAGATTTAAGTCAAACCCTACGCTATCCAACAGTGAAAACCGAATCGCAATCGGCTCAGCAGTTTTAAGTGATGCGCGAATAAACATACAGACAAACTAACAAACAGACAGACACGAATTTAAAAAAATGTTGTATACTTGTTTAGTAGCTGATTTTAAGTACCCTAGACCATTTTTTTCTTAATTATCTTCAATGTTCAGACTTTTTCGTTCTTATTGCTTTATTATAGGTATAGAAGATAGATAGATATTGTTAAATAGATAGATATTATAAACGTGCGTGGGCTCATTTCGATTTGAAATTGAAATTTCATTATCAGCCTATATTCGTCCACTATTGGATATAAGCATCTCCCAATGAACGCTACAGAGCCCGGTCTTTGGCTCTTCTCCGTTTTTTGCAGTCCATTTTGAGGTTTTGCCCATAATCGCTGCGCTGGGCATGCAGGTTGGGGACCTGAAGCTTCTTGCACCAGTAACGCAATCTCACAGTCTTATAACTTAGGGGTCAGTCGGCTCTCCAGTCCCAAAGCTAGTATAAATTTTAAGAATTTAGTACTACTTGTAGGTACTTACTTCATACGATTCCCTGTACACTAAATAAAGTTACTGGACTTTACCTACTACCTATACATTAAATAAATAATTTATACGACCAACTTCCTGGACCTTATCGTCCAAGCTTTGAAACTTATCTGCCGCATATTTTATCATCGAGGGAGAAGAGCCGACTAGACCAGGTCAGTGCCCCCTATTGTGTTAGAGGGGCAACAATGGCACGTGGTACGGCTATAATTGAGGACCACTGGCGTTAGTTTACTATTAGGTATTCTGTACCACTGGTGTGCACTGGCCCAGCTCTATCTGGTGCACTGGATCAGCTATATCATTGGAATATCCAATGCGAGTAACAACTACCTGTTATATTATAGGTAGGAAGGTATCTGATAAATTCAAACAAGAAACAATACGAATTCCTTGTTGTATACCATAATATCTTCTTCTTTATACCAGTAAAAACAAAGGAAGAAAGAAACGTGTATGGGCACAACCTACCTACGTAAGTAAATAACGTGGAATAAATACTCCTAAATATACTTAGATGCTGATAATCAAATCATTTAGAAGTTGATTAGTACTAAATATTTGTTTTTTTTTATTTAGTCTCTTTCAGTATTTAGCTATTCAATGCTGAAATAAAATGAAAATGTTTGCATTTATTAGCGCATACAATTATAACTACAATCTAGATCTTACTGAGGACCAGCTAAACAAACTTGAGCGTCTTCAAAACTTCTGCATTCGATTTATATTTGGTTTGCGCAAATATGATCATGTCTCTGAATTTCGCACTAAGCACTTCCAATACGCCTCCGCCGGAATGCTCATATACTCTCTATTCTTTATACAGTTTTGTTTAATCCCTCCTCTCCGCGATATCTTATGGAACGTTTTAATTTCCTGTCTGATTCTAACAAGTTGTCACTCAGGTCATCAGAAAATTTAGCTTTGATGATCCCTCTACATAGAAGCTCTTTTTATGGCAGTTCATTTACCATCCAAGCAGTTCGCCTATGGAACGCTCTGCCAGTTACTATAAGGCGAGCCCAGTCACTCCCTGTTTTTAAACTTCAAGTAAAGAAGTTTTATCTCTCTAATTAATATCACTTCTTGCTATTTTGTTGTTATTCTGTTGTGGTTTCACTGTACATTATTTTTATTATGTTTGTATATATTTTGTATATGTATACGTAGTAAATGTAATTTATTATAATGTATATATTATGTATATGGATATATATATATATATATATATATATATATATATATATATATATATATATATATATATATATATATATATATATACTGTACTATATATTTACATATTTATGTGTAGGTATATTGGAATATATGTGTATATATGTTTATTCATTGTATTCAGTTTTTATTATTTATTTGTTATATTATAATGCACCACCGTCTTTGCCGTATATTAATTCCTTTCCATCCAAAGGTTGTCTGGAAGAGAACGCTTTTTAGCGATAAGATTGTCCCATATATTTTGTATAAATGTTTTAGTTATTATTGTATTTTTGTTCTATGTGGTGTACAATAAAGAGTTATCTATCTATCTATCTATCTACAATTAAACGCTTTGGAAACGGTTTGGAAAAGTCTAAAACCGGAGATGAATTGATCTCATACGTTTTTCTTTTCATAGCTATGTAATTTGAAATTTAAGTTATCTAAGTCTTGTAGAAACTTTGCCGACTCGTTATTATTTATCTGCACCAAATTATAATTTTACTAGAACATAACAATTAATAAAATGGGCACAAATCAAAATATCATCTTGGCGGTTGTTATCCATGACTTTTTTTTATTTCAGAACCCTTCGAGTGCGCAGAGTTGATCGAAAGTGTTGTTTACTTCAAAGTTATTCATTGCTATTCGTAAAATAATCGATTGCTAGGGTTTAAACTCAGAATTCTGAGGATTTAAGAGATGAATAAAAATCAGATTTAAAAAATCCCCAGGTAAAAAAAGGTTGAGTAGCAAATGGCCTCCCTTCACTGTTCTTTTTTTTAGACAACCGTCTGCCTAACACGGTGCATACCTAGGTATAGTCTACAAAGAAGATTCTTTGCTCATCTTAAAAAGTCACGTTTTGTAACACAGAGGCAGCCCAAGATACACGACCTAACCACCTACACGTCTACTGAATAAATAAGCAAACCAGATCTATCGATCTACAAGATGTGAGCATGAGCAACCACACCACACCGCCCATTGTGCCGTATTTTAAAAATAAGTTATTGTATTTGTTCCTTATATGGTGTAATAAAGTGTTTATTATTATTATTATTATACCTACCTATTTTATACTACTACGGTACCTACTATATTTATCCTAGGTACCTAGTCTAGTACTAGGAATAGATACTTAAATCATAGTAAACACCTAGTAAATATGGCTGAATGTATACTGGTACCTTGTTAATCCACACCAATATATAAAAGTGAAACGTTGTTTGGGGAGCTTTCACGCGATAACGGCTGGAAGGTTTTTTTTTTTAAATTTGGAATGAAAATAGCTTTTACCCTGTAATAAAATAACTTTTTATCCCGGAAAATAGTAAGTTTTCACGGGAAAACTGGGAAATGTTGATTACTCGCTGTAAGGAACGGTTGCCATGGAAACGAAACACCAAAAAGTCTGTCAAAAAACATCAAGAGCGTTGGTGCTATACTTTTGCTTTGGTTTTTGAACGTAGTATACTTTTATCACGATAAACTGTAGTCTGCGCAGAAAAAATCGCGGGCGAAAGCTAATATTTACTAAATATTTGTCTCTTTGCAAGCTCAGTGGTAAAAAAGCTTTCGGTGAGCTTTTTCCGTTTCTTTATATTGAAGCCATACTGAGTCCTACATGTCACAACACAAACAAGTCATAGACAAAACACGAAAGTATTTTTTTTAAGTACGCATCTCTAGAAGATTGAACAAGAAAAAAAGTTTATTGACAAAGAGCAAAAAAACTAAGAAAAACTAAAAAACAATCTCCTACAAAATCTTAAAATAATGTCTCTTAAGCAAGGAGAAAAATAATATTATTATTAGACCAAATCAATTAATTTAGCACTTTAAATAGGGTTTAGGGTTTAAATTTCCCATTCATCATAGTTGAATCACGCACAGGAAAAGGAAATAAACTTCTCACTGTATCGGTGATTCGGAAATACGCCCGTTCGAGATGAGAGCACCAATAAACTAAAGTGATGCCTCCTTCCGATCTATGATGACCTGATACTAAATTCGGAGTGAAGCCACAACTAGAAAACAATTATTGAGTGTTTTTCTGTCCACTGAACTAACGGAAAGTTAAATTAGCATAACAGTAGGCCTCATAAAGTGGAAACAGAGTGAGTATAAACTGGGGGAATAAACTCAAGAAACTCTACGAGGATGTCATTTTTTCAATACTTTTTTTGTTGAAATTTTAATAATAGTACACATCTACATGTGAAATTTATAAGTGCCATTGAGATGTCACACTAGCAAAAAAACTGGGATATCATAAATACAATGACTAATAAGAAACCAGGCTGGACCAGTCCCCACAAGCAGCAAGTTCACGAGTTTGACACCAACACCCTCAACTATTTAAAAAATATATGTAGGTAACTGTATCCATAAGGTAGTACCTAGTTTGCGGAAACCCATTTAAAAAATTAACTAAGACAAATTTGCTTACTTGCGCCAACCAGTCAGAATATTGATAGATATAAAAATGAGAAAATCCCCTACGTCAACCAACTCTTAAGGATTGGGTAGCGTAGGGGATTATCTATATTTCTATCTTTCATTGGTGTGACTTACAATATTATTAGGTGTTCTGTGTTTACAGTTTGGGGGAATTAAGTTAATATTTATTCGTTCATTTTTAAAAAGGATTTCCGCAACCCTTAACTTAGTGTTGGGTTAACTTGGGTTGTTAAAGGTTGGTTAGCGTAGGGGATCATCTCGGAAGAAGAAAACGATCCTCCGTGTCTATCATTCTGACTTACAGTTCTTAAAGTTTGGCGGAAGTAAGCTGCATGCTACATAATATATTTCCTTCTTTTTTTTATAACTTCGCAAGTCACTTTCATTCAGCCAGCCCCGTACTTTTCGGCTTACCTTCTTCGCGCCTCCAACGCTGCTGGCGAGGCTCTCGGCGTCGTAGTGCCGGGAGAAGGAGTACGGGTCTGGATGACCCCGGGACACGCATTGCCCCATATGCCCAATCCACAGACACACTCTATATCACATTCGTCACTTCTTCACTGAATCTGTCGATTTAATAATCGAGGTATATTCACATCACTATCGCGTTCTTCTTTTGAATTCACAACAGTTTCTTGCTTTACATACTAAAAAGTTCTCACTACAAAAATCTCCTGCATAAATAAAAATGCGTCATCTACCTTATGCCCGAGGTAGGTAATCGGTAGTCTGAATTTTATTAACACCCACGCTTTGCATTCCAAATGGAATCAAGCTTTTTACATAGGATGTGATGAGAATCAAAGTTTTCGTAACGCATCTTGATTTAAATTCATGTTGCTTAAGCATCGTTATATTATAGAACAGCTGATATTATCAGTGCACAAATAAGTACGTAACTAAGTAGTACTTATCATATTATTAATACGATATCAAGAACAAACCCATATCCTTGTTATCAAAGAATTGGGGGAGATTAGGATTTAAAACATTACAAGAACGGTGCAATTTTAAAGGAAGATTGTACTAGATTATACACCTCATACATCAAAACTGTTTTTAAAGTTCAAATTGTGTAGCGTTTTGTTTTGGTTGTCAAATCATCGCGATCGTGTTTTGTTTGTGCAGCACTCCGCGGCAGAATGGGCGCGTAGCGCGCGCTGCGCCCGGTGTCTGACTGGCGCACGCGCAGGCTTCGCACGCTGACGGATGAGTCAACTTGTGGATCACTCGTACCTACGGATCAAGATGCATGGTTGAACCCGTCGTCAATCGTCGTCCGCAGTCAGGTTGTTGAGCTGAGTACTATTATTTATTCTGTGGTTGTAGTCAGGAAGCCTTAATACAAAACCATGTACCTACCTAAGTACATATAAGATAGGGCTTTACGGATGCTCTCACTTTTAATGAAAGGATAGACCTAAAATTGTCTTTTCCTATTCTTGCGGGATTTAGTTGCAAATAGCATTTTTATGAAGTAGTGCAGATGCATATTTTTTGTTTAATTTTCTTTGATAAATAAAGACGTGAGTGCAATGATGTTATATATAAACATCTCATTGCGTGAGCGCCCATAAAATCAAAGTCGATTTGTTCTACTCAACGAGTTTTGTTACGGCTCCATCTCAAAACGATATTCCTTACAAAACTTGTTTTCAAAATCATATTTGTATATACACACAAAAAATACTAAAAACTTGTTACTTATATTTGTTCATTCAATTACATTTTGTGTTTTATGACATGAGTCAAGTCACGAGTCACGACCACCAAGTAACGCGAGAGTACCTACACTTGGCCAGTTACCCATATGTTTAGGCAGATTGCGATTGCTTGATTGAGACTAGCTAGGACAGATTATGGAATGTATAGGTATGTATCAGAGAACAGTGAGCTAGGACTGACATACTTTGCCCACCTTAAAGTTCATATCTCATAAGCTTATGGTACAGAGTGAACAGGCAAGCTATGCCTAAGAAACTATAGGTGGGCTCTACCAGTGTGTACCGTATAAATGACAGCGTGAAAGCCCTATAGCACAGTTTTAAAAACATTGTGCCAATAGCCAGTGATACTCAGCTACGGCACCACATGGAAATATGGAAAGCGTATGATGTAGCGAAAAAAGAGGCGTTTTTTTTTCTTCATCAATTAGGCAAATTTTCTTTCATCTTCTCTTCTCTTCTTCTACCTTTCGAATTATAGTTTGCGTTTAACCCTCATACAGTGAGTGATCTGATTATGTCACAAAACTCAGAGCCTAAGTGACTCAAATATCTCAGATATCGTCTACAAGCTTACGTTTAAAGCAATTTCACAGAAGCATCAGAAGGCATTATCCTCTGGCGATATTGTATCAAACACGTCTGTGGTCAAGGCCAACTACTTAGTCGAGTCGGGCGGTTCGATCAACCAAATTGGCTTGGAACTTGAGGTGGGGGGAACTCTATAAAAGCTTTTTTGCCTAGAAATATACGGGACCAACCAATTTTCCATACATCCTAATAGTTTGTTGGGTCTTCCTCTATACCAAACATTTTTTATTGCTCCTCCCTACATGAAAATGCCCCCTATCTATACTTATAATAAAGCAATTAGAACGAAAAATTCTGTACAAAGGAGATAACTTTAAAAAAATGGTCTATTGTACTTAAATTAAGCTACCGAACAAGAATATAACATTTTCAAAATTCGTGTCTGTCTGTTTGTCTGTATGTATATTCACGCATCACATAAAAACTACTGGACCGATTGTGATGCGGTTCACTTGTTGGTTGGATAGCTTGAGATTTGACTTAAAAACTGGTGTACTTGATGAGTAGAAGCCGAGCAATCGATAAAAACTTTAAGACGGCTGAAGGAATTTTGATCAAATGTTGGTAAATTGGTAATTTAGGTCTTGGAATAGTACAAGAGTACTTATAACCTAGAGAAAGGACCACGCGTACGAAGCCGCGGATACAGCTAGTAAATAATAATTTTGAACTACAAAAGAAGTAGAGAGACTACACACACATAATTAGGGTTTATTAACATGAACCGCACGTGAAATTTTGCCGTTCTATCGAGTATGCATGCGTAGTAGGGTCAACTACCCTACTACCATAATATGAACACACCAAAGAATGAACACTTGGAGGTATTTTATTCTAAAATAAGGATATTGTGAATACTACCATTCTGGAACCTTGTGCAAAATGTGGCAGCACTATAATGTTTTGACTCAGTGACGTTGCGTCTGTGATTGGTCTATTTGAAATAAAATGGTGGAATAATTTGCAAGCGCGTCCTACTGTGCACCTTCGCAGATGCACAGTAAAAAAAACTGAGGAGAACACGTGAAAGAGGTGCCTGCAACGGTTGATTTCTCATCACTGTAAGTAAACAGATGATTTTTTTTTTTTTTTTTTTGTTTTTTTTTTGTATATTGTGAAGTAATATGCTTTCTACTTATTTTCATTCATTATTATCATATATTTCGTTTCTAAAAGTTTATATCTTAGTGTTCATATTTGGGTGCGACATTTACGATGTGTACGTATGAATGAACTAGAGTGTTCACATTTCGGGTATTTGTCAATATTAAGACATGGCGATTTAATGCCTTATAATGTTAGGAATATGTTTGTAAATTCCTACGATAACAATAATTTTCTATTATAAAAACCAGGCCTATTTAAGAACAGGGCTTAAAGTTTTCTTTCATGTTTAGGGTAGCTCCCCTTATGCTGAACAACACCATACATCGCGAAGTTCATTCCCTGGTGCAAAAGTTCCTAAACCTGAACAATAGTTTATTACTTCTTAAAGACAAACAAAGTTATTTACAAATATTACTGGGGAAATCGAACAATAACTTAAAAAAATATTTATTTTTAAAAGAGTGATATTGGGTATCTAAAAAAAATAGATGATTTTTTAAGAACGAAACGGCAGAAGTATACAGAATGTGAACTTTTTGTTTTATCTACACGTAAAAGATGTATATGAAATACCTACATATGGATTCAGATGTTGATAATTCTCATACTAAAAAATAAACAACACGACACGAGGAGAAATTATATTCACCAAAAATTTGAAAGATGTGCAATGAACACCTTTGTTTCATCGTAACTGATTTACCAAATTATTAATCATTTAGAATAGAGTAGGTATTTTATTCGTTAGTTAAACATCGTTCCTATATCCTTAAATTAAACAAAAAAATATGTAATTAGGAGAAAGAATTTGGTTATTCAATTCAAGATTTATTTACCTAGATGGTTATATTGTTTCCTTATTAAAATAATACTATTATGATTAAAAAAGACTATTAAGTTCTTTCGAACTTACCTATTGGGCTCCAAATAAATGGCTCTTCTTAGTAGGTTCATTGATAGGTGCTCTACCAGGGGTGCGATTTTTGAATATCACCGAGTGATTAAATATCAGCGAAATTATAAAAAATCACTGATTTCCCAAAAGTCGTATTTTTGAATTTCACTGGGGGATAAAAAATATCATACGTATGATTTCGTTTACGAGTGCCACTACGTTTTGAAATCACCCGGTGATATTTTTGACATTTCGTTTATAGTTTCATAAATTAACCTATTTTTCGTGTGTTGTTTTTCCTAAAATACGAACAACGAATGAGATAATACAGGTATGATATTCAAAAATACCACTTTTGCGAAAAGCTGATTTCGAAATCACGGGTGACACTCAAAAATCGCACCCCTGTTATATATGCATAGCGGTGAAAAGTGTTCATACATATGTGATTCTAGATATTTGAAATCCTTCTTTTCATAATAATATATACAAAGATTTTATAACGAAACTGCTTTTTTAATTCTATTCTTCCGTTTAATAGGTATGATTGTAGATGCAACATAATAAGTAAATTTTATCCCTACTAGAGCAATCGGATCTAAATGCTGCTTAAGTGCTTAAGTGTTCATTCACTGGTACATCTACCCTAGTTAACCATGGTTTTTAAAAAACAGATCATTTTGTTTTATTTATCTGTTTTGTAACATTCTTCTAGGATAAAAGATCTCGGAAAAAACAACAAAAAAAACAAACAAAAAAACTAAATCGGAAGTTTGTTTAATTTGAAGTAAAATTAAAATGATTTATCTTTACATAGTATTAATATCTAAACATAACATTTTGTTACTACCTTTATATTATTTATTGCTAAAATATTGATTAAACCTTTAAACGTGACATAGATTTTTGTGAAATTATTATTGATTATTTTACTTACTTACATTGCTCTCACAAATAAAATGCTCAGAACATCTGGATTTCTCAAGGGGCAAATTTGGGGGAGGCCTATGATCAGCAGTGGACTTCTAAAGGCTGACATGATGATGGTGAAATAAATGCGTCTGAAAAAGTGACATTTCTATAAATTCCGCTCTAGTAGCCTGATTATTTAATACTTATTACTTAGATTTACTAAACGATTCCTACATAACACAAAATTTGATATAAACCAAAATGTGTTAATTTCTATAAATTCCGCTCTAGTAGCCTGATTATTTAGTATTAGGTACTTAGATTTACTAAACGATTCATAACACAAAATTTGATATAAACCAAAATGTTAATTTCTGTCCTGAAAGCTAAACAATTTAAACTTTATTCAATAAAGTCGCATTCGCCTCACCACGGAAAAATGCGCCTAAAATTCCTTCTCTTAAAAAAACATAAATCTCTTCATATTATAACTTGTGGAAGAAACCAATAAATGAATCTTGCATACAAATAGTTTCGAATACATTTGTGTTCAGGAATATTCTAATAATTTCATAGGTGATGTGAAATGAGGTGTTAAATTGTGCGAGTAAAAATGTGACGCAATTGCCCCGGTTGACTTTATAGTAGTCGTAGCGAATCTTTATGTTTGTGAAGTTAGGGTCTGTTAACGATTGCGCAGATTCTGCTGTGAGGATAAACAGCATAAAGTAAGAGCGAGATAGAATATGCGAAAAATGTAAGCGTGTTAGCAAGGCAGTTATACAATGCTGTCTTCACCTTCATCATTGGAATTGCGCCTGAAAAATAGCAAAATGCGCAGCGACTTGTAGACAACGTCCGAGCCACAAACTTCCGCTGTGACTACTGTAATAATAGACAAAAACTTTTTGTTTTCTTTTTATAAAAAGAAAACACACTTGTTTTAAGAAGTGTCAATGTGACGGATAAACTTGCATGTTTTGGACTTTGGACCAAGGTACGTAGTATCATACCCGTATCTCCTTCTTAGTTTGTGGTAGTATCCAAGTATCCAAAGAGTATACAAATATATCATTACCTAGATAGTCAGTGATTTCACGTATCCCTTTAGTTTGTTTGTGAATATCAATGGCGAAGGAAATGTCTAGTAGACAGGACCATAATACTTTATAATTTGTGGACAGGACTTCTCATGTCACAACGTCCATGTACATAATACTTTATAATTGGTGCGTCCATGACGCATAGCATGAAATTTAAAATGACGGACCTCAAAGTGATGTGACGTATAAACAACAATTGATCTGATCGAAAGATTTTATTTAAGTATCGATTTCATAATTTTCACATTTGATGCTATTCTGCTCATCACGCCTATGATCCTTATCAGGTCTTCACCAAATTTTTACGAGACCAACTTAAAGTTATTACCTTTTAAGTAAAATAAAAACTTTGAAATCGGATATAATAAGGCGGAGATATTCAATAGCCCCCCTTTTGCCCTTTTTTGGGAGAAGTACCCCCAATGAGAAATTCCCCGGCGTCTAAAAAGTTCTAAAAATTCGTTAAACCTATATACTTACCAAGTTGCGTCTAGATCGGTTGAGAAATGCGACCTATAGAGGAGAACAGCCGAACATTCGGACATACGAATGAATTTTTGCCCAAGCTGAAACGGAGACGCTTCTCTCGCGCTTCGTGCTCGCTCGGTCAGTTAGCAACTGCCATGTCTACTTGCTGCGACCCATGTCTTCACACGCATTATCATCATCATCATATTTTATACTCGTAAATCCCCTTAAACCATAAGCCCCCATTAACGCCACAACAAGCGGTTGCTCTCAAGAACTTCTATGACTACCTTTCAGCATGCGGCTCGGCATGCATCTTGGTGCTCGCAGTAGTTGGTGAAAGGGTAATACAAAACAAAGTCCATTATTTTAAAAAATAAATTATAACGGTCTATGCAATTGTTTGACCACGGTCTCACCTCATGGAAAGCGATGATGTGGTCGAAGGTGTAGCACGCTTACCTAGTAGATACCTATTCACTCTTGACTTTAACCAGGGCGGTCGCACTCCGCATCAAGTACAAATAAATTCAAGGACCCAATATTCGGGTCCGTTCAGTCGAGTGTCAAGCGTGCGCTCAATGAGTCGCGCGCCTTGTACTTAGCGATAGAGCACCTACTTACGTAAAGTTATTGACAAACTTTATTCGTGTTTTAATTATGAGTACCAAGAAGAAAGCTAGAAAGTACTGCATAGCATTCGGCTGTTTGAATAGTGATAGAAATGACGAATTGTCATTCTTTACGCTTCCAAAGGATATTGAAAGGTAATAAATTGTAATACCTATAATAGGTCCTAGTTATGTAGTTAGATATTGATATTTTTTTATTACGTAGGTTCCTATAGTTTTATGTTATTTCATTTGTGTTCCATACCGAAGCTACGCATATTTAAGGTTTTTCCGCGCAGAAATAAAGTCGTTTATTAAATCGATCAACGTAATTTTATAATTGATTAAAGTAGGTATTGTTGATCGGAAAATGAATTACTGTGCTGACTTAGTAAGTAGCCTACAACTAATTAGGAATTTATATAATATATGTCTCGTATAATACCTACCTACTTTTAATACCTTTTAATACGTAGGTAGCAATTTATTTTTCACTCATTAAAAAGCATGGAATTCAGACAGGCACCTTTATTCATCAAAATGCAACAATACCTATAGGATATAATCATAATCAACCAACGACACGTAGGTAGGTATCTCACTAAAGTTATCTGAAAACGGGATAGGTAGGTAGTAAAAATGAGGTAGTAGGTCTATTCTGATAAGAATGTCATTGTATGTAATAGAACTATTTTAATTTATAATAATAAGTAATAACATAATACATTATTACTTATTTATTCTGTTACAATATCTAAGTCATAACATATCACAGAATAATTAGTAGTACAAGTACCTAGTCATATCTTAATACAACCCTACCGAGCGAAAAAGGGACAGAGCGATTCTGAAACGGTTAGAGCAATGGAAGTTCTCGCGCGTTGTGATACGGTGCATTCTAGCCTGCACGCTGTGGGCGAGCGCCTTCTAGGTAAATATAATTGAAAGCTCGTACAACGCTATAAAGTGCAATTTAACTCGCACGGCGCTGGCGAGTTAAATTGCACTTTATAGCGGTGTAGCGAGAGTCGCTATTTATTTAAATGACTATACTCAGTTAGCCTTCTGTACTTGTACTATTATTTATTCTGTGCTTTAACACACCAGGATTATAATTTACCGGAAACACTGACGAGGGCAGGGCATTCCACTTCTTAGAAGTTCTTATAATAAATCAAGAAGCGTAACGCTTCGTTCTTGTGCGAGGTATTTTAACCATAAAAGGATGGCACTTTGCCGAACGCCTAGTCATACGGTAATGGAAAGGTGATGGGGGGAATCAGATTGTGCAGTTCTTGTGCACACTCTCCATAGTGCAATCTGTAGAAGACAGACAGGCTTGCGACCTCACGTTGATGCGCCAGACTTTGAAGCTTACTCTTTACCAGATTGTCATCTCCAATGAGCCTCTTAGCACGTCTCTCAATTGAATCCAAAGCCTCGAGCTGATACTTGGCAGAACCGTCCCAGAGGTGGCAGCAGTACTCCATGTGCTGCTGCCCATTTCCCATTAGCTGGTTCTCGCAGCACTCTCACGATGAGAAGTGGTGATATTCATGATAAAAATTAGTTTATTAATTTTCCTGGATCTAAATAAAAACGATCTGCCTATCAAATTTCATGTAAACAGGGGTACTTATATCTTACGAATGGTACCTACTAAAACTTGAAAGTATAATAACAGAAAAATATGGTATTATAGTCACTTATATTTTTCTGCTATTCTATTGCATTAACTGTTATGTTGCTCTTGTCGTAGTAACATAAATATTAAATTGTAAAAAGCCCTCACGAGACAGCTTTTGACCTAGTGTGAGGACCACCAGTAATTCCTTTCCTGTTATGTGTACATTATTATGCAATAAGTAGTATTATATTATTATTATAAAATAGGCAAAATAATATTGCACTAAAAATGAAGTAAAGTTTTTTTTTTTTTTTTTTATTACGGACTAGGCAATCGTTTGACCACGATCTCACCTGATGGAAAGCGATGATGTGGTCGAAGGTGTAGCAGGATTGCCTAGTAGATACCTATTCACTCTTGACTTGGACACACCGGGGTTATAATTTACCGGAAACACTGACGAGGGCAGGGCATTCCACTCCTTTGTTGATAATTTTTGACGTGGTTTTATGTCTATGAATTTGCTTCCATCCAAAAAACTGATGATAACAAAATTGGGAGATAGTGTTTGGTTCTGCAGCTCTATATCTATCATCGACATCCAAAATTTAATTACATCACATGATAGCTAACGGATCCAAGAGTTAGAGTCACCTCCACTTATCACTACTTCCTGGGACAATATGTATAGGTAACTAAATAAGGCTTATACAGGTGGGCCGTGGTCCTGATCATCGAGCGTATCTATACAAAAGCACATAAAAGTATATGTCCGTACCTACGTTTATTTTGACAAGAACTACAGGGGTGCATTTACTTACTACGCTCGAGGACGCACGGATCACCCGTGCGAATATCACCCAGGGCCCGTTCACATAAACGTTCGAGGACGCACGGATCACCCGCGCGTACACTCGAAATCGTTCACGGCGTCGTCCGGGCGTTCGCCTGGGTCATCCGAAAAATAGTAGTGGAGGGGAGGAATAGTATGAAACTGACACTTGCCAGTTGTCGTTGTATGTGGACGTCCAAAGTCGTTCATTATGGGCCTGTTCACATAAACCATCGAGGACGCAAGGATCACCCGCGCGTACACTCGAAATCGTTCACGGCGTCGTCCGGGCGTTCGCCTGGGTCATCCGAAAAATAGTAGTGGAGGGGAGGAATAGTATGAAACTGACACTTGACAGTTTTCAGTTGTATGTGGACGTCCAAAGTCGTTGACGATCTCCGGATGATCGAGCGATAATCGCACGGAGGATTCGAGCGTGTAAGTGAACACAGCCATTCTCCGGATGATCGAGCGATAATCGCACGGATGATTCGAGCGTGTAAGTGAACACAGCCCCAGAGTTAATGAACGGCTTTGGACGTCCACATAGAACTGACAACTGTCAAGTGTCAGTTTCATACTATTCTTCCCCTCCCCTACTATTTTTCGGGTGACCCAGGCGTACACCCGACGACGCCGTAAACGATTTCGAGTGATCGTGCGGGTGATCTGTGTGACCTCGAGCGTAGTAAGTGAGCGCAGCCCTGAAGTGATAGATTTCATCGATATCTTCGTTTTGGATGACAGCTGTCAAATTTAAAAGGGCTATAACTCTGAAACTATTGATTCTAGACTAGTAGTTTCTTTACAGAAGTGATAGATCTTATTCTTAGTAGTTTCTTTACAGAAGTGATAGATCTCATCGATATCTTCGTTTTGGATGACAGCTGTCGAACTTAAAAGGGCTATAACTCTGAAACTATTGATCCTAGACTAGTAGTTTCTTTACAGAAGTGATAGATTTCATCGATATCTTCGTTTTGGATGACAGCTGTCGAACTTAAAAGGGCTATAACTCTGTAAATATTGATCCTAGACTAGTAGTTTCTGTACATAAAGGATAGTCTAGTTGGTCTAGTGGCTAGAGATCCTAGGTTCGAAATCGAACGGTCGCTGGTTCGAATCCTGCTAGGTGCAATCATTTGTGTGATGAGTTGAAATGTTTGTTTCCGAGTCATGGATGTAATATTCTTATCTATGTATATTTATCCGTTATCTAGTGCCCATAGTACAGGGTATCCTAGTTTGGGGCTAGGTAATTGGTGTGGAAATGTCCCGAATAAATATATATAAATATAGATCTCATCGAGAAGTTCATTTCGTTTCGCAGCTGTCAACAATTTTTGTCTGCAATAATACCAGAAGACCAGAAATACGGAAGAAGTAAAACGTAAGTCTGTAAGAGAATATAATTTATGGGGGTGGATAGGGAGAGGTGGGATTTTATAGGGGTAGTTGGAGATTGGTGGAGATGTGTAAGGATAGATGGGGCAATTCGGTATAACTCGCAATTTTTACCTGGCGTAGACGTTTCACGACAAACAAACGGCCGTGCGCTCCGACACAGCCCCACCAGTTTTTTTTTTTAAGTGATTGAATATAAGCTGACCGAACATTACTGATTGTACTTACTTATGCTTCTAGGATTCCTAAGGATGAAAATATAGCTGAGACGTGGAAAAATACCTGGGAAAGCCACGAAGTCATCAGTAGTAGGTATGTCGTCTACATTTTAAATATGAAGACTATATTAATCGTTCAAGAAAAACATTGAAATTTGCTGTCTAGTTTCGGAATAAAAGGCTTGATTATTTACTACCTTAGGAAGTATTTAAGTACGCCACACGATGCTATCTTTGTTGCACTGAAATGTTTCTATTACACCCATTATTTCATTTTGTTAATACAATAGGTTATTGTAACAATAAATGTTATAACATTAACTTTCTAGTTTTATTTCTTACACATGTGTTAGAAAAAATCTCTTCTAGGTTATCATAAGACAATATATTTAGAAAACTACTTACCCAACTCAATCATAAAAAAAATGGCTCAAATTATCATTAACAGCCGGCAACTGCCCATTTTGCTGAATATAGGCAAGAATAGGCCTTTATTCTTTTTTACGGAAAAACCTAGCTTTTTGTTATTGATTGCATGGACACCCTATTAGAAAGAGATATTTATTTAAATGGAAAACTAACAGCTGCTAAATGGTAACATAAATTGAAGACAATGGGCATTAGAGAGCCATAAACAGTTTTCACTTATAGAACAACATAAAAATATATACACAAAAGTGAACTGTGTTAACATACTCGTAATAATGCTATGTAACAAAATTACACCACAACAGAAACAAAAGGAAAAATAACGAAGCCACAAAATCCTGCCGACAAAAAATATACAAAAGGAATCGATAGGGATGAAAAATCAAATAGGTAATTGTGGAAAGAATTTCTTCATAATAATAAATTTGAAAATGTTTTGCCCAGCCATAAACAGATCTATATGCTCCGAATAATTAAAATTAAAAAGACTGACGGTTCGTAAAAAAAATGAATTATGACGGTAGATTGAGACACACAAAGAACTTTACAGCTTAAGATAATTTCTGCGACAAATCGTTCTAGACGGAGCTAAAAGTTTAATTTGTGATATACTATCACCTCCCTTATTACTATGAGGGAGAGTCAATTACATTTAAAATAATATTATGCAAAAAAGTAAGATCAGCTGCTTCTCTTCTTTGGGATAGGGGTAACAAATGGTGGCGTTCACAACTCTCGAGATAATCAGAACTTCGAATTTTATGTTTGAAATTAATAAAACTTACGAATGGTTTTTTGTGGTTTTTCCAGGATCTTAATATATTTACCATAGAGGGGGTTCTAGATTTGATATGATACAACTTTGATACCTCTCATTCGGCTCGTTTATATGAAACACTGCGCAGTCCAGTTATAGTAAAGGTTCGTGGTACAAACACAGAATACCTAATAATTGGGGCAATGACCCGTCCACTAGCTTTTGGTACAATGTCATTTAAACATTTCTTACTGTCGTTGACAATGGTCAACAACGTAAGGAGTGCGTTCACTAAGTACGCTCGACGACGACGCACGGATCACCCGTGCGAATATTGGTGTGATACTTCGAGGCCGCGCCACATTGTCAATTTGTCGCTCGATCATCCGGAGTTAGTGAACGGCAAGGAAGTTGTATAGTAATGTAACAGGAACGATCACTGGTACAAGAAACGCGTTCCGACAGAGACTAACAACTAAGGACCTGTACCTCGTTCTAAAAGGGTGACCATAATTTATGAACTAAACAGGACAACAGCTTTCATGCTTCAGCAGGCTGATTCCGTAAGGAGTGAGGTTGAGTGATTGCCACCGAGCACCGAGCGGGTGCGCTTGAAAGTCGTGAAGGTTTTGGAATTCACTAAACAGTTAACGCGCACCCGTCAACCACCTGCAATCAACACTAATACCGGGAAACCGGTAACTATGCGGCAGAATTAAGCTAAACCTAGCCTGCAAATACTTCTAGCAGAAATAGGACTTTTGAAATTTTGTCGGGTTTTATGTTCGAGTGATTATCTGTGGGTGGCGCGCCAGCCAACCAATGGCGGCAATCGCCCTCAAAGTCCTCCAACAATCATCGTCTGAATTTATTTTCTGTTGTTTTCTCTCTCGGTTTTAATCTATCTAAAATTTTGTTCCCGTGTGTATTTTATGTATAATTAAAAGTTAATTAGCAGCGTAAGTTTTGTAGTGATCTAATAATATGCCAATAACCTTTTTGTAGATTGTACGTCTGAAAGAAAATCTAAACATAGATATTATTTCTTAGCAATAATGTACTTAGCTGCTTCGAATAATTATTACGATTGCCTATTTAAAAATACCATGTTCCTATAGGTTCAGTGACTATAGCGCTTCTCAGGTAAAGTTAAACTTCAACTGAAAATAATATTTGCCGTCGAGTGAATGAAATGTGTGAATGAAAACATGTCATTCCTTGTACACTACTTTTGTGCAAAACAATTGAATTAATAAATAATTAAAACGCCAAAAAAACGAAGAAATAAATATATTTGTGATTTAGAATTGTATTTCTAGATGAAATCTCTTGCTTTGTACCTATATAGAAGTTTATTGTATCTACTTAGGTCTTATGTATCGTTGTAGATTCGCAAAAATTATCAAGATTTGGAGAGACGGACAAATGGGAGCCCGACAGTTGATAATTATAGCCTAGGACTTGATAAACAAGTACCTAACTTTACTGAATGTTGAATCTACTTGATTATACTAATAATATGATACATTTGTTTCAGGTGCACACAGAACTACAGTTCATAAGAATGTATAGATCTCCGATTTTCAAGCTTATAGGATAGTGTAAATCTCAATTTATGTGAAAATTATAACATCATTACATGATATTTAATACTTACACTTGGTTTCGTTTTTCTTATATTTGCATTGACCCCTCGTTGTTAGTAGAACTTCTCATAATTAGGCTTTGTAAGAAAACTACTAGATTTTAAAACCAGTAGGTAGGTATTTTTCTATTTTAGGGTTAAAATCCTACTCTAGCTATGAAATAGATAGGTGTAGGTTTTATGAAATACCACATACATACATATATGTCATTAAACCTACCTTTCACAAAAACCACAATTTCATGGCACGATAAAACATGAAAAAAAGTGTACCTACCATTTTCCATCTTTTTGTTGTTGAGTTCCTGTGACTACCTTCCAGCTCCATCATTCCTGGATACCACATAAAACTAGAGAATTCATCAAGACAAACCAAACGAGCACAAACTCGAAAGGGTTCCATAATTTTGTTGTTGAGTTCCTGTGACTACCTTCCGGCTCCATCATCAGACCCTGGATACCACGTAACACCAGAGAACTCATCAAAACAAATCAAATGAGCTCAAACTCAAAGAGGTTCCATCATCCGATTGTGTAGTTCCTTTGATTACTACTATTACTACTGCTACTGCTACTGCTACTGCTACTGCTACTCCTACTGCTACTGCTACTGCTACTGCTACTGCTACTGCTACTGCTACTGCTACTGCTACTGCTACTGCTACTGCTACTGCTACTGCTACTGCTACTGCTACTACTACTACTACTACTACTGTAGTTTTTAATTGTCATCAGAACTATATCCCTGTGCAACACTTCAACATCTTTGGACGTCCTTAAATTTTTGAAAATTGACTTGCAAGCCAGTCCTAAACATTATATCTCAGTGAATTAAATTAAAGCTTGTTTAAAGCTACTAAACCAATTTTGATTAAATTTATACAGTACCACACTAGAGGTCTTCTTACTTAAGAAAAACAATCATCTAATTCTGTTCAGAAATCCTAAGATATTAGAGAACATAAACTATAAAACAATTGATTTTCTAATAAAACTACTGAACTACCCTTTTGAATAAAAAACCAACCATCTAAATCGGTTTAGAAATCTCAGAGATAAGCACAAAGTAAAGGCAATATAAACACAAAATCGAATGGATTTACTCAACAAAACTTTATTCTCGAAAAAATGCTGAACCAATTTTGATACAATTTATATGGGACCACCTGGAGAGTATAAACTTTCAAACAAAAAAAAATGTCGGTCCGCAATTGACGGAGATATCGACAAATATAAAAAATAAAATAAAAAAAATATATACATTCAGCCGAACATATAACCGTCTCCTTTTCTGAAGTCGATTAATAAAATAAGATAATGTTACTTTCTCGTGAAAATGTTAGGTACTTTTTGAGCTGTCTCGTGTTATCTGTCTGTCTGTCTTTTGACCATCGGCCACTGACAACACTGACAGTGCCATCAACATACGCATAGGGTGCGTTTAAGTCAATTATCCAGTATAAAATTTAAACTGACTAAACGTCAAACACCCCGTTCAAGCACACCACGAGGCGAAAAATTAACCAGACTAAAATTTAATCTGCCCCGTTCACGGGCGTCCGCTGGTATAAGTTTTCGCCTGACTAGGATAAATTTTAGCGAGCTTTTGAGGTCGCTAAATTTTAGTCTGCTGTCAGAATGACAGCTGTTTGTCATTAGATTCGTGGTTAGATTCAATTTGTTGATTGTTTTATTCGTAAATACTATCTATACTTATAATAATGCAGTAACATAAATTCTGTACAACGAATATAATATAAAAATGATCTATGGGACATAAATAAATTAACTAAACATAAATTTGACAAGTCGACAATTGAATTTAACAGATAAACCTATGACTCCGTTCAGCGAACCCTCGCTGGTTAAATTTTATCCGGTGAAAATTTCGCCGACTTGCTTAAACGCACCCCTAGGGTGCGAACTGAATGGTGGCGCTGGCGTGAGTGTTCCAGTCAATCGATAAATAGACCAATCACAAAACAAAAAATACAGAAAATGTGAAGGGTCAGGTAACTATGAGACACTACATTAGCAATACTACACTACGAACCGAAGTGCCTATCTACTCTCAAGTATTCTCATAACTTCTATCAACTTCGCGAGTAGTGTAGTGGGCCTTCTAGCCCTGCATTCGAGATGATGCAGTGGCGTTTTGGGCTGTTTCAATTGCCGTTTTTGACACTAATGATCCTTTCCAAACCGAATGAAAAACGACCCTAAGCCTAGCTTAGTGTATAAAGTCGCTGTTCCGATGTCAATTTTAACAGTCATGTCCAAAGGGAACGTTGATCGAAACATATTTAGCGTTTTAACTGTTATTTTGAGCATCAAAACAAACGGCCCCCTAATGATTTATTCCACAAATTACACATTAAAACTCAAAGGGTGCATTCCGATTCACGATAATATCGATGTGAGAGTATCACGATAATATCACAGTGCTAATTTTCGTTCCGATTCAGATATCGCGCTCATGACAGTTGAGTGCTGCAGTTGATTCGGACCGCTCGTGAGCGTGATTACAAGATCACAACAACATAACCTCAAAATTTGCTCAAAATACAAAGTATTACTCGTGGGGAAAGTAGTCGATCTAAAAATTGGTCAATTGTCTCTAGAAATATTTGGAAAAATGTACGAAAATAACACACAACTGAATTCAAACAATAGTTTTCTTTGCAAACAACCGTCAGTCTGTCACTTTGACAGTAGCGCTCACGGTGATATCAGTTTAGTGATATGGTTGGTGTAATCGCAAAATGGCGGATGTAATGACGTAATTCGTGACATCACAAGGGATATCATTGTCATGCTCACGGTGACTCGGTACGCTTTTTAGCGCGATAATATTAATGTTATCGATTTTTGCGCGTCTCGGAATGCATCCAAAGAACACAACACTAGCACAGTACATATATTCGTCTTTACAGACAGTAGTGTATCGAGGAGTAAACGGCCAATTTGACGCACGCGGTGCGGGGGCCGGGAGGCAGGGGTCTCAGCGTGGTTTTGAAAAGAACGCTACGAGCGAGTTTCGCGCATGAAGTATCTTCACGTAAAAAAACAAGAAAGAAAGATTGTTTTCTGCGAGTAGGATGCCAGTACCACAAATAGATTTGACCAAAGAGTATAGTAATATAAGTATATATCAAGATTGGACTCTTTAGTTCAATCTTTTCGAACCACTATTGGGATCCGAAAAAAATTATAACTTCATTTATTACCCGATTGCGGAGGGTCATGTGTTGGGTTGTATGTATGTATGTTTGTTTGTTTTTACGTTTCGTTGGCACGTCCTACAGACTAAACGGCTAAATGGATTTTGTTAAATGAGGTATCATTGGATTCGACTTAACCGCGAGAGTGCTATTGGAAATATGAAGTGTCAAGCGGCTTGTTTCCGACGGAAAGAAAAATGTTTGAATAACTCTAAGCCCTCACAAAATATATCGTTTATAAATATATATAATATAACCTTCATCTGGCAAAAAAAAGTAAGATAAGAATAAACTAGAATAATATAGATATAGAGTAGTTTTATGCTATCCTCCGCGGCTATGCCCGCGTGGACATTTTTCTGGGGAAAATGTTGTATTCCAGAACCAAAAGTAGAAATTACCAAATTTCTTTCAGTCGGCAAATATTATTTCATCGATTGATGGGCTTCTCTACTCATCGTATTGAGATACAAAGTAGTAACATTCGTTTAGATACCTACCCATATAGAGTTATAGACTAACATAATATGAATACTGCTAATAAGTATCAATTTTTAAAAATATTTCATAGTAGTGATTCACCCCGGTTTCCGATCACACCGCAGCATTATTCTTACTTTTAGATTTTTTATACGCATTGTAACTTCTAAAAAAAATACGCCCGTAACCGTTATTCAAAATCTTTTGCAGCAACGATCTTGGTGTTTTTTTACCTATAGACAATAATTGCATCATTACCCCAACGACAGTAAGAAATGTCTAACGTACGTAATATACTTGTTATTGTTTCATTTCCGTGGCAACGTGTCATTCCGTTGTATATTTTTAATCGACTTCAGACTTCGGAGACGGTTATATGTTCGTCTGCATGTTTTTTTATTTTTTTATTGATGTAGTCCGATTGCTTTGTTTTTTTTGTTTGATTGTTTATACTGGTGATGTGAACTTAGCTAGGGGGGGGGGGGGGGGGGTGAGAATTGAGAAAAGGGGGGTAAGAAACTATTATAACTCTTTCTATTTTAAATTGTATTTTTGAATCGGTATTACATTTATACTTTTCTTAAAGTGATAGTGTTCTGGTTCTATTGTTTTTTTTAAATTCTTTTTAGTGTTTGTTTAGAAAAGAACATTTGAATACGAAGTAAAATATTTTTATTGATTCTTTGAGCTACAATATTGCAATTTTCATAGGGAACGCTACTTTCTTGAAAAATAAAATAGTTCCCATGTTACTCGCTGTAGCTTTCTAATACGTGAAATATTTTTTTTAAATCGGTAAAGTGTTTTTTTCGTTTGTCCATTACAAACAAAGATACAAAAGTACAAACTATCTATAACTATAACTATATTATAATGTGAGTGTAGACATACGCGTGAAATCGATAGCCTCCTTTTTTGTAAGTAAGTTATTGTAAATAGCTTAAAAACTATAATAGAAGATTCCTACAAATTTAAAAGGTTGGCTTAATTAATTTAAAAGACGAACATACATACATACATTCATTCATGCATAAGTATTATTATAAAATCATAACCTTCCTTTTTTGTAGCCGGGTAAAGACCCACAGGTGGCAACCATCGGTCTCCGACTGACAGTAGACTTCAAAATCGAAAACAATGCTTCGATACACTACTGTCTGGAATGACTAATATATGTACTGTGACACTATTTGAGAAAATAATTCAAAGAGAAACTAAACTACGTCTCGATTTCGTTTTCCCACCGAAA
Source organism: Alsophila aescularia (assembly GCA_946251855.1). NCBI lineage: Eukaryota > Metazoa > Arthropoda > Insecta > Lepidoptera > Geometridae > Alsophila > Alsophila aescularia. Next base: position 10,515,025 of record OX276375.1, on the reverse strand, counting down.
TCCCAAAAAAGCCGGCTTTACTCTCGGAAGCCTACTGGTTTTTGGTATTTTTTTCCATCCATTTAACAAAATGGAACGGCTTACCTACTAGATCATTGTTATAGTTATTGTTCATTACAGTCAAGTTGGGTAACTTTGAACACATTTTTAGGATTTTTTATATTGAAGTAAAAAACGTATGTATCGGACTATGTAAGTTTTATCGTTTTACACATTTTGATTATTTATTATTAGACATATTTATTAAAAATCGAACTTAAGCTTAAAAATCTACATATAATTAGCAATCGTATGAAATCAACATAGAATAAAAAAAAACAACACAAAAGCTTTTTATTAATTTTTATATTACAATTTTTGTACAAAAAACTGAATGAAACCACAAAGTTTTATGAAAAAAGGTGAGTTAGATATATATTTCACAGTTAAAAACCAAAACTCACGTGTTTTACGTATCGAAATGTTGTAATCTGTGGCCCAATTACAGAACTTGGTTATAATCGGATTATCACTTTTTTCATAGCAATTTCGACTCTATCGCAAGGCATTAGTGGTTGCGATATTGAGAATTCGATTGAAGCCAAGTTATGTAATTGGGCCACTGGTCACCTGCAGCCCGTGGCCCAATTCCATAACTTGGCTACAATCGGATTATCACTTTTTTCATAGCAAATTCGACTCTATCGCAAGGAATTAGTGGCTGCGATACTGAGAATTCGATTGAAGCCAAGTTATGGAATCGGGCTGCAGATTCCATAACTTGGCTTCAATCGAATTATCAATTATTTTATGTGACATCTGCAGCCCGATTCCATAACTTGGCTTAATTAGAATATTTGGTGATTCCATTGTACCTTACAATATTTACACCGGCAGCGTAAATGGTATATGCGTTGTACACACCACCACCACACCAGCTAACAATGTATTTAATTTTCACAAGAAGTTTTTGAGGAAAAAAAGAATCTTCGAACTAGTGATATTCAAAGTTACAAGGAAATTCAAAGTTACCCAACTTGACTGTAGTGGAACCAAAGTGGAACGGAACGGTGGAACCAACTAATCATTGCTATGTTTGGTTTGTTAAATAGGTACTTATTTATCTATTTGATTGTTTTACGAAGTATTATTTTTTTCAAATGGTTTTGAAATAAAAAAGGTTCGTTAGTTATTTTATCACCAGAAGAAACCAAAGTTTGAGAAAAAAAGTCTAATCAGTAAGCTAATTCTTTAAAATCCTTTGCTCATGTCTGGAATGATAACAAGAGCCGGCCTACGAGCTTTCTCCACGGCAAATTTAAAAGTTTTCAACGATGTTGCTAAGCAACAGTTTACCCTAACTTTGCGCGAAGGTAAGCAAATCCATTCATTCTTGACGCTTGATTGATGCTCAGATTACATTTCACAATAAAACTATGCTTGTATATCTTCCAAGCTTAAAGTTGACAATACCTCTGCTATTTGTATCGACACAGTTGATGTCATGAAGCCCTACAATAAACCTTAACCTTGTTGTTATTTTACTTTCCTATTTTCAGCAGAAGCTGTGTTAAAATATGATCAAAAAGGAAGTACTATAACATTCACCCATACTCAAGTTCCAAAAGAATTTCAAGGAAAAGGAGCTGGAAAACTTCTAGCTGAAGTAAGTACATTTACATATCTGTCATTAAACCAGTATCTACATTTTTCTTAGAGGCTTTGTTTGACCACTATCTAACCTTCCTTTCTTTTTTGACCTATCTAATGGTTTTTAAAGGTGTTTATATCCTACATATATACCTTGTAGAAACTCCCCAAAGAATAGTGGTTGAGTGAGTGAAGGGAAGACGAAGCAAGAGTCTATTTACTATATCTAGGTTAAATTTAAATCAGACGTGACGAGAAAGTACATAGGCCTGGATCATTCCACGGTAATTGAAACCACAGCCGAAAAAAATACTTCAATAAATATGCTTAATTTTTATGGTAGAATGGGGTAAAACCCCCATATTTAAAGAAATAACAAAAATACTTTAAAAAAGTTATTATTTGTTAATGATTTTTTCAAACTAAGAGTTTGAATATTGTCTGTGTGGTATGATTTTTGCCAATCGGTTCAGCACTGTTTGCATCTATTTTGTTTTCGATATGGTGTATTTTAAGTAGTGACAGTTTACAGATGGATTTATTGTTACCTGGCGATCAGAAATTTTTAATTTGTAAGTAAATTACCTACTCAAGCGTCAAGGTAACTAGACATGTTTTATGTCCAGACCGCTGCTAAAAAATAGACATTTAGCTGTTCTAACCTGCAAGTATTAGACCTGTAAAATAACTTCCAGCAGTAAGAAGGGACTGGACAGCTATCCTTTAGTCTTATTTATTGGTAGCAATGTGTTCATTATCTAGTCGGTGATCGGGTGGCGATATATCGCCAACATGCCTCATTGCGCGCATACTGAGCGTAATGAGGTGTGGTAGTGGTTATAAGATTTTGTGAGGGCGGCAAGTTTAGTCACGACCACCACAAGACATGATTTATGAGGTGAAAAATTAACAAATCAAGTCTCTAGGCAGTAGTACGTCTTAGAGGGGCTGAATTTAAAAGTTGTGTGCTTAAATCTGGAAAGGGTGGGCGTGTGCCTGTCCCGTACGCCACGCTTTTTCAAGAAGGGATTTAACACTATCACATACTAAAATACAAGTACTAGATGATAGCTATACACAAGTATTTAACCACATTTCTTTGTATTTGCATTATGCTAAAAGAGTATAATTACAGAGCTACACATAAAAATATGTCGAAAAATTGAGTAAACTTGTCCCAACCACCACCATGGAATGACCCTACTACTAAACTGTTGTACTAGTTAATAGGTTTTATGCAAGAAGGTTTTTATAGTATTATGTTTGTTCAACCTCTTTTGTAGTTTACTCTTCTTTCTTTTACACGTATTATTGACTGACACTTGTTGTCAATGGCTACAAAGCTCAATACAATGTTTTACTAAATTTGTCGTATTATTTGGAAATATAATATAAACATTCCCAATATGAGCAAACTCATCACATCGGGGCAGTGTACATATAGGGGTGATCACATGACAAAGAACCATGGCCACTTTGGGTCCGCCTAACCGATTACAACCTATACTTATAATAAAACTGTAACAGGTCCAAATCTGTACATTGATGATATTTAGTTTTTTTTTGGAGGCTTTTCTATATTTGATACTGAAGCTAAAACTGTTTATTTTCATTTTTGTCTCTCTGTATCATGGCCGCGCATCACGCCGAAACTACTGAATGAATTCAAATGAAACTTGGCATGATTTGAGTTCATACTATGAGGTAGGACATAGGATACTTTATCCCGCAGGATAGGAGAGGAAAGTTATTTTAACGAACATGTGTCATGCTGAAACTAATCTACGGATTTTGATGCATCTTGACATAGTCATCTATCGCCTCCGTCCACTTGGCTCCCCTCTATATAGATAGAGGGGAGCCAAGTGGACGGAGGCGTACCTATTTCTTTACTTATATTAAAGAAATAGGTACGAAAAACGTTGTAAAAAGAAGTCAAAAAATTAATGGTCTAGGATTCTTAAAATAAGTTACAGAACAAGTTTTATTTTTTCAATTTGTGTCTTTCTGTCTGTTTGTCTGTATTTTTGTTCGCGCATCACGTAAAAACTACTGGACCAATTGCTATTCGGGTTTTGGTTCACTGTTGGATAGCCTAGGGTTTGATTTAAAAACTAGTGTAATTTGGGTCTCAATCTGGCGAGTAGACGCCATTTGAAAAAAATATTAGACGTCTGAAGAAATGTTGATCAAATGTTGGTATATTGGTATTTTAGATCTTGAAATAGCACAGTATGGTACTTTTAACCTAAAGAAATGACCACGCGTGCGAAGCCGCGGGTACAGCTAGTAACTTATTAAATTATATATAATTATTAAAAAATAGGTAATTTTATGTAGATCAATAGTTGCTGTGTCACCTTAAAACAATTAGTTGTATTATTGAAGTTTTCTATACTTCTAATAAAGCAGTAAGTACCAAAAAAAAAAACTGCAAAGAAGATAATAAAAAAATATGTCTAGGTTATTTAATTTAAGTTACTGAACAATTATGTAAGATTTTTTAAAATCATATCTCTCTTTTGTTTGTTCGCGCATCACGTAAAAACTACTAGACCAAATGTGACATAGTTTTCACTTGTAACTTTTAAACTTTCGCGATTCGAACACATAGTTGTATGTAGTTTTCCCTGTTGGATAGCTGAGGGTTTATTTTTAAAGTTAATATTTGTACAAAACCCCAAAATAATTGAATGGTGTCAGAAGATTTTCAACCTTATTGACATGGACTAAGTATCTTGTTTTTATTTTTTTTGACTAAACAGACACAGTAAATGCCGAGTCCGACTAAATCTGATAATGTGAATAAGGGTCAAAATCGTATAATGTTTTTTTTTTAAAACAAGTCCTATTTAAAAGGTGTCAGACGATTTTCGACATTATTGACTTGAACTAAGTACCTGGTTTATTTAACGTATTTTGCCTAAATGAATACAGTAAAAGTCAAATCAGATTAATGTCAATAAGGGTCAAAATCGTGTGATTTTAATTTTTGTAAAGTACTTCGAGGCAAATCAGACTATTTTCGATCTTATTGACATGAAATAAGAACCTTGATTTTAGATACATTTTGACTAAATGAACACTATCAAATTAATTTTGCATAATATTGCAATGTATGTAGGTAGAGTAGCATACATAGTAAAAATTATGAATTGTTCTTAATTTATTCCTACTGGGCAATTCCATATGTGACCGACTGTACATTTGACAAAAATTGCGAGCTATTTCGCTATAAGTTACAAATACCTACTACTAAGTTTACAGGTTATTTTTATAGTAAAAGTTCCAATTAACAGTGAAGTGTACAAAGTCTTTTTTTTTTAATTTGATTGGTTTTAATTTGAATAAAAAAGTGTGTCGAATTTCTTTTATTTAGCTTTTATTATATAAAACAAGGACTCACCAAGTTCGCCCGATTCATGTTCCACCAAAACTCCGCGCATGACCCGCTTAAAGTGGAATCGGCTATTACGAGTACTAGTTACGGGTTTAACGGGTATTAGTTAGGTCTTTAGATTGTACGTTAATTGTACTACATGTACCGAAGAGAAAAAAAAGTGTTCAAAATTTCAGATTTCAATCAACAGGAAGGGGGTAAAACTTCAATTATTAGATTTGACCCAAACAAGAAACAACAAACTGGTCAAGTTAAATAAAACTATTTAATACTCTTAAATATCTAAAATTGTAAACGTGACCGACTCTACACGCAAAAGAAAGTCATGTTCGAAAGTGTTTTTAAAATTTGAAATTCTTCCTCTCTGTAAGTGTTCATTTCTAAATTATATCTGAAGTTGAAGTGCTTGAAACAAGGTTACCGAAAATAGAATAATAAAAGACTTAGAATAAATAAATAATTATTTTTATTTTTATACCAGTCTTCACTTTTTATTTATGTACTCGTAAATGTAAAAAGTTTGCATTCATATTAAAAATATGAATTTCAAAGTAATCCTGAATTTTGATGCAATTTATGTGTCCGTCAGTGTACATTATTAAATATTTATGAGGAGAAATAATTCGTGACAGGACAAAACGTGACCGAACACTACCGTCACTTTGAGAACTTACATTACAGGGTAATTCCATAGAAACTTTTAAATAATTGACACATAAAAATTTACTTCGGTAACACAAAATACCATTATGTTATAAAATTTTCAAAATAATCTAAAAAATTCAAGAAAATGCATTGAACCCACATCTATTTATCTATACTTATAATAAAGATATAAGTACAAAATGTCTGTTCAAAGAAGGTAATAATAAAAAAGTCTATGGTACTTAAAATAAGCTACCGAACAAGAATATAACATTTTTTTAAATCGTGTCTGTCTGTTTGTTTGTTTTATGTTTTTTCGCGTATCACGTAAAAACTACTAAACCGATTGTGGTGCAGTTTACATTGTTGGACAACTTATGTTTTGACTTGGTGTGAGATACCAACTCAATCCGATGAGTAGAAGCCGAGCAATCGATAAAATCTTTTTGACGTCAGATTGAATTTTGATCAAATGTTTGTATATTGGTATTTTAGGTCTTGTAATGCACATAAAGTACTTTTAACTTGGAGAAATGAACACGTGTGCGAAGCCTCGGGCACAGCTAGTTTAAAATAAAATGATTGAAAAAAAAATTACAAAAAATTAAAAAAAGAAAAAAAAAAAGAAAAAACGATATTATTTAGTTGATTTTTCGTCATGATGTGCGGACATGATACAGACAGACAAAGACAGAAAATACAATAAAAACAAATTACAGTTTTGGCTTCAGTATCGAATAGAGAATAGCAGCCTTCAAATTTATTTTATTAAATATATTCAATGTACAGAATTTGGACCCCTATCCCGCAAGAACTATTTATTTTCCGGGATAAAATGTATCCTCAATTTTTCCCTCTCATATAAACTATGAATGTGCCAAGTTGCACCAAAATCCGGCTATTAGTTTCAGCGTAATACGTGTTTTTTTCTTGCTCCCGCAAGAACCCCTTAATTATTCGGGATATAAAGTATCATATGTCCTACCATAATCATGCAAAGTTTCATTTGAATTCATTCAGTAGTTTCGGCGTGATGCGCAGCCAAGATACAGACAGACATATAGACGAAAAGATAGCCATACAAAAATGACAAAAAAATACAGTTTTGGCTTCAGTATCGAATATAGAACACGATACAAAAAAAAACTGCAATGTACAGAATTGGATCTGTTAAAGTTTTATTCTATGTATAGATGAAGTGTATATGTTACTGTAAAAGCCGAACTACAGTGAATCCTAAAATTTACCAACTCATAATGGTAAAAGTACAAACAGTTGTTTTTACCACAAGGTAAAAGTACAAACAGTTATTTTAACAATTTTTACCACGATTGACTTGGTTAATCTTAAGATCTGAAGAGCTCAGACACACGGTAAATGTTGAAAAAGTCTAACATAACAGCTTTCCCGCGGTATCCATGAGGATATAAACATCACAGGCAAAAAAAACCTAACCAAAACCAACATTCACCATAAGTAAAAGCCCGAAAAATATTTGTATAACTTAAGATTAAACAATGATCGGGCTTTTACAGTGACAAATATAGTTCGAGATACGGTCTACGAAATGATACCCTCTTTTGTTATTTGATGATGACAAAGCTTATATGTTAGATAATGTGTACATTGGTAAATAGCAAATGGATTGCCGCTAAATCACGGGCCAATACTGATTAATAATATTAACATTCCCGATTTGTTATTTAGGATAATCGAACATTAGCCGAGAATTAGGTACACAAAGAATCGGAGAAAAATTAGTTGCCTACTTTCCCTTTAGCCACAGAATAAATAATAGTACAAGTACAGAAGGATAACTGAGTAAAGCCATTTAAATAAATAGCGACTCGATATAAAGTGCAATTTAACTCGCACAGCGCTGCGAGCTTTCAATTATATTTACCTAGAAGGCACTCGCCCATCGCGTGCAAGCTAGAATGCACCGTATCACAATGCGCGAGAATTTCCATTGCTCTAACCGTTTCAGAATCGCTCTGTCCCTTTTTCGCTCGGTAGGGTTGTATTAAGATATTATGACTAGGTACTTGTACTACTAATTATTCTGTGATATGTTATGACTTAGATGTTGTAACAGAATAAATAAGTAATAATGTACTATGTTATTACTTATTATTATAAATTAAAATAGTTCTATTGATACAATGACATTCTTATCAGAATAGACCTACTACCGAATTTTTACTACCTACCTATCCCGTTTTCAGAACGCCGATAAGTTTAGTGAGATATCTACCTACGTACCTACTTTCAATATCCTTTGAAAGCGTAAAGAATGTCAGTTCGTCATTTCTATCACTATTCAAACAGCCGAATGCTATGCAGTACCTTCTAGCTTTCTTCTTGGTACTCATAATTAAAACACGAATAAAATTTGTCAATAACTTTACGTAAGTAGGTACTTTATCGCTAAGTACAAGGCGCGCGACTCATCGAGCGCACGGTTGACACTCGACTGAACGGACCCGAATATTGCGCCCTCGAATTTATTTGTACTTGTTGCGGAGTGCGATCACCCTGTTTTAGCCTAACTATGAAGTTGCCAGCTATGAACACCTGTTCGTAGCTGGCAACTTACCTTATAAAAAACCGCGTCAAAAACCGCCCATTCATTTCTTACATTTGAATATATTATAAAGAATTGTCGTCAAGCACAAATTAAAAATGTAACCCCCGACCCCCCTAATAGCTAAGAAGCATTTCGATCACATCAACTTTCAAACATAAAAAACCGCATCAAAATCGGTCTATTCGTTTGGGATCGTAATGCTTCTTAGCTATTAGGGGGGTCGGGGGTTACATTTTTAATTTGTGCTTGACGACAATTCTATATTCAAATGTCAGAAATTATAATAATATACATTTAGACGACACATATAAAATATAACACATTACATTTGAGGTGCACTTAAGGAACTAATAATGTTATTGCCTGTTAGCTTAATCCATAATTTTTCTTCAACAGTATGCTTTCAAGTACGCACAAGACAACAAGTTACATGTAATATGCCAATGTCACTTTCTCTGCGACTATTACAAGAAGAATAACACTAAGTACAAGTCCTTGAATATTAGTATTGAGCCCACTGAGCAATAACCTATTGAACAATGGAGGTAACTTGGGTTAGATGTAGTATTCATTATTATTTGCGTGAAAAGTGTTATGGCAATGTGAAAAATGCAGTGAAACAAGCTTCAGTACAATTTGGAGAAAACTCAGAATTTTCCTTTTATTATGGACTTGCTAGTCTACTTGAAGGTCAAGTACAAAAGGGAATCAATGAACTGACTCCGCTGCAAACTGAGAGAGACATCCAATTGGCTGTTGTGATTGCCCTTATATATGGCCACAGATTGTCCAGCACATCAGAAAAAGATGCATCGTACAGCTTAGATTCCAAACTGAAAGAGGAAAAGAAACTGGCCAATTCTATGTCATTCTATTATGCAGGCTTGTTCCTATCTCTAGCAGAGAAGTATGAAAAAGCCTCAGAGTATATTAACAAAGCTCTCAGGAAGGATTCAAACAATGTAGATGCCATTATCTTGAAGGGTTGCAATGATATGCTTATGAACTTGGGTGAAATGCACATGTCCACATTGGACTGCTTTGAGCTAGCTCTCAGTAAGAGTGACAAGAACGTAAATGCTTTGCTTGGTCTAGCTAAGTTCAAGTATTTTGCTAGAGATTATGAAGATTCTAATTTGACGCTCGACAGGCTGATTGTGAACAGTCCAGGACAGGTTGTGCCTCTTGTAGAAAAAATGAGGAATGAATTTGCTATGCAGAAATGGGATGCAGTTCTGGACACCATGGAAAGGATTTTCCCTCTTGATCCAAACAACGTAGAAGCTCTGAAAGTGAGGATTTTTCTCGCTCTGTGTAAAAATGCCGATAACATTGAAGCTGCCGATCAATTGAACAGTTTATTTGCTGTATTAGAAAGAAATGAAGCTCATAATGGTTTCCAGTTTTACAACACTACTCAAATATTTTCAAAGATATGTGGTAGATCCAGTGCTGTTCTGTCACAAGTGTACAGATTTGCTCAGTACGCCTCCGAGATGTATCCTAACAATGTGGACTATCTGAGTGAAGTGGGCTACCAGTGTATTCTTCAAGGAAAATACAAAGAGGCTTTGAGATTCTTCAAAGGAGCATGCAAATTAGATAGCAACTCAATCACTGCCCTGTGTGGCCTGACTCTTTGTCAAATGTTGGAAAACGGTCCCACAGAGCAGATAGCTCAGCAAGTCGAACTATTATTTGAAATGCAAGGCTCAACCAAATTTCCAGTTTTGTATCATCTTTCGGCACAATTGAATGTTAAAAGTTCTGCTGCCGGTGTGTCATTTCTTAACACAGCTTATGAATCCAAGATATCCAGTGCCAATAACAACCCTTTCAGCTTGACTTACATCAAAGACCTAGACCCTGACTTCATACTGGAGGTATACAAGGAATACAAGAAACATTTACCTAAAAAGCCCTTTGTCATAGTCGGCTACCTCTTGTACACTCAAGATGGAAACGATGCCTCTGTTTCACATTGCTTTAAAATGCTGAATACAATTTGTGAGAGTTGCCCGGGGCTGATAGCAGCTTTGTACGAGTTGGCCAAATTGAAGTTTCTGTTTGGATTTGCAAGTGATGCTCAAAAATTGGCTCAGCAGGTGAATGAGCTAGACAGTACACACGCAGGTTGTCAGGTCCTGTTAGCACAGATATTTGTTCAGCAGCAGGCATTCGCTAAAGCTGCCCAGTGCTTGGAGATGTGTCTAAGTTACAACTTCAAGGTGCGAGACAGTGCAATGTACCATTTCCTGAATGGTGTTATACTGAAGAGTGTTGACAAACTCCACGAAGCACTGTCCAGCTATTCGACAAGCTTGCAAATCGCAACGAGCAAGAGTAATATAGGCAACATGAACAGAATGTTTGAGTCTGATTTGAACATCATTGACAAGGCCACACTGTATCTGCAAATCATTGAAGTTCACTCTGCACTGGGACAGTTTGCTGAAGCAGGGAAAGTAATGCAGGTAAGAAAACAACACTAATTGCTATACCTACCAAGCTTATTTTTTACCAATTTCTAAAAAAGTAGGTTTTCAATTTGATGTAGGTAATATTGTTGAAAACGTATATATTCATATATGTTGGATTGGTCTATCTTAACAAATGTACCACATTTTGTGATGTGGATAGACAGATAACTCTTTATTGCACTAAAAAAACGATGTATGTATTGTATATACATTGAAAATGCGCTATTTTCGTAATATATTATTGACCGAGCGAGCGCGAGCGAAGCGTCTCCGTTTCAGCTTGGGCAAAAATGCTTTCGTGTGTCTGGATGTCCGGATCTCTGTTCTGCTCTACAGTTCGCATTTCTCAATCGATCTAGACGAAACTTGGTATACAGGTTAAACAAATTTTTGGAATTTTATAGTTGTCGGGTTGAATTTTTGTTCTTTTTATGAATGGGGGGCATCCCCCTTTTTGCTCCTTTTTGGGGGAAGAACTCCACTTCCCCCAAAAAAGAGCAAAAATGGGGCTACTAAATATTTCCGCCGTATTAGATCGATCGATTTCGATGGTTATTTTTTTATTTCAAAGGTAGTAACTTTAAATTGGTCTCTTAAAAATTTGGTGAAGATCTGATGAGGATCTTCGGCATGATGAGCAGAATAGCTCTACAAAATGCAGTAAATTTCTCACTTTTAGATTTCTACCAGTGGAATCAGCCCTTTACCTACTAGATAGGGATTGATGGACCACCTTGGTTATTAATGTTAGTTTTACAATAAGGTAACTAGAGGGCGCTACTGTGCACTGCTAGAAAAAGTTTGTACGTGCGAGGTCTACAGCTCACAGAGCCACTAGTTATTTTAATCTAGATGAGTATATAAACAAATGTTTAAAATTTCTTGAATATATGTATGTATGTATGTATGTTTGTCGACATACTTCTCAGAAACTGACCTGAAATAATATATTTTTCAGGAAGCAATACAAGAATTCTCATACACATCAGAAGAAGGCCGACTGCTAATCGCCCGAGCTGACCTAGTCCTAGAAAAAGGCGACGTAGACAGTGCCATTGATACCCTCAATGAAATAAAACCTGGCCAGCCTTACTACTTCCAAGCTCATAGCAAAATGGCGCATATCTACCTGAAGGAGAAGAAAGATCGGGCGATGTTCACGTCGTGTTTTAAGGATATTGTGAGCAACCATCCGATGGCAGATGCTCATACTATGATGGGAGATGCATTCATGTCCATTCATGGTAAGAAAACATATTTCAGTTCATCAAGGAAGATTGAGTTAATAATATTACATAGTTGAACAACGTTGTCTTCCTCTGCACATTAAACAGTTACACTTAATTTATTTATTTTCACGGACTAAGCAATCGTTTGACCACAATCTCACCTGATGAAAAGCGACATGGTCAAATGTGTGGCACGCTTGCCTAGTAGATACCTATTCACTCTCGACTTGAACACACCTGGGTTATATTAAACAGTGACTTGGGCAGAGCATTCCAATCTTATAATAAAATCTTCAATCTTAATTTATTATAAAATTGTAAATCTTATAATAAATTAAGATTGTGCGAGGTATTTCAACCATAAAAGGGTAGCGCTTTGCAGATTGTCTGGTCGTACGGTGATGGAAAGGTGATGACCAGATATAGGTACTAAAGATATTGAGAAGTACGGTGCCACTGACTTCAATAGTACAAGTGCGCTAGACTGCTCCCGACTCCAATAATACAAGTGAGGTGTGGTGATAATGTTAACATAATGGCGGAAGTTATTTGAAATAAAATTATTAATCTCGTCGATAACAGCTCAATGATTCCAATGAGTTCGAGTTGCTAAACGTCAATTAGTAGCCAATAACTCTTTTTTGGCAGTGCTACAAATTGAAGATATTAACATTGACTCGGATATGAATAGGAACTCACAAATTAACTGTAACTCGGATAATATTAAAAGTAACTCAAACTTGTATTAAAAGTAACTCACAAATTAACAGTAGCTCAAATATTAACAGTAACTCATATATTAAAAGTGACTCAGATATTTACATTAACTCAGACTTGTATTAAATGTAACTCACAAATTAACAGTAACTCAAATATTAACAGTAACTCATATATTAAAAGTGACTCAGATATTTACATTAACTCAGACTTGTATTAAATGTAACTCACAAATTAACAGTAGCTCAAATATAAACAGTAACTCATATATTAAAAGTAACTCAGATATTAACATTAACTCAGACTTGTATTAAAATTAACTCACAAATTAACAGTAGCTCAAATATTAACAGTAACTCATATATTAAAAGTGACTCAGAAATTATCATTAACTCAGACTTGTATTAAAAGTAACTCACAAATTAACAGTAGCTCAAATATTAACAGTAACTCATATATTAAAAGTGACTCAGATATTAACATTAACTCGGACTTGTATTAAAAGTAACTCACAAATTAACAGTAGCTCAAGTATTAAAAGTGACTCAGATATTAACGTAAACTCAGACTTGTATTAAAATTAACTCACAAATTAACAGTAGCCCAAATATTAACAGTAACTCATATATTAAAAGTAATTCAGATATTAAGGAGGTTCCAACCAGCCCAGCGTACTTGAATGGATGAGGCTAGTGATAAGTAGGTACAGAAATACAGTAAAATGTAGTTGTACTTCTTTCATGTCCACGTTAAATGTTAGGGGAGCCAAGTGGATGGAGGCTGTTTGCTAATAGTGCTAATACCCATGTTAGAGCGATGGTTCCCTAGTATACTTGTGCGAGTTAGAATCCAATGATACCGGGTCCGTTCCAGTGAATTTTCTAAGTTGTGTCCGGGTTCCGAGCTATCGGTCCCGGCTGTTATTGATGAATAGCATTCGTTAAGCCATGTTAGAGGCCCTCGAGCGGCCTGACAAACTCTGACACCAGAGGCCAGCACTGCCTCATACAAAAAACAAATACTTTCATTTTAGAACCGATCCAGGCAGCAGAATCTTACGAAGCAGCACTGAAAGGGAATCCGAAAGACCTCCAACTGATCAAAAAGCTCGGCACGGCTTTGGTGCTGATGCACGATTACGATAAAGCTACACTGCATTACGAGAACGCTATCAAACTATTGAATGAACATGACTTGAGGTTTGAATATCTGGAGCTGCTTATCAAGGTGATATTAACGAATTTAAAGAAATAGACAAACATTTGTTTTATCTCAATATGCTGTCTGCGTCTCTGAAATCTTGAGCATCCTAACTTCTCGGTGATTCGGGTGCTGGTGTCTTGAGGTACTACTAATACAATACATGTGCAAATTTTGCCCTGAATTTGGTGATACTTAAAATTTTAATGTTTAAGCTTGTGCGCTAGTTTTAAGATACTAGCGCCGCCTGTGGCTTTGCCCTCGTGGACGACGGGACGACGGGGGGGACGTGGTTTGACGGGATGAAAGTTATCTGCTGCTAGTCCAGGACTTACTTAATTAATAAACCAAGTTCCAGTTGGTTTCCTTAAGCCAAGTCTCATCACAATCCATTCAGCCGGTACGGAGATGACGAACATGCTTACAGACAGTCACATTTCAGACAACATGCCAGTTTCTGGTGGAACATGTAAAAGTTTTTTTTTTACAATTTCATTTTTTTATCATGCTACTTGTCCAAAGTGATAATGGTTACAGGTCAGAGAATGCGAGCGCCGGTAGATCAAAAATACACAAAAATACACATTGATTTTGTGTATATTTGTGTGTATTTTTTGGGAAAACAAGAAGTAATTTCTCACAGCACTTTAAAATAACATGTTGTATCTAATGTTTTTTTTTATAATTTAGTGATGGATTCTTTTACCAAATGCCAGTTTTAAGAACAAATCATGTTATGTTTCTATCTTCACCAAGCGCAAGCAAAGTTTTAACTTTGCGTATGGAATACCACAGTGTTATTGTTGTCAAGAAGGATTAAAAAAATACGGAGTCCACTCCGCCAAATCGAAAGTGAAACACCCAAGATATGCCGATACGCTCGCACGCACTAGCCTCACGCAACTACTTACACCATGTGCTGATCGGCCACGCAGCAAGGTCTCGACCATGAGGTCAAATTGAGCCGTGTTAATTCAGTCAAGTTCTCACGAAAAATCAAAAACAATGCAGTCTTTTGTGATTAAATTGTGTATCAACCACAAAATATCGCAAATTAATTAACTCACGAACACATACGCAGCCGCCATATGTTGTTCATTCGTAAAGACTCCGTCTTTTTATTCCTCCTTGATTGTTGTATGGTTTTTTCAAACATTCAAATATATCCTCAAATCCGGCTGGGAAAAGCCCGAATTCAACGAACTTAGCAGCTTCACGTAGCAAACTGACACTGGTCAATATCTAAGGTACTTTTAACTGTTGGCTATTAGTCGCAGTCGCTTATTATAACGTCTCGCTTTTCTCACAGCTCAAACAATACGAGAAGGTAGACTCGGTAATATCGCTAGAGCTGAATCAGATGTACAATAAGGAGAAGGACATCAGCACCCTCAAGCGGCGAGTCCGCCTGCTGCTGCTGCAGAGCAGGGCGCGCGAGCTTAAGAACCCCGCGGGGGGGAACGTGCACCTCATACTGGCCGAGGCTAAAGATGTGCAGACGGCTATTGTGAAGAGGATTGAAATAGGTAGGCTAAGGGTTACTGTGCGACGCGGATGACCTTCGCGGACGTCCGCGACGGACGTTAATAGTAGTTTATGAAACTGTTGCATAACAAAGGTTATTAAAACAAGAACGTGAGTTTAAAAACACGAGCCGTAGGAGAGTTTTTAATGGTATCACTCGAGTGTTTGACACCTAGTTACAGTAGTCGCAGCCAATCTATATGTTTAAGAAGTTAGGCTCTGTGAACGATTGCGCAGGTACTGCTGTGGGGATTAAACAGCATCAAGTAAGAGCGAGATAGAATATGCGAAAAACGTAAGCGAGTGAGCGAGGCAGTTATACGATGCTGTCTTCACCTTCAACATTGGGATTGCGCTTGAAAAATTTCAGTTTGCACAGCGACTAGCAGACAACTTCCGAGATACATTCTTCCGCTGCGACTACTGTATGTGCCGTTTAATACACTACTTTATCTACACTCATGCAATAAGAACTTACTTTTAAATAAAAATAAAAGTCGTAATCTTTTCTTGATTTTGCTGGTAAAAGCTCTTTCTTCATGTTCGTTGCTGTTCCGTGATGTGAGGTGGAGTCAAATTCTCCTCACACACACTGTTTTCACGTGTTTAACACAATTTTGTCACATTTTTAATCAGGATAAAACATTTGATCTACATAATAAATCACATAAAATTGGTTAGGTACTAATGTAAAGTAAATTATGGCGCCAAAATACAGTCTAACACGCGCCGCCATAGACAATAAATGACGAAAACCCTCATAGGTGCGGAGCGTTAATGGTGCTTTATTATTATTATTTAATTCTTTATGCACAAAAACAGTGTACAGAGGAGGACTAAAAATATATATATAATATGTTAAATATAATATGTTGCATGATATGTTTTTTATATTGGTAAAAAATATATATTATAACATCGTTTAGTTCAAAAAACAGTGTTATAATATTTTTTTCTTATTAGAGACGTGCCGTGCGTAATGTACATCATTATGCCACACATCATTCCTATCCACACTTCCCAGTTCTATAGTAAATCCTTTACAATACAAGCTGTCCGACTGTGATTGTTATATATTAGCATATTATCATATATATATATATATATATATATATAAGTATATTAATTTTATGTAGTAAAATTTAAAAGTTCGTATTGTATAATTTAAGTTGTATCAACCAATGTAAATTGTTAGAATTGTACGCTGCCTTCTATTTATTTTACTTCTTACTGTTCATCCAAAGGTTGTCTGGAAGAGATCGCTTTAAGCGATAAGACCGCCCATTGTACTACCATAGTTTTAATTCAATTACAATATATATGTTTTCTAACTGGTAATTACAATAAAGTGTTTCGTATCGTATGCCAACATTTTTGAGTTCATAATCCACACCTTACAATATAAGTGTAGATAAAGTATTTTTTGTCTATTAGAGATGTGCCGTGCGTAAAGTATGTCATTAAGCCACCATTTTTGAGTTCATAATCCGGATTTTACGATATGAGTGTAAATAACATGTAATATATAGCGCATTCTGTAAAAGGAGAACGTGGAGAGCTATCATCGGACATCGTCCGCTCGCGGCCAGTGTTCATTGACTTTCATTTTAAAAGCTTCTATTGAACTTCACTTGTATATATGTCCTGGAATTTTGCAATCAATATTTTACCCACTTCCACTGAAGCTATCGGGCTGAAGTTTGGCACACACGTTTGGTTCTTGTGACATGACGTGACTACTGCATAAAAGCTTGTATAATTAAATGTTTTTACATTAACTTATTATTTTCCTTCACAATTTGGCGTCTGATTGACGTCATATTGAATTTTATTAATGTCATGTCTTTAGATGACACTCGCAAGATAAAAATAAATCGAACGATGTAAGAAAAAATAAAATCGACTCACGCGTATGGTTTCTAAAGTGCCACAAAGGAACAAACATACATAGGCTGAAAAACACATTACTCGCGCTTTTTTACTTCGCACAGTCGGGTCAAAAGTTAAAGTAAATCTAGCTGTCTGTCTGTTTTTACCTTCTCACGACTGAACGGCTGAATCGATCTTGATGAAATTTGGTACGGAGATAGTTAGAACCCTCGCCTCCGGAAGGGTATAGGATGATTTTCATCTCAATAAAAATTGTCCACGCTGACGGAGTCACAAAACAAAACCGTTTAAAGTGTTTAACACTTAGGTTAATTGGTATCTTCATATAACTACTACCAAAATACATTTTCAGATTCAAGAGGAGATGTAACCGAGGACAGGCAACAGCTATCGCAGATTCTCTGTTCGTTGGCACGAGTTAAGTCAACCAGGGAGTCTACAGTTGCCGTCAACCTGTACTCGGAAGCGTTGGTGCACGTGCCGAGAGAGCCGAGCACGCTGTTGGCATTAGCCAAATTGTACGCACAGGTATGATAATATTCTGTGTTCGTTGGCACGAGTGAAGTCGACCAGGGAGTCTACAGTCGCCGACAACCTGTACTCGGAAGCGTTGGTGCACGTGCCGAGTGAGCCGAGCACGCTCTTGGCATTAGCCAAGTTGTATGCATAGGTATGATAATATTCTGTGTTCGTTGGCACGAGTGAAGCCGACCAGGGAGTCTACAGTCGCCGTCAACCTGTACTCGGAATCGTTGGTGCACGTGCCCAGAGAGCCGAGCATGCTGTTGGTATTAGCGAAGTTGTATGCACAGGTATGATAATATTCTGTGTTCGTTGGCACGAGTTAAGTCGATCAGGGAGTCTACAGTCGCCGTCAACCTGTACTCGGAAGCGTTGGTGCACGTGCCGAGAGAGCCGAGCACGCTGTTGGCATTAGCCAAGTTGTATCCACAGGTATGATAATATTCGGAGTTCTTGGCACGAGTTATAGGGGCCCTTCCCGGTCCGTCTATCGTCAACGCGAGCATGGTCGAAAAGCATGTTGTTTTATCCAGCGCAATGTTTGAAAAAGAGACGAAGTGAAAAGAGAGAAATAACGTCTGAACGCTCGGTTGGCATTCGGAAACATCCGCATTATAACAATAATAACAACATTGAACGAAAAATAGTGTGTGAAAATTTCATAAAACTTGTTCCAGGAAATACGCGTTTTTGAGTAATCCTTATAAGTTTGTGAAATAAATGTTTATCATTTGTAATCTCCATTACATGTGCGAGGTTTCTACGAAGATGTTTTATTTACTTTTACAATTGACGAGTACATTATTAACGGTCAAAGTTCAGGTAAAATTCGTGTGAAAAAGCAGATTTTTGGAGGCTCATACTGAATTTGTTTATCCAAATTTTAAATTTTTGCTTTTGTAGAAACCTAGACACTGTACAAGATAACTGTTAGTTCAAAAATTTCAAAGAAATATGGGTTACAACGCCATAATCACGTACGAGCGTTTGTATGAAAAGTATGACGGGTTGGCCGCTCTTAAGTCGACCAGGGAGTCTACAGTCGCCGTCAATCTGTTCTCGAAAGCGTTGGTGCACGTGCCGAGAGAGTCGAGCACGCTGTTGGCATTAGTCAAGTTGTATGCACAGGTATGATAATGTTCTGTGTTCGTTGGCACGAGTTAAGTCGACCAGGGTGTCTACAGTCGCTGTCAACCTGTACTCGGAAGCGTTGGTGCACTTGCCAAGAGAGCCGAGCACAATGTTGGCATTAGCCAAGTTGTATGCAAACGCATGATACATGATAATACTTGGTATCTTTTCTTTGTAGCCCGTATCGGGACACAAAATAGCAACGGTGCGGACACAAATTAGCAACGGTGCGGGTCGGTACAATTGTTCTTTCTCACGAAGGCGGCTTGGTCTTGTTTGTGTGTTAGATACATTGTTTCTGTGTGCGTAAGCTCGGGAGCATTAGCTCGGGCGATATGCTTACGCACTCAGAAGCAATGTGTAGAGTATGCAGTCACAACGAATCTTTGTAGCTCGAAAGTTGTCTGCTAGTCGCTGCGCAAACTTCTTTTTTTCAGGCGCAATCCCAATGTTGAAGGTGAAGACAGCATTGTACAACTGCCTCGCTCATTCGCTTACGTTTTTCGCATCATCTGTTTCGCTCTTACTTTATGCTTTTTTATCCTCACAGCTGTACCTGCGCAATAGTTCTTAGAGCCTAACTTCACAACCACAAAGATTCGTTGTGACTTCTGTACATACATCTACACACACAATCAAAACCAACCCGCCATCGTGAGATAGAACAACTGTACAAATATCGAACGAACCCCCATTGGAATAATTATAGCGCGCGCAGCAAGGTGGCTGTTACGACGATCGCCTTCTACGATAAGTAAAAAAAACGTAATACTGTCTCTACTCTACTGTCTGATAATTACGCCATATCTTCTCGTCGCAGATACAGCAGAGCCTCAAGATGAAAGTTTATAATCAGTGCGTGTTGCCAGTGATGACATACGGCACTGAGACATGGTTGCTAACTATTGGTCTCATACACAAGCTTAAAGACGCGCAGCGTGCAATGGAGAGAGCTATGCTCGGTGTTTCACTACGTGATAGAATCCGAAACGAAGAAATCCGTAGAAGAACCAAGGTTACCGACATAGCTCTCAGAGTTTGCAAGTTGAAGTGGCAGTGGGCAGGCCATATAGTTCGCAGAACTGACAACCGCTGGGAAATAAAGGTTCTCGAATGGCGACCACGAACAAGCAAGCGAAGTGTAGGGAGACCCCCCACACGATGGACCGACGACATTGTAACCATCGTAGGAAGTCGGTGGATGGAGGTGGCACAAGATCGCTCGTCATGGCGCTCTTTGGGGGAGTCCTATGTTCAACAATGGACTTCTAAAGGCTGAAATGATGCCTTTCTCTGGCATTACTGAACTGATTTGGATAGGGTTCCGTATCCAAAGGGTCCAAACGGAGCCCTGTTACTAAGCTCACGCTGTCCGTCTGTCTTACCTTTATATATAGGGCTGTATGTTTTGAACCGTAATAGATAGCCGGGTGGATTTTTTACAGAATATTTGTTACTATGTTCGATATTTTTGTTTGCAATTTTTCCATGAATATACTAGATATCTAGAAGTTTATTTTGGACTTACAGATGAATAATCCAGAAAAATGCGAACAAACATGCGCCATCCTGCTGAATGCGGATCCCAACAACGAGTCCGCTGCTGTTATGATGGCCGATCTTGCTTTTCGAAAGGTAAATTTATGTTAATAACGTACCACAGCTTTAGGTCAATGAAAATGAATTTACTATTTTACTAGAGCAATGTTTGTTTATTTGTCGTATGAGGTAGTGCTAACTTCTGGTGTCAGAGTTTGTCAGGCCGCCCGAGGGCCTCTGACATAGAGACGACTTAACGACTGCTATTCAGCAATAACAGCCGGGACCGGCAGCTTAACGTGCACAAAGCACGGAGCGATGGAAGCCGCACATAACTTAGAAAAAAGTATACATATTGTTCGAGTGCTAAGATACAGTTTACCTAGATCAAATATCTCTCGTGTAAACACGAAAATAGTTGGTTTCGTTCATACATTCCGTTCAAAAGCTGCAAGCCATATTAACTCTTAGAAATCCAAAGAGAGAATGAATAAGTCAAAATGCGCAAGCTATTATTAAAATCGCTTGCGCATTTTGACTTATTAACATGTCAAAGTGAGCAACACCTTGAATAGGTTTTCTTTATTGCTAGGTGGACTTAGAATCAGCGCAGCGCCACCTAGTTCAAACGCTCTCCGTGAAGCCGACCAGTTGGGAAGCGCTCGCGCAACTCATAGAGGTGCAGTGGAGGCGCGGCATGCTCTCTGAAGCGGAGCAAGCGCTGGAGTCAGCTAAACTAGCGCTGGACGATCAGGATGACGCAGGTAGATTAATGAACCAATAGATGGCGTTACCGTCCCCGTAAGACGGATTTAGAAACGGAAAAATTTGGACGATGTTTGGTCACGGTAGCCGAATTGGCTAAAGGCATGTGCCGCCCAGAGGCAAGGAATGCTGCGGATTCGAGTCCCGTCCGTGATCCAAGACGTGGAAACTCACAGGGGGACTTATCCACAAATTTAAAGTCGCTCTGCGAGCTATGCTCGGTGTTTCTCTGAAGTATAAAATTCGAAACTTGATTATTCGACAGAGAACCAAAGTCACCGACATAGTTCAAAGAATTAGCAAGCTGAGGCGGCAATGGGCAAGTCATATTTGTCGAAGGGCGGACAACTGCTAGGGTACACGTGTCATCGAGTGGAGACCGCGTCTTGGCAAACGTAGGACGCCCGCCGGGCAAGTGGTGTGACGACCTGCGGAAGGCGGCTGGCAGAGACTGGATAGAAGAGCCGAAGACTGAGCTCAGTGGCGTTCATTTGGATAGGCATGTGTCCAGCAGAGGACGATGATGTACATTGCAATGTTCTGTCAGGGTACAGTTACTGCGCCGGGCTTTGCTCGATGTACGGCGGCAAGACGACGGCGGCGCTGCGGCAACTAAACGCGGCTCGCCGCGGCGCGCAGTGGGTGCGCCGTGCGGCGCGACACATGGTGCTGCTGTGTCTGTCGCAGTACGCAGCCTCGAACGCTTCAGAGGCCACTAGCACTCGTGGTAATGATGACACGTAAGTTAAACTACGTCTTATTATAAACTAGCAGCGCCCCAAGGCTTTGCCCGTGTGTACAATTTTATTGCATTTCTGCGTGGGGGTTTCTTTAGTATACAGTATCTACATACAAAATTTCATTAAATTTGGTCCAGCCGTTATCGCCTGAAAGCGCCCCAAACAGACAACGTTTCACTTTTACATATTAATTGGGATGGGGGTCCTCATGAAATAATTTCCCTTTTTCCCGCGGTAACTTAAGATTTTCCGGGATGAAAGTATCCTATGGTAGTCTCTATATTGTACAGAACCTACGTATAAAAGTCATGTTTGAATAAAAAGTATCCTATGTTGGTCTCTATATTGCACAGTACCAATAAAGTTTATCAAAATCGGTTCAGGCGTTTTGACGTGAAAGCTCCCCAAACAAACAAACAGACATCGTTTTACTTTTATATAATAGTGTGGACTAAATCAGTTAAAATGTCTATGCCCGGATCCCATCAAATGGAACGACTAGTTTTAGTAAAACACAGAAACATTTTCTACTAAACGTAAGCTGAAACGGTTCCTATTTTACGAAGAATTGTAAGTAACGGATGGGAGGGTTACCTGCTACGTTCCGTTAGCATAATTAATAGAGATGATACCTAGAGTATAGTGTTCTTTATAGAAAGTAAAACAAGCAAAATTATATAAAAATACAAAACCCGACTGCGAACAAAATTGTTGAACACGAGCTGCCCGCCACAAAAATAATCACACTAATATTATAAAGACGAAAATTTGTATTTATGTAAGGGTGTGTGTTTGTTACTTCTTCACTGAGCAGATTTGGATGATATTTGTTATGGTAGCTTATACGTACTCTAAATTAACACATAGGCTACTTTTTATCCCAGAAAAATAAAGGGTTCCTGAGGGATGTGGGCGCAGCTAGTATTTATAAAAAAAAACATGTTTCTATTTTACTTACGTATTCTATTTTACTTTAAGGCTTAGGTCTGGGTCAAAATTGAATTTCGACGATTTTACGTGCCTACTTATGAACCTTTTTCTAAGAAAGTAGTGTAATAACATCAAATATGTTTACATGCATCTAATTATCCATACCAATATATAAAAGTGAAACGTTGTCTATTTGTTTGTTTGGGGAGCTTTCACGCGATAACGACTGGACGGATTTTTATTTAATTTAGAATGGATATTATAGATTAGAGCTGGAATAAAACATTATAAGATTCCACGGGAAAACTGGAAAATGTTGATTACTCACTGTAAAGAACGCTTGTCATCATAGAATGGTCTGTGGTTGCCGTGGAAACGAAATAACAAGTCCGTCAAAAAACATCACGAGTGCTGCTATACCTACTTTTGCATTGGTTTATAATATCCTAGAAGGAAATAGGATGTTTTTTTTCGCGACTAACGCAATAGTCCGCGCGTACGTAGTCGTGGGCGGGAAAACTAGTACGTAATATATGCTAAGATGAATATTTTTTACGTGTTTTTGATAAGTAAATCAAACGTTAAATACACCTCTCTCGCGCCGTGCCGCTATTAGAGCTATATTCGCGCTCAAAGTTAGTTTATAAACACATATTAAGTAACACGAAATTCTATTCTTGAATATGCGCTGAATAGTTTTTTTTCAAAACTTTTTATTTTTCTTAATTCTGATGCCACAATACGAGTATCGACAATTTTCACAGTTTTTAAACTGATTTTATGTGTATATTAAGTCAGCGTATTGAAGCAATCAATTGAATTTCATAAAGATCAAGTATTGTCTGTCTGAATTACATGAATAGTATGTATACAGAAGTATATTATAAATAATTATTACAATCCATAAATAATGCATTTTTATACAAAAATCACTGACAAAACCGTTCAGCGGTCGAAGCTTTCGGACGTGTGATCCGTGTCAATGTTTTCGCGGATCTCTCGCTCTGACCGAATAACGAAAGTTGCTCTACTTAATTTGTTTTTGTATATTTTTATAATCTCAAATAGTTCTAGTGTAGGTGACTTGCATGTTAGAATATTTGAATCGATAACAACGTGTATTCATGAAAACGATGTTAATCTCGTGTTTAGTTTTTTTTTTTAACTCTGTCTAGTCTATCGTTTGACCACGATCACACCTGATGGAAAGCTGGTCGAAGGTGTAAGCACGCTTGCCTAGTAGATACCTATTGACTCTTGACTTGAACACACCTGGGTTATATTTTACCGGAAACACTGATGAGGGCAGGGCATAGTGATGGAAAAGTGATGGAGCATTCAGATTGTGCAGTTCTTGTGCACACTCTCCATAGTGCAATCTGTAGAATACCGACAGGCCTCACGTCGATGCGCCAGACTTTGAAGCTTACTCTTTACCAGAGTGTCATCTCCAATGAGCCTCATAGCACGTCTCTCAATTGAATCCAAATCCTCGAGCTGATACTTAGAAGAACCGTCCCAGAGGTGGCAGCAGTACTCCATACAAGATCGGACCTGTGCTTGGTAAAGATTCAAAAGCTGTCCCGGTGTGAAGTACCGCCTAACCTTAGACAAAATACCAAGTTTCTTTGCAGCTACTTTGGCTTTGGATTCAATGTACGACCCAAAATTCAGGTTCGATGTGAGTTCGACTCACAAAAGCTCCAGATCGCCTGGAATCGCCTGGATTGGAATGGTATTGTTACACTACGGAAAGACGGAGATCGGTTAAGAGGACTATTTTTAGCAGAGAACAAACATGCGTTTTAGTAGCATTAAACTTAACCAGGTTAGCATCGCCCCAATCGGACACGGCTTCTAAGGCTAAATTCAAACGGTCCACCATAGCCTCTCTCTGAAGCTGGACAGCGTCGCAGCTTCAGAGAGATATGTATGATTTTGAGCATCAATATTTTGCAAACTAATTTAAATATATGTCTACTTTATCCAGATTTTAAAAAGGCGTAGGTAATATCTATTTTTACCCGAGAACGGCAAAGCAAGCGATGGGTAATGAGTTTAACAGTCTATGTATGTATGTATGTATGTGGGTATGTGGATGTTTCACTATAGCACAGAATAAATAATAGTACAAGACAAGAATAGTAAATAATAGCCCTTTTTGGTCCGATTTTGTCAAATGAGGTTCCAATCGATTCATCTTCTGGTATAGAGAGTCACAGTCTTTTTTTACCCGAATACGGCGAAGCAAAATAATGGTTATGTGTTCAAACTTAAAACTTTGTCCGATTTTGACCAGCAAGGTATCAATCGATTCGTCTTCATTTACAAAATGTCATAGGCAATTATTTATCCCGACTACGGTGATGCAAAGGATGGTCTATGTGTTCAAATTTGTACAAAACTAAAAACTTGACAAAGCGAGGTATCAATCGATTTGTCTTCATCACAAGAGTGTCATAGGCTATTTTTTACCCGACCTTATTTGGGTTTAGTTTTTGAACTTAATTGTTATCGACTTCTAAAAGCAGCTGGTTCTCAATTCGTCTGCATCTAAATATTTTTTTGTGTGTTTGTTATCTCATATCTCTGAAACCTGTGAGCCAATTTGGATAATTCTTTTTTGTTTGAAAGGGTATGACTCCGATTAGGTCCCATTTTTTAATCTAAATTGTTTCTGTAGTTTTTAGATGTGTGTATGTATGTATGTGAGCTTCTATATTCCACCATAACTTTTAAATGCCTGAACAGATTTAGACTTATGGGGTATCTTTAGAATCCTTGTATCTTTCTAAAATTCAATATGGTGGTAGTATGGCTCCATTTTCAAATGCGAAAAAAACTATTTTTCTTCGAATTTTCAATGTGGGTACAAATTGGAGGCCTTAATAAGCCATTTCAACAGTATATAATTTATTGGCATATTTTCTTTTTTGGCGGGGCAGGCGTGTTTTTTTAGGTTTTAAGCTAGTTATTACTTGGTATAATAAACCTACCAATTGGTTCTGTATACATTTCATCAAAGTTGGTTTATTTGTTCAATACAAGCTTTTATTTAACTCACCATGTTAGTGTGTTTGGGAACAGTCTTGCAGTTGAATTTTAAACTACTTTATGACGTCCAATCGAAGCACTCGGGAGTAGTTCTGATGATAATACAATATGATGGTAGTATTAAGCTGGTCCGATGGAATCAATTCCATCATTTGATTCCTAAATTAATTAAAAAATCAAATAATGGAAGTGATGGGACTAACCCCTTTGAGTTTAGGCTCATTTGATTTGTTTTGATAAGTTATCTGGTGGGGGGGGGGGGGGGCAGAGGGTAGAGGGGGACTTCACAACAATATAACTATCACTATTGTAACTTTTTGACGACTTAAACTACTTTATATTAAATGGTCTTTTGTAACAAAAAACACTAAAAATAAAAAAATACAATTACAATTCAATCAGAACAATATCACTTTTCCAAAATTAAAAATGATGTTGATTAGTTTTCAGGACTTGGTTAGTTGGTACATTGGTTGGTTTGTAGTTCTATGGAGCTCAATTTCGTGAAGTTCGTACCGTACCGTGAAAATTATCTAAAAAAAAAGTGTAGGGGACTTAAAATGAGCTAAATTATCCTGGAATAACACATAATTTAACCCATTTAAGTGATCACGTGGGCAAAACAGCTAGTCTTATAATAAACCTACATGTTAGATAGTCAGTCACAGGTTAGTTTAAAAATGTTCCTTCTAAGGATAAATGAATAATAACATTTGAACTAGCTGCACTTCCCGAAGTGAGACCTTGCATTGTGTCGTTTTTTTTAAGTTGTAGCTTATAAGTAACTCAACACATCATCTGAAAAACTTAATAACCGAACCGATTCAGATAATGCATATTACTCTTTTTTTTTTATTATTATCACTTATTAAACAACAAATTTAAATTTTTCAAAGTTACTGTTGGACAAACATCCCTCACTTCGCCACGGATTGCGTTTTTAAAACATTTCGTCATATTTCGAACTAAAATTTTAATTATAAAGATTACACGACGCCCCGTCCGCGTTTATACGTATTTTTTTCCAAATATTCGTGTATCGAGACAACTGTTACGTGATAAAACGAACTTTTACGTTAACCTCCCACCCCTCCTTTTATTTTGTTGGAAAAAACAGGTTTTCGCGATCGTACGGTGACTGTGCGATCGTTTATATTTAAAAAAATGATATAAAGGAACTTAAAAATGAAGTGTCCCTAACAAAATTTTAATAAAGTAGAGTAACTTTCATTGCTTTAGGGTACAGCTTTCAGATACTATTACTTATTCTGTGGTAGGGAGTACAAAAAGTCAAATTTTAAATTTTGCACAGCCGGTCTTGGCCCCTAATAGTTGCAATTGCAACGTTAGGCTGATAGTATTTACATTAACTTGATAAATATAAAATTGAAAATATTGAAAGAAGCTTAAAAGAAAATTACAACTGTTACAGTTGTAAGGATTATATATTTTTGAAAAGGTCTTAGACCTGTATTTTGATACCTCTTTCGATAGGTTTTGGTCATTTTTTATTGCGTCGGAAATACAATATAGCAGCTGTAAGCCGCCATATAAGCTTTCTTTACACTTCATATCCTATAGTACTCTCGTGATCAAGACGAATCCAATGATACCTCATTTATCAAAGTCCATCAAGTCGTTTAGGCAGTAGGACGCGCTTAAGAAACGTACAAACAAACTAACATACATTGGGTTTGGGTACAACACATAACCCACTTCAGTCGGCTAAATAAATACATCAGTGCACTGTCAATTCCGTGATTCGATCAAACTACGGAAACTCGTTGCATCTAGACAAATGATGGACCGTTGGGCAAGACATAAATGACAGACCGTTGGGCAAGACACAAATGACGGAGCGTTGGGCAAGACACAAAACCAGACTTCTTGAAATTACTTTTTTATATGTATTTTTGAATTGGTCTTTACGTTCCAAATGTTCCAATCACACGAGTCTCTTGAGATTGAGGAAAAATCAACCAAACTAGATGGCTTAAGTGGAAGAACTAAGCACACTTCATGCTGTAGACTAATGACAAGACTATCAAGCTGTTGAAATGATACGCATAATTATGGAACCCTATGATTTTTAAAAGGTTTCTTTTAACTTGCAATGTTTGTTGAGGTTAAATCTTGCAAGCTTAATTAGAACCACTTCCTCTTATCCTACGGAGTTTTTTTAACTTGCAATGTTTGTTGAGGTCAAATCTTGCAAGCTTAATTAGAACCACTTCCTCTTATCCTACGGAGTTTTTTTAACTTGCAATGTTTGTTGAGGTCAAATCTTGCAAGCTTAATTAGAACCACTTCCTCTTATACTACGGAGTTGAATTTTCGCATGTTGGTTCAGTTCCGATGACAATTAATTTTTATGGTAAGCATGACTTGAATCTACATCCAGGATCAGCTCCAGATAAAAGAACTTCAACGATCACGAAATTTTGTGTACGCATTTTATTATGATAGCCGATTTGAAGTGTTACCATGACATGGTTGCTGCACTCCGGGTTGGCTCCTGACTACGGAACACCTCAACGGTTAACAGCATAGATACGAAATGTTATATACGCATTTAATTGTGATAGCCCGTTCTAAGCTTCATTATGTCATGGCTACTGCATAAAAGTTTTTTTTAAATATCTTTAAGTTAACTTATGTTTTTGTGCATATCTTTATAGAGTACTAGCTTTCCCGCCCGCGACTTCGTCCGCGCGGAGTACAGTTTATCGCGAAAAAAGCATGTTCTTCTAGGATATTAAAAACCAATGCAAAAATAGATTTAGACTTCTTGGTTATGGCCTCTGTGGGTTGTTGTTGGTATACTTAATCTGTGGCACCAACGCTCTTGATGTTTTTTGATATACTTGTTATTTCGTTTCCATGGCAACCGCATCCTTACAGCGAGTATTCAGCATGTTCCAGTTTTCCCGTGGAAACTTAAAATTTTCCGGGATAAGAAGTATCCTTTGTTTTATTCCAGGGTATAAGCTATCTCCATTCCAAATTTCATCAAAAACCGTCCAGCGGTAATCGCGTGAAAGCTCCCCAAACAAACAAACAGACAATGTTTCACTTTTATACATTGGTATGGAATAGGGTGCCACATAGATTAAATTTTAACTAGCTGCGCCTTGCGGTTTCACCGACGGTTTTGACGACTTTCAGCCTCCCGAACAAGCTGGATTCCGGAAAGGCTTTAGCACCACATCTATACGCTCCGGCGGATTATACAGAAGACCGAAGAGTATAATCAGCCACTATGTCTAGCGTTTGTGGACTCGAGACCTGTTCGAAACTGTTCACCTCTGCACTGGAAGATATATTCAAGCTTCTGAACTGGAACGGATATGGTGTTAACATCAATGGCGAATACATCACTCACCTTCGATTTGCCGATGATATAGTCATCATGGCAGAAACCCTAAAAGACTTAAGCACAATGATCAGTATCCTCAATATTGTTTCCCAACAGGTGTGTCTTAAAATGAACATGGGTAAAACGAATATCATGTCAAATGCCCATGTCGCACCCATGCCGGTTTATGTTGGGAACGATATTATCGAAGCTGTTGATCACTATGTCTACTTGGGTAGACTTAGTGATCACTATGGGTTAACTTGGGTAACTTCGACAAGGAGGTCAACCGACGAATCCAACTCGGATGGGCAGCGTTCGGGAAATTGCGCCATATCTTCTCGTCGCAGATACCGGAGATCCTCAAGACAAAAGTATAATCAGTGCGTGTTGCCAGTGATGACATACGGCACTGAGACGTGGTCGCTAACTATTGGTCTCACACATAAACTCAAAGTCGCGCAATGTGCAATGGAGAGAGCTATGCTCGGAGTTTCACTACGTGATAAGATCCGTAATGAGGAAATCCGTAGAAGAACCAAGGTTATCGACATAGCTCTCAGAGTTTGCAAGTTGAAGTGGCAATGGGCAGGCCATATAGTTCGCAGAACCGACAACCGCTGGGTACAACCGCTGGGGAATAAAGGTTCTCGAATGGCGACCACGAACAAGCAAGCGAAGTGTAGGGAGACCCCCCACACGATGGACCGACGACATTGTAGCCTTCGCAGGAAGTCGGTGGATGGAAGGGACACAAGATCGCTCGTCATGGCGCTCTTTGGGGGAGTTCAGCAGTGGACTTCTAAAGACTGACATGATGATGAAGCAACAAAAAACATTTTTAAAATTGTACTAAATTAATTAACAAGAGTTCATTAGCTTATTTTTAGTACACAAACAGAATTAAACAAACATCACCTGTTTGTCTGTCTATTCGCGCATCACATAAAAACTACTGGGCCGATTGCGATTTCACTGTTGGTTGGCTTATGTTTTGACTTAAAAACTAGTGTACGTGGTATGGTATCCCAATCCGACCAATCGGATAAATATATTTGACGACTAAATGAACATTGGTATATATATTGTACTTTAAAGGTACTTTTGGACCTGGAATAACATATAAGATACTTATTTCTCAAAAAAAAATACATTGCGGGCAAAGCCGCGGGCACGGCTCCTAACTCTATGTAATTACTAATACAGTCCGTCGACTTACAGAGATACGCGTCTACTTGCCCTCCGCACAGCAGAAAAGCTACTTGTGGAAGTGTCTCCATCGGAACGGCGACCTCTCCAAGCGCTACTACAGCTGGCGCCAAAGCAGAAGGCACAAGCAGAGCGTGTGCTGCAAGAGCTGTTACCGCTGGCGACTGATGACGGGTATCAGGACGACCCCTATCTGATACTGGCTATTGCTGACGCGTGAGTTTGTTTTAATTAGCCTTGTAGAAGTGTCTATCGAAGCACTGGTCCCTCTAACCGCTATTACAGCTGGCGAGAAAGCAGAAGGCACAAGCAGAGCGCGTGCTGCAAGAGCTGTTACCGCTGGCGACTGATGACGTGTATCAGGACGAGCCCTATCTGATACTGACTATTGCTGACGCGTGAGTTTGTTTTACTTACCCTTGCAAAAGTGTCTATCGAAGCACTGGTCCCTCTAGCCGCTATTACAGCTGGCGACAAAGCAGAAGGCACAAGCAGAGCGCGTGCTACAAGAGCTGTTACCGCTGGCGACTGAAGACGGATATCAGGACGACCCCTATCTGATACTGCCTATTACTGACGCGTGAGTTTGTTTTACCTAGCCTTTTAGAAGTGTCTATCGAAGCACTGGTCCCTCTAGCCGTTATTACAGCTGGTGACAAAGCAGAGGACACAAGCAGAGCGCGTGCTGCAAGAACTGTTACCGCTGGCGACTGAAGACTGGTATTAGGACGACCCCTATCTGATACTGGCTATTGCTGACGCGTGAGTTTGTTTTACCTAGCCTTGTAAAAGTGTCTAAAGAAGCTCTGGTCTCTGTAAGCGCTATTACACCTGGTGACAAAGCAGAAGGCACAAGCAGAGCGCGTACTACAAGAGCTGTTACCGCTGACGACTGAAGACGGGTATCAGGACGACGCCTATCTGATACTGGCTATTGCTGACGCGTGAGTTTGTTTTACTAGCCTTTTAGAATTGTCTATCGAAGCACTGGTCCCTCAAGCCGCTATTAAAGCTGGTTACAAAGCAGAAGGCACAAGTGGAGCGCGTGCTACAAAAGCTGTTACCGCTGGCGACTGAAGACGGGTATCAGGACGACCCCTATCTGATACTGGCTGTTGCTGACGCGTGAGTTTGTTTTACCTAGCCTTTTAGAAGTGCCTATCGAAGCAATGGTCCCTCTAGCCGCTATTAAAGCTGGTTACAAAGCAGAAGGCACAAGCGGAGCGCGTGCTACAAGAGCTGTTACCGCTGGCGACTGAAGACGGGTATCAGGACGACCCCTATCTGATACTGGCTATTGCTGACGCGTGAGTTTGTTTTACCTAGCCTTTTAGAAGTGTCTATCGAAGCACTGGTCCCTCTAGCCGCTATTAAATCTGGTTACAAAGCAGAAGGCACAAGTGGAGCGCGTGCTACAAGAGCTGTTACCGCTGGCGACTGAAGACGGGTATCAGGACGACCCCTATCTGATACTGGCTATTGCTGACGCGTGAGTTTGTTTTACCTAGCCTTTTAGAAGTGTCTATGAAGCACTGGTCCCTCTAGCCGCTATTACAGCTGGTGACAAAGCAGAGGGCATAAGCAGAGCGCGTGCTGCAAGAACTGTTACCGCTGGCGACTGAAGACTGGTATTAGGACGACCCCTATCTGATACTGGCTATTGCTGACGCGTGAGTTTGTTTTACCTAGCCTTGTAAAAGTGTCTAAAGAAGCCCTGGTCTCTGTAAGCGCTATTACACCTGGTGACAAAGCAGAAGGCACAAGCAGAGCGCGTACTACAAGAGCTGTTACCGCTGACGACTGAAGACGGGTATCAGGACGACGCCTATCTGATACTGGCTATTGCTGACGCGTGAGTTTGTTTTACTAGCCTTTTAGAATTGTCTATCGAAGCACTGGTCCCTCTAGCCGCTATTAAAGCTGGTTACAAAGCAGAAGGCACAAGCGGAGCGCGTGCTACAAGAGCTGTTACCGCTGGCGACTGAAGACAGGTATCAGGACGACCCCTATCCTACTGTTTTACGTAAACTCAATATTTAAGAAAATACAATAGAATTCACTCTTTCTCTTACAAAAGTTTAATAGTTCTCATAAACCGGGCACTTGCTTGCTTATGAGATAATGCTGGCCTCTGGTGTCAGAGTTTGTCAATCCGCCCAAACTTAACGACTGCTATTCATCAATAATAGCCAGCTTCACGTGCCCTCCGAAGCACGGAGCGATGGAAAACCGCACATAATTTAGAAAAGTCATTGGTGCGGAGCCTAGGACGAACCTGTATCTTTGGATTATAAGTAGCACTAATATACTGCTAGGCTACTTTCGCTCTTACCACTTCGGGCACTTATAATGTCGGTAGATGGCGTTATTATCAAGTGAGATAAGTTCCACTTTCGGCCGAGTGTGCGCTGAAGTATCCATTAAGGCCGAGGCTTGCGCTCGCGCATATCCTAATCTAAGAAAACAAGCAAGAGAAATAAGGCCCAACATTTTCTTAATCTAGTAGTATCGTGTAAGATATTTTAATCATCATCATCAGCCCGTGCTCGTCCACTGCTGGACATAGGCCTCTCTCAATGAACACCACAGAGCCCGATCTTCGGCTCTTCTCATCCAGTTTCTGCCGGCTGCCTTTCGCAGGTCGTCACTCCACCTGGCCGGTGATATAGATATTTTAATGCTTTTCTACAGTGGTTTCTTGTTATGTACAACGCAAACTATTTCTTTGTCAAACTTTATCGAACGAAAAGGTTTTATTTTCGCATTTATTATACATCTATAATTATAAAAAAGTAGAGGGGTAGTAGTTATTAACAAAAATGTCTGTACAATGAAGATAATTAAAATTGTTTAGGGGTCTTAAAATAAGGTACTGAACGAGTTTTTTTTTAATGATGTCTGTATGTTTGTTCGCGCTTCACGTAAAAACTATTGCACCGATTGTGATGCGGTTTTCACTGTTGGATAGCTTAGGTTTGTCTTAAAAACTGGTGTACTTGGTATTTTAATCCTATGAGTAGAAACTGAGCAATTGATAAATTTTGACGGCTGAACGAAATTTTGCTTATTGTACTTTATAGGCACTTTTTTGATCCTGGATATAATAAATAGCATACTTTTAACCCAGAGAAATGACCACGCGGGCAAAGCCGTGGGCACATATTGTTTTTACATACGTTTTTATTAAGTCACTTTCATGTTAGTCGTACAGTCTGTCATTCCGGGTGAAATCTTGCAACTCAAATTTCGAGTACTTCCAGATTTGCTATCCAGCTGAAACTTTCACGGTAGCTCACAAATATACAACAATGCATTCTAAAAAATATACATTTACGGTCTTTTTATTTATTTGTTTTAACCTGTCAATATTTTCAGATACAATATAATCAAGCAGCCGACTCGAGCGAAGAACATCTTGAAGAGAACTGTTGCCTCCGTACCCTGGACTCCTGAAAAAGCTGATGGCTTAGAGAGGTGGGCTACAAAATTATGCCATTGACAACATGTTACATAACATCTACCTTCGACATCCATACCTACTTGTAATAAAGTAGTAAGGAACAACAAGTAGTCATCACAAAAGTAAAAGAAAAAAAAACTTTAAATAATGTATGTCTCAGGGGATGATGTAAGGATTCTAACGATACCCCATACGTCCAAATCTGTTCAGACATTTTAAAGTTATGGTGGAATAAAGAAACTCACATACATAAAAACATTACACTCCTTGTTTGGGAAGTCACAAGTAAAAAGTCGGTACAATGAAGATAATGTTACGAGAAAAATTACACCAAAAATTAACACCTTTATTCGAAAAACCACAAAAAGAAATTAAACTGACAAATAACGCACAAACAGTCTTTAACTTGATTGTACACACTAACCAATTATCACAATATTCCCAGGCAGTCGATGCGCGCTCTATTTATACTGCGACGGAAGTTTCCAGAAGGTACTCGTATGTACTAGCGGTGTCGGTAGGTATTTGAACTTTCAAGGTCAGCGGCGCCTTTGATGTCGCGCCGCGCCTGTAGGTACCTAAGGCCGGCGGCGCCTTTGATGATGCCACGCCGCGCGCTCTGTAAACTCTGTAGGTACCCTCAACTAGTGTGTTCCAGAATGTTCCTTTAAATTGCGTTCCGTCATCCGACCGAAACTCCTCGAACATTTTAGTAGCTACTATTTTTCTAAGAATCGATCGGCGTAACACTAATATAAAAAAAGTCTAGGAGACTTAAAATAAGCAATTGAAAAAGAATATATAATTTTTTAAATGGTGTATGTCTGTCTGTATGTTTTTTCTCGCATGAGGTAAAAACTACTGAACCTATTGAAATGTGGTTTTGATTGTTTGATAGCATTGGATTTTGCTTAATAACTGATGTTACTTAGTCCGATGAGAAGAAGCCGAGCAATCTATATGTAGCAGGCAAATAGCTTAATAAGCTGTTCAATTAACAGCCTATCATTTTTACTAAACGGCGCCGTTCATAATTAGTTTGATAGAATTGCGCCTAAAAAACTAAGTATGTTAGTCAGGTTGAACATAAAACTGTTTATAAACATTCGCCGGTTTGCAAACAAACTACTATGATTGATAGAAATTGCGCTTAAAAAATTAAGTAGGTTAGTTAGGCTCAACATGAAAACTATGAATACCATTCAGACCGCTAGTAGAACGGCGGCCGTTTAGTAAAAAGACTAGGCTATTAATTGAAGGGCTTGTTATGCTATTTGCCTGCGACATATATAAGCTTTCCCGCCCGCGTCTATGTCCGCGCGGACTACTGTTTATCGCGACAAAAAGCATCCTATGTTCTTCCAGGATATTAAAAACCAATGCAAAAGTAGGTATAGCACCAATGCTCTTGAAGGTTTTTGACAGACTTGTTATTTCGTTTCCATGGCAACCGTTCCTTACAGTAACTAATCAACATTTTCCAGTTTTCCTGTGAAAATTTTCATTTTCCGTGATAAAAAGTATCCTAGATTTTATTCTAAGCAGTAAGCCATCTCCATTCCAAATTTCATCAAAATCCGTCCAGCTGAAAGCTCCCCAAACCACAGAATAAATAATAGTACAAGTACAGAAGGATAACTGAGTAAAGTCATTTAAATACATAACAGCTCTCGCTACAACGCAATAAAGTGCAATTTAACTCGCACAGCGCATTCAGTTATATTTACCTAGAAGGCGCTCACCCATTGCGTGCAGGCTAGAACGTACCGTATCATAACGCGCGAGTTATGATACGGTACATTCTATGTATTTATATTAATGTTTATTCTGTTACAATATCATATCATATCACAGAATAATTACTAGTACAAGTACCTAGTTATATCTTGATACAACCCTGCCGAGCGAAAAAGTGACAGAGCGATTCTGAAACGATTAGAGCAATGGAAGCTTCCATTGCTCTAATCGTTTCAGAATCGCTCTGACTTAGATATCAACAGAATAAACAATTATGTAATAATGTATTATTTTTTTACTTATTAAACTTTTATTTTTAGTAATTAAATGTTGATAGTTCTATTAACTACATATAAATACATTCTTATGAGAATAGACATTAATTGATTATAACTTAAGGCGGGCTACTAGCACATTTGAAGGTTTTTGAACCTCTGTAAATCGACTAAAATATAAAAAAAAAATGAAAAAAAAAGTTTTATTAAATTTGAATATACACTCTAGAAATTGTAATTGATAGAAACGTGATTGAGAATTGTTGGCTCGATAAAAAATAATTCCAAAGATGACTCTAAATCGGTATCTAAAATGTGTCCTGTTAAGTGATACTATCATAAATCCATGTGAAAGTTATTCCAATAGACGTGGCTTTTTATTCTTTAGAAGCTGCAAACAAAAATATTCTAATTTCGTTCTTATTTTTTTCCAAGAAGGAAAAACAACCAAAATTTTGCATTTCGACCGCTAGTCGTCGTCGGTCAGTGTCCGCCGAGGCTTCTCCGAGGAAGGACCTGTGTCGTTTGTCTCCGCAAAAATACCCCTCGCGCTTAGTACTTGTATAATCATTGTAGCGTAGAGCCGTAAATAAATGTTTGGCGTAGTAAAGTTATCGTATAGGTAAAAATTGTGAGTAACGTATTTTTATTCATTGATGTTGATTTATATTTTCCGAAATGGGTAAGAATAATAAAATAATTCAGATTGGTACTAAAAATAAAAATCATATATTTAATAAATATAATAGATACTTCCCAATTTCTATCAAAAATAGGTATATACTAAAAAAGTAGTAAGCAAGTATTTTTTTTTATAATAATAATTAGTAGGTATTTTGATTTTTTAATATGTAGATAAAAAGTTTGTTACAAAAAAATAACAAATAATACTTACCGATACATAATCAATTACCTAACTCATTTATTTACAGTATATTATTTACGTTGGCGACCTACATTGTTTAGGCAAGCATGCCACAGTATAAAAAAGTACAGTAGGTAAGATTTTCTGAACAGATTGTTACATAGTTATAATTCTTTGCTCCATTACCCCAAAGTAATACTTAGGTCAGTAATTCAGTATAATTGAAACGATGGGAAATGAAAAAGTAATGTGGTACGAGTAAGTTCGTCAATTCTTGGCCAATTGCTAGTAAAGGTGTTTTTTTTATTTGATATATAACTGAATATGCACATTTCGCCAGTTTTCGACCCTAAATCCCGTTTCGTCCACCTGCTGACTAGTTTTCGACCAATCACTGAAATCAAGAATAAAGTAGAAACAATGTTTTGATAGACGTAGGTACAAGTAAAAATTGTTAAAAAAATACAAAAAACCCGACTGGCGTGCAGGCGTGGGGTGCGGAAAACATGACGCAAACATATGCTCGTGTTTTTGCTTTTCAGCCGCGCTAGCGGAAGGACCTGCAAAAATGATAGTAATATAATTTTAACGTTTCATATTTACTTACATATTATACTTTAATAGTTGCAATTGCAATATTGGACTATAGTACTAACGTGAATAATCTAAAATTGTTTTTTTTTAAGAAGCTTAAAAGACATTTGCTACTATTTAGGAAAAAGAATTGTATATTTTTGGAATGGTCCTTTAAAGACCTTAATTTTGATACCTCACTCGATAGGTTTGGATCATTGTATGTTCAGTGGGAAATAAAATAGGGGAAGCTGTATGCCGTCATATTAGTTTTCTTGACTGACACATTGTATATTCTATAGCACTCTCATGATTAATACGAATCCAAGGATACCTCATTTATCAAAATCTATCAAGCCGTTTAGGCAAAAATTTCATCTCCTAAGGCACGCCACTGAGTTCGGTCTTCCGCTCTCCTCATCCATTTTCTTCCAGCCGCTTTTCACAAGTCGTTACTCCATCTGGCCACATATTTTCCTACACTACGTTTGCCTAAACATGGTCTGCACTCGAGAACGTATCTACCCCAACGGTTATCGGTTCTTCGGGAAATGTGACCTCTGAGCGACCTTAACTTTATGGACTAGTTTGACCATGAGTGTCCACATTTCGGCTCCGTAGGTCATGACTGGTAGGAAACACTGATTGAATACATTTCCCTTCAGGCAATGTGGTATGGACGACGAGAAGACCTGACAAAGCTTGCCGAATGCTGCCTAACCCAGCTGAATTCTTCTGTTGGCTTCCTTCTCAAAGTTGTTTTTACCTAATTGCAATATTTGCCCAAGATAAACGTATTTTCGGACAACTTCAAAAATAAACACCATTCACTGCAATCGGTTTCTCCTCAAAAAGATCATTCAACATGATCTTGGTCTCATCTATTTAAATTTTGAGACCGATGCGTCGAGAAGCTTCATCTAGGTTGGTCAGAAAACTTTACAAGTCTTGCAGCGACTATTAGGACTATGTCATCGGCAAATCATTAGTGTGAAATGTTCTTGCCATTTATATTAATTCAAATTCCTTGCCAATCCAGCGCTTTAAACATATCTTTCAAGGCATTAGTGAACAGTTTCGGGGATATAACTTCCCCCTGTCTCACTCCCCTGCGCAGTTGGATATGTTTAGACTGCTGGTTTTGTACTTGGACACTCATAGTCGCGGTGTAATACAGAAATCTCATCACTTCGGTGTATCGTCAGTCCACTTGATAACGCTGCAAAGACTCCAGAACTGCCCAGGTTTCAACGGAGTCAAAGGCCTTCTCATAGTCTACAAAAGCAAGACAAAGCGCCTGGTTTTACTCTTCAGACTTCTATCTATCTTCATTACCTGCCTCACCGTGTGTATGCGGTCTATGGTGCTAAATCCTCCATGAAACCCAGCCTGTTCAGGACGCTGGAATTCGTCAAGTCTTCTTGCGAGACGATTTGAGACCCTCAAAAACAACTTATAGACGTGGCTCAAGAATACAATAGGTCGGTAGTTCTTTAGAAGGGTTTTATCCCCTTTTTTAAAGAAGCGTACTACCAAAGTCCTGCTACACGCCTCTAGAGTTCTTCCACTGTTAAGAACGGTGCTTAATTACCCCTGAAGTCCCCGAAGTACGGGTTTCCCCCTGCTTGCAAGAGCTCTGAAGTTATACCATCCTTACCGGGGGCCTTTCTATTCTTAAATTGTTTCTCTGGCTTGTTGTTTCTCCCGCCGTTTGTCCATAAGTCAAAGAGCCTCATCCGAGATTTTAGACTTCTTGTCCGTACGCTGCAGCTGACAAAATTTAGTGCCTTCTTCCCTAAGGATTCCCAGAACTTTTTGGAGTTCCTCATCCAAGTCATTTAGGGTTTACAAGGCAACATTTTTTTTAAACTAGCTTTTGCCCGCAACTTCGTCCGCGCGGACTACAATTTATGTCGAAAAAAGCATCCTATGTTTTTAGGGTATTCAAAATCAATGCAAAAGTATAGCACCAACTTATAGTATTCTTTTTTGCACGCCCTTGATGCTTTTTGACAGCATTGTACAACGAGTAATCGATAATTTCCAGTTTTCCGGTGGAAACTTATTATTTTCCGGGATAAAAAGTATACATTGTGTTATTCCAGGGTATAAGCTATCTCTATTCCAAAGTTCATCAAAATCCATTCAGTGGTTATCTCGTTAAAACTCCCTAAACAAACAAACAAACAGACAACGTTTCACTTTTATCTATTGTTGTGTATAATTTCGCATCCTACCCAAAATGTACGGTTGACCTGGCCCACTGTTTTACGATGCACCTATTATCGGTACTATAAAAATGTCGAGCTTTCCACCTTTGATGTCACTTTCTGCTGTAAATTGAAGAAGATTTTTAGACATCAACAAAAAAATAACTATTTTTTATGATATTTTTATTTTGTATTACTTGTCAATAATTTCAATTATTTTAGTTACATATAAAGAAGTCACTACTGGACTACTAAAATACGAAAAAAACAATACAATTATACTCGTAGTGTTACTTTGGATAAAATTACTAATTTTTGTAGTGAAACCTGGAGTTTCGTGAAAAAATATATGGAATAACTCCGAAAATATCAAAAATCATGGAACACAAGGGATGGGGGGTGCTTTACCTT
The DNA here is from genome assembly GCA_946251855.1 of Alsophila aescularia. NCBI lineage: Eukaryota > Metazoa > Arthropoda > Insecta > Lepidoptera > Geometridae > Alsophila > Alsophila aescularia. The sequence continues at coordinate 10,474,948 of OX276375.1, read as the reverse complement.
CGTTATTTCCGCTTATCACCACTTTCTGGGACAGCCTGTACACGAGACTCTTGAGTTTAGATGGCATTGCCGCATCTACACACGTTCGTTTCATACCATAGTTTGTTTTGTTTTTTTTTGTCAATAATACACCTGTGCAAGTGAGTTTGTGTATATGTGTTTGTGCTGCTAAGATGGTTGCTACAAAAACACATATTTTTAAACTATATATGTCAATATTATTGTCTTCGATTGATAATGAAGCATCAGAAGGTCGAAAAATTGCCGTATAAATGGCGAGGATAACACAAAAAAAATGCTGTGCTTTGATGAGAAGAAATAAATACCATCAGCAAACCGTTGATGTGATCTCTGATTTTAGTTTCCATGTCATTCTAATTTGATTACTTTTGTTTCTGTTTTTATATTTGAGTATGATTGTCAATTTCAATTCTTTTATTTCAATATAGGTACAACACGGTACACCTATGAGCGTCAACAGAGAAAACATAAAATACAAATCTATTATAAACAATAAAAATATCTATAAATAAAAAAATTAAAGTAAATTAATGCTGTAAAAATTATCTTAGAGTTTAGTACTTATGGTACAGTCCAAATTCAGCCACCACCTTGTCACACTAAAAAATATTTAGCACTATAATATGCATTTTGCATTAAAAAATCCTTTACTTTAGTTTTAAATACGCTGTCAGTTTGAAATAATAGTATTTTTTTCATAAGAAGAAGGCTACGTGCAGCTGTGGACAGATATCTAGGCTGATGATGAAATCTAAAGAGAAGCAACTAAAATATTCCGATCCACTCGTTCGCACAAGCCGTCTCTCACTTACACCATGTTAAGCCGATCGGCCGCCACATCGCAGCAAGACCTTGTTCGTCGTTTCAATTCTGTCAAGTTCTCATGAAACATCAAAAACAATGCAGTCTTTTGTGATAAAATTGTGTATCAATCACAAATTATCCACTCGCACAAATTATTCACTCCATGCGAATTATAAAAATGAACGTAGTTTTAAAAAAAGGATCGGTAAATTTTTGATAGCCTAGTTTTTGGCAGCACAAGTTTATACTTGTGCCTTGTTGTGACGTTGTCCGCATGTTGTAATCCTGTTTAAATGTTTCCGAGCGTACAGAATACCTAAGAGGACATACAAACAAGGCAATGTTAAAATTTTCACTTGTGAAAATACGTTTCTTAGCGATTCTCTAGCTAAGCCTATATATAGCCCTTACAGCTCGTTTCTGTAATACAAAATCTATTGGTGTCGGCAGCATTGTCCCAGAGCAGTACGATTTTACAGAATGAAAATATTGTGAAGTATTATATTAGTTTATACATACATTAAAAATAATATGCCATATCACACTTTTTCTAATTTTAGCCGTTCTTCCAAATCCGTTCAGCTGATATAGATAACATAGTTTCAATCATAAATAGGCACACAAACTTTATTAGTATGATATTATTACAGCTATACGTTTATTAGCTGCGCCCAGTGGTTTTATCTGCGTGGAGAAATGATGATGATAACATATACACAATTTCATCAAAATCCATTCAGCCATATCAGAGCTTAATGGTAACAGACACACATAGGTATACTAACAACTATGAATGTTTATATCTGAAATGAATCAAATTGAATATACATAAATGCACACAAACTTTTGAATATATATTATAAGATTAGATTGCAATTACAATCATAATTCAGACCTAGGTACCCTACATAACAATTAAACGTACTCAGTAGAAAAGCAAATTTATTTTCTCTTTCATACCGACCCAATATAGCGAAAAGCTAAACCAGATTATACCCTAACCCGATCGACATATCTTCTGCATTTACTATACTGTGGCATGCCCAAAAGCGCGGGGGCCTCCCCACTCGCACCGTGTTTCTCGCTCGTTGCGTCTTTACGCTCGAAACATTTGCGGGGGCTGAGGAAATGTTTTCATACCTACATAGTGCCTTAGAAGAGCGCCTTAATAGGTATTACACTTTGATGAATAAAAGGTGACTGTCTGAATTCCATGTTTATATAATGAATGAAAAAGAAATGGCTACCTACGTAATAAAATGTCAGTATGTAGGTATTTTGCGAGACTTGTCAGACCGAATGCTATGCAGTACATTCTAGGTTTCTTCTTGGTACTCAAAATTAAGAAAATAATAAAATTTGACAAAAACTTTACGTAAGTAAGTACTTTATCGTAAGCACACGGCGCACGACTCATCGAGCGCATGCTTGACACTCTACTGAATTCACCGCAATATTACGGCCGCAAAGTGTAGGTATAATGTTTGTACTTGTTGCGGAGTGCGACTGGCCTGCCCAAACAAACAAACAGACAACGTTTCACTTTTATATATTGGTATGGACTATATGACTGCTGAACGAGTTTTACTTGTTGTCTTGGAAAGACACAGGGTATTTTTTTCCCTGAGAATGTCCGGCAAAGCCGCGAGGTGCAGCTCAGCTAATCTTATAATAATGTGTTTTTTAGGTGTTGGTTAGAAGTCGCCGACAGTCAAGTGAGCTCCGGAAGAAGTGACGCGGCCAAAGAACTGCTGACGAAAATTCTTAACCACAACAACTCGTGCGCTGTGGCCTACCAATATCTAGGTAAATACAGATTCGACCATCAAGATCTATTGGCACCTTAAACCTTACAAAGCGTTCTAATCACCAAAATTATTGTAGATTATCAACAAGTGCAAAACACGCCATTGAATCTGCCCGAGCCGAAGGCGAGGGTTGATATCGAAGGCCTTGTTTTATAAAAGAACACTCTAATTTTCTCTTCGATTGCCAGGAAATTAAACAGAAAACAGACACAATTAACAGTAAAAACAGAATTGAACAGAATTAATTATCTTATTTATATTACTAGATGATGCCAGTGGCTTCGCACGCGTGGTTATTTATCTAGGTTAAAAGAACTCTGTCCATGACCTAAAATACCAATATACCGACATTTGATCAAAATTACTTCAGCCGTCAAAAAGTTTTTATCGATTGCTCGGCTTCTACTGATCGGATTGAGATACCAAGAACACCAGTTTTTAAGTCAAACCCTAAACTATCCAACAGTGAAAACCGCAATGAATCGGACCTGTAGCTTTTACGTGATGCGCGAACAAAAATACATACAAAGTAACAAACAAACAAACAGACACGATTTAAAAAAATGTTATATTAGTTCAGTAGCTTATTTAAAGTACCCTAGACCATGTTTTTAAATTATTTTCTTACAGACTATTTCGTTCCTATTACTGCTTTATTATAAGTATAGATACGGCTAAGAAAATACGAGAGCTTCATTCCCGCCAATTTTATTTAAATCTTTTTAAATGAAACATTAGGCCTAAGCACTAGAGCATACAATGCAGTGCTATGTCGCCAACACCCAGCATAAACAAGAACTTTATGAGCATGAGAATTGAACAAAATTATTAAACGTCACAGTGTTTTCCAACCATTGTATGAACCATTGATTTTGATGGTTGAAAAGTTGCAGCCAATTTGCAATTCACTTGAGGTGCGCTACGATTGGTTGCGCTAACCGATTGTTTTACTCTGAGGTTCGAAACACCGCTGGTGCAAAAAAATGCACTTGGTGTGTGGGTTCTGAACTCACGCCTGTGATCGAAGATCATGACAACAAGAAAGTTTAAAAAAACAGTCTACACCGACCACAAACGAGTGAAGCATAGCGAATGACAGCTGTGTATGTGTACGCGAGTGGATAATCGGTGGTGTAGTGGTTGATACACAATTTCGTCACAAAAGACTATTTTAGATTTTTCGTGAGAACTTGACCGAAATAACATGGCGGGTACACATTACCGACCTTTTAACAACGCGCAACACTACGAAATTTTAACATTTTAAAATGATTTATGATATTAAAAATATAAATAAAACGGCCAAAAACTCACGAAATAGAAGATTGGAAACACTCCGCACAAGTTTCGGACTATTTTGAAGTCCTTCTTCACCTGGGAGCGTTATGCCAATCTTCCATGTCCCGAGCCTCCAGCCGTTATATTTATATTTTTAATATGAATATAACGGAATATAAGATAGTTTAAATTTTTCCGCCAGTTCCTCGGGCTTGGACCACATAAATTTGGTGCGATGCGAAAAAGTCACAATCGGAGTGGCGTTTGTGTAGAACGTGTAAATAGGGTCAAGCATTCTTATTTCATTCACGCTACAGTCTGCTTGTGTGTATATCTGATGCACACTAAGCACTTTCAGGCCATGTACCTGTTTTTTTTGTATTAAAACGTGCCGTAAGCCCTTTAACTAGATCTATGTCATAGTGATGTTGTTCTCAAATATCCCCAAGATTTTTGTTTCCCCAAAGAATCCCCAAACATATATTTTTCCCTAAAATGGGGGGATTTTGAAAACCCTGCTTCGCCGATTGTCCCCGGGTTCATACGCGTTCACTTAGTGTGGACACGACGATGAAACCGAGCGAGCGAGCGTGCGGTACTAATCGACGAATCCGTTTGCCTTCACTCGCTCTCGTTCTCTTGGTCTGTACGCGGCATAACAAGTACGAGACCTTGCTGCGATGTGACAGCCGATCGGCATAACATGGTGTGTGTGCGTGAGGCTTGTGCCGGATCGACATTTCTTGGGTGCTTCACTTCCGATATGGCGATGTAGACTCCGTCTCACGACCGGCTTTTACATTGCAAGTCAAGCTGACTAGACATAAAGACACATCCACACCAAAATACAAAAGTGAATCGTTGTCTGTCTGTTTGGGGAGCTTTCACGCGATAACGGCTGTTCGGATTTAGATGAAATTTGGAATGGAGATAGCTTATACTCTGGAATAAAACATAGGATCCTTTTTATCCCGGAAAATGGTAAGTTTCCACGGGAAAACTGGACAATGTTGATTAGTTGCTGTAAGGTAGTCTGTCGCGGTTGCCATGGAAACGAAATAACTACATTTTTAATATCCTAGAAGAACATGATGCTTTATTTCACGATAAACTGTAGTCCGCGCGGACGAAGTTGCGGGCGAAACCTAGTTCATAATAAACTATATATCTTTATAATTTCAGGTTATCTATCCGAAAAGGACCAAAACTACAAAAGCGCCGCACACAACTATGACAACGCGTGGACCTACGGAGGCAAGACGGATTTGTCCGTTGGATACAAACTGGCCCACGCTTATCTGAAGCTCAAGAAGTACCCAGAATGTATCGTGGTCTGCCGACACATCCTCAGAGTGCATCCCGACTTTCCGAAGGTCAAAAAGGAGATTTTGGAGAAGGCAAAGACTAATTTGAGGACTTAGTAACCAAGCAGGAACTATGTGATCATAGATCTAATTAAAGTATGGAAGATTAGGACTAGGATCAGCTGATCGTTAGGTGGACCGTATAAATTAGGTGCAACGTACACAATTGTCCTTCATAGGCCTTAGTCACAATAGTAATGGCGTTTGTATAGCACGTGTTAGCAGTGACAATGACTAATTTGAGGATGTGACCAAGCAGGAACTATGTGACCACATAAATTAGGTGCAACGTTCACAATTATCCTTCTTTGGCCTTGGTCACAATCGGAGTGGCGTTTGTGTAGCATGTGTTAGCAGTGTCTTTAATTTGCGCTACAGTTCTCATGTCTCTTTGTTGTTGCTGCACATAAAGCACGACGGTGGGAATCTAGCTGTGGTTGTGTTTGTCTGTAGTTGTATCTAGTCCAGTTTTTATTCACGTGATATTACAACGTGCCGTATCTTCCCCATTTTAACTAGAGGTATGAATGTGATGCAAAAACTAGCTAATATAATAGCTAGCGTATCTTTTTATGTATGTGACTAAACTGATCACTCGATGAGCTTTCCTGGTACTTGATTTATTATAATGTACTTTTTATTGGCGTTATTAAGAAGAAAAAAAATGAAATCTAATAATTTTCTAAAGGAAAACTTTGGATCATGGACGGGATTCGAACCCGCATACTGCCATGCCACTGCGCGGCACATGCCTCTTTTAATTCGGCTACCGTGACGACTGCACCATCATCCAAATTTTTCTCTTAGTATCTGAATCCGTCTTACGGGGACGGTAACGCCATCTATTGGTATTGTATTAGTATAATTTTGGGATTTTTATATAAAAAATAAAACAAAATATACTTGTATGTAATAATTAATATTGTAAATGTTTTCGACAAATCGCGAATACATCAGCTAGCCCAACTTTATATTACTTTTTTAACCTCCGACGCGAAAAGAGCGGTGCTATAAGTTTAGGGAGTGTATCTGTTTGTTGTTTCGGAGGTTCCAAACGAATGGACCGATCATGATGCGTTTTTTTCTGTTTGAAAGCTGATGTGATCGAGATGGTTCTTAGGTATAATTTCGGAAGTTATATAATTTTTCGATTTGTGCTTTTTTGTAAATAGTGATGGATATGCAAAAAAATAAAACCATTAAATTAAATATGCTATAAATATATTTCAATTATTTCGTCTAAAACATAATTGTGACCTTTTCACTTCAAAAATCAAGTCGAAAAAATACTGTTGTATCTATACTACGTAAACCATACGATAGTGGTTATTATTTTAACATCTCACGAGCGACAGTACGAATTTACACACAAAATACGTATTTATAGTCAATTTCCACAAAAATCTGGTCACATGACCGCAGTCATAGATAAAGTATTCGCCTAAACCAGTGGTAAAGACAAAGTATGTTATACATTCTATAACGATACTAATGTCGACCAATGAAATGACACGCTAGTGAGATGTTACGCTCGTGAGTGCAATTTGTTATTGTTGTGGAAACTAGTCGTCCTTGTTGTCCTCTTGTTCGAGGATTGTTTTGAAGCAGAACGGCTGGAAAATGTAACCCAGACCGGTGTAAAACTTGCTCATGAACTCCACCCTGAAATAGAAAGAACATGTTTAAAAAAAACGAGCAAGTTCCGTACAAATTTGCAGTTTACACGGTTTTCTGATTTTTCCCTTGTGCTATTAGACATTGTTTCTAGCCAAATTTCATAATTCTAAGTCAACGGAAATTATAGGTTTTGATTCGATTGAAAGTCAAAATATGCGGTATAAACGGTAACTGGGTATCTTTTGATTGCATTGATCTAGAAGTTTGTTTTTTCACAGCTCCCAAAAGATTGCAGACCTGAATATAAAGGAAATGTTGGAATTGTGCTCCGATTACTTAAAAATATTAAAAAGTCTGCTAAGTGCCTCTGCGCGGCACATGCCTTTAACTAATTTGGCTACCGTGACCACGACATCATCATCCGAATTTTTCCTTCAGTTTCTAAATCCGTCTTAGGGGGAAGGTAACGTCATCTGTTGGTAGTGTTCTGAACTGACCAACCGAACACGGCTAATATTGCAATTAACTTCGTGTCGTAGAGATAACGCCTCCCAAACTACCAGCTTACCAAACTACTATCTTACCAGTGCAAACGCAGCGTGTGGAGGAAAGCGGAGAGTCCCTCCATCATGACCAGAATGGCCAACGTGAAGAGCGCCCAGAAACAGAACGCCACGTACAGCTTAATGGCACCGATGTAGTTGTGGTCCTTCAAGCCGAATGTCAGCACCATGCTCCACAGCACCTCTGACAGTTCTGGAGGGAAAGCCATAAAGATGTCAAATTAAGTAGTGTTGCGCGATAACTTGCACAAATTAGGACATCATTTTACGAGTTTTATTTAGGCTTTTGCCGCTTAAACTACATCTTTGAAGACATTGGACAATGGCCCTACGAGTGGTCCGCACAGTACGCAGAAGCTGATGTTCCACAATATTATTCCCAAATGAATACCCGAAGAATTAAGTTTAGTGATGTAACAGGTACAAATAGAACCCGTGCTACGTCCTAATCAAAAAATAGCCTGGTAGATCATATTCGTGATCAAGCTGAACAAGCCTATGGGAAATTGTATAAGTATGCAATTGATGACCTGGCATGGTCTCGCTGAAGTAGCCTATACAATAACCTACATCAGCGAGTGACAGCACCCACAACTGCAGATCGGACGCCGTGTGAGAGATGGTACTGAGCACGTATTTGATGGTGTGGATGCACTGGTGGATCATGATCCCGCTGAAGTGCCTATATACAATGACAGATGACATTTACCTGCGTGAGCAAGCGACAAAGCCCACAGCCGCAGATAGGACGCCGTGTGAGAGATGGTACTGAGCACTTATTTTATGGCCTGGATGGCCTTGATGGATCATGATCTCGCTGAAGTAGCCTATACAACGACAGATGACACTTACCTGCGTGAGCGAGCGACGAGGACCACAGCCGCAGATAGGACGCCGTGTGAGAGATGGTACTGAGCACTTATTTTATAGTCTGGTTGGCCTTGATGGATCATGATCTCGCTCAAGTAGTCTTTACAATGACAGATGACATTTACCTGCGTGAGCGAGCGACAACGCTCACAGCCGCAGATAGGACACCGTGTGAGAGATGGTACTGAGCACGTATTCGATGGTGTGGATGCACTGGTGGATCATGATCTCGCTGAAGTAGCCTATAAAATGACAGATGACATTTACCTGCGTGAGCAAGCGACAAAGCCCACAGCCGCAGATAGGATGCCGTGTGAGAGATGGTACTGAGCACTTATTTTATGGCCTGGATGGCCTTAATGGATTACGATCTCGCTGAAGTAGCCTATACAACGACAGATGACACTTACCTGCGTGAGCGACCGACAAGGACGCCTATACAACGACAGATGACACCTTCGTGAGCGACCGACAAGGACCACAGCCGCAGATAAGACGCCGTGTGAGAGATGGTACTGAGCACTTACTTTATAGTCTGGTTGGCCTTGATGGATCATGATCTCGCTGAAGTAGTCTTTACAATGACAGATGACATTTACCTGCGTGAGCTAGCGACAACGCCCACAGCCGCAGATAGGACGCCGTGTGAGAGATGGTACTGAGCACATATTCGATGGTGTGGATGCACTGGTGGATCATGATCTCGCTGAAGGGCTCGTCCTCGTGGTCGTGCCCACCCTTGGCCTCGACCTTGGGTGCATCGCTGAGGTCGGTCTGATCCTGCATTTCAATGGCTTGGTTCACGTTGCCGTTGGTTTGTTCTGGCTGGAAACAGAAGGAAAAATCATCAACATTTTTGTCGCTGCAGGGCCGTTGCAGTGAGTGGCAATGTTACTTGCCTAATATTACAGGCAAGTATTAATTCTTCTTAGGGTCTCAGTAACCAACTTCGTCTGATATTTATATACACCGTCTCGAAAAAAGAAGATAATGCAAATATGTTTCATCGTCCGTCGCAACGTCCTTAATTTATTAAGGACGTTGCGACGGACGATGATGAGGAGAAAACAGTTGTTCGGGATTGTATTTGATGCCAGTTTTGATGTGTCCTCTTTAGTCACTATATATTTATATGTTGATCGGGTGCCGATTATTTAACTCCGCGATTTGCGACTAAAATACAAAACAAATCAAATCGCACTCTTCTCTAAACTTTTCACTAGTAAACAATATACAACATGAACATCTGCCCCAGACCTTCGAACGTGACCCCCTTGCAGTCCGCCTTTGGCTTTTAACAGCAGTCAGCAGCTACAAGACTAAGTCAGCATAATTAGGCGTCCTTCTTCCCGAATATTCACGAGCAGTATGAAAGGCAAAACGCCAGAGCCACCAGTACAAACTCTGTAGTTCCCCAGGCTTTTGAACATAAAATCCTTGCAGCGCGCCTCCGAATCTTGCTAACAGTCACCACTTGTAAGAATAAGTCAGCATACCTTAGCCTGATTCTTCTTCTTGCTAGCAGACAGCAGATACAGCGGCTTCCCGAGCAGCATGACAGGGATGCAGCACAGCCCCACCAGCACAAACACGCGCTGGATTTGTCCTTGGCTATCAAACATGAACTCCTTGCAGCCCGCTTCAGGCTCTTGCGACGAGAACAGCATCATGTTGATGAACAGGATCAGCACGGACGGAGCGCATCCTTGCGAGTAAGCTTGGTCTGGAATGGCCCAATTCGATTATGGATACCGATAAATAAATATTGTAAAACATTACAAGATGGCTGATATAAAGGCAGTAACTTGTTGTTTAGCTCCATCTAGCGGCTGGATGTGGGCAACTTTCATTTGTTTCGAAAAATCATCGACGTATATCCGATATAAGCATTACGCAATTTGGAAAATTCAACAACTACAGAACCGAAACGCAACATACATTTTAGTATCAGAAGTACAGTAAAAATTTCACCAACAAGATTCCTCCATATAATGTCTTGGTACAACGAAGCAATCTTATTGGATTGTATGCTATCTCGCCGTGAACAGCTCTTGTGAACAGGTACAGTTGAAGCTTTCTCACGCGAATGGCACTTTGTCGACGAGAGAGACTTTGTCGAAGGAGGCGGCCGTCGGCACCTGTCGAGGTGCCAATGACGGCAGTCGAGGTGTCAAAGAAAATAGTCAGCTTTCCAATGGCAGCAGTCGTGGTGTTAACGACAGCAGTCGAGGCGTCGACAACAGCAGTCAAGATGTCATGCCGTTCATCGGCCCCGGCTACATATTCCATATCTAAAGATAAGCCATAATGATGTTACCTTGAAGGTAGTTTTGGTACTCACCGGTTGAGAAAGTGCTGTAGTTGACCCACTTATAGAACATCATGAACACCATGTACAAGAAGAGCAGGCACAAGAAGATGACCTGGGGCAGGAACTCGAGGAAGATTGAGTAGCGACGCTTGAAGAAGCTGCAAATTTAAACCATTGGTTTATTTATGAAACCCAAAACAGGTACAGGTGATAGGTGGTAGGGAAGAAATATGTATTTTTCAGTGATCTAGTTAGATTTATTTCAATGAACATACTTAAGTAAACCGGTACACCGGTGAAACAAAATGTAAAAACACAGAAAAACTTTTTTAAGTATTTAGTTTACATGGTGGTTAGAACCCGAATAAGAGAACCTGTATCCTGGACCTGTAGCCTATATATTTCATGCTCCAGTCTGCTCTTTTAACATTGAGATACAGTAGTCGCAGCGGAAGTTTGTGGCTCGGAAGTTGTCTGCAAGTCGCTGCGCAAGCTGTTTTCAGGCGCAATCCCAATGATGAAGGTGAAGACAGCATTGTATAACTGCCTCGCTCAGTCGCTTACGTGATGACTTACGCTTATTAGAGCGATGGTGGCCTAACGGTTCTATAGTGCACTTTAGAATCCAACGATACCGGGTTCAAAACCTAGGCTCCGTACCAATGACTTTTATAAGTTATGTGCGGTTTCCTATCGCTCCGTGCTTCGGAGGGCACGTTAAGCTGTCGGTCCCGGCTGTTATTGATTAATACCAGTCGTTAAGCCATGTCAGAGGCCCTCGGGCGGCTTGACAAACTCTGACATCAGAGGCCAGCACTACCTCATACGACAAACAAACAACAAACTCGCTTAGGTTTTTCGCATATTCTATCTCGCTCTTAATTTATGATGTTTTATCCTCACACTGTACATGCGCAATCGTTCACAGAGCCTAACTTCACAACCATAAAGTTTCGCTGCGACTACATGTATTACATAGTATAAAACACGTAGTACGTTAGTTATATTCTTTAGGAAATTAATCTAAAAAATGACGTATAGTATTTTAGCATTTGCAATAAACACCCTGACATAATTGCCCTAATAACGAGAGATAGAACATTAAGAAATAGAATTTCCATGAGGCAGTGAGCAATGTATGAGTTCTCACTTCACAAACACTAGTGCCAACATCATATAATTATACGTGCACATTCTTCGTAACATATTATCCTCCTATAGAATTATACATCGTTATATGGAATAGTGACAAGGTCAAGGGAAACATGGTAAGAAGCGCGAACTTACTTGTAGTTGACGACACTCATGCAGACACCGAAGATCATGTGCATGACGCCGAAGATGATGGACAGCTTCATTTTGTAAGAGTTCAAGAAGATGATCTTGTTGTCGGCAGACTGTAACAATAGTCGAGTTTAATGCCGCTACATTCAAGCGAAACAAATAAGTTAAAAAAAAAGTTTATCGATTTTATAGTTTTATAAGCGAGAGTAAATTTAGTCTAATGTAAAGAAGAGAATCATCGTTTTTAACTGCCTTCAAAAGGAAGAGGTTTTTTACTAGATGTTGTACTTTTTACACATCTGACCAAAAAAGGAGTGAGGAGAAAGGTTTTTAGGGTTCATGTATGTATTTTTGTAGGTATGTTTATATTTGAGTTTCTTGATTCCACTATAGCTTTTAAATTCCTAAACAGATGTGGATGTATGGGCTATGGTTAGAATCCTGACACATAGGCTATTTATTGTAAATTTTCTTTGGCAGTGCTCTCTTGTTTTTTTCTCTCACCTTTATGATTGACTTGTTTTGTTTATGTTTTTTGTTAACAGAAATATTATATTCTGCCTACCCGCGATTGAAATTGAAATAAATTATTTTAGGGCACTTGGCAACACGAGTGATTTGGCTTGTATGGAGTGTTTGTGTGTTGTCAGTATCATGTACCACCGGGATATCTGAACAGATTTAGACGATTCTTATTTTATTTGAAAACGATGACCTCCAATCCAAGGCAGTCCCATAAATAGTTATGAGAACCAGTTCAATCTTATTTTTTTTTTTTTTTTTTTTTAAATTAATTAGAAGTTATTTTGTTAAAATAATTATTATTTCTGCCTACCCGCATTTGAAATCAAAATAAAAACAAGATAACCTTACCTGCCAAACAGGATCAATTCCAAGGAAGTAAGGCGTGTCAACATAAGAGACCTTTGGGTCTAAAGTCAAGGCGGCGTTCGACTCCAAAGTCGAATTGTCATACGGCACACCCCACGAAGATCCGAAGATGTTCATAGACTTGGAGAATATATCGTTATACACCAGACCGGTGTACATAGAGAAGCAACCCATGAGCAGGATGATGTAGCGACCGGCGAAGAAAATGTTCCAGATTTCGTTGTTGGATTTCTTTTGGGCGAGAGAAACTTCCTTGCAGACCATCCACCCGCCGAACAGCGCCATGATGGCGCCGTGGCCCAAGTCGCCGAACATCACGGCGAAGAGGAACGGGAATGTGATGATGGTGTATAGAGCTGGAAAGAAGTTAAGGTAATGTTGACAAACAAATAATAGTAGCAAAATGATCTTTTATCTATTTTAATTGGAAAATCTTGATTAAAAAAAATGAACAAAATAAAAATATGTAGCTTACTTCCGCCAAAACTGTAAGTCAGACAAATGATAAATGGTAAAATTAACACAAGTAAAACCCCACGCTAAACAAAACCCTACCCCAGATTGAACTAATGAAAAATATAAATGAAAGAAAAGCTAAGGCCTGGAGGCCAAAAAAAAAAAAAAAAAACACTTCTATACAAATAATATATATAAATATATATACACAATAAAAAACCCCCAAGCTAAACAAACCCTACCCAAATACAAGTATCGCAACACTTATATATTCATATACATATAATATAAAAAAAACAATAAAAAACATATACCTCGATCCAAATACCAAACGTCTGACATCAATACGACACGTGTTTCGCCTCTGCACGAGGCATCTTCGGGTGATGTTGACTCGTCGAATGCTGGACTGAGAGACCAGCACACTCTCAGTCCAGCATTCGACGAGTCAACATCACCCGAAGATAAACAAATAATCGTAAACAATGACTCGTCGAATGCTGGACTGAGAGTGTGCTGGTCTCTCAGTCCAGCATTCGACGAGTCAACATCACCCGAAGATGCCTCGTGCAGAGGCGAAACACGTGTCGTATTTTTATTTTGTTCATTTTAAATATGGATTTCCGCAAAGTAACGTTTGAATCTATCAATTAAAATCTTGATTGTTGGAGGGAGTGGTTTTAAACATATATTTTAATTGGGAAAACTTGATTGTTAACAGGAGTGGGTAAAAATATCTATTTTAATTGGGAAATCTTGATTGTTGAAAGGAGTGGGTAAAAATAAGTATTTTAATTGGGAAAACTTGTCTGTTAAAAAGAGTGGAAGCCGCGCGGTGGTGCGGTTGAACGTAGGCGGACCCTTTGTCTACTTACCAGGGTTGCATTCCCTGTAGGAGGCCACGCCGTAGGAGTCGATGAGGTTCTGGAAGCCGCGCGTGAAGCGGTTGGTGCGGTTGAACGTGGGCGGCTCCTCGTCTGACTCGATACAGTTCAGGAACGATGGGATCGAACTGCCGCATGCGTTCTGGACAAAAAAAATATTACACGTATTGACCAAAGTTAAGTCAAGAGAGAATTGAAGGAATTATAAGTATCTGGCGGAGGCCTAGGCCTAAACAAGAGCGAAATGGAATATATTAATCTCACAATACTGAAACCTTATTTAAATTAATTTGCACATGTTTCAATACTCACGGATCCATCAGCCAAAGCCTTCTGGACGTTCGGCAGATCAGCGGTCGGCACCCAGCATTCTCCGATCAGGCACTTCTTGGTGACGTCCATGTTGAACAGGTTGAGCGTGTGGTAGATGGCCTTCATCTTGCGCACCATGATGGACCAGCTCGCCAGCTCCTTGGCCACGCTGATGAGCACACGCTGGCGGTGGTCGCGGGTTTGGTTCAACACCTGCGCATTATGGACGGGAATTAGAAAACTGATTAAGGCGCTGTGCGCCCTCAAATTTTTTTCCTGCTCGTACAAGTCCAGTAGAGCGGGAGAGGTAATGTAGCTCGGGAACCGATTTTAGAGAAATTTGTGCTTTACTATCGATATCTCAATATATAAAACAAATTAAAAAAAGTGTAGGTTTCATAGTGAAACTCATGTCATGGACCGTCCACCTTAGAGTAGCTCTAAACTTATTAAAAAGAAATATTTTGCTGTCGCTGACAATAACGAGAACAGCGATGCAACAAGTTATTTTCATGTGGTTGTTCATGTTTTTTTTCCAAGATACCAAGCCATTCTGAAAGTTCAGTTCAGTTTTTTATTTAGGTACTTTTCTATCTACAGTATTTTTTGATTAGCATAAAGTTGTTTCAGTACGTCGCTTTCGATGTTTTGCTATTTGTCTTTTGCTGATTTCGGGAGCTGAGCGCGCCCTAATCTGGATAACTGATTAATTAGGATAGGGCTGAAATATTTTTATAAGATTTTACAGACGGTTCACTATGCTCTGTACAGTATAAGGGCGAGCCAAGCGCTTACATGCTTCTGTATACCTCAAGAAGGGTTAGAAAAAGATGGAGACCGCACCGCCAAATCGAAAGTAAAGCACCCAAGGTATGCCGCTCCGCTCGTACGCACAAGCCTTATTAGTCGTTTTAATTCTGTTAAGTTCTCACTCAAAATCAAAAACAATGCAGGTATTTGTGATGAAATTGTATGAAATTGATGTATCAACCACAAAACACCACAAATTATCCACTCACGCACGCATACGCAGACGCTATTTGCTATGCTTCACTCGTTTGTTTGGCGGTGTGGTCTCCGTGTTTTTTTAAACCTTGGCATACCTATTTTTGCTTGTGCAATTTTGGACAAAGTTGAAATCCCCTCACCAAACATAGCTTATAACCGTCTTTTTGTCTTATTCAGGAGCAAAAAGTCACATTCGCAAAACATCATATTTCATTATCGCAAAAAGTTTATTTGTCGAAATAGCATGTTTAGGTACACAATGTTCAATCGTTTAAAACTCCATTTCAAAGTTTCATGACACAGATATTTTAGAATTAGGCCTTCATGTGCTACATACTCATCACCATACCCTCATTATAAAATGGAACATTTGAGTACAAACTCCAAAGTTTCAAGTTGCCTCTTGCATCACAAAGAGTGAGCACTGCTGAATGTCTTTAGAACGGCTCTTCGACTTCAAATGTCAGAAATTATCGATCTCGATAAGTTCTGACATTTGAAAAAAATATAAAGAATCGACAAATATGGAAAAATTAAACATCCTCATAGAGTTTCTTAGTACTCTCTTCTGTAACGGGCGTATTTCCGAAGCACCGGTAGAGTCGGAAGGTTATTTCCTTTTTCCATGTGAGATTCAAACTATGTCGGGGAAATTTCCGTTTAAAATACAAAGCATACTTAGATATATATTTTTATTTGATCTTTTTCCTCAAGGAGAAAACATAAAGATGTTTTCTCCTTGATCACGAGATGTTAATTTTGAATTGTAAAAGTGCTATTTGGCCTAATTACAATAAAATTGTTTGACTGTATAACACCCGCCGTCTGCATAGGGGTTAAAAAGAGAGATTTGTTTCCTTACCATGTTAAGATCCTCAAGCCTGGTGCGGACGCCCTTCACCATGTCCTGTCGCTCCGCATTGGATGGCGGGCACGGGTACAGCGACGCGTGGAACCCGGTGCACACCTTCTTGATGCGGGACTTCAGCTGCTCGCCTTGGAAGAACGCCACGAACACGGTCTTGTAGATCTCATTGCCCTGGAGGAAGGATTACGAATTAGTTGTGGGCTGATAAAATGTGGGTCATTCCGGAAATCCGAACCCACCAATTTCGCCAATCCCATTAAGGATTTCAAGATAAAACAAAAAGTATTGAGCACACAAAATGCCTATAAACAGTCGATAAGCGTAGATTACATTAGTCAAGAAGGCGACCGAGTCGAGTAGCGAGCGATAAAAAGCAGGCGAACTCGACCAATATAAACGAAAGGGCAAGTAAACTTGGCCGAGTATTGAGCGAGTCGAGTGGTCTCGCGTAGTGTAGTTGCTCGGCCGAGTTGTTCCCCCAACTCCTATTTTACACTCGGTCTGCCTACTCGCCCTGTGTAAATCGTCGACTCAGTCCGAAAGCCACTGGGTCCAGTTCTTTTACCACAGGTTACTGGGCCCAATTACTTTGCCAATGTGAATGGTGGAAGGCGAGTCGAGTATAGCCCGAGTTACTGGGTCCAGTTTGCTAGGCCGAGCTGCTGGCGTAATGTAAACCTAGCTATATTGAGACACCCATCAGACTAACTCATTTGGAAATACCCCAGTAAGGAGATTATCGGGGAAACAAAATGCTGAGCTTGCTTGTCGTTTGTAGTATTGGTCTCAATTATCAGAGTTTATACCGAGACTGCACTGTAACTAGTCACCAGCGAGTATCATACTCACAGTGGCGGGGTCCTCCAGCGGCTTGTCGAGCTCGGCGCGGCGCAGGAACACGTTGCCGCGCGAGATGCGCCACAGCATGCGCTCGAAGGCCGGCACTCGCTCGCGGTTCACGACGCCGGCCACGAAGCCGAGGCGGCCGCGGGTGGCGGCCTGCTGGCCCGTCTCGTCGGATATCAGCGACCTGACATCAACACTTATTGTTTAGAACTGTCTATGAGATTCATGTCTACAAGAGCAGTTTGATTTAACACAAATAATATTTTTACAGGAATTTAAGGGAACTTATGATTAAAGGACTCAGGCGTTACTTTGTAGAAAAACTGTCGCTGAACAATTTTTGGGGTTATCGGGTCCAGTAGCAGTACTTGAGAGATAATTCTAGCACACGATATGCTTTTAGCTACCATTTTTGACCATAAGCACGAGATGAGGCAATGATTAATCGCTAACTATATTTATGAAGGCCAGAAGCTGTGGTCTACCGACGTTATAGGGAAGCAAAACCGCCCCACAAATCCCAACTGTAGGTGCTGTAGGTCATAATATTCTAAAGGAAAAATAGGGATCACGGGCGGGTTTAGAACCCGCATCATCCGTGCCTCATCGCGGCACATGCCTTTACCAATTCAGCCACCGTGACAATTACACCACTATCCAAACTTTTTCTTGTGTTTTTTCCTTTAATTAATTACTAGATACTAGCTACGCCCCGCAGCGTTGCACGCGTGCCAAATTTGCTAACGTTCACCCTCTTCAAAAGAACCCTTGTTAGTGCACCCCTAGGGTACTCAAGGAATATTCACTCCTTAAATCTCTAAATCCACCGGTTTAGTATGTGTGTTGTCAGTCAGTCAGTCAGTCAGTCAGTCAGTCAGTAGGTCACGGTACTGTTTTATGGGTACCTATATAGAAGAATTTTTACTTAATTACTATCTGAAATAAATAAACAGAAATCACTCACTTTGTGAGAGAATCCATGCCGATCTCCTCCTGCGCGTTGAAGAAAGCCTCCGTCTTCTCGAGGACGTGCCTCAGTTCAGTCAGCTCGAGGAAGTTCTGCTTCAGATTAACGGCGTTGTGCGACAACTCCAGAATCTCGTTCTCTGTCTTTTCCAAGTGAGCCTGGAGAGAAAAAGTAGGAAGAACGGATTACTAATAGATTTGAGTTAATTCAACCTTTTCCAGTTAGGTACCTGGGACTCTTCAAGTCTCGTGAGAATAGGTGACTGCTAGGTAAGCGTATACCATCGTAGACTACATCATTAGGTAGGTATGTACCTACTTAACATAAGATGGGTTTGCGCGTGACTACTATCTCATCTATCGAATATATTTTTTAATGATTCGCTTCTACTACAAGCATGGAATACTCGTATACCGCATATGTTGGTAATACTCGTGGTTTCCTGTAATTTAAGCTTAGTACAGTAATTTATTTTATTTTATTTATTTATGGCTTACCAACAACTATTACACTAATACATTCACAAAATATTATAGAATAAGGTTAAGTTTTAAAACTAAGCGCACAGTTCTTTATAGGCAAACACATCATGCATAATATAAACACATAAATACATAAAAGCGGACATAGTCCGTAAACAAAATCTATCGTGGAGAAGACGTACTTTTATTAATTACTTATATTAAAATAGTCCGACGATTTCCTGCGAAACCCGCCCAGTGAGTGCATAAAAATGTCAGTTACACTACCACATTCATTCAAAAGCTTACCAAGTCTTGGAACCACTGAGTTTTTACCCAGGGCAGTTCTCCGAAATGGCGTTACAAATAAATTAATGGTACTACGAGGGTATCTCCGAGGAACTTTGAAATGAAATCGATTCAGCAAATCTGGGCAGTCTAATTGATTCCTAAAGAGCTTATAGGAAAACATTACATCTAAAAAAAAACTTCGATTTGATCGACTTATGAATTTCATAAGTATTCCACGATAAACGACTCAATGCACTAAATTCAGCTGATAACAATTTAAATTAGCAAACATTGTGAACATTGTGATGGATTGCGCAATGACAGACATCGTGTTTTGAGGAAACTCGGAACAAATAATAGCCGAGCAAAAAGACTAGAGTATCGTGCAAAATAATACCATCTCAGAAGCTATGATTAGCTTTTGAAAATATGATCCAAATAACTCGTCCGTGATAAAAAAAAAACCATTACAAAATTATTATGTACTAGCTGATACCCGCGGCTTCGCACGCGTGGTCATTTCTGTAGGTTAAAAGTACTCTGTGCTATTCCAGGACCTAAAATACCAATATACCAACATTTCATCAAAATTCCTTCAGCCGTCAAAAATATTTTTATCGTTTGCTATGCTTCTACTCATCGGATTGAGATACAAAGTACCCGTTTTTAAATCAAAACATAAGCTATCCAACAGTGAAAACAACATCGCAATCGGTCCAGTAGTTTTTACGTGATGCGTGAACAAACACAGACAGACACGAATTTTTTAAATGTTATATTCTTGTTCAGTAGCTTATTTTAGGCAGGTGACCTAGACCATATCTTTTTGAATTATCTTCTTTGTACAGACTTTTTCGTTCCTATTGCTTTATTATATTAAGTATAGATGTATACGTTAAGCATGCGTTAACTGCAAAAATCATTAAAAATAGATTTAGGAGGCGTTTTCTTTCAGACATGAAGTTAATCAATAGTAGCCGTGTTTGGTAGGTCAGTTCAAAATACTACCAAAAGATGGCGTTACCGTCCCCCATAAGACGGATTCAGAAGCAAAGCTGAAAAAACGATAAGGAGACGATACTGACGATCCAGTGGTCACGGTAGACGAATTGGTCAGAGGCATGTTCCACGTAGAAGCATGGATGTATGCGAGTTCGTATCGTCCGTGATCCAAATTTTTCCATTAGAAAATTGACATATACGATCCAACTAATATAATACTAGTAACTACATGCCTGAATAGCATTTGACAAAGCTATTTTTACCCGACTGAGGAGGGTTATGTGTTTGGATTGTATGTATGATTGTTTGTTTGTACATTTCTTAGGCGCGTCCTACAGTCTAGACGGTTTGATGGATTTCGATAAATGAGGTATCATTGGATTCGTCTTGATCACGAGAGTGCTTTAGGATATATGAAGTGTCAAGAAAACTAATATGGCGGCTTATAGCTGCGATATTGTATTTCCGACGAAACAAAAAAATACAGGTCCTTAAAAGACCATTTTAAATATATATAATTTTATAACTAACCAGTAGCAATTTTCTTCTCTTCTTACAAAATTTTCTATTTTAGATTATTCAAGTTAATGTAAATACTTTAGTCTAATGTTGCAATTGCAACTATTAAACTAAAGTAAAATATGTAACTAAAATAGAAACCTAAAATTTATATAAATACTAGCTGCGCCCCGCGGTTTCACCCGCGTCCCTCAGGAACCATACATTTTTCCGGGATAAAAAGTATCATATGTGTTAATCCGGGGTATAAGGTAACCCAGTACCAAATTTCGTCCAAAGCCGTTCAGCCGTTTAAGGTGGAACAATTCGCTTGCAGCGCGAAATTCAAAATTTTTGTTTTTTTTTTGTCGTCACAGGTCTTCAACACATCTTCAGATAGCGCAAGGTGATTTTGTGCATACTAGAAGATTTAACACACGTGTTATTACATAAATATCATTAGTTAGCTACGAATATCAATCAATTATTTTTACAGTGTTATTTTAGTTATCGGGTATTCGTAGCTACACCAATTATATTTATGTGATACTATCCATTAAAACATTTTTGTTAGTTTGCGCAAAATCAGCTTGCGCTATCTGAAGAAGTGTTGAAAAGCTGTGACGACAAAGAAACACCAAAAAAAAAAAATTTCGCGCCACAAGCGAAACGTTGAACCTTAAGCGTGAAGAAGTAACAAACATACCTAAACAAACACACACCCTTACATACATACAAAATTTCACCTTGAGAATATTAGTATGATTATTTTGCGGGCGGTCAGCTCGTATTCAATAATTTTGTTCGCAGTCGGGTTTTTGTATTTTTATAATAATTTTACTTGTTAGTGTGTCTGTTATGTCTTCTTAGAGTTAAGCGCCTTTGGAAACTTTAGGACTGGGCACTAAGATTATTGTGTATCTCTGCTGCGTTCACCTACCTCAACTCTAGTTCAGTCTCATCGCAGCAGCACCAACCCTGCAATCTTACAGACCGTCTAGCATTCCAAACTTCTTACCTCAAGGTCGATGATTTCCCTCGGGTTAGGTGCCCTGGGGGCCTCCTTAACCGATGGAATGTGGACTCCATCCTTGTGAACCTCGGCCTCGATGTAGCGCAGCTTGCGTTCCATCTCATCGCAGCGGCGGACCTCGTTGACGAACTTGCGTTGGAAAGCGTTCACGTCTGGATTCAGCTGGAAATTAGACGTTTCCGTTAGTGCTGTTATGGTTAATTTCGGATGCTAGTTAATAATTGGCCAAAACATTGGACTTTGACGTCGTTTGAAACTTTGACCTTCAAACTTATGGTCATATTAGCGTTTGCTCCGCTTACGTCATTGGAAGCCATCAATTACTGTTACTGGTTTCAACCTTTTTTACCCGACTGAGCGGAGGGTATTGTGTTTATCAGCGTAGATATGTCTGTTCCGTTGTGGTACTATATAGATATGATATTATTTGGATTCGGATAGAGTTTATGTAGGTTCCCAACTGTATTTTGTTTTCAAAATCCTTACTAATTGAATGGATACGGAGGCGGTAAATATTGCTCTTACGTCGCGTGTGTCTCTCAGGCTCACATCAGACAGATGGCTTTATAGCCATAAATAAATTGTAAAATAATATTTAGTAACTGGCCAACACTGGTCAAACAGCCAATAATAACAACACTGTACCTATCTAAACACTCCACATAGGTAACTAGTGACCTACCTAAACGCGTAATTGAAATACAAAATAGTTAAATATACTGTGTGGGTAATAATTTTAATTGAGATTCCACTTATCAATAGAATGAGGAAGCAGTGAGCGTAGTAATTATTAGTATTACCTCATCTCATGCCTTCTCGTGCCTACTTGGTCTTCATTCTTAGCTACATAAATAAGATAAGTATCCATTGTTGATTAAACAATAAGCCAATGATAACATTTTAATCGCGGTGTTATTCTTCTCTTGATAATCTACATATTAATTAAACTTAATTTTAATTTTATAATGATCAAAAAGGTTGTACGTATGTACCTACATACTTTTTTCTGAAGTTTTAGCTACTGTCAACTGCAATAAAAGCTGTCGAATACGGATTTAATATACAAGTCTTTTGATCAATCCATGAAATTATTAGAACGCCGGTCCGTAGGTTCTCAAATTCTTGTCCTGTTCATCCGGGTGCAGGTTGAGCGGGAGAGGTGAAAGGTGTTGTCACTTGTCAGCTCGGGCTACGAATAATAATTCGTAGAGCTCGTGGGTAGATTTTAGATAGGTACTTATTGAATGATTTTGTAAGTACGATATCTGGATGTATAAAAAATCGGGCTAAAATCTATCTCACAAATCAAAATCTTAAGATTTCGAAGAACGATAAACCAGTCGCTTGCCGCGACGCGCACGTGCAGTATGCGCGCTGCAGCGCGCAATGTTATATATATCGCCACCCGATGATCTAAATCAATTTAGAAACATTTGTTGAACGTGACAATATAGTGTAGGTAAGTATCTAATCGTGTTTTCCTAAGTAAAAATCTAGTTAAATATTATAGAAATACGTACCTATAAAATATTTAAATTATGACTTGATTTAAAGACGTAGGTACCTACCTACTAACTTATTGATTCCAACAAGATTTAGGTTCAAGATCTAAAACCCGACTACGGTTGGGTAAAAAATAGCCTATGGTATTTTTTCTTATGACACTGTACTTATAGACGAATCGATTGACACCTCGCTTGTCAAAATCGGACCAATAGAAGCGACGCTATGATGGAACATCCACATAACCACATACATAGAATGTTAAACTCATTACGCTTTGCTGTAGTCGGATAAAAATTGAGTTTACGCGCCTTTTTCAAAACTTTTACAATAGATAATAGATATGTAAATCCGTTATTAACTGTAAGGTAAGTTATAAGTTTTACATGTATAAATCTATTTATGGGCCGTGGATTTTGTTAAAAAAATAAAATAAATAAATACTTCCCTAATGTCAGGAAGTTCATAAAATTAAATACAGTGGTGGCCAAGACAATATTTTTTTAAACGGTATGTGACGAAACGAGCAGGTTATTTTCCGGATGGTAAGCTCCAGGTAAGTTTGTTACATCATCATCATCATTTCAGCCGTTAGAAGTCCACTGATGAACCTAGGCTTCCCCCAAAGAGCGCCATGACGAGCGATCTTGTGCCACCTCCATGCACCGACTTCCTGCGATGGCTACAATGACGTCGGTCCACCGTGCGGGGGGTCTCCCTACATTGCGCTTGCTTGTTCGTGGTCGCCATTCGAGAACCTTTATTCCCCAGTGGTTGTCGGTTCTGCGAACTATATGGCCTGCCCATTGCCACTTCAGCTGGCAAACTCTTGAGAGCTATGTCGGTAACCTTGGTTCTTCTACGGATTTCCTCGTTTCAGATTCTATCACGTAGTGAAACACCGAGCATAGCTCTCTCCATTGCACGCTGCGCGACTTTGAGCTTGTGTATGAGACCAATAGTTAGCGACCACGTCTCAGTGCCGTATGTCATCACTATACACGTACTGATTATAAACTTTTGTCTTGAGGCTCTCCGGTATCTGCGACGAGAAGATATGGCGTAATTTCCCGAACGCTGCCCATCCGAGTTGGATTCGTCGGTTGACCTCTATGTCGAAGTTGAAACTAACCAGTTGGATCTTCTGACCTAAGTAGACATAGTGATCAACAGCTTCGATTATGTCGTTCCCAACATAAACCGGCATGAGTGCGACATGGGCATTTGACATGATGTTCGTCTTACCCATGTTCATTTTAAGACCCACCTTTTGGGAAACAATATTGAGGTCACTGAGCATTGTGCTGAGGTCTTCCAGGGTTTCTGCCATAATAATTATATCATCAGCAAATAGAAGGTGAGTGATGCATTCGTCATTGATTTTAATACCATGTCCGTTCCAGTTCAGAAGCTTGAATATATCTTCCAATGCAGAGGTGAACCATTTCGAAGAAATAACGTCTCCCAGGTCTTACCCCTTTTTGCAATTTGATAGAATTCGTGCTCCGATCTTAGAGACGGACAGTCATGGTGGCCTTGCTGTACAAAAACTTCAACACTTCGATGTGCCGGGAGTAAATCTGGCACCGCTGTAATGACTGTAGCACTGCCCAGGTCTCGAACGAATAAAAGGCTTTCTCGTAGTCTACAAACGCTAGATAAAGTGGCCAATTATACTCTTCGATTTTCTGTATAATATGCCGGAGCGTATGGATGTGGTCTACGGTGCTAAAGCCCTTCCGGAATCCAGCTTGCTAAGTAATTTAACAGTAAATATTGCCTTTCAAAATGGATGGAGTTGGTATCGTTTGTTCACTGATCTACTACTATTTCTTGGTGTTTGAATATCTGTGGTTCTTCTCCAGGAGCACTCTTGCATTTCCCTTTATCGTATCCCCACGGTAAGTCAACGCTGGCGGCGAGAAAGGGAGTAACCATTGCATAAAGAGGTCAAGGTAATCGAAGTGTCGCGTAGAGAGTCTTGTCTAAGACATGGGATAGTAAGATGGGTGGAGCGATTAATCATAAATAGTGCTGCAGGTGAGGTTGTGTCCAAAAACAACGCGTTCGTTCTGCGATCTTTAATCATGATCATGATTCATTCAAATGACTATAGCCGTCGAGTGCAGTGAGAAATCATAGCCTACTTTATGACTGCTTTTACTGCATACTGACGCAAGTGAAGTCAATTTACAATATTCCTTAGTGATTCCTCGGGTATATCATCTGCCAACGTAGATTGCTTATCTAGATACCTACTCCATCTACAAGGTCAAGTGGTATATTTTTGCTAGGTACTCTGTATTATTTGGTTTGAAGATAAAGTACAAGTAGCTAACTTCGTGTCGGGGTGTAATGAGACAAAAGACTGGCGAAATTTTGTAAAACCCTCAGGTTTTCATTATAAGTTGGATCTCAAACTGGTAATATTTAAATGGAAGTATTTAATTAGTTTAAGAATTAAAAATTCGATAGAGGAGACAGGGTTAAAAAGTAACAGTGCCACGAAAGTAGCACGCGCTGTAATATTAACGCAATGACATATTAAGCATCAACAATATCATTGCCCATATCTGCTATATCTATAAAAGTATTCTCTGTATGGCAGCGTTGTAACTTTGCACACGCAAACCATTGTCCAAGCCTGATTAACGCCGCTAGAATAGAACTGTATAGGTACATTATAAAGGTCTTATGATATAAAAATAATCTCAACAGTTTTATCCATTACGGACGAACAATAATAATTATTATTTTCAACTTAGTACAAAGCGAAAAAACATCACCTACTTACATAAAACACATAAAAAATAATTATTTCTAGAACACGTTCACCGTCATTCATATGTTTGGGTACCTAGAGTAGTAGCAACCTTTATCTTTTATTTGTTTAAAGTGTTCAAGGTGCTTCTTTACAAACGCACATACCTATTTCGAAAATATACATTGGGATGGGAGCTAAGGCCCGGTTCTACTTTTAGCAATTTTTGATCATTTTTGAACGTCTGTATCTCGTTTCATAATTAACCCAGAACTATGAAATTGGTATCACATCAAAATTTGACATATTATCTAGTACTTTATAAACACAGACACATGATTAGTATCAATTCACTTGATAGAAAATAAAATCAAATGTAACACTACTTTATGCTTAGAACATTGATTGGAAAGAGACCCCGTCACTAACTGATATCAAAGATATACCAAGAAAAACAGCTTATTATGATTGAGAAAATGGCTAGACACTTTTTAATTCAAAGCTTTAGTTTTCCTACGAAGAAATAAAAACCTTAAATGTTACTCCTGAGAGCTATCGTCTTTCCCGCCCTACTTGATCACGGATGGGAGGGACATAAAATTCACTGACACCCGTCCTTTTAAGAGCTGTTGACATGAATCAGAGAGGCTCGGCATAATAAATAGCACAAATGCATCGTTTTTGAGCTATATATGCTCGATGGTATTAAACTCCATTGAGCTTCCCCAGATAAATACCATATCATAAAACGGCATTCATGAGGGGCAGAGAATGAAAAGTAATTAGATGATAGGCGATGTTTCTTGTGAAGCTATTAACGATAACCTACGAAGTGCAAAAACAAACTGCAACCGCTAAGTTTTGAGCACACTTTGTCGACATGAGCCTTCCAGTCACAGTTGTTGGTCAATAGTTATTCCTAGAAATGTTGCAGAACTAGTTTCGTTATTTTGTTTTTTTTTAATTAAGATTTATTGACTTAGACCTGACATTATAAAATTGCATGAAATTCGTTTTACATTATATTTACTCGTAATACTAGTTTTCCCGCCTGCGACTTCGTACGCGCGGAATACTGTATATCGCGAAAAAAGCATCATATGTTCTTCTAGGATATTAAAAAGCAATGCAAAAGTACGTATAGCACTAAATCTCTTGATGTTTTTTGACAGACTTGTTATTTCGTTTCCACGGCAACCACAGACCACTCTGTGATGGCAACCGTTCTTTACAGTGAGTGATCAACATTTACCAATTTTCCCGTGGGAACTTAAAATTTTCCAGTATAAAAATCCTGTTTTATTCCAGGGTATAAGCTATCTCCATTCTAAATTTCATCAAAATCCGTCCAGCTGTTGTCGCGTGTCCCCAAACAAACGAACAAACAGACAACGTTTCACTTTTATATATTGGTATGGATTAGATTATTTCTGCTAAACTAAATTTACAATTGTTTCGTAATCTTTCATTCATATCAAGTTCAGTCTTTTGTATAATATGTCATCAGCAAAAATAATATATTTATGAGACTTATTTTAGATATTTGGTATTTCATCTTTACTTATAATAATGCAACAAGGACGAAAAAGTCTGTAAAAATAAGTTTTTTTTTTTAAAATGGTCTAGTGTACTTAAAATTATCTTCTAAACAAGAATAGAACATTTTTAAATATTGTGTCTGACAGTTTGTTTGTCTGCATGTTTGTTCGCGCATCGCGTAAAAACTTCTGGATCGATTGCGATGCGGTTATCACTGTTGAATAGCTTACGGTTTGACTTAAAAACTGGGGTAACTTGGGGTCTTTGCGACGGTTGAACGAATTTTGAAGAAATGTAGTATTTGTATAGGTACTTTTTTGGTCCTGGAATAACACGTAAGGGCTACTTTTAAATGAAATGACACGTGGGCAAAGCCGCAGGCACAGCTAGTTTATGTATAAAAGGAACAAAAGTGGCCCCATACGCTACCTTGTGGTACACCAAATTAGTAATGTACATAATTAGATTTAAAACTTGTTCCTTTTATTGCTTTTATTAATTTTATTCAACACACAGTTTTCGGTCATGAAGGTAGCTCTTTATCCAATCGTAAAATCCCTCGAATTCCAAATAACTCTTTTCTAAACACTCTTTTAATTTTTTGAGTTAAAACTTTATGCCTAATAAAATCAAAAACTATTGGAGTTTTTCATTTATGTATTTTTTGTACCCACTTTTGACCACTCTGGCTTGACACTAGTTGAGTGATTGATTTATGTTTTTGGAAACCGTTTTGTACTGTTTAAATTATGTTGCGTTTCAATATAAAAATATATTGCCTGTAATGCATGGCTTTTATAATATTTTAGATAGAATTGGTCAAGTCAGGTCTACAGTTATTTACATTTCACTTGTCATCTTTTTTTGTATAAATGCTTCATAATTTAAAGCTTCAAAGCATCAGGGAAAATTCTTTACGGTTAGGATAACCGCTAACTTAGCAAATAATTTTTCCTACATCACATTTCATCTCGCTTGTTAACGCAATTTGTACTGAGTTGCCGCCATTAGCATCACACACAACCGACATAAAGGGTTGTTATCTCGCTATTCGAATCCAAGATTCAGGACATATGCATCCACTATTGATTGATGTATTTGTGTAATGGTTTCAGCTTGTGCCAGATGTAGGTACTAGGCTGTTTCCAGAGCAAGACACGGAGCTCAACTTTTGGATTTTCCAAATTCGGCACATTCGGCTGACTTTATTTTCGATTCACTATTGTATACCGCTATTTTAACAAAAGAAGTCCGTTAGTTCATCGAGTAAAATATTTAGACAGTTAAAAAGATCCATGTAAGGATCTGTCTTTTCTTCTTTATGTTTTTTGGCGACAGTCTCATCGATCTTTCAAAAAATTGTTCCAAAACTGATCTTTCCCGGTTTGGCTATGCCATTTAGGCCGTACCTACATACAAGGTGGCTATTTAAATAAGTTATTCACTGCGTGTCGTTTTTTCTGTAGACACATAAATCAGCGAGTGAATAACCGGTCTAGCTGGATGCGGGCCTTGTGCGCCTGCAGGATTGTATTTGGACGAACCTACAATATGGATGTTTCATTATTTTAAAATATCTCGCATAGGATTAAAATTCGCCATGCGTTCTTCTAGTTTATATTAAATTTCTTGGCTCCTACTCATCGGATTGAGATTCCAAGTACACCAGTTTATAAGTCAAACCCAAAGCTATCCAACAATGAAAATCGCATCGCAATCGGTTCAGTAGCTTTAACGTGATGCGCAAACAGACATTAAAAGTGTGGTATACTAAGTTTGAAGGTCAGTGTATTTAGCCACTGCTTCTTTCAGAGATCTGGGCCATAAAAAATACATTTCCTATGATTTAAGAAGCGTCCAGACCTCCGTGCACCGCACAAAACTACATTTCCTATGATTTAATAAGCGTCCAGACCTCCGTGCACCGCACAAAACTACATTTCCTATGATATAATAAGCGTCTAGACCTCCGTGCACCGCACAAAACTACATTTCCTATGATTTAATAAGCGTCTAGACCTCCGTGCACCGCACAAAACTACATTTCCTATGATATAATAAGCGTCTAGACCTCCATGCACCGCACAAAACTACATTTCCTATGATATAATAAGCGTCTAGGCCTCCGTGCACCGCACAAAACTACATTTCCTATGATTTAATAAGCGTCTAGACCTCCGTGCACAGCACAAAACTACATTTCCTATGATATAATAAGCGTCTAGACCTCCGTGCACCGCACAAAACTACATTTCCTATGATTTAATAAGCGTCTAGACCTCCGTGCACCGCACAAAACGTATAAGGGAAAACAAAACACGTTGAAGAATTGTGTATTGGACTTTTATAGGTGCTATTTATTCAGTGGTTGAAGTTCTTAACAATCTTATACTAAACTTGTATTTTGTGAGTTTGGATTGAAACTGGACGAATTTGGGAGTTTGGTACACACAGTCCATGTATAGATTAAAATGAAAAGGATTTTATCTCCAAAAAAATACTTTTTCGCGCGGGGAGTGTGCGGGTAAAGCCACGAGGCGAAGCTAGTTTCTTAACAGAGCTGTGTCAGATGCTTACCAGTATTGTTTTTAAGCCTCCTGCCCATTTTACCACTGTTTTGTTTGTCTGTCGTTCCAGGGGAATCTTGCAACTCAATTTTCTAGCATTCCCGATTAGCTATCCGGCTGAAACTTTCAGTATAGCTCACATATCGATGACAATGTAATATAAAACACTACATTTGCTGCCTGTTGTTACTTTCGCTTTCAAAGAGATCTCACATATTTTTAAGAAACTGCACAAGTGTTTGTAATGAAAGTTGTTTCAGTCGCTAGGACAATTTTAAACAACTAGGTTTTATGTTGCTTGGTGACAAATGACGTTCCCAAATCTGAGCTTGAGGGATGCTGGGGTGGTGGGGTACCTAATTAAATAGGTTTTGGAAAAGTCTAGTTCCTCGATGTTTTTTTTAATAGGTACTACTACTAACAAACCAAATCCTGACAAAATGCTATATCAAGTTTTGTATGTAAGCAAAAACTCGCTATATTAATGCCAGGAAATTAAAAAAAAAAGACTGCGTATATGAATTGTATATTTTTAATAAAACTTAGGTAGGTACTTTTTGTACGATTGTATGACAAGTCAAAATGCCGCACTGCGTCGTGGCGTTCATAGGCGGGTTTCAGACTAAGAGCCAAGCTAAAGAAAATATAACACTGCTAAACGTTAGTTACTTAGCTAACGTAGCTGAGGCTGTTTAAAGTAGGAAGTTGTGACCGCGAACTATCAGCTTTGATAGTAACTATCGTATTGATATTATGTAAAACAGCTTCAGCTACTTAAATTCGCTTCCTTACCTTTTTTTAGCTTTTGGTTAGCTTTAGCCGTAGTTATTCTATGCTTTAGCCTAAGTTCTTGAGCTTAACTATGCTTAGTTTTATAAGAAAAGAAGCGCGATAAAGAGCGTCGGATATGCTCGAAACTTAGGTCGACATTTCGGCAAACGTGAGTCTTAAGGCCAGGCTCCACGGTTACATTTTCCCACTCTCCACTCCCCTGCCGCCTACCCTACACTCTGCCACCCGCTACCCGCAATAAGCACTGAAGTGCCTGCGTAACAAGGTTGAATATCGCGAGCGCTGTTTGAACACACAATTTAGCTCGGAACTAAATGACGTATGTCTCAAAAGTAATTTATTTTATTGGCAGGCTAATAATTTAGTTAGGTAAATTTTGTCTTAGACTTAGATAATAAACTATATTTTCTTGCTGTGAGATTTATTTTAGAGATAAAACTTAACCCGTTGAGTAGAAAAATGTAAACATTACCGAAAATAACGTAATTTTTGATAAGAAAATGTATCGAATGAAATTTTGTTAATCATGTTTTTGTCTTAGTCTTAGAGAGATAAAGATCTCAAAAACATATATTTTAAGTTTCACATTTAACAGGTTTGTGGTTGACCCAGCATATTTATGCAAAAAACCCTTAAAAAGCAGAGCCTGGTATTAACTTAGCCGGTTATTATCTTAAGCGTTTATTTTCTTATAAAGCTACGTTAAGCTCAAGAACGTTAACTTAGCTTAAGCATAGAAGAACTATGGCTGAAGCGAAACAAAAGCTAAAAAAAGTTAAGCAAAAAGAAAAGTTAAGGAAGTGATTAATTAACAGGGCTTACTCTGTTGGTGCAATCTGCTTTAATGGACGATTATTGATTTCTATATTCACTAATATTATAAAGAGGAAAGATTTGGTTGTTTGCAGAATTGTTTGTTTGCAATGGATAAACTCAAAATAATTAACAGATTATTTCACATAGAAAGCTACATTATCAGCGAGTAACATGGGCAGTATATTAATAAAAAAATACAGAACGAAATGACATGTTGCAATAGAAACGAAATTATAATGATATGTTGCCATGGAAAAGAAATAATAACAAGTCTGTCAAGTACGTGTGTCGGGGGTACTCTCTCTACGGTAATAATGCAGTCATTGTCTATGGTCAAAAAACACCAAGATCGCTGCTGCCACAGATTTTGAATTACGCTTCATGGCGTTTTTTTTTTAGAAGTTACGACGGATATCAAAATGCCGCGGTGTGGGCGCTTCCCGTGCGAAGCCGGAGCGAGTCACTAGTACAAAATACAGCTTTACACTCTCACTTATTCAAAATTAATGCAACCACATGCAGCTGGCCGAGAAGGCGACCTTGTGGTACACCTTCTCGGACCTCCCAATTACTACCTTGATAACCTTTGATTTGGCGTGACTGATCAATCAAGTTCACTTACACCACAGAATAAATAATAGTACACGTACTTACACCGACTATCAGTACAAGAAATAATTTAACAGCTTAGTACCTAGTCACAATAAATAAAAACTAAACTTTGAGGAGTCAAGGCACTAAAAGAACTGTGTAAATAAGACAAAGTACTAGTGTTAACTGACTTTGTTGCTACGCATCGAACGTGCCGCGGTACTTACTCTTATTGACATAAGTGTAAACTCTTTCTTTTTTAAATAAACAATGTTGTAACGTTGTTTGAATAGGATAGATACATTAATGTAACTGCTGTTTATGTGGAAATCTACCTCTTACTTTTAAATCTATTAATACAACACATTTTCTCCGTTCCAGATCTTATAAAAAGTGTTCATTTACATATTTTGACGTTAATTATAAATTGCTTATAATGTCATATGCATGTTAGTATCGGTAATAGAACGTTTGACCGGCAACTTCAAATTCTCACATAGAGATTTGAATTTGTCGGATTCCATACTATTGTCCCGATGTTCATGAATCATAATCGAATAAGTTTTTTCTTGGTTTTACAATAGATAATGTTAGATAATACAGTGATGCTAATTGATTTTAGGTTTAATGAAAACCAAGTAAAAGCTATTTATACAGCGTGCCCCAAAAGTTAAGAATTGATGCACAGTTCAATTGAGCAACTGAGCACAAATTGACATCCACTACAATATCCAATTTGGTTGCCATTTCAATTACGAAAGGTTTTTAAATTTGTTTTGTTTTATTATTGACCGAGAGTGCGCAAAGCGCTAGCGAAGCGCCTCCGTTTCAGCTTGGGCAGAAATGCTTTCGTATATCCGTCCGGATGTCAGTCCGGATCTCTGGATCCTCTACAGGTCGCATTTCTCAACCAATCTAGACGAAACTTGGTATACGCACAGGTACAGGTACAGGCACTTGGTACAGGTTACGCGATTTTTTTAGTCGTCGTGGATTTGTTATTGGGGTGGTACTTCCCCCCAAAATGTGTAAAAAAGGGGGCTACTGAATATCTCCGTCCGCCATATTTAATCCGATTTTGATGGTTCTTTTTTTATTTGAAAGGTACTAACTCTAAGTTAGTCTCATAAAAAATTGGTAAAGATCTGATGAGGATCTTCGGCATGATGAGCAGAATAGCTCATCAAAATGCAGTAGATTTCTCACTATTAGTTTTCTACCAGTGGAATCAGCCCTTTACCTACTAGGTAGGGATTGATGGAGCAACTTGGTTATTAATGTCAGTTTTACAATAAGGTATCTAGATGGCGCCTACTGTGCATGCACCACTAGATTGTTTGCAAAAAAGGTTGTACGCGCGAGGTCTACAGCCCACAGAGCCACTAGTAATAGATGTTTCGTATGTATGTATGACCACAGTGTGGATTAGCATCACCCTAAAGTTAAATGTATTTTAGTAAGTTAATGTTCATTAACGTAGCCGTGGCATTTGTAGTGCAAATTTTGGGTTTGGCAGAACAGTACAAAAGGAAGGTGGTGCGGACTGTCTAGCCAAAATTTAGGCTAAAGGATTTGAAGCCTCGTATACTCGTACTAGGTCGACATCACCCGACATGTCTAGCGACTAGTTTCACGGGACATTTGTCGCCTATTGAATACATGGTACACATAATTATCATGTGTACTGTGGTGAATATGATGCTGAACTGAAGCTGAAGGATATAGGTACTTACGTCTCTGAACTGCACAGTGCCGGCCTCGCCCAGCTCCGAGACGGAAGTGTAGGCCGCCTCGGGTTGTATGAAGAGCTGGCACAGGGCCATCTCTTCGCTTCGGAACATCGCCCCCATGTTGGTGCTTAATTATGTCCCTCTGCTTCTGTGAAAGAGAATGAGACTTTGTTTTTAATGTCCACAATAATTTTAAGCTTAGTTACGCAGAATAGTTGTAAGAATAAGTAAAATCTAATAATTTTCTAAAGGAAAAAGTTTGATCACGTACGAGACATGAACCCGCACCATCCGTTGCATCTGTGCGGCACATGCCCTTTAACCAATTCAATACAAAATCATCCAAATTTTTCCGACAGTTTCTAAATCCGACTTACGGGGATGGTAACGCCATCTATTGGTAGGTTGATTTACTAAGTTAATTGCAATGCAATATTCGCCGTTTTTGGGGTGCCGGACTCGTGTCTCCCCTAATTTTCCCCCTTGTGGAGAATCAGGATTTTTTAAATCCTGGCGTCTCCCCTAGGCCAGGGAGATATCAGAACTTATTTTTTAAATAATATTTTGAGTACTCCTGTATCCCCCCTGTTGCTTATTTTCTTAGAAGACTTCCCAACCTGTGACTCGTTCGGAAGATATGGATGGATATCGAAACTAACCATGTGACATTGTCCCTCACTACCTACATAACTATTATAATATAACTGTTTCATGTCTATAGTGACAGACGTCAAAGTGGCAAGTGTCAAAGTGACAAGTATTACAGTGACAGGTGTCAGAGTGACTGGTGACAGATGTCAAAGTGACATGTCAAACGTCAGTCATATGTCAAACTTAAAAGGGCTATAACTCTGAAACTAACGATCCTAGACTAGTAGTTTCTTTACAGAAGTGATAGATCTCACCGATACCTACATTTTAGATGACAGCTGTCAAACTTAAAAGGGCTTAATACTGGAACCCTTCATGAATGAAAACTGTTCCACCCTTTCTATGTACGAAATTAAATTTCTCGTTCATTTTCTAAATGATCAACGCAAATTAATTTTACAATATAATGAGAAACATGACATTGAAAGATAACATATTCAATTAGTCATGGTAAATATACATAAATACTTTTTTATTTCGAGTGGCCAGTATGTCTATATGGATAGGGGATACATGAATACTTAAAATATTATTTTAAAATTTCTCCCCTGGGCTAGGGGAGCACCAGGACTGAAAAATCCTGATGTCTCCCCGAGGGGGGCAATCAGGGGAGACACGAGTCCGTCACGGTTTTTGGTTGGTTAGTTCAGCCACAGATTAAATAATAGTACAAGGTTCAGCGAACTACCAATAGATAGCGTTACTGTCTGCGTTATCTGAAGCTGCGATCTTAATTAGAAACGAGGTTTTGATTGAATTGTGCCAATTTTTCATGAAATTGTTTTTTCTATCTTCCAAGATATTATGTGATGAAGTCAAATTTTTAGGCACATTAATTAATAATAGGTAGGTATGCATGCATAGATATGAGTGCATCTGCCCTACAAAGATGTTTTGGGATTACCAAAACTTGCTTGAGTTCGATAGATTTTAGATATCTACTGACTGTTAAGCTTTACGGGGATACAACGTTTCACACGTTTTTGTTTATGCAGTCTGTAATGTAACCTTAGAATTCGATTCAAGCGTCGTGCTTACGTGCTTGTATTATTTAAATGCCTTCACATTTGTAATCACTTGTTACACACGAGTTCTCTTAGGTCATATTGTATCGACTTCACTACTCGACACCTGTTGCAGATGTCAGCATTTTAGAATGTCAACACTTCATAGTAGACGTTTGTGCCTTCTTCTTATAACTAACTTTGCCCGCGTGGTCATTTCTCTGGATTAGACGTAGGTACCATGTGTTTATTCCAGGACCTAAACTACCACTATGGGTACCAAGTTATATCAAAAGTTCTTTCAGACGCCAATAAGATTTATAATTATTGCTACTCATCGGATTGAGATATGAAGTTTGTCAAACTCTAAACAACAGTGAAAATCGCATTCAGTCCAGTAGTTTTTACGTTTTGCGTGAACAAACATCCAGACAGACAGAAACTATTACAAATAAACGATATTATGTTGTTCTGTAGCTCACAAGACATTTTTTTATTATGTTCTTTGTACAGATTTGTTTGTTATTTGTGGCTTTGTTGTAAGTAGGTATAGATATCATTGCGTGTACATATTGTAGTACATTCCAGGTCTGATCACAGTATAAAATCAAAATATAGAGTTGTGCTTGGTTTCTATAGTAAAATACGGTACATAGCAACAAAATAGACAGTATGTACATGAAATAAAAACTTCGATATCTTTGGGGGATGAGAGACACCATGCGTAAAAAGAACGACCCCTTCTAGTTACGTTCTTTTCAACTTTTACATATAATAGTTTGATACTTATTATAAAACTATTGTAAGTAAAAGTATACCTATAGTTGTTTGAAAATATTGGTTCTTAAAAGTGGCTACGTATGTTACCATTTTTTTAAAATAGATTTATATTTTAACGTTCATTTATCGGCCGCACTAGAACCAATGTTTACCTACATCACCATAAAATTTACCATTCTGTACGGAGATTAATGACTTCAAAATCCACTTAGCATTCAGTCTTGCTTACGTTATGTTCAATGTAGTAGTGCGACCATACCAAGTACCAACAATAGCTATGATATGAACTTATTCA
Organism: Alsophila aescularia; assembly: GCA_946251855.1. NCBI lineage: Eukaryota > Metazoa > Arthropoda > Insecta > Lepidoptera > Geometridae > Alsophila > Alsophila aescularia. The sequence goes on along the minus strand of OX276375.1, from coordinate 10,438,482 downwards.
GGATCTTCCATAAAGGATTAATTTTCTGGTAACTAGCTAGTTTGTTTGTTTGTCGTATGAGGTAGTGCTGGCCTCCGATGTCAGAGTTTGTCAGGCTGCCCGAGGGCCTCTGACATGGCTTAACGACAGCTATTAATCAATAACAGCCAGGAACGACAGCTTAACGTGCCCTCCGAAGCACGGAGAGTTGGAAAACCGCTCATAACTCAGAAAAGTCATTGGTGCGGGCCTAGGTTACGACAAACAAACATTTACTTACATAGGAAACTAACCAACTCTATTCAATTTTATAAGAAAAAATACTGCCTTGTCTCCTGAGGACCTAATAAAGAAGTTTCGGGCGGACGATCGAAAACGAACTATTTTATGAAATTCGTAGATCATTCCGAGACAAAATTGTAGGTAGGTAAGTAACACCCAATTTTTTTGCCTAATTGGGTTAAATAAAAACCCTAGCCATTTCTCGTAAGCTCGTAACCAATAATGATTAAATCTACCTAAGTACTCGTAATAAAGCATTGACTTCAATGGCTGTAGGTAACTAGTTAGGTACCTACACTTGAGTTCGCGGTCACATGATTGGAATGGGAGCAAGTTAGCGAGTAATCGTGCAAGGTTGGCCCACGATTGCTTATTGCGAAATGTAGGCACCTATCAATTGACACTCATGTCGCCGTAGCTGTTCGAGTGATTCATTCACTCGTTTAGTAGTATTTTATAGCATTCGCTTAACCATGTGACAGATATTTGTTAGGTAGGTACTATGGCACTTGACAATACGATTGATCTATTTAACGTGCATTCCGAGACACGCTAAAAATCGATATTATCGCGGTAAAACGCGTACCGAGTAGGGCATGCAAAACTCGGGTTGTTTAAAAAAACAGGTTTTTCGAGTTTTCAATTTTAAAAACCGGTTTTTTGATTTTTACGAGTTTTTCTTTATTTGGGCCTTAAAAGAACTATTATTAGTATGTGTAAGTAAAGAAAAGGCTGAAATGTAATTTAAATTTGTATTTACTTTCGTATTCTTATTTTTTAGCTTTACCAAGAGATCAATCAAGTAACATTTGGTTTATGTACTACGAGTATTAATAATCAAAGTAACTTTTGGTACTAGTAATAATAAAATACTGACTGTCCGTCTCCAAAATCAGAGCACGAATTCTATCGAATTGCAAAAAGGGGTGAGATAGGGAGACGTTATTTCTCCGAAACTGTTCACCTCTGCACTGGAAGATATATTCAAGCTTCTGAGCTGGCACAGATATGGTGTTAACTTCAATGGCGAATGCATCACTCACCTTTGACTTGCTGATGATATAGTCATCATGGCAGTAACCCTGGAAGACCTATGCACAATTCACAGTGACCTCAATTTTTTTTCCCAACAGGAGTCTTACGAGTAAAATTAACATGGGTAAGTTGAAAATCAGTTCTAATGCCCATGTCGCACCCATGCCGGTTTCTTTTGGGAACAGTATTATCGAAGCTGTTGATCACTACACTACACCTCATCGCGTAGTCCACCTAGCACGGCTAGCGATGCGAGAGCCCGTTTGATCCGACATTATACCGAAGATATCCCAGATGTCAGCCTTTACAAGATCAGTTTTAATGGCTCTCAGACAGCTTAAGAGCAAACAAGGCGCTAAGGGAGGATGGAATGACGACAGAGCTACTGAAAGCGGGTGGAACACCGGTACTTAAAGTCCTTCAGAAGCAGTTTTACTCCGTCATCCTCGAGGGTACTACGCCAGAGGTCTGGCATAGGAGCATAGTGGTGTTGTTCTTTACGAAAGGAGATAACACTCTCTTCAAGAATTATAGGCGCATTTCACTGCTGAGCCAAGTCTATAAGCTGTTTTCGAAAGTAGTTATTAACTGTCTCGCTCGTAGGTTTGACAACTTTCAGCCTCCTGAACAAGCCGGATTCCGGAAAGGTTTTGGCATCGTAGACCACATCCATACGCTCCGGCAGATTATACATAAGACTGAAGAGTATAATCGGCCACTATGTCAAGCGTTTGTGCACTACGAGAAAGCCTTTGATTCAGTCGAGACCTGGGCAGTGCTACAGTCATTACAGCGGTGCCAGATTGGATACCGATACATTGAAGTGTTTGTACAGCAATGCCACCATGACTGTCCGTCTCCAAGATCAGAGCACGAATTCTATCAAATTGCAAAAAGGGGTGAGACAAGGAGAAGTTATTTCTCCGAAACTGTTCACCTCTGCACCTGAAGATATATGCAAGCTTCTAAACTGAACGGATATGGAGTTAACATCAATGGGGACTGCATCACTCACCTTCAATTTGCTGATGATATAGTCATCATGGCAGAAAGACTTAAGCACAATGCTTACTGACCTCAATATTGTTTCCCAACAGGTGGGTCTTAAAAAAATGGGTAAGACGAACATCATGTCAAATGCCCATATTGCACTCACGCCGGTATATGTTGACAGCGATATTATCGAAGCTGTTGATCACTATGTCTACTTAGGTCAGACGATCCAACTGGGTAGATCCAACTTCGACAAAGAGGTCAACCTACGAATCCAACTCTGATGGGCAGCATTCGGTAAATTACGCCATATCTTCTCGTCGCAGATACCACATAGCCTCAAGACGAAAGTTTATAATCAGTGCGTGTTGCACTCAGACGTGGTCGCTAACTATTGGTCTCATATACGAGCCCAAAGTCGCGCAGCGTGCAATGAAGAGAGCTATGGTGAGCTTGGTGTTTCACTACGTGACAGAATCCGAAATGAGGAAATCCGTAGAAGAACCAAGGTTACTGAATAGCTCTCAGAGTTTGCAAGTTGAAGTGGCAAAGGGCAGGCCATATAGTTCGCAGAACCGACAACCTCTGGGGAATAAAGGATCTCGAATGGCGACCACGAACAAGCAAGCGAAGTGTAGAGAGACCCCCCCACACGATGGACCGACGACATTGTGCCCATCACAGGAAGTAGGTTGATGAAGGTGGCACAAGATCGCTCATCAGGGTGCTCTTTGGGGGAGGTTTATGTTCAGCAGTGGACTTCTAAAGGCTGACATGATGATGATAAAAAACAAATTTCTTCGCCTTCCATAGATAACACATTTAGATAAAGAGAAGGTACATTACATACACACACAAACACACACAGATACACACAAGATAATATAAGCAACTCCTTATCTATAATTAACTATTATGTAGCATTTAAAAACAAAATCAACAAAATAAAATGTTTTCAAATAATTGTGTGTGTTTTCTAACTGGTAATTACAATAAAGTGTTTCGAATCGTATCGTTATAGTAAATCACATAAAATGAGACTTAGTTCCTGTTTATTTAGTAACTTAAAATAAAAATTAATTCTTTATCAAGGAATATCTTTAAAAAAAAAGACAGACGATTCCTAATCAAATTAAAGCAGAAATGGTGCAAATTTATTATTAAGGTCTTCTGTCATGTTGTCAAGCGACCGTAATAATAAATCTGCACCATTTTTACTATTTTATTGAACATTTTGTGACCCTAGTCAAGTTTTTACTTTGACAGTAAAAACTAACTAGGGTTACAAAATGTTCAATAAAATCCGCCGTTACCAGATGACTCCCGTAGTCTCGTAGTGCTTGCAGCGCCTCACTCAGTCAACGTCAGACCAAAGCCTAACAAGTAACAATATATTACTCCCTAATACCTAATAATGATCATAGATTGTGGTCAGCATGTCCAATTTATTCGCTCAATAGAGTAGGAATAGGGAAACAGTAAGTTTTTGAGAAGTTTGATTCATTATTAATGTTCAGGTGGTTAGTATTTTACATAAACCATCATGCATGAAAAAACTCGAAAAACCCGGGTTTTCAATCTTAAAATCCGAGTTTCAAATCAGTCGGTTATTCGGGTTTTTCGGTTATTCGAGTATCCGGTTTGCATGCCCTAGTACCGAGTCACCGTGAGCGCGGCAACGATATTCCCTCGTGATGTCACGGATTACGTCATTACATCCGCCATTTTGCGATTACACCGTCTATACTCCAAACCGATACAACCGTGAGCGCTACTGTCAAAGTGACAGGCAGACGGTTGTTCGTAAAGAAAACTGTTATTTGAATTCTGTTGTGTGATTTTCGTACATTTTTCCAAATATTACTACATACAATTGACCAATTTTTAGATAGACTACCTTCCCTACGAGTAATACTTTGTATTTTGAGCAAATTTTGAGGTTGGATCTTGTAATCACGCTTACGAGCGTTGCAGCACTCAACTGTCATGAAAGCGATATCTGATTCGGAACGCAAATTTGCACTGCGATTCACTTCGATTTTATCGTGTCTCGGAATGCACCCTAGCTAAGAACCAAAATATGTCTCAGGTCAGAGTCAGAGGCGCAGTGCAGGCTTCGCCACGACACCGCTCAATATTTTGCAATACAAAACTGTGGGTGGCATTGCAACTTTAAAGGAAAGGCGTGGTGCTTACCATCACGTGAAAGACTTGCTCGTCTCGTTAGTTGTATATAAAAAAAACGTTCACTCAACCAAACATACTTAACTCTAAGTTCGATAAGATTTTTAACAGCCAAAAGAGTTGATGCTCATGTCGAACATTGGTCACGATCACGAGCGCCACAGATAGTTCCAGTTCCACTGTTACAACATCACACCCACTCATGCCTGCAAGTGGTAAACATTGTTTCCAATAAGCAACTAGTGTTTAATCTGTGCCAATACGGCCTAATCATACCGTGGGCCGGCTTAGTGGAAAATGCTTTAATTAATTTTAGTCACGATCACGACACTACTGCATTATGATAAGCTATTGTTGGTTGCAAGAAATCGTTTTCTTCTTCAGCTGCCTCTCCACCTCAATGAAGACCGGCAGTCATCTGTACCTAAGTAGGTTTACTCTTTGTTCAGGGCTTCAAATATTTTTAATCCCGGTCCATTAAATTATAACCCCGGTGTGTTCAAGTCAAGAGTGAATAGGTATCTACTAGGCAAGCGTGCTACACCTTCGACCACATCATCGCTTTCCATCAGGTGAGATCGTGTTCAAACGATTGCCTAGTCCGTAATAAAAAAAAAAAAAGTACCGGGATTTGAAAACATTTTTTAACATTGTTTGTTGATTTCTTTCCTTATGTCATTATTCATAATTTCCAGTCGTTTTTTTTATATCCACTTACCTAATTTTGATTGTCATCATGTCTAATTTCGTTTCCATATCTACGCACAGTCTTGTACTATTATTTATTCTGTGGCACAGTTTAGCTTTCCTTCTTTTTCTTTTTCTCCGGTCACTTTGTTCCTCACGGTTCAAATTAGCTAAGTGTTATCTAGTCAACATAGTGATGTTCAGCCGATGGTCGTGCGCGTTTTAGTAACGAAACGGGCAGCAACTGAGATTAGTTTTAATTTCAAGACAACGTCTACTGAAAGTACTGTTAATCAAATTGAATGTCTTCCAAAGTTTCAGGTTTTTATTTATGTTTTCCATTTTTGATATTATGTATTTATTGTTTATTTATTTTTATTTATCGTTTTGTATTTATAGAACAATATACATGTAAATATATATCATATATATATATATCTTATGAATTAAGTATATATTAAATTGTATTCATTTTTCGCACCCTTTTTTACATCACCCGCGGGGTTTATATGAAAACCAGCGTCTAGTGTGATGCACTGGGCATATGTGCTGATTATAAGCCCCTTTCAACACACTCATTAGCACATTTTTTTATGTTATTATCTATGTTTTTTTTTGTAATGTTGCGTGTTGAATAAATGTTTTTTCTTTCTTTGATGTTGAGCCAGGATAGCCTTCCGTGGTTTCTTGAGCATTTCAAAAGACAATAAGCCATAAATTAAAAAACACGCCTGGTTTGCCAGAAAATAACTTATGCCAACAAATTATATATTGTTGGAATGTGCTCATCAAAGCTTTCAATTTGATATTGTAATTTGAATTTTGAGCTAGTTATACTGCCGCCGATGTTACTCGAGATGATGTAAGGATTCTAACGATACCCCATACATCCACATCTGTTCAGCCATTTAAAAATTATAGTGGAATAATGAAACTCACATACATACGTGAACCATGAAAACATTACCTACACTCCTTTTTTCGGGTAGTCGTGTAAAAACACGCTACATGAAAAACATGCTATGGGCCTATCCACTAGCATAGTGATATTACAGTATCACTGATAATAATGAGATTATAGCATTCGGATTAAAATCTTGTAAAAACTCGTTCACTAAAGCAGAACAATAGCGTTCCCAGCCAGTGAAGCAGGAATTAAAGTTCTTGGTCAGCGTACAAGGCCAGCGGTTTTTGCGCCAACCGGACTATGCCGCTGTTTTTGTACAAACATGATCTTTCTCTGTGACAATTGTCTCTTTAGATATAGCCACTTGCCACTTCCTAAACATAATAAAAACATCGCGTAGATTGGTCGGAGCTGAGTGTGTTCCGCTTTATTCTCAGACTTGCTGTGCCCGCGGGTTTGTCCACGAGATCATTTCATTTAAAAGTAGCCCTTATGTGTTATTCGAGGAGCAAAAGTACCTTCAAAGTACATTATACAAAATTTCTTAAAAAATCGTTCAGTAGTCAAATAGTTTTTATCGATTGCTCGGCATCTAATCATTGGATTAAGATACCAAGTACCTCAGTTTTTAAGTTAAACCCTAAGCTACCCAATACAAGTGCTAACTAAAAACCGCATCGCAATCGATCCAGTAGTTTTTACGTGATGCGCGAACAAACCGACAGACACGATATTTAAAAATGTTGTATTCTTGTTCAGTAGGCTATTTTAAGTAACCAAGATCAAATAAAAAAAAAGTTTATATTGTTTGGTACTACTGCTTTGTTATACCTTAGTATAGATACCTACTTATTATTTAAAGTGTTCTACAATGAGTTTGCCATGGGAATTTAGCATTTGTCCCGAATACTCTTTAGGACTAGGCTAAAAAAATAAAAAAAATAACAAAAAGGCCAAATCCGATCATCTTGGTGTCGGAAGTTATTAAAAGTTCAGGTAGTTACTTAAGTAGATACCTAATTATTATTTTTTAGCTTTCCGTTATTTAACACTTTACTTATTAAAAGAGTAAGTACAACGAAGAAAATCAAAAAACAGTTGTCTAGGGTACCTCAATTATAATACTGAACAAGAATGTAACGTTTTGAAAAACTTTGAACCTTGTCTGTCTGTCTAGATGTTTGTTCGTGCATCACGTAAAAACTACTGGAGTGTTTTTTGGTATTGACTTAAATTCTGGTATATTTCGTATCTCAAATCGATGAGAAAAATCCGAGCAATGGTTAAAAATATTTTTGACGGCTTAAGGAATTTTGATGATATTTAGATTTTGCACTTATTGGCTGGTTACTGATAAATGTGGTTTTTGAATAGGACTAGGTACAAGGCTTGAATTTTGTTCCACGCAGACGAAGTTGCGGGCAACAGCTAGTTATAAATATATATCCGTAAAATAGTTAAAAAGCTGTTTGGGAAGACATCATAGTTACCAATATTTTAACAAAACAAAACCTCGTAATTTCTTGTCGTGCTCTTAAAATGTCGCTTGCGTGAGTACAATTACTTTGTAAAATATATTTTGGTCTCAATGAGCGTATTGCCACAAAATGTTGCTAAGTATTTGCCTTAACAATAATAACTGACAAGGTAGTTAAAAATTAGTAACGTTTGCCAGCAGTTCACAAAGCCTGCATTGACTGGTTTTGTTACACAAATGAGGAGTATTTTTAGAGATATATTCTTTATACATATCCGTCGTTTAGTTGTCGACGTTGCGAGCATGAATAATTTGGATTATTAAGTAAAAATCTAGCTCTTTCAAATGACTTCCAGCAGTTGTTATGACCACATCTTATTTGCAGAGATCCGTTTACTTTAGGTTTACCATTGGACTAAGTATTCGTCCACAATCTCTGTTGCTGTGACGTTGAGTAATTACCCGAGATTATTTTAGTTAATAGCATAGACACTTAAGCGATCATCATCATCTCCCTTACATATTACTAGCCCGCGTGGTCATTTCATTTAAAAGTAGCCCATACGTGTTATTCCAGGACCAAAAGTACCTATAAGGTACAATTATACTATATTTCTTCAAAATTAATTCAACCGTCAAACAGTTTTTATCGTTTGCTCGGCTTCTGTAGACTGAGATACCAATTATACCGGATTTAATTCAAACCCTAAGCTATCGAACATTGAAAACCGCATCGTAACCGATCCCGCAGTTTTGACGTGATGCGCAAACAAAAATACAGACAAACACGATGTTATATTCTTGTTCAGTAACTGGTCTATGGTACTTTTGAAAGTACCATAGACCAGTTCTTTTTAATTATCTACTGTGTAGACTTCTTCTTATACTTATTGCTTCATTATAAGTATAGACAAGGCCAATAAAACCCCTTCTATATAATATTATACTTAGTTATGTTTTACCTGTTTCTTCTTTCATTGCGTGAAGCCTCAATATCATTTCAACTAGGTTATTATTTTAGTGTTAAAGTTTTCGTGAACCTAATACATCATTTTAATTAATTATCACTACCGGCTATGACTGGCGTGTATATAGTCGAAAACATCGACCTAAGTTTCGAGCGTATCCGACGCTCTTCTTCAGGAGTTCACGCCGCGAGATACCGACGCGCACACACGCTCGGATACGCTCGAAACCTAGGTCGATGTTTTCGACTATATACACGTGAGTCATAGCCGGTAGTGATATTTAAAATTATGGATTATTATTATTAGATGTATCTACTACATTATTGATTGAACTCTTTTTTTTCTCGATTCCTTGTCATAACATCAAGTAACTAATTTGTTAACTAACCGTGAGCTCCGTGACTGACTCATTTACAATTGTTCATTATTTGTCACTCAATGTTCCGACGACAATTTCCAGCAATATAAGTATAGCGCAAATAATATACAGGCTGCTTGGTGCATCGTTTGCCAAATCAAAATGGCCGATATGAGTCTTTTGCTATGATGGTAAGATGTTAAAGAATTCGAAAAACATGATCGCTTTTAGTATTTTTATTGCAATTCAATTAAGCTTTAGATTTTGTTTTACTTCTTCCAAAAACTTTGAGTCAATAAAAGAAAAATTTTACTTGCAAGTTGATAGAACCGTACAACATTAAACATTAATATAAAAAATATGAGACTTTATATTTTACTTGCAAGTTGATAGAACCGTACAACATTAAACATTAATATAAAAAATATGAGACTTTATATTTTACTTGCAAGTTGATAGAACCGTACAACATTAAACATTAATATAAAAAATATGAGACTTTATATTTTACTTGCAAGTTGATAGAACCGTACAACATTAAACATTAATATAAAAAAATATGAGACTTTATATTTTTTTAAATTCATTTTAGTAGGCTGGCTGACAACTGGGATTTTTCAAAAATATAAGAATTGTTTTTAAAAAATTGGCGGGCCAAGAATGCTTTATGGTGGCTGAGGAGATAGCAAAAGACCCCTCCTATCGGCCATTTTGATTTAGCTAACGAAAATAAAATAATCATAATGTATATTATAATACACACTAAGTTTCAAAATTAGTACCTACCACACTTTTAAAATTAATAGTTATTTTTTATTAAATTGCTTGGATCCTATATACTTGTCAGATTGAGATACCAAGTACACCAGTTTTTAAGTCAAAACCTATGCTATCCAACAGTGAAAATCGCATCGCAATCGGTCCCGGTTTTAACGTGATGCGCGAACAGACAGACGCCTATTTTTTGGTTTATATATATTTAAAGTTAAAACTTTACTATAATTTCAAAGAAAATTGATGTAATTTGCAATAAAACGTTTTTTATTTCAAAACTCTGTACTTTAGGAAAAATTGCAATTTTAACAGTGGTACTATGTTTTGAAGGCTATATTATGTATAACTTAACACATTTGCCACCTGCGCTGTCCATGTAACAAATAGTTGCCACTTTATCACACATGATTCTTGTCTGCCGTGACATTTATAGAATTAAATGTTCATACATTTCTATATTTATATCTAAATCCTTCCGTTGTGAAATAAAAGGTCGTTTGGGCGGAACTGATATGTGGACCGGAACTGGACACATACGACCTTTGAAACAGCATGTAATGACGCCAAGTAACTTTAAACAGGTTCCTAACGCCATTTTTAGACCTTATCACCAGGACATAAGGACTAACTGTTGTAGTTTTCCTCGAACCTTCAGAACGATCCGAGACTGATTTATAAATCAGTTTTGGTATAAGAGAAACGTCATTCGGTCGTAAATCAGGCATGTTCGTTTTAGTAGGTAGGAACGGTCCAGCATAAAAATATCTATCTATACCTAAAACAAAGCCGTACAATGAAGATAATTAAAAAAATAGTATAGTGTAGGTACTCAATATATTTTTTGAATGGTGGCGCATCACGTAAAAACTACAGGATCGATAGCGATGCGGTTTTCACTGTTGGATAGCTTAGGTTTTGTCTTAAAATCTCAATTCGATATGTAGAAGCCGAGCATTATATTTTAGACGGCTGAAGGAATGTCGATCTAATTTGGAATATTTGTAGTACTTTTAACCCAGAGAAATGACCAGGCGGGCAAAGCCGTGGACACAGCATAATTATTATGCGATAAATAGATAACATTTGAGGATGGGAGTGAATACTGAGATGACGACTGATAAGGATACATAAAAGAAAAGTACAAGTTGTATTGATCCTCTACAGAATAATGATCATCATACCTAATACTCTCAGCTGATGAAAATATCTAAAAAACTATCTTAAAAGCTAAAAAAAACCGCCAGCCCTACCAAAAAAAGAGCTTATGCTAATAAATTATATACTTTTATGTTTTTTTATAGCAGTTAACGCCTGCTTATATACTGTTGGAATGTAAGCACATTCCAACAGTATATAAGCAGGCGTTCAATTTGATACCCATCAATCAAGGCCTACAATTTGATACCCATATTGTAAATTTCATTTTTATTTTTTTCGAATTTCAATATGGTGCCATACTGCCGCCATATTTAATATATATCCTATTTTACTCGCGGGGATGTAAGGATTCTAACTATACCCCATACGTCTAAATCTGTTCAGGCATTTTAGTCATGGTGGAATAAAGAAACTCACATACATACATACATACATGAATGCTAAAAACAATACACTCCTTTTTTGGGCAGTCGTTTAAAAATTGTTGTTTTCAATAAAAATAAATCCATAACCGCAGTTGGTGAAGACTTAGCTAATATACCAATGACCGATTAACTAGCTTAAAAAACTGCCAGACATTAGCTTCACAAAGTTGAGTAACTGTTACGAGCGAACTAACAAAGAGCATCTTATTTACTCACTAGAAGATATAAATATCGACGTAAATGAGTTCCTCTGTATATTTTCGTACGTGCTTTCGTGAGAATTTTGTAAGCTGCAAGTCCATACTTCAAAGTCAGACTTTACCGATAGCAACCAACCGCCAAACAATTGAAACATTACTGCAACGAAAGATAAACAACTAAATATAGCGCAAAGAGAACCAGAACGCTGTCAGAATTATAATAAATCTGAAAGTGTCTGTTTGTTATACATTTACGAATTAAATTACGATTTCAAGATGTGTTGAAGTCAAAATGGGCCCGCTCCTTTTGTTCATAAGAAGGAATGCTATAAGTTTACCTAAAGTAGCTCCCAAACGGATGGATAGATTTCAATGCAGATACAATGAGTCCTAGGCTCGGCCAATGACTTTTCTAAGTTATGTGCGGTTTTCCTTCGCTCTGTGCTTCTGAGGACACGTTAAGATAGATAGATAGATAGATTAACTCTTTATTGGACACCACAAGCACAACAAGAAATTATATCTAAAAATAAAGTATAACAATGAGTGTCACAAGGGGCGGTCTTATCGCTCAGAGCGATCTCTTCCAGACAACCGTGCACGGAGAGCACGGTAGGTCTCGGCTATTATTGATTAATAACAGTCATTAAGCCTTAACAGAGGGCCTCGGGCGGCCTAAAAAAACTGTCAGCAGAGGCTATACTCGTAGCACTACCTCTTACGATCCTTCACTCACTAATCTGTGGAGCCATTCCCAAGACTTTCAGCTGTATCGGAACTCTCAGTGAAGGGATCGCGGGCACTATGAAACTAGAAACTTTGAGTTTGGTGATCAAATAATTATTCAGTTACTATGGCATTTTTAGTATCCGCATATATGAGGCTGATGCTTAATTATGCTACTTAATCATCAGACCGGACACGGAATTGAATACCTCAAGGGGATCTTTGGCAAGAAATTTTAAATTTATTGAACACTAGTTGCGCCCCGCGGTTTAACCCGCGTGGATTATGATGATAGATGATGATAATTATGATGAAAAGTAGTCTATGTGTTAATCCAGGATATAACCTACTAAAGATAGATGGCGCAAATCGGTTTCATGCGCTAATCGATTATAAAACTAATTAGCACATAAAACTGATTTGCATAAGCATTTGATGACGTTTTGTATGGACCGTCAGTTCTAATGTATGGAGTTCTGCAGCGCGCATACGAAGTTTTCCGCTCGAAAAGAGAGTATTCATTTTTAACTCTAAGCTCTGATTGGTCTGTTTATGACAGTATCTACACTTCTCTGATTTATAATATTAGTGTGATAACAAGGACTTTACTGACTATCTGTTTTTATGTACGTGAAAATTATAATTTCCACAGACCGCTTAAATATTCTGTCCTCCGAACGAAGTTAGGCAGATACACGGAACAAAGCCACTCAAAGGGAAATTGCCGTATCTAATAAGTTTATGACAGACGAAACAATCGGAACTGCTGTTTGATTTATTGCTCATAATTTAGTGATTAATATTGTAGTGAACACACAATCCGCCAGCACCCGGTTCGATCTTCGATTTAGCCCTACACGCAGTCTCGTATTCAATGTCATTTATTCTGTGGTTATGTGCAGATTCCAATGCTATCGCGGTGAAGGTTAACAACACATGGCAACCGGCATGTGCTAAAAATTCAAGGACATGTGACAATTCAACACTGAGCCAGCATAGGAGTAATTCTATGCCTTCATGCCACCGTGCATTACACATCCACATAACGGCCTATCCCTTCTCTAAGGTCTGTGATAGCATAGGTTCATGGAGTCCGTATATTACACGGCCAGTATTACGCGACCAAATAATGTACAGCCAATAATACGCGACCAATATTACGTGGATTGGGTGTACATTATTTGGTTGCGTATTATTGACCGTGTAATATCACCCCGTGCTGATTTTGCACAGGCGATAATACGCAGCCAGGATTACGAAGCCAAAATATGTACATGTAATAACAGGTGTAATTATAATGTGCATTATTGGCTGTGTAATACGGACCGGACACTTTTTGTACGGGCGATAATGTACAGCCAATATGACGTGTACATCACAGATTAAAATATAGCAATGACATAGTCAAAGCCTCGTTTGCACGTTCCAGTTTCCTTTTACCACAGATTATAAATCGCGATTGCTCCGGCGCTGTGGGAAGTGCTGCCCCGCCGCCCTTACGTAACAAAGCACAGGTACAGCGGACGGGGGCTGCACTCCCTTCGCGCCTCCGGCTTTTTAAAAACACTCTAGTGTAGGGCAGACAAGACCACGTGGAGTCGGGGTTGGCCGATTCGGTTCTGTGACAGTTTTTTTTTCATCTTGACACTTGCCTACACAAACGAGGCATCAAGGAATGATTCTAGCTTTGTCTATGGTTGGCTTCAAATTATTGGTCGTGTAAAATTGGTCGTACAAAATCGGTACGGGCTGATATTACGTATCCAGTTGTACACGTAATATCTGGCCGTGTAATATTGGCTGTACAATATTGGTCGTACATTATTTTGGTCGTGTATTATCGTCTCCCAGGTTCATGATGAAAATTAATTAGAGATCCTTGGTTCAAAATAGGTAGGTACTTTATCTAATAATAGCTGTAACCGCGGCTTCGCACGCCTGGTCATTTCTAAAGTAAAAAAGTACTAAAGTACTGTATTATTATAGTACTTTTAGAAATGACCAGGCGTGCGAAGCACAATTAATATTGAATTAATTGATTTATTGGAATACCACATAATATTATGCCCCTAAAATACCAACATAACAACATTTGAACAAAATTTCTTCAGGCATCGAAATATGTTATTGTTTGCTCGGCTTCTACTCATCGGATTGAAATACCAATTACACCATTTTTTAAGTCAAACTCTAAGCTATCCAACCGCATCGCAATCGGTCTGGTAGTTTTTAAGTGATGCGCGAACAAACAGAAAGACTCGATTTAAAAAATGTTATATTCTGGTTCAGTAGCTTATTTTAAGTACCCTAGACCATTTTTTTGTAATTATCTTCTTTGTAAAGACTTTTTTGTTCATATTGCTTTATTATAAGTAGGTATAGATAGACCAGGTACTACTACCACAATCTGCAATCACAAGCGCAAGTGCTGGTAATTCCAACCTTATTTGTTTTAATCACGAAAGGTAAATCTTGAGTCACTCGTCGATATTTTCAATATTTATTAATTGAGTATAGAAACTGCCGCCTGACAGCACCTCTTTAAACTTACCTACACCTAGTTTTACTGTAAATGTTTTGTTTGAGCCATTATTCAGTTTTAAACACAATGGATGCTTTTATGTTCGACTGAAACTTTGCAACTGTATTATACCTATCTACAGCAAAGTAAGGTGCGCCTTTGTGGATTTTGAGATATAATTTAAAGCGCTACCTGACGAAGCACTTACTATAAAGAGCTTTAGAATTCTAAAGATTTGCCTCTGAGATCGTGAAGTCAAATTTCAAATCAAAAAAACACATTTCAAAAGCTAATTTTAAAAGGTTTTTAGGCAGTTTGGATTCTTCAACTTTGTCGAATCGATACGATAGTTGAATTAAAATAACGAATTAAGTAACCTATTCACGTTTAGATATAACAGTGATGGTAGCCTAACGGTCCAATAATGCAACTTAGAATCCAATGACACCGGGTTCGGTCCTAGGTTCCGCCTATACCAATAACTATGCGGTTATGTGCGGTTTTCCAACGCTCCGCGCTTCGGAGGGCACATTAAGCTTCGGTTCAGGCTGTTTTTGATTAAAAGCAGTCGTTAAACCAAATCAGAGGCCGTCGGGCGCATTGCACTAGGTAACTTATATGATTAACAAAAGACAAACGTTTTTAACGGTTTTATCCAGATTTGTTTTTCGTCTGCGAGTACATAGTTGAGGCTATGTGAACATCCGAGCCCGCTGAATCCCTTTGGCGCTGTAGCAACCAAGATCCAAAACGGCAAATCCCCCTTGGTCGCTAGAGCAACCAAAAAAAAACATGGAAGTTAATTTTAACGGTTTGACCTATTTAAATCGATTTAAATGTAATCTCGCATATATTATCGAATTAGTGTGTTTCTCTCTTCAAAAGGATATATATATTATACGTAAAAACACTAAACAAGTATATTAAAAAAAAAAAAACACAGCCTTTCTATTGTCGTGTGGAAGTTTTACTCGGCAACAATATTTTCGCGCCATTTTGCCGTCATGCCGCGGTGATGTCATGGTCACGTGGTCGGAGTGTATTTACAATATTGTTTTTTTATAGCGGGGGCATTAAGCGGCTAAATGCACTAACTTGATGTACGTGTTTACATACATACATTTGTTATACATACATATGAATGTCTAACCAAGACTCGACAATTTACAGTGACCTGCATTCCTACATTGTTATTTCCACTAGAGTTTGCGGTGCTTACAAATAAATCTCAATAAGTTCTCATATTTACTGATTTTTCGGCCTAGGATTTTTCGCGCGCGAGCGAGGAACATAGAACGTTGTCAGTTTGTTTGTTTGGGGAGCTTTCACGCGATAGCGGCGGGACAGAATTTGATGAAATTTGGAATGAAGATAGCTTATGCCATGGAATAAAACAAAGGATACTTTTTATCACGGAAAATTGTAAGTTTCCACCGGAAAACTGGAAAATTTTGATTACTCGCTGTAAGGAACGGTTGCCATGGAAACGAAATAACAAGACTGTCAAAAAATATCAAGATCTTTGGTGCTATACCTACTTTTGCGTTGGTTTTTAATATCCAAGAACATGGGATGCTTTTTTATACGCTTTATATTAGCTTCACTTGTATGTTTGTATATTTGTATGTTTGTAACCGACTCCTTTGGACGCTATTTTGACCCACTTTAAACGGTCAGATTTCATTCAAATTTTGCACACCTTTCAAAGACCGATGACAATGCAATAATTCGAAAAAAAAGAAAAGTAGGAAATAAATAATAGTTTAAAAAAACTAAAAACACACTTTATATAGAAAACCAAACTAAAAAATAGAAAATAAAAATAGTGTAAATAATTTAAAAAAAGCGTGGGGTGCTTCTCATGTCTGGCAATGAAATATTTATAACTATTGACTGCATGGGTCAATAGTTATAAATATTTCATTGAAATTTAATAATTGATGTGGATATGTCCCGAATATATTTATTTATATCGCATTCTATGCCCCTAAAGTTTTAAATTAAACGTTTGAATATTCTTGCTTGTGACTTTTTAGTCCACTAAGACCGTAGTCGGGTTTTAGTTTTTGAACAGAAAGTACAGAAGGTATAGTAAAGGTACACAGAATTACTACTGGGCTTTCTCCATCAATGGACTGAAGCTAATCTATATAACTAACCATAAAAAAACATCGTTTTCGAATGAAATAATACACACAAGTTGTAAACAAGAAGCGCGACGGGATCTATTTGAATAATATTTGTTTGATTTTACAGTACCATAGGTATATAGAAGGTAGACCCTCCAGTGTAGTCCCATATAAATTTCATCAATATTGGTTAGGTTGATTGGCATTTTGGAAGGGTCAAGTGAAGGTACCTATCCTTCCGAGAGTAAAATCGTCACTGTCGTGTAATTTTCTGCATTAGCGTACTGTTTTGTAATACGGTTCAATTGTTTAGAAACGACAGAAGATAATTTGATCAAAATTCCTTCAGCCGTCAAAAATATTTTTATCGATTGCTCGGCTTCTACTCATCGGATTGAGAAAAAAGTACCCCAGTTTTTAAGTCAAAACCCTAAGCTATCCAACAATGAAAGCCGCATCGCAATCGGGTTAGTAGTTTTTACGTGATGCACGAACAAACATACAGACAGAAAGACGCCATTTTTTAAATTATTTTCTTTGTACATACTTTTTTCGTTCTTATTGCTTATAATAAAGCAATAAGAACGTATAGGTAGGAAGTATAGGTTCGTCGTCTAATGAGTTTAAGTACTGGCATGGTATCGCATCCACATGGAACTAATGAAACTAATGAGCTATCCAACAGTGAAACCGCATCGCAATCGGTCCAGTAGTTTTTACGTGATGAGCGAACAAACATATAGACAGACAAACAGACAGATACGAATTTAATAAATGTTATATTCTTGTTTAGTAGCTTATTTAAAATAACCTAGACCTTTTTTTTTAATTATCTTCTTTGTACAGACTTTTTCGTTCCTATTGCTGTATTATAAGTATAGATAGTAAAACCTGTATAACTGGGATCTCAAGAGACCTAGGATATACCTAACGTTTTTCATTTATAGAGGTTAAAATTTAATAAAAATTGCATATTTTAGGATTTATGTTGTTATTATGTACTAAGTATTTTTATTTTATAAAATAATACAAACCTTATGGCAAAAAAAACAGCTATATTGGTTTGTATTTGTAATAATAGTATAATAATTTTTCAGCAGCTGTTAATGGAATACACCTTCGTTTCGACATTTGTGCAATTTTATTCACTTGTTTATCGTACAAAACCTTAGATAATACTTTTTGTTTCTTTGTCGTATGGGGTGGTGCTGAAAACAAAGCACGTGCAGAAGAAAATCTAATGTACCTCAACATTTGCAATAATCATATAACCGGTATTCCAGTAGTAGCTACGTTGCTTTGGCGCGTGATATGCTCAGGTGGATAAGTTACTTATATAAATTTATAACAACAAAAATATATGGAATTTACTAATATTAGTAGAAGCGACTGTACCTGCACTCATTATAATTAGAAGAAAGGTATAATTGAACATGTACATGTACAGAAATACTATTAAAAAAAAACATGTCACCAAGATAGAGGCGTTGCCTAATTTGAGGCCCGCAGCTAACCTTACTAAACCTACCTAATCTAATGATCACCATGTATCTATTATACTGTATTTTGATGGGGTGGTTTATCGTGAGCAATTTTTTTCAATTAAAATTATTATTATTTTTAAAATTCAGTCACTTTGATTATAAAGTGAACATCATGTAAATACCTTTCAAAAACTTTTACGTTATCTGGTGATGTAAGAAAACCTCCTACAATAATTATTATCAATGTGATCAATTGTCATAGATTATATGCGCAGGAGCTACGTACTTGAGGGTATGTATATGTACATAAGTACCTATATCTTGCTGAGATGTCACTTGAACCTTATCTCAATGTTGAAATGCCCAGTTTCTTTATCAGTACACGTGACTATTTACCTTTACGCCTTGATTACCAAGAAAACATTCGTTTAACGAGGAAAAATAATTAATGAAGAAGACCCGTTTTTTAACTGCACTCTTTCGCGTACCTACTTACTGTATATTTTCTTTGACAAGTGTTATAGAAGTATCCTGATTTATTTATTAGTAAGAACTGTTTTTTATTTATGTTTGTTCCGCCATTTTTTGTCCGACATAGTCGGGGTCATAACAAAATTGTTTTTTTTTTAAGGTTCGGGTATAGTTATCTGCCTTTATTTTATCATTACATATTAGAACTTACTTTGTTATTATATATTATGTATATATTTTATCCATATTATGTATGTATTTATCCATATTATGTATATATTTATCCATATTATATATGAATTTATCTATATTATGCATGTACTTATCCATATTATGTATGTATTTATCCATATTATGCATGTACTTATACATATTATGTATGTACTTATCGATATTATGTATGTACTTATCCATATTTTTTTGTTTTAATTCGTTCTTGTACGTACAATGTACGTTTAAAATATTGCCTGCGTGGCTAGTGCAGGTGGTGTAATTTCGTTTTTATTTTTTAAACGTTACTAATTTTGAAACTTCGAAGACTTTATTGACAAGATGAATAGAGGCAATCTTCTGTCAACTTTTGTTCCAGAAAGGAAAAAATCTTTAAAAAAATCGACCGGTTCTTCTCGAATATTTATATTCCGAATCCGGTGGTAGAAGAGTTGTGCTCTTTTGGAGCCCATGTGAATAAAACTAGGTATTTTAATTTGGATTGATATCATCATCGTCTACCTAAATTCTCGTTTCTAATTCAGCCATATTGAGCCATGGGCTTGTCCACCCCGGCGCGCGGCGGACTGTTGGATTGGTAGAAGTCAAATGTTCTACAAAACTGAAGCACCTACAATCTAGGACATTCATGTCCATTTCATCGCAACGTTTTTCTTCTTCAATGAGTTGTAAATCCTCATATACCTATACACAAAAAACTAGATGGCATAAAAACAATGTTGTAATATACGGGAATTGAGAGCCTCTAAGCTCCCTAGCGAAATCCCCAAATTTTGAAACCATGTTTAGAAGGTGGAAATTTATCCCTACCACGGCATTTTGGTTTAAAAACAGGACGGAGTACTTACCTAGTTAATAGAATATATTCAAAATGTAAACAGTGTTAATGAAGTCTAGAAAAAAAACTAAACAAAAGTAGAAAATAATTTTATAGAAGATAATTTAATAAGGGTTCTAGCCGAAATGGAAGTACATAAGTAGTTGGCAATATACTACATAACTCGAATTTAAGTATATGCATTGGAATGCTGACAAACCGTCTGAAATGGCGTAAGTAACAAGACCTACTAATAAACGACGATAAAAATGCTTTTAACTTTAATACAAGAGCATTAAAACACATAATGAATTGTTCCAGCGAGACAGATAAAATTAATCTCTTGAATGATACATTATTGTCATTCAAACTGAAAAACAACAGATAAAAGTTACAAGTTGGACGAGATGAGAGCATCATACGTCGAAAGTAAAAGATCGTTAACCACATTAAAATAATTTAAATAAACAAACTTGTTGAAGATAATTTACATAAACCTGTCTATCTTATCTCTGTCGTTGTTCACGCGAGATATTTACTTAGAACTTGAATGAGCTAAGTTAAGATTATGACCAGGACCACAGACCATATGACATAAGAAATGAATGAAGTCGGACACAACACTGAAAATGCAGTGAAACATAGCTCTCGTAAGCCTAACTTCATTGTTTTAAAAGGAGTTCTTCGCCTCATGAATATTTAACGTTAAAAATGCAGAAAGCACACGTTAGATTCTACTCATCAAGTATTTAATTAGTAGGCTCGTTTCGTAGCGGCGGTACATTCAATGCAATTACAGAGGAATTTTGTTAGTGAACTGCGCGGTTATGGTCCTTATCATGTAGTTGTTAGGGGTGATCGTGAAATGTAAGATTGAGGACGCACCAGTGATCGTGTTTCTCGTAGCGAATGCGGCGCGATTATACGTGCTGCGCGGCGGACGCGCGGTGGGTGACTGACGTCGGCTACATTTGCCATGTTGGTGGTGCCGCCATGTGACCAACTTCGTGATGTGGTCGTTAAAGTTATTTCATACGACATAACATTTTTTGCAGGCACCGGCGGAGTAATTCGTGGCTGCGTCGTTTGTTATGCGCCGGCGCATCCGAGGAATGTTAGAGCCCTCCTACCATTGTATGATGTGCGTTCAAAAATATATTCGAGTATATTCTTCATCTACGTATAGCTTACATACCTAAGTTACCTCAGCTATATTATTTAAATGTAAGTAGGTACTTACCTACATTTCAAACTAATGTACTAAACTAGATAATCCTATTTATTACTAATGATAATAATAATGTCGATAATGATGATAGGATATTCTAAAATTGCACCTCTTGTAACTAGAACATCAAATTTGCTAAAGTATCTATTCCATAATAATATTAAAAGCGAAAGTTATTGTCTCTCTGCTACCTTTTCACGACAAAACGGATAAACCGAACTTGATGAAATTTGGTAAGGAGATAGTTTGAACCCTGGGGAAGGACTATGATACTTTTTATCGCGGTACTGAAGTCCGCGCGGAGGAAGTCGCAGGCAAACGCTACTTTAAAATATATCTGCAAGCTAATACAAATAAATATTATCTCTATACATAACAATACGCACCGGTAATAAATCTTTTTTTCTGAAGTACATAATAAAACCAAAAATACTTACAAATCTATCAGTCCGGTCCAAAGTTACCACACACTCACACACCGACTGCTATAATCGTGGTTCGGTTATTTTCACCTGGCATCAGCTGATGATAAGGAAGATGAGTGTATCTCGTGATCAGTCCGCAGTGTTGGCACCACTGCGCCCGCGCAGCCTCCGCGGCCTTGCTACCGACTCATCATGGCCACAGAATTAATAATAGTACATCGCTTTACAGATGTTCACATCCAATCACTACTCTACGAACTGTGCATTAAGAACTCTTGTAACTGCCATCTTTATATTGTACAAATACTTTGTTTTAAATATTGGCTGGACCAATTTGAAGATCTTTGATTTTTTGTTTTTTCTCAGCAGCATAAATAAAACATAGGAAAAATTCAAGTATTTTTTTATTATTAAGAAAATTCATTTTCTCATACTTTTTATATGGAATGGGTTTTTTAATGATATCTCTAGAACGGATTGACTGATTTCGATGAAATGGAGGGGGGTTTGTGGAGAGGGTCTGGATGTCTTGTTAGGGGTTTTGAGAGGCGGGAGGGGGGGAGAGGTGGGGAAGGCGGAGGGGGGGAGAGGTGGGGAAGGCGGAGGGGGG
The DNA here is from genome assembly GCA_946251855.1 of Alsophila aescularia. Lineage (NCBI taxonomy): Eukaryota > Metazoa > Arthropoda > Insecta > Lepidoptera > Geometridae > Alsophila > Alsophila aescularia. The sequence continues at coordinate 10,416,413 of OX276375.1, read as the reverse complement.
GAGAGGTGGGGAAGGCGGAGGGGGGGAGAGGTGGGGAAGGCAGAGGGGGAGGGAGGGCGAGGTTAAGGGATAGGGGTGGAGAGGAGCAAAATTTGTACGCGTGCAAAGCCGCGGGCGCAGCTAGTTCATTATACATTGTACTTGTACTAAGATCAGCTTTAATTAATAATTAATAAGGGCTTAATGATACAACAGTAATTAATGTTAACTAGTGGAATAGTTCATTTAGTCTTGTACTATTATTTATTCTGTGATTTAGTCTAAATTTAGACTTTATGAACTAAGTCATACGAGTTTAGAAGGAGATCTGTTTATAATAAATGTACATGTCGATAGTTCTTTATGGATTTAGGTCAATTAGTCGCATATATGGTTTTCAGCTAATTATTGCATAACTTATTGACTATCCTTGGAAGCTGACAGGTCGGATTTGGTTCTAAATTCTAAGGTTAAAATTCACATTAAAAACAAGCTTGTATAGTGTTTTACATACATTTATTTTCCACATAAAAATTAATAATTATAGTCTTAACTTAAATGTAATTTTACCTTCACCAAATAGGAACTGAACTGATGTTTATACAAAAAACTAAATATAAGCATGAAAATAAGGAACTGTTTGTATGTACATACTCCTATATTGTATGCCTAGCTGTGAGTATGACTCTATAACAAAATTCATCTATTGTACGTTTGTTTATTGCATTAATAAATAAATAAAACAAAAATCATAAGACTAGAATAGGATAAAATGAGGTAGGCAGTATTCTAGTGTAACAATTTATTTATAAATTTATTCTTATTTTTTATATTTGTTCTTGAACTAGCTGATGCCCGCGACTTCGTACGCGTGGTCATTTCTCTGGGTTAAAAGTACTCTTCCAGGACCTAAAATATATACCAACATTTGTTCAATTCTCTTTCAGCCGTCATCAATGTTTTTAACGATTGCTTGGCTTCTACACATCGAACTGCGATACCAAGTACGCCAGTTTTTAAGTCAATCCCTAAGCTATCCAACAGTGAAAACCGCATCGCAATCGGTCCAGTAGTTTTAACGTGATGCGCGAACAAACATACAGATAAACAAACTAACAAACAGACAAACACAGACACGATTTAAGAAAAAGTTTTATTCTCGTTCAGTATCTTAACTTAAGTACCGTAAACAAATTTTTAAATTATCTTCATTGTACAGACTTTTTCGTTGTTATTGCTTTAAGTTTATTGTAAGTATAGAGAGATGTATATTTTTCCGCCCCTGGGGGCTATAACTGAAACCCAGCGCTGCGTGCCTTCGGCAAACAGCCTAATGCTGTCTTTTTTAATTTATGACCTTTTATTTTCTACATAATTCTTTCATTATTGTAATGATTTATATCTTATTTTTGTGTGTGTTGAACACAATCATTTATTCATTTATACCAGAGAATATGAATAACAGAATAACATGAAGTGTCTAAAACATTCAGCAAATAGATTTATTAGTAGTATTATTAACGCGAAAGTAATTTCGTCTCTATTTTCTTACCTTTTTATGATTAAACGGCTGATCTTGATGAAATATGCCAAAAAAAATTTTTGAAAAAAATGACCACGCGACGCGTCTGCGGGGTCAGCTAGTTTTTGTAGGTACTATTGTTATACTTTTCAAAGGTTTATGTTTGGATTTCACGATGAAACTCTAAAATGAATTAGTTATTAGGAATGTAGACAAACCCTGTACACTAAAGACAACACTTTTTAATACAAAGAAATTTTGTAAGTACCTGTCAAATAGTCATAGAAACGAAACTCAGTACACATATTTTTGGAAGCACTATACTAATAAAGACTTCGTTTCTATAGGACCTCCATTCCATTAAAATTATAATACAACCATGAAAAAATTAATAAAGTTGCAGGGAATTTCAAATAACCTCAAATGTAGGAACAAAACATAAACAATGGTACCAATATTGCCCAGATCACAATATATTTTATTACATTTAAATTACTGCCACGTTTACTGTTTTGTGACGTCAGCTTTTGTACATATCCCTTTATAAGTTCTACACTGAATTTTTAATGTAAAAAGAGTTCTATTGTTTGTTTATTGTAATTAATAGATTTTCTTTGTTTTTTTTTTCTTTTGTTCAGATTACATTTTGGCAGATTTTGACCTCACGACACATACGTCCGTGTTCTGAACTTTTGTGACAGAAACTAAAACTTAGATTTTCAAATTTAAATAATAAATTAATCCCGCGTTTTCGTTAATATAATGTAGCGTTTGATTGTTGATAAATTATCGAATTCATGTCATGAGAGCATAGATAAATAATAGAGTTATTTATCTATGATGAGAGTTTTTTTTTCATATACATTAATTTGGCACAAACTAAACTGAAGACCACCCTAAAGTTATTGCCATCCCTTTATTATTCTTACGGGTTTAACATTGCCTCAATCGTTTACCAAGAATATACAAAAAATGACTAGTTTGTGCCAAGCCAATAGATTTGGCACCACTGCATTTGATAAAATAGCACCTTTTTATATACTAGTAGCCATGTATAGTACAATTAAAACGGTCTAAATGTATGGGTAAAGTTAACATTAGATTTTTTCTTAGTACATTTGTCTGTGTTTGAGATTGTGCTGATCTCTGGTATCAGAGATTGTCAGGCCGCCCGAGGGTATCTGACATGGCTTAATGACTGCTATCAATTGTTAGCAAACGGGACCGACAGCTTAACGTGCCCTACGGAGCGATAGCAAATTTTCACATTTTTTTTTTCGAACGGGCCGAGGGTCGATTTCAGTGTACTTCGATTGCAAACTGCACTCGCGAGCAATTAAATCGACTCAGCTCCTAAGCGCACAGTCAGAGGCATTTTTTTCTATGTTTATATTATCTATATTAATATCATAAAAAGAGAAAAGATTTTATTTTTTGTTGTTTTTTTGTAATGGATAAACTGAAAAAATTCGTAACCGATTTTAAAATTTCTTTCACTGATGGAAAGTTACACTGTTCCAGATGGACAAAGGGTGCTTTTTCCCTGGGAAAATGCAAAGTGAACGAGAAAACTACGGGCGGAGCCGTAGGGCAGAGCAGCTAGTTTAATTTAAAATTAAATATTATATTTGAAAGCTTCATTGATTCAAGAAGTACTACTTCGTGAAAAAAAAATTAGTCAAAATCCGACACTTACTGAAATCCATATATTAAAATAATTGCATGATTTTCCCCCCGTAACTTGCTTTCAGTAATGCACAAATTTTCATCATATCTCAAGAAATACTTAACAGATTTTGACTACAATTATGTAATTGATACTAATGTAAACCTAGTGTATAATAGTGAAACAACTGGGTATATCTTGTAACATTTACATAGGGATCAGACACTATAATAAGTACTACCTATAACTATTTCGGACCCTCAAATATAACTCGTATGACATATAAGCTTATATTTAGGTACACACATATATCATCCCCCAAGTCCCTCCTGTGTATCCCTTCTCAAGTATGTACCATGTGTGGGTGGCTGGTAGAACATGCTTTATCATTAAGTGCTCCGTTTGTACTTTCTTCGCAATAAAGTACTAAATAAATAAATAAATCATAAAAGACCTGAAACAAAACAGCACTAATTGTACCTTCTCATATATGAATAAACAAAAGAAGAATGATATACTAAAGTGTGTTAGGTATTCTATTGTATATTTTAGGGGACAAACCTAAGTTATGAATTAGGTATGGTACATTTAGGCAAAACATGAGAATTGAAAAAACAGACTTACTTCAATGCATTCTTGTAATATTAAAAAGACGTTTTTTTAAATAATGTTTTTTTTCTGAATTGTGGGTACAAAGAATTTTTAAAACAAATAGTAACCTGAAGGAGAAGCAGCTAACCATTATTTTGGCCGCGTGGTCATTTCTCGGGGTTAAAAGTAACCCATGTGTACCTTAAGTGCCAATAACCTGACTTGGTTCAGCCGTCAGATAGTTTTTTATCGATTGCTCGGCTTCTAATTATCTAATTAAGGTACCAGCATGCGATTCAGCTAACAAACCGCAACGTGATCGGTGCGCGATCGTTATCTTTCGGTCTGGCAATAATTAGAAAAAATAAAAAACTGGGGAAATGTGGCAAGATGTGGGGAAGTGGACGATATTACGATATTGGACGATATTGCGGGAAGTGGCGGCATGTGGTGCGAAGTGGGGAAAAGACTGAAAGGAAAAAGGGGCAAAGTGGTAGAAAGAGGGCAGGGCGGAGGGAAAGTGAAAAAAGGTGGCGGAAGGTCACTGGGAAATAAGGGAAGGATAGGAAGAAAGGAGGAAGGGTAAGGGGAAGTGGGAGAAGGGTGGAGGAAGGAAAGCAATGTCACTTTCTCCCAACCCAACCTTTCTCCCACTCTGTCACCACCCTTCCTGTCAGTCTTCCCCCATTTAGCACTACCTGCCCCGCATCCCACACCCTTCCTCGACATTCCTCACCATTCGTCCACTCCCCACTACCCTCCCCTCACTTTCCCTCATTCTCCAAACCTTCATCCCCCACATTTTCCCAGTATTTTATTTTTTCTTGGTTTGGTAACGATCGCGCAGCGATCACGTTGCGGTTTGTTAGCTGAATCGCATACTGGTACCTTAATTAGATAATTAGATGAATGTTGTCTGCAACTCTGCAAGTCGCTCATTGTGTTGCATCGTAGTACCTACTAATGCAGTTAGGCCAATACTTATAATAAAGCAGTGAGTGACTAAAAGTCTGTTAAATGAATATAATAAAAATAAATGGCATAGGAGACTTAAAATAAGCTACTGAACAAGAATATAACATTTTTTTCACGTTATACTACTGGACTGATTGCGATGCTGTTTTAATTGGTGGATAGCTTTGGGGTTGACTTAAAAACTTGGGTATAGGGCGCGTCAGGTAAAAAGAACGCTGGCGGTTAGGCTGCGCATTATGCGATTTATCGTTCTATTTGGTGGAATGAGGTGCGGCGCGGGGCGGGCGGGTGTACGAAGCTGCGAGCGAAAGAAAAAACATCAAGAGCGTCGGTGCTATACTTTTGCATTGGTTTTTAATATCCTAGAAGAACATAGCGAGCTTTTTTTTCGCGATAATCTGTAGTCCGCGCGGAAGAAGTCGCGGGCAAAAGCTAAAGTAACTCTCGTCTGTCTTTCTGTTACCCTTCTCCACTATTACTGAACCCATCTTGATGAAATTTTGTTTAGCAGTTTGAGCCCTGGGGAGGGACATACGATACTTTTAATCGCAATAGTCCGCGGCGTCCAAAACCGCGGGAAAAAGCTAGTAAATAATTGTTTTTTTTGTACGTTCTTTACCGTTAGGCGCTGAAACGGCTGAACAGAATTTAATGAAATTTGGTATATAGATAGTACCTTAGGTCCTATAATAACACTACTCACTAACTTTACTTTTGATACTTTTCTTCTTCATCATCATTCACACGGGTGAAACCGCGGAGCACGACTAGTGCAACTAGTAAATAAACTGAATGACTTACTTACCTCCCAAACTGGGCACTCTCATAGACCACAACAGTGTGTGACTGCATTTGACAGTAACTTTGTCCGATCCACTAAATTTATTCGAAGTACTGACTAAATCTCCAAACTTCAAAGGCTGATTATCTGAAAATTTAAATAACAAGCCATTAAGGCGGGGTAGGCCGCCAATTGTTTGTCCTGCTCGTCCAGGTGCAGTGTGAGCGGGAGAGGTGATGCATCTCGGGAGTCGATTTTACATATTTTTTTGTGCTTTTCTATCGATATCTCGATGAATAAAAGTCAATTTAATAATGTGTTCGGTTATTTGTCTAGGGTAGCTATATAATTATTTAAAAAAGTATGTTGCTGTCGCTGAAAATAACGAGAACTGCGATGAAACAAGTTATTTTCATGTGGTAGTTCGTGATTTTTTTCCAAGAATAACAAGGCATTTCTGAAAATTGTGTTCGGTTATTTGTTTAGGTAGTATAATTTTCTATCCACAGTATTTTTTTGGTTTGCATAAAGTTGTTTTATTACGCCGTTCTCGACGTTTTGCTATTCGTCTTTTTGCTGATTTCGGGACTGACCCCGCCTTAAATAAAATCTTAATAAGTTCAAAAACTAAAGGCGGGTAAAAATAGCCTATGATACTCTTGCGATGAAGACGACTCGATTGATGCCTCGCTTGTCAAAATCGGACTAAGTTTTTAGTTTGAACACATAACCGTTATTTTGCCTTGCCGTAGTCGGGTATAAAAAATATACCTGAAGACAAATCGATTGACAACTCGCTTGACAAAGTTGAACCAATAGGGGCGACGCTATGGTGGAACATCCACATAACCACAAACATAGATACATACACAGCCTGGTACACTCATTACCCTTCCCTTGCTTTGCTGTAGTCGGGTAAAAACACGCCTGCTCTGCTCTCAATTATATATTGTTGTAATTTGATCAAGAATGTGTTCAGTTTGATACCCATATTGTAAAATTCGAAGTTTTTATTTCGCATTTGAATTTGGAGCCATACAGCCGCAAAATTGAATATTAAAAAAAAAAGTTTTTCTACACGCGATGATGTAAGGATTGTAACGATACATTCAAATCTGTTTAGGCGGTTAACAGTTATGGTGGAATAAATAAACTCACATTCATACATAAAACAATGAACCCTGAAAACATTACACTCCTTTTTAGGCAGTCGTGTAAAAAGGAGATTAATTATAATCATCATACATTAACATAAGATTCACGCCAATCAGTCGAGACGAGAATATAACGAATAAGACATAAATTCAAACACTAAAACCCGGGGTCTACGGTCGGGTAAAAAATAGTTTATGACACTCTTGCGATGAAGACGAATCGACTGATACCTCGCTTGTCAAAATCGGACCAATAGGGACGAAGCAATGGTGGAACATCCACATATATAAGTACATAGACTGTTAAACGCATTACTCTTCCCTTGCTTCGCCGTAGTCGGGTAAAAACAAATCTATGATTGGTTTATATGTTGTTTAGACCCTCTACCTACAGCTTCATGGACTTTTGCCCACGGCTTCGTCCGCGTGGAATTCAAGTTAAGTCTAGTAGTCCTATTCAAAAACCACATTTCTAAGTTCCAGCTCAAGTGATTAACTTTTCACCACCATCTATTTTGCATACTACTAACGCCATCTAGTTTAATTTCAATGTATTAAAACCGAACGAAATTCAATTTTAATAGTTTTTTAACTCCCGAACAGAGACGAGTGTTATAAGTTTAGGGTGTGTATCACTTTTGTTTGTTTGTTTGTCGTATGAGGTAGTGCTGGCCTCTGATGTCAGAGTTTATCAAGCCGCCCGAGGGCCTCTGACATGGCTTAACGAGTGCTATTAATCAATAACAGCCGGGACCGACAGCTTAACGTGCCCTCCGAAGCACGAAGCGATGGAAAACCGCACATAACTTCATTGCGGTCATTGGTGCGGAGCCTAGGTTTAGAACCCGGTATCGTTGGATTCTAAATTGCACTACATAACCGTTAGGCCACCATCGCTCTATATCTATCGTGTGTATCACTGTGTCACAGGGTTTGTGTGTTTGTGGCATCGTAGCTCCCAAACGAATGGACCTATTTTGATGCGGATTTTTTCTTATTGAAATAGCTGATATGATTTAGATGGTTTTTAGCTATAATGGGGGGAAGAGGGGAGTGAGGGGAATGAGAATCGTAGCTTCCAAACGAGTGGACCGATTTAGATGCGGTTTTTTTATGTTTCAAAGCCGAGGTAATCGAAATAGTTCTTAGCTAAAATGAGGAAAGCGGGTGTGAGGCTGAAGATCGTAGCTCCCAAACCCCACACGAATGAACCGATTCGAATGTTACGAGTTTATTATTATGTTTCGCTCATCAAGACCTTTATTTGATACCCATATCATAGAGGGGTTGCTGTACAAATACATATACAAAAATGTTTATTGGTACAAAAATTTGATGAATGTACAATTGAAATGAGTCTCTGACTCTTAAAATAGGCGAGTAACCCTGTGTACCAGCAGGTCCTTCCCATTTACAAGAAATCAGTTAACAATTATTTTATAATGACTGTTTTAACATTTTTGCTTAAAGATAAATTAATCTATAAAATGTGAAAGATATAAATAAGGGTTTTAGACCGAGCGAGCGCGAAGCGCGACCGAAGCGTCTCCGTTTCAGCTAGGGCAAAAATGCTTTCATGCAAAATTGCTTGTCCTTCCGAATTCCATCCGAATCTCTGTTCTCCTCTACAGGTCGCATTTCTCAACCGATATAGACGACACTTGGTATACAGGTTAGGCGAATTTATAGATCTTTTTAGCCGTCGGGGATTTTCGATTGGGGGGTCCCAAAAAAAAGGGTAAAAAGGGGCTACTGAATATCTCCGTCTTATTAAATCCGATTTCGATGGTTCTTTTGTATTTGAAAGGTAGTAACTTTAAGTTAGTCTCATAAAAATATGGTGAAGGTCTGATGAGGATCTTCGGCGTGATGAGCAGAATAGCTCCTCATAATGCAGTAAATTTCTTTCTCACTTTTATCAGTGGAATCAGCCCTTTACCAATTAGGTAGGGATTGATGGAGCACCTTGGTTATTGATGTTAGTTTTACAATAAGGTAACTAGATGGCGCTACTGTGCACCGCTAAATTGTTTACAAAAACAGAGCCACTCACAGAGCCACTAGTATATATCTATATCGTTAGGGCTTTTGTGGGTGAATAGTAAGTATGTTTGAGATTGTACACGCGTAATTAATATCCCTGCGCATGCAAAGATATTGACGCGTGTGTATGTATGTATTATGCATTTGACGCCTTTATTTTTTAATAGTTAACAGGTTCTCGTTGTTTCTAAACAAGGGGCTGGTGGAAATTGTTCACGCGGTCGGGTCGGAGTTCTTTAAGACCCACCGCAAAAATAGAACACAGAAACTCTCTGAGCATACACTGAAACTTATGGCAGAACGAGGCGAGATGAGGCTGCAGTCTTCAGTGGATATGTCGAGTTACAGCTTGCTTACTAAACACGATTTGCGTTCCTATAATACTACTTGTATCAAGAACTCAATAGAGCAGAACATGGGCTCCAAAGTGTTCGCAAGAGATCTGTCTATTGGGCAAAGCCTGTTGACGAAACTGAAAACCGACAGTGGCAGCATCGTTTCGTCGAAGCCAGAGATATTGAGTGAGCTCGAGAAGTTCTATGGAAAATTATACACGTCATCGCGTAGTCCTTCTAGCACGACTAGCGATGCAAGAGCCCGTTTAACTCGACATTATACCGAAGATATCCCGGACGTCAGCTTATACGAGATCAGAATGGCTCTCAGCTTAAGAGCAACAAGGCACCAGGGGAGGACGGAATGACGACAGAGCTACTGAAAGCGGGTGGAACACCGGTACTTAAAGTCCTTCAGAAGCTGTTTAACTCCGTCATCCTCGAGGGTACTACGCCAGAGGCGTGGCACAGGAGTGTAGTGGTGTTGTTCTTTAAGAAAGGTGATAAAACCCTCTTGAAGAATTACTGGCCCATTTCACTGCTGAGACACGTCTATAAGCTGTTTTCGAGAGTAGTTACAAACCGTCTCGCTCGTAGGTTTGACGAATTTCAGCCACCCGAACAAGCTGGATTCAGGAAAGGCTTTAGCACCGTAGACCACATCCATACGCTCCGGCAGATTATACAGAAGACCGAAGAGTATAATCAGCCACTATGTCTAGCGTTTGTGGATTACGAGAAAGCCTTTGATTCAGTCGAGATCTGGGCAGTGCTACAGTCATTACAGCGGTGCCAGATTGACTACCGGTACATCGAAGTGTTGAAGTGTTTGTACAGCGAGGCCACCATGACAGTCCGTCTTCAGGATCAGAGCATGAATTCTATCAAAAAGGGGTTCAAAAAGGGGTGAGACAGGGCGACGTTATTTCTCCGAAATTGTTCACCTCTGAACTGGAAGATATATTCAAGCTTCTGAACTGGAACGGATATGGTGTTAACATCAATGGCGAATACATCACTCACCTTCGATTTGCCGATGATATAGTCATCATGGCAGAAAGCACAATGCTCAGTGACCTCAATATTGTTTCCCAACAGGTGGTTCTTAAAATGAACATGGGTAAGACGAACATCATGTCAAATGCCCATGTCGTACCCATGCCGGTTTATGTTGGGAACGATATTATCGAATCTGTTGATCACTATGTCTACTTAGGTCAGACGATGCAACTGGGTAGATCCAACTTCTACAAAGAGGTCAACCGTCGAATCCAACTCGGATGGGCAGCGTTCGGGAAATTATGCCATATCTTCTCGTCACAGATACCACAGAGCCTCAAGACGAAAGTTTATAATCAGTGCGTGTTGCCAGTGATGACATACGGCACTGAGACGTGGTCGCTAACTATTGGTCTCATACACAAACTCAGAGTTGCGCAGCGTGCAATGGAGAGCTATGCTCGGTGTTTCACTACGTGATAGAATCCGAAATGAGGAAATCCGTAGAAGAACCAAGGTTACCGACATAGCTCTCAGAGTTTGCAAGTTGAAGTGGCAATGGGCAGGCCATATAGTTCGCAGAAACGACAAACGCTGGGGAATAAAGGTTCTCGAATGGCGGCCACGAACAAGCAAGCGAAATGTGGTGGGACCCCCCACACGATGGACCAACGACTTTGTAGCCATCGCAGGAAGTCGGTGGATGGAGGTGGCACAAGATCGGTCGTCATGGCGCTCTTTGGGGGAGGCCTATGTTCAGCAGTGGACTTCTAAGGGCTGACATGATGATGATGATGTTGATGATGATAACAGGTTTTCAGTGTCCCTATAGTCTAGCTCATCTAACCATTGTATAATTTTACTCTTAATTTGTTTGTTGCTATAGTCCTTACAATTATTATCCTTTTTATTTAGCATGTGATATATATACGTGGGGCTACGAGTATGTGCAGGTAATGACTCGTGGCAATTGTAGTCTTGAATGTAGGCACTGGGCATTTATCTCTGCGTTTATTGAGCTTTGGTAATAACGGCACTGTGCATCGGTGGTATTTTTGTATTGCATGATAGAAAAAAAGTTTTCGAACACTTAAAACTTTGTACACGTCAAATGTTGGATGTCTAAACGGAAAATGATGTAGAACTTTAAGTACGGCAGGATGCGCACGTTCAATTTTAATCATGAACACCTTTGCTTCTCCGCCCCATAAACAAATGCAATATTCAATGATACATTGACCCAAGGCTTTGTATAGCTGCATTAACAACTTGTGATTTTTACTGATCTAAGATTCTTATAAAAATATATCAATTTTCTTACCCTATTAGTAACGGCTGTTATTTGACAGTCCCATTTCAAATGTTGATCCAAGTGGAATCCTAGATATTTTATACTTTTGACTGTATCTAATTCGTTACACGTACATTGAAGTTGAGGGGCGGGAGAACAGTTACATGGAAATGTGTGTATTTTCAGGTCAAAGTCAGGTGGAGGGTTTGATGCTAGGGTTTTGCTGAAACAAATATACTTAGTTTTGCCTATGTTGAGTGATAGAAGGCTATCTTCTAACCAGCATGCGACTTTGGCAACTCCTATTTCAGCACAGTGTTTTACATCTACCCAGTTTTTACCATGAAACAAGAGTACCGTGTCGTCTGCAAACAAATTATAAGCCTTCATCGAACATAACTCATTGATGTAAGCGAGAAAAAGAGTTAGTCCTAATACGCTTCCTTGAGGAACTCCATATGTGCAAACGGCACTGTCGCAACGGCACTGTACTTGTCAATTTTAACACGCTAGCACCTTCCATTTAGGTGATCATTAAACCAATGATGTACTATCCCTCTTACACCAAAGTTCTCAAGACGCCTCAATAAAATTGGTATTAACACTGTGTCGAAGGCTTTTTTCAAGTCTAGAAATACTCCTAGACAGCTTTCACCGTTGTCTAGAACCTTATTTATAAGAGTCGAAATATGCAATACTGCATAATTTGTGGATTTATTTACACGGAATCCAATCTGACTAGAGGCAAGATATTGATTTGATTCTAAGTATCAATCTTTTATTGGCTATCTTCTCTATTATTTTAGTCCTATATATCTGCTTAGTACTCTACTAAGCAGATATATAGGTCTGTAATTGCAAGAGCTTTGTTTATCGCCAGTTTTGTAAATAGGGATAACAATAGCGTTTAAAAAAAAAAGAAGGAAATTGCCCTGTTTGAAAACTCAGGTTTACAATATAAGTAAGTGGTTCTATCAATAAAGTTCCAAATGTTTGGAGTAATTTGGTAGGAATATTGTCCCAGCCTGGAGCACTATTAGGTTTAAGTGACGAGATGACACCACTAATTTCGTGCCAATCAGTTAGGTAAAGTGGCATAGAGTGTAGTGTGGAAATGATAAATCGACATTTTGTAACGTCCGCCATATGGGATTAAAAATGGCGGCATATATGTAATGGTGCACTGTCACGAGAACCAAACTTGTGTGCCAAATTTCAGCCCGATAGCTTCAGTGGAAGTAGAAGAAATATTGATTGTAAAATTCAAGGACATACATAAAGTGAAGTTAAATAAAAGCTTTTTATAAAAGGACCAGTTAAGCGTTTTATCCCACAACCCGTTCAAAAACATTAAAGTAAAAAAAAAAAAAAAAAAAACATTCATTATTTCGTCCCATTACCTAAATTCCATTTCAATCCATTAGAAGTGACACGTTCACATGTTTCTCCAATAGGCACAAGTGAGCACCAGGACTCCTTATGTATCCTTGTATCTTCAGGGACTGTGATCACATGATCCCCCGGTAGAAGCAGCCAGGATAGTGAATCATCAGACATGATGTAAAGTCTGGTGGTTGGGTGCAGTAGACAGAGCTCTTTGTTTAGGAACAAGGTTTGGATGTTGGCTAGTGTGTGATCGAGACGACCGGAGCTTTGGCCTATTGCTATAACATTCTGGACCTGAAAAATAATTATGACAAATGATGGGTCCGTTAAATAAAAGATTACTGGCTGTTATCGATCGTTAATCCTTGTCCGCCATCAGACACCATTGATTAAATTTATTATCTATTAAAAAGTCGTTGGTCACAATGTAATCAGACTTACGGTCAGTTAAATATGTTATTACACGACTGCCCAAAGAGGAGTGTAATTTTTTTTAGGGTTCATGTATGAATGTATATGAGTTTCTTTGTTCCACCATAACTTTTAAATGCCTGAATAGATCTTGATGTATGGCGTATTGTTAGAATACTTACATCATCCCGAGCGTCATTTTTTGGCTAGGCAGTCGTGTTTTTTGTCTTGCTTTAACGATTTACATGTACAATTTAACTTCAAGAGGGCGGCCAAATAGGTGGGCTTGCGATCCTTACCTATACAATTTATTTTCAAGATGGCGGCGGGCAAATGGGTAGTGGGCTTATGACTCGTAATAAATATGTTTCTACCAATATTGGACTCCTATTTACGGATGTAAAATAAAATCGCATCCGACCCAAAGTGCACGATTGATCACTTTTTTACGACCATTTTTACTCATTACATAGTACTATGAAAATATAAATTTTCCACCTTTGAAGACACTTTATTCTGTGTTTCTTTAGGGGGTGCGTTCAGTTACTACGCTCGAAACCCATATTGGACTCCTATTTACGAATGTAAAATAAAATCGCATCCGACCCAAAGTGCACGATTGATCACTTTTTACGACCATTTTTACTCATTACATAGTACTATGAAAATATAAATTTTCCACCTTTGAAGACACTTTATTCTGTGTTTCTTTAGGGGGTGCGTTCAGTTACTACGCTCGAAACCCATATTGGACTCCTATTTACGAATGTAAAATAAAATCGCATCCGACCCAAAGTGCACGATTGATCACTTTTTTACGACCATTTTTACTCATTACATAGTACTATGAAAATATCAAATTTTCCACCTTTGAAGACACTTTATTCTGTGTTCCTTTAGGGGGTGCGTTCAGTTACTACGCTCGAATCACCCGTGCGAATATAGCTCGATCATCCGTAATTAGTGAAAGATTTTGGGTGTCTACGTAGAACTGTGGCCGTAATACAGAACTTGGTTACAATCGGATTATCACTTTCTTCATAGCAATTTCAACTCTATCGCAAGGCATTAGTGATAGCGATATTGACTATCCGATTGAAGCCAAGTTCTGTGGTCCGGGGCCCGACCGTAACCAATCCGATTGTAACCAAGTTCTGTAATCTGGCTACGGGGCCCTGCAGCCCGATTTCATAACTTGGCTTCAATCGAATTCTAAGTATCGCAGCCACTAATGCCTTGCGATAGAGTCGAATTTGCTATGAAAAAAGTGATAATTCGATTGTAGCCAAGTTATGGAATTGCTGTGCTGACAACTGTCAAGTGTCAGTTTCATAATATTACTTCCCCCCTCCCCCTTCCCCTGGGGTGCGTTCACTGACTACGCTCGAGGACGCACGGATCACCCGCGCGATCACTCGAAATCGTTCACGGTGTCGTCTGGCGTTCGCCTAGGTCACCCGAAAAATAGTAGGGGAGGGGAGGAATAGTATGAAACTGACACTTGACAGTTGTCAGTTGTATGTGGACGTCTAAAGTCGTTCACTAACTCCGGCAGTGCGATTACGTAATGTTGATCATGACGGTTTCAAGCCGTCAAATTCAATAATGCTTTGCGATAGAGTCGATTTTGCTATGAAAAAAGTGACAATCTGATTGAAGCCAAGTTCTGTAATCGGGCTGCTGATGATCGAGCGATAATCGCACGGATGATTCGAGCGTAGTAAGTGAACGCAGCCCTGTTTAGGCCAATTAGGTGTATTTGTAATTGATTGCCAGTGAAATGCCAGTCAAATAATTTTTTAAGATTAGAACCAAATAAATATGTACTATATTTTTTGAGTTATGAAACTGATCTTTTTATTAATTTATTTTGCTCTAAACAAAAATTTAAGTATGTAACTCTTTTATTTTACTTATTATTTTTTAATCATAACAATATGATTTTGTTGCCCTAAAAAAGGGTGACCCTAAACTATGGGCTGTGTTCACTTACACGCTGGAATCATCCGTGCGATTATCGCTCGATCATCCGGAGATAGTGAACGACTTTGGACGTCCACATAAAACTGACAACTGTCAAGTGTCAGTTTCATACTATTCCTCCCCTCCACTACTATTTTTCGAATGACCCAGGCGAACGCCCGGACGACGCGACGCCGTGAACGATTTAGTGTACGCGCGGGTGATCCGTGCGTCCTCGAACGTTTATGTGAACGGGCCCCTGAACATACTAAAAACAACTAAATTTTAATGTTAGCTTGGTCAAAATTACTATGTTCACGAAAAATATTGGAACCGTGTAAAAAAATGTACAAAAATGTTCTAAGTAACTCCGAAAATCACCAAAATCCCCATGTACACCTTTTAGTTATAGTTTATTATTAAATCCAAGATCCTTAGGCTCACCCTAATTGACTAATTGTTTTGTTAGTTTATTATTGTCGCTTTTTGAAACAGCCTTAAAATTCCAGTGAAGGTGTCCAATGTTTATAAATTTAATTCATTTAAGAAATGTGTTTCCAAAATATTATGTTTTCCTCTAGTTTTACAACAAAAAATGAAGTAAATACTGACCTCAATTGCATTCTTCTCACAGTAAGAACTAAGTTCCATCAATCCTTTTGTAAAATCAGTGTAGTTTTGATTTAGAGTGTGCACAATCTATAAGAAAAAATATTGTTAAAATATGTCCTAACCAAATTTAAACAGGATATAATAACAAACATGGTAGGTTCACCTCACAACCTTTCTTTTTGCATTTCTCTAACATTTCTGTTGTAATGGAATCAAAGTCGCCTGTGACTAGTGTAGGAATCTTCAATGAGTTCTGTACATCTTGAGGTAGCTTACTTATGTATCTGTCCCACTGCACTGTTCCTCCATCTATTGTTATTCTGACTGCAGCTAAAACAAAATGAGAATTAGTTATTAGGGTTCCGTACCCATACAAAGGGTCAAAACAGAGCCCATAATTATTCAGCTTAGTAATAACAATAACTAAGTGTGCAGTCCAGCAGTGGAGTGCGCTTTACTTGGTTTAATACTGGTAAATTTATATCGCACACCCTAAAGTTTTAAATTTCTAAAACGTTTGTACATTTTTGTTTGAGACTTTTTAGTCCACTAAGAATATACGTATAGTACATACGGCTTTAGTTTTTGAACTTTTATTATTTTATTGTTTTTAGTTTGTACACATAACCTTACCTTTGCTTCGCCGTAGTCAAGAAAAAGATGTCTCTCTGACAATGAAGATGAATCGATTGATATCTCGCTTGTTAAAATCAGACCAATGGACAATAGGCGCAACGTTATTTGTGGAACATCTATATACATAGATTGTTAAACTCGTTACCCTTCCCTTGCTTCGCCGTTAGCAAGGTAAAAATAAAAATTCTCTTACCACTGTTCCAAAACTCCGTAATAAATTCTTGGTTCTGCTCAATTGGCCTATTCAATATCAGAACGGCATACTTTACTTGCTCCTTTCGTGCACGGGAAGTTATCTGAGTGATGTCCCATTTCCAACATTTCACCACATCATTGCATGAGGTGCTACAGTGAGCCTGCTGCATATAGAAGATACTGTTCAGCCTTCGCACCTACAACGCATGACATAAATATAATGACGAACAATAAAATAAGTGTATGTTGTGAGTCAGTTCCATACACAATCGAGTTTAAAATTTTACAGACCAGATCAATGTTACTTGATTGAAACATCAAGGTAAATAAAATCATATTCTTAGCACAAAGAAGTCCTGTTTTCATGATACATAATAACCATGAAAACTGAAACAAAAACTATTAGCAAAGATAATTCTTTAACTAAAAAATACTTTAAATGGATTTAAGTACTGAAATAAATGCTAAACTTATTATGGTGAAGTTACAAGGTCTAAAATAAATATTCAAGTACGTTCAGAAATCTTCAGAGCTATGGTTGTAGGAACATAAACAAGAAAAAACAAACATAACTTGAAAACCTCTTTTTGGAAGTATAGGTAAAACTAAAATAAACTAAATACATATTTAGTATCTAAAATATAATCAATTATAATATTTGTATGCTCATAAAATTGTATTATGTCAATTTTGTTGTTTAGGCTTACCTAAAACTTATTTTACATTGCCCAAACTCAGTAATCAATAGCAATAATAATTTACAATGCTACAATTATGGAATACAATCTCACATCAAAATCTTAAATCCTGCAGGCCAGTTGGGTCTAAGGTCAGCAAACCCCTGATTAGCTGGATTTGTGGAATCACAAACAATAATAGTATTTTACATTGCCCAAACTCAGTAATCAATAGCAATAATAATTTACAATGCTACAATTATGGAATACAATCTCACATCAAAATCTTAAATCCTGCAGGCCAGTTGGGTCTAAGGTCAGCAAACCCCTGATTAGCTGGATTTGTGGAATCACAAACAATAATAGTATTTTACATTGCCCAAACTCAGTAATCAATAGCAATAATAATTTACAATGCTACAATTATGGAATACAATCTCACATCAAAATCTTAAATCCTGCAGGCCAGTTGGGTCTCAGGTCAGCAAACCCCTGATTAGCTGGATTTGTGGAATCACAAACAATAATAGTATTTTTTATAGTAAATTTTTATAATGATACTATTTATGTTCATGAGAATTCGCTAACAAAATTGATAAATCAACCAAAAAAATTACAAAATAGTATTTTTTGATACAACTAATACATCTTATCAGCTTACCTCGCTGCAATAGGCATTCTAAAATTAATAAAATAGATTATATTTTGATAAATTGTAAAATAAAGATTATAAAAATATATTAGTAAGAAAACAAACTGTAATTATTTTAGTAGAATTTCAGGGTTTAATTTGGAAATGTAACTTGTATTTGTGTATTACGTAGATTGAAAATAAATAGCCAAATTGCATATTTAGGAATTTCCTTTCAGATTTCTTAAAAAAAAGTTTTTTTGATAAATGCTGTCTCTGAATAGGAGTGATGTTTTGGATATGAAGAGCACAAATCTACCTACTTGTAAAATATGTTTTGAAAATATAATAATAATACACAAAACACATCAAATTTACAAAGACAATACATAAAAAGTATCCAACATGTAATGGTATCGATACATTTGTTTCGATACTTGGTATCACAATCCTTCAATACCATACTGGTATCGAGTATGATATCAATACCATGTCCCTATAAGTTTGATGTAATTTTCAGTTTGCAGATACACCGAGAGGTAATTACCCGGACTGGATATTTACACAGTTATAGTTAGGGACTGTTTGGATATGCATATTGCACATCTTTTTAAATATTTTTGGATATTTTTCACAGTCCTGCAGATCTTGCAATAGCGGGATTGGACTTCCGAGATACAATAATTTAGAAACTCTATAATTATGTTGATTATAACCCTAAGCGTAATATTATTAGGTGTTCTGTGCCCTAAGTCAAGACAGGATGTAGGTAAGTACCTATATCATCATGGTATATGATATCATATGGTCGAGGGGATTTCCCCCTTTCCCCCTCCCTCCTACCTCTTGCTACGCCGGTACCGGATACCATAATCTATAGCCAACTCCAAATGACTTCTAGATTTTTAAGTTTGTTATGCAGCATTAAATAAACTTACCATGTTATAAATTATTCCGTTATTTGACATAATAATAAAATCACTAATTTTAAACTAGGAAATAATTGGTATTGGCTAACAGCTCTCCAATCGGAAGGCAAAACTAATTATTATGTTTACTTTTCATTAGAATTGGCTACTATTCTAAATAGTCGAACCTGATTTGAACGAAATTTCTTTCTAATAATTCTCTTCGACAACAGATGAATTAAAATCCACGGCGAAATCCGGCTAATCTCCATACAATATAACCTAACTCAACAACTTTAGATCTTGAATAGTTGATTGAAATAAACCAAAAACTAAAATAACCTCAAAAAATATGTAAATAAAAAGTTAAATGTAACTGACATCTGACACTGACTGATATAACCTGCGTTCGAGATGATAGGCCGTTCGTTTTGATGCAAGGTGATCGAAAATAACAGTTTATAACGCTAAAAGGGTCGTTTTTCGTTCGGTTTGGATAAGATCATTAGTGTCAAAAATGGTAATCGAAACAGCCCAAAACGCCACTGCATCATCTCGAATGCAGGGGAGATGGCGTTGTGGGCAGTTTCGAAATGTGCATTGTTAACAAGCCGTTTGCTCTAAACATTTTCAACATTTTTGCTATTTTTTGCAACTTTTGACACTTCCGAATCTTTCCAAACCGAATTTAAAACGACCTTAAACGGCTTGACGGAATATAGTCTATTTTCCTATGTCAATCTGTCATCAAAACGAACGGTGATCAAAAACGTTCAGATCGCAATGAGCGGTTTTCCAAGTGTCATTTTAGCATTATTTATCTCTCGCTAGATGGCGTTGGCGATAGTTTTGGTAGCAGAATACGGTGCGTTGGAGTAGATATTGCGGTGAAAATTTGTTTGCAACAAGTCGTATTGGCTTAGTTAAACTTCTGTTTATGATTGTAGATTACATAACGTGTAGTATGGTCATACTAACTCAAAGACAAGAATTACTTAAAATCTTGAGAACACATAGACATTTTAAGGTTACGTATTTCTTTGTTTAAAATCGACTGTTTATTTCATTGCGAAAGTGGACTTATTTTGTTGATACTACGTGAAAACTCGACTAAACGGAATAAAAACAACGTGAGATGAAGTGAGACGTTACACTGTAAACACATCGATTTTATTGTGAATCGGAATGCAATGCTTGGCTCCGCACGATCGGCGGAATATGTGCGTAGCAATACTTACTACGCACATATTCCGAAACAGCCCTGCGAGCATGGATCTTATCGATAGATAAACTTACCGAATATACCGAATTTCAATGTCAAATTTGACGCAAATATTCGATAAAAAGAGGTCGGTAGCACGGAACGCACTTTATCGAGAACGACATAAAGTCGATAAGTAATTCATATCGAATATATCGATTTATAACGACAATAGGAAGCATGGATTTTATTTTTGACAATTGTTGTCGGTATAATTACGTTAATCTTACCGAATATATCGAATTTTATCGGCTTTCCATAGTAACACGACAAACATATATATATTTTTGTAAAATGGATTTTGGCAACATACATTGAAAGCCGAAAGGAGGAGGCGTCAGAACATGCCGGTCTTGAGGACTAATAGGCAACGTTTTAGGGATCCTTAAAAATTATAATTTAAAATGCTGTTCTTCCAGATCCTTTCGATCCGGAAGAACAGCATTAATACAGTTAATAAGGAAATTGCCCTCGCCCTCATTCAAGGTGTTTAGGGCGACAAGGATTCGATCTAATGTACTGCCCGTGCATGTTGTAGTAAGCATATAGTAACATATACATCAATGTTAGTAGGTATCTACTCCACATAATAATATCAAAATACTTAGATACGTTTTACCTACTTCCAGAAATTACCTTTTGTAGTAATTGAGCCTAATGTTCTAATTTTATTATTATGGTACCTAGTAGGTACTCAGTCTAAACACCTACCTGGAAAATCATTGTTGTAGGTCCTAACTAACACCTGTATGCATTTTCGCCGTGGGCAGTTACCAACGATGCATCGGCCAGGAATACAATATCGTACTAGGACAGCGGACTGTCAGCAAGCTTGTCAGGGATGTGTCTCAAGCAATTGTGCAAGGAAGTCATATTTGTATTATTTTACTAATAGATCATCGGGTGGCGATATATCTAACATTGCGCATTGCAGCGCGCATACTGCGCGTTGCGGTAAGCGACTGGCTAAGGTACTTATTACTTTAGGTTAGGTTCAAGGAACATACTATCTACGCCAGTAAGCGTAATGACTCGTTCGTTAGAATCGGTATATGTACATTTGTACTTAGGGGAGGGGAGGGGGTGAGAGAGGGAGGGGGGATAACTGCCACCACCCCTTGCAAAAGCAAAAATAAATGAGGTTAAGTATGAAAAAACGTACGAAATCGATCAATAATGTAGGGATAATTTGCTCTTCGCTACATGTTTTGCCAGATGTGGGCAGCTTTTTGTAGCGGCGTTTCGTTATTACAAGTATATATAGCAAAAAATTCATAGAATAATGCATTTTTTCTTTGTATAATTTCAGTTTGTGTAATATACACTGCTAGAGGCGCTAGGCGAAAGCCCGACTTGGCCATGATAGGTTACAAGAAAATGGCGGGAGTGAAGCGTAGCGTAGCTTTTGTCCTCGTTTTTTTTAAGCATTGAAAACCTTACGTTGTTTCATCCATAACCTCTTTTTTTTTTGCTTTTTCTTAAAAATTATGGGTTTCCGCCACCACCCCTTGCAGGGGGAGGGTTATCTCCCCTCCCTCTGCCACTCCCCACTCTACTTAGTACTTATAGACATATACTGATTCTAAAGTCCTTCCAACGTAATTCAAAATCTTTGAGTTACGTAGAATTCCAAAAGTTTCTTCTTATTATTCTTAAAACCTATCATTAATATTATGCAAAGTAGGCAGTGGAAAGTAGACGAGTAAAGGTTACACCAAATTTATTAGATATCAACGAATTTACAAAGGAATTACAACACATTCATTTTAGGAGATAATTGTCAAATCATAGAAAAACAGACCAGACGTCAAGTTGCAAAAAATAACAACAGTATCATAGCAACCGACCATAGTCATAGACTTGTTTGGTGTTCTGACCTCTGTGCTTTGCACTGATGTTATACCATAACACTTTCCCTCATCAGTTGGAAAGACTCAGCAGCCCCAGTTCAGTCCTTAGCTTATTAAGCGTTGGTCTCGGAACTGCCTTGGTCATAAGGTCAGCTAATTGGTCACAGGAACTAGTCTTCTGAATATCTATTAGACCTTCCTGTACTGTCTCACGTACAAAGAAATGTCGCACTCTAATGTGCTTAGTTCGTTTATGGAACTCTGGATTGTGCGAGAGTCGTATAGCAGCTTCATTATCCACCTTCAATGTGGGTATACCTTCCAGACTCGTGAGCTGACTAAATATTCTTTGAAGCCATACGAGTTCACGTGCGCCTTCACTCGCGGCTACAATCTCAGCCTCCGTTGTTGAAATCGCAACTGATGCTTGACGTTGGCTTAACCAAGAAACTACTCCACCGGCAAATAAACATGCAACTCCTGTAGTAGAGCGTCCGGTTTGTTCGTCTCCTGCATGGTCGGCATCGCTATATCCATCAATGACACCTTTAGCGCACTCTGAGGTATATTTGATTCCACAAGCTTGCGTCCCTTTCAAGTAACGAAATATTCGTTTCACTTTTAACCAATCAGCTTGAGTTGGATTCTCCAATTTTCGTGATACCACCCCAACAGCGTATGCTATATCAGGGCGCGTACCAGTCATAAGATACGCTAGTGCGCCTACAGCCTCTCTATATGGAAACTTTTGTCCAGGATCTTGATTCTCTACTTTCCCTGTTTCCGAAGTCCTTTCTATTGGCGTAGATACAGGATTACATTCGGCCATTCGGAATCGCTCTAGAATCTTCCTAGTATAAGATTGCTGTGTTATGGTTATCGAACCATCTGATAACTGGGCAATCTCTAATCCCAGGTAGTAGGATGCTGGCTTGGTCGTGATTTTTAGTGAATTTCCTAATTCCTTTAAGAATTGATCCGCTAAATCTTTATCTGTAGTGGCTACAAGCCCATCATGCACATACAGAGCTATTATGATTTTACTTTTCTCCCACTTTCTTTGTGAAAAGACAGCAGTCTGCTGCATTCTGTTCAAAGCTCTTTTCTAGTAGAATCTCCTCGAAACAAGAATTCCAGCAACGAGGTGCTTGTTTCAGGCCATACAGACTTCTTTGAAGTCGACAGACATTCGAAGTTCCATCATTGAATCCGTCTGGCTGCTTCATATAGATTTCCTCTTTAAGCTTGCCATTTAGAAATGCTGTCGTAACGTCAAACTGTGTCAAATGCAGTTTCTCCTTGGCGCTGACATTTAGCAAAGATCTTATGGTAGCCATCCGGGCAACCGGACTATATGTTTGTTCAAAATCAATGCCTTTACGTTGTTTGAACCCTTTTACTACTAATCTTGCTTTGAATTTGTCTGTAGTACCATCTGGGTTTCGTTTTATCCTAAAAACCCACTTGCATGGTAATGCCTTTCTATTGAACGGTAACTCACACAACGTCCAAACTTTGTTGTCGGCTAAGGATTTGATCTCGCTCGCCATGGCCTTTAGCCATTCGGCATTATCCTCACTCTCAGCAGCCTCCTTGTAAGTATCAGGAAAGTTCTCAACCCCGACATAACAGACAAAATCTTCCAGTTTCTTTGGATGTCCGATTGTTGCTCTGTTCCTTAGGTTGTATCGAGGCTCCGTTAAGGGCACAACTACTTCCATTTGTGCATTAGCGTCGGCAAATTCATCCTCATCCTCAGTTATTGATGATCTATGCGTTTGCCTTACAATGCTTGGAACGTTGTCGCTTTCTGTGGTAGGAACATTCTCCTGAACTTGGCTTTGAACTTGGTCTTCAGATATATCTCCCTCTAGATCAAGTTCATGATTTTCTACGGCATTTTCAGGCTCTTGCTCTTGCATGAGAACACGTCCGTTATCACCACCTTCCTCGGCTCCCTGTGACTAAATAGGGATACTGGTGGAAGTTTTAAATTCAACATCAGTCTCGAATGTAATATCTCTAGATCTCAGTGTCTTTCTTCCATCCCAGATGCGATAACCATCGTCATTCTCATAGCCTATCAGCAATCCTTTGATCGCCTTCTTTCCCATTTTCTTACTGAAACACGAAAATTTTTACGGTACTTACGGTTTTGCTTTGGAACATGTGCATAGCATTCACTCCAGATAATCTTTATATGACTTATCTTCGGTTTCTTTCCGTGCCACAACTCAAAAGATACTTTCGCATCCACTCTAGTAGGACCTGTTCTATTGAGCACATAGGCAGCAGTATTAATAAGCTCTGCCCATAGAACTTGCGGCATCTGCCCTCTGGTGTACATCATAGATCGTGCAGCTTCTACAAGTGTCCGGTTCTCCCGTTCACTACAGGCGTGTAAGGCATCGTCAGCCGGTGCTGAATTCTATGCTTTTGTAAAATCCTTCGGATGGTTTCGTTATCAAACTCTCCGCCGTTGTCACTGAGTAATGTCTTCACAGTATGCCCAGTAGTTTTCGTTTCCTGGAGCATCTGAAAAAGTTTATCTTTTACTTCTGACTTGTGTCTGATGAAATAGATGAAACGGTAGCCAGAATAATCATCCTTAAATAATACAAAGTACTTGTACTTCGAAATGCTGTCTGAAAATGGTCCGCATACATCAGTATGTATGAGCTGTCCTGGCATCGTAGCTCTTTCCCTTGTTCCAAACTTCTGCCGATGGGACTTTCCGTAAATGCAACCCTCGCATTTCGTATTGTCTGACTTCAAAACAATTCCTAGCTCCCTTTTGACTATATCGCGCACATGTCTTTTATCCTGATGTGCGAATCGTTCATGGTAGAGCTGAAGTAGATTTGAACCAGTCACGGCATTAACTTCGATCGAATTGAGATGCCTTTTTGGCATGATTGTCTTCATAGTCAACTTATAAAGTCCACCATATCGATCTCTCTTCCCAACAACTCTAGTCATGCCATCAATAGTTAATTTACACTCTCTAGTTGTTGATATAAAGACGCTTTTCTGCATTTTATCTTGCGCAGCTAACGTTGAAAAAAGATTTTTCATCA
The DNA here is from genome assembly GCA_946251855.1 of Alsophila aescularia. Lineage (NCBI taxonomy): Eukaryota > Metazoa > Arthropoda > Insecta > Lepidoptera > Geometridae > Alsophila > Alsophila aescularia. Next base: position 10,391,471 of record OX276375.1, on the reverse strand, counting down.
ATGACGGTACTAACTACACGTCTCGGAGTGTTATCTGCTCCCTCTTACCATTGACATTTGATTCTACCACAACAACTCCCTTTCCTAGTGCTGGGATAGTAGTTCCATCTGCAGTTGTCACTGTATGATCTGAATCAAATTCATTAAAGAAGTCACTCCTCACAGCAATGTGCGTTGTTGCTCCATTGTCCACAAACCAGCTCTCTCTATCTTGAGTTTGTCTATCTGAGCATGCGTTTACCATCAGCGAAATCTGTTGCACTTGCTTGGACTTTGAGATAGGTGCTGATGTGCCTGAAGTCTGCTTAGGTGGCCTCCCATCCTTTATCCACTTCTTGCACTTGCAAACTCTGTGTCCTTTTCCTGAACAGTAGTTACAAATCAGTTGCTCGTCCTTTATTTGCTTGACAGGTGTAGTCACTAGTGCCTCCTGTTTAGTGCTCTCTTGACATCCTAAATCTCTCACGAATGTGCAAAGATGACTCGTTAAACTGTCTATGGTCCTTTCAGTCTGCTTTAGCATCAGCCAGCTTGACTTGAAATTAAAGAACCTGTCGTCCAGAGTGTCTAAGACCTTACAAATCAGGAACATCTCCGGAAGCTTAGCTGTTACGTCAATCTTAGAAACTTCAACCTTCAGGTCATTCCAAAGGTTCTTCAGTTTTGAAACATGTGTAGGAATATCATCCACTTTTTCGTGTTTCAGTCCAAAAAATTCTAGACTTAAATTATAAGCTCTGTCATCCGTTTGTCCATCAAATAGTCTATGTAACTCCAACCAGACTTCTCGAGCAGTTCTGTATCTCATCACCTTTTTTAATGTGTCCTCTGACATATTTGTAGTAAGCATGAGCAAAGCGCCAGTTTCAGCCTTCCTATAACTAGCCGTCGCTTTGTTGTAGTTGCTAATTTCAGCGTCACCTGCTCCTTCTGGAGAGAAGAATTGGCTTCTGGAGTTTGCTTTCTACTGCTTCTGTGGCGCCTTCAGTGCCTTCCAGCATGACGGTTACCTTATATTTCCAGGTTGACCAATTTTCTTTGCTTTGCAATTTTCCAATGTCAATTTTCGTACTGAAATCCATTTTGGGAACACTCTCTTCTTTTTCTGCACTGGGGTCCGTAACCTCTTAAAAACCTATCATTAATATTATGCAGAGTAGGCAGTGGAAAGTAGACGAGTAAAGGTTACACCAAATTTATTAGATATCAACGAATTTACAAAGGAATTACAACTCATTCATTTTAGGAGATAATTGTCAAATCATAGAAAAACAGACCAGTGGCCCAATTCCATAACTTGAATACAATCGGATTATCACTTTTTTCATAGCAAATTCGACTCTATCGCAAGGCATTAGTGGCTGCGATACCTGAGAATTCGATTGAAGCCAAGTTATAGAATCGGGCTGCAGACGTCAAGTTGCAAAAAATAACAACAGTATCATAGCAACCGACCATAGTCATAGACTTGTTTGGTGTTCTGACCTCTGTGCTTTGCACTGATGTTATACCACAACAATTATGTCAAAAAAATAAGAATCTCCAATATGATGTCAAAAAATAAGTGTTTAGTCGATTAGTCGTCTGTCTGATCTGTGGTACAGTCAGAGTTGCCATTTTTTAAATTGATAAACTCACGAATGTTACCGAATCGATAAAATTTTACCGAGGCTAGAAGATCCATGCTACCGAATTTCGATTATATCGATAAATTTATCGATCTTTATCGATCGATAAGATCCATGCTTGCAGTGCCGAAGAGGAAAAAGTTACACAAGAAGGCTGTAAAAGGCATTTTGATTGGATATGATCATGACAGCTATCGTATCTGGGTAACTGAAGGCAAGAAGAATAGTCACATTAGATCTCGAGATGTCATATTTGACGAGAAACCATTAGCTTCTGCAGAGGTAGACGTTGAGACAGCTAATAAGGATGCAGAACAGAGGTTAAACGTGTTTCAAATACCCTTGGACTCGAAACATACAGAAATAGAGGGAGACACTCAAGATATGACAGGAGACATTCAAGGTATGCAACCGGGACAGTCGGATAACATAGAATTGATCGAATTAGAAGGAGATAGAGTAGAAGTGATTGATCTTGCAGAAAGATAATTTGGTCATACAGACTATTCAGCCCATGAAGAAGAACCTTACATTATTGGTGAAATGGATCGTACTGAAGAGGAAATTACACTCAGATCTTCAGACGATGATGACGATGATGGTGATGATGAGATGGATGGATTTCAAGACGCAATCGAACCAAGATATGATCTTAGAGATAGATCAACACTGAAGAGACCAGCAAAATTCGACGACTATGCTATGTCTGTATTAATTAAACCGGAGCCCTCGTCATACAAGGACTTGCAATGAAAAGATATAAAGAACGCAATATTGTTATTAAGCAGGGGAAGTTTACACCAATAAAGTGTTAGAGCAATTCGAGATGAGTAATGGTTAATCCGATCTTGACTCCGCTGGATAAAAAAAGGACTCAGGGGCAGTTGTCTTTTAAAGATTCTGAAGAATCTTTTCCGTATCGTTAAGCAGAACTGGTTGCAGCCAGTGATGGAGCCAGAGAGCTTATATGGCTAAAACGAATTTATGAGACGATAACAAAATTAGCTAGCAAGCCTATATACTGTTTGTAGACAGTGAAGCAGCTATTCATCTGGCTCATAATCCCGAGTTCCATAGGAGGACAAAGCACATACGAATAAGGCACTTCTTCGTACGTGAGCTAGTAGCTGAACGAGCTATATAATTAAAGAAAGTGAGCTCATCTATGCAACTAGCCGATACATTGACAAAGGCGTTTCCAAGGCCTAGATTTATTTAGATAAGAGAAAACTTAAGCCTCACACACAGTCAGTAGCCATTCAATGAGGGAGATTGTTGAGGATTGAACCTCTTTGTACCTGCATTAAAGTTCCAAGTTTGATTTGTATAAAAAAGAAGTGTGTGACATCTGTCGAGAAAAATCATCATAGCAAAATATACGAGTTTAATTTTCTTCGGTTTTTCTCTATTTATATCTAGCTGACTGTAATGCACTCTGCAAATACGTATAATACAGTAGATTATATTATTAGGGTTATATGTCGGAGAAGGGTATGAACGCTCTTCGTCACCACTCGCATCATCTGGAGTTGTTGAACGCACGCGCGTCGTCGCGCTTAGTTATTGAACGCACCCAACAAATGTCTCGTTTATTTTTCCATTGGCATAAGTAAAAATAAACCAGATGATGCGTTCGTTATGTAGCATATGGCGAAAATACCTTAAAAATAGATAAATATTATCACATTTGGCGTTCGCTTTGGACATTTGTGGGCGAATTTATAGCGTTCTGAACGTTTTCGATCACCGTTCGTTTTCCATGTTTCAATGACATGTTGACAGAGGAAAATCGTGTCATGCTCTTCAGCAGCGCCACCATAATTTATAGGGATCAGTCATAGCGTAAAGTAATGTACGTTGAACGTACATCATGTACGTAAGTCGATAATTGCTGTACGTAGAACAGAAAACGAAATAATAAACATTTTAATGTGGCGCTGCTGGGGAGTATACTCCCCAGCAGCGCCACTTAGAATTCGTACTTAGCAATATAATTAGAAATTATTTATTAATGAAAACTAGTGTACGAACGCTCTTTATACTGTACGTGCTGAAAATATTATGATTTAGTAGTATTTAACGCATTTAATTACATTTTAAAAAAATCAGGTTAGGAAAAATATTTTCTGACAGAATTTGTATAGCCATAGATATAGATCAAACTAGATACCTAATAGGTGCACCGTTAATTGCTTCCAAACAAAAGTCGACAAATTGTCGACTCCATTCCGTCCACCCGCTACACGCCAATAACGTTTGCAGCGATAGTTGGTGCATCATTTATAAATAAAATAAGTTTTAAATGTTTCAAGATAAACGGTTTTATTGAAAAAAAAAACCATAAGAACGAGGCAGGTAATGAACAAAAACCTAAAAAAAAAGCTGTGGTGAGATGCCTCGCTTATGTGAAACATCGAATATCGTCGAGCTGATGCGGAAAGAGCCGAAGAGCCACGAGTGGCGCGTTGCCCCACGCCGTGGCTTTTTTTGGCAACGACACATCAGCCGCACTCCAGGTAGTGAAAATTGTACCTATCTCTTGGGGGTTAGTCTGGTTCTACTATTTGTACTATTATAGAAAAGATACGACAAAAAAAAATGTTCTACTGAGCAGTATGACATATTGGATCCGAACAACTTGTTTATTGGCCGTCCATGCTGTTCTACGATAGAACAGATTAGACAAAAAGAGTATTGAGTACTAATAGTTTTTTAACATTTTAAAGTGACAAAAATCATGTTTCTCCTTTTAAATGATTTTGGAGCAAAGTACATTACAAAAATTAGCGTCACACGATTTTGACCCATCAGTCAGATTTAGTCAGATTCGGCATTTACTATGTTCATTATGTCAAAATACGTGAAAAGAAACAAGATACTCAGCTTCAATAAGGAAGTATTAATTTAGACAAAATAAGTTAAAATTAAAATAAATAATCAGGCCGTGCCCACCTATAGGGAATTTGGGAAAAAGCTAAATAGTTTTCCTTAATTCCCTACCAGGATCTTCCTTGGGGATTTAGAGAAAAACCAAAAATAAAAAAACCTTTTCCGCAGTACGTCAGATTCCTTTTTATCTCACTTTAGTAGTCTGAAGTAGGATGACAGCTGTCAAACTTAAAACTGCTACAATAACTAAGTAAAGAAACTGCTAGTCAACGATCAATAGTTGCCGAGTAATAGCTGTTTTAAGTTTGACAGATGTTATCCGACTTCACAATATCCCTAATTTTTCTCATCCCTCTTTTACCATTTGGGGATTTAGAGAAAAACCAAAAATAAAAAAACCTTTTCCGCAGTACGTCAGATTCCTTTTTATCTCACTTTAGTAGTCTGAAGTAGGATGACAGCTGTCAAACTTAAAACTGCTACAATAACTAAGTAAAGAAACTGCTAGTCAACGATCAATAGTTGCCGAGTAATAGCTGTTTTAAGTTTGACAGATGTTATCCGACTTCACAATATCCCTAATTTTTCTCATCCCTCTTTTACCATACCCTCCCCACACTTTATATAAACCTCCCCAATTCTCCCCCCTTCCCCTCCCCTCCAATCTCCAACCTTCTAAAGGCTTCGGCAGCCCGATTACAGAACTTGGTTACAATCGGATTATCACTTTTTTCATAGCAATTTCGACTCTATCGCAAGGCATTAGTGATATCGATACTGACAATCCGATTGAAGCTAAGTTATGTGGTCGGGCCCCTGCTCTCCTAGTAATTAGTGACTATTTTAAATATTACAATAAACTAAACTCAATACGTTTTAGCCTCGTGTCGTGATGAGACCACGAGGAAAAATTAAAAAAAAAACTCGTGTTGACAAAAAGGTGTGACCACGAGTCCGTCGCCGTAATATTAATGAATAAGCAGTTAATAAAAAAAAAACTATTCCTAATAACATCGCGGCAAACGTTATTGGCGAGTGGTGGGAGGATTGAAAAAAGTCGATAATAATTTGGAAGCAATTCAAGGTGCACCTCTTAGGTATCTAGTTTGATCTATATCTATGGCTATACAAATTCTGTCAGAAAATATTTTGCTAACCTGAATTTTTCAAAATGTAATTAAATGCATTAAATACTACTATATCATAATATTTTCAGCACGTTCAGTATAAGGAGCGTTGGTACACTAGTTTTCATTATTAAATAGTTTCTAATAATATTGCTAAGTACGAATTCTAAGTGGCGCTGCTGGAGAGTATACTCCTCAGCAGCACCACATTAAAATGTTTATTATTTCGTTTTCTGTTCTACGTACAGCAATTATCGACTTACGCACATGATGTACTTTCAACGTACATTACTTTCCGCTATGACTGATCCCTATAAATTATGGTGGCGCTGCTGAAGAGCATGACACGGAAAATCGTTTTTTTTTTTTTTTTCATTATTGTTATGGTCGTTTTTCATTCAGTTTGGAAAGAATCGGTATTGTCAAAAGTTGCAAAAAAATACAAAATTGTTGAAAATGTTCAAAGAGAACGCCTTGTTAAACATGTACATTTCGAAACTGCCCACAACGCATCATCACGAACGCAGGGTAAAAGATGACTTTCACATTTAATGTTACTGTCATTGTCACTCTTAGAATTGTTTTGTTTGATTTGATCGAGAATAGAACGAAAAACATTCGTCGCGAAATAAATAAGATCGGAAAGTATTTTGGCTTCTAACTTTCTGATATTTATTGTTTGGCCGCTATTTACTTCTAAACCACAATGAATCGACTATTTGGCAGAGGAAAACCCAAAGAACCTGGCCCAAGCATCTCGGATTGCATTAAAAATGTGAGTTTTTTAGAGCTTGTTGTTCACATGATGATTCATTCATACCATTAATTTGGGTGATGAAATTTATGATGTCTTCTTATTTTCCCCAATTCAGGTTGATGGAAGAGCGGATAATATTGAGCAAAAGGTTCAGAAATTGGATACAGAACTCAGAAAATACAAAGATCAAATGGCCAAAATGAGGGAAGGACCAGCAAAGAATTCCGTGAAACAAAAAGCAATGAGGGTCTTAAAACAGAAGAAAGCGTTAGTATTTTAAAGACTACTACTAGGATTCATAAACTAAATAGTGTATTTTACAATTTTATAAGTCGCCAGTTATAAGACTCCACATGCTGTGGCCTCGCAGCTTTGCCAGCGAGCAAACATTGCAACCCCTGCCCAGTGCCTTAGAAACGGAATTTAAAAAAAACATCCTTTGTGCACTCCTAGGATGCCTAACCCGCGATTGGTCACATGGGGTCTTTAAAAGCCCATGGACCTGGAACTCTGTTATTTTTTTAGTTTAACATAGCATTCACTATTATTTTGTAACTGAACGTCCTTAAAGATTCCAAGTGCGATGCGATTGAGTAGAATAAATATTTGTTTTGTGCCAATCATGTTAACCTTTTTGTTTAACCTGTCGGCTATCGGTATCCTGTGTGGGATATTTGAGGTTATTTTTGCAAAATTTGCTAAAAATTTAAAAAGTAAAAAAAAATTTTTTTTCATTTTCTTGGTTCATTTACCTTTCTCATATACAGATTTTGTGTATGGCAACCCTTTTAATAATTCTATATAAAAAAAACCCCAGTAACAGTAATAGTCCAAAAACGCATCGCAACCACAGAAAAACGTAGATATAAAAAATTGTGACATGTATGGTAGATAATGGATACTTTGTAACACAATTTGGATGAACCATTGTGATGGCAAGGACTCCATTTACATGACATGCTTGAAGAATGTTCTCATGAAGCAGATTGCGAAGAAGACTGCTTATTTGATCCTGAATTATCTAAATAATTATATTCAAATGAAAATGAATCAGTAGCAAAACAAATACTACTGCCTTTGAGTTTTTATTCACACTATTGGATATTTAGTATAGCTCAGAGTTGCGCAGCGTGCAATGGAGAGAGCTATGCTCGGTGTTTCACTACATGATAGAATTAGAAATGAGGAAATCCATAGAAGAACGAAGGTTACCGACATAGCTCTCAGAGTTTGCAAGTTGAAGTGGCAATGGGCAGGCCATATAGTTCGCAGAACCGACAACCGCTGGGGAATAAAGGTTCTCGAATGGCGACCACGAACAAGCAAGCGAAGTTTGGGGAGATCCCCCACACAATGGACCGACGACATTGTAGCCATCGCAGGAAGTCGGTGGATGGAGGAGGCACAGGATCGCTCGTCATGGCGCTCTTTGGGGGAGGCCCATGTTCAGCAGTGGACTTCTAAAGGCTGACATGATGATGATGATGATTGGATATTTATGGAGTATATACCTAATTCACAAATAATATTCAAGTGTAATATTCCAAAAGGACCTTGTCAACAAAGCAATTTATAATGTTTTCCCCTGATAATTATTATAATTTTGGGTACAAGGTCCCAAACAAAACAAAGGACTTCTGTCAAAATCACAGAATAAATAATAGTACTATGTACATAAGGCTCACTCCGATAAAAGGTAATTTAAATTTTAATCAACATTTTTGAACATATTTTTCATTTGATTGCATTTATTTATCTTGGCTCTAAAGTGACCTCTTTTGCTTCAGTTGAATGGCTCCAAATGTCACACATAAGGTCAGACTAAAAAAATAAAAAATAAACTGGAGCACTAGCGCATAATATGGAGGCTATTAGGAGTTTACTAATTATTTACAATATATAGCAGACTATGGTAGCCTTAATTGGTATATCACGTAAAAACTGGACCAAATGCAATGCGGTTTTCAGAGTTGAGTAGCTTAGGATCCTGGCTACGGAACCCTAAGTCTATCGAGTCCGACACGCACTTGGCTGGGTTTTTTTCATTATGAATTTGAAGTTATGATTTCTTAGTTTCGTCTTGTATGATGTAGTTATTTAAGATTTAACTGTTGCACTCAGAGACCTCAATTTATTTATTTTATTTTTATTGGTATGGATTTCGGCAAATTAATTGTACTTTGACTGAGCGTGTAAATTGCAGCTATGAAGACCACAATATACCAATGCAGAAACGTGACACTGGTATACCAGAGTAACAACATTTTTTGTTTACATTGAAGTCCTGTATTGATTTGCCTTACAAAAAATGACATGCATATGACATGTAATATCTGACATCTCGCCTTGGTAATTCATTAATATGATACAATCTTACTTTTCATCCTAAAATCGTATGAAAATTGTATAGCTCAGCTGGGAATCGTTTGGCTCATAGTCTGAAGTACCTGAGTTCTGTTCCCTACTGAAGTGTTTATTATACACAGTAAAAAATGTATATGATGGCTTCTAATTCAATAGCACTACGCACACTCATTGGTCAAATCAAATAGCGCACGCTTACCTGGCTTTTACTCTTCTGGTTATACATTGTCTAACACTTTCATGAAATCACTCCCATAGAAGATATTACACATAAAAAAAAAGAAATTTGAAAACAGGGCTTTCTCAAAGATTTCTCGCAAATGACGATGTTAGAAGAATTAGTGTAACCAACCTAGGGTTAACGAATGTTTCCTTCAAATTACAAAGATCTAGGTCTACTAGTATAAGCTGTGCATTGTCTGTTGGTAAGTCAGTAGAAGGTACTGTTTCATAGGTATAGATAGTTACATTTACTTATTTCAGCTATGAGAATCAATTAGAGAGCCTCAGGGCACAATCATTCAACATGGAGCAAGCAAACTACACCACGCAAACTCTAAAGGATACTCAATCCACTGTTGCTGCCATGAAAGATGGCGTCACACAGATGAAGAAGGAATTCAAGAAAATCAACATTGATTCTATTGAGGTCTGTTTTGTTCACGCTTTTTTTAGTTGGTTGACTGACGAGGTGAGCAAGTAGTTTGCTGCGTTGCATTGGTTTTTAAGACTCATTGTCCAGCAATTTCGCTAGAAATATTGGCCTTCAAACCAAAACAGAAACATTTAAACAATCCAGCTTAGCGATTGAATATCTGACAAAGGTGTGGTACTTCCCCAGACAGACTTGTGTATGAAAGAGGCCTACCACTACAAAATTGCGTGACCATATTGGTCATCATTATGAAAGAGGCCTTACCACTACAAAATTGCGTGACCTTATTGGCCATCATGAACATGGCTATCCATCAGCTTGTAGATGTGGTCACCCTTAACCTGTCATTGCACGAGCGTGTCTACAGACACAAAAAACAAAACCCGTGTATGTAGACACACTCGACTCTATGCTCTAGATTTTCCTTAAATATGTTTTAAAGATCACGCATTATTTTTGCTCGAATTTATTTCGATTTTAGTCGATTTTTTAAAAAACCTTAACTATGTCGTTCTTATTTTTTATCTGTTGGACCTTACATATGTAGCGGTCCTTAAAAAAGATAAAAAACCATAGGTCGTCGCTGAAGATTTCGAATAAAAAAACTTTTTTTTTCAACTTCCTGCGTGTTTTTATAAACATTTTATATAAAAAAAAAACTCGGGATCGACTAAAATAAATACTAATACGTGTTTCTTATTCATCTGTTCTCAGAAAATTTGTTGTTACCAGTTTTAGAATGCAAATATTGTAGAGATACTAAGGATATAAAATAAAAATAAGAAAACATTATTTTTACACAATTAAAGTTTTTAGATGTTTCTTCGAAACCAAGGGCTGTAAAAAATAAAATAAAAATTCAAATGATATCGTTCACACATGTTCTTATAGCTTATTTCAATGGCTTTCTAGAACAGTAATCTGAATTACTAAAATAGAAAACATTTACGAATTAGAGACATGAATAGAGAGCGCGCCGCTTTCCCGCGCAAATCGCTTCTACCTGCTCGAGCCCGCGGGCATTAATGGTTTTGAGGTGCTGCACGTTGCGGGCATAAGATAATCACACCAATCCATAAATTTAACACGTGAAAAGGGGCACCCTAAAAAGTTGGATAGGCGCGCGCGAGCGTATTGCTCACGCTATTTAAAATGTAATTTATAACTTATTTGGACGATATTTCGTTAAAAAACGAATTGATATAAAGAGCCATCTATATATTATAAAAATAGTCATTTCATAAAAGAAATATTACAGAAATGCAAATTACAGCACAAAAGTAACTTTAGAGTACTACAGTTTTAGAGCGGTAAGTGTATTTTTAAATTACTTTTAACCCCTATCCTGCGGGAACCGTTTAATATTTCGGGATGAGAAGTATCCTATGTCCTACCTCGTACTATGAACTTTTATCATATTAAGTTTCATTTAAATTCATTCAGTAGTTTCGTCGTGATCCCTAGCCAAGACAGATAGACAAAAATGAAAAAAAAAACAGTTTTGGCTTCAGTATGGAATATAGAACAGCCTCCAATTTTTTTTTACAAAATATCTTCAATGTCCAGAATTGGATCTGTTACAGTTTTATTATAAATATAGATTATTCCAATAATAATGTATTATAATATATAAATATTGTACCTACTGCTAGATAGGCAATCAAGTTTTATTATATGAAGATAATAATATTAAATTAATTGAGACAGTGCAATTTCTTAATTTCATTTTTAAGGGCATTTTTGGATGAATAGAATAGGGTCCAAGCCTAATGATAATGAATAATGTTTGTTAGGGCAGTGCAACATAGGGCAGAATTTTTAGCATAATATTTAGTGTTGACATAGGGAACATGGAGGAGCGGAGCATGTCCCGAGAATCAATAGCCGTTGGGACCGAAACTGTATCTTCTAGTTACTTAGACAACTGCCTAAAAAAGGAGTGTAATGTTGTTAAGGTTCATGTATGTATGTATGTATGTATGTATGTATGTGAGTTGTTTTATTCCACCATAACTTTTAAATGCCTGAACAGATTTGGATGTATGGGATATCGTTAGAAACCTTTCATAATCCAGTGACCTTATTTAAAAAGTTTGTGTTTTTGTCTGCTTGTTTTCAGGATGTAAACGATGATCTAGCTGACATGCTGGAGCAGGCAGACGAGGTGCAAGAGGCACTCGGCCGGTCGTACGGCATGCCGGAGATTGATGACGATGAACTGGCTGCTGAGCTCGATGCTTTGGGTTAGTATCTCTGTCTTGTTGTTTCTTTTGACATGACAAATGTTCAAAAAGTTTGCATTACGAAAACTATTCTATCTATCCTAGGCTATTTATTTCTAGGTTTAGGCTTAGCTGTAATAGAAACAAGAAATATTTTTATACCATCGGATAGCTCATAATATATTATGCCTTATTTTACCCTAAGTGTTCATTACCATTGGTAACAGTGGTTACCGTTACTTTATACAAAACTAGATTCTGCTCGAGCACTCTTTGAGCTTCTAAGAAAGTTTAGCTTGAAGAAGGCTTAAGATGAAAAGGACCGTTGCCCGGCTAAGGAAACGGACCTCCTTCTCAGGTAAAGGCGAGGAATTAAAACAAGATGGTAAATTCAATAACAATGGGCTTTATTACAAAAAATAGAAAAAGCACACATGAGTTATCGAATATTGGTACTCTCCCCTTTACTGAGGAATTTAAAAAGAAATATTTTATACTTAATTTAGTTTGTTCTGCATCAAAATAATTATAAACAGCAAGATCTTTTAGGAAATACTTCTAACTTAAAACTCAGAACTCAAAATTCTCAAATATGATTACAATTTCCTCTAACATATAAATTTTAGTACATAACTCCGGCCTGTATGATATGAATTTACTATAGTACTGGAGAATCCTAGGCCAATAAAACTTAGAGAGTCTGTGCTCAGCAGATTAACATGTATTGGTCACAACGCAACGGAATATTCTTGTCTTTGCCATAGAATGTTTTAAATTAAAAGAGAACTTGTGCAAACAGAGTGTGTGTGTGTATGATTGTGTTTCCCAGAGGGAAATCCAACTCTAAAATAATAAGTAATAAGTATCTAGATAATATCAGAAAGTAATCTTGATAATAACAGAAAATTAGACAGTAAGTATCTTTCAACAATATATTAACCCACAAGTAGGCGAAGGCTTCCCACAACACTGTAGCTCGCTGACTCAAAATGATTTGGAGTGGACCAACCTGGAAGCTTCCTGGGACGTCGTATCGTCGTCTCGCGTACCGCCGCGGAACGCCTCCTTACTCCACTCGATCAGCTCCTACTGCTTGACCACGAACGGTGGTGATATCTTCTACTGGACAGGTGGTGTGTTGGAGTCCTTCTGGAGTCCCTCGTAGACCGGCTTCTTCCACGAACGGTGGTGAGCCCCGGGTGATCGCGCACAGCAGCTCGCAGTGGTGACGACAATAGCCGACCGTAGATGCACGATATAACCTGAAACCCACGTTCCTTCGTGTTCAAATGTGTCTCGAGATGCCCGCCTTAGATAGACGCGGTGCAAAATCAAAACAGATATTTCGTTGGATCAAAACTGAAGTCACGGGTAAACACACTAACCTGGCTTTTGCACTGGTATACTTATTTCGCCTGTAACAGGGCAGCTTCGTTCTGGACAGCGTGCCTCGGTCGTTTTGTTCACACAAGAGAAACTGCGTATTTTTCTGCCGCCTGCGTCGATCTTAATTACGTGCCAACTATGTAAAGTAAATTCGGTTTTACGTCCGAAATCCAAATCCAATCCACAGGCTTCTCACTTGTTTATATACTATCTTGTTTTGCATCTTCGAGTAGCGTTCTACTGAGACCTTGAACTTCCGGTTATCTCGAAAAATCCAGAACTAACTCTGCCATTTGCTTCGTAAAGTAGACCTTGTCGGCCTAGTAATACTGGTCACTGTCCTCCAGCCAGATTTGGTACATATCAGCCAGCATCCGGTGTTTACTCGAACAAGTCCATACAAAAAAAAGAATTTCTCTGGAACTTTGACGTGATTTTTGCATTATGTCAAAACCTTCCATGGTGTGACCATCGCAAGCGATTTCTAGATTTAAATAATTTTCGACATATCAAACGCTCCATTCTGTAATTATTATTTGTTAGCCAACTTAAAGATGCGACCTATTCTGGATTTTAAAACAAGCCGTTCCTCTTCCAAAGTTATTCAGAGCCCGAAATATTCCTGGAACGTCAATTATTAATAGCAACACTAAGAAGCTCGCTACTTGCCGACAGAGACCTCCACTTAGTTTGCACCTTTCTTCTAGTTCACGCCACTTGTAGCTAGCTGTCGCTGCGTGGAATAACCATTTTATCTATTTTGAGACAGTAGATGAAAACTTTTCCCTTTCACTCGCAGAGGCAAATTCAACCATTATTTCTTGATTCTTAGATAGGCGAAATTATCAATCTGTCTTCAACAAGAAAAGCTTTCATTATTCCTTTAACGAAGAAAGTGGCGCACGCGTGGTGGAGTTCGGCGTTTTTTACAAACTCGGCGTCTGGTTTTCAGATACGGAGAAAACACAACTTGATCTAATAGAAAAGACGCTGCTCCTCGTCAGATGGCGTTGTACAATAAATTCTATTATCGAGATCTATAACAAAATCTAACTTGGAGTCATGATTTAACATGTTACAATACACCCTCTCCTGCCAAAGTTTCACATGCCAATGTGAAACACTCGCTGCCCTCAGCGATAACAGACACTGGAACTATTTCAATAAGAGATTAAAAACAAACAGAACCAGATAAAAAAAAAAAAACATCTCATTGACAATGTGGAAACCAAAGAAACTTCCTCGACCTTTTTGGGTATATTGTAAATCCCCAAACAAAATATATTGAATCAAACAAACTCTGAAACGCAAACTTTAACGAAGAATGAAAACAAAAAATATGACCAAATTCCCCAACAGAATATCGCAGTTCTAAGTTCACTGCTGCAGGCGCAGGCCGAAAGTTAACAATAATTTCATTCCTGGAACTAAAATTTTACCAACAAACTTTTCTCAAAACTAAAAAAAAATTAAATAAAAAAAATAAAGAAATTATCCTATGCATTATGTCCCTCCTTCATTCATGTGACATTTCAACCGGGTACAATATATTTAACTAGATCTCTAATTTAGCATATTTCCTCTTATATGTTTCCTAATCATTTTGTTATATTGCCAATCCATTTGGGTGAATCTATTTGTGGAAACTAAAAATTTATACATTTTCATTGCACTCCTTTTATTTACAAAATCTCTGACAAAAATCAATCACTACAAATCTGGTATAGTCAGTAAGTAAGTCGCTATATATCCTTCTTTCATACCATAAGTCCTGCTACACACCTAATTGTGAGCATTCACTTTCCTTTTACCTAACCTATATAGACACAGTACCGAACATTTAGCTGTTGGGACTTATGCTACATTTGGTAAAACATTCATACCCCCTATCCCCTTGTAAAGAAAAGTTGAGTGGAAAACCCGCTTTAGAATTTCGGTTACTGGTAATTAGGCTTTTTATTATAGAGGTTACCAGGAAATCCGCCTCTTCGCGCTTTTACTGGTTTTAGACTTTTCATTTATAGAGGTCACCAGAAAAAACCGCCTCTGTTTGGTTAACTAGTTTCTAGGCTTGAGTTTAAAGAGGTCACCAGTCTAAACCGCCTCTGCGCTCGTTTGATAAAAACTACAAAAAAATATAACATGCTGGACTAGGATCAAATATGTTTCTAAATAAAATAACATAATATGCCTGAACAAAAATATCCAACTACCTAGCCAGTCTCTAAAGTTTACTGTTAAATTTCGATCAAAGTAACATGCCAAACATTGACACAAATAACGTACTTTAAATCGTTTAGTAAATGTCACATGAGTGATTACCCCAATTCTAAACATTTTTACCTTATTGAGATTGCCATTCCTTTTTTATTCCAACTGCCAGGACCAATGTTCTACACATCAAAAAATAATCCTGTCTCGTCCGGGCTAATCCTATATACTAACACAAAAATTCTAAGTTGGCTGAGCTAAACCTAAAACAAGAAACCAAAACCTGAGAATCTAAACCAAATTTACCCTGCAAAACTCGCCAGCTAATAACAATACAACAAAAAAAAATCACCAAAAATATACCTAAAAAAATAATAATTGGACTACCCATAAAATCTTTCTTTCTCTATTACTCCAGTAATCATCTCGTAGTAATGAGCCTTCCCCAGGACAGATGTTCACGCAACCTCATGCGGCCCAGGGTTCTCTATACTTTCCACAAAAACCTTCAAGAAAAATCCATGTATTTGACCCAGGCTTCTTTAGTTCAGGTGTTGTCATCCGCACCCGTGTATCCGGCCATCAGTCTAACCCGGCTAAGGTTATTCTTGGCTGAAATTCGCGCATAGACATATGTGCTACAAAATTTGTCACACCACTAGGGCGTGCCAAAAAAAAAAACCAGATCCGTCGTAACCGGCACCACCCCACCGATTTTCCGAACACGACTGAATCTATAAAAAAACGATCATTATGTATCCCATAATATACGATCACCAAAACAAAAACACTCTCTGATTAGTCATTCTTCATGTATATACGCAAAATATGTGTATCGTACGCTGACAATGAGAGGTGAGCGAGAGAAAGCACAAGCGGCCCTACCCCTCCTCTGAAAATATGGAGCTGTCCTCAGCTCTGATACCATCTACCGACATCTCCAATACCACTAAGGTCTGAAAAGTATAAGATATGTTGTGTTCGGATGTACTCCATCCTTTTTCGAACTTAACAATATCCACAAAAGGATGATCACTGTGTTGTCCACAATTCATGATCAAAAAACTTCTCCAAGTCATCACCGGTACCATAATGGCGCATAAAAATGTGCCTCAAAACTTCGACACCCTGTATATACTTATGTACAAAGTTCCATCGTATCTAAAAAAAAAACTGTTACTAACTGTAAAAAAAAAATTACCAAATTTCAACAATTACAAAAATTTTACAAAAGATTTAGCCGATGGAACTAAAAAAATAAACTAGACAAACCTAATCTATTCAACCAACGAAAACATCACAACCTAACTAAAAAACAAAACTGGACATAAGCAATGAACCTGAAATTGTTCAATGCTTCACAATAGAGGTAGATTTAGAACGGCACTAACCTCCAATCACCGCTTTATGGATTTTGAATTGACGGACTTGTCTTTGTGGTTGTTGACTTTAAAACCTGCCAAACAAATAGAACCCTACTAAATCTGCTCATCTTTAAAAAAATAATATAGCGTCATTAGGCGTGCTCCATTTGTGCTACTGCATACTGCTGTGTTAAAATAATAATGAAATCCTAAAAAAATAATTAACGAACGATCCAAAAAAAAAAGAAAACTACAGAACCTCGCATATATTTTTACTGACCCCTAAAATACAATGAACAAAAGGTAAATGAAATCCTAAAAAAAAAACTACTACCAATCAATTAAAAGAATCTACAGAACCTCACAAATATTTTGAGCGAACTCTAAAATATAATGAACAGAAGGAAAAATGTGTGTATGTGTTTTGTGTAATGAAATTGTTCTATAATGTTTTGGAACCGATATGTCAAACAAATATATAAAAAAAATATCTGTTGTGTTGTGACACACTTGCAATAAAATGGTACATACCTACCTACAAAGTATAAGTCACTCCACTAACAGATCTATACTGTTTTAAATATCACACCAATACATAAACCAATGATAGAAAAAAAATACAATCAATTACACTTGAATCACCATTAAATACACATAATATTTTTCCTAAAGCAGTCAAATAATATACAAAGTTTTCAAAATAACATAAACAGTATTATAGGTTCAACACACAAAGAGATATTATAGTTTAGTTTCACACATAGTAATATTACACGTGACCACGGGGCAGTTTGAAAGATACTTTCATGTACACACCTGTTTGCTTGTAATTATTTTTAAGCGTTGTGCCTATTATCTATTACAAGAAATCCTCTCTTATATATGATGCAGAAAAAACCAACCAATTTACATTGAACGCCACTGTACCTGAGCGCCAGTTTGTAAGAGAAAAAATAAATGAAAAAAATATATGTAAAATATGAAAAAATATATGTGAATTTATTCAGTTGGGCGCCATTGAAAAGGACCGTTGCCCGGCTAAGGAAACGGACCTCCTTCTCAGGTAAAGGCGAGGAATTAAAACAAGATGGTAAATTCAATAACAATGGGCTTTATTACAAAAAATAGAAAAAGCACACATGAGTTATCGAATATTGGTACTCTCCCCTTTACTGAGGAATTTAAAAAGAAATATTTTATACTTAATTTAGTTTGTTCTGCATCAAAATAATTATAAACAGCAAGATCTTTTAGGAAATACTTCTAACTTAAAACTCAGAACTCAAAATTCTCAAATATGATTACAATTTCCTCTAACATATAAATTTTAGTACATAACTCCGGCCTGTATGATATGAATTTACTATAGTACTGGAGAATCCTAGGCCAATAAAACTTAGAGAGTCTGTGCTCAGCAGATTAACATGTATTGGTCACAACGCAACGGAATATTCTTGTCTTTGCCATAGAATGTTTTAAATTAAAAGAGAACTTGTGCAAACAGAGTGTGTGTGTGTATGATTGTGTTTCCCAGAGGGAAATCCAACTCTAAAATAATAAGTAATAAGTATCTAGATAATATCAGAAAGTAATCTTGATAATAACAGAAAATTAGACAGTAAGTATCTTTCAACAATATATTAACCCACAAGTAGGCGAAGGCTTCCCACAACACTGTAGCTCGCTGACTCAAAATGATTTGGAGTGGACCAACCTGGAAGCTTCCTGGGACGCCGTATCGTCGTCTCGCGTACCGCCGCGGAACGCCTCCTTACTCCACTCGATCAGCTCCTACTGCTTGACCACGAACGGTGGTGATATCTTCTACTGGACAGGTGGTGTGTTGGAGTCCTTCTGGAGTCCCTCGTAGACCGGCTTCTTCCACGAACGGTGGTGAGCCCCGGGTGATCGCGCACAGCAGCTCGCAGTGGTGACGACAATAGCCGACCGTAGATGCACGATATAACCTGAAACCCACGTTCCTTCGTGTTCAAATGTGTCTCGAGATGCCCGCCTTAGATAGACGCGGTGCAAAATCAAAACAGATATTTCGTTGGATCAAAACTGAAGTCACGGGTAAACACACTAACCTGGCTTTTGCACTGGTATACTTATTTCGCCTGTAACAGGGCAGCTTCGTTCTGGACAGCGTGCCTCGGTCGTTTTGTTCACACAAGAGAAACTGCGTATTTTTCTGCCGCCTGCGTCGATCTTAATTACGTGCCAACTATGTAAAGTAAATTCGGTTTTACGTCCGAAATCCAAATCCAATCCACAGGCTTCTCACTTGTTTATATACTATCTTGTTTTGCATCTTCGAGTAGCGTTCTACTGAGACCTTGAACTTCCGGTTATCTCGAAAAATCCAGAACTAAATCTGCCATTTGCTTCGTAAAGTAGACCTTGTCGGCCTAGTAATACTGGTCACTGTCCTCCAGCCAGATTTGGTACATATCAGCCAGCATCCGGTGTTTACTCGAACAAGTCCATACAAAAAAAAGAATTTCTCTGGAACTTTGACGTGATTTTTGCATTATGTCAAAACCTTCCATGGTGTGACCATCGCAAGCGATTTCTAGATTTAAATAATTTTCGACATATCAAACGCTCCATTCTGTAATTATTATTTGTTAGCCAACTTAAAGATGCGACCTATTCTGGATTTTAAAACAAGCCGTTCCTCTTCCAAAGTTATTCAGAGCCCGAAATATTCCTGGAACGTCAATTATTAATAGCAACACTAAGAAGCTCGCTACTTGCCGACAGAGACCTCCACTTAGTTTGCACCTTTCTTCTAGTTCACGCCACTTGTAGCTAGCTGTCGCTGCGTGGAATAACCATTTTATCTATTTTGAGACAGTAGATGAAAACTTTTCCCTTTCACTCGCAGAGGCAAATTCAACCATTATTTCTTGATTCTTAGATAGGCGAAATTATCAATCTGTCTTCAACAAGAAAAGCTTTCATTATTCCTTTAACGAAGAAAGTGGCGCACGCGTGGTGGAGTTCGGCGTTTTTTACAAACTCGGCGTCTGGTTTTCAGATACGGAGAAAACACAACTTGATCTAATAGAAAAGACGCTGCTCCTCGTCAGATGGCGTTGTACAATAAATTCTATTATCGAGATCTATAACAAAATCTAACTTGGAGTCATGATTTAACATGTTACAAAGAAAGCCTACAAGTTTGATGAAAAACTAGCTGCTCTGCCCTGTGGCTCAGACATCAGAATCGGATCAGTAGATCTTGACTATTATTGATTGATAGCAGTTTTAAGCTGTGTCAGAAGCCATCGGGCATCCTGACAAAGTGTGACACCAGACCAGCACCACCTCATACTAAGGATTTTTACTATCTGAAAGTAACCTTTTTATGAGGTTGACGATAGCTTTGATAGAGAGAAGGTAGCCTAGCGGTATACTATTGCGGATCCTGTATCCAACAATATAGGGTACGGTCCTAGGCTCCGCACCAATGACTTTTCTAAGTTATGTGCGGTTTTCCATCGCTCTGTGCTTCGGAGGGCACGTTAAGCTGTCGGACCCGCCTGTAATTGATTAATAGCCGTTGTTAAACATGCCATGTCAGACGCTTCGGGCGGCCTGACAATCTCTGACACCAGATGCCAGCACTACCTCGTACGACAAGCAAGATGTGCAGTCGACGATAGATCGTTATAGTAGTTTATGAAACGTTTGCATAATGAGGGTTATTAAAACTCGAGAGCAGGCGAGTTTTTTAATACTTATTTTAATAGCTTAGTTTTTTTTTTGTTATGTGCCGTTTCATACACTACTTTATGTACACTCACGCAATAGGAACTTAATGAAATGATAATATTCGAATAATTATTTTGTTTTTTTTCTGGTAAAAGCTCGTTCGTCATTCTCATTGCTGTTTCCGTGCTGTCAGGTGGAGACAAATTCTCCTCACTAACACTGCTGTCGTACATTTGTAATCAGGATACAACTTTTGATCAACAAAAACATATTAAATTGGTTAGGTACTAATGTAAATTAAATTATGGCGCCAAAATCCAGTCCACAGCGAATCCGCGCGCCTATGGTGTAACAGGCGCCGCCATAGATAATAAATGACGAAAACCCTCGTAGGTGCACAGCCAGTAGGTGTAGGTGCTTTTATGGTAAAAAATATATATTATAACATCGTTTATAGGTCGAAAAACCAGTGTTATTATGTAAAAAAAAACTTATCAGAGACGTGCCGGGCGATGAACTCAAAAATGGTGGCATAATGACATACATTAGTCGTTATGTCACCATTTTTGAGTTCATAATCCGGATTTTACGATATGAGTGTAGATAAAACACCCTATTGCTTACCATCAAAAGTAAACAGAAGATTTCAATGTATATTTAACTAAATATAAATAGAGTACAACGGGCTGTCTTAACCAATGGTTCAAGCTTACCTAGAAGAATCTAATAATGTTCTAAAGGAAAAAATTGGATCACTGACCCGCATCATTTCGTGCCTCTGCGCGGCACATGCCTTTAACCAACTCGGCTACCGTGACCACTGACTCATCGTCCAAATTTTCCCCTCAGTTTTTAAATCTGTCTTACGGGGACGGTAACGCTATCTATTTGTAGTATTCTGATTCTGAACTTGATGAGGGTTCGAAACCCGTCCGTGATCCAAATATTTCCTTTAGTTTTTTTATATATGTTCTCGCTAAGCAGGCGTTAATGCTAAAAACATTACCTAAAAGCACCGATGTCTATGGATTTGCTGTGCCATACTTTCGTTTGTGCTGATTCAAAGCGTCCCACCGAGCGTCCATGGAACTAAAATTGACATTGCTTCGTCTCCTGACATTAGTCACAGAATAGATAATAGTACAAAAACTTTAGTTCCGTGCACGCTCACTACTGCTATCAGCGCATTGCTCTCATTGCGACGTTCGGAGTAATAAGCAGTTGTCTATGCCAAGAATTAACCTATTCACTTGTGAAATGCCAGGTGACGAGCTAGCCCTGGACAACGACGCGTCATACCTGGACGACGTGGTGACCCTCCCCGCGGCGCCCGACCGCGAGCCGGGCGCCGACAGCGTGCGCATGCGCGACGGAGTGCCCGTCGACGAGTTCGGCCTGCCGCAGGTGCCGAGCGCCGCGCACGCCACCACGCGCTAGCGGGCTACTGCGGCACTAAGTCGGCTGGGCTGGTTGGTTGGTTGAAACTTACCGATAGCTATGTTGAAACAATATTTTCTTCCCACTACACAGTAATATTTTCTTCACCCAAAAACGTAAGTAGAAAGCACCTCATTACTGCTCATCAAAAAACAGTGCGGTAAGTAAGTATGAAAATCCATTACAGCACAGTTTTTTTTAATTTTTGTTTGTATCCCAGCTCTGTTATTTTTTTTAAACTTATCAGGAACTAGAGCAAAGTATTTATTAATTTCATATTGAATGAATGCATTCATCTACTAAAGATTTAAAAATATGTTGTTTTTTTTTAAATATGAGCGCAACGGGATGTGCGCGTATTTAAAAGTCAATGTGACAATATTGTACTGCTTACGTTTTAGGTGTACAATTGTGATATTACTTTGTAGTGGAAAGAAAAGCAGATTACTGACACTCGCTCAAGTGACTTCTTGCTGCACTCGTGCTTTTTTCCAATCTAACACTCGGTGCAGCAATAAGTCACTGTCAGATCGATGTAGTAATCTACTATTATAGCGCGAAAGGCTCGCCGCGCACGCTACTGCACGCTAGACTTTGGGAATGCGGCTTTTGATTTGCGTCACAGTCGATTGCGGCTCACGTTATCGAACTATTACAGGTTTTTTTTAGCAGTGACACCAGTGATGCATGCTTAAGATTGTTTCCGGCGTCACTACTAAAATAGTAGATTTAAGGCGCTGTGAGCAGCAAAAGCCCTATATTGGGATGAAAAATGAAATACTTATAATCAAGTCACAACGCTAATATTTTTACATGTATATCTCTAGTCTTAACTAGATTTTCACCTGAGTTAAAACCGAGAACACCATATGTTCTGAGTAAAAAACATATTTTTAAATTTGTTCTTCTTCGGTCTTAAAGCGAAATATCTTAAATACTATTATGAATAGCGACCCGGAATTTGCTTTGTAAGATAGTTTTTAAGTTGATCTAGTTTCATGCATAGCGATTTTTCGATACATCTCGTATGTCTTTCAAAATCATTGAATTTATCTAAAATAATAGCGGGCACTTCTCAAATTGAGCACTTCGCATATATAGTTATGGAGCCCTTTCCGCAATCGACGCATGACGCAACTCAAAAGTCCGCTACGGGATCAGCCCCGTATAATGGACGCAAAACGCCAAACCTTCACAGTACAGGTGATTTTTGAATAGGATTACTTATTGCGATGATGCCACGCCAGTTCACTTCCTCATCAATCAGATCTTATGATTACTATCTGCCTTTTAGTTATCAACCTGGCCTAACACTGTTATGCCTCTGTTATTTGAATGAGAGTTTGAAGGTTTATAGTTTATAAACTGATTAGTGACTCGCACGCTCGGCTTCGCACGGGTAGCGCTCACACCGCGGCATTTTTCTTACTATTAGCATTTTTATATCCATCCTAAAAAAAACGATTTATCTTAAATCGATTAATCGAATCGGGGGTCGCTTTTAAATAAAGTTAGGTCGATGTAAGGCCGTACCTTACACCTTTTCATGAATTTTTAAAGCATTTTACTGCCAGGTTTTCATATTGAGCCATCCACTTTGCATTTGAGATAACGGGTGTGATGACACTACGACTTTGAATGTACCGATACTCATATCTATCCCATTTTAAGAACATACGTAAACTGAGATAAATACTTAGGTACAAAGTTACGCGAATTTTTTAACCCAGTTTTAAAGTAGTAAACAGTAGGCCATCTTGAAATCAAATCGTCTCGTCGTGGTCTCGAAACGTCCAATTAAAACAAAAACAGCATGATTATTACGGCTGCACAAATATTTTTGTCAATTTATTTAAAGGTTATCAATGTGCTTGCTATTCAAAATCTTCCTGTACATTTTATACAGTTTTCTAAGGTCAAAAGGGTCTTGTAAACACGCGGAAATTCTGCTTTTCATACTAACGTAGTTTCGTTTTCATTCATATACTACGAGTACGTTCCTAGGATTGAAACCAAACTTGTAGATAGAATGTGCTATACCATACCGTCGTTTTTTATCTTAGTTGTAAAGCATGTTGTTAATGCTAGAACATGTTTTAGTTTTTAGGATGCAACCTTCATTATTTTTTTTATTGAATATTTCGAATTTAAAATTAGTTTTGAAAAACGTTATCGCATAATTCAATCCATATACTTGGTTTCGATTTGATTTAAAGTGCTTATAGTGTTTGAAAATTAAACTAGAGATCGTCTAGTCTCAAACTGAACTCCCCTCCAATATGTTTACGCTCACATTCAAAGTAGGTGTATAGATAGGTATGGTAGGTGTAGGCAATACACACAAATTGGTCGTCATTGGTCGTTCAGTCACAGAATAACTAATAATGTTAACGCACCCGAACGGCCGAATCTGTTGGTCAACACAACAGAGCATAAATGACGCGAACGCACGACAGAGCGGACGTGTCGTTCCATGCAAAGCGCGCGCTCCCGCCATACAATGCCAGTACCTGGACTGATCGCACGATTAGTTGACCTCTAAGTACGTGGACGAGTCCAAGTTTACAGTAAAATCGCCGCACGCACAAAAGTGTTGCAATATGCATTTCCTCTCACACATTGAAACAACAAATTTAGTGCAGGGGCGTTCATTTTAAGATTAGATGATGGCTACTTTGTAAAAAAATTAAAAAAAAAAGAGTTTGCATGGGCTTATTCTTTCGGGAACCACGCGTTCTAGCGCACTTTCCGTTGATGTGAGATATCGAGTGAGCAGTGTTCGAAGGGTTAAGGGGGTTGACCTAAGTCTCGCATTCCTTCCCCGTGGCACCGCCAAAATTACACCGTCAGGTGTGTCATGGGTGGGGAATCACTATTCCCAGTGACCCAACCCTAGTGATGTTTTGTTTACTTTTTATTGAGTTTGGAGAGTTGTGCTTCTTACACGGGGCAACGGATCGAAATGTTTTTTAGCATAGAGATAAGCCTGAGAGATTCATAGGCTCTCGGAAACTTTTCACATAGATTTCAACTTTTCATATTGATTCCCCATGACACACCTGGCGGTGGCTTTTTGGCCGTGCCATGGGGAAGGAATGAAGCCTCGTCCACAGGAACTTCTTTTTTTTCGACTTTTGCCGAGCACAGGTTCTGAATCAGGAAATATTTTTTTCACCATTCTCGACACCTTGTCGGTATATCGAATAATATCGTTGACCATGTAGTACAGTCACGAGCTATAACATGTAGTTAAATGTGCTTAGAGATTTTCTAATTTAAGTAAACATTATAATATTCCAAAAATTATTGGACGAAGTTCTTTTCGAAATAATGAGCAATAAACACAATTTTTTGAAAAATATCAAATTAACGTACTTAAATGTGAAAATTTGGAATGCTTACAAACATTGTTCCTGACTGTACTTATTGGATTAGGGCCCTAATCTAAAAATAAATGTGGACGAGGCTTTAGTATTTTTATATTGTATTTACAGGCCATAGATAATGCTGAAAGCTTCATTTATGTGTTATCTTTTTGTAACAATTATCTTTTATTTTGTAATATCATTGCCACCAATCTAGATTAGTGTATAAATTGCTTAATTAAAAATTAACCATAAAATTCTTAATCTTGTTATATATTTAAATAATATATAAATATAATTTTGTGATTGTTTTATTTCCATTAAAATAGTTTTAACTGTAAAAATATGTTGCTGTTAAAAATTTATGTGAATTGTAATCTATTAAACTTAAGTTAAAATATATGTACCTTTGTATACAATTCTCTTATTTTTTTACCCCATTGACATTACTCCAACATTATTACCATCACATAGGAGTATATACAGGTGCTCCAAGAAATATGGTATACAGGTTGGATTTTTGAGACGGGACAGTAAGGGCAGGTACCTTAACCGTTATAGTTAAAGGAAAACGGTCCAAGGAGACCTGCCATAACTTTTTGAGATATTCTGAACTGCATTCACAGATTTTGGAAAAAATGTACAATCAGCAAGTCAGCAAGAAAATGTTTATTTTACACAAAAACTTTGTTTGATGCCAATCGATCCTGTTTCTTATAAGGATCAAAAGTCTGTCGGACAGACTGAGGTTTGAGCATTTATATACTTTGGTTTGAGTACTAGAAATGTCCGAAATTGTGAAAAACTTTTCCCATACATTTTGTAAGAAATTACTTTAACCGTTTTAGCTACAAGAAAACATTCTTATGGCCGGTTCCTGTATCTTAAAACGAACCGTTCCCGCTTACTGCCCGTCGGCTTTTGACATGAACGCCATAAAAAAACGTCAAAAAGTTGGAATATTGAAACGAGTCGTTTTTGAAACGTCTCATTAGACGTTTCAAAAACGACTCGTTTCATTATCCAATTAGCATTGTAATTCAGCAGGGCAATGCCGCCAGCATGTTGGGTACGATACTTGCTTGCTTGCTTATTTGTCTATGAGATAGTGCTGGCCTCTGGTGTCAGATTTTTTCAGGCCACCCTAGGGCCTCTGACATGGCTTGAGGGCAGCTTTTAATTAATAACAGCCGGGACCGACAGCTTAACTTGCCGGGAGACGATAATACACGACCAAAATAATGTACGACCAGTATTGTACAGCCAATATTAAACGGCCAGATATTACGTGTACAAGGAATCGTAATATTTGGACGGCTAATACTGGCCGTGTATTATTGTCCGTACAAAATCAGTCCGGGTTGATAATGCACGGCCAGTATTACGCGACCAATATTACGTGTACAACTGGATACGTAATATCAGCCCGTGCCGATTTTGTACGACCAATATTACACGGCCAATAATACGAGTCCAACCATAGACAAAGCTAGAATCACTCCTTGATGCCTCGTTTGTATAGGCGAGTGTCAAGATGAAAAAAACTGTCACAGAACCGAATCGGCCAACCCCGACTCCACGTGGTCTTGTCTGCCCTACACTAGTGTTTTTAAAAAGCTGGAGGCGCAGAGAGAGTGCAGCCCCCGTCCGCTGTAACAAAGTGCAGGTACCAGGGTGAGCTGGAGTGGCGGAGGCTGGTCGCCGAAGGCGGCCGAAAACCCGAAGCTGTGGAGGCGAGCGTTGGTACCTGTGCTTTGTTACGCAAGGGCGGAGGGGCAGCACTTCCCGCAGCGCCGGAGCAATCGCGATTCTTAATCTGTGGTAAAAATAAACTGGAACGTGCAAACGAAGCTTTGACTATGTCATTTCTATATTTTAATCTGTGATGTACACGTAATATTGGCTGTACATTATCGCCCGTACAAAAAGTGTCCAGCCCGTATTACACAGCCAATAATGCACACCCTGTTATTACATGTACATATTTTGGCTTCGTAATCCTGGCTGCGTATTATCGCCGGTACAAAATCAGCACGGGGTGATATTACACGGTCAATAATACGCAACCAAATAATGTACACGCTGATATTACGACGCCAATCCACGTAATACGCGTATTATTTACTGTACATTATTTGGTCGCGTAATATTGGCCGTGTAATATAGGGACTCAGAGTGCCCTCCGAAGCACGGAGCGATGGAAAACCGCATATAATTAGAAAAGTCAGGACCGAACCCGGTATCATTGGATTCTAAGTCGCACTAGTAAACCGCTAGGCTACCATCGCTCTGTAATATGTTTCCTACCCTTACGTTTGTACAACCAATTATTTTTTCTGTGTGTTAGGATTTCGAGCCTAGGTTTATGGTATACAGTGTCCCAAAAGTCAGCGTCCAAACTTCAAGGGGAGATACACCTACTGTAAGGCTAATTCGTTTTTTTTAACAGGGAGGTACGTCAGCGATGGTAACTGTTATAGATAGGAAGATGTGTTTTTATCTGCATTTACGGAATTTTTAAATAATCGTTTTTTTCCCGCCTGAATCCGCAAAAAGTTGTACCGATATTTTTACAAAAGTTGCTACAGCTTCATGCAGATCAAGTTTGTTTTTTTTCTTTCTTAGCATAATGTGTCAAACTGTGTTCATACAAGTTTTTGTTTATGTTAAGCATCACATAAAACTTTAAAGAAAAATCAAATAAGAACTATTCACACACAGAAACAGTAAAACCGGGTTAGTCCAAACTATTCTACTAATTGTTCTACTATAGAACAGACTGGACAAAAACAAACAATCTATTCTACTAAGCAGTATGACATATTGGAACCGAACAAATTGTGTATTGGCCGTCCATGCTGTTCTACGATAAAACAGTTTGGACAACAAAATAAAACATTTGTTTTACCATTTGCGAGTGTAGCAAGATATTTTAAAGTGACAGGTATCATCAAAGTGACAGTTGTCATCAAAGTGACAGGTGTCGTTAAAGTGACAGATGACAAAGTGACAGGAGTCAAAATGATGTTGTCATCAAAGTGACAGATGTCGTCAAAGTGACAGGTGAGTCAATTTCTTTGTCGACTTTCGGTTCTGCTTCTTACAGTTGAAAGAACAGAAAGTTGTTAAGTACAACTTCATGAAAATCAATATTTTTATTTTCTCTTTCCTGTACAACTTTGTGTTCTTTCAACTTTTTGTGTGTTTTAGGAAGCAGAACCGTAATTCGACAATTTATGCGTAATTTTGTGGGTGGGTATAGGTACTTCGTGAAAAGCTCGACTGAAAGATGACGATCTTTCAATTTTGTTTTGGTGACTGGCGACTAAAAATTGAATAAGTGGCTATCGATCTGTTTAAATAAAACAACTATAAAATTGTAAAGGGAAATTAATCTTTAATAATAATTTAATTGAATTATATTACACAGTCAACACTAAAATACTGTATTTTCATATCTTACATCCATAATAATAGTATGATAAAAGTTACTGCATCACAGTAAACCGGTAACAAACATGCGGTCGGTAGTACCTCGCGACACAAAATAAATAATACTTGTCCACAATATTTACATCCTAAATGATATGTACACCACACAAACACAGAAAACAGTATGGACACATAAATGCAGCGCCATTCGATTCACGCACTCATGCACGCGTCTACACGTAATCTCGCACAAGCGAGAAGTGTTGTTACACAGTGACAGGGCGTGTTCTTGTGAAAGCACCGCGACCCATTTCGCTCGATCTCGATACGATGCTTCGAAGGGTAAGGCTGTATGTTTTTGCCTCAGTGTCGATACTGTTTTGTTGTGACTCAAACTTTTGTGACGACATGGCTACTTGAAGACAGTCTAATTATTGCACTATCTATTTCGAGAAGCACGCTTAGTCTAGGGCCTCCTGGCCTGTCTTTGGCAAGAGGAAGCAAAGGAATCCAGCACCTGGAATTAAAAACATTTTGTGTTATTATTATATTACATCTGCTTTAAAGGTTGGCAGTCAGCTCCTTAAAAACTTGTTAAGGTTACTAAAAAAGTTAGGAAAAAACAGTTGAAGTTGATTTAATAAATTAAATACTTCATTGGAGCCGTGTGTAATTTGTAATTCAATGGATGCACCTATCTCTACACGTCAGAGTGCGTGAGAGGCCGGAAACAGTAGCTTGACGGATCGATGACAACAGCGTGAGATAAATGTAGTGTGGTTGGGCCATATCTGTAATTATCATTAATTTTAATTGACTTAAAAACCGGCCAAGTGCGTGTCGGATATGCATAGACTTTAAAATCTTATTGCAATCAGTCGAGTAGTTTTTACGTGACGTGCCAACAAAGTTGTTTTTACGGTTGAAGGTTGGTGCACGTATGAAATTTGTTCAGAGTTCAGAGTTGACGCGGGCATAAAATCCGACATCTTGTTTGGCTATAGCTCGTTAACTAGTAAATCCATGATAATTTTGTTAGTAAATTCGTAAATACGCACTATTTTTTTTTTATTTGTACTTTAAGAGTCTATTCATTCATTTTTAAAATACTATTCAACGAGACCCGACTCGATTACAAACAATTTTTATTCTTCTCTACCTTTTAAAAATGGTACCCACAAAAAAGTAATTGTTTCAATATTTTTGTACACTTACTTTTTAATACATTTTTTGAATACGGTTATAAATATCTAATACATGTGCCAAATTTCAACTATGTCCTGTTAATAGCTTTTGAATAAAATTACTGTGACATTCAGACGGACAGATGGACATGACGAAACTATAAGGGTTCCCAGTTTGACTACGGAACCCTAAAAACTATACATCTAGGTATTTATTTATGTAACCAAATATTACCTACTTTATGTACTTGATGTAACAATTACTAATTTTACTGTGTGCCATGGGGCATTGCACAGTAAAATTAGTAAAAATGCAATATGTAAAAACTAGAAGGCCTGTGAGTCGTGCCCCATTTGTGGTGCCACATTAATTTCATTGGGGGCATTTGAGTCCGTTTACGAAACGTGCGTGCACCACAAATGGGGCACGACTCACAGGCCTTCTAGTTTTTACATATTGCATTTTTTAACTACTTATGTATAACTCATAATTTTATCTACCTTCAGTGTGTATTTACTGTAATTTCATATCCCTTTCAGACCAGTTACTCACTTTTGTGAGGGTTATTTTGTGATTTTCTGTGAATTTTTCGATTAATGGTAAGACGACGGGGTCAAGCCCGCTCGATTGTGCCAGTAGTCTCAAAGATTTTGGTGGCATTGTTCGCACTGTTGAGCTCATTCCAACGATCATTAAATTTCTTCGCGCGCTCGACGTCTTTCGGCAAGTTATGTAGGTGCCGATATTTAATACGAATGTAAGTAATTTCATTTAATCGTTTAACATCAAAATCTGATCAATTTTGATGTTAAACGATTAAATCAAAATTATCTAAATATATTGTGTTAGATAACAATAATAGTAGATACATAAAATTTACATCACCAATGTGAGGGTTCAGCCTTTAGGTACTCTAGACTGTACGCTATTTGTAAAATTTATGACAAAACAGTATTACAAAGTGTAGAAGAAACCTATTTAGGAGGATATTTTGGAGGCGATTAATTATTCAGATTTTGGTCGAGATTGTGATGAAGATGAAAACTCCCTTCCAGCAGGCAAGGAGCCTGAAAATGAATCCCAAGACGAAAATTCCGACGAAAATGCAAGTGCTCCGGTAGCAGATACTTCTACAAATAATAATATATAGTTAAGAAAAGAAGGTTAGATCAAACCAATACCATCAAAGACTCAATGACTCTCATCAATGACTCTGAAGAGATACGATTTGATGTTGTCATGTAATTTTGTTTTTAGTATATTATTAAAACTATTCTCACCACATTAAAATTTTGTATATGCCTACTGAATATTTTGAAAAGTATTCCACGAAACTAGTTTACGAAATCTAAAAAATAATAACTACAAAAAGCCAAAAAATGAAAATATTAAATTACTCCTGAAACCTGTAATCCACATCTTCAGAGTCATTTGAAGTCACAGCATTGGTTTTGATCTGACCAACCATACTCGTATTATCTGCAGGAGTTGCTACAACTAGAGCACATGCATTGTCATCGGAATTTTCATCTTTGCAGTCATTTTCAGGCTCCCCGTCTGATGGAAACCAATTTCACAGAATCTCTACCAGGATCAGCATCACATTGCCTCCAAATATAACTCATTATGACTCAATAGGTTTATTTTACAATACATGAGTATTGTAATAATTTTCTGTCATCCGCGCTCCTAAAATATTGAAATAAAAGCATTTTAAAAAAGATTTATTTATCTTGACCTGTTTGTTGATTTTTGATTATGTTTTTTGTTTGGATCAAATCTAGTAATTGATTTTTATTTATATAAAAAATCTGATTATTTTGCAACTAAAATCTACCCTCACAATCATGAGTGTACCTATGTACGGTCTGATATAATATCTTTAAAATTAATTCTCCTATTTTTCTTTTAGTGGCAAATGTGTTTTTAAATCCCCAATATACAACCTCGAATTTCTAAATATATCTTTGCTTTAGGCGCGGATCTGAAAGGGATATGCTTATGGGAGATGCTTTTTATGTGTGGTTTTACGAGTAGTACCTACCTTCTGCTACTTTACCTCGCGACATGAACTAATAAAATGAAATAATACTTAGGTACTCTCGTCCACAATATTTAAGTACATCCTAAATGAATATTACTAACTATGAACACCACTCAAACACAGAAAACAGTATGGACACATAAATGCAGCACCATTTGATTGACGAACACATATGTAATTGCACGCGTCTACGCGTAATCTCGCTCAAGCGAGAAGTGTTGTTACACAGTGACGACGTGTTCTTGCGAGAGCACCGTGACCCATATTGCGATTGATCTCGATACGATGCTTCGAAGGACAAGGCTGTATGTTTTTGCCTCAGTGTCCATACTGTTTCGTTGTGTTTCAAACTTTGTGACGACATGGCTACTTGCATACAGTCTAATTATTGCACTATCTTGCACTATCTTAGTTACGCACGCTTAGTCAAGGGATTCCTGGCCTGTCTGTGGCAAAAAGAAGCAGAGTACTGCACACACAAATGTTTTGTGATAATATTCTAATCAGTAACCATAAGTAACAATATAAGCTAAAGTGGTGACGTCAGAGTTAGAGTCAGTCTGGTCCCATGGACGACATAAGTACCTACACAAGGTGCGGTGACGTGAAAAATACAGATAGCCTGGTCGCACGGACGACCTATGTACTCAAGGTGCGGTGACGTCAAAAATAGAGACAGAGAACACAATGTGTAGTGGCATCTAAACTAGAGGCACCCTGCTCCATCAAAGCTTTACGAGGAAGGGAGTGCCCTTCCTCCTTTTTCTTCCTTTGATGGTCAGCATTTTACATATCTAATACATTCAAAGAAGTATGAAGGATACTCACCGAACAGGAATGCTGAGAAGACAACAATAGGAATGACACAGTTGATGTCGATGAGGTAACCAAAGGAAAGGTTCCCGATCAGACCGCCACCTCGCCCGGCAGTCAACGAGAGCGCCGCAGCCATTACCCTGTAAACAAGATATAGTACATTTACACTATGAACAAGATACATTTATAGTCGAGAGATGTAGAACTGGTCAGCCCCCTGATTAAGAACCTTTCGATAACTCAGTTATCAATCGATTCAGTTTGATATCGTTCGACTCAATACAAATTTATAAACATTTGTCGAATTTTATCGAATCCAATCGGTTCAGCTCGTTATCGAAAGGTTCTGAATCGGGGGCAGATGTTACTAAATATGGCTGGAGATCACCCATATTTATTATAAAAATCGTGAACTCCAGCCTTAGTGCAAAAGAACGATATTGATAAGCTTTTCTAAAAGGTAATTTGGTAGGTAGGGTAAAACTGATCAAACGAAAGTCATTAAATTTTGTCAATTTTTAGTTTGTGTAAATGAATCGCACCAAAACGACTATAGCTGTCATGGCGACCGTATGACGTCACTATTGCTCAAAGGTACACGAAAACGCAAGTTACTCAGGAACAAAACAACCGCGAATAGGAAGAATGACGTCAAATTTGTTGTTATTGTTTTGTTATATTGTTGTTATTTTTTCGTTTTCTGTCAACTACCCCATTTTTGTTCAAATAAATGACGAGATGAGCAGATCGCTCGCCTGAAACTGTCTGGTTTGTGGTATTAGGTATTCGAAAACAAGCTGTAGGTTGGTACCTAATTGATAACAATGTTAGCGTGAAATTGGTCGTTTACAAGAAGTTAACTTGGCTTTTAACCAAGAAGAAATCAACGAGCAACAGTTTCTTAGATGCTAGGTACCTAAGTATAACTTTATTACAAATTTTTGTTCAGTGTAACTGTGCCTTACGTACCTACATGTAAATGGTATCATACATATCCAGAATATTGTAAACATATGAAGTTTTCTATCTCTTACCTAAGATTCGTAGGGAACAAGTCTACTAGCACGCAGAATACAAGACTGATGGCGAGCGAGGTCAGGGCTTCGAAGATGCAGGACAGCACCAGGTTTTGAGTGGAGTTCTGCACGAAGTATAAACCGACAGTCACCGCACCAGCGATAGTCAAGCTGAAAACTGTTAACATAACCATGTCATCAATGTGCAGAATGGACGATGGACATAAACGAGTGCCTGCCCAATTTCAATGGTAATGAAACAAAGGAATGTCAATTTCCCTGCTAAAAAATGGTCTGTAAAATGGTAATTTTTAGTATCTATCGCTATCCCAGTTCCGTTAAATTTAAGAAATTATAAGTTATACCACGAAGCAGGCATTGAGTCATTGAGTTGAGGAACCGCCTGAATTCAGTTCCATCGCTCTACCAGTTGAGTTATTCGTGGTCCTACATCATCATCATCAGCCTATATCTGTCCATTGCTGAACGTAGGCCTCTCCTAATGCATGCCACTGAGCTCGGTCTTCAGCTCTCCTCATCCACTTTCTTCCAGCAGCTTTTGGTGCAATGTTTCGCACAGCGCGCCAAATTCAAATTTTCTTGCGTTTTTAGACAATTACAGGTCTATTACTCATCTTGGGTTCATGAAAACTTATTTTGCGGCAATAAATAGGTTGTAGCAAGAAATTACACCAACCAAAAAATCAAGATGAAAGCTAGTATAAGTACATATTTTGTCAATAAACCAAAAACCAAGCTGAAAATCAGCTAACACAACCTATTTATTGCCGCAAAGTTAGTTTTCATGAACCCACCATGAGTAATAGAGCTGTAAGTAATAGAGTGTCCAGGTTTCGGCTCCGCAGGTCATGACTGGTAGGACGCTCTGATTGAAGACTTGCCTTCAGGCACTGTGGTATCGGCCAGTCATGATTGTGACTCCGTAGGTCAATTACTCCTATTTGCGTTAAAACGAACAGGCTCAAAAGTAGTAGTAACTCAGTAGTGCTCAGACTCACTCAAGAAGAACTTGGCACCGAGCCTGTGGACGCACAGTGGCAGCCACAGAGACGTGGGTATGCAGGCGAGCCCGACGATCAGTGTGTGCATGTACACGCTGTTGTCGATGGTCTTCAAGCAGTCGAAGGGGTCGCCGGAGGCCTCGTCAGCGACCACGATGCCGGACACGTCGCACACGGACGCAGGCTCGCCGGGGAACTTCGACTCGAACTCTTCGTAGCGGTTGAACAGCTCGGGGAACCAGATCATGAGGGTGTAGTAACTGGAGCACGAGAAAATATAGGTCAACGCTTGAAGTGCTGCTTTGTAAGTCTGTTTTTAACCCCAAAGCGGTGTTATAGTTGTAAAGTAGAGATGAAATGGATTGCTGTTTATCCGGATACCGGATATCCGGCCAACCCTGAAGCCGGATAGCCAAACATTGTCAATTGGCGTATGTAAACGAGCAAGCTCGCGTAGGTGGTGCACGAGCGATCGAGCGGGCTCGGGTGCATTCGGGTCTTTTCGTTTATGAGCGAAGTTAGCAAGTGTTTCATGGACTTGTTGAATTGATTGCAAACATTATCACTTGAGATTTTTGCAAACACGCTTTTAGGTTATTATAAAAGTTTTTTATAGTTTTAAACATTTACCACAATTTGCCCCTAGTGCAGTACGATTTTTGATGAAAAATGGAAATTTGGTAATTTGTTGTGTGGATTAAATAAAGTTCCTAAATTTGATATTTCGTACTTTTTACTAAAATCCGGTATCCGGTCGGATAGTAAATTTAGGTCGGATACCGGATAGTTACTGGATATCCGTTCTATCTCTAGTGTAAATAATTTGTCTGTGTGTCTGTCGGTATCTTATCTTCGAAACGGATGTACTTATTTCAATGCGGGCATATTCGATTCATAGCTTAGTTTGTGAATAAATAAGTGCAGCTGTTCGCAAGGTATACCTGTAGCTCTGTGTAAGGATCTCAGGCAGCTGGAAACTTTGAGGTTGTACTCAAGTGATCAGTTTCGTCACAGAATAAATAATAGTAAGTACTACGTTTCGTTTCGATTATATTATTCATACACGCATAATTATATAGGGGTCAGAATCATCTGACTTTTACCCTATAAGCATCATAATATGAAAACTTTCATTGACGAGATCGGTGGCAAACTTTTTCATTATTTTAATATTGTTTTGAACATAACAAAACAGCTACAATTAAACCTAAATATTAGCGAGAAAACAGACAGTAAAAATATCTGTCTCATAAATTGGAGCTCGTGCCGAGCTGAAATCCTCAATGACGAAATACTAAACTCACACAGGCATTTACCAAAACACGTGAATCTTAAAATAGCGTAATAAAACTGACATTTTGCCATTTAAAATGTAAAAACATACAAGTAGCATTGATATTTACCTGTAATGTATGAATATTTTAGTTACGGCAGATTATAGATATGAATAAACGAAACAATTGTGTTGAGGAAATTATTAACGAGTTACCTGGTTGTCAAACCGAACTGGATAAGGCAGGTCAGAACGGTGTACTTGAGGTAGGGAGGTCTGCACAGGGCTTTGGTCTGGAACCAGATCTCGCCGAACAGTATTTTCAGGTCCTTGCGTTTGCGCATGCTCAAGCTTCGGACGGATCTACTGGAGCCCTGGGACACCACCGAGGATGTTCTCGTTTTCTCTCTGAGACTCTTGATCTGTTTCATAAAAATATCTACTTAGTACCTACTTATACTTACTATACAATAAGTAATAGAAGATTTGAACATTTAATAGAAAATCGAATAATTTATGGGTATAGGTATGTACTACCTACACTTGCATTACAATCCATACCAATATATAAAAGTGAAACGTCTGTTTGTTTGTTTGGGGAGCTTTCACGCGATAACGGCTGGACGGATTTTGATGAAATTTGGAATGGATATAGCTTATACCTTGGAATAAAAAATAGGATATTTTTTAACCCGGAAAATTGTAAGTTTCCACGGGAAAACGGAAATATGTTGATTACTCGCTGTATCCATACCAATATATAAAAGTGAAACGTCTGTGTGTTTGTTTGGGGAGCTTTCACGCGATAACGGCTGGACGGATTTTGAAGAAATTTGGAATGGAGATAGCTTATACCCTGGAATAGGATACTTTTTGACCCGGAAAATTGTAAGTTTCCACGGTAGAACAGCAATATGCTGATTACTCGCTGTAAGGAACGGTTGCCTTGGAAACGAAATAACACGTCTGTCAAAAAACATCAAAAGCGTTCGTGCTATAACTACTTTTGCTTTGGTTATTAATATCCTAGAAGATCATAGGATGCTTTTTTTTCGCGATAAACTGTACTCCGCGCGGACGTATTCACGAGCGGGTAAGCTAGTTCATAATAACTATAGGTAAGTTAGTAGGATAATCACAAGATCGACCCGTTATTTGATTCGCATTTCGTTTTACGCTAAATAGACAAACACATAATTATGTACCGAGATAATGTCTTATTTATTTTATTAAAAACTAAATCACAGCACGTTAGACATTGAACTTAAGAAAAGAACGTTAGTAAGTACAATCAACGGATTTATCGCTGGCGGTTTCTTCCTGAATCGTGTTTGACCGAGCGAGAGTGAAGCGCGAGCGAAGCGTCTCCGTTTCAGCTTCGGCAAAAATGTTTTCGTATGTTCGGCTGTTCTTCTCTACAGGTCGCATATCTCAACCGATTCTCTTGAAATTTTGTGACCAGGTTATCTAATTATATGTTGTAACTTTTAAACTTTCGCGATTCGAACACAGAAAAATAAGAAGAAGAAAAAAAGAAGAAGATATCTGCAGATGTCGTTAGTGTCGTGTGTCGTGACAATTCTGAATTTTTACAAAACCAAATGCGGGTAGTTGGAGACAACGCTCGCCGTTCTCGACGCTGACACCCGCTACTTCAGTCTTCTCGTGACCACGATCAATGCAACTTGATCGAAACGTCGAGGTAAATAAATATTAAGTTTGCAGCGCGATTAAGTCCCGTTTAAATATTTAATTATATGTTGTTTTTTGTAAATACAGGTATTCGAAATTTTTAAAATGGCGGACATACGGGGGTTGAAAATGTAAAAAACATATTTCAGCCATTTCGAAATATTTTCTGAACAATTATTCAGTTTTAAGCTATGCAAAGGTAGACTAGCGAGGTCTACAGCTTTACAGGTTCTACAGGTTTATTCAAGCTTACGGGATAGTTCTCGGGATCATCTCCGGTGTTCCGTTTGTAGATGCTCTTAAGGCAGTCAAGAGCATCGTCGTAGTCGCCGCACTCCATCATGAACTTGGGGCTTTCTGGGAAGGAGAAGAGCCAGAATCCGAGCATGAGGGACGGCACGGCGCAGGCCGCCACGAACCAGTTCCAGGAGTCGTATGAGAAGCTGCCGCTCTCCATGCGAATGCCGGTGATGGGGATGATGCCCCATGCGATCACTGTGGAAATATACATTCAATAAATAAGTATATATTAACAAGAAACCTTTCTTTGCTGTCTTTCTATCTACCTACCTTCATAGCAGTAGCCAGATATTGTTTCATAGTTAGAAGAGTCAGTTCATTTCGACACGAAAATCAACAGAGGGCATTTTTATTCTTATTTTTTTTTTAGTTTACCAGCTCAGCTCAACTATACTTACCTCCAACATGATTTGAAACAAATATAGTTCAATAAAATCATAGTGTTAAATGAATTTAATGCCTAGCATTTTACAACCTCTATTACTGTAGAACATAATGGTAAGAGGTACTACTACGGTAGGTAACTACCACGATAGGTATAATAGGAATCGGTTTATTGCAGTCCAGAAATAAATATCATAGTATAGGACTAGTACTATTATTTATTCTGTGGTGTAGGTACGAATAAGAAGATAAGTATACCTTATAAAGAGAAGTAGTAGAGTACCACACAAATATATAAAAGTGAAACGTCTCTTTGTTTGTTTGGGGAGATTTAACGCCAGTACGTCTGATCCGATTTTGATGAAACATTGTAAATAGTTACTGAACAATATAGAGACCAACATAGAATACTTTTTATCTCGGAAAATTGTATATTGCCGCGGGAAAACTGGAAAATGACGAATAATCGCTGTAATGCACAAGGAATGATGTGCCATTGCCGTGGAAACGAAATAATAACAAGTCTGTCAAAAACGGTCAAGAGCGTTGGTGCTATACATTTGTAGTGGTTTTTAATATCCTAGATGAACATAGGATGCCTTTTTTCGCGATATACTGTAGTCCTCGCGGGCGAAAGCTAGTAATGGATAAAAAAACATAAAGTTACGTCACTTACATGGAAGTAAAATGACTCCTAGAGTCCAGAACATTTCCATCCAGCAGAGAATCTTTTCTCTGTATTTAGTCTGTTGGAACTCTCCCAAGTATGGGAAACAGATACCCATGGCGCCGGCAACTCTGTGGATAATCAAAATGTGTTTTAGTGTTTGTATATAAAGATCAATTTGGTGTGATTTCAAGTTGAGGCATTTTCAAATTTGACATGAAGTTCGAAAAAACGGCTACTTAGATTCGGCTCTCCCTTAGGAGAGACAAGGAGATTCTGGTTGTGGTCTTGGCTTCCCCGGGTGGGTTGACAAAATAATCATGGCATGGCTCCCCGGTGTCTCCATTGAGGGAGACAAGGAGATTCTACTTGTTGTCTAGGCTTGGTCCCCCCACGAGCTGGATATCCTTGTCTCCCCCAAGGGATATATGAGGGGAGCCAAGTCCACGAAGCCACATTTACCGATCGGTAAGATCCACGGTCATACTGCTGAATCGGCTGGATAATTTTAAGATGAGTTGGTTCTTAATACGAAGCCTTGCTTTATCTTCGTCTATGTGTCTCAATAACAGAATGTATGTATCCCAGCCATAGACCAGTCCTCCCTATATCCTGCTAATAATATTATCTGTGAAAATCTGTGTATAAGTTTGTAAGTAGCACTTATTTTTGTTACCGCTCAACTCAGTAACGACTGATTGGATTTGATGATACTTGGTAAAGCTCGGCTACGATATAGGAAGCAATTCGTACATTGACCCCTCACTACTTATCTCTTTCGCTCGCGCTTAAATGTGTATTGCCGTCACGCTCGTACATATGTGCGAGTGCACACATTTATGCCCGAACGATAGAGAACGAATTTCTTCGTCTATCGCGGCCTTGCTTTATAAAGATAAAATAAGTCCTGGCATAACTAATACTGGATATTCTTCATCTCAAATAAATGATCATGCGAGCAAAGCAGCGTGGCATAGTCAGTAGTAGTATATAGGGATAGCTAGCGGCACATAAGTCTAACGGTGAACGAAACGTGGCGGGGATCTTGGAACAGTCAGTTTTCGGGATAAAAAAGTATTCAACATTTTAACACATTATATAAACTTTGACTGTGCTAAGATTCCCGCCACGTTTCGTTCACCGCTAGACTTACGTGCCACTAGGTAAATCTCAGTGACTACAAGCAGAAAGCAGTAGGCTGATCTTTATGATTAAAGATGTGTTGGTATCAACTATCTATGAGCACACAGGACATACTGGACAGTCAGCTTTTAAATACCTACCTAGATACTTCATCTAAATCCACGTACTTAGCTGTACACATGTTTTGAACTGCATATCCACTAGAGGCAGCCTCGTGTTGAAGCGGGGCCTCGACCTGAGAGGCAGCTCAAGTGGAGGCTCTGACTCGACATGATGCACGCTGAGCCATGAGGCAAATTTCGTTTCAGAACGAGCCGTTTTCGGTTTTATTGGTGCTTAGTCAGAAGAGCCTCAGTCCAAGTCATGCTTTTAGTGGACGGTATAGTATTACGCAAACGATAAGTAGATTGACAACAAAAGTTCAATTAAACTGACAAAATTATAAGAGAACCATTATAACCTGTCAAAAAGATGATATTTAATATTGCTATTAACCACCACAGCAGCAACTTCTCGCGCGTCTGGAACCATCGTGTTTAGGCAGAAAACTGTCTCACTTTGCCTCATCGTTGATTCGCAATACCTACATCGGCGTCTACAGGGCAATCTCAGTTTGTCTCAAGTCGAGGTTGCTCGCCTTGAGGATGCTCAAATGGTAAGGCACCTTTAGAAAATAGCGAGCAGGTCTTGAACTTGGGAAGGCTAATGCGCATTTTACCACATTTTTACCGGATGGAATCTTGCAACTCAAATTTCGAGCACTTCCCGATTAGATATCAAGGTGAAACTTTAAGGGTAGCTCACAACATGACGACAACGTATTTTGAAAAAATAAATAAAGAAATAAGCTTTCAAAATAAAATAAAACGTGTTTTTGCTGCTTGTTAGACTTTTAAAACTCTTTACAAACCAATTAGGTACATGAATCATTGGATTGTCGTTTCTATTAATAAGCCTAATGTGGGAAAAGCGTGAACAATCGATTGCAAATCGTCAATGGAATCATTTCTTGTCTGCATTGTTAAGTATATCTTTTTATGACTATAAAACCTTTGTCATGAGGCCTATGAAAAATCCATCGATGGACAGTTACGTGCAGCATGCAGCGTCACTTGGGTAATTCGAATAGTTTAGCATTGGTAACATTTACCTCATGTTGGACTTCCTTATGAACTACAGATGTTTTTAGTTGATGACGGATTTATCTTTCAATCTCAGAATACTCTGGCGCTTACTTTATCTATACATATAATATAGGAATGAAAAAGTATGTACAAAGAAGATAATTAAGAAAAAAATGGTCTAAGGTACTTAAAATAACCTACTGAACAAGAATAGAACATTTTTAAAATTTGTGTCTGTCTGTTTGTTTGTCTGTATGTTTGTTCGCGCATCACGTAAAAACTACTGGACCGATTGCGCGTTTTGTTGGATAGCACAGGATTTGACTTAAAAACTGGTGTACTTGGTATCTCAATCCGATCAGTAGAAACCGAGCAATCGATATATAAAAACTTTATGACGGCTGAAGGAATTTTAATCAAATGTTGGTATATTGGTATTTTAGGTCTTGAAATAATACTTATAGTACTTTTAACCTAGAGAAATCACCACGCGAGCGAAGCCGCGGGTACAGCTAGTATCAAAATAAATAAATAAATAAAAGTGTTGATGTAAACTGTGTACGTATCTTCTACTTGTACAACGTGTACGTATATACACAGCGTTTTATTTGTACCGTTATTTATTCTGTGGTACTATTTGATACCGTTCATCGCGAGAGGAATGTATGCAGTCAATAATTCAATATCCTTAAGTACAACCATTCGAATTAATTTTACTTACTTAAATCGTGATATTTACCGAGCTTTTTATTTGTTTTGCCTTCATGATATTTCAAAGCCATTGCAGGCGACATGATCATGACCAAACTGAGGTTGTTGTGGGTTGTACTCACGAGAAACCGTTGATGAATCGGCAAGCCATAAAGATGGGCAGAATCTGGACGAAGGATGAAATGATGCCACAGAAGCCATCGAGCAGCAGGGCTGAAACCAGCACAGTCTTGCGCCCCTTGGTGTCAGCCAAGCAGCCCCAGAAATATGAGCCAAGCACCATTCCTGAGACGAAAATAAAAACTTTAAAATTGAGAAATTGGTAACTAAGTAATAAGTCATCATAATCGTAAGCCTATATCTGTCCACTGCTAGACGTAGGCCTCTCCTAATGTACGCCACTGAGCTCGGTCTGCAGCTCTCCTCATCCATTGTCTTCCAGCCGCTTTTCGCAGGCTATCACTCCACCTGACCATAGAGCGTCCTAAACGTGGTCTCCACTCGAGAACTAGTCTAGTTTGAACCCTGAGAAACCAGATAGAGTACTTATTATCGCGATAAACCGTAGTCCGCGCGGACAAAGTCACGGGCAAAAGCTAATTATGTATACGAACACAACACCAAAAATTAAAATAAAGTCAAATGTAACAACACCGTTTTTCTTTACTGGACTGGATTCAAAATCAATTCAAACCATTTGAAAACGAAATAATCCTTGTACGTATCATCTCCAACAGAAACGGTTCATGTTTATATATGTCATCTCGAGCAATAAATCTGCTGGTAGTTTCCTCAGAAGGCGTGTCAGTAAGTGGTTACCTAACATGGGCGCCGCGGTCAACCAGCCCTTGTCAGCAGACGTCATCCGGAAGTCACATGTCGCCGCTGGCAGCACAAACGACACTATGGTGATTCCGATGGCCGTGTTAGCGTATATCAGCCCGGTGATCGCCAGCAGGCAGAAGTGGAAGCGCCCGAAGCCTGAAACGAGCATAAACAAATGTTTTTCCTGTATTACGCTAACTAGGAATGTTCAGAAATCATTAATACCTTGACTCCTTAGAACAATTCATTTATAAGTCCTATATTTCATAGCGGAACAAGCCAAAAATAATTTAAAAAAAACATGCCTGCCCTGCCTAAAAATAACTAAAAACAATAAATTATATATTGTTGGAATTTGCTCATCAAGGCCTTCAATTTGATAACCATATTGTAAAATAAGTGTTATTTTTTCGCATTTGTAAGAATAGCAAAACATTTTTTTCCAAAAAAATAACATAGCCTATGTTACTCAGGATGATGTAAGAATTCTAACGATATCTCATACATCTAAATCTGTTCAGACGTTTAAAAGTTATGGTGGAATAAAGAAACTCACAATACACGAACACTGAAAACATTACACTTTGTTTGTGGGCAGTCGTGTAAAAAAAACTGGCAATACCTGGACATTGACCTTCAAAAGGGCGATGTCTGGCAAAGTAAAAACGATGCCTGCAATATAATAGTACCTATCTATTACTTTCGTTAGACTTGTACAGGACACTTTCTTATAAGTTTT
Source organism: Alsophila aescularia (assembly GCA_946251855.1). Classification (NCBI taxonomy): domain Eukaryota; kingdom Metazoa; phylum Arthropoda; class Insecta; order Lepidoptera; family Geometridae; genus Alsophila; species Alsophila aescularia. Next base: position 10,347,973 of record OX276375.1, on the reverse strand, counting down.
TGAATTGAATATAGCTAGCGAAATTACGCGTCAAACCAATATAAGAATCAGTACTTACCCATGGCACAGTATAAATAATAGTACAGCCCATGGAGACTACGTGCAGTTTGTTTCGCTTTAAAATATAAAGTCCTGGGTGGACAATCAGTTTAAACAATTAAAATTCTAACAGAAAAATATCTAATTAAGACAGATTCGGTAACAAACAGCTAATATTATACCTGCTATGTTGCTGGTATGTACCTGCTGTTAATAATATTTATAGGTGTGTGATATTTTGTGCAGGAGATAACCTTAGGCTCGTGTATAGAACTCCAATAGGGAAGACAGTATCTAGATAGATATAGACATAATGTACCTATAAAACTAGGTACTGACACTTCATCAATTACCCATTGTTTGTTTACCTATCCATTGTGAATGTATGTATGTACTTAGTCTATCTATGTATAATGTGTATCTGCTCGTATCTATTTTGTAACTTTGAAGGCAGTTATATATTTACGTTTAGATTTCGCTGGAATATGTTACATAGTTACAACACGTCTATTTTATTTAGTACAAAGCGAGATTTTTCTAAAGTTTCCGTATGTTATTGTTAAACCCGTATCTAAACGTCTATTTACTGGCCACCAAAATGTAATTCATGATCCAAATGAGCATGAAACATACGCAAATAGTTAAGTATTTTGACTGTTGGCAAGTTTAACAATATGTTATCAAATGACAGTGAGACTTATGAACCAGTTTTTCAAGGCTTGCTGGCTTGTTTGAGGTAGCCTCTGGTGTCAGTTTGTCAGGCCGCTCAAGGGCCTCTGACATAAATTTAACGACAGCTAATCAATATTCATCATCATCATAATCATTTCAGCCTTTCGAAGTCCACTGCTGAACATAGGTCTCCCCTAAAGAGCGCCATGACGAGCGATCTTGTGCCACCTCCATCCACCGAGTTCCTGCGATGGCTACAATGTCGTCGGTCTAACGTGTGTGTTCCCTTGCTTGTTCGTGGTAGCCATTCGAGAACCTTTATTCCCCAGCGGTTGTCGGTTCTGCGAACTATATGGCTTGCCCATTGCCACTTCAACTTGTTAACTCTGAGAGCTATGTCGGTAACCTTGTTCTTTTCGGATTCTATCAATAATACGGCCTAAGAAGCATGGACCGATGGAAACCCGCACATAACTTTAAGAAAAGTCATTAGTGCAGAGCCGAGGATCGATTAAGCCGATCACCGTCATCATCGGTCACCATCGCTCATTATCGCTTAATCTCGCAGTTTTGGGTGGCACCTCCAGTTGTTTTACCATATGGCCAAGCGTCAATCTTACCATCTGGCGAACGAGCACCTCGTGACCTTGCCTGTACAACTCTGTTGCCTATCTCTCCTGTTTGCCCCGCAGTAATCGGGTAAAATAATCTAGTTATAATGGTGTATTACCTGTTGCAGATATAGCAGCCTCGAAGTCGGCTCCATGTTCCATAAAGTCCAACCCTGGAAGCAAGAGACACATCTTAATTACTCAGAAGTGGAAAAAGATAATTCGGAAAAGCATAATACCTAGAATATAGACCTCTTAACAAGATTCGAACCTGCTACTGTGGGAATCCCGTTTTACCGCTCTGCCATCTGAGATTAATTCTCATATTATGTCGAATTTTTCCTTCCCAGTAAAAGATGTCTACTTCCTACTTCGATTTTGTGTCAATACGAATAATTTTCGTTGGGCGCTGATATTCATTAATTTTCACATTTTCGTACGTCTACATCTCACAATTTTCGGGAGTTTTCACAATTTCCCTAAGTTGCTAAGTCGTGAATACGTTTACCGATAACAAATGCAAAAAATAATAATTACGAAATTTAAAATAAAACGTTTTGTGACACGTTTATTTTTATATTCTACTACAATTTATAGGAATTTCTAAGTAGGTATATAACATTCAACTCTTTAAAACACTTTGTACTATGTTATAGAATTTGTATATATAAAACTATTTCTTTGATAGAAATATAGATTTATTCTATTATTGTGATGGAGTAATCTTCTGGGTCAAAGTGCACACATTTAAGTTTGATTAGGTACAAAACAATTTTGCTATTAAACTTAAAAATATTACGCTCAGTCAAAAAAACTTTATCGGTGTATAACTCTAATAGGTAACCATTTTTATTAAACTAAATCGATTTTCACCAATAAACCCCACTTTACAATTAGTTAATAATAACACTAAGTATTAGGCGCGAGCCTAAATACCATAATGCACATATTAATTAGGTATTATGCAAATAAACAGACACATATGTGAATATGCAAAAATCAGAACTACACAGAGATCTCAAATAAGTTTGTGTTCAAGTACCTGAGAAAACTCGCCCGTTCGCCTTTCTTATTAAGGTCAGAACTTGTGCTTCTTCAACCATTATCCCATTTGACATGCAAAATCATTATCAGAATCGAGGCTAGGTAACACTTCTATCAAGATACACGTGTATATAAATACAGTATATTAACCAAAAATCACTACGAATGCTACTTAAACCAGTAAGTACCAAAATAGAAACTAAGAACTGTCTTGTCGGCATTCATAATAGCACGGTAGTCTTCAAATTAATAGAAGGTAGTTTCAAAATCTCTGCATGCCATTATAAACTGCAAAATGGCTTTGTTTAGGAATCAAAATGGCTCGGACACTTCTGACATTTGCAAATTAGTATTGTTGTGTACATCCACCGTCCTTGTCGACAACTGTCACTTTGTTGATGTGTAACTACCCTCAGTTGTCCAACTAAATTGAAATCTGTTGAAAGTCAGCACAGAAAACTAAATTACAGACTATGCATATTAGTTTAGAAAAGTTGTGGGTTTAATTTCATGTAATTTTCATGGTAGCGTGACATTTGGTGAGGACAATTTCGAATTGATATGCTGTGACCAGAATTTAAAAGGGTATTGAGACAAATATTACAGCCCAGAAAAATATGTGTGTTCATACTATGTTGTATCTACTATAATTTATTCTGTGGTTGTATGTAGGAATAAATAAGTATACGTAAGTGTCATAGAAAATCTATTTTGGTTATGTAATTCTTGTATCTATATTGTTTAGGGCATTTTACAAGATAATCCGACCGAAAAAGGCGATTTCTTACTCGTAGAGCACAGCAATACTTATTTACTTTTCAAGCTCTGTAAACAATCTGAACAGTAAACAATCTTCTCTTATCTTTTATATGTCTGAACTAGCTGTGCCCGCGGCTTCGCCCGCGTGGTCTTTTTTACTATATAATCCAGGAGTAAAAGTACTCCTATAAGGTACAATATCTATACTTATAATAAAGCAATATGTACGAAAAAGTCTGTAAAAACAGGTAATTAAAAAAATGGTCTAGGGTACTTAAAATAAGCTACTGAACAAGCATATAACATTATTTTTAATCGTGTCTGTCTGTTTGTCTGTATGTTCGCGCATCAAGTAAAAACTACTGGACCGATTGCGATGCAGTTTTCACTGTTGGATAGCTTAGGGTTTGACTTAAAAACTGGGATATTTGGTAGAAGCCGAGCAATCGATAAAAAACTTTGACGATTGCAGGAATTTTGATCAAATGTTGATATGTCGGTATTTGGGTCTTGGAATAGCACATAGAGTACTTTTAAGTACCTACGTAATTTTGTTCAGCCGTGAAATAGTATTTTTTATATTGCTCGGCTTCTACTCGTCGGATTGAGATACTAAGTATACCAGGTTTTAAATTGAACCTTAAACTATCCATCAGCGAAAATAGCATCGCAATCGGTCCAGTACATTTTACGTGATGCGCGAACTAACAGAAAGACACAATTTTTAAAATATTATGTTCTTGTTCAGTAGCTTAAATTAAGTCCACTAGACCATTAGGCTTTTTGCGACGTCCGTGCTTCCGAGGGCAAGTTAATCTGGCAGTTATTGATTAATAGCAGTCGTTAAGCCAGCGGCCCTCAGGCGGCCTGACAAACTCTGACACCAGAGGCCATGAAACAAAAACCTCATACGACACACAACAAACAACTTACTGCTTCATTATAAGTACCTACCTATAGATATACAAAGATAGATGCATGGAAAATATATGTTTCGTAACCGCACTGAATCCAAAATTGAAGTGTATAGTGTCTGATAACATTATTCTGCAGTAAACTTCAGCAGAGCAAGTCTAAACTTGATAGTGTCAGACTTCAAGTTTATCGGGAAGAGTTTATCTGATAAATCTACTGTTTTTTTTAACTGCCGGCCTCTTGACTGATATGTATATCAGGTAAGCAAACAGGCTTAGAAGCGATGACGTGTCGATTGTGATATTGAGCTTCTGAGTTATGGAAAAATCGGCCAAGCGCGTGTCGGACAAGTACAGACTTAGGATTCCGTAGTCAACAACGCAATCGGTCCATTAGTTTTACGGACAGCTAGGTTTTTTAAAACATTACTCCTATTACCGTGCTTTTAACCAGTTTAATCCAGTTTCTCAGTACATTTCTGGCGCTTAAGCGCCAGTAAGACGCTAGTACATTATTAGCCATGTTAGCGGATGTATCTAACGGAAATAAATCAAAGACGCAGTTTAACTACTTAGGTAACATATTTTTATGGTTTATTTGAATCATCATATAAATCAAATAAACCATAAAAATATGTTAGTATAAAGACAATTAATGGTATTTATCCTTTAATCAGTAAGTATAGTATGTTTTTGTTGAATCTTTGTTGTTTCTTGTTTTGTTGACCACTTTTCTCATAATATTTACATCAAAAAATTGAACTATGGGTATTTATTTGTGCCTACTAATGCGAGTTATTGACACAATATGTATTTCACTTAACTTTATTTAATAGTCTACACTACAATTGTCTGTTATCTTATCTACCTCAAATTAGCAGGTAGCATTGTTTACAACACACTAGAACTGTGTATGTTTAATTAAATTTACAATGGACGCGAGATGGCAGGCTCAACAAATCAGATGTGACATGACTAAACATCAGGAGCCGCCCTTATCAGTGCACGCTTTACACAGATAAATAAATGTGACAATGACACGGTCAATTCCTCCTTCTGCGGTGAGCGTCAAGGACAACATTTCGAAATACCTTTAGGTACATCTAATAGGCGTGTTCTCTTTTCATTTCCCTATTTTCAGTAAAATTCCATTATCAAAATTGATCAAAAATCGCATCCGCCAAAACGCTCTTTCTGTCCTGGCGGGGTTGATGACGTGATAATGGCAGTTAACAACCAGAGGCTGCTATTAGTTACTCTAGTAATAAGAATAATTAATAAAAAAAAACAAATGAATGTTACTTTTAATGTCTTTTTTTTATTGCCTCTTTTTTTTTAAGAATTTCTTTTTTTTTAAATATTTTTTTACGTCTGTTTGTGAACTACCCTGAGCTAATCAGGAAGTGCTCAAAATTTGAACTATATGATTCCAGGACAGATAAAATACATAGTTACATAAATAAAAGTGATGTTAAATAAAAGCTTTTAAAATAGATTCTGTTTTCAGGTAGTGCCGCGAAAGTGACGTCACAAGGCCAAACATTGAGTTTGCGATCACATGACCTTGTCAAGACAAAGATTTTTGTTATTTTTATTTTTATGAAAGTAATAATAAAACGCAGTTCAATGAGTAATCTTTCAGGTTGGCAACAATCTGTGATATTTTTACTACGGTCATCTAGAATATTTATAAACACTCATACCACGACTGGTTTGTGTTTGGACAAATAACGCACAAAAATATGCTCAAAAATATTTCATAGCAGTATTTTAACTAGGCTTTAAATGTGAAGAATGATGATTAGAAAAAATATGTGCCTTAACTAATCAGAATTACACAAATTCTGACATATTTTGTAAACACAATGTAAAATTTTTCATTATTTATAGCAGAAACAAAAATATTCCAACAGATATAATATTAGATAAAATGAAGTAGGTACTTATTTGTTGTGTTTTGGCAGGCACAGAAAAGAATCCTTACACGTACTACGAAAAACGAGGCATAGATAACGCAGAGTCTAATTAATTGATCAGCGAACAGGGCCCCAATACTACTAAAACAATTGTAATGACAATTATCAACAATTTTCGCGTTTATTGTTGATAATTGACCTTTTCCTTGTAATCTTTTAAAATTTCCAAAAAAAAACCGCTACTAACACTTTTAAAAAGTAAAAGCGAAAATTGTATGAAAACTGTTGATAAACAATTCATGATCATCATCAGCATATATTTGTACCTTGCTGGACGTATGCCTCTCTTAATGCACGCCACTGAGCTCGGTCTTCAGCAATCCTCATACATTTTCTTCCAGACACTTTTCGCAGATCATCACTCCACCTGGCCACAGGGCGTCCGATACACTACGTTTGCCTAAACGTGGTCTCCACTCGAGAACTCGTCTACCCCAAAGGTTATGACTCTTCGGGAAATGTGACCAGCCTATACTGTCACTTCAGCTTGCTTAACCTTAGAGTGACCGCACCTTGGTTCTCCGTCGGAAATCTTCATTACGAATCCTGTTCTTTAGATAAACTCCAAGCATAGCTCTCTGTATAGCTCACTGAGCGACCTTAAATTTGTGGACTAGTTTGACCGTGAGTGTCCACGTTTCGGCTTCATTACAATTGTTTTAGTACAATTGGGGCCCAGATCGTCGGACTGTTGGTTGGCTTTCTGCACACGCACCGAAAGTCCCACAACGCATAGTGTGCGTCGATGACAGGATAATCGGTTATAAAATCGTATGCTAATCGTGTCATTGCATTGGTGTGAACTGTGAAGGCCGGTATGCCCGTATAGCGCTCACAAATACTTACTGATGCAAAACATTAAAAGAATTTCAAAACTGTGCCATACTATACTATACTATACTATACTTATAATAAAGCAATAAGTACGAAAAAGACTGTACAAAAGAGATAATAAAATAAAATGGTCAAGGGTGCTTAAAATAAGCTACTGAACAAGAATATAACATTGTTTTAAATCGTCTGTTTGTCTGTATGTTTGTTCGCGCATCACGTAAAAACTACTGGACCGATTGCGATGTGGTATTCACTGTTGAATAGCTTAGGACATGATTTAAAAACTGGGGTACTTAGTATTGGTATCTCAATCCAATGAGTAGAAGCCGAGCAATAAATAAAAAACATTTTGACGGGTGAAGGAACTTTGATCAAATGTTGGTATATTGGTACTCGTATTTTAATTCTTGGAATAGCACATAGAGTACTTTTAACCTAGATAACTTTTAATCTAGAGAAATGACCACGCGTGCAAAGCTGCGGGCACAGCTAGTTACCAATAAGTGCCTCTAACTTTTTAAACAAAGGTTGGTTGAATCTAGATAGAACATAAATTTGACTGGAGGTATAAAGACTCGGTCTATTATAAATGCAGAGATTATATATCCTTTTCTATATTGCATAGAGTTGAAGTTAATTCTGCAGTCCTACATTAAAATACCGCACGCCAGAACTTTGAGTCGTGAACAAGGCTGAGCGCAGCTCGAGCCAGGTACAGACGGGAGGCAGACTAAAGGTTAAACAAACCACTATCGGAACCTTGGTAAAAACCACATGGATTGAAACTTGAAATTGCCATTTCTGTACGTGTCGCATGTTGATTAACCCTGCCTTAAAGGGTCAGCGGTGGTTGGACAACTATTAACAATGATAATAGGAATTTAACGAATCAATTAAGTAAATTAAGTGCTACCCTTTAGCTTCCTAATATTACATTTGTGAAAGTTGATTCTGCGCCAAATCGAACCCTCAATTTGTCCACAAGTGTCGGCAGATCTCTCAATTGCGCAAGGGATTAATTTATCGTCTCCTTGAAGATGATTAACGAGTTTCATGTTCGACTCAGGCCCACAGCTGGTACTGTGGGTCTTATATTAATTAACAATTAAAATCTCGACAACATAACGCACTCAAACTGCAGCGACACTGCCATGCCATGAAGGTAATGAAAAGTTGTATGTTAGTTTCACCATGTTACGTTACTTACGATGAATCACGTTATTACACGTGGATTTACTGGCGCTTCCTTTAAATCTCGACAACTCTAGATAACGCATAAGACTACTTGTGAAAACATCATTATTTATTACCTGTTATTCATAATGTATTGTTAGCTATATTTGTAGCTATTATTGTTAATGTGTCATAACTATGAGCAAAAATAAGCATTTCGTTAGAAGTGCTTAGATCATCATCATTGGCAGAAATAATTTCTTAAATCTTATTTTTCCTTTCCTATCCTTCGTCAAGGCTTTTTCACTTGATTGGTCCTTGCCATGCTCATGTTTTAAGAGCAGTTGAAGGTATTGTAAACCACGATTAAGTAGGTATGTATTTTAATAATGGTCAAGTCTTTTATCAGGAATAGTATCCCTAGCGACCACGCGGGTTAAAACAAGATTGCTTACATGAAATAATTAATATCATCTGTAATTTCATAATAATATATGTTTTTATACCTACGTTTCGAATTATACTTTTATCTCTTGTGATTTTCTGACCATAACACTGGTTTTAATGTTATACTAGTAGCTTCATCCAAAACACAACTTATGATCTTTATTTTTCAAAACGTTTCCGAATTCTTTATCTTTTATCTATACATATAATAAAGCAGAAAGTGACAAAAAGTCTGTATAATGTTAATATAACATTTAAAAAATCTTGTCTCTCTCTGGAAGATCTGTATGTCTGGAAGTTTATTTGCGCAAAACGTAAAAATTAATGACCGTATGAAATGCGGTTTTCACTGTTGGATAGCTTAGGTTTTGATTTAAAATCTGGCACACTTCTTATGTCAACTCGTTGAGTAGAAGTTGAGCAATAGTAAAAAATATATTTGGTGTCTGAAGGAATTTTGATGAATTTTGGTAATTTGTACCTTGAAGGTACTTTCATCCCAGTAAAAAATATGTCCAAACGTGTAATGCCGCGGGCGCAGCTAGTCCTGTATAACCGAGACAAGCGCCACAATGAATCATAAAACGTAGGTTTTATACAAATTATTCAACAATTGTAATTTATGTATATTTGCCGAAAAACGTTTGCTGTTTTTGTATATTTAAGAAATAGTTGTTGAAAAAGACTGTAATTGGCACAAAAAATGAGTCATGAAGTCTTCAGACCTCAGCTGTAACGGCCTAGCTTAATACAAATTTTAATATTTAGTTGAACAACGTCAGTGGACAACAATAACCTAGTATAGAATGTGAGTGACAGCCGTGCGGCGACCAATTTCAAAGATACACAGAACACACAGTGAACGTTTCGCGGAACATAACGTCCGTTATTATGCGAGTGCAAATTTTCAGTCATTTTTAAGCGACGTGATCTTGTAGCTTTTTGACAAGCACTCTTCAATTGCATTGTGAGAATATAAAACGTGTCAAAAAGGAAGGACGATCATTGTTCGTAATGAATATGTAATAAATGCATTTAGGATTAAGTTTGTTTCAATTATAATTTCTGCCTTATATTAAGATAAAATGACGCTGTCAATTAAATAGTCTTTATTATTCTTTATTACTTTAAATCAGTCCATTTCTATTCGAGCAGATGATTTTCATTTTAGGAAGTGTTTCCAAATCATAATCGTAATTTTTATTGTTTAATTAATTTTATTCTATTATTTTTACATTTTCTACCTGAAATCTATGAAGGTCATAAGTATTATTGAATTTATATTTCAATTAAGTTTCTTGATATTTAAGAAAGTAACTTTTCATATAAAAAATATATGTAAACTCACCCATTTTCGTATAACGTTTTTCACTTCACTTTTAAAAATAAAATTTGTCCTCAATGAGATCACGTTAACGAGATCTACTAGCGTAACACGTTTACCGGCGGTTCATCGTCACCCTACTGGCGGCGTAGGGGTGATGCGCGTACGCAGGGCGGCTCGGGCGGGCGCGCTTCTAATCGCGCCTCAAGGATCTCGCGTGCTGCCTGCAGAGGCTTCTGTGCGAATGTCGCTTCGTCGCCGGCGCACGCCGAAGATTCCTTCCACAGTAGATAACGATAAGGTCGCTCTGGTGTCGCGGTGTCGCTAGTATCGCCGGTGGCGGGTGGCGCGGTGTCGTGTCTCACATCCGTTATCTGACGGTCACCATCATCTCCGCGAATGTTGTCGCCGGGTTACGTAAGTCTCTGTGTAATTTGGACGAGAATGTTGTCCTCATGATGAACACTTGTCATGTCGGTGGCGGTGGCATCCAGAATTTGAGATATAATAGGTACTGTGCAAGTACCTGTGGCGCATACTTCTTTTTTCAAATACGTAATAGTCAAAATACGCCAACTGCGGCAATATAGAAGGCGATTAACATATCAGTAGTATGTATTAGCAATGATTTTTGCCGCTGACTGTACCATGTTTGCACAACCAACTTAGCTTACCTAACTAGCTTAAAAGCTGAAAAACACGCCTGCCTTGCTAAAAAAGAATTTATGCCTTTATATTATATACTATTGAATGTGCTTATCAAAGCCCTCCATTTGATAAACTGCATATTGTAAAATTCGAAGTACTTTGTTCGCATTTGAAAATGCAGCCATAATGTCCTAAACAGATTTAAAAAAAAAACCTTTGTTACTCGGAGGGATGTAAGGATTCTAGCGATACCTCATACGTCTAAATCTGTTCAGGCAATTAAAAGTTATGGTGGAATAAATAAACTCACATACATACGTACAAACTAACATAAATGAATCCTAAAAACATTACACTGTTTTTTTTGGGCAGTCATGTAAAAAAACAGGAAAATCTATCGGGTAAAATTGACTTGGATTCAGATTTTTAAGATATTCCCAACTCTATATTATTCCACATGTAACCAATTTGTATAACTAACATTGGATGACAAATTTGGCTTATAAAAAGCTTTCAGGATCCGATCACGCAAGATTCCTAAGAGTATATCAAAATTAATGATATTTTGTGGTAGATTGTTGGCTTCATAACAATCTAAACACTCTTTAAGGAACGAGTTTACAAAGTGCTTTAGAAGTTGCCGCAATAAATTAAGAGGCTCAATTCCGTTGTATTATTGCCTCTCCAGGACAAAGGCTCGTTTGTTGGTGGACTTTGGGAAATCTGACCTAAATATTAACGCGTTTTTTTAACACAATGTAACACAACAACACAAACAGCTTTTGGACAAATTGTAAGCAGAGTCACAGACAATAAATTATGTACAACGACCGCGCGCACTATAGTTTAGCGCGATAAAAATACCATATATCCTTCCCGAGGATTCACACTATCTCCATACCAAATTTCATCAAGATCGGTTCATCCGCTTAGTCGTAAATGAATGTGATTTCGGAGAGTATCCGTTGAGTTGGAGTCACTTGGAGTTGCATAGGTAACTTCATTCCCCCATTCCATCATCAGAAGACCAGACAAGTGGAAGTATAATTTTGGTGGATATTCCCCAATAGCTTTAACTTGGGAACAACCATCGTCAACCGCATCATCGGGCTTCATCATAAAAACTGGTCTATTGGTGTTGACGACCTGTTGGTCTAGTGGACCCTAACTACGAAATCAAACGGACGTGGGTCCGAATCCCGCAAGGTGCAATCATTTGTTTGATGAGCAGAAATGATTGTTTCCAAGCCATGGATGTTATTTTAGTATCTATGTATGTTTATGGTGCAATCATTTGTTTGATGAGCAGAAATGATTGTTTCCAAGCCATGGATGTTATATTAGTATCTATGTATGTTTATCCGTTATCTAGTGCCCATAGTACAGGGTATCCTAGTTTAGGGCTAGATAATTGGTGTGAACTGCCCCTTTTTTTATTTTTTATTATTTGGTATCTCAAACCGATAAGTAGAAGCCGAGCAAACGATAAAAAACTATTTGACGACTGAACCAAGTTCTATGAAATTTGGCACATTGATACGTTTTGTTTTGGAATAACACATAGGATACTTATTTATTCCAGAAAAAATACCACGCGGTCAAAACCACGGTCACAGCGCTATCTGTGTGTGTTTCATTGCGTATTAAGGTACTAACCTTAATACGTATTAAGGTACTAACCTTAATACGCAATGAGAAATAATGGAAATGAAGAAATTTCCGGCATTTGCTACCAGCTTTATTTACTTAGGTATCTCGAAGTTAAAGCGAGTACCCACATTTTATGTATTATGTAGTTGCATTATAGTGTTCTTGAGGTCCTGAAGAAAACTATTTTCACACGAAGAAGTGCGTTGAGTGATATTATATACATAAGTTATAATTTTGATTTATGCTCTATGCAGTTTTTCTTTAATAAGTTACAGATTTCTGCGAAAACTGTTACGTATTATACGAACGCGAATCGTGTCGCATTGACTTGGAGATCTGTTTATTAAGCAAGCTGTAACTCAACATATCCACTGAACACTGCAGCCTCATCTCGCCTCGTTCTGCCATAAGTTTGAGGGTATGCTTAGAGAATTTCTGTGTTCTATTTTTGCGGGGGGGGGGGGGGGGGGGGGGGGGGGGGTCTTATTCTAAGCCGAGACCGCCACGGCCAACGGGCGAGCAACGGCCTCTAATAAGTACTGCATTATTATACATACATACATACATCCATACCATCCATACCAATGTATAAAAGTGAAACGTTGTCTGTTTGTTTGTTTGTTTGTTTTTTTGGGGAGCTTTCACGCGATAACGGCTGGACGGATTTTTATAAAATTTAGAATGGAGATAGCTTATACCCTGGAATAAAACATAGGATACTTTTTAACTCGGAAAATTGTATGTTTCCACGAGAAAACTGGAAAATGTTGATTACTCACTGTAAGGAACGGTTGTCATCACAGAATGGTCTGTGGTTGCCATAAGTCTGTCAAAAACATCAAGAGCATTGGTCATACTCGTAGACAATATATATATATATATATATATATATATAATTTAATTCTATGGTATGGGTGTTATATATACTTTTGTATTGGTTTATAATATCCTAGAAGAAAATAGGATGCTTTTTTTTCGCGTTTAATAGTAGTCCGCGCGGACGAAGTCGCGGGCGGGAAAATTAGTTATTATTATTAGAACCGCATCCGAAAAGTAAGAAAATTTCTGACAGTTTTAACATTTGTTTCGTATATAAATGGTTCATAGACATATTATTTGCAGAGTGAGTATTGGCCACCATTCTAATTAGGCTGATAATAAGGCCGAAAATGGTATGTAGATATAGGTCTTAACTCATATCAATTCCTATTCATATGAATTAATGCTGTATTTTTTTACCCGACCCGACCGTATTTTCCTTTGGGGCATCTTACAGCCTAAACGGCTAGATGGATTTTGATAAATGAGACATCATCATTTTGTCTTAATCACGACAGTGATATAGGATATATGGAGTTTTCTTGTATAGCCATATTACGAGTAGTTTGCTATATTGTATTTCTGACGGAAGAAATAAATTACATATACAGATATAGGTATCAAAATGAAGATCTTTAAAATACCATTACAAAAAAGTATAAGGCATACTGAAGAAAAAAAAAACTTTCTTGAAGAGTAGCTCGCTGGATTCTAGATGGACGGTTCCATCTAGAATCCAGCGAGCTACTGTTCAAGAAAGTTTTTTTTTCAAAGGAGAAATGAAATGTGTTATGCCTCCGTCTTTATCTTATATTACAAAATCAAGGATCTAAAGCTTGTTTGCCTCTTCCTAGTTAGGTTCGCAGTCGGTTATTTAGTTTTTTTATAATGATTTCTTTTTTGTAATAACTATTTAAACTTTCTTGGGATGGAAAAAAGGTACCTATACTTACATAAGATACTCGTACTTGTGTGTAAGATGCCCGATGACACGTTAAAAGTGTGGATACTCGTACGCGCCTAAGTCCACGTTTGGCATTTTTGCATATTTTTATTCTATCAGATGCCCCTCAAAATCAAAATAAAGGCGCTTATCTTTTCTAGTCCAATTCATACTGCGGAGAGATTACAGTGATTGTTATGAAGCTTTTGATTGTATCGTGAGTCAATTTTACCTGTATAGGTAATATTAAATGCCTAAAAACCTATAGGATTTTTAACACGGCCAGTAAGGGCAGAGGTACCTTAACCGTTATAGTTACAGGAAAACTTTCTTAGGAGACCATCCATACATTTTTGGGATATTCTTAACTGCATTCACAGATTTTGTAAAAAAATGTACAGCCAGCACGAAAATGGTAATTTTACATAAAATCTTTTTTGATGGCTTATCGATCCAGTTTCATAGAAGGAACAAAAGTCTCTACTGGACCGACTGAGGTTTGAGTACTAAAAATGACAATAATCGCGATCTATCATCATCTAAAAAATGACATAATATTGGAAAAAGTTTTTCCAATATTATGTTAATATCGTACCTAATGTATGGAAAAAGTCTTTCGCGATTCATTTCTAGTACTCCAACCTCAGTTGGTCCTTTACAGACTTTCGATACTTATAAGTAATAGGATCGACTTGGCATCAAAAAATATTTTTTGTAATTTTACAATTTTCTTGCTGACTACATTTTTTTCCAAAATATCTCAAAAAAGTTATGGATAATCTCCTAGGAACGTTTTCCCTGTAACTATAACGGTTGAGGTATGTACCCTGCCTTACTGTCCCGTCTCAAAAATCCACCCTGTACAATATTATACCTATATTAATATTATATTATACCTATAATAAATACCATCCGTTCAAAATTTTGTATTTTTTTAGTTATTAGATGCTTAAGTAAAAGCCATCGGTATATTTATTTTATTATCTGATTGCTATTTCTAATGAAGCTAAAGCTTCCTTGGGAGTCTCGGGGTTGCGAAAGCTTCGTATAATGAAGCTCGATAAGGCGATTTGTTTCTCTAATAACAACTTCACCTTATTCCACTAACTACGGTATTCCGTTCTTAGTAACATCCGATTATGGAGTGCATTTTCATTGCCTGAGCAGCGGTAATTTCAAGCTGTACAGGTTTCTCTACATGCTCGTCGTTTTTATGTTCTCAATCTATCAAGATCGAACGTAGGTATATATATCGTTCATGGACTTATTGCTCGAAACTAAACTGAAATGATACGACGCAGACCTAGTAGCTGTCTGTGCCTGCAACTTATATGATAATCTAGGACCAAAGAACATATAAGTAGCTGTCTGTGCCTGCAACTTATATGATAATCTAGGACCAAATAACATATAAGGTACAGTATACCAAATTTCGTTCAGTAGTTAAATAGGTTTTTATCTATTGCTCCGCGTCTACTTATCGGATTAAGATACGAAGTAAACCAGGTTATAATTAAGAACTAAAGCTATCCAACAGTAGAAACCGCATCGAAATCGGTCCAGTATTTTTTACGTAATGCGCGAGCTGACAGATAAACAGACATACGCCAAATAAATAAATGCTATATCATTGATCAGTAGGCACTAGGTAGCTTATTTTAAGTCCCATAGACTATTTTTACCCCCGAACAAAGAGACCGGAGTTATAAGTTTAGGGTGTATAAACTCCCCCAAGCCGGCTGGTCTCCGAAAATGACCTAAACCCTCCAGTAAAAAATAGAGAACGAACACAAAAACCACTTCACATTGGAACATTTAATGTAAGATTCTTAGCATCCACAGGAAGATACATAAAACTCATGTATTCATTAGAAAATATAAAAATTGATATATTAGGCATAGCCGAAGTTAGGCGAATGGGTTGTAGCATCGAAGAGCACGAAGATTTTATATTTTGCTATAAAGGAGAAACCCCTGGCCTACATGGTGTAGGTATTTTTGATAAAAAAAGAATACAACAATAATATATTAAATTTCTCAGGCTTGTCTGAAAGAGTTGCGCTGCTTCTACTGGAATTCAACAAACAGATGATTTCAATAATCCAAGTGTATGCACCAACCGAAAAAGCCTCTCGGACGAAATTGATCAATTCTACAATACCCTACAAGAAGCAAAAACTCAGGCTGGGGAGAACGTATTAGTCATTGGAGATTTTAATACCAAAGTGGGCTTAGCTAAGGCCAAAGAAGATATGATCATAGGAAAATTTGGTTACGGAAAAAGGAATGAACGAGGAGAAAAGCTCATAGAATTCGCTCTTGAAAATAAACTATCGGTTATGAATACACATTTTAAAATGAAACATAATCGCAAATGGACCTGGTTTTCACCAAACGAAAAAATAAAGAATGAAGTGGACTTCATCCTGTCAAGCCAACCCAAAAAAAATAAGGAAGATAGAAGTACTGCATGGGTTAGGGCACAGCTCTGATCACAGACTAGTAAGAGCCTCATATCTCCTACAAAATAATAAAAAATGCAGGAAGTCATTCAAGTCATCTTTAAATACATTCAAAACAGAAGAATAAATAACACTATACAGTAGAAGTTTGGAAAACAACATAAAAGAATTGGAAACTTTAGACGACGACGAGGATGTCCAGACTATATATAATAAAATAGAACAGATCATTAAAAAGAGCATGTCAAAGGAATAAAAAAAAGAAAAACTAATCAATGCACACAAAATCCTCACAAAACCTACAATATAACTAATGACAAGACACTCAGAACTTTTGAAAACAACACAAAAATCTAAAGAAATTAAGGAAGAGTTAAGTAAGCTATTCAAAAAACTAATAAGGCCATCAAACAAGACTACGCAGACTATAGAAAACAGAAAATAGAAACAAACCTAAAACAATATAGGAGCACAAAAAGAGCATATAAACAGTTAGAAACACATAAAACCTGGATGCAACATTTAAAAACAAGAACTACAGGAACTAACACGAGAAAAGATATTATAGATTGCGCCACAGAGTTCTATAAAGAGCTATACGAGTATAAATCCAAAGTTGAAACTTGTCCAAGTAAAAATAAATATCGTAGAAATTATAACGACATTCAAGACGAGCCCGCACAAGTGGATGCAGTGGAGATAGTAAGGCATACTAAAAAGCATAAATCAGAAAAAAGTCCTGGGCCAGACGGTTTACCAAATGAGGCTTTAAAAATTGGAATTGCTGTGTTAGCACGTCCACTATCTTACTTATTCAGTTAAGTTATAAACACGGGACAAATACCAGAACAATGGAAGAAATCAGATATAGTAACTTTTAAACTTTCGCGATTCTAACACATAGTTAAATATTTAAACGGGACTTAATCGCACTGAAAACTTAATATTTATTTACCTCGACGTTTCGATCAAGTTGCATTGATCGTGGTCACGAGAAGACTGAAGTAACGGGTGTCAGCGTCGAGAAAGGCGAGCGTTGTCTCCAACTACCCGCATTTGGTTTTGTAAAAATTCAGAATTGTCACGACACACTACACTAACGACATCTGCAGATATCTTCTGACATAAACCGCGACGCGAACACTTGCTTATCACGGGATTCCAGGACGCAGCCAACTTGAAACTAAACTAAACTAAATCAGATATAATTCTTCTATACAAAAAAGGCGACCGTCAAGATATTGGCAACTATCGTCCAATTAGTCTTCTGCCAAGCATTTATAAACTTTTTACTTCAATATTACTAAGCAGAATCAGTGGCAAAATCGTAAATCTTTAAACTATAGAACAAGCGGGGTTCCGTTCAGGTTTCTCAACAATAGACCATATACATGTAATGCAGCAAACAATAGAAAAATACAAGGAGTTTAACAGACCATTATATGTAAGTAGCTTTTATCGATTACGCTAAAGCATTTGATACAATTTCACACGATGCAATCTGGGAATCACTGTACAAATGTCACATCCACGAAAAGTATAAAAAAATATTGAAAATTATATACGACAGCAACACCAGTTGTGTGAAATTAGAGAAACGAGGGTCGGAAATAGAAATTCAAAGAGGAGTGAGGCAAGGAGACCCCCTGTCCCCCAAGATTTTCATTGCAGTGCTGCAAAACATCTTTGAGGCTCTTAAATGGGAAAACGAAGGAATTAAAATTATTCCGCTGCGACTACTGTAGGGTGCTCGATATTAATGGTTATTTATTTTTTACCAAGATATTATATGTTACTATTTCTATTTAGAATTACAGGAATGTCGTACAAAGCACCCCAAGCTTTTTTTTACAATGACATTAATTTTCTCGTTAATCACTTTTTTCTTATTTATTTTTTTACTTTTTAGTTTGATTTAATGGTATTAAAGCATGTTTTTTAGTTTATTAAACTATAATTTATTTATAAATTTTTTAGATTTTTAATGGTTTTTTTACCCACTTTAAATGATCATATTAATTCATCATTTTGCACACTTATCAGGGCCCGAAGACAATACAATAATTTACAAAAATTGTCCAACGGGACAATAATTATTTTTTAGAGTTGAATTTAGAAATAGTAAGATATTTAGGAAATAAAATTTTTTTCAACATATTTTCTCTTTCTAAATTCAATTCAAAAAATTAAATTATGGTATTGTCATCGGACCCTGTTATCCAAGTATGCAAAATTTTGAATTAATCTGACCATTTAAAGTGGGTAAAATCGAGTTCAAAGATTCCGTTACATACAAACATACATACAGGTGAAGCTAATAAAAGCGTGTTAAAAAGATGAGTTTTATAACATGTTCATTTAATTATTGGGAAGCAGTCAGCCCAGGGGTCCCGACCACATAACTTAGCTTCAATCGGATTGTCAGTATCGATATCACTAATGCCTTGCGATAGAGTCGAAATTGCTATGAAAAAAGTGATAATCCGATTGTAACCATGTTCTGTCATCGGGCCGCAGAACTCACTTTACCCTTTTATGGCGGCAAATTAATTCTACGGGGGCTGCTTGAATCTACTCGCGAATCGGGTACGTGAACAAGATCGCTGCATTTACCGATCCATCAAAAAACCAAGCAACTTTCACAAAGGATGGAGTTGCCCGTGGGTCTAAAGATCAAATGCTACAATATCCCAAACAACCAGGATTTTGATACCTTTGATCGGAGACTGATTTACTTTACTACTTCAGTACTCACCCACGGAGACTTACGTAGCGGCTTCCAAAGATCCTTAATATAAAGTTGAATCTTTTCTGGAACAACACAGAAGGTATAATTTGTAAAATACTTATTTTGTTTGTGAATATCGAATGCCAGCATTTTATATAGAGGTACTATTAGTTCACAGAATGTCTTCTTTCAGCGACTTTGGGTTTAAGAAGGGTCATTTATCTGGGTTAAAAGTAGCCAACTTGTTATTCCAGGACCAAAAATATAAAGTATAAAGCGCAATATTTGGTATATTGCGCTTTATTTATTTTATCAAAATTATTTTAGCCGACGCATAGTTTTTTATCGGCTTCTACCTATCGAATTGAGTCAGCTTAGGTTTTGAATTAAAATCTGGTGTACCTCCTAAGCTAAGCTATCCAATAGCGAAAACCTAAGCTATCCAATAGCGAAAACCGCATTTCAATCGTTACAATAGTTTTACGTGATGCGCGAACGTAGACAGGCAGACACATTTTGTTTTAAATGTTGCGTTGTTGTTCGGTAGCTTATTTTATGTAAAGTATACCATTTTATTAAAATTATCTGCTCTGTACAGACTTTTATATATCAGCCTATATTTGTCCACTGCTGGGCATAGGCCTGTCCTGCATGAGTCCTAATGCACGCCACTGAGCTTGGTCTTCAGTTCTCATCGATTTTCTGCCAGCCGCTTTTCGCAGGTCGTAACTCCACCTGGCCGCAGGTACGTTTGCCTAAACGTGGTCTCTACTCGAGAACTGTTCTACCCTAACGATTATTGGTTCTTTGGGAAATGTGATCAGCCCATTGCCACTTTAGCTTGCTTTTCCTTAGAGCTATGTCGGTTACCTTGGTTCTCTGTCGGGTATCTTCATTACGAATCTTGTCCTTCAGAGAAACTTCAAGCATAGCTCGCTGAGTGACTTTAAATTTGTGGAATACTTTGACTGTGAGTGTCCACGTTTCGGCTCCGTAGGACACAGGACGCGCTGATTGAAGACTTTTGTCTTTAGCATCGACTATAAGCCCAATAAGCACTGTGGTATGGATGGACGACAACAAGACTTGACTTTGTAACTTACTGCATTGTTAAAAGTATGGAATATATAGATTGTAGCACTGATTTTGAAACAGTCAGCAAGTAAAAGGTCAATTCTCCCGTTTTTCTTTCAAGAAATCAATTGATCCTGTTTATTTTATGAATCAAAAGAGTCTATAGGACTATAACCGAGGAACTTGTTACGTCAAAAATCTCCGGAAAGTAATTAGATACAGGCAGTAATGCTTTTTTGCTTCCTGAACTATTGCAGCCTAGCTGTAGGAAAACCCTCAGAAAAGCTATGACTAAAAATGACAAGTACTAGGTAAACACCTACCTACAACATATCGTTTTATGTAACCCTCCAATAAAATCAGATGCCACGTACAGTTTATAAGTGCAATAAAGAACTGTAATGTACTATTATTTATTCTGCGCTGTAATGTCATTAACAATGCGTAGAGTCCACGGCACGGCCAGGGCCGCACAAGGTTCCCCGGACGGTCAAGTGCGCCAACTGCCTTGTATGGTGGCGGTAGGGCTGCGCCCCGCTTATTTACAATACGTGATTTTGTTTGAAAGAGGATGACACCGGATTTTGTAAGCTCTAGGTCATTTTAGTTGCCATTTTGCAAGCTCAGAAATTGCTTGTCAATAACCAATTAAAAACCAACGTAGGTACTCAATGTAGGTGGTTTGTTTTCAAATCTTAATTATATCTTAATTAGCGCGCCAAGCTTGTACTATTATTTGTTCTGTGACCAAGCTTACAATTCACTTCTTTCCTGGGACTTTGTGAGTTTTTCCTGTATATGCCCAACCAACCAACGGAATTCTACTAACTTCCACATTTCGTAATCGTAAATAATTTGCAGTCGCACAGCATTGGTGGCGTCCTTTTAAGGTCAGCTTGCAGACATTAGGTGAATCCCAGGTGATATCCTTCGATCCAACGAAAGATACATCAAAACGAACGTGGTTTAAGAAGAAAAAACGTGTACGTACATTAAGTGAGCCTATAAGAGTTTTTTTTTTTTGAGGAACCCTAAACAAGAGTAAAAGGAATAATTATATTGGGGTTAGACAGCACTGTCTCAAAGTCGGTCATTCACGCATCTACCTAGATTTTGAGATTTGATAAAAAGGAAGATAATAGCTTACCAAAATCCCCACTGTGGCGACGGTCTCGTGAGGATTTCGGGAATAATCCGACAATGTAGGACTATACATTTTAAGACTCTGGACATTTTGGTAAGTGGACCTTTTGAGACTCTGGTCATTTTGGTAGCTGGACCTTTTGATACTGGACGTAATAGGACACTGGACTTTTTATCATACTAGACATTCTAGGAAACTAGACATTGTGAGCCTGAACGCTACCTTCCTGTGCCTACCATTATTATTTTTGAGTTACATGTCTATTATTTATTAACTTGCTGTACCCGCAGCGCGTTGAAACTTATGTGGGATAAAAGTAGGTAGGTACCTTATGTGTTTAAAAATCAAGGACCAAAAATTTCATGAAAATTCTTCCAAGTCTCAAATCGTCTTTAAAAAACTAAAAAAAATAGGGTCATCAAGTTCACGCGTATTTAGATTCTTGGTACGTAATATTTTATTGATTGCTCGGCTTCATATTGGATTAAGATGCAAAGTAGCTACACCATATTTTAAGCCAAATTATATGTTATCGAACAGTGAAAATCGTATTTCAAGCGGTCTAGGAGTTTTAAGTGATGAGTGAACATACAGACAGGCAGGAAGACACCGTTAAAAAAAAAAGTGTTCAGTAGTTTATTTTATATCCGATAGACATATTTTTTAATTATCTTCACTGAACAGTCTTTTTGTTACTTACAGGTTTAAAGCGAGCGCGAGAAAGGTTTTTTACCGCGTATTGGTAATCACAGTTACCGCTCTTATTGAGCACATGCTTTATAATTTATACTAATATTATAAAGAGGAAAGATTAGATATGTTATATTTATGTTTGATTGTAATGGATAAACTCAAAAAATACTTAACCGTATTCAAAAATACTTTCACCTATAGAAAGCTACATTATCAGCTAGTAACATGTATTGTGCGGTATTTTTTGTTTTTCAAAACATTAGAGATTTCTATGAATATTGCAATAATGTTACCATATATATAAAAAAAATGCTAAAAAACAGCCGTTCCCGCCTAGATACACAAACAAGTTAGTATGTTTTTTTAAATTATTCAATCAAATTTATCTTTCTATCTAACTACCCGTGCAAAGTATAGACATAAATATAAATAAAACAAATATAATCGAGATATTTCTACACCAATTACCTAGCCCTAAACTAGGATACCCTGTACTATGGGCACTAGATAACGGATAAACATTCATAGATAAGAATATTACATCCATGACTCGGAAACAAACATTTCTGCTCATCACACAAATGATTGCACCTTGCAGAATTCGAACCCGCGACCGTTCGATTTCGTACCTAGGATCTCTAGCTACTAGACCAACTGGTAGTCAAAAAAACGCTGCAAAAGTGAGCACTTTCCTTTTAATAAACTAGGCTAACACAATTCTAAGGGTGCGAGGTGTGAACAGAGCAGTGCGGTAACTATACACACCACGTAACTTCTGTAGGGTCACCGGTGGCCGCGACCGGCATACCAAACCCTGTTTAAGGAAAAAAATACAATATTTTATGCGAGACCTCGACCCTCTTTGCATGTTACGAAATATTTTTAAAACTTACAATTTGTTTTATTGACTTATTAAGTTATCGATGGTCCATTTGTTTATTATTAAATGTTTTAATGAATTTAGAATTAACGCCTGCTTAGCGAGAACAAATTATCATAGATAGATTTCATAGATTTGTTATCGCGTGCTATGTATGTTTTGTTATGTTTCATTTAAATTTGTTGGTAATTTATCATTCTTTGTTTTCTAATAATTTTCCAAAGGAAAAAATTGGATCACGGACGGAATCGAACCCCCGTTATCCGTGCATTTCGCGGCTCTTATTATTTTGCCTTTAATCAAATCGGCTACCGTGATCAAAGAGAATATAATTACTAGGTGTACTATGACCGTGATCACTACACCGCCATCCAAACAAACCCTGATGCGGGTTCGATTCCGTCCATGATCCAAATTTTTCCTTTAGCAAATTATAAGTTATGTTTATAATTAATTTTATTGAAAGTTGAACAGGACTTTAATTTTTGTATTTTTTTATTTTGTTTCACACAAGGTCCAAACGGAATTCTTTTGATTTTGCTGTAAATCTGTCTGTCCGTCTCACGCGCGTGTAGCTACTGAACTAGGTAGACAAAGTCCCATAAAGGGACCTGAAATGTACATACAATAATTATGTAGTTTCTTAAAATTTGGAAAATACTATAATTCATTGGGAAATGAGGAAAACTATATTTTTTCACATGCTTGTGTGTTGAAGATAACATTTTGAAAAGAGCACAATTGTAATTTTTGTTTGTTATTAGATTATGGGGGAGAGTGGGGAGACTTACGCCCTTCCCCAAATTCCTCAGAATTCTTCCTTTTACGACGTTATCTTTGTATGTAACAGACACAAAGATATTTAGATAGATAGATAGATATATAGATAGATAGATTTTGTGCGCCATGTTTGCAAAATCTAGTGTGGGGAGGTAGGTACATTAAGTTTCCTCCTGTCATTCAATTTGTTGTTTCTTTCAAACCTGAAAAACATGGAAAGCCCCTACTGGGTAGCCTATCTTGCTTTAGAGTGAACTAAGGCGTCAGATTTATTTATTTCATTGATGCTAATAGAATCTACATTTATGAACATTTTTCACTACATATTTTCAAATTGTTTACACGTTAGCTGCCACAGATAATTTCAAAATTGACCAAAAATTATCAACAATTTTTTTTGTTTATTACGTTGCTATAAAGCAAAATTTCAGTAAATAGTCTAATATAAATAGTTGTAGGTTGTATAATGCTTATTTACTACTGGTGGACACTTGTGTCCGACGACGTGGCCTGAACGGAACAATAATTTCATTTACGCTACGCGGGTCACTCGTGCATCCGTCAGTGACACGCAATTTTTAAATCATTTGGTCCGAAAATAACAATTTCTTAGATAACGATTCAAAAATAACTTATTTTTCATATAAACAAATAATAATAGTTGAGTATTATTTGAATAAAAAATAAAAGTTTGGTCTCTTGTATTCCAAATATTTATAAAAGTTAGGTTGACACCCTACCTTAACAACTCTACAGGGGCGCGCGGGTATATTAATACAGCTAAATCTATTGAAAACATAATCGCCGGCCTTCAATCGTATGTAAGGGGTAAGGGGTGTCGTGTCGGTCACCATTTTCAGACGCGGCCTGAATGGAACATTCACTAGCGGTCACCATTGTTTGACATGGCAACGAACGTGTTAACAGTAGCAATATGAGCTAAATGCCATTACAACAACCATACTAAACCAGAAAAAAACCCAATAGCTTCTCGAATGACTTTGAATAGCTAAATTTAAATTAGAAAACCTTGCCAACATTAGCTCAGACTAACAGCCTGTCAGTTTTGTTATCTAGACGTCTGAAGGAAGCTCATTTGGATAGCAAAGACGTGCATATCTTTACCTATTTATTACAATCTGACGGGCGTGTCAGATTCAGATTTCATATTTTTGGCACGGGCGATAAGAACAGCATCTCACCTCAATATTAAGGAACAATTTTTTTGAAAAGTCGTCCTGCTCTAGGTAGGTAATCAAAAAGGAATGAAAAACAACTATAATTTAAAACAATATCTGAGGTCTTATGATATCAAGCTACTGAAAAAGAATATAACATTTAAAATAGTTTGTCTGTCTGTATGTTTGTTCTCGCGTCACGTAAAAATTACTGGACCGATTGAAATACGGTTTTCACTGTTGGATAGCTTAGGATTTGACTTAAAATCTGGTGTACTTACTTTGCATTTCAATGCGGTGAGATGAAGCCGTGCACTAACAATTTTTTTATTAACAACTTTATTGTTAATACTTATTGTTACTGCTTTATTAAAAGTATAGAATAGATTGATTCTTTGTCTAAGTAGGTACACAAAAGCAAGTATTACAAAATATCCTGCTACTTCTTATTTTAGGCTAATTTATGGACATGAAGTTTGGGCATTGACCATCAAACGTTTTGCAGTAACAATGCAGCGACTGGTAGACATATAACATTTAGAATAATATTATAATAGGCAAAAAAGGCGACACGAGAACCCCATGTAACACACTTGTAACACAATGTCTTTCACAACGCGCCAATTACCATACAAATTGAACTAATTTACAAGTGTGAAGTGCTCAGATGTTCATCTAACTAGATGACAGTCTTGTCTTATTCTTTTCGTCTTCTACTTCACTTATCCCAATGTAAGTTAGTAAATACCCGTCGCGTGTGTTGTTTATGTTTTTCAATTGTATTTCGATTCAAAACTTGTCCTGATTACGTGGGACGGCTCATACTAATGTTTCAGAGGAAACAGTTTTAACTCTATCGTTTTCAATGGATAGCAACATTTGGTTGGTAAAGGTTGGATATGAATCTTTATCATCTAGTCTAATAATAAAGCAATATGAACGAAAAAGTCTGTACAAATACGACAATTAAAAAAAAAAGTTTTAGGGTACTTAAAATAAGTTAATGAACAAGTTTTTTATTTTTTATTTCTTATCTGTATTTTTGTTTGTATGTTTGTTCGCACATCACGTAAAAACTACTGAACCGATTGCGATGCGGGTTTCACTAATAAATAGCTTAGGGTTTTACTTAAAAACTGCTGTATTTGTTATTTCAATCCGATGAGTATAAAGCGAGCAATCGATAAAAAACTTTTTAGGGCTGAAGGAATTTTGATCAAAAGAGAAATGACCACGCATGTGAAGCCCCGGGCATAATCCTCGCCAGGTTTCATCATCATCATCATTATGATTAGCTTGAGAAAGTCCATGCTGACCATGGGCCTCCCTCAACCCCATAGAATGTCAGCGGCTAACCACGGCTCTCGTCGGGTCATGTCTCATTCCCACGTGGGAGCCTGTCCTACGCTCTTCACCTCCGTGGCTACTCGAGAACTACCTTCAACAACGGTTATCAGTTCTACGTTATTTTGTATTAGTGTGGTTTGTAGTAAAAGCGTAGCCAAATGACACAGGCCGCGGTCAACAGCGTCACCAGTGCGAGAGACTACGCCCGGCGATCGCCAACCCGCATGCCCAGCGTGGCGATTATGGGCAAAACCTCCAATGAATAGCACAACTAATAAGAGCAGAGCTGAAGTCCAAGCTCAGTGGCGTGCATTAGGAGAGGCCGTCCAGTAGTGGACAAATATGGCTGATGATGATGATGATGATGAGTTTTTATATTGTTTATTCTTTGTTTTTGGTAGGTATACAATAAAGTATTTCGTATCGTATCGTATGATGATGCCTCTAGTGTCAGAGTTTTTAGGGCCGCCCTAGTGCCTCTGACATGACGTAACTATTAATCAATGACAACCGAGACCACAACTTAATGTGCCCGAAGCTCCGAAAACGTTACGGACACTCTTTGCCCGTAGTACAGTTCAGTTGTCCGGTCAACCGAACTACAGAAAAAATATATTTTCCATAGTACGGTTGACCGGACTACGGAAGTTTGTTTTCTACGTAGTCCGGTTGACCGGACCACGGAAGATCTAGTTTAAACATTTTGTTAGTTTGACCTTTTTTTTTAACTTATTGTCAAGTAACTATCTTCCAGAAAATATAGGTAATACAAGTATGATAATGCTAAAGGTTTGTTTTTGTTATTCATCCGGTTGACCGGACAACTGAACCGTACTACGGGCAAAGAGTGGTTACGGAGCGTTGGAAAATCACACAACTTTGCAAAGCCAACGACCGAACTAGTGATGTAACGAATATTCGCATTCGCATTCGCGAATATTCGCATATTTTTGCATATTCGCATTCGCGATCGCATTCGCGAAATTATTGCGAATGTTTTTGCGAATGTTTGCGTGTATAATTGTTTTAAGTAGGTAATAATAGTTGGTTAATATAAGAAAATCCAATTCCATTAATTTCTTATGTTTTTTAATGTAATAAAAAGTAACTTAGCCTCGTAATCACATTATCAGTCTTCTCTTTATCATTTGGTATTATTTATTTATTTAACTTTGGGCAACGAAGCTTAACAATCAAACTTTCATAACAATTTAAAAAAGAAATAATCTAAAAGTAATAATCTACAAATACTTCTACAATAAATAAACTATAATTAAAATCAAATAAAAGTTTAACATGTGTTGCTGTCATCATAATCATAGTGTTTATAGTATATCTATATTATATAGTTTATAGTATAAATATAATCATATAACATAAGAGTTGAAAAATAAAATTAAGTCTTTTACTTTAATAAAGCTAAAAAAATAAAATGTTATTAGAACTTGTGACATACATTTTTAATGCAAATGAAACTAATAAAATTAAATTCTTCTATTAAAATTTTCTCAGTCTTTAGATATATTTTTAATATTAAGATAATCAAACAAAAATTATATTCTTCTACAGTAGACCGAAAAACAGACTGAACGCACTTCGTTCGAACGGGACTGCATATTCGTATTCGCATTCGCGAATGTCCAAAATATGACATTCGTTACATCACTAGACCGAACCCAGTATCGTATTCTAAGTAGCACTATTGAACCGTTAGGCTACCACCGCTGGTAAAAGGAAAAAAGTAATATAAAAGGTACAAAAACTTTTGACTCACACCAGTTCTGCATTTATAGTGGGTAAATAAATGAAAACAGAAATAATGTGTGCTGCCCACAAACCATGGTCTGTTGTTCTGCCTCAACAAGGCTACTTTGGTCGTCTGAGAAACGAACATCTTCCCCTGAGGACAGTTAGGTTTCTCGTTCAGTAGCACGAATGATGTGGTGTACGATATTTATTTTGTGATATGCATAGTTGAATAGTAAGTCACGATTTGTGTAAATTCAAAAATATTTGACTTACCCATGGTAGTCAGTGGTTCTGGTGCTGGCGTTACTGGTTTCCGTTGTCTGACCACGTCCTCCAAGTGAGTGTACCAAGAACGAGTGGTGTCCGTGGATGGAGAGCGCGTGCGCATGCGAGGATACTGTAGTTGGGTAGAAGTCGCGGCCGTAGCTTCCGGAGAACCTGGTGGTGGCGGTGACGGTGCCACGGAAAATGGTGGTGGTGGTGGTGAGGGCGCCACGGAAAGTGGTGGTTCTGGCGAGGGCTGTGGGGAAGGTGGTGGAGGTGGCGAGGGTGGCGGAGGGGGGGAACCACTTTCGGCCTCACCCTGTGGAGGCGGTGAAGGAGCCCCGGCCTGACCCTCTAGTGGGGGTGAAGCACCCGCAGCCTGACCCTCTGGAGGGGGTGAAGCACCCGAAGCCTGACCCTCTGGAGAGGGTGAAGCACCCGCAGCCTGACCTTCTCGAGTGGATGAAGTTCCACCCCCATCTTCTGGCCGAGGTGACGATGAGGTGGGGCTGTTCTTTTTAGCGGGCTCCTTCCCCTTGTCATTAGAGGGGTCAGGATCAGGGTCACTCATTTTAACTTTTTACTGCTACTTTTGAAATCACATTGAAGAAAAAAGTAAACGGCGTCTTCCGTCAAGATGACAGCGTAGTATTGTAACACAAAATAATAGATACAATTCAAATTACCCTTCAAATTCAAATGATCTGTCAAATTCAAAATTAGTTAGTTATCTATGATAAAAAATGAGCATTTTTTTTCTTCTAAGATTTTATGCCGTGGTATTTTATTCTCTACCATAGAGTAAGGAATTTTCCTTAGACATTTCCTTCGCCATTGTCTATGACAGACTGTGACTGACACGTGACAGACACTTTTAATCGAAGAGAAACATAGAGTAAGGAATGTTCTCTAACATAATACATTTAATTTTTGTTTCATACGTCACAAATGCATTTGGAGCATAGAGTTAATCTAAAACCAAGCATGTTTTATGAGAATTTTTCTGTTGATTTCACTCCTGTACCTATTTGTAGTATACAAATAGGTACAGGAGTGAAAGTTTGAACTTTTCGAAAAGCTGCCTATCTAAAATTGTATCCACAGAGAATATAATCACTACGATTGTATCTACCTGTGGTATATACCCATCTTACTCCAAAGACTTCAACATTACTCAATACCTTATTCAATAACAGCCTGCGGCTTTGCTTACGTGGTCATTTCACTGGTTATAAGTTTCCTATGTATTATTACAGGACCTAAAATACCAATATTACAAATTAGAACATTTATATCAGTCGTCAAAAACATTTCTAACGATTGTACAGATTTCAAAATGTTGTATTGTTTTTGCGTAAGTGTGTAATCCTAATATCAGTGGCAAAACTGCATCTATTTATCTATCATCAAAAGTAAGAAAAGTTTAACTTTATTAAAATTGAAGTGAGAAATTGTTAAAAAAGGAAACTAAGATTAAATTAATGACCAACTTTTAAACTGAAAAGGTGTGCAGAGATCGATTATTTTTACCCAGTTTAAGATTTAGCTAGAATGACTAGAAGGGAGTAAGAGAAGTGAATCACAAGATACCAAAATATACAGTATACCTACTCTATTTGGTTTCAATTTACATAGGTACTCCAACAAAATTACGAGTTGGTATTAAGTAAGGTATCTTCGGCTTGTATGACGTAGCTGCAAAGCCGAGTTTAGCCACGTCTGATGAAGCCCTAACAACGATCAATCCTATTAACTGACCGTCACTCACCCAACTTCACTAAGAATAAGTGTCTAGTGAAACAACTGAAAACTAAAACTGTGAGTTAGATTCATTTATCCCCCGTGACACTACTGCTTGGAATTTTCTCTCTCCCATGGTACTACTGGTATTGCCATGGTAAAAATATATTTTACCGTGGTCTTCCACTCTGAAGCTAGTAGTCACTTTCACTAGTCTGTGCTGTCTATAACTTAAATTGAGTTAAAATTTAAAAATATATTTTACTATCTGTGCTTTGTGCCGCGGCTTTGCCCGCCTGTTAATTTTTCTTGTGTTATTTCAGAACCAATATCAAAATAAAATAAAAATACTAATATCATCAAACTTCGTTAAGACTTCAAATGGATTTTGATTGATTGCTCGACTTCTACTCATCGGATAGAGATATCAAGTACACCAGTTTTTAAATCAAACCTTAAGCTATCCATAAGTGAAAACCACATCATATTTGGTTCAGTATTTTTTACGTGATGCGTGTACAAACAACACAATTAAAAAAAAGGTGTTCTTGTCCAGTAGCTTATTTGAAGTCCTCTTGTTTTTTATTGCGAGTATGTTCATTATACAGACATTAGTTGCTTGCTGTTTTATTATAAGTATAAGCTGTGCCCGCGGGTTTGTCCGCGTGGTAAAACTTACCTATGTGTTATTCCAGGACCCAAAGTATCTATAAAGTACAAAATACCATATTTCGTTCATCCAAGTCTTCATCGATTGCTCGACTTCTACTCTTTGGATTGAGATACCAAACACCAGTTTTTAAGTCCAACCCTAAGCTATCCAACAGTGAAAACCGCAATGCGATCGGTCCAGTAGTGTTACGTGATTACGCGTACAAGCAAACAAACAGACTGACACGTTTTTTTATATTGTTGTTCAGTAGCTTATTTTAAGTACTCTAGACATTTTTTTTTATTATCTTCTTTGTACAGACTTTTTATTACTTACTGTTTGTTTATAAGTATAGAAGATAGATTACCATCTTGTAATGTTCAATAGGTACACCTTTTCAAAGATTTCCGTACCATATATCCTCTTGATTTAGGTATTCATGAACACACCCTCATATGTGCATTACGAAGAAGCCATCGAAACATTCGAAACTTACATTTGAGCACAAACTCAAATATTCCAGCTGAAATAGTTCCCGAGATGCCTTGACAAAGATAGATCAAAGCTGAATATCAGGGACAACTGCACCGATTTCTTCCATACAAGCTATAACCCACTTCACCAACTCCATCTTTCTACTAAAAATCGCCTTATTATCGATCCATCTGTTTGGGACATACGATGCCAGGGACAAAGCCTCAAGCTATAAATAACATACTTTTTGCGTTGGGTGTTAAAAAAATTGCTTCTAATTTCCGAGATTTATGAAATAGGGGAAGATGCTCTTACGTTGGCAAATATTGCCATCGTAGGAAGTTGAGAATTTGAAGCCATTTAGTGTTGACAATGAAAGTATTTAATAAAAAAGTAATCCTGCATCTCCGCTTTATTGATACTAGATAGCCTAATGGTTCAATAGTGCAACTTAGAATCCAACGATACCGGGTTCGATCCTAGGCTCAGCACCAATGACTTTTCTAAGTTATGTGCGGTAAAGCCTTGTCCAGAGGCCCTCGGGCGGCCTGACAAACTCTGACACCAGATGCCAGCACTACCTCATACGACAAACATACAAACAAACAAAACGCTTTATTTCTTAAAATCTACTAAACATGGCTTCAATGTCTTCATAATCAGTGTTATGTGTCATGCCTATTATTTATTCTGTGGTCATGCCAATATATGAAAATTATTTACGTCCCCTTTATTTTATAAATAACGTAAGATACTGTATTTATATGTCTGTTAAATTTGTCTTCACGTGTAAGGTTGACTCTCCTCATCACTCCCTTGTTTTATTACCTGCAACATTACCTAGATAATATTTTAAGGTATTTTTTACAAAAAAAAAAAAAAAAACTTCATAATTTTTTTTTCATTTACATTTTTCATTAGTTCAATCTGGGGTAGGGTTTTGTTTAGCGTGGGGTTTCACTTGTGTTAATTTTACCATTTATCATTTGTCTGACTTACAGTTTTGGAGGAAGTAAGCTACATATTTTTATTTTGTTCATTTTAAATATGGATTTCCGCAAAGTAACGCCTGAATCTATCAATTATTTTTTACAGGTCTTTATTGTCTATTTAGTTTGGCAATCAATTATTCATTAAGTTAAGACTATAAAAAGGTTTAATACTTTACTAGCTGTACCCGCGGCTTTGTCCATTTTATTTAAAAGTAGCCCATACGTGCTATTCCAGGAAAAAAAGTAGGGGAAATGTAGGCAATGGGAGTCAGTTGGCAATGGTGATCACCTCAAAATAACAAAAACCGAACGCAACCAAACGATGCTAACATAACTACACGCTAGCATTACGTCATTCCCGTGCGCGGCCGTTGATTGGCTCAGTTCGCGCGACGCGTCGGAGAGTAACAGGTGTGTGAAGGTTTCGCGCCATTTTCATCTAATTTTTCGAGTTGATAAATCCGAAGGTAAATCACAAAATACCAAATATTTATTACTGTACTTGTAATGTGTAATAGTCGTAGCATTTTAGTGTGCAATTCAACAGCTTTATTGTTATTATAACCTATAATTTCTCCTCAGGATTTTTTTCCGTCAGTTTGCCCATGTAGGTAATCGGAGTCAGGTGATCCCAATTACCTACATACTGAACCCCATTGCCCACACAACCTAATCTCGGTAAAACAGTATTATTTTTTGTTTGTAGATGCCGAAAGTTCGTTCTAGAAAGACTAATAAAGCTAATTGGACTATAGACCACCTGGAAAAGGCTGTAAAGCTCATAGATGAACAGAATTATTCAATACGAAAAGCGGCCAAGACCATGAATATTCCATTTGCCAGTCTTCACAAGAGGTACAAAAAAAATATAGTTAAGGCACCTCGTCTCGGCCGTAATACTGTCTTCACTTCTGAGATGGAAAAAGAATTAGCGGACATAATCAAAAAAATGGCTAACATATTCTACGGGTGCACCCCAAACCAAATAAAAAGAGCAGCATTTGAATACGCTGAAGCCTTAAATCTGAAACACAATTTTAATACGAGTTCAAGATTGGCTGGTCGAGTTTGGTTTGAGGGATTTGTTACCAGGAATAATATTTCTGTGCGGAAGCCCGAAGCTACTAGCATAAATAGGGTTACAGCCTTCAACAAGACTGAAGTTCAACGATTCTATAAGCTGCTAGAAGAATTAATGGGAAAATACAAATTTTTACCGAAAAACATATACAATTGTGACGAAACTGGCATCACTACCGTCCAAGATCCTGAAAAAGTATTAGCTGCAACGGGACAAAAGAGAGTAGGGTCCATAACAAGTTGGGAAAGGGGTAAGAATATCACTATGCTCTGCGCTATGAGTGCTGCAGGTGGATATGTCCCGCCAATGTTTATTTTTCCCCGAAAGAGGATGACCCCGACTCTTGAAAAGGATGGGCCAATAGGAGCAATATATAAATGTTCCGACAACGGATGGATAAATGAAGAACTTTTCCTTCAATGGCTCAAGCACTTTACCCTGTATGCCAAACCTTCTGCAGAAGAACCGATTCTATTAGTATTGGATAATCATGCGAGTCACATTTCTCTGGCCATCTTTGAGTATTGTAAGGAAAACTTTGTCCATATGTTATCTCTTCCACCCCATACCTCTCATCGCATGCAGCCATTGGATGTGTCCTTTTTTGGTCCATTCAAAGCTGCATATAGAAGAGAATGCGATTTATTCATGAAGAGCCAACTTTTACAAAGAATAACACCCTATGATATTGCTTCATTGGTCAAAAAAGCATTCTCTAATGTTGCCTCCATGAGTAAGGCCGAAGCAGGATTCAAAGCAACGGGCATATTTCCTATAAATCCCAATATTTTTCCAGATGAAGACTTTATAGCAGCTGAAGTCCTTCAATCAGATCCAATTGTTGTTCAAGATCTTGCTGACTCTATTGCAGAATCGACTTCTGCTGGTGCTGTTGTCTCCGTATCATCCCCAACAGCTACTATTGAGCTAGAACGAAATATTCCTATTCCAAGTACATCCACATTTTGTCCCACAACTTCTGAACCAGCGACTGCATCGTTGTCTCAATTAAATATACCATCAACATCTAAGGATCTGCCAAGTATTCAAAATTTCATTCAGATGCCTACGAAAGTAACTGTTGTCAAGACAAGACAAGGAAGAAAAAAACAGCACGCAACGATTTTAACGTCTACACCAATCAAAGACGCCCTAGTTGAAAAAGAAAATAAAAGGAAGAACAAAGCTGTGAAAAACAAAGGAAAAGGAAAAGGAACAGGAAAGAAAAGCAAGCCAGAGAAGGTCAGTCGTGAGAAGGTTAAGAGGAAAATTCTGCAGGAGTCAAATGATACTTCGACGTCAGACGTGAACACGGATGAGTTATGCCAGGATGACGAAAATGACGACGCAGAAGGTGCAGGCAACTTGTGTCTTGTATGTGGTGAATTCGGACGAAATAACGAAATATGGTACCGGTGCACTTCTTGTGGGCTATGGGCTCATGCCGACTGTACTGGATGGGACTCTGCGTACAATTATGTGTGCGATATGTGTTGATCACCATTGTCCACATGCTGATCACCATTGCCAACCGATGTTGACAATCGTGATCAAACTTTTTTTTTTTTTATTTTTTTATTGAACCAAAGTTTATAAACCAAAGTGATTAAAGTTGATCTCAATTGATAGTTAAGAAAGTAAAGTTTATAATAAGAACACAGCAATAAATAGTTGATACATAGATTTGCTTTTTTTTTCATTCTCGCTTAAGTGATCCCCATTACCTACATTTCCCCTACCTATAAAGTACAACATACTACATTTCTTCAAAGTTCATCCAGCCGTCAAATAGTTTTTATTGTTTGCTCGGCATCTACTCATCGGATTAAGATACCAAGTACCCCAGTTTGTAAGGCAAATCCTAAGCTATCCAATAGTGAAAACCGTATCGCAATAGGTTAGTCTTTACGTGATGCGCGAACAAACATTTAAAAAAATGTTCTATTCTTATTCAGTAGCTTAAAAGTACACTAGTCTGTTTTTTTTTAATTATCTTCATTGTACTTTTTTGTTGTACTTTTTTGTTATTCGATTATTTAATTTTATGTTATTTCACTTTACAGTGTTCGTCACGACTGAAGTAAATATATATGTCTATAGTCACGACACTGCATAAACGTGGCATAAACTGAATGACAGTGTCTTCTCAAAATTAGCATTATAAATGGGATCCCGTTTATAATGTTAATTTTAATGTTATTGACCATGTCAGTCTAGAAAATTATCTGCTTCTTCATCTTTTCAGCCTTTAACATCCCGCTGTTGGGTATACGCCTCCTATCTTGACGTCAACCCTGCGGTGTCTTCCAATACTATAGTGAAATTATAACCAACTAGCTGGTTTCACCCGCGTGGATGATGATGATGATGATGATGAAAGGAATCCTTTGTGTTATTTCAGGATGAAATATACGATATATCATCAATATCCGTTGAGACGTTTCACACACACTCCCTCACCCACTTTTGCATAATATATAAGATTAGAAGGACTTTCCGACCCCAGCTGGTATCCTGAAACCTGAAGAATATTGAATTAACAGTTCACCTATAAAAAAAGAAAATATATAATTTATTAAACCCACAATTTGTGGTGCTAAAGTACGAGGGGAGGTCAATAAGTTCGCAGAATTGCGAGGAAGGAGGGTGAATTTCATTTTTTAATAATTTTTCTTCGTTAATATATTCTTCCTGAACCCTAATAGGTACAATTATCAGAACATTTATATAATTTGTTTATACTAAAGAATGCAAATATTCTGTGAAGGCCTCCAAAATTGACTAAGTCCTTCACATGTTCATTGTCAGTAAACTTTTTTCCGACAAACTTTTTTTTACTTTTTAGAGTCGAATATTTATCATAGAAGAATGTATCTAGACTACAGGAAGTTTTTTTTTAAATGTGTTGGAGCCACACCCGTGTATGGTAGCCATCGCAACACGGCTCTTGTGAACAGCACCTTGAACATTTTAGAGGGTGCTGGCCTTTTTTGTGTCTCTGGATTTACTCTTTCTTTGAATCAGATTTGTCAGATCACTATGAAGTGGTCAATTCAAATTTCATCTTCAATAGTGATCTGGTTCAAAACTTCATCTCTGTTTGCGCAACAAAGGTCTGAATAGTCGCGCGAACATTCGACGCGCTTTGAAATTGCAATGTTTTTAGCATTTTCGGCACTCATCTTGTGCTGACCTTAGACATGCCAAAATCTTAATGGAGAATACTCCAAATGGTCTTAAATGATAAACAAAGCATTTTTGCTACCTGTTGTTCTACAAACAAGCATCCTCAAGTTTTTTTTATCAACTATTACTGCGATATTTGAGAAGTGGCCTCAATCGGCCTGCCAGAAGTGTGATCTTCTGTAACTGACTGTCTGCTTTATTTGAATAGACATTTAAAAAATATTGTTTTTCCAGGGCAATAGTTACCGTAAACAAATAGCGTCAATTCAAATTGACATGGTTCGTTTTTCTTAGCTTTATGACGGCACGAAACTCAATTTTCTCCATAGTTGACATTTTCTTCCCAAGTGACTTGTTTATCCAGCGATATCTATAAATTGTATGTTTCGATTTAGCTAAAACTTGGTGTGTAGGGTTGCATTGAGTCACTTACTTGGACCTAGTAAAAAAATACCCTTTCCCATGTCTGAGCTCTTCATTCCGTGAACTTTTTGATCTTCCCTTGTACCTACCGCCCAAGACAAAACCTATGCAAGCAGTGGTTGTTTAAGAATAATAATAAAAAAGAATAAAAACATTTATTAGCACAAGACACTATAAAAACAATAATAATAAAAACAAAATAAAAAAACTAAGTACCTACTATAATAATACTAAGTAAATGAATGATTTTGTAGCTTATGCCAACGGGGCCTGCACTCAGCAAAAATGTCTAGTGGCCACTGGACGCTGATTTTCAGACAAACCCCGCAGGTCATGTTAAAGGTGCGAATTAATTGTTTAGTGTCCAGATGTCTTTAAGTTTTCCGCTTGTATTGCGAAATTAACCTGATAACTAACCTAGATTTACATATACTCTTACGTAATATAATTTTTATATTCCATATATACTTACATTTTATGTTCCAAAAATAGGAAGTCTACGATATGAATGTCAGGTATCGACATGATAAGATTGTGTGTAGAATAAGATGAAATATGAATATTTAACTAGTTTTAAGTAGGTACCTGAAGTCATATCTGTGATTGATTATACATATTCAGAGCGCAGGAAGTTTATCAAATGTAGGTAAATGGTGGAAGGCAAATATTTACGTGCTACTTTATGTTTCCAGTTTGCAAATGCTTGGGAATAGGAGAGACTGAAATAATTCAACAGTAATCGTAGACAATTGTTATGTATTTAGTTTATTATGATTTCTTCTGAAATTCATTTTTGTATAAAGACGTGACGAACTTAATTGCTTGATGATAATTTTTCATTCTTATGGAGTGTAGATGGCACAGAATGTATCAAATGGTGTACAGAATGTATCAATGTCTCAGGGTGACGAGCGCAGTGCAGTGACGCGCAAGATTTTGCAACCAAAGTTCTGGGTGGCACTGCAACTGCTGGCATGACGCTTACCATCAGGCGAGCTACCTGCCCGTCTCGTCACTCAAAGTAAAAAAAAACTTTAAATTGCTACTGTTTTTTAATTCATCATTCTGCTTTTATACTTTATCTACATTCTCTGTTCTTCGATCTATTTCTTTTCCAGACATGGCGACTTCTTACGACTTCTATTAATCAATAACAGCCGGGACCGACAGCTTAACGTGCCTTCCGAAGCACGGAGCTATGGAAAACCGCACATTACTTAGAAAAGTCATTGGTGCGGAGCCTAGGTTTTGAACCCGGTAACGTTGGATTCTAAATTGCACTATAATATAACCGTTAGGCCACCATGTCAGAGGCCCTCGGGCGGCTTGACAAACTCTGACATCAGAGGCCATCACTACTTCATACGACAAACAAACAAACAGTATTATTCTATTGATTTCAAATGGTATTATGTTCCATAAATATAATATAAAGAATTTACCATACATTTTCTAAAAGTTGCTAGGTTTTACCTGGCCCCAAATTTCCGTGCATATGGAATACATTAATAAGATAAGACCTATACCTATAGTTTAAAAATCTCTTGTCTTGTAAGATTGTAGAAAAGAAACGAAAGATTACCTATCGTAATATTGTTTAGCGTTAACTGGTGGTGTTCATTTAATACTTCTCTCCGTACCTTCACTACCTCAGCCTAGTGATCCTTATCAGTTGTTATTCAAAGTGTAGATACCAATGTGTTACTTGTCATCTCATGATTGATACGAGGAAGATTGGTGGAAACAACCGCCTTTGAAGTCATCACGTCATCAAGGTAGGAATTCGGCCTTGGTATTCAGGTGCACTTACATAATGAGGACGAGAAACCCCAGAAACCAGCAGAAATGTACTCGTAAATCTATCATAAATTCATATAAGATGCTGCAGTACATTTTGTATGCCCTATTCCTATTAACAATTAAAATATTATTTTCTTCAATTATTGCTTCTGCCAATCCAACAACCAATATTTGATGGTGAAAATGTATACCCAGTGCGAATTAAATATTTATGCAATAAAGTTGAGACACAATTTAACAAAGAGTTATTCAGCAACTAATACCTTATTTCAAATGGGCCCTAAGAAGTCACTCGGTTCATATCGTATAGATGCAAAGGTAGTAATTTATACCTATACCTTGATGTAGATGGCCACATTTGCATCTATAAGACTTACTTAGGAAAGCTAACCAACACCGGATTAATACAATCATTCAAGATAAACCGAATGGAAAACTATTTTTCCAAATTGTTCGTAAGTTTTAAAACAATAATTGATGTTAAAACTGTTTTCTGG
This sequence comes from Alsophila aescularia, assembly GCA_946251855.1. Classification (NCBI taxonomy): domain Eukaryota; kingdom Metazoa; phylum Arthropoda; class Insecta; order Lepidoptera; family Geometridae; genus Alsophila; species Alsophila aescularia. The sequence goes on along the minus strand of OX276375.1, from coordinate 10,308,976 downwards.
ACAGAGGGCCAGGGTAGGATAGCTAGTCATATATTACCTACATTCTGTGCCAGTGATTTAAAGTCATTAAATTGTGGAAATATGCAAATTATACTAATCTGGCTTTCGCAACATCACTCAGTTTTTTTATGTTACGAACTGCCAATGGAGCGGAGCTCAGAACGCTCTAAAGAGCTCCAATGTGAGGACCCCACTGCAGTTTTTGGTAATTTCTTTGAGCCTAGGAAAACAGTTTTAGTTCCATTATCTTAGTTCACTGCATTCAAGATCTTCAATTTAATCTAAATGTGGAAAGTTTGCAAGCAAAAATTGTGTATATTTAGTTTAGCTAGCATTGAGTTTCTAGTAATTTATTAGCTGGAAGCCATTTAGAAAGTTTATCATATTTGTTTATCTGCGTTTTGGAAACAAGTGGTGTCGTGAGCAAACATAATTATTATATAACTCTACATTATCTTGTATGGTAAGTTGGTACTATATAATATTCCTAATAAAAATAAAAATGGTCCCCAGTATATCCTTGCGGCACAGCTATTTATTCATATATCTATGTATCTATATATATTTGTTTTAATTGTTTACACCGCCATCCTCTCTCACTCCATTATTTCATTCCATCCAAAGGTTGACTGGAAGAGATCGCTTTTAGCGATAAGTCCACCCGTGGTACTTTAGTTATAAGATTTTTCTATTTATTGTAAATTTTTGGAAACTGGTGTACAATGAAGTATTATCTATCTATCTATCTATCTATCTATTTTCACGACTGACTCGCATGACGTAAGGCCAATAATCAATACCCTTTGTTGCCTACTCGTCAAGGATGTCAATTAAGAATTTATAAGATCAAGAGCTATTCCTAGTATTCTGTGTTCTAAAACCCATGTTTCTCAACACGGAGCGACCTTGCAACTTGCAAGGGACATTCTAAATAGCGCGCTTGCCTTCACGCGATTTTGGGCTTGTTGTTAAGCAAAATGATTCCATCACATAACGCGCTTTACTATTACCAAATGAATACTCCACTTTAGAAGAAGGTGTATATCATCGTTGTGGTAATATAATACCATAACATGTTTGAAGGTCTCAGAACTCTTCAAGATTACATGGAGCACAAAGCCTGCACTATAGCCTGCCTTAACACAAAATCAGTGATACAAATAACCGTGTCACTCGATAACTTTTGACATCTTTAAATGTATTTTTATTAAGTAGACCTCAATTTTTACCCATTATATAAACTATGACTGTGCCAAGTTGCAAAAAAACACGTCCAGTAGTTTCGGCGTGAGTTCTTTTAAATAACTTTCAACGCCTATCCTGCGGGAACTCTTTAACTTTTCGGGATTAAAAGTATCCTATAACCTACCTCGTAGTATGAACTCAAATCATACCAAGTTTCATTTAAATTCATTCAGTAGTTTCAGCGTGATGCCTAGCCAAGATACAGACAGACAGACAGACAGACAGACAAAAATGAAAAAAAAAACAGTTTTGGCTTCAGTATCGAATATAGTATCCTCCAAAAGAAAATTTCAAAATATCTTCAATGTACAGAATTGGACCCGTTACAATACAGTTACAGTTTTATTATAAATATAGATATATCTTGATTAGGGTTTGGGAAATTCCGACAATTTCAAAGTCCCGGGACACGAGACAGCCTACATTCAAAGTCCCGGGAATTCCCGGGACGTCGAGAATTTTAAGACAAAAATAGATTTTTTGTTTTTTTAAAGAGGATTAGCCTTTTTAGAAGAATTTTAATGTGTGATTATGACCAATGCACAACATTGTTAATTCTCATAATGATAGATTTGTTTCATAATTAAATAATCTAAATATAAATAATAAAACAGACTTATAAATTATTCTTTTAAATAATCAACTAAAACATTAATTAGACTTCTTTGGCTATTTAATAAAATAGGCTTTTAAAAAAATCAGAGCGTCAACAGGTTTGTCCGACAATCTGTTTCTGATTTTTGTAATAATGCCACCGGACAAGGAGAACACTCTCTCGCTATCAACAGATGTCGGTTTAATTGTGTTTAAGGCTTTATACAGTAGTTCCAAACTTTCTGTACGTTTTCCGGTTGCTTCAAACAACTGAAACTCCTTTTTTAAAGTTGCTCTCGTTTTTTTTTCCAGAATCTAGTGTTCATTTTCTTGGATATTTTTTATTTCTTGTTCCATTTGATTTACAAAATACTCGTCAGGTTCGTTGTGTACTTGAGAGCTTTTGGTACTAGGTTCAGCGCCCATTATTTCCACATCTGGTGTTCGGATACTAGAGATATTTTCCTAATACAGTTCTTCCACAAAGCCAATTAGTGCAGTTTTACTAATATTCGAGTTAAAAAAGTCCGTGTTTAGAGACTGTGAGGTGTGGTGGCCAGTGTGCAAATATAATTTCGACAATCATGTCTCGTCTCGAGTCTCGACCCAAAAGTCCCGGGACTCGAGACAACTAAAATTACGAGAAGTCCCGGGACTTGGAGACACGAGACGTCCCGGGACCCAAACCCTAATCTTGATTCAATCTGTGTCTAAACCATATTTTGTTTGTGGAAGTTTGTCTTACTTAGTTAACTGTATTTTTACGAAGTATACCTAAGATTTTTAACTACGTTGAGTCTTGGCTATACAAGGATTTCTCTCGTCATATTCAATTACATATTTAATTTGTTCTAGAATCTATTTATTGGAGTTAGATGTTGAGTAGGACAATCGGAACGTAGGCCACGTCACACATATCCATATAATTCAGGTTGCCGAAATTAAAATGATTCGGTGAATGTGGACTGGATAAAATTCACATAGAGTAGGTATGATTAAAGAAGCATGATAACCCTTTTGTGAATACAGTTAAAGGGAAACTCTAGGTATACCTACACCAAAGCATTTGTCAAGCATGACTAGTGATTATATCACGAGATCGTGTATTGCCAATACCTTTACGAAGTTTCCACAACACTTTCACGGTAAATTAAAGCATTCATTTTATAACAGATACATGTTATATAACTGTTTGTTTACTCCGAATGTAGATCCATGTGAGCGTTCTATGTCTGTGCTCGAGTCGAGGATTGTGCTATTTTCTCTGCATCACGAGAGCGAAGGTGCGTCATGTTTGATCTATCCTTGTGTACTTGTTAATTTCATTCCACAATACCATGCTTATCTGCTTCAAACAAACGCCTACATGTCCTATTATTTATGACGACTTGTAAATCATTTTAGTAGAACAAAAGCCTTAATAATATTCACGTTTTCAAGATATAGATGTTTTGATTTGGCGTAAATATGAGGTATCCTTGATATTTTGTTTTGTAGGAAGTTCTCATCTATTGTTAAGCTAAGCAATAGAAGTTTTTTAAACTTCAAGTCAATGTAATATGTTTCACAGCATTCTCAAACACGTCAAATTTTTTGTACTACCTAATTCTTGAGGTTCTGAAAATTGACTCTTAATTTCTAGACAACCCGATTGATATTAGAAGTAACCGTTGAAAGTATATTGGTGAACTCCAACATCACAACTCTATTATTTTGTACTAGCTGTACCCGCGGCTTCGCACGCGTGCCCTTTTCTTTAGGTTCAATGTACCATAATGTGCTATTCCAGGACCAATATACAAACATTTGATCAAAATTTTCTTCAGCCGTCAAAAATACTTTTATCAATTGCTTGGCTTCTAACTCACCGGATTGAGATACCAATTACACCAGTTTTTAAATCAAACCCTAAGCTATCTAACAATGAAAACCGCATTGCAATCGGTTCAGTATTTTTATCGGTTCGGTTGACAAACAGACAGAAAGACACGATAACAAAAAAGTTATATTCTTGTTCAATACCTTTTTTAAGGACCTATTTTCGTACTTATCGCTATAGTATAAGTATAGATATATGACTGTGTCAATTTGCATCAAAAAAATCCGTCCAGTAGTTTCAGCGTGAGAAGTATTCTTTTTAATAATTTTCAACCCTTGTCTTGCGGAAACCCTTTAATTTTTCAGGATGAAATGTCCTACCTCGTAGTATGAATTCAAATTATACCAAGTTTCATTTGAATTCATCAGTTGTTTCGGTGCGATGCGCGGTATAGATACGGACAAACAGACAACCAGACAAAAATAAAACAGTTACGTGCAACGTGTTCTTTTAAATAATTTTTCATCCCTATCACGCAGGAACCCTTTAATTTTTCGGGATGAAAGTATCCAATGTCCTATGTCGTAGTATGAACTCAAATCATACCAAATTTCATTTGAATTCATTGAGTATTTTCGGCGAGATGCGCTGCCAAGGTACAGACAGACGGACAGACAGACAGATAAACAAAAATTAAAACAAAGCCGTTTTGGCTTTAGTATTGAATATAGAACGGCCTCCAATAAAAATTACAAAATATCGTCAATTTACAGAATTTGGGACATTATCCCGCAGGAATTATTAATTTTTTCGGGATTAAAAGTATCCTTAATTTTTACCCATTATATAAAATATGACTGTGCCAAGTTGCAACAAATTCCGTCCAGTAGTTTCAGCGTGATACGTGTTCTTTTAAATAACTTTCAACGCCTATCCTGCGGGAACCCTATAATTTTTCGGGATTAAAAGTATCCTATGTCCCACCTCGTAGTATGAACTGAAATCATACAATACAATACAACTACACTTTATTGCACAACAAAAAATAATACAAATAAAGATACAACTTATAAATTAAAGAGTACAATTGGTGGTCTTATCGCTAAAAAGTGATTTCTTCCAGACAACGTTAACTTCAACCTTTTCTTCATACCAAGTTTCATTTAAATTCATTCAGTAGTTTCGGCGTGATGCCTAGCCAAGATACAGACAGACAGACGGACAGAGACACAAAAATGAAAAAAAAAAAACTGTTTTGGCTTCAGTATCGAATATAGAGCACCCTCCAACAAAAAAAAAAACAATATTTTCAATGTACAGAATTGGACCCGTTACAGTTTTATTATAAGTATAGATTAAAGTATTCAACATTGATTTAGATAAAAAGATGGCACAATCGGAAAATCGAGTCCTGTCGACAAGCCTCTTTTAAAATGTTCTGGCAGCAGAGTTTGAGAGTCAGTCAATTAAAATTTTCGTCATTCTCAATTTTCGTCCTCATTCGCACTGTAGTCAAACACTACTATATACCTAATAAACCAAAAAATGAAAGCTGCAAAACACGTGTTGTATATGCTAAGGCTTGTTTTAAGTGGGCCCACAACGAGTTAACGTTATCCAACTTTTATCAGATAGGTATTTCACCAATTTCATCAGATACGATGGCATTACGAAGAGTGATAGCCACCACGTATACAATATGATAAAATGTGTCTGTGAACTTGAAAATTTAGATAAAAATGGGCACTTTAATCTAAGTTTACATATCTTTAAATTTATGAGTTCGTAAACAAGATCTTACTAAGTAGTTACGTACTTTTTCGTTTCTCAGAAATGTTACTCTTTGTCACAACTGCAGGAAATTTAAACCCACTATAATTAGGCAAGCTGTAAATAAAACAACACGACGTGTCTTACTAATAAGTAGGTGGTATGGTATTAATGACGCGCGTCGTGTACCACCTTTTCAAACAAAAAACACTTTACGAAAAACGAAAGATTTTCTGTAAATCTCCAAACCAAATGTAACATCAACGCACCTCAGCGTAGGTAAATTATGTAAAGAACGGTGAGAACCAAATCCGATTTCGTCATCGATCTCTCTACGATACGCTGAGCTTATTCTCGCCACACAAGGAAAATTGGCATCGATAAAATCAAATTTCGATAAAGATCCCGTTACCGTGAACGATTTCGAATAAACGGGATCTAAAGATAGAAAGAAAGCAATAAGTCGGGACAATCAGTTTGTTTATACAATGTGTCGGATTGACGCACTGTATTGCTGTGGCCAGTACAGAACTTCGGACAATTTGATACATCAGAGATGAAGCAGGTGATTTGCATCTTGTGGCGAGCGTGGAGACATATGTAAATGTAAGTTATGCGAGACGTGACCTCGTCGAAGTGATAGGAAAGAATGAATAATCTTGTTTCATTGCTTCAAAGCAGTCTCTCAAAAAAGACTCCCTATGTATGTATTAGCGAGCTAAATGAATATGCTGGTACAGAGGTTTTGGAAGCTCAGGCACTGTCTCACGCTGAAGTATTGAGGATACAATCAGCAGGACGCCTGTGGGGACGCAATAAGCGTAATCCCCGAGGCGGGACTCGGAGATATAACGTCAGAAGCGACTGTGACAAATTGTTTATTTTCTAAGTGGTTTCATAAATGTGCTGGAAACAATTTTATTTTTAACTTGAAATCTTTTAGCTGGTTTTACTGTAAACAGTTTACAGAATTGAATAACTGTAAAGCGCAACCCTATATAAAACATGCTTTTTTAGACCACACACCGTATTGAATATGTTAATGACAACAGAATTTGAATGAGTTTGAATAGTAGATACTTAGCTTGCTTGCTTGTCATATTATGAAGTGCTGGTCTCTCGTGTCAGAGAGCTTAATAAATAAGTGGCTTCGGTTTTTACCAGATTGAAAACAATTATTTCAAAGAAAATGCATATACCTATTTATTAAACAAACAACACATTTTACACTTTTTATATTAAGCAATGGAGATTAATAAAATCTGAATCACATTCAATAATACATTCAAATATAAAATTTCTTTCACTTCCAGCATTCGTCCGTCCATGGTCAGAGTCTCAGGGCGGGCGGGCATAGGCGAGGGTGGCGCGCGCGCTCCAGTCCGTTTCCGTCCGCACGCGACCACCGTCCGCCGTCCGCCCGCCCATCACTAACTACACAACCCCGTCTGCCGCCCAACACTAACTACACAATTCTCAAGTCTCGAACAACTTCTGAAAGAACTGCCCCCACATACGTCGTTATTATCGAATCTCTCATTCAGTTTGAAGGCTTGATCATTAAACTTTTGAAGCTCAAAGTGCTGTGACAGAAGTTTTTACTATTAGGTGGATTTCAGAGGTAAAATGAGTTGAAAGAAATTAGGGATTGAATCGTGTCACAATGTTTTGAATAAATTACAAATAAACGCAATTGTGTCATGTGAAGAATAAAATAGGGTGTTATTGTGAAGTTGAATATATCTTGTAGAAATACAATAGACGACATAAGGTATATACATTACAGTGAATACTTTAAATCATAGTTAAATAATGTGAATATAAACAGTGACACCCAAATTCAAGCAAAACGTCCTAAAATGGCTGACAAGTTAAACGAGTACGTCGGATGGACAGGTCGTTTCCACGGCGCCAGAGACCGATACAGGGAAAGGTGGTCCACATGGAAAGAACAGCATCCGAGGGGAGTCAGGGAGGTGATGTCAGACTCCCTTTTCGGTATACCGAACTCTGATGAACTGCCAGAGAGAGTATGGCAAGATAGCGAGTACAGTGACTTATATAGGTATGTGACAAACTTTTTATAACATATCTATACTTAAGTACTATAGCTTAAAATGCCCTTGAATTATATAAGCTTTCTACGATGACGTTATAAAAAGCAGAGGTCTGTGCATTAAGAATAATGCTAAGTAATTCCATTGAATTAACTAATCCATCAAGTATCCATGGCTCTGTATATTAATGAAAAAATAAAACAGTGCCGATATCATTGAATTATATGTACTACACATATATCTCTGATATCAAATATGTTTCAAATATTTAGCACAAATCAACGCAGAATTAAAGAACGATTGTCTGAACTAAACATAAAAGTTTGTGTTAGTTACATTTACATACATTAACTTGGTTAAAAATAATTGAATGCCATCGTAGACAGCATACAACGAACGTCCAGACCACCACTTCCAGTCCAGTCCAGTCTACCAGACTTTCTATTAAAATGCTAAAAGTAAATAGGTGATTGAAAAACCAGACTGGCAGAATACTTATACTGTATTGTCAATGTACCCACAAGATTTAAGTATACGAAAGTTTCTCACAAAAATAATACATTTTAGGCGAAAAAGCCGCATTGAACTGATGCGCATATCAGCTGCAGTCATGGGCATAGAGTTCTCGTACGCCGGAGAGACAGCCTTCGTGTCCCCCACGTTGCTCCAGATAGGGGTGCCCCACCAGCAGATGACCCTAGTGTGGGCCCTGTCGCCTCTAATTGGGTTCTTCATGACTCCTCTATTGGGATCCCTGAGTGACAGATGCAAGTCCAGGTTTGGAAGACGGAGACCTTTCATTGTGTTGATGTCAGTTGGAGTGTTATTAGGTAAGAATTTTATATATACCTGTAACGTAGTTTTGTAATAGTATTATTATGATGATACAAGTCTGCTATGTTGGTCATTACACTTGAGACGGCATTATTCGTGCGAGCCGTATCAATTTGCATTGAATGTAATAGTAAATTACTGCATCGAGCGGAAAGTGACTTATTGCTCTAAAAACACTGTCGAGGCTATAAAAACACAAGTGCAGCAAGAAGTCATTTGAGCGAGTGTCAGTAATCTACTATTACATTCAATGCAAATTGAACGGCGAGCGCGATAAGGGAGTCGAGTGTGTAATGATCAATGCACACGCGTTTCGTACGACGTTTTTCAACACACTTGCGAGGAAAAAAACAGAGTTGTATTGTTATTAACGTTTAATTATGGAAATAATTAGTGAAATTATAATTCTCAAAATGATACCGAACAGTTTTTCTCTCTAGATTTTGGTGGTAACAGGCTATCACTCGCGTTTCGTGCCTCAATTAGTATTTCCGGCTGGGTTAAATCTACGTATTGCTCTTCTTCCCTACGCGAAGTCGATATTGCTAATAATTAACCACACATCGGAAACGTTAACAAAAATTTATGGAAAATGGCGTTTTGGTTTTGTTTTTCCCGCGCGCCGCGCTAGCGATGCGCAGGCAGGTGTAAATAAAAGCACTGGTAGAACCGCTATATAGCCTATATACAAGTATAATAAACACAAAATAATATTTGAATACGCAAATTAAGGTTAATATGTAGTAAAAAATATATAATTTTGTTGATTGATTTATCATAATTATGTAACTTGAAATAGTTTATTTATTCACAAAAATATTAATTGTTTTACATAAAAAGTATTTGCGGAGATTGAAAAAAAATTGTACAGTAAAAAGCAATGTAACGTAAAAAACATTAGTGTGTAATTAGCTGAATTGTGAACCTAAATGCTTTGCCATAAGAGTCACTTTATGAGCAAGTGTGCTGAATAGTTGTTTTATGTATGTCTTGCATAAACCTTCTTCCGTAAACCTGGTACCTAACCTTGAAACAAGATACCTTATGCTAAAGTTAGATAAGTCTCAGTCGAAAGTTTATTCGTGTTGGGGAAAATGGTAAAGTGTTAATTTTTCACTATTCTTGAAATCCTTACTGCGCTCGTAGTGACGCGGACGGCCTGGTTGGGATTTTGATCATCATCAGCCTATATTTGTTCACTGCTGGACAAAGGCCTCTCCTAATGCATGCCACTGAGCTCGAACTTCAGCTCTCTGCATCCAGTTTCTGTCAGCCACTTTTTGCATGTCAGCACTCCACCTGGCCACGTTTGCCTAAAAGTGGTCTCGACTCGAGAACTCGTCTACCCTAACGGTTATCGGTTCTTCGGGAAATGTGACCCATTGTCACTTTAGCTTGCTTATCCTTAGAGCTATGTCGTTACATTCCGATTTCGGTATAATCTTTTTTAATTTTCAAAGCTTCTAATTTACTTCACTTGTATGTACGTATGTATCGATGTATCTATGTATTTTGTACTAGAATCTTGCAATTAAAATTTCGAGCACTTTCCGATTAGCTATCCGGCTGAACCTTTCAGGGTAGCTTACAAACTGATGACAAAGCAATTTTTTTTTTAATGGAAAATATTGGAAAAAAAAATACATAAAAAGTGACATTTATTCAAAAAAAAGGTAGTAAGTTTTTTTTTTAAATTATACTTATTATAGCGTTTGATTACTATCTTACGTGTTATGTCATAGGTGCATAAATGCATATGTGGTCGTAGGTGCAGTAAACACCCATATTTTTGGTAATTATGTGATAATTACGTAGCTACTTATTGATTGTAGAACTGACAATCATTGCGGTAAACGGGTTCTAGAGTGGAAAACGCGTTTAGTGCAAGCAAACGTAGTGTAGGTCACCCGCCAGCCAGTGGAGTGACGAATTACGGGTGGCGGCTGGCACCGACTGGTGAGGAAAGCTGAAGATCGATCGCTAGTAAAGGCGTAGGCCTTTACTAGCCACGAATTAGGCTGATGAAGATGACGTACTTATTGCTCGTTCATCTGGTGGCCGCCCCACGACTGCATATTACAACCATTGCAGCGCCACGTTAGATAGATAGATAGATAGATAGATAATACTTTATTGCACCTAAAAAGATATTATTACACATACAATATTTCTTTAAAATAAGTACAATGGGCGGTTTTATCGCTAAGAGCGATCTCTTCCAGACAACCTTTGGATGGACAGCAATGGAAGAACAAGGAGTAGACGGCGGTGCATTAAAATAACATTCTATTACATAGATACTTTTCTAAAATACTAACTACTTTTCAATAACTATTTATATAATAAACTAATACATGTTATTACAATAAACTAATACATATTTATATTACAAATTAGGTTTAAATACATACTTTTACGTAGCAGTGCTTAGATTGGAGAGATAGTGATTCTTTACCATATTTTTAAATATAGGTAATGTTTTAGCTCGTCTGATATCCAGCGGAAGTGCATTCCACAGTTTCACAGCTTTTACTGTGAATGTCTTTTCATAGAACTGTGTAGTGTGGGGAGGTGTCTTGATTTGAAGAGTTTCTGAGGAACGCAAACATCGGGAGTGAGTTCACGTTCTAACTTGAGAGTGCAAAACCACTTGACTTATTGACTTTAATTCAGTTTCGCACATCAAAATTCAATAGCGCCTGCCAGTGTTATATTGAGTTAATGTTAATCACAAAACATATTTGCTTAGCATTTTCTTCGTCTCATAATGTTTGTGTGAAAAACTGCGGCTTTATATTAATGATACACCTTTATTATGCTGCCTTATGATTCGCGTTTTTACATTCTTACTGGCACACCAAAATGACTAAACTATTTATAAAAACCTCCGATGAAAGAATTCGGCGTTTTTTTTTTGGCGTTAAATCTCTCCAAATAAACAAACAGACAACGTTTCACTTTTATATATTCGTCTGGATTTTGCCGGCTTAATAATGGAACCACAAAAAAACACCCCGTTTCAGCTAATGATATTCAGAATATGTACAGCATTTTTCTGAGTATCAAGATAGTGTAAGGCAAGCCCGGCACTACCCCAGAGCCACACCATGCCAGGTAAACAAACGCCAAGCAGTTGTGTGCCAAAAATACTGTGTTCTATAGTTTGAAAGGCAATGGTTTCAGCTAAATTATACAGTGAATGAGCCATAAAAACAAAGGGAGAAGCGCCGTGCTTTTGCAACCGATATTTTGCACGGCGATGGGGATTGCTCCAAAATAATATGTTTTTGATTATAAAATCACAATAAGCTTGCAAAAAAAGAAGAAAGAAAGAAAAAGCCCGGAGAAAGAGAGAGCCCGGTGAAAGAATTATTGAAATATCATGGTTATTTTTAATATATTTTTTCTTTGTCGTCCAGATGTGAGCTACCCTGAAAGTTTCAGCCGGATAGCTATCGGGAAGTGCTCGTCATTTGAATTGCAAGATTCCAGGACAGACAGAAATACATAGATAAATACATACATACATACATACATACATACATACATACAAGTGAAGTTAAATAAAAGCTTTTAAAAAGTGATTCCGCTTTTGATGCAGTTTTTTTCGAAAGCAAAATAACTAGTGTCTTATGCGGTGTGAAGTCACAAATTTCTTTGGCCGCCTCGTATGTACTAAGAATGAAACCTATGAATCAGTCTTCTGTTTGAACAGTCTATATATGTATGCGGATGTTCCACAATAGCGTCGCTCTGCAGGTCCAATTTTGACAAATGAGGTATCAATCGATTCGTCTTCATTGGTAGGCTATTTTTTACCCGACTATGGCGAAGCAAAGAATGGGTTATTTGTTCAGACTAAAAACTCAGTCCGATTTTGACAAGCAATATATCAACCGATTCGATCCGTCTTCATCGCAAGAGTGTCGGGTTTTTATTAAGTCACGTTCTTGTTTGTCGTACCGGGTGGAATCTTGCAATTCAAATTTCGAGCACTTCCCGATTAGCTATCCGGCTGAAACTTTCAGGGTAGGTAGCTCAAAACTCGAAGAAAAAGCATGAAAAAACACTGTTTTCAGATTAGTTTCTTAATCAATATTTGCTGCTTGTTACCCAACCGTAGTCTTATGTCTTGTTAATAATAACAAAGTTAAGCTAACCCTGAATGTTGTTCCGAACTGAGGGAATGCACAACATTTTTATTTATTCTGTGGCTGCACTCTCATTCAGGGACGTGCTGTATTACCAGAAGCCCATAGCTTATTAGCTTGTAAATGAAAATAATTAAACTCACGTACTTATAACTACCTAATAAAAATTTAATATTCAGCACTCTCCTGTGGTGTAGGGAATATTAAAACAGCGGGTGTGTCTTTGATAAGGGATAACTTAATTTTGAAACTCGTAGGTATTAATCGAATTCCATGGATAAACATAAACAGCTATTTTACTTTCAAATAAGATGTAGAGTCAGATGCTCGTTGCAAAATCTCGACTACCTCCGTGATTTATTTTTTCAATGAAAGATGTACATTTTCCTGCAAGTTTATGTTGTGATTTGATACATTTTTAACTAAACATTTTTACAGGTTTGATATTAGTGCCAAACGGAGAAGCGATAGGCTACGCTTTGGGCGACGAGAACCCCTTGAACCGGACTGATGTTCCATCAGCACTAGGACCTCGGAGCTCCGTGCTGGAGACACCTCCAAGCAATTACCACCCCTGGGGCGTGGTCTTCACTGTACTGGGGACTGTGTTTCTGGACTTTGATGCTGATGCCTGCCAGAGCCCTGCGAGAGCTTACCTTCTCGACGTGACTGTTCCCGGTTAGCTTTCTGGATTTAAACAAATTCACATTAGGTATCATACAAAATGTGGTTTTAATTTTAATAGTTCGGTTCATTCGACTGTCCATATATATCTCCTGTTAGTATATTATTTATTTTTTATACCGAGGAAAAATCAGAAAACAAGTGCAAGTGTAAACAGTTTTCCCCTTCCAGTACATACTTACTTCTAGATAAGTCTATCGCATGACATGTATTGCCAACTCTTTCCCGAGTCCTTGGCATTGTTATTTCTGGACTTCGCCACAGGTGCAGAATATGTATGTACTACCACAGGCCTGCGCTTATCTACTTGATGTGACAGATCTAGGTCAGGCCTATTTGCGTACATTTAGCACCCCTTCACGATTTGATTTATAAGTCCGCAGTCCCATTTCTACTAATTCTTAAGATTAGTTACAAAGTTCACTTAATAGTAGGTATCTACTAAAGTTTTTTAGTAAAGTAGATAATTAGATATTCCGTATTAAAATCGAATAGGCGCATATACTTACATTACAGAGAGCATTGCAAATCTAAGATAGGTACTTGTATCTGGAAATCTATAAAAAGGTATGGGCGATAGTTTGAAAAATACTTCTAGAATAGACAATGTTATAAGTCTAAAATGGGGCAAATTACAAACAACTTCGAAAGGTGAACAACATTGTACACACTCGTGCGCCTTCAATCTCAAGTGGATGACCGATGAAACGAAGTTTCCCTATTGTGCTGTCGATAAGATTTTACTCACTTCACTAATTTAAGTTCTTTGAAAAGAAACTCCTATAACAGCTACAATTAGAAAAGTCGCTCACAGCAAACAAGGTGTTTTGTACACAATGTTTTGTCAGATAAATTAAATTGTGTTACAAATTATTCTTGGCATCGTGTGCCGTAAATCAGGTAGCTCATTGAGTATGTTTACGAGATAAAGGTGTAGGAAAAAATATTTTTTAAATCCTTAACCTAGTTTAATTGATAGTCTGGGATGTATTTCAATATTTGTCCGTGACGTCAAAGCATGTGACTCGGCGTGTTGTTGTATATTGTAGCGGAGAGGAGTGACGAACCAGAAACCATCTCTTTATCAGCGACGTCCGACTGTGATTGATTTATCTTGCTGCTAACGCTATTTTGGGGTTTTCACTACGACTAAACGTGATTACAGAAAATTTGGCGGTGCAGGCCGTAGGTTGAACATGAGTTTTATGTTGTGTGAGTACAGTATTTTGAAATATAATTCTGCCTGAGCTTAATTAGTATTAGAGCAATAGACATTTTATACATGCATTCATACATTGTGTGTTATGTGAATTTCACTTTTTGCGACAGTTAAACTTTTCTGAAAGTATTTAAAAGACAATGAATATTTTAAATTTTGGGGTTGAGTCTCTACATATTTAAGGACTAGCATTATTATTATGAAAAGTAAGGGGTATTTTTTAAATTTTAAAAGACATAAACGGGCGTTACTCTCGTATATTAGTTGAATTATTCCAACTATAGTTTCGAGCACATCCGGTGGTCTTTTGTCTCTTGTCTGTGCGAGGCTGGAAACGTTCGCGAGCGTTCCGCACTCACCATGAGGAAGACCACCGGATGTGTTCAAAACTATAGTTGGAATAAATCAACTAATGTTACGTGAGTAACTTCCTTTTTAACCATGACTTTAGGCATTGCTAAAAAAAAGTTCAGTTGTGAAAAACGCTGGTATTTACCACAGACTTCTAATATAGTATTAGAAGTGTGGTATTTACACATAATATAATCATAATGATTATAAAAAAACTGTTTTTTTTTTATTTAGAAAAGAAAACTATATAATAAACTCCACAGAAGCAAGTAAACATTTACATATTTTATGACGCTAAGTCGAGAGCACACAAGTATTTACGTTAAATTGCACATAGAGTACGACGACACTTTGATGCCTTGTGTACACGGCGTTCGGAAGTCAGTTCAATATTTACTTTATACCTTCTATCTACTCCGCTTTGTGGGACATTTTCATCTCTAGACTAATATTTGAATTTTCCAAATGGTTTGCGTGAGAAGCCTGTAGAAAATTGGACATGTCACTAATTTGTCTGGAGTTTTTTTTACTACTGGCTAGCCAATCGTTTGACCACGATGTCACCTGATGGAAAGTGATGATGTGGTCGAAGGTGTAGCACGCTTACCTAGTAGATACCTATTCACTCTTGGCTTGAACACACCTGATATAACGTGATTTAAAGAAAATGTGTACTAAAACTAACTCCGACTGTACCGTGTGGTAAAGAGCTTCTCATCCCGAGGGTGCTGTCAGAACCAGCTAAAGAAAATCAGAAAATGGACAGCATTTTCCTGTGTATTATAACCAACTACTGCTTTCGCCTGCCAAGCGTGGTGATTATGACAAAGCCCCGCTCCCCCCGTATTATGAGTGTTATATACGAATATTGTTTGCAGAGGACCACGCCAAAGGCCTGAGCACCTTCACTGTCATGGCTGGCCTCGGGGGCTTCATGGGGTACGCGCTTGGAGGCATCAATTGGGACGAGACTAGATTAGGTAGGTACTTATTTCTATTATGTTCTTGTATTAATTATCTAAAACAACCTGTAATAAACCTAGTCTAACAAGCTGCTTCCAGTAGGTAACGTTCCCAAATGCTGGCTGCACGTTTTATGGTAATCCTTAATCTTTGGCCAAAATAAAGCCAGCATTTTGGTCACGTGTTACTTCGACCTTGCGGCTTGTTAGATTAGGTTTATTTTACTTTGTTTTTAGTTAGTTAAGTTTATATTATTAATTAATTATTGCAGCTTGCAATTAACGTGTGAACCTTAATTTATTTGTCCAAACTAATTTGTCTTAATGACAATTTACTGTCCAATTTTCGTGGGATATTCCGTGGGATAATCTCGGCCAACGTGATAGAAGCCCAGGAAGTATTTAGTAAGTCTCCATAGGTATATATAGACCTAGGTCTTCTGCCTACTCTAATTCTGCATAGTTAGTATCAAGAAATTGTTACTTGTAATGTTTTTGAGTGTTTGAGTAAACCCTCAAAGGAAAGTGGCTGCGCACTATCTACCCTGTGATTTTGTTGTCACGCGAATTATAGTGGTTTTGTCATCTATTTCAGTTTAGGTGGATTAAATTAAATCAACTTCTGAAAATGGTGGTAACAGAAGTTGACTGTCATTAAGATTTTATTAAGACTCTGTAGAATCTAAACATGTATTTACTTATGTTTCTTAGGTCGTGATGCCATTATTAAGACGCTGTAGAATCTAAATATGTATTTACTTATGTTTCTTAGGTCGTGATGCCATTATTAAGACACTTAAAAATCTAAATATGTATTTACTTATATTTCTTATGTCGTGATCCCATTATTAAGACACTGTAGAATCTAAATATGTATTTACTTATGTTTCTTAGGTCGTGATCCCATTATTAAGATGCTGTAGAATCTTAATATGTATTTACTTATGTTTCTTAGGTCGTGATCCCATTATTCTGTGTAAATAAAAGACATGGTATTTTTTTCTGCACTTGGTTTAGAACAAGATGTTTAAAAAAAGACTTTGTCTTCACCGCAAAACAAACGATTGAAGCATAGCAAATGGCGGCTGCATAATATGTATGCGTGAGTTCATAATTTGTGGTGTTTTGTGGTTGATACACAATTTCACGAAATTTCATCACAAAGGTTGCATTGTTCTTTATTTTCCTTGAGAACTTAACAGAATTAACACGAGTAACAACCTATCCAACCAGTAACGAGTCTGAACCTGAATCTATCAACTATACGAGTACCAACGTCGAGATCTTGCTGCGATGTGGCGGCCGTTCGGCATAACATGGTGTGAGCGTGAGGCTTGTGCGTACGAGCAGATTGGCGTACCTTGGATGCTTCACTTTCAATTTGGCGGTGTGGAATCCGTCTTTATTTAAATATTCTTCGTTCAGAATTGTAATAGTTGATTTGTTCTTGTTCAATGACAAGAGATTAAATGTGCTACTGATATATTTAGTATAGTATCCTGAACTGACACTCTTTATTTAGTGGCGGAAACGGTAGGTAACGATGCTTTATCATAATAACGGTGGTTTTGCTCAAGTAAAAGCATCTGTCCAATGTGTACACGCGTTATTAATGTCTGGAAGTAGTGTAAAAATCCCTGGGCTATTCTTATTAACTCTCATTTCAGGTGAAATCTTATTAATGTCTGGAGGTAGTGTGAAAATCCCTGGGCTATTCTTATTAACTCTTATTTCACGTGAAATCTTATAAATGTCTGGAGGTAGTGTGAAAATCCCTGGGCTATTCTTATTAACTCTTCTTTCAGGTGAAATCTTCGGTGGTCACGTGCGTGCGGTGTTCTCTCTCATCACCGTGATTTTCGTAGTCTGCGTTTCCGCCACTGTCACCAGCTTCAAGGAGATTCCTCTCGAGGAGTTAAAAGACCAGGTGCGTTTTCGATATAGACCCTTCACTACACTCGCTTTTAATGTACTTTCTGAGAGGTAAAAAAGAATGAATGAATCATGCAAAAGAATTTAAATTTAGTGAGTGATATTTGATTCTGATATTAGGTGATTATTTCCGACACTTTGATCTAGGCGACGCTACGTAGTCGAGGTTCTTACCCCTTGGGTCCCCTTGAGCTTGTCGCCAAAATTCAAACTTTTGCGTGCACATTCTACGTCACGCACCTTTGGCGAAGTGCCTTCTGCATTAGCAATTGTACCGGGCTGGGGGACGGTGCGGCTCTGCGTCTATCACCCAGCCCGGTAGCGCTGTGAAGGTCAACTAGAGACCAACAGCATGTAAAGAGCATAAAATATATAATGTTTTCACGCAGTATCAAAACAAAAGAATCACTCTGAAGTCTGAACATTATTATAAATACCTTTTGTCGCATGCAAAACATACATGCATGTAAGGCAGAGAAAAATTTAAAAGAAAGAAGAGTTACAAGCTTCCAATATGCAGGAAAAGCTACTTGCAGGGTTCACTATAATTGATTGTCTGCAGGACGAGTTTCGGAAACAGGCGCAGACTGAAAGGTATCAAGAGAGCATTGATCTTGATGATGGAATTGATACGGGTTTGAAGAAGAACAATGTTTCGTACGGAGCTGTTAACCAGGAGGTAAGATAATACAATATGTGATTTTCATCTACTTTCGAGTTACTTATGTATTAAACTGCCTCTGAAGGATCTCTGATTGATTGTACTTAGGGTTAAGAGGTTACGCGGGTGGAGCTGTGAAAAAAAAACAAACTTATAAGTCAACGCAATCAAAAGATACGGCCGTTTAGGCCTTATATATTGGCACTCGCAAAGCAAACAGAACCTTGAAGGTACTTCTCGTTGACCTAGACCCATGAAATTTGCCAAGAAGCAGTGTCTTATAGCACAAGGGAAAAATCCGAAAACCGTAAATTTGTAGTAACAAGACAAAAATAAATGCAGTTGGTAAACTGACCGCGACCTATTTCGAACAGTTTTCCAACGGCAAAGTTAAGATTTAAGTAACACTTGGGTGGTTTTGGGTTTATTGAGCTTCTTTACTCTGCCAAATTAAGACATATATCTATCGGTTTTAGGGCACGCCCACCATACCCACTCCACCAGAGCCCCACGGACAGGATCTGTCCCTGCGCCATTACCTGAAGTCCATCGTCGTGATGCCGAGCTCCTTGCGAGTGGTGTGTCTCACCAACCTGTTCTGTTGGATGGCGCACGTCTGTTACTCGCTTTACTTCACAGACTTCGTTGGAGAATCTGTGTTTGGGGGGAATCCTGCTGTGAGTATAATATGAGCCTACATTCTTTTTACTACATTTTGTACTTAACTCTTTATAGCTGACTGCCAGCTTATTATAAACTCTAATTGCTATACAATACACATTGTCACTAAATACTTTTAACCGTTGTTTTGGGACATGCAACTTAAATTTTACCCGGTTATTTCTCCTGGCTGCAATATCATAATGTTTATAAAAAAGTGTATGTTGAACAAAAACACATATTTCGTAAATATATACATACGGTAGTGGTAAGATAGGATAGGATATTGATTGAAATAAAGGTTTGCAACTGTCTAAAAATTCTGCTCCATTTAGGGCTCTAACACACTTTCGTTACCTCTAAAAGCTCTGACACGGCAACGGAATTACCCCACATTACAAAGCCATTCCGCAGGATCGAGGAGACGTAGCCGTGGTAAGCGCATAATGCAGCTTCCCTAGAAGCATCGCGTCGTACCCGATTAAGGACACACACAAAACGATCCAATTTACCACATAAGTTGTTAATATGTCCTTTCCAATTACAGTTTTTGTTAATGAAATACCTAGGAAAATAGTGAAATCAACTTCTTCAACAACAGTGCCGTCGTATATAACATTAAGCTTTACTGGTTTACTCTTCTAAGTTTGAAATTTAACCATTTTTGTTTTATCAATGTTAACATGTAAATTATTTTGCTTCAACCACCTTAATGATACTATTTAGTGTATTGTTAATATCTTCTTCAAAGTTAGCCGGATTCCTACCTTCAACAACTACGGTTGTATCATCTGCGTAAAGGACGCATTTGTGTTTAGTTAAATCATGCAAGTCGTAACAATGTAACATACTCTTACCAACAATGTGCTTAATCTTTATTTTAGTATGGACTTCCCGGGCGCTGTAGCGGGTAGCCTCTTTTGTATTTTTACTTTTTACCACACCGTTTTTTTTTATTTACTTAGTCTATATTAAACTTATTGTAAAAAAAACGACGACACTAGAATCAATACGCAAGCTTATTCTGAATCACTAGAAATACTGAATTAATAATCACTTTTATTATGATTTTGCTCTGTGCGTCCAGAGTCCTGACCAATCGCTCTGTCTTTTGTCGAAAATCAAATTACACACGACATCATCAAGTTGAACTATTTAGGCTAAAAACTGACTTTAAAATTAGATCTCTGGAGCTTAAAGTTACAGATTTATAAAAGAGATACGATATAAACCTTATATCGGAGTGATTATAAAGACGCTTCACGTAAAAACTGGTGAATGTATGCTATCTCAATCCGAAGAGTTTCTACTCCTACGGCCGAGCAATAAACAAAACACAATTTGATGGCTGAACGAAATTTGGTGTATTTTACCGTATATCTGCTTTTGGTCCTGGAATAATATGGGATACTTTAATTCCAGAAAAAAAATACAACTTGGACAAAGCTGCGGGCTTAGTGAATATACATTGTAGTTTATTTTAGTATGTTTCTTTTATTATTTTATTTTTATTATTATTTTATATATTTTAGTGATAGACATGCCACGCTCAATAGTGTAGGTAATATAATTAACTTATGGGACCTATTTTAGCCCAGTACTAGAGTTTAAAAAAAAAAAAACTGCTTCTAATGATTGATTGAACATGTATCTTCTTAGGGCCAAATATATTAAATTATGACGTTATTTTTAGGTGAGAATCTCTTTTTATTTTTACAGTTAAGTTAATTATAATTTACTTTTTACCTCTCGCCAGAAAGTTACAAGCTATTGCTATTATCCTCGAATTTTTTAAGTCTTCTTTTTCATTAACTCCACTCGTGGTGGTAGCGAAGCAAATTTGAAACATTTGCAGGGTTGAAGGGTTGGGCTTAACTTAAACTTAATTTAAAATATAACCCAGGTGTGTTCAAGTCAAGAGTGAATAGGTATCTAATAAGCAAGCGTGCTACACCTTCAACCACATCATCGCTTTCCTTCAGGTGAGATTGTGGTCAAACGATTGCCAAGTACGCAATAAAAAAAATACTTTCTGTGCCACCATATTGTGCCACCATCTCTTTGACTTGGAAAGAAAATTGTTTGAAAACTCTTGTTTTTAAATTTATTATTTCCCATGACATGCATGTTCTTTGTGCTATTGTTAAGCAGGCTTGCACCACCACCGACCTAAGCTGCATTCGTGCACAGTTGTAAACAAATACCTTTTGTGAACCTACAACTCTATAACCTGTATAATTTAGGTTCAAAATAAATATTTGTCATTGTTTCTGGGCGTCAGCTCGGAGTTTCATGTGATCTTTTATTTTTATCAAAGATGAGCTGTATTCTCGGCTTCGCACGCGTGGTCTTTTCTTTAGGTTCAAAGTACCTTAATGTGCTATTACAGGACCAATATACCAACATTTGATCAAAATTTCTTCAGCCGTCAAAAATACTTTTATCAATTACTCGGCTTCTAACTCACCGGATAGAGATATCAATGACACAAGTTTTCAAATCAAACCCTAAGCTATCTAACAATGAAAACTGCATTGCAATCGGTCTAGTAAGTTTTACGTGATGCATGAACAAACAAACATGCAGACAAATAAACAGAAAGACACCATTAAAAAAAAAAAAAAACTTGTTCAATACCTTTTTAAGCACCCAAGAGCATTTTTCTATTTATCTTCTTTGTAAAGCCTTTTTCGTACCTATTGCTTTATTATAAGTATAGATCTATGACTGTCAATTTGCATCAAAAAATCCGTCCAGTAGTTTCAGCGTGATACGTGTTCTTTTTAATAACTATCAATCTCTATCTTGCGGAAACCCTTTACTTTTTCGGGACGTAAAGTATCCTATATCCTACTTTGTAGTATGAACTCAAAGCATACCAAGTTTCATTTGAATTCATCCAGTAGTTCCGGTGGCCTGATGAGCGGCCAAGATAGAGACAGGCAGACAACAGACAAAAATTAAAAAAACATACAGTTTAGGCTTCATTATCATAAATAGAGTAACTTCGATGTCACCATATCTTTAATGTACAGAATTTAGACCCATATCCCGCAGGAAATCTTTATTTTTTCGGGACAAAAAGTATCCATAATTTTCACCCATCTTATAAACTATGTCTGTGCTAAGTTGCATCAACATTCGTCCAATAGTTTCAGCATGCTACGTGTACTTTTAAATAATTTTCCAGCCCTATTCTGCAGGAACACTTTAATTTTTCGGGATGAAACGTGTCCTCAATTTTAACCCATCATATAACTTAAGACGATGCCAAGGTGCATCAAAACCCGTCCATTGGTTTCAACGTGGTACGTGTTCTTTTAAATGAGTTTCAACCCTTATCCTGCGCGAACCCATTAATATTTTGGGATGTAAAGTATCCAATGTCCTACCTCGAAGTATAAACTCAAATCATACCAAATTTCATTTGAATTCATTGAACATTTTCGGCATGATGCGCTGCCAAGGTACAGACAGACAGACGGACAGACAGAGAGACAGACAAAAATTAAAATATTCTGTTTTGGATTTAGAATTGAATAAAGAACGGCCACCAAAAAAAATTTGGGACATTATCCCGCTGGAACCCTTTATTTTTTCGGAATAAAAAGTATCTTTAATTTATACCCATTATAATAATATAAACTACGACTGTGCCAAGTTGCAACAAAATCCGTCCAGTATTTTCAGCGTGATACGTGTTCTATTAAATAACTTTCAACACCTACCCTACGGGAACCCTTTAACTTTTCGGGATTAAAAGTATCTTATGTCCTACCTCGTAGTATGAACTCAAACCATACCAAGTTTCATTTAAATTCATTCAATAGTTTCGGCGTGATGCCTAGCCAAGATACAGACAGACAGACAGACAAAAATGAAAAAAAAAACAGGGTTGGTTTCAGTATAGAATATTGAGTATCCTCCAAAAAATATTACAAAATATCTTCAATGTACAGAATTGGACCTGTTACAGTTTTATTATAAGTATAGATTAAGCATTGCCATACAACTTGGCAATGCAACAAACATTTCTAGAACGTTACCTATATAGTATAGGGGCTTAAGTTTTAGTTTGTTTGCCTTATTTATTTCTTAAGAATATTTTACCTTCCTACTAAGCATGTAAACAGTACAACTCTGTACAAAGTTTAGAACTTGAACACAGCAATAACAAAAGTTGAACTACAACTCCTTATGTGTTCACACTAGCAAAACTATTCAAGTATCCTTTGTCCTGCATATAGACCTGTGCAGGGTAGCTGGCAGTCTTTGGATGAGAAGAGCCGAAGATCGGGCAAAATGGCGAGCCTTGGAAGAGGCCTGTTTCTTGCTGTAATAATGTAGGTTGTTGATGAACCAACGAAAGTGATGGCTGCAACAATCATATTGCCCCTTTCTTCATTATGCCACTTTCATATACCCATCAATAAACAATGCACTGTAGTGCTATTACCGGTCTTTGATGCAAACTGATTTTCATAGCAATTTCGACTCTTACGCGTTGCATTATGTGCACGTGATAGTGACAATCTGATTGAAACCTAGATTGCTAATAGCACTACTGATGTCTCTTCTCATGCTTGTGGAGGCTGATTCTTTGCTCTGCCAATTATTACAGGCGCCAGTGGGCAGCGAGAGCCGTACCCAGTACGAGGCCGGCGTGCGGTTCGGATGCTGGGGCATGGCGATGTACTCCTTGTCCTGTGCTTGCTACTCCACCGTCATTGAGAGGCTAATCAAAAGGTTTGGGTGAGTGTCGAAAAATATCAGACTTCCGCTCTTTGATGAACCGAAGGGTCTGGTAAGTCTGGTCTATTTAAGAGGAAGATTTACGTTTCCTTTTGAAACATTTTAAAGTCTATAGGTATGTCTAAGATTACATTTAAATACAATACCTAGCTGGATACGATTTTTTACCGTCTGCCCCCACGCGCGGAGGCAGACGATAACACTACCTCATTCCTTCTTCTTCCGGGTTATCTGCCCCCACGTATTGTAAGTAGGGTCAGACAGACATTTATTTTTAAGATTTGATCCGTATCGCCAACACAATCGATTGTTCCAATGATACTGTAACAAAACTTTCTACCCTTATCCCGCAACAAACCTTTATTTTTTCCACATGAAATGTTTCCAAATTTTATCAATGCCATGCCTTAAGTAATTTATTTTCAAGATTTCACCTGTTTCAACAACATTATCGATTCGTGAAATGGACATTACGAATCTTTCAACTGGCTGCCTATTACGGGTTAACAGATTCATCTCTTTGTAAGCTTAATAAAGAGGTTCCATTTAAACCCTTTGGTAACGGAACCCTAAAAGTTACCCCTATCTTTGTTTTGTCACAATTATGACATTGCTCTTTAAAATTTGATCCGTATCGCCAGTGCAATCCGATTGGTGCAATGATACTGTTACACAACTTTCAACCCCTATATAACAAGAACCCTTTATTTTTTGCAGATAAAAGTATGCAAATTATATCTTTGTTTTTATTTTACATAACTTTCAATCCCTACCCCGCGGGAACCTTTAGTATTTCGGGACAAAAAGTATACGTATTTTTAATCCATAATATAAACTATGACTGTGCCAAGTTGCATCAACAGCGGTCCAGTAGTTTCAGTGTGATGTGTGTTCTTTTACATAACTTTCAACCACTATCCTGCTACCTTTTAGTATTTCGAGACAAAAAGTATCCTAAATGTAAATCCATAACATCAGCTGATTGTGCCAAGTTGCATTAAAATCCGCCCGGTAGTTTTAGTGAGACACGTGTTCAAAGAGACAGACAGACAGAAAGAGAAACAAAAATAACTGTTTTGGCTTCCATGTCGAAGTTAATGAAGTAAACACAAAAAGAAAAAGTTGGACATACACAGAGTATATAATGATCGTTTGTGGTATGAGTTTGACAATCCATTAATCCTATACGATAAAGTGCGCTGGTCTGTACCCCTATTATGACGTTCAGCCGCTTGATTGTGAAGGCGTAACAAACATACACACACATATACACACATGCATATAAACTCAAACATTCAAAACTGTACTCGCTATCAGGGGCGCGTTCACTTACAACGTTCGAATCATCCGTGCGATTATCGCTCGATCATCGGCGGCCCGACCACAGAACTTGGCTTCAAACAGATTGTCACTTTTTTTATAGCAAAATCGACTCTATCGCAAAGCATTATTGAATTTGACGGCTTGAAACCGTCATGATCAACATTTGGACGCAAGCTTTGGACGTCCACATAGAACTGACAACTGTCAAGTGTCAGTTTCATACTATTCCTCCCCTCCCCTACTATTTTTCGGATGATCCAGGCGAACGCCCGACGACACCGTGAACGATTTCGAGTGATCGCGCGGGTGATCCGTGCGTCCTCGAACGTTGTAAGTGAACGCGCCCCAAGTATCGTAACATTTTTGTATGAAAACCAGCGCAGCGCAATTAGCGGAACTATTTGTCACTATAAATCTTCAGCTCTATTAGGAATTTGGCTAACTATACTACAATAAAAATCGTCAATACGTGAGGAACTGCAGATATTACGCCGTTATGCTGGCGCCTTCTTAGCATTTGTCAGTTTCTAAATATAAGAAAAAGACAGAGAAAAAACAGCGACTAGCGAACGCATTGTCATTTTGATTCACCCGAATCCAGCTAGATGGCGTTCTAAAAGTCTTCATCGAGCAAGCGTTTAAAGACCATTTTAGATAAAACAGAATTACTTTTAATGTTTGTCAAACATTAAAAGTAATTCTAGTAATGTTGAACTAACATTGAACGCTTATAAAATTTTCGCTTTTACAAGGAAATTAGCACCACAGAATAAATTCCTAGCACCGCGTCTGTGAGACTTCTTTCGTAAGTCTGACTCTACCCACTGTATTTTCTAACCGGTCGAGTCGCGTAGATACTTTAACTTGAGATGTAACGTCAAGAGCGTTTATTACAGCAACTCGTAATAGGGGTAAAATGGGCCGTACTTTCAAACGTTCCTGTACATTCCGGGTTTCAAGTTATTGTATTTGGACCTATTACTGAAAGAAAGAAAGAAAATATGATTATTTCTGACAACACACAACATTAAATATTATCAAAAACAAAACAAAAAAAAATTAGGAAAATATAGTTGACAAACAAAAATTAATGCTGTGTCAATAATACTCGAGTATGGTGATAAATAGTTAGTTAGTGTAGTTTTGGTAATACCTGTGTTAATACTGAGGGTAGGCATGTCGTAATTTCTGAACTACGATGTCAAATTATTTACGGGACAATCTATAAAATACCTCCTTTATAACAAAAAAATAATTGCAACCCAGTAAACATTAGGATAAAAATATGTTTTGTCTTCCGTATCGATTAAAGAGTGCACTAAAAAAAACTAAATATGTTCAATGTACAGAATTGGACCTGTTACAGTTTTATTATAAGTACATATACATCAATATATTAAGCAGGGATTTTTGAGACGGGACAGTAAGGGCAGGTACATTAACCGTTAAAGGAAAACGTTCCTAGAAGACCATCCATAACTTTTAAAGATATTTTGAACTGCATTCACAGATTTTGGAAAAAATGTACAGTCAGCAATAAAATGGTAATTTTACACAAAAACTTTTTTTGATGCCAATTGATCTTGTTTCAAAGGATCAAAAGTCTCTATCGGACCGACTGAGCTTTGAGTACTAGAAATGTCAGAAATTGCGAAAAACTTTTCCCATACATTTTGTAAGAAATTACCTTAACCGTTGTAGCTACAAGAAAACATTCTTAGGAGAATCTCCTTTACTTTTAGAGATATTTTGACCAGCATCACAGATATTGTTAAAAGTGTTCAGTCATCGAGAAAATAGTCAATTTACCCAAACTTTTTTTTGATGCCAATCTATCCTATTTCCCTCCTTCCACTTGGATCCACAGCTCGGCTCCACATGTGGATCCGTGGATATCTTTATCTCCTCTTAAATCTACTATTGAGTGAATTCAATTCTAAACATAATTTTATATGCCACTTCGATCCACAAACGAGGGGATCCAAAAATAATAATATTTTTTATGCCACTTGAATCCACAATCCGCTAACTATCAAGACTATCAGGGGATTATTCCTGAAATCCACACCAGACCGTCCCCACCAGTGGGGATGTCGGTAAAAATCTAAGATAGATTTCTCAAAATCCCCACTAACAGCAAACGGGAATTTCATAAAAAAAAATTTTTGCCGTTTTCCTCACCACGGCTACTATAGAACTATAGAACCTTTGGGGGCTCTATGGGAAACAGACTTCTTTTTTTTACCGAATAATAATTTCTTTACAGAAGTTCTAGATTTCATCGATATCTTCGATTTGGATGACAGCTGTCAAACTTAAAAGGGCTATAACTCTGAAACTATTGATCTTAGACTAGTAGTTTCATTACAGAAGTGATATATCTCATCGGTATCTTCTTTTTGGATGACAGCTGTCAAACTTAAAAGGGCTATAACACTGAAACTATTAATCCTAGACTAGTAGTTTATTTACATATGTGATAGATCTCATCGATATCTTCTTTTTGGATAACAGGTGTCAAACTTTAAAGGGCTATAACTCTGAACCTATTGATCCTAGACTAGTAGTTTGTTAACAAAAGTGATAGATCTTATCGATATCTACGTTTTGGATGACAGTTGTCAAACTTAAAAGAGCTTTAAATAAATAAATAAGTCTGAAAATACTGATCCTAGACTAGTATTTTCCTTACGGAAGTGATAGTTCTCATTTATATCTTCGTTTTGGATGACAGCTATCAAGTGTCCAGTGCTTCCCAAGTTGCACTTATTAGAGAACAATCATTTAAATTTCAGCCATATTATGTTGGTAAATTGAAAAGGAATAAAAATATCCAGGGATCCACCTGTGGATTTAAGAGAAACAAGAAGTATCCACGGATCCATCTGTGGATTTAAGAGGAGATAAAAGTATCCACGGATCCACATGTGGAGCCGAGCTGTGGATCCAAGTGGAAGGAGGGTCCTATTCCTTATGAGGATCAAAATTCTCTACGGAATCAACTGAGGTTAAAGTACTACAAAGGTCAGAAATTGAAAAAGAATACCATAAATTTTGTACGAAATTAATAAATTAAAGTTCTAACATCGTCCTAATACAATGTCTTCAAAAATACTGGCGGTTCTAACCTCAGTTGGTCCGACAGAGACTTTTAATCCTTATAAGAAACAGGATCGACTTTTTTTTGTTGTAAATTGCTTTTTGATTGCTTGATGACAGTTATTTTTTCCAAAATCTGGGAATGCAGGTCAAATTATCTCCAAAAGTTAAGGAGAGTCTCATTAGAACGTTTTCCTTTAGCTATTACGGATAAGGTAATTTTGTACAAAATGTACGGGAAAAGATTTTCGCAATTTCTGACATTTCTAGTACTCAAACCTCAGTATGATGGAGACTTTTGATTCTTATAAGAAACAGGATCGATTGGCATCAAAAAAAGTTTGTGTGTTAAATTACCATTTTCTTGCTGACTGTATATTTTTTTGCAAAATCTGTAAATGCAGTTCAAAATATCTCCAAAAGATATGGAAGGTCTCCTAGGAACGTTTTCCTGTAACTATAACGGCTAAGGTACCTGCCCTTACTGTCCCGTCTCAAAAATCCACTCTGTATAGTCATGTATCTCAACATAGCCTACGGTTGCCTGGAACAGATCGCTGCTCAGCGATAAGGCCGCCGATTTTACATTCTTTTTAGTTTATTATTATTTGTGTTTTATTTAGTGTAATAAAGTTCTATCTATCTATTTAACTGCTAAAAACATAAAAAAAACGACTTGATTATGTAATAACTAAGTGAGCCCGCGGTTTCATCCAGGTGGTGGATGATGATGATCAATAATGATGAAAAGTTCCCTATGTGTTATTCTAGGACATAAAGTATCTACAGACCAAACATCCAAATCCGTTCAGCCGATTTAGCGTGAAGGCGTAACAAACACACACAAACACGCATACATACAAACTTTCGCCTTTATAATATTAGTGTGATAAAATGCAACAAATGCGTTAGGTGTTTCCCACTAGCCCATAGACAACTGCATATATTACTCCGTACTTTATTACCCTTCAACTTGACAGTGTGAACAAGTTATTTCCTAGCTGTAACTAATGGGATTGGGTGGCCCTTGACTTTCAGCAGTGGAGCCAAGAGTTGACAGGCTTCGCAGTGATTTTAAAATCGATTCAGGGCTAGGCTGGCTTAAGATTACGCTCGAGCATAGGTATAAATAATGCGTTAACTGGAAGTACCTCAAATCTCTACCAATATAAATAATTTAAAAAGAAACAACTTCAAATTGTATAAAACTTAAAAGAAATAATTAATTCAATTTTTTTGAGGTCTGTGCTACGACCAAGCTAACTAAAGTACCTAAGTAAGTAGGCACAGTAAGTTTTAATTTTTATACGATTTGAATTCGATTTTTCAAATCAATTTTTATTTCTTACAAATTTGTTAGAGTAGGCCTAAGAAAATGAAGTATGTACTTAATTCCGTTCGCTAAAAAGAAAGCCATATTGGAAACAGTTAACAGTCTATATCTTTTAAAGTACTGAAACGATTTTGATGAAATTTTAGAACTATTCCCTAACTTGAAAGATACTGAAACTAGAACAAAAAGAATTATTGCATTATTTAATAAATAAAAAAATAGTTTAGGAGATTTCAAACATAAATTCGCGAAATTTAGTATATTTATTCAGATATTCACAGTGAACATTACATTTATATGACAAGCATTTATATAGTACAATCTACACCAATATTTAAAACTAAAAATTGTAAGTTTCCACGGGAAAAGTTGAAAATGTCGATTACTCGCTCTAAGGAGCAGTTAAATAATAACAAAGCCTGTCAAAAAGCATTAAGAGCGATGGTGCCAAAGAGAACAATACGTTGGTGCTATACTTTTGCATTGGTTTTTAATATTCTGGAAGAACATAGTATTTTTTGCGATAAACTGTAGTCCGGGCGGACGAAGCCACTGACGAAAGCTAGTATACTGTATTTTCCAAAGTTTGTTCAGCTATCAAATAGTTTTTTATCGATAGCTTGGCATCTAACCATCGGATTTAGATACCAAGTTCCCTAGTTTTTAAGTCAAACCCTAAGCTATCCAACAGTGAAAACCGCATCGCAATCTGTCCAGTAATTTTTACGTGATGCGCGAAGAAACATACGGACAAACAAACAAACAGCCAGAAACGGCTTTAAAAAAAACTTGTTTAGTAGCATAAGTTAAGTACCTTATATTTATTTTTTTAATTATCGTCTTTTTATAGATTTTTTCGTTTTAATAATCTAGAGAAATGACAACGCGTGCGAAGCCGCGGGCTGAGCTAGTTATAAGTATATATAGATGGATAGAAGATTATTTCACAATAGATACATAACTCGTTGGCTATCGGTAGCCCGTACGGGCAAAACTTTTTTTTGCAATAAATTAAAGTAAAACCTATACGTTTTTTTTTTCTTTTCAATGTTTTGGTTCCGTTAATGCTATGAGGAAGTTGTGGACTTTTTGGAGAACAGGATAGATAGGAACTACTCTATGACGTCCTTTTTGAAACTCATGAGGATTGTAGTGTTTGCTCTGGTGTCTCCTTTGTTGGGCAGTTGCAAGACACACGGTCGTACGACCAGTGAGGTGGAGCGACCGTGTGTTTTCATTAAAATATGGCCCTAAGCGAGCACTAGTAAGGAGGGAGCACAAGGTGCACACGGGCAAAGCCACGGAGCTCAGCTAGTAATAAAAAAAATGTATCTTTTCTTATAATTATTACAGCAAACAAGTAACAATTATCAAAAAACCCGACTGCGAACAAAACTATTGAATAAAATTTTAAACAACTCACGTGATAATGTAGATTCGCAGAGCGGTGCAGGTGAGGGGCGTATAAATTTAAATAAAATTTAACGTTTCTTATTTAGTTATGTATTTTACTTAATTGTTGCAATTGCAACATTGGACTACATAACTTGAATAAAATAAAATGTAATATTTTTAAGAAGGTTGAAAGACAATTGCTACTGTACATGTAAAAGAATTTCATATTTTTGGAATGGCCCTATAAATAATTTCTCTGCGATACCTCACTCGATCGTTATTGGTAAATTTTTGTTCAGCCGAAAATACGATATGGCAGCTGTAAGCTACCATATTACGAGTAGTTTTCTTGACAATACAATATCCTATAGCACACTCGTGATTAAGACGAATATAATGATATTTTATGTTTTTTTATAGCAGTTAACGCCTGTTTAGCGTAAATATATATAATAATTTTCGAATGGAAAAATTTGGGTCACGGACGAGATTCGAACTCGCATACTGTGCCTCAGCGCGACACATGCCTTGACCAATTCGAATCTCGTCCGTGACCCAAATTTTTCCATTAGAAAATTATAATATAATGATACCTCATACATACATACAACCCAAACACATTACCCTCCACAGTCGGGTAAAGTTAGGTGACTGCGCTGCGGTCAAACTTATGCCTAATACGGAATTGCCTACGCATTCAAACGAAGTAATCTCATTCTCAGAATACTTGTACCCTATCATATCTCTGTGTTATAAGGAACACTGTCTATCCACAACCAAAATATCCAATCGACTACAATTTGTAAGTAAGACTAAAATGTTTAGCATGTCTCAAACCATGCTCAACAAAAAATCCAGTAATTTAGTGTACATAAATATACGACAATAAAGTAATAAAGTTCTTCTAGCAACGTGCACGTGTTTCGAGTTACAGTTTTAGGTATCTACACAGTACCTATACTTGTTTGGTTATATATACGTAGAATCCTGCTTATTCCACCGTCTAAGGCTTAAACTTAATTTGATGCCGCCGCCTAGAGGGTTTCCCGATTTTTGCCTCACTGAGGTTTTACTTGATTCGGTGTTCGGTTACGCTGTAATAAAGCAATTTCAACTTTGGCCGATACGTTTTTTTTATTAATTTCAGGTAGAAGTTGAAAATAGAAGGAACCTTTGTAATACTTATATTGTTCCTGCTCGAAACATGGTTGAATTTATCTGTGCATCAGAGTTAGCTGAGAACTAGGTACTCGTACCTAATTGAAAGGAACTTTAAATAAAAATTGTACTCTACCTTTACCTCATGAGTACCAAGCTATTATAGAAAACACAAAATTACGTTCACTTACTTTCTGGTCCATTTTGAAAGTGTATTTTTCTTTCTTCTAGGGCTAAAAGGGTGTACGTTGGCGGGCTCTGCACTTACAGCTGTGGCATGTTCATGCTGTGTACCATCCGCGCTCGAGCGGCCGTGCTGCTGTTCAGCTGGACTGCTGGTGTAATGTACTCCACGCTGTTCACCATGCCATACCTACTGGTCGCGCACTACCACGCTACTGGCACGGTGAGTACCTGCTACGGCCGTGCTGATGTTTAGCTGGATCGCTTGTGTCATGTACTCGCTGTTCACCATGTCATATCTACTGCTCGCACACTACCACGCCTGGCACGGTGAGTACCTACTACAGCCGTGCTGCTGTTCTGCTGGATCGCTTGTGTCATGTACTCCACGCTGTTCACCATATCATATCTACTGCTCGCACACTACCACGCCTGGCATGGTGAGTACCTACTACAGCCGTGCTGCTTATTCAGCTAGATTGCTTGTGTCATGTACTCCACGCTGTTCACCATGTCATATCTACAGCTCGCACACAACCACGCCTGGCACGGTGAGTACCTACTACAGCCGTGCTGCTGTTCTGCTGGATCGCTTGTGTCATGTACTCCACGCTGTTCACCATGTCATATCTACAGCTCGCACACAACCACGCCTGGCACGGTGAGTACCTACTACAGCCGTGCTGCTGTTCTGCTGGATCGCTTGTGTCATGTACTGCACGCTGTTCACCATATCATATCTACTGCTCGCACACTACCACCCCTGGCACGATGAGTAGCTACTACAGCCATGCTGCTTATTCAGCTAGATCGCTTGTGTCATGTACTCCACGCTGTTCACCATGTCATATCTACAGCTCGCACACAACCACGCCTGGCACGGTGAGTACCTACTACAGCCGTGCTGCTGTTCAGCTGGATCACTTGTGTCATGTACTCCACGCTGTTAATCTTGTCATATCTACTGGTCACACACTACAACGCCTGGCACTTTGAGTACCTGCTACAGCCGTTCTGCTATTCAGCTGGATCGCTTGTGTCATGTACTTCACGCTGTTCACCATGTCATATCTACGCTCGCACACAAACATGCCTGGGACGGTGAGTACCTACTACAGCCGTGCTGCTTATTCAGCTAGATCGCTTGTGTCATGTACTCCACGCTGTTCACCATGTCATATCTACAGCTCGCATACAACCACGCCTGGCACGGTGAGTACCTACTACAGCCGTGCTGCTGTTCAGCTGGATCGTTTGTGTCATGTACTCCACGTTGTTAATCTTGTCATATCTACTGGTCACACACTACAACGCCTGGCACGTTGAGTACCTGCTACAGCCGTTCTGCTATTCAGCTGGATCGCTTGTGTCATGTACTCCACGCGGTTCACCATGTCATATCTACAGCTCGCACACAAACATGCCTGGGACGGTGAGTACCTACTACAGCCGTGCTGCTTATTCAGCTAGATCGCTTGTGTCATGTACTCCACGCTGTTCACCATGTCATATCTACAGCTCGCACATAACCACGCCTGGCACGGTGAGTACCTACTACAGCCGTGCTGCTGTTCAGCTAGATCGCTTGTGTCATGTACTCCACGCTGTTAATCTTGTCATAGCTACTGGTCACACACTACAACGCCTGGCACGTTGAGTACCTGCTACAGCCGTTCTGCTATTCAGCTGGATTGCTTGTGTCATGTACTCCATGCTGTTAATCTTATCATATCTACTGCTCGCACACTACCACGCCTGGCACAGTGAGTACCTGCTACAGCTGTACTGCTATTCAGCTGGATCGCTTGTGTCATGTACTCCACGCTGTTAATCTTATCATATCTACTGCTCGCACACTACCTCGCCTGGAACGGTAAGTACCTGCTAAAAAGTAAGTATCACGCTAGTCTAGTAGATACCTATTCACTCTACTAATAATACCAGTATAATACCGGAGAACCATCAAACTATATCACAAAAGGTAGCCACCAAAATCAAGCGCCATATTATGTGAATTCTACAATTAGCACATGAAACAAATTATTTCTAGACATTTGTGTTCTGCTCACTTCTGTTCATTCCTGAGATTGACATTCATATCCCGCCTTTAAATAGCTACGCAATGTGTTATGTAGGTACCGCAAAATTACATAACACATTGCGTAAAATTGGTATTCACGTTCAATTAATCAAATCGTTGATTTTTTAGTTATATACGATATCTCCTTTGTCACTAATGTTCTCCTATTTAAACTTTTTTTTTTTTTATATATGTTTTTGCAATTTTTATCGGCCTCCCGCGACACAGTCTTGACCGTGCGGCGACGACTGGCAATGCTAACTATTTGTAATTTTCTTTTAGTCATATATACATTTTGTATTTTGTGTTTGTATTTCGATTGTATTACCTAACCATCAAGTTATTAAAAATAGTAAGTAATGATATAGAAAACAACATAAAATAATTATTTCAACAAAAAAAATGGACATGAAGAGGACTAAATAAGCCATAAATAAAATGACATGCCTACCCTGCCAAAAAATATATATTTTTGGAATGTGCTCATCAAGGCTTCAATTTGATACCCATATTGTTAAATTCGATGTTCTTTTTTCGCATTTGAATTTGTAGCCATACTGCCAACATACAGATTGAAAAAATAATAATATAGCCTATGTTACTCGGGATGATGTAAGGAAATAGCGAAAAGGCGGCCTATTGTACAACATTAGATTTTATATATAATTACTGTTGTTGTTTTTTTTATTGTAATGTGTTCAATAAAGAGTTATTGTCTTGTATTGAATCTAACGATACTGCATATGGTGGAATAAAGAAACTCACATACATACAAACATACATGTACCCTGAAAACATTACACTCCTTTTTTGGGCAGTCGTGTAATAAGAAAAACATGGACCAGTATTTATGAAATTTAGGGACCATTCTGGAGATCTCTTCCTTCAAATAAGATAATCCCATGTGAAATGGATTATCTAATAAAAAATACAGCTCAACCAATTTTGATGTTTATACTGGACCGACCACCCACCCTGGAGACCTACCCTTCAAATTAAAAACCCGTAGATTATGAGTGAACACACAAACAAAAAAACAGTCGAATAGAAGACCACCTCCGTTAAGAAGACTATAAATAAAGTATAACTACATTTCATTATGAATCAAAAATTAAAACTCACATTAACGGCCATCCGTTTTCCTATTCCTTATAATAACAGAACAGCTCTCACGAGTACTAATGCCCTTAAATATTTAAGGGGCTTTGGTACTTACCCTTTTGATGTATCCGTCTACACCGCCCCTGAACAGATTTATAAGGGTGCTTCACAGTTTATGCCTTGTAATTATGTGTGGGTAGGTACCTATACCACACGTCACATAGATATCTAATGAACGTGTCGTTAATCGTTTTACTAGTGAGCGTTTCCATTTAACATGCAATGACGAATTTTAGCTCTGTCTGATAGAGTTTGTAGGACGTGACACATAAAAAGTTAAGCAAACTTTGTTAAGTCTTTTCGTCGTCCATACCACAGTGCCTGAAGACAAAAGTCTTCGTTCAGTGCGTCCTACCATTAGTACCAATCTACGGAGCTGAAACGTGGATGCTCACGGTCAAACTAGTCCACAAATTTGAGGACGCTCAGCGAGCTATGGAGAGAGCTATGCTTGGATTTTTCTGAAGATTCGTAATGAAGACTAAGGTAAACGACATAGATCTAAGGATAAGCAAGCTAAAGAGGCAGTGGGCTGGTAACTTTTCACGAAGAACCGATAACCGTTGGGGTTAGGACGCCCTGTGTACAGAAGGAGTGACGACCTGCGAAAAGCGGGCTCAAGAAAATGGACGAGGAAAGCTGAAGAACGAGCTCAGTAGGAGGGGCCTACGTCCAGCAGTGGATAAATATAGGCTGATAATGTGATCATCATCAACAGCCTGCATTAGTTCATAGATGGACATAGGCCTCTACTATTGCACGCCACTGAGCCCGATATTCGGCTCTTCTCATGTAATTGCTGCCAGCTACTTTGCGTACATTGTCACTCATTCTGGCCGGAAGGCGTCCTACACTACATTTGCCCATACGTGGTCTCTACTCAAGAACTCGTCTCCCTACCGGTTATCGGTTCTGCGACTAATGTGGCCGGCCCATTTCCACTTCAGTTTTCTTGTTCTTTGAGCTATGTCGGTGACTTTCGTTCTCTGCTGAATCACCTCGTTTCGGATGCGATGATGTGATGTGATGACGAAAGGTAGATAGAATACCAAGTTTGGCTTGAACGTCCGACACTTCGCAAGGAAGACATGCACGAAAGGTTAGTCCCCAGAAAAGCTTAGTTAAATTTAGAATCAACCATAATATACAGTAATAAGATCCAAAATAATTTTCCATAGTCACAACAAAGTCATGACCAACTCGATAGAGCGCGCCCAATACGCAGCCGGTCCTTCTGCTGTCAAATTAAAATTACCAATAGCGGCGCAGAAAAAACTGATTGATCCCACAATGTTGTTCCCTTATTGGCCAATACATTTTCCACTGAGCTGCTATTTGATATCTCAGCTGAGCGGCAAGCTCACCTCCCTAGTATAGTGCTTATTAACACATTATCGCAGCGATGTTTTGTGATAGTCGCCGTTGCCAAGGCAATCGGGAAATCTAAAACGAAAACTCTATATTTCCAGTGGGACAATGCCGGCGGTGATTGCGGGGCGGAGCGCGGTATCGGCACCGACGTGGCGGTGGTCAGCAGCTGCGTTTTCGTGGCACAACTCCTCGTGTCCGTCATCATGGGCTTCGCTGTCAAGTTCGCTGGCTCTACTGCAGCCGTCGTGGCCGTCGCCGCAGCACTGGCAGCGGCTGCTGCTATTTCAGCCACTAAGATCACTTATCTTGATTTGTGAACCATATATTGTATATGGTATCAGTTAAGATCGTTGGATCGTTAGGAATAAAAAAGAGAAGAAGTATACGTAATGAGTTGTATGACGATGTAGATATACCTATACTAGAATTAAAATTTATCGTCAACCTCGAATTCTTACAGGAATATTTATTAACTGTTTTTGCTACAGATTTTTATTTTTCTATTATATAACTCATACATATTTCATTATTATAAGTCAAGGTTATGAAAATTCCGTTAAACTTGTATTCCATTTAGGTAGTTTATTATATTTCATATTTAAAGATGTTTTGACTTATTTTAACATAGTCATTAATAGCTAATATTGTTACTTTGTTGTGTTATATTATAATTAATAGTTTAAAAGTTATATTGTATGTTACTATTATACAGGCAGTATTTTTTTATAGCCAGTATGGGAAAATCCTAATCAATAGCACATAGGGACAAATGCTAAAAAAACATAAGCTTAATAATAAAGAAAATAAAAGTGACGTATGGGAAAGCGATGAAAAAATCTTCTGTAACACACTTGAAACAGTAACACAATAACACACTTGAAATTTATAACACACTGGAACTATGTATTTTCTCGTGTGTTATGTAACGCAAAGCATAACACACGTAACATAGGGAACAAACACGCGAAAATATAACCTCTTTATGACAACATAACATTTAAATACAGCTATAAAGCACAAAAAACTCATTGATTCCTTATATTACAACATATTCCATCTTTTATCCGATGGAACTTCAACACTTCGCAAAATCACATTGAATAATCCCAAAAACTAAAGACGAAATTTTGGCCCATACTAACTTCACGAATCGCTTTATAACTAAAATGGCTGAGACAGAGGTTCCACATTTCTGTAGCGTCCAATAAAATTTTGCCGGCATAAGAAGTAACTTTTGGTGCTGCTAATGTTTCTAAAATTAATAACTACTATAAGTTTATCACACACGGATATTAAATATTGCCCTTTTTTACCACAGTTTTTTTTAAATTATTATCTATTATTTATTTATTTTGTAACGATGCCGTAGCAGTTTACATTAGTTATGACGTAGCTACGCAAAATAATTGATAAATTTGTCATCACATAGACGAAAGCCATTTCGTTTTTAATGGAAACTAAAGTCAATCAAAAATAAGGTAAGTATTTTAAGATATTTTATTGCGCAGGAGTAAAAATCATTAAATATCATTAAAAATATAAATTTTATTAGAAATAATAGAACCATTATTATCTTTTGTATGAACCATCCATTTTTTATGTCACTCTACCTCTATACGTTTCGTTTAATATGCATGTTCAGTGACAGATGCGCAATTTTTTATAAAAAAAATATTTTTAGTTTGGTTGTTCTGCTAAAGCTGCTACAACTTCATGAAAATCGACATTTTGATTTTCTTTTTCCTAAAATAATGTACGAAAAAAAAAACATAAGTAGTGGAATGCTCTGCCCTCGTCAGTGTTTCCGGTAAAATATAACCCAGGTGTGTTCAAGTTAAGAGTGAATAAGTATCTACTAGGCAAGCGTGCTACACCTTTGATCACATCATCGCTTTCCTTCAGGTGAGATCGTGGTCAAACAACTGCTTAGTCCGCAATAAAAATAAGACGAAGCAACTTCATGAAAAACGTGTTCTGAACTATTTGTTTTAGAAAAAAACTATTTAAAATAAAATAAAAATATAGTAATGTAATTGTTATTCTATTTAAAATTGAGCCCATGGTTCCTTTCAGCATTAATACCCATGTGCTATAGATTAGGATTTCCCCGTACTGGCAAGAAAAAAAACCATTCTGTATTAGTCAGGAAAATAAACAAACAATCCTACGATAATAATTAAGATCTAGTTATGAATTTATCCATTGCTCTCTATTATTATGATATTTATCCTCGATGTGTAAAAATATATAAAAATGTAGTAGATAGTAAAAACATTTGTGAATAAAAAATATATAGAATCCTGTTCTCATATTCAATTTAATTACAAACGATTTTAACTCCATTCCAAATGATGATTGAATTCAGAATTGTGCATAATTGTAACTTTTAAATACAAACAAACGAATTTAACTCCATTCCAAATAATGATTGAATTCAGAATTATGCATAATTGTAACTTTTAAACTGTCGCGATTCGAACACATAGTTAAATATTTAAACGGGACTTAATCGCGCTGAAAACTTAATATTTATTTACCTGCCGTTTCGATCAAGTTGCATTGATCGTGGTCACGAGAAAAAAAATACATAAATAGTGGAATGCGCTGCCCTCGTCAGTGTTTCCGGTAAAATATAACCCAGGTGTGTTCAAGTCAGGTATCTTCTCGTGACCACGATCAATGCAACTTGATCGAAATGTCGAGGTAAATAAATATTAACTTTTCAGCGCGATTAAGTCCCGTTTAAATATTTAACTTTGTGCATAATTGATGGTTCAGTGTCATCAAATTTGGTCCTAATTAATGTTATTATTGAACAACTAGCTGAACCCGCTGCATCGCACGCGTAGTCATTTCTTTAGATTAAAAGTACCATAATCCAGGACCTAAAATACCAATATACCAACATTTGATCAACATTTCAGACGTCAAAATATTTTTATCAATTGCTCGGCTTCTAATCGCCAAATACCAATTACACCACATCCTTCAAAGAAAACCACATAGCAATCGGTCCAGTAGTTTTTACGTGATGCACAAAAATACAGACAAACAGAAAGACGCGAATTAAAATAAAAAAAATGTTCTGTAGCTTACCCTAGACCATTCTTTTCATTTGACTTCTTTGTACAGTCTTTTTCGTACCTATTGCTTTATTATAAGTATAGATAAATGACTGTGCCAAGTTGCATCCAAATCCGTCCAATAGTTACAGCGTGACACGTGTTCTTTCAAATAACTTTCTACCTTTATCCTGCGGAACCACTTTAATTTTTCCTATTTCCTATGTATTTTTTTCTATGTCCTACCTCGTAGTATCAACTCAAATCATATCAAGTTTCATTTAAATTCATTCAGTAGGTCTAGCGGCGTGATGCGCGGCCAAGATACAGACAGACAGAGACAAAAATGAAAACAATAACAGTTTTGGTTTCAATATAGAATACTGCGAAACATAAAAAAAAACAAATATATTCTATGTACAGAATTTGAACCCATATCACGAAGGAACCCCAATTTTTTCGGATTAAAATGTATTCTTAACTTTCACCCATCATATAAACTACGACTGTGCCAAGTTGCATCAAAATCCGTCCAGTAGTTTCAACGTGATACGTTTTCTTTTAAATAACTTACAACCCATATCCTGCGGGAACCCTTTAATTTTTCGGGATTAAAGTTATCCAATGTCCTACCTCAAAGTATGAACTCAAATCGTACCAAGTTTCATTTGAATTCATTGTGTAGTTTCGGCATGATGCGCTGCCAAGATACAGACAGACAAAAGGACACACAGACAGAGAGTCTAAAACGGAAAAAATACAGTTTTGGCTTCAGTACCGAATATAAAACAGACTCCAAAAAAAAACATAATTTCTTCAATTGTCAGAATTTGGACCCCTATCCAGCAGGAACCCTTTATATTTTTGGGATAAAAAGTATCTCTAATTTTCATCCATCATATAAACTATAACTGTACCAACTTGCATCAAAATCCGTCCATTAGTTTCAGCGTGATACGTGTTCTTTTAAATAACTTTCCACCCCTAACCTGCGGGAACCCTTAAATTTTTCGGGATGAAAAGTATCCAATGTCCTTCCTACCTCGAAGTATGAACTCAAATCATACCAAGTTTCATTCGAATTTATTGAGTACTTTGGGCGTGATGCTATGCCAAGGATCAGACAGAGGGACAGAAAGACCGACAGAAAAAACGAAAAGTAAAACAGTTTTGGCTTCAGTACCTAATATAAAATGGACATAAAATTATTAAATTTCTTTAATTAACAGAATTTGGACCCCTATCCCACAGGAACTTTTTATATTTTCGGGATAAAAAGTATCCTTAATTTTTAATCATCATATAAACTATAACTGTGACAAGTTGCATCAAAATCCGTCCAGTAGTTTCAGCGTGATACGTGTTCTTATAAAAATCTTTCAACCCCTTTCCTGCGGGAACCCTTTAACTTTTCGGGATGAAAAGTATCCCATGTCCTAACCTCGTAGTATGAGCTCAAATAATGCCAAGTTTCATTTGAATTCATTCAGTAGTTTCGGCGTGATACCTAGCCAAGATACAGACAGACAGACAGACAGACAGACAAAAAAGAAAAAAAAACAGTTTTGGCTTCAGGATCAAATATAGAACAGCCCCCCAAAAAAATTTACTAAATATCTTCAATGTACAGAATTGGATCTGTTACAGTTTTATTATAAGTATATAGATAAGATAAATAATCACTGGGTACTGGGTAGGAGCGCTAATGGTATTCTAATTGCCTTAAACTAAACCCACAAAAAAACAAACGTTTCGTTTTAGACCAGAGGTCTAAAAGGTCTCGAGGTTTGTGTTTTTTCTGGGTTGTCAATATAACCTGTAGATATTTTGTCCAGATCGAGGTCATTGATTTTCTATAGATACATTCAGTAATAAGTGTATATAGTATTTATGTGTATTGTTTTTCTTTTAATTTATCAGTTCAAATATCTGGGCAACAACGAATAGCCAAGATGGGTCTCCTTAAAAACTTGTGGAGAAAAGTGACATGCACGAAAGCTCTGGAACAGTCAAGTGGAAAACTGGAGACGCTTTTCTTTGAATCAGTGTATAGAGTGGCTTATCTTACAGGTACATAACTCGCCCTATCCGTGGAATAGGGCCACAGTGGCCGTTAGGTCTTTTTGTTTTTATTTCATTTTTGGCATCTTATAATGCATATGCATCTATTGACAAAGGCAAAAAAAAATTGACCTTATTTTGATTTAAAAAATATATATTTTTGTTTTACGCAAACAGCCACGTAACAATATTCTCCGACGAATACCGCCACTAACGCCAGTGCAACCGAATTTTTCCGTTGAAAACGGCCACTGACGCCTCAGCGACTATGTTCCACGCAAATATCTGTGCGGGGAGTCGGCGGAATAGGTCATAAGCGCATCGCTGCCATTACTCGGCGGAATTGCTAGGCGACGGGCATTAGTCGTGGTCCACCTGCTCAGTTCACCACGGGCACTTTTCAAGGTGAAATAATTAAAACAATGAAGAGACTTCGTGAACGTGAGTAAACAGATCATTTTTGAACCACAGTAGTAGTAAATCTTTCAACCCCTTTTCCTGCGGGAACCTTTTAACTTTTCGGGATTAAAAGTATCCTATGTCCTACCTCGTAGTATAAACTCAAATTATGCCAAGTTTCATTTAAATTCATTCAGTAGTTTCGGCGTGATGCCTAGCCAAGATACAGACAGACAGACAGACAGACAAACAAAAATGAAACTTCAGTATCAAATATAGAACAGCCCCCAAAAAAATGTACTAAATATCTTCAATGTACAGAATTGGACCTGTTACAGTTTTATTATAAGTATATAGATTAGTCATAGTTTATATGATTGGTGAAAATACACGATACATTTTATTCCAAAAAAAGAGATGGGGTTCCTTCGGGATATGGGTTTAAATTCTGTACATAGAAGACATATTTTTTTAATGTTTCTTTGTATTTTTTTTTTCATTTTTGTCTATCTGTCTGTCTGTATCTTGACCACGCATCACGTCGAAACTATCGAATGAATTCAAATTAAACTTGGTTTGATATGAGTTCATACTACGAAGTAGGACATTGGATACTTTTCATCCTGAAAAAATAAAGTGGTCGCGCAGGATAGGAGTTGAAATTTATTTGAAAGAACACGTATCATGCTGTAACTACTGGACGGATTTTGATGCAACTTGGCACAGTCATCTATCTATACTTATAATAAAGCAATAGGTACGAAAAAGACTTTACAAAGAAGTCAAATAAAAAATGATCTAGGGTACCCTAAAATAAGCTACAGAACATTTTTTTTGTTTTAATTCGCGTCTCTCTGTCTGTCTGTATTTTTTTGCATTACGTAAACACTACTGGACCGATTGCTATGCGGTTTTCAATGTAGGATAGCTTAAGGTTTGTCTTAAAAACTTGTGTAATTGGTATCTCAATTTGGCGATTAGAAGCCGAGCAATTGATAAAAATACTTTTGAAGGCTGAAGAAATTTTGATCAAATGTTGGTATATTGGTATTTTAGGTCCTGGAATAGCACAATAAGGTACTTTTAATCTAAAGAAATGACCACGCGTGCGAAGCAGCGGGTACAGCTAGTAAACAATATGTACAATCCTAATTTTAACTTTAATATCCTTATTAAAATAAAATACAATGATAATTATTTGTTTATCAGTATACTTACTGAAACTAAATCAATAGTATATAAATCAGTCCGTTCATAGAAGAAAAAAAAGTTTTTTCTTTAATTTTGTGTACGGAAATATGCCACTTAACTTAACACTTTGCTAGTAAAAAGCCACCACGTTGCTGTTTCCGTCGAAAAAAGTCCTAACGGCTTTTAATTTTAGGCGTGCTAGTCATTTTCCGTAGAATAAAGCCCTTATGGCGATTGAGTTCATGTAAATACGCTAAACTTCCGCGGAATACAGTCATAAGGGACAAAATATATATAAAAACTGATGATATTAAATAAAAAAATATATCACTGTATGCTCGTTATATCACCTAATCGTTAAGGATACCATAAAACATACATTCTCTAAGAAATTTAAGAGAAAATTAGAAAAATCTTCCCCCTGAAAGTCTGTGGTTTTTCAATAGTGGCACTTTACGACGGATAGGGCCAACTTTG
The DNA here is from genome assembly GCA_946251855.1 of Alsophila aescularia. Taxonomy (NCBI): domain Eukaryota; kingdom Metazoa; phylum Arthropoda; class Insecta; order Lepidoptera; family Geometridae; genus Alsophila; species Alsophila aescularia. The sequence goes on along the minus strand of OX276375.1, from coordinate 10,264,992 downwards.
CACTTACTGTTTGATTTTCCTTTTCAGTACCTAATGAATGTCACTTTTATGCCATGAAATTAAGTATAAGTAACCTAGAAGAACTTACTTTAAAAGCAAGTGCATAACATGTATAAACCTTATAAGTAATACATGTAATTTGTGGTGCTTGAATACTTTTTTTGTCTGAAGTGTCAGCTCCTGTGTCTTGCTTTTGTGGACTGTGCGAAAGTCTTAGACTCCGTTGAAAACCTGGGTGGCTCTGGATTATTTGCAGCGTTGTCAAGTGGACTGGCGATACATTGAATAGCTGAGGTTTCTGTATGACGCCGCGAATATGAGTGTCCATGTACAAAACCAGCAGTCTAAACATATCCAACTGCGCAGGGGATTGAGACATAGGGATGTAATATCCCTGAAACTGTTCACTAATGTTTTGGAAGATATGCTTAAGACGCTCAATTGGAAAGGAATGGGTATTAATATCAATGGCATCAACATAGTCCTAATGGCGGAGTCGCTGCAAAACTTGCAAGCTATAATGATACCAACCTAGATGATGCATCTCAACGCATCGGTCTTGGAATGAACATAAATAAGACCAAGATCATGTTTAACGATTTAGTGGACCCGGAACCGATCGCAGGCCATTGATAATAATTATATTCATATTTTCAGAAAATATGATAACCTTGGGCAAATATTGCAATAAAGTAGGAACAATTTCCACCCGCTTAGAATCCAACAGAAGAATTTAGCTGTCTTCACGTCGTCCATACGTCGTCGTAATGAGTGAAGTCTTCAATCAGTGCGTCCACGACCACGGAAATCACGGAATCAGTCATGACCACGGAACTGAAACGTGGACATTCACGGTCAGACTAGTCCACAAATTTAAGGACGCTCAGCAGGCTATGGAGAGAGATATGCTTGGAGTTTCTCTGAAGGACAAGATTCGTAATAAAGATATCCGACAGAGAACTAAAATAACTGACATAGCTCTAAGGATAAGCAAGCTGAAGTAGCAGTGGGCTGGTTACATTTCCCGAAGAACCGATAACCGTTGGGGTAAACGAGTTCTCGAGTGGAGACCACGTTTAGGCAAACTAGTGTAGAACGCCCTATGGCCAGGTGGAGTGATGACCTGCGAAAAGCGGCTGGAAGAAAGTGGTTTAAGAGAGCTAAACACGGACTTCAGTGGCGTGCATTAAGAGAGGCCTACATCGAGCAGTGGACAGATATAAGCTGATAATGATGATGATGATGATGGATTTATATGAAAGTAAACTAAATAACGAGCATCAAACAAATAAAACGTAGCTGAGAGCTAAAGATATGTCGAAGAAATCAGATAGATACTTTCAAAAGTAGGTAGGTATGTCTGGATATTATCAGCAAGAGAACAATAATTTAATGATCAAAGTACGATAAAAACACACTTTTTTATATATTTATTTACTAGCTTTCCCGCCCGCGCCTTCATTCGCGCAAACTACAGTTTATCGCGAAAAAAAGCATCCTATTTTCTTCTAGGATATTAAAAACCAAGGCAAAAGTAGGTAGCACTAATGGTCTTGATGATTTTTGACAGATTTGTTATTTCGTTTCCATGGCAACCACAGACCATTCTGTGATGGCGACCGTTTCTTGCAGTGAGTAATCAACACTTTCTAGTTTTCCGCGGAAACTTTCAAATTTCCGGGATAAAAAGTATTCTATATTTTATTCTAGGGTATAAACTGTCTCCATTCTAAATTTCATCAAAATCCGTCGTGCTGCTATTTCGTTAAAGCTCCCCAAACAAACAAACAAACAGACAACGTTTCACTTTTATATATTGGTATGGATTACTGACTAGGCAATCTTTTGAACACGATCTCACTTGATGGAATGCGATTGGTGTAGCTCGCTTGCCTTGTAGATACCTATTCACTCTTGACTTGAACACACCTGGGTTATAATTTACCGGAAAGACTGACGAGGGCTGGGCATTCCACTTATTTGCAGTTCTTATAATAAATGAAGAAGCGTAACGCTTCGTTCTTGTGCGAGGTGTTTCAACCATAAAAGGTTGCCGTTTCTTGTTGTACGGTGATGGAATGGTATGGGGGAATCAGATTGTGCAGTTCTTGTGCACACTCACTTTAGTGTAATATGTAGAATACCGACATGCTGGCGACCTCACGTTGATGCGCCAGACATTGAAGCTTACTTTTCACCAGAGTGTTATCCCCAATTAGCCTCATAGCACGTCTCTCAATTGAATCCAAAGCCTCGAGCTGATACTTGGCGGAACCGTCCCAGAGGTGGCAGCAGTACTTCATACAAGATCGGACCTGTGCTTGATAAAGATTCAAAAGCTGTCCTAGCGTAAAGTACCGCCTAACCTACGCAAAATAACGCATTTTTTTGCAGCTACCTTGGCTTTGGATTCAACATAAGTCCCAAAATTCAGGTTTGACGTGAGTTCGACACCCAAAAGCTCCAGATGGTCGCCTATTGGTATTGTTACATTACGAAAAGACGAAAATTGGTTTAGAGGACTCTTTATAGCAGAGAACAAACAATCTTGCGTTTTAGTAGCATTAAACTTAACCAGATTAGCATCGCCCCAATCGGACACGGCTTATAAGGCTAAATTTCAAACGGTCTACCATAGCTCCTATTTGAAGCTGGACAGCGTCGCACCTGGTTTGAGCATTGGAAAGAAATCTCTTAACCACACTACTGTCATCTGCATACCCAAAGGTACCGGGCTTCAGAAGATCATTTATGTGCAGTGAAAAAAGTGTAGCCAAGAGAACCAAACCCTGAGGTACACCGGCATTGATAGCCATTTGATCAGTTGAGCAGCCCTCAAGGACTACTCGAATAGATCGTTCCCTCAAAAAACAGATATACAATTGCATAACCCAACAGGTAATCCATATGAGGGAGCATGTTTAAAAAGCCATCGTGCCAGACTCAATCAAAAGCTTTCGATTTATCAAGGGAAAGGCAAGCACCTCACCATGCATCTCGATGGCTTCGCTTAGTATGTGAGTGGCATACTGGAGAAGATACCCAGTAGACTGGTTTTGGCGAAATCCGTACTGCCGGTCACTGAGGAGATCATTGTTCTCAAGGTATGCCAAGAGCCTAATATTGATGACACGCTCCATACATTTACAGATATGGACGTTATCGAGATTTTTAGGTACTGGTTGTACAATGGCAAGCTTCCAGCTCTCCGGAACTTTACCTGAGTGAAAAGAGAGGCGGTGCATTAAGATGGGAGATAATTCGGGCGCACAATCGCTGGAATGCCATCAGGACCACTAGCCTTGTTCACATCTAGGGCTCAAAGCTTTCTGAGAACCTCCTTCTGGCGAATGCGTATTTTGGGCATAAAACCCCCGCAATGAGGAAGGCAGGAAGGTATCTTGCCGGTAGGCGTCTGGATGCAAAGATTCTGCAAAAAGAGAAGCAAATAAATTCGCTTTCTCTCCAGCAGTGTGAGCCAGTGATCCATCACGTTTTAGCAATGGTGGCAGGGGCGCACAGAGGTGAAATAACCAAAAAAGTTGGGCAAAATTATTTTGTTTCAAATATGTCATAAAATTGGGTGAAGGATTGTTCCTAGTCCAGTTTTAGGGATAGAGGGATAGTGGAAACCGAGATAACTACCAACAATCTTTCCACCTCTGCTAAAACGGGTCAAAAATGAGCTGGTGTGGTTAGCTTTTGGGTCTAAAGGTTTTGTTTTTCATATTGCTCTAAAAATATACATGCTAGTGTTAAAAAATATATATCTCTTCCTTTTTCTTATACTAACTACTTTCCCCTTTAATTTCATACTGGTCAATAATATTCATTATTCATCTTTTCGCACAGGTGGTGGCGGTGGTGGAGTTGCAATTTACCTTCGTGCAAATATTCCCTACTCTGTAATTAGCAAATCACCGCAACCACCAGCTGCTAATGCCGGTGAGCATCTCATAATTGAAGTTCTTCTTTCCCATACTAAAATTCTTCTCGGAGTTTTTTATAGCCCATCACTGCGTATTAACTATTTCTCTTCTCTTGAAAAGATCCTAGAGGATCTTACCCCCTCATACAATCACTCTATTATCATGGACGATTTCAATACGTGTTTACTGAAAAAGGATCATCGTTCTTCCTCATTGGAAACCATCGTAATTTCTAGCAACATGAAAATTCTTCCTCTCAGCGCTACTCACCATTTTCCAAATTGTACACCTTCACTTTTGGACCTCATGTTCGTGTCATCCCCACAACATGTTGCTAAGCATGGCCAGTACTCGGCTGATTCTTTTTCATACCACGACTTGATTTTCCTTTCGTATAAAATTCGCCCTCCAAAACCTAAACCTCGAATCATGCTACAGCGCAGTTTTAGTGGTATGGATCGTGTGGCATTCGTTAATGATGTCAGAATGGTTGACTGGAGTACTGTCAATAATGCACCGTCAGTGGATGATCAGATTGCTATATTTAACTCTATCATCACGCAGTTATATGATGTCCATGCTCCTTTGCGTGCAATCAAACTGAAGCATCTCCCTGCTCCGTGGCTTACGGACGATATTAAATCATTGAGACACAAAAAGGCTATAGCTAAAACTAGATACAAGTTGCGACCCACTGAATACAATAAAGCTAAATACGTTCAGTCGCGAAATCGCTGCAATATGGTGTGTAGGAATGCGTTACGTCGCCATGTCTATGCATCAGTTGAAGATGAGGATCCAGCCAAAGTGTGGAAGTTCCTCAGGTCTCTAGGAATTGGCAAATCACGACAGCAGTCCTTTCCCAATAATTTAGATATTGATTCTCTTAATCATCATTTTTCATCTACCTCTGCCTTGCAAGCCTCGCTAAAGAATAGAACAATCAACTACCTTTCTGCCATTACAACTCCTGACCGTCCTCTTTTCGTCTTTAGTCGATTCACCGAATGTGATGTTAAGAAGGCGGTACTGTCTATCTCCTCCAACTCTGTCAGTGGTGATAGTATTAGTCGAAACATGTTGGTGCCTATCCTTGATATTATCTTACCTGTCCTCTGTTTCCTTTTTAATAGTTATATTTTCAGTGGTGTTTTTCCTGCCGTCTGGATAGACGCACAGATTTTACCTTTACCCAAGAAATCCAACCCAAAGTCATTTTCTGAGTATCTTCCCATTTCCATCCTTATTTCTATCCAAGGTTCTTGAGCGTCTTGTTCACCGACAAGTTAGCCATTTCCTGTCCAGCCAAAATCTTCTCAATCCATTCCAGTCTGGTTTCCGTCCCGGGCACAGCACTATGACTACGCTTGTTAAGATTACTGATGACGTTCGTCTTGGTATAGATAACGGCCTGTTGACTGTGCTGACATTGCTAGATTTTAGTAATGCATTTAATGCTGTCAACTTTGATATTCTCCTTGCAATTCTTTGCTCACTTAACATATCTCCATCGGTGGTCGACTGGTTTCATATTATCTATACGGACGTCAGCAGCGGGTTTGCCTGGAGGAGACTTTCTCTGCCTGGTGCAACACGTCAGCCGGTGTACCGCAAGGCGGCGTCCTATCTCCATTTTTATTTGCTATTTTCATTAACTCCATATCTCAAAATCTTATACGCAGACGACCTATACGCAGACGATCTTCAAATCTATTCCCAGGCCTCAGTTGATGAGCTAGATAAAGCTGTTATAAGCACAAATTGTGATCTGCGTCGTATAAATGATTGGAGTAAATCCTACGGATTAACAGTAAATCCTAGTAAAACGCAGGTCATTATTTTAGGGAGCTCCCGTATGAGCTCTCTAAGGTGAACTGGCTAACCCTTCCAAATATTATTTTTGATGGAATTACTATACCATACAGCGATTCAGTCAAGAACCTTGGACTTATGATGGACAGATCTCTCAGTTGGAGCCCTTAGGTAGCAGCTACTAGCTGCAAAATGTTTGCAGCGGCAGCCTCTTTAAGGCGCCTTCGAAATTCCTTACCTACTGCCACTAAGGTTGTTCTCGCGCAATCTCTTTTGCTTCCCATTCTCGATTACGCTGACGTCTGCTATCTCGATCTTACCGAAGAACAGCTGAATAAGCTTGAGCGTTTACAAAATGTTGCTATAAGGTTCATATTTGGGTTGCGCAAATTTGTCCATGTTTCTCACTTTCGTGCAAAGCTCAAGTGGCTACCAATTCGCCTTCGCCGGAATGCTCATATCCTTAACCTTCTTTATAATATCTTGTTTAATCCTTCTACCCCGAGCTATCTTAAAGAACGCTTTGATTTCCTCTACATATCCAACACCTTCCATCTTATATCATCCGAAAATCTCACCCTCAAGCTACCTTTGCATTGCAGCACTTTTTACGGACGTTCTTTCACGGTAGAAGCTGTTCGTCTGTGGAATAAATTGCCTGTTTCTAAACGGCGTGCGCCATCTTTGGAAGTTTTTAAGTGTCAAGTGAAGAGGTTTTACTTGGAAGTCTAGCTAATATTATGTTTATTATCACGTTTGTCATGTTGCTTATATTACAGTTTTACTTGGAAGTCTAGCTAATATTATGTTTATTATCACGTTTGTCATGTTGCTTATATTACAGTTTTACTTGGAAGTCTAGCTAATATTATGTTTATTATCACGTTTGTCATGTTGCTTGTATTACAGTTTTACTTGGAAGTCTAGCTAATATTATGTTTATTATCACGTTTGTCATGTTGCTTGTATTACAGTTTTACTTGGAAGTCTAGCTAATATTATGTTTATTATCACGTTTGTCATGTTGCTTGTATTACAGTTTTACTTGGAAGTCTAGCTAATATTATGTTTATTATCACGTTTGTCAGGTTGCTTGTATTACAGTTTTTTTTTGTTTTTTATCATCTCATAATTATATTTGGGTATTTATGTATTCATATAATATATATTTATTTATATATTTATATATGTATGTATATATTGGAAATTTATATTTGAATTTATATTGTAATAATATCTATTATTAATCATAAAATAGTTTTAGTATAATTAGAAATTTGATTTACTATTTCTCACTAAGAAGTATTTTTATATCATAATAATGCACCCCGTCCCTCACAATTATAACAAATCCTCTCCATCCAAAGGTTGCCTGGAAGAGATCGCTTTTAGCGATAAGGATAAGATAAGGCCGCCCATTGTACACTTCTTCTGCTATTGTTCCTTTATTTTTTGTTGATTTTGTTTGTGGTGTGTGCAATAAAGAATTTATCTATCTATCTATCTTTTCCAGCAGTTAAGTCAGTTTTTCGTGATGCTTTCGGGAAGCACAATCCCTAAAAAATCCCTATAATAATAAGAGGTTATCTGCTAAACCAGACTTCTTCGTCGGTAGTTAAAACAATTAAATAATCAAAAATCAGCAAACATTCCTATTAAAATGAAACTTTTGTTTAAGCGACGGTTACGGACGGTTTTTTTTAATGGATTTAGCAAGACTTATGATTACTCTTTGTAACAATGTTAAAATTAACACCGGATCTGGCAGGAAATTCAACTTTTTCATGTCATGAAAATTTCTAACCAAAATAAAATCATTTTCTTGTCGTTTTAGTGTCATTAATGTATTAAAAAAAGTCATTGAGTATCTAAAGTAATCAATAAAAAATAGGTGAATACCTCCTGGAACGGAATCCATCGCAAAAACACAAACTTCCACTAAAACGTCCGAGTAAGAAATTAGTAAACGCAAGACTTTAAAATTGTCGTAAACACATCCGATTTTGAACAAGTTCAACTTTGAACTGAGATAAGAATGACAACCCGTTTCTCAGGTACCCCTGATTACTGTAAACCTTTTCATTGTTTAGGTTAGTTTTGTCGTGTTTCGAGAATATTTATGTTTGTAGTTTTGACCAGCTTTTATGGATATTTCACCTTCGTGAGGCGGCAGAAATTTACTTCGACTGACTTGGCCAGGGACCAAAAAGCTTTGCTACCCGCGGGGTATCAAGCCAGTTTGGCTCCTATTCGACCTATGTGCTCAAAATGAGCCTTCGTAAGAATCTTCTTGCAGGCTTTAGCGCCAACTTTGAATTTTCAATTCTTAGCCCGAGTATCAGACCAGTCCAGATATGCCACTTGTTTTAGAGCCACAGCCCGACCACAGCCACACAATATTTCATTTCATCACGGAATGAAATGAAATATTCCATTGCCTAACATTACCATTTACCATTACCTCTGTAACAAAAGACGTGCCACCAGCGTGCTCTCTACCAGCGTGGTCAGTTTTCTGGTATGGTCAAAGTCAAAGTCAAAGTATTTTATTGTAAATAGGCAAAAATAATAGCACTTTTACAAGTCAAAATTAACATCTCCCGAACAAAGAGATATACATAAAATATTATAAAAACATCAAATCAATCCAAATTTAGATAAACTAAGTATTCTTTGAGTTTGAAAAGGAAATTTCCCTTTCATGTGCCAACAGAGTTAAATCTCATACTAGAAAAGGAAATACCCTTCTGACTCTACCGGTGCTTCGGAAATACGCCCGTTAGAGAAGAGAGCACCAAGAAACTCTACGGGATGTATTTTTCTATATTTGTTCTTTCTTTATGTTTTTTTCAAATGTCACTATTATAACAAAACATGTAAACTACAAATATAAAAGGTAAAAGTGACAATGAGATATCCCACAAACATCAAACAATCATACTGGAAAAAATAAGGTAAAAACTTCTAACTCGATAATTATGTTGTATAAAACAACGTGATCTCATGGTATGTTTGAGACATCTCACAAAGTACTTTGAACATTTCATACACTTAACGTTAACATCGAAGCTATCACTTATTATTATCATGGAGCTTGGAGACATCAGGCCATGCATTTCTGTCATTAATATAATCATTTACATTGTAATACGCTTTCTTTATGAGATTTACTTTAACAAAAGTTTTAAACCTTTACATTGGTAATTGATCAATGCCGTCAGGTAACTTATTAAAAAATCGTATACAGTTCCCCATATATGAACCACTAACTTTCTTTAACCGAAATCCAGACACTTTTAGTTTATTTTTATTTCTAGTATTAACAATTATGAACATCCCTATTTTTAACAAAGGTATTAATATTCTTCCGAACATACATTATATTTTCATGTATATATTGACAAGCCACTGTAAGAATATTGATCTCTTTAAAACGTTCCCTAAGAGAATCTCGGGATTTCATATTGTAAATGGAACGAATTGCTCTCTTCTGTAGCACAAATATTGATTGGATTTCCGCGGCCTTACCCCACAGCAAAATGCCATATGACATAATACTGTGAAAGTAACTAAAATATACTAATCTTGCAGTAGCTATATCGGTAAACTGTCTAATTTTACGTACTGCATAGGCTGCAGAGCTCAATCTACCAGCTAACAACGATATGTGTGGAACTGTAACTGTAATTTTGAATCTACAGTAATACCCAAAAATGTGGTTGACTGCACAAGGTCTACAGGCTCACTATTTATTAAAATACTTGAATTCGTAGGAACCCCTCTGACATTGGGTAGTGAAAATTTGATACATTTAGTTTTCTTAGGATTTAACATTAAATTGTTAGTTGTAAACCAACTAAGAACTAGCGCGATTGCCTTGTTAACGTCGTCAAAATTATTCAAGGTTCTGTCAATCTGAAAAATTAGAGAAGTATCATCTGCAAACAAAACAATATCACATAAGTTCTTTATGAAAAAGGGAAGATCGTTAATGTAAACCAAGAACAAGAATGGCCCAAGTATTGAACCCTGTGGGACTCCCATTGTAATGAGAGATCCTGATGACCTCGCACCATTTACATCTACTTTTTGGATTCTATGGCTAAGATACGAGGATCAAGATATGGGACAAGCCACTCATTGTAGTGGGCGTTAAAATCCCCCAAAAACACCAATTGAGCCGACGGGCAACGCTGTTGGGCCACACCTGCTGTCTCACTGAGATAGTCTATCAATAAAGTCGTCCCCCGATCGTCCGCTGAGAACGGTAGACACAGGCATAAATCATTTTCTCTATGCCCGTGTCCACCAGCACCCAAATCACCGAGAAGTTAGGTTGCTCAAGATTTCGGAGACGCATCATATGTCATCACGGGATAAAAAGTTGCTCCAACATATAGCCTGAGTAATCCAAGTATGCCGTATCAGCTGGATATCCTATCTGCTCTATCTCTTTTACGCTCAAACGGCTGAACCAATGTTGATAAAATTTGGAATGGAGATAGCTTACCTATATACCCTGCAATAACACATAGGATATTTCATCATCATCATCATCCACGCGGGTGAAACAGCGGGTGCAGCTAGTAGTATAAAAGAGGATATTAAGTAAACAGATGGTTCCTCTACGACAAACTCACTTTGATGAAACAAGTTTATAATTCTAAGTTTGTACTCCTGAATTTCAAGCGTTCAGTTTAAACTTTAATTCTTCGTTGGATACACAGAGCTTAAACTTTGTCGTTTGGCACTCTAAGTTATACAGCTATTTGCCTAATGGGGCGAGAGCTACCAGTCCAACGCACCCAGGGTGCTTTAATCAACAATTTCTCAAACATTTATTGCAATCATAATAATGATAAGTTCCATGTCAATTTCGACAAAGGCGACCATATCTGTTTTGTGTTACTGGAGCGTCCTCCCAAGTCACTAACCAATTTTAGCCTTACGCGTTCGAAGGTAGGTACCGTTGACGGAACTAGTATAGTAGATCTCCATACTAAGAACAAAAATTTTTATTTTTGTATTAGATATATGGTTTCGCTAAGCGCCTGGTTAGTGAAACTTAGCTACTCAGCACTATTATTTATTCTGTGGCCCAGCCTGTCACTGCTGAAGTCATAATTAGGAGGAACTTAGATCACTCTCCCCTTCGAGGAAACAACCAACTCCGTTTAAAGTTGGTTGCTTTCTCGAAGCTCTCGCCCAAAGCTTCCTCATATTTCTTTCTTATTGGGCTTTTTTTAACCCTCGAACTCCATAACCAGTTGCTTACCGCGCTCAGTACTGCGCAATGTTAGATATATCGGCACCCGATGATCTACTGGCTAAGATAGGGATGTTATAAGTTTTGGGTGTGTATCATTGTACGTACTCGTATCACTGTATTCTTGGCTTTCTGTGGCGACGTAGCTCCCAAACGAATGGACTGTAGTTTCCCCTCCTAGGTTACTTTAATGCATTTACTAATACAATTTTATGGTTGAATTTTTTAATGTGAAGTCACAGAGGAACCTTAGTCAGATAAGATGATGGTTCTTAGCTTATGATATGATCCAACTTAGTCGCAATCTTGTCCTCCAGGTCGTTGCATCAGCGTTTTGCTTACCGTGCAAGAAAGACCGGTAAACTGGTAGACTAAGTTTCGTACAGTAGTCGCAGCCAATCTATGTGTTTGCGAAGTTAGGCTCTGTGAACGATAAGCGAGTGAGCCAGGCAGTTATACAATGCTGTCTTCACCTTCAACATTGGGATTTCACCTGTGTGTGTGTGTGTGTGTGTGTGTGTGTGTGTGTGTGTGTGTGTGCGCGCGCGTGTGTGTATGTATGTATGTATGTATGTATGTATGTATGTATGTATGTATGTATGTATGTATGTATGTATGTTGTATATGTGTGTGTGTGTGTGTGTGTGTGTGGGTGTATGTGCGTGTGTATGTATGTCTGGTCTTCACGCTTAAACGACTCAACAGGATTTTGATGAAATTTGGTAGGTATGTAGATACTTTAGGTGCTGGAATAACTTTGGATACTTTTCATCATCATGACCATCATTATCATCACTGCAAGTGAAACCGCGCAGCTAGTACATAATATGTGTACCTGTTACACAAAGCCTATAAACGTTTATAAACGTATTTTTAATAATTAACAGTCGTAACTTTTGTATGTCAAACTCTGTTAAACTGTTCAGAATTACTTTTGTGGAGGAGTGAACTGTATTACTTTTTATCGCGTATTCACTTTTTCAGTCATAGGTCACTGGTTATATTAACAACAGCAACACCTTATTCGTGGATCAGGAGCTTCGAGGACTTAATGAATGAAACTACTACGACGGGTACTACAGCAAACTGACTGTTTTATTAACTTATTTTTTTGTGTTTTTATCGTTGTTGGCCTTTACCAGCCTCTACAGATTCACCTCGCCCCACCCGGTGAAGCTGTTGAAAAATTATCTTATATATTATATACAATATGATATGCAGGTAGCGGTGAAAGGAACCGTTTGCCCGGCTAAGGAAACGGACCTCCTTCTCAGGTAAAGGCGAGGAATGAAAACAAGATGGTTAATTCAATAACAAAGGGCTTTATTACAAAAAATAGAAAAAAGACACACATGAGTTATCAAATATTGGTACTATCCCCTTTACTGAGGAATTCAAAAAGAAATATTTTACACTTAATTTAGTTTGTTCTGCATCAAAATAATTCTAAACAGCAAGATCTTATAATAGGAAATACTACTAACTTAATACTCAAAACTCAAAATTCTCAAATATGATTACAATTTCCTCAAACATATATATTCTAGTACATAACTTTGGCCTGTATGATATGAATTTACAATAGAACTGCAATATCCTAGGCTACTAATAACTTAGTGAGACGGTACTCAGCAGTTCATAATGTAATTGGTCACAACGCAACGGAATAGTCTTGTCTTTGCCTTTATATGTTCTAAATTAAAAGAGAACTTATGCAAACAGAGTGTGTGTGTGTAAGATTGTGTTTCCCAGAGGGATATTAAACTCTAAAAACAGAAAGTATCTTTCAACAGTATAATTAACACGCAAGTAGGCGAAGGCTTCCCTTACTACCGTAGCTCGCTGACTCAAAATGATTTGGAGTGGACCAACCTGGAAGCTTCACGGGACGCCGTACCGTCGTCTCGCGTGCCGCCGCGGAACGCCTCCTTACTCCACTCGATCAGCTCCTACTGCTTCTCAACGAACGGTGCCTTCCGCTGCTCTCGAACGGTTTCAGTGTCTCCCACGATCGGTGCCTAGTGTCTTCTACCGGACAGGTGGTGCGTTGGAGTCCTTCTGGAGTCCCTCGTAGACCGGCTTCTTCCACGAACAGTGGTGAGCCCCGGGTGATCGCACACAGCAGCTCGCAGTGGTGACGACAACAGCCGTCCGTAGATGCACGATTTTAACCTGAAACCCACGTTCCTTTGTGTTCAAATGTGTCTTGAGATGCCCGCCTTAGATAGTCGCGGTGCAAAATCAAAACAGATATTTCGTTAGTACAATACTGAAATCACGGGAAATCCCACTAACCTGGCTTTTGCACTCGTATACTTATTTCGCCTGTAACAGAGCAGTACGGTTTCCACGCCTTGTTCTGGACAAGAGACTGCGTGTTCTTCTGCTGCCTGCGTCGATCTCAATCACGTGCCAACTATGTAAACTAAATGAGTTCACGTCTGAGTTCAAAATCCAATCCACAGGCTTCTCTCTTGTATATATACGAACTTTGGTTTGCACGTCGAGTAGCATTCTTCTCCGAAATCGAACTTCCGCTTATCCAGAAAACTCTAGAAACAACTCTGCAACTTGTTTCGTAAAGCAGACCTTGTCGGCCTAGCTATACAGGTCACTGTCCTCCAGCCAGCTCTGGTACATTCCAATCAGCATCCGGTTGTTTACTTCTCAAACTTCATAAAAAAAAAAAACATTTCTCTGGAACTTTGATGTGATTTAGACATTACGTCAAAACATTCCATGGTGTGACCATCGCAAGCGATTTGTAGATGTAAATTATTTTCGACATATGAATCGCTGCCCTCTGAATTTCCGATTTGTTAGCCAACTTAAAGATGCGACCTATTCCGGATTTTTAAACATCCCGCTTCTCGTCCAAAGCTATCCAGAGCCCGAAATATTCCTGTAACGCCAATTATAATAGCAACACTCCAAAAGCCCCGCTACTTCCCGTCAGAGGCCTCCGCTTCGCTTACACCTTCCTTCTAGTTCACGCCTCTTGTCGCTAGCTGTCGCTGCGTGGATTAACCATTTTATCTATTTTGAGACACTACTGTCTCAAAATAGATAAAAGTTTTCATCTACATGAAAACTTTTCCCTTTCACTCGCAGAGGCAAATTCAACCATTATTTCTTGATTCTTAGATAGGCGAAATTATCAATCTGTCTTCAACAAGAAAAGCTTTCATTATTCCTTCAACGAAGAAAGTGGCGCGCGCGTGGTGGAGTTCGGCGTTTTTTACAAACTCGGCGTTTGGCTTTCAGATACGGAGAAAACACATCTTGATCTAATAGAAAACACGCTGCTCCTCGCCAGATGGCGTTGTACCCAATACATTCTATTTAATCGGGATCTATAACAAAAATCTAACTTGGAGTCATGATTTAACATGTTACAGCGGTAACTACCTCGTCATATGGAGAGCTTTGAAGCAAGTACCTGAGCCAGGGCCAATTACAACGGTTCGTCTAATTTTGCCAACTCTAACTGGCATCGTTCTTTAATTGCTTTACCACTTTACGGCCTTTACTTTGTCGGCGCATTGCACGTGGTATTATTCTAAAGATCATGTGAATGTAACCGTATCTAGTCTAACGGCAACTATCCTACCTGCGCTAAGGGCTCCTGTAATAAACACATTGCGCATTTCATTGCTTACTAAGGTAAAATCATCAAACATTTGGAACTTTCATCTATCGCTAACCTAATGGATGTTTTTTCCCTAATGGTAACTTTATTATATTACTTCCTTAAATTACACGTTAAATCTACCTACTTACTCTAGGTGTGCTATTATTAAATCTTATTCTAGTTTAATACAACATAAATGAAGCGAAGCCTCGTGGGGTCACTTTGGTCGCTCGTCGCTCTGACCGAAGTGCTGACACGTCGGTCGGTCGGCTTCGGTCCCGTTGCTCTGGCCGGCGATTCCCGATTACTTATTTTTATTACGTATTCGCGGTCACGTGATCTATGATCGCGGGGTCATGTGGCATCTGGGAGTCGGACAGGCTCACTGTCCTCAACATTCTCCCCCCGGAAATGACTCGGCGGAGCCCATTACAGGCAGGATGGAGAGCTTCGTAGTCGTTCCGTAGTTTCATCCGTTTCCTGGATAACTATAATTTCAAACGCTAGTTTTCTACGAACTCTATCTGATTCTAACTCTAGTTCTTTATTTTTTAAACATCGAGTGTTTTTCTTCCGCTTCGAACTGTGCTTGTCTGATTTGCGAGCAATACTAATCATTGGTATATTCTGTTATCGAGCTCAGCTGTCTGCTGTCTCAGCATTGTGGTGGCTTCCGGACGCGCATTTGCGGACACGGAGGTCCCCGCGTGAGGGTTACGTTCGCCCTCAACTCCCGTGGACTAGATCTGTCCAGCGACGGGAGCGTCTGCTTCGCGTTTTCATTTTGTTCGAATATCACGGAATTTACACGACACTAAACAAATAACTGTAGCAAATAGTGACAGTAAATAGCACTGAATTTAGTTTCACTGTGATTGTCTTGATCTAACACTTGTGCACAAACTTAATTACTTATGTCCCCTCAGGTTGTGCTCTGGTGCAATAATCTAATCACGTTAACTAGATTCAGTCACTATAACTAAGTCTTATTCAATATTCACTGTCTTTTCAGGTCAATTATCTAACTACACTTATGCACTATATTGTCTCGCAATTTCACTGAATGTACACGTTGAAGATTTAACTGAATTTAAGTCTGAAAATCACTAATAATGAATTTATAAATAAAACACTGTTCAATCTCTGGGTCAGAGGAACCAATAACTATTAAAGATCTGCGCAAGAATGACTAACAACTGTTCACGAAATCTGGAACAGTTTGGTCCTTCGAGCCAGATCGTGAATAGTTTGGCCCTTCTCGTGCGGATCGTGAACCCCTCAAATGTCCCGTGAGCCCGTGATACATACCCGTGAGTCATGCGTGAAGGTCACGTGTGGACATTATAAAATTGAACATGGTCTTCTTCAATCAATTTAGATCAATTTCCCCGTTTACACTGTCCTTTTTCCAAATATCTAGAAAAAGCTTAGTATCCTTTGCGAAGCTAGTCTGTCGTTTGTGGAAGTTTGATGTTTATCCAAGACGAAAGAGTAAAGCAAAGGTAAGGCAGGATTTAATTTGGCGTAAACTGTCGATAGAGAGAGCTTGTTCCAGAACTTTAGCATACCAATGAAGATGATAACTGTTCAACAGATCTATCCTCAAGCAACCACCAGCTGCCTTACCTTCTATACAGTAGCACGGTAAAGCTGATGATAATCCTGCTGGTCTGCGGAGAGGTGTGGTACAGCTTCAGCGCAACCTCTATGGACGAAATAGTTGCAAGCATCAACGCTACTCTGATACAGTTTATTACGATATATAGGTACAAGTATATGGTGAGTGCGCACTGCAACAATCAAAACTACCTAATTTTACTATGTAGTTAATCTAATCGATCATTAGCTGAAAATGAAGACTTTCACTGCTGCATTGTGATTCTGAACCATTCTTTTCCACTGTAGGTAAACTTTTCCCAAAAAGAATTGATGAAAACAATATTAATCAAAATATCTGGGCTCTAGCACAGCTCATGATATTCGGAAGTACAATAATGCCAGTTCCATTTATTTTACAAGCATAATTTAACTTTATTTAACTTTACACGTTTTAGCATAACAAATCCAAATTTAGTCCAGAACCTGCAAACTAATTAGAAACTGTGGCTCTGTAAGCTGTAGACCTCGCAAGTCTGCCTTTGCGTAGCTTAAAACTGAATAAATGATATTTTTCGAAATGGCTGATAATTATGTTTTTTTACCGTTTTCAACTCCCACAACTACGCCATTTTGAAAAACGTCGATACTGAACCGACAAAAAAATAATAAAAAAAATTGAACCTGCTCTCAAAATTTCACGAGAATCGGTTGAAAAATGTGACCTGTAGAGGAGAACAGCCGGATATCCACCGAATGGACTTACGACAGCATTTGTGCCCAAGCTGAAACGGAGACGCTTCGCTCGCGCTTCGCGCTCGTTCGGTCAAATAGTTTACATCCGAATGAAAAAGGAACCCTTATAGGATCACTTATTTGTCTGTCTGTCTGTCTGTCTAGGGATAGAGTAGTAGAGTAGATTCGGAGTAGATTCGGAGCAAATTGTATCTACCAGACGTAGAGAGAATTTGCTCCGAAAATTTGGTACACATGTGATTTTGTGTTACCCAAACACGGACGTGACAATGAATATGGAGTTTACTTTTAGGAGCAAACAAGAAAAAAAGTGTACTGCACCGTGTGACATATCAATTGCATGAGCTTGTTATGAGATAGAAGGGTATTAAATATAACTTTTTTATTAACTTTTATTAATTTTTTAATTATTTAAGAAAAAAGATGGGCCAAATTAGCTTGCTCACAAAATTTCACGAGAATTGGTTGAGAATTGCAATCTGTAGAGGAGAACAGCCGGATGATATCCGTCGGACATACGAAAGCATTTTTGCCGAAGCAGAAACGGAGACGTTTCGCTCGCGCTTGGCGCTCGCGCGGTCAATTATAAATCAGATAAGTGTAGCCACTGTAGTAAAGAGGGCAATCAGAGTCAGAGTTTAAAAAATATATGCTATCATAACGAGCGGTAAACTTCGTATGCGCGATGCAGACCTCCATACTTTAGAACTGACAGTCCATACAAAACGACATAAAATGGTTAAAATCCGATTTGCGCCATCTATGTATCTTTAGAAGTGTGGTGTGTATGTTTGTTACACCTTCACGCTCAAACGGCTAAATGGATTTGGATGAAATTTGGTACTAGGGTAGCTTGTATCCTGAATTAATACTTAGGCTATCTTTCATCATCATCATCATAATCCAAGTGGGTGAAACCGTGGGGCGCAGCTAGTAACATTATAAATCTCAATATTGTCAGATAAATATTTATCGTACGGAACCCTTTGCACGCGAGTTCAACTCGCACGTATCCGACTAGAGTTATTCTCACTAGAGTAGGTACATTTCACCACTGAGACAGTCGGAGAGACAAATCTATTCGTTTTATTGGCATTTCTTATTTGCAGTCTTTATAGTATCCCTCATTTATTATGAGAATGTGATGTGTAGCAATAACGATAAGTCCAGATACAATTTCTCGAGCAAAATTGGAACAATGTTTGAATAGGATAAAACAAATAGGTCATGCGTTAACCCGAGGCTATATTGTTTGCTAGAGGTCACGTTTCTTAATATCTCTGATCAAGTATTCAACTATTGTTCAGTAATTTGTTTGGAGATATGCTCAAAATTAAGCGAAGTTTAATAATATGTACGATTTTAGTTTAGCTTCGAGAGCAAACCTCCATGTTAAGAGACAAATTCCACAAAAGCCAATAATTCGATGTTTTAATTTCATTCTTTCATCTGGCCTTTATTTAAACTGATTTTAGTTGTTATTCTATTGAAAACCTTGAAAGTTGATGCTACGAATATTTAAGGATAACCGTCACGTGAGAGACGAGTCTCCTAACGTGGTGGTACAGAATTAATAATAGTGGCAATAACCGGTGAAAAGCAAATTGAAGTGGGTAGAAGTCGTGCTACTACCGCTACTTTTTTTTCGTTAATTCGATTATTGCCATTAGGGGATCTCTTTAGATGGCGCTCGCCGCTCGGCATCTTCACTTTGACCTGGCTTGATTCGAGCTGGTGTCATCTTCTTCTTTATTAAACGACAAAGACGTTGTTTTACCGTCCCTGAGAGTGGTATTGGTCGCAAACGGGATTGACCCTTTTAATTTTGACTTTCTTACTTTCGGTCTCGACATTTCGGCGTGATAATTATGTTAGAACTATATCAATTTTTGTTTTTGCGTTATAATACATACACTTTAGTCCATAATCATCATCATCATAAGCCCGTATTCGTTCACTGCTGGACGTAGGCCTCTCCTTATGAACGCCACTGAGCCCGATCTTCGTCTCCTCATCCAGTTGCTACCGGCCGCCTTTCGCAAGTCGTTACTCCAAATGGCCGGCGGGCGCCCTACCCTATGTTTACCTAAACGCGGTCTCCACTCTAGAACTCGTTTACCACAACGGTTGTGGTTTCTCCGAGCTATATGACCGGCTCATTGCCACTTCAGCTTGCTAAATCTTTGAGCTATGTCGGTTACCTTTACTCTCGGCCGATCTCCTCATTTCGGACTCTGTCCTATAGAGAAACTGCGAGCATAACTCTCTCCATAGCTCGCTGAGCGACTATACATTTTTGAACCAGCCTCAATGTGAGTGTCCACGTTTAGTCTATCAAACGCAATTTATTTCATTCAATAAATATATCTATTTATTATCCAATACATAGTTTTGATGCTATCGCGAGTTATGCAGAGCGTCGCCCGGGCGACACCTCATTTTTAGCGCTCACTATCCGGTAGAAGGGGATTTTTATTTTTGATCTACGAGATTCCCCCCCCGCCATTCCTATAAACATGAAACGAGTCGTTTTTCCAACGTCTCGTTACTTTTTGACGTTTTTTGTATGGCGTTTATGTCAAAAGCCAAAAAGCGTTTATGACAGTAAGCGAAAACAGTTAGTTTTAAGATATAGGAAGCGGCCATTATACGACTTAGCCGGTTGCACTTAATTGAACCTTATGTCAAAGTCTGTGTTTACATAAGCATAGAATAAGTAATAGTTACAACGGGCAAATTGGCGTGAAAATATTGTTGTCGCGTCAAACTTATTTTCCATTCCTTGGTTTGACGCAATCGTACAAAACTCGGCCTGTGATTGGCTGAATACATGTTGCCACTGACAAACCGAACCAAAGACTTATGAAATTATAATGTCTAGCTGATGCCACTTCTTCGCTCGCATGGTCATTTCTGTAGGTTAAAAGTACTCTATGTGCTATTCCGACCTTAAATACCGCTATACCAACATTTGATCAAAAATCCTTCAGCCGTCAAAAATATTTTTATCGATTGCTCGGCTTCTACTCAATGGATTGAGATATTAAGTACCCCAGTTTTTAAGTCAAAACATAAGCTATCTATCAAAACTGCAACGCAATCGGTCCAGTAGTTTTTACGTGATGCGCGAACAAACATACAGACAGACAAACACGCAAACACGAATTTTTTAAATGTTATATTCTTGTTCAGTAGCTTATTTTATGTACCCTAGACCATTTCTTTTTTAATTATCTTCTTTGTACAGACTTTTTCGTTCCTATTGCTTTATAATTAGTATAGATAGCTTAAAAAAATAATTTAAAAAAATAAGGTTTTACGAGTTTTTTAAATTAAATGTCACATATGTTTTTTTAAATTGCCTTTTAATTTTTAACGTTTTTAAACATTATTTTCCTTTTTTTTATTTCACTTTTTACGTTTATACCTAAGCTTTTTTTTTTCTTTTTTTTAGTTGTTTTTTTTTTAATGCTTTGTTATCGGTTTGTGAGCTACCCTGAAAGTTTCAGCCGGAAGCTAATTGGGAAGTGCTCGAAATTTGAATTGCAAGATTCCAGGACAGACAGAAATACATAGATACATATACAAGTGACGTTAAAACAAAAGCTTTTAAAAATAATAATAAATATTTAAAGAAAAAGTAACTGTTCCAGGTAGATCTACCCGTAAGTAGACGATGTTGACTACAATCTCATAGTTGGCATACGCCTCCCGTTCACATACAACTCGCCTCCCATGTACCCGCTCGCGTACGTTATCGTGGTGATAGCATTCACCTACATATCACACTTCGTGATGGTGACCGACCTCATCATGCAAGCGCACCTGATACATCTGCTGTGTCAGTTTACCATCCTGGCTGACTGTTTCCAGAATCTGATGACGGATTGTCAGAAGGGGTTTGCAGGTATGCATTTTAAACCAGCGTGCTTACAAGAAGGCTTAAAAAAGGATGGAGGGTACGACACTACACAGTCATAGAGTCAAATGGCGGCTGCATATGTGTGCGTGAATGGATCGTTTGTGGTGTTTTGTGATACACAATTTCACCAATAAATAATGCATTTTATAAGACAAAAACGGCTCTCGTATATCAGTTGAATTAGTTCAACTATAGTTTCAACCAGTTCCAGTGCTCTTTCTCAAGGGGAGTGCAGAAAGCTCGCGAACGTATACGTAACTCTCGTTTTTTTCTTTTCAAATGTATAAAAACCACGTTAGTTTTCGTAATAGTAATAAAGACTTGTTTTTTATTTTACTTGAGAACTTGATATAATTAACAAGATTAACAAGATCTTGCTGCGATGTAGCGGCCGATCGGCATAACATGTTGTTAGTATGCGTGAGGCTTAGTGTACAACAAGCGGATCGGCATATTATCTTGGGTGCTTCACATTCGATTTGGCGGGGGAATCCGTCGGTGTTTAGTTGAAAGTGTGATATAAGGTGGATTTCACACAACATTGCTGCCACTGCGGAGCGTGGAGGTGGACAGGCGGATTTTGTGGCGGCACACCACCAATCCGCGAGGTACAGCTCAAATATGTCTCCACGTGTGTGAAGTATGTAGAGCGATGGTAGCCGAACAGTATACTACTGCGCGTTACAATCCAACGATACCGTGTTCGGTCCACGGTTTCTTTCATCGCTCCGTGCTTCGGCGGGGGCATGTTCAATCGCGGTTTTCCATCGCCCCGTGCTTCGAAGGGCATTTTAAGCTGTCGGTTCAAAATGGTATTGATTAAAAGCAGTCGTTATACCATGTCAAAGGCCCTCAAGCGGCCTGACAAATTCTGTTACCAGAGGCCAGCACTACCTCATCATCATAGGACATGTTAACAACGTGTGTGAACTCTGTGTTCTGTCCACGCCAGCGAAAGCGGTTCGCTAGCGTGGACCACGCGTGGACACTGGACAGGCACGCAGATGAAAACAAAGCGACTTGATAAAAAAAACTACAGAATACTGGAAAAAAATTAATCTATCTATCTATAAAAATCAATTGCAATGACACGACCGATTTGAAAAAAATGATTTGGACAAATAAACCAAATGAATCCCCCAGGGGATCAATGTTAGGGGAGCCAAGTGGACGGAGGCATTTAGGCTTTTCTGTTCGTTATTGTACGGATAAAGTTTAAAAAAAACCGTTAGAATTTATATTGAAATATAACAGGAGACAGTAAAAACAAGAGTTTCTTTATTGAAATGTACCAGGAGCTAGCGCGTGTGTATCATTGTATGTTTGTTACTTCTTTACGCTGAAACGGCTCAACGC
The DNA here is from genome assembly GCA_946251855.1 of Alsophila aescularia. Taxonomy (NCBI): domain Eukaryota; kingdom Metazoa; phylum Arthropoda; class Insecta; order Lepidoptera; family Geometridae; genus Alsophila; species Alsophila aescularia. The sequence continues at coordinate 10,242,724 of OX276375.1, read as the reverse complement.
ATTTTGATAAAACTTGGTATGGAGATAGCTTATTTATTTATTTATTTATATATTTAGACGCACAAAACACATTACAATCAAAAAATAATATGAAATAACAAAAATACAGTTTTGGTCTGGATTGCAACATAAATATATGTGCGTACAGCTAATCAGAGCAACCATAACAAGCAAGACTGGTACAAATACATATATGTTCAAAGCTAGGTTGAGGACAAAGACATTACATACAATGTACATTTAAAAGATGAATGTAGATATTCTATTTATAAAGTTAGACAATACAAATTAGAAAACTGCAAAACTATCTACACGCCCAACACGTAACACGTCATGTTACATCAAAACAATGACATGATATGCAGACATGCAAAAAAAATAAAATTAAAAATATATTATGTTAATGATATGGTTGGATATCCAAGACGCCACTGTTAGCGACTGAAATAGCCAAATTATGAAAATGGAGGATCTCCTTAATATTTTTTATAAAAATGCTTAATTTGGGACTAAAAATGTCAAGTTTAATATTGTTTTTTGCTAATTCGTTATACTGAGGAGCCACACCTTGTCAATGGGTTGTAATAAGAAATATTGTTTTTAAAGATTTGTCAGACAAAAAGATTAGTTTCATTAGATTTACGTGCTCTGAATCTAATACTGAATGAGATTTCCGACAACAACTCTGGGGAATCAATTATATTATGAATTATTTTGTAAAGATAAACCAAATCAAAGTATACGCGACGTAACTCTAGTGATTGAACATTAAATTTAGAGAGCCTCTCTTCGTAATTAAGACTTGAGCGACCCGGTTTCTGTCGATAACTCAACATTCTAAGGCATTTCTTCTGAATTCGTTCAACTTCATTGATATGAACCTTATAGTTGTCACGAGGCGGGCCCAGGGTTTGGGTTGCTCCCACTAGCCCAGGACCCAAACCTCAGTGACACAGAATTACAGGAACTATTGGAAGCACAGGAACAGGAGGAGATGATCAGATTTTTGTACTTTGACGATGCGGATTAAAATAACCTCTTATGTAGGTAGGTATTATCGTTTATATATTTACAAGTGTAATTCAACTGGTTATAAACTTATTTATGTATTTTATATCATATTTCCCTTTTGCTCCAAAAATCAATGTAAAAAATGACAGGATATTTTGTATTTAGAATGAATAATAACCAACTATCAAAAATGAAAAGAAATGGATTGTGAAAGAATTAAGAGATCAAAAGAGTATTATTATGACAGAGGTTTTGACCTCGTCACATAGTTTGGAGACCAAATTGGACTACCATATTCTAAAACGCTTCTTACCAGAGCAAAGAAACAAAGTACGAGGTTTTTTAAAACCTTTTGTTGACCTGAAGACGAAACCCAGAAGTTGAACCCTTCGACAATGGATACGTTTGATAATCATTATCATCCACGCTAGTAAACAGCGGGGCGCGGCTAGTAAACAGCGGGGCGCGGCTAGTAACAGTATATTTACAAACCCGCATTCCAAACTCTGTAACTAAACTCATCCATCAACAAACCCTCGATCATGCAGTAATGTTGCATTACATTGAACCTACCTAAAAGCTTTTTCAGGTATTCACATAAACTACTTAGTGTACAACCAAATGTTTGCGGATAAGTACTTGAGAAGGTTGGCCAACTTGGTGGAACAGTATAAACTTATTTTGAGGTAAGAGGTTGTGATGTGTTATTTATGTGTATTTTTACCTTCTATAAATTATCATAAGTACCAAATCTTTATTCATGTACATATATTAGCAAATAGCTGCGCCCGCGGCTTTGCACTTAAAAGTAGTCCATAGGTTCGTGTTATTCCAGGACCAAAAGTACCTATAAAATACTTCATTTCTTCAAAACTCGTTCAGCATCCAAATGGTTTTTTATCGATTGCTGGGCATCTAATCATCGGATTAAGATACCAAGTACACAAGTTAAACCTCAAGCTATCCAACAGAGAAAACCACATCGCTATCGTTCCAGTAGTTTTTACGTGATGCGCGACCAAAAATACAAACAGACAGACACAATTCTAAAAAAAAACTGTTTAGTATCCTATTTTAAGTATGCTAGACCATTTTTTTTAAATTATCTTTACTGTACAGTTTTTTTGGTACTTACAGCTTTATTACAAGTATATCTTTTGCCCGCGGCTATGCTTGCGTGGTTATTTATTTTTCCTCGTGGTTTCCTATACCATGTACACCATGTATTGAACTAACTCACATTTATCAGAAGGCTAGTGAAAAACATAGTTTATTGACTATGCAGACGACGTTTCTTCACGCGCTGCTAAGTGAGTCAGCTCAGTCACTTTCACTGGCCTTTCACTGGCCTTTCACTGGCCTCGTGTACGAATACATTTGCAGACACGTAGCTGCTCACTGAACACACAACACACGAGGCTAGTGAAAGGCCAGTGACTGAACTGACTTACTATACTGAGTCGCAAACTGGCCTCGTGTCCAGCTGACATCATTTTACTGAATCATTAGCGCAAGTCCGACTCGCAATTGACTTTTTTTTTGGTATTTTACTTTAGTTTGTACTATAGTTACACCAGTTTAGCACTTGTATAAGTATTTATGTATAAACGACAGAGCAAAAACAAAAACATTGAAAAAACAAAGTTAAAAATGTTGGCATCTTTTGTTTTATTATTTTTAGGTTATAACACATAGTATTGTTTCTTTGTCGTATGAGGTAGTGCGGGCCTTTGGTGTCAGAGTTTTTCAAGCCACCCGAGGACCTCTGCCATGCATTAACGACTGGTATTAATCAATAACAGCCGGGACCGACCTCTTAACGTGTCTTCGAAAGTACGGAGCGATGGAATAAATAATAAATATAAGAATAGAATAGAAGGATAACTGAGTAAAGTCATTTAAATACATAGCAACTCTCGCTACAACGCAATAAAGTGCAATTTAACTCGCACAGCGCTGCGATCTTTCAATTATAATTACCTAGAAGGCCCTCACCCATTGCGTGCAGGCTAGAATGTACCGTATCACAACGCGCGATAGCTTCCATTGCTCTAACCGTTTCAGAATCGCTCTGTCACTTTTTCGCTCGGCAGGGTTGTATCAAGATATAACTAGGTACTTGCACTAGTAATTATTCTGTGATATGATATTGTAACAAAATAAATTATGTAATAATGTTTTTTCTTCTTCTTATTATTAGAAATGTTGATAGTTCTATTAACTACATATTAATTCTTATCACAATAGACCTAATACTTCATTATTTGATTATAACTTAATAGATATTGCACTTTGATGAATAAAAGGTGCCTGTCTGAATTCCATGCTTAATGATGAATGAAAAAGAAATGGCTACCTACGTAATAAAATGTTAGTAAATGTTAGAATGTAGGTATTTTACGAGGCTTGTCAGACCGAATGCTATGCAGTACATTCTAGGTTTCTTCTTGGTACTCATAATTAAGAAAAGAATAAAATTTGACAAAAACCTTACGTAAGTAGGTACTTTATCGTAAGCATACGGCGCGCGACTCATCAAGCGCATGCTTGACACTACTGAATTAACCGCAATATTACGGCCGCAAAGTGTAGGTATAATATTTGTACTTGTTGCGGAGTGCGCCTGGCCTGACATAACTTGGAGAAGTAATTGGTGCGGAGTCTAGGATAGGACCGAACGCAGTTTCATTGGATTCTAAGTTGCACTTAGGAACCTTTAGGCTACCTTCGCTCGCCCTTCTCGCTTTAAAACATAATAACACATGTCATGTTCTGTGAAATTTTTAACCGGCTGCTTATTACGGGTCAACAGGTTCATTAATTTGTAGGCTCAATAATTGGTCTTCATTTCGACTCTGGACAAGGAACCCTAAAAATTACCCCTCTTTAATATATAATCTTTGTTTTGTCATAAACATATTTTCTTTTTAAGATTTGATGCGTGTCGCGAACACAATCGATTTGTGCAACGATACTGTTAAATAACTTTCAACCCCTATCCTGCATGAACCCTTCATTTTTTTTGGATAAATGCATTTTTTATAGTATCTTAGTTTTGCCATATGTTTTTTTTTTCTAGATTTCATCCGTTTCGCCAACATTATGGATTGGTGAAATAATATTTGTACATAATTTTCAACTTCTATCCCACAACAACTTTTTATTTTTTCGGGATAAAATGTATCCTAAATATTAACCCATAGTATAATCTATGCCTATGCCAAGTTGCATCAAAATCCGACCAGTAGTTTCAGCCTGACGCGTGATTTTTTACATAACTTTCAACCCTTATCCGTTTTTTTTTTACCTGGGGAAATCCTCATGGATACCACCGGGCTGCGGTGGCAGCAAGGTGGTTATGTCGGACTCTTACCGACTAAAACCCCACGGTGTTCCGCATGACGCCTTGTGGCAGGGCTACGGGTACGCTTTCGCACTCGTCCGCGGCCCTGACGGCGCTGGTCCTGTGAAGGACCCCCTCACGGTTGGGATAGGGCTGAGCCATTCCCTACCCCGAGTACGCCATTGAAGGGCGCACAGAACACTGTGCGCGCCACCTCGAGGCCTTATGCTGGAGCAGACACCCCCGTGTCCACTACCTAGGCCTCAGGGGGTCAAAAGGGAATAAATTCCTCCTCCGACTCCCGGCGTTGAGTTCCATATGGCCTCCCACATCTATTGCCACAACCCAGGACAGCCACAGCAACAGCTGGCGGAATATCCTACGCTGCACCGAGGAGTGACGCCAGAATTGAGAAGCCATGGAGCACGTCACACTCAGAGCACTACTGCCCATACAGTAGTCCTGAGAGTGGACCACCTCCTCGAGCCGGCGCCTAGCGCCCGGGCCCCCCTCCACGTCACACCCCCAGCACCAAATCCATCAAGCCGAAGTATGGTAGGTCTGAGAGCGGACCGCCTCCTCGAGCCGGTGCCGAGCACCCGGGCCCCACCTCCTCGAGCCTGCGCCGAGCGCACTGGGCCCCCCTCCACGTCACATTCTCCACACGTCTACTGACCAACCTGGGGGAAACAGGTTACCCAGCAGCAGCGCAGAGAATGGGCGCAACTTCCTCCACTCCATGGCCTCCCAAATCCATCGCCACCGCCCAGAACAGCCACAGCAACAGCTGGCGGACTATCCAGTGCTGCACTGAGCAGCGACGCTAGATTTAGGAAGCCATGGAGCACGTCACACTCCAAGCACTACTGCCCATACAGTAGTGCTGGGAGCGGACCGCCTCTGTGGCCACTTCAGCGTGGGCTTGTGGAGGAAAGCCCAGTGAAGCGGCCCCTCCATGGGCCGCTTCACTGGGCTTCTTCACGGGGGAGGCGGGAACCCACGGGCGGAGGCGGGAAACCACGGGGGGAGGCGGGAACCCACGGGGGGAGGCGGGAACCCACGGGGGAGGCGGGAACCCACGGGGGGGAGGCGGCAACCCACGGGGGGGAGGCGGCAACCCACGGGGGGAGGCGGCAACCCACGGGGGGGAGGCGGCAACCCACGGGGGGGAGGCGGCAACCCACGGGGGGGGAGGCGGCAACCCACGGGGGGGAGGCGGCAACCCACGGGGGGGGAGGCGGCAACCCACGGGGGGGAGGCGGGAACCCATGGGGGAGCTCAACCCTTATCCTGCGCGAACCCTTTAGTTTTTTGGAATGAAAAGTATTCTAAATGTTATTCCATAACATCAGCTATCATTTTGCAAAGTTGCATAAAAATCAGTCTAGTAGTTTTAGCGTGATGCGTGTTCAAAGAGACGGAGAGAACGACAGATATCAATTTAAAAAAAACTTGTGTCGATAATGAAGTTTATTCCAATTATAATTTTCGAAAAATATCTAACGTACAGGGACCTTATTCTCTATTGCCACTCGGCCACGTAACGCGCCGCGTTAAGATATCTGCGTGGAATTGTTTGTGCATGTTCGAAAATTGCTGTACTTTTCCGAACGATTCCACAGCGAGACGCGTTACGCGTGTGACTGTACATAGAGAAGAATGGCCCTGATTTGGCCCAGTTATAGTTTTATTATAGTATAGAATATTATTTTTTATTTTCAAGTATTTTATTTATGGACCGACAACATTATAGCCATCGCAGGAAGTCAGTGGATGGAGGTGGCACAAGATCGCAACTCATGTTCCACGTCTTTGGGGGAGGCCTATGTTCAGCAGTGGACTTCTAAAGGTTGACATGATGATGATGATGATGATGATGATGATGATGATTATGCATTAATATGCATAATCAATTAAAGTAATAACATTAGATAATTCTAATGTTAAATTACTTACTTTAATTGATTATTGGTCTCAAGTGCCAAATATTGTTAGTTATATAAATAATTATTACTGTAATTAAAGTACTAGGCCTTATTACCTTACCACAGTAAATTAAGGCTTGGTTTAAAAAATGTTTAATTTTGTATTCGTTTAAGTTAAAAGTTAACATTTTATGTTTATATTTTGTAGTTGGTAAGATAAATGACTGATTACAAATAAAACCTATTAATTAACTACGATATTTTTAATTTTATTTCAAATCTCCTTTAGCTAGGCCGCAAATAAAACCCACAGGTGCCTTATTTTCGCCATCGAACAAATCATTTTAATCCGGGCTTGAATAGAATAGCGGAGCGACCGACGTGACGTCGACATGGGGCACTCGGGCACCACAAAACGGACCTAAATGCTTTTGTGCAACATGCAGGCACGTTTACGGGCTCAATCACTATTTCAATGTCCATTTTCTGAAATGCTTTATGAGATAACTCCGGGCGATTCTCGCGCAATCACAATTTCCGAATTTGATTGATTAAATTTGACCTCAGAAAATTTAAACAGATAAAATTACCAATTCCATGGCGTATAAAATAACCTACAGTGAAAATTTCTATTGATATCGTGTGGATTTCAGAAGAAATTTATACTCAGATTATTTGCGACTTTCTTTCTACTTTTTGAGTGCGACAATAATGCCGATTTACACGAGAATCGAATCCAGGAATGAGATGCTATATTCCTATAAACATAAAAAAACAAGAAATAAAAACTCAAGTTTTATTAATCAAAGTTTACATAGAAATGACAAAAGAATGCAACATTTTTCAACATCACAATATTCACTGTAGTTTATGGTATTTATATCCAATATATAAAAGTGAAACGTTGTCTGTTTGTTTGTTTGGGGAGCTTTCACGCTATAACGGCTGTATAATGGCTGGATTTTGATGAAATTTGGAATAGAGATAGCTTAGCCACTCCATTTACCTTTTTTTTTCTTGCCATTTTAGCTTAGAGATAGCCTGGAATAAAACATAGAATACTTTTACCCGGACTGATGGACTAACGGTTCTATAGTACAATTTAGAATCCAACGATACCAGGTTCAAAACCTAGGCTCCGCACCAATGACTTTTCTAAGTTGTGTGCGGTTTTCCATCGCTCCGTGCTTCGGAGGGTACGTTAAGCTGTCGGTCCCGGCTGTTATTGATTAATAGCAGTCGTTAAGCCATGTCAGAGGCCCTCCGGCGGCTTGACAAACTTTGGCATCAGAGGCCAGCACTACCGCATACGACAAACAAAGAATCCCGGAAAATTGTAAGTTTGCACGGGAAAACTGGAAAATGTTGATTACGCACTGTAAATAACGGTTGCCATCACAGAATGGTCTGTGGTTGCCATGGAAACCAAATAACAAGTCTGTCAAGAAGCACAAATAAAATCTCTAATCTAGGGAGCATCTCGATCACATCAGTTTTCAAACGATTTTTACCCCCCTTTACTCACCTCCCTCTTTCCCCTCTCCATATATCTAAGAACCATCTCGATCACATCAGCTTTCGAACAGAAAAAACCGCATCAGAATAGGTCCATTCATTTGGGAGCTACGATCATCACCCCCATCTCTCCTTCTCGACCCTCCCCCATTATAGCTAAGAACCATCTTGTTTACCGCAGCTTTCAAATATAAAAAACTGCAGCTAAATCGGTCCACTTCGTTTGGGAGCTACGATGCTACAGCCAGACGCACTCACACTCAAACACACACGCACACACACACACACACACACACACACACACACACAAAGTGATACACACCCTAAATTCATAACATCCGTCTCTTTGCTCGGGGGTTAAAAAACTGAATACCTACTGCATTGGTTTTTAATACCATAGAAGAAAATATGATGCTCTTTTTCGCGATAAACAGTAGTTCGCGCATGCGTAGTCGCTGGCGGGAAAACTAGTTTTAAATAATTGTTATGCTACAAAACCTTATCATTTGATCACCATTTATTATAATATTCCATCCACAACTTCGTGTCCAATGAAAATAAACCTGCATATATCGTATTGCGTGTATTTGCGTTTCACCATCAGATTTCCTCATATACTATGAACATTAAAGCAGAAACCACACGTCAGCGTCCCTCTAAATACGGATTTACATCCCCGGTTTTATACCACTCCATTCCGAAGTAACGACATTGAATCCGGAATTTTCGGAATGTGTTCCGAAATCTGAACGTGTGTGGTTTTAAGAGTGCCTTTTTAGTATGATTTATCTGATTTTACAGCCATACCATGAATCTTCGAAATACTTTGAGCCGACCGATGTTGGGGCAACTGGCAGCCAGCGGTACTCTCATATGTTTTATCGGTTACCAGACTACGACGGTAAGGACAACAAAATGCGCATTTAAAAGAGCAATTGTGAATTATAGCCGATATCATACAGTTCAAAGTGTGCTGCAGTTGCGCTATAAATAATATAATAATGGAACACTCATGTATACAACCCTGTGTGCTGCCAGAGTTACGATACAAACTTGAGAGTTAGGGTTAAGACACAAACACACGATACCAAGTCGCATCATGGCGTGATGCGATGTCGTGTCTCAATGCGTTGTCGTGTCGTGGAAATATACGACGTGGCTATTCTTTCACTCAATTAAATCCAACTGCCCATTTTAACTTTTGATAGGTAGAGTATTACTGATATATAAAAAAAACAATCGAAGACTGTGAAGTGGGGTTTCATTGAAAGAAAGAAGAGCTACGTCTTAGACACGTATTGTAAATAGGCAAAATAAGAGCACGCCGTTCCTATTTAGTTTGTAACAGCACTTTTGTAAGTCAAAATTAGCATCTCATGAACAAGGAGAAATTTTATGTATTTCTCCTTGTTCATGAGATGCTAATTTTGACTTAATTATAAATAGATCAAATCAATAATATTAGGTAAACTAAGTATGCCAAGAGTTAAATCTCACACTGGAAAAGGAAATACCCTTTTGACTCCCCAGGTGCTTCGGAAATACGCCCGTTATAGAAGAGAGCACCAAGAAACTCTATGGGGATGTCATTTTTCCATGTTTGTAAATTCTTTACAATTTTTTCCAATATCAGAAATTGAAATAAAATTTATGTAAAAAACAAATATAAAAATAAAAGTGACAATGAGATGTCGTACAATCCAGAACACGTACGCATTTGTGTACGCATTTTATTATGATAGCTGGTTCTAAGATTTACAATGACCTGGTTGCTGCACTCAGGGTTGAGTCCTGACTATGGAACTCAACGGTTAACAGCACAGACACGAAATGTTTGGCGTTTCCTCGTGGCCTAACTAGATTGCTTATCTGATTAGGCTACGAGGAATAATTTTTCCTCGTGGCCAAACTGTTGCTGTACACGCATTTAATTGTGATAGCCTGTTTCTAAGTTTCACCATGACAGTGGCTACTGCAAACCTTATTTTTAATGTTTTTTAAATTAACTTAGCTAACTTTGTTATGGAAAAAATATTAAATCCAAGAAATGTGATGAAAAATGCCCGGTTTTCTCTGAAGTCCTTATAGAATTTAGTCAAAAATCTAGCATATATGACAGTATTTTGGCAACGTTGTAAGGTAAAAGACAAATTTACTATGACCTTCAACAAACAAATTCCAAGATAGGATCACTATTGCGTTTGCGCAATATATAATAGTACTTATAACATTAGCACTTGGTCTTTTATTTATAATTATGTTTTTTATGTTTTCTTTCAGACGATTAAGGATAGTTTTGCAAAGGGCGTCATGAGTCTTTTCATTTTGGGATACAATGTGTTCGAATTGTATATCATCTGCCGTTGGTGCGAGGAAATCACTACTCAGGTAAAAAAGGTTGAGAACCATTAATCCAAATAATATTACATAAGTCTCTTGCAAAATTTAAACGGTTTTGGTCAAAATTGAAAAACCTCCGACAAAACCATAATTTAAAGCTGTATTGAATGCTCAAAACTCAATTTTAAGTAAATTGATAGATTTTCTCGATTCAATTCTTCCGAATATGCTAATCTTCATCAGACCTTCATCTATGCGGATACGAATGCCATCGAAAATGAACATTTGTGCACAAACCCAGTTTCTTGCTGTAATAGTGCCCGAGAATTTTCTCAAAATATGCATTCTCGGAAACGGCCGCACCAATTGTAACTATAGCTCTAAGAAGCAGGCTAAACTGGCAGTGAGCTGGTCATATTTCCCGAAAAACCGAGAACCGTTTGGTGAGACTACGTTTAGGCAACCGTAGTGTAGGACGTCCTGTGGTCAGGTGGAGTGACGACCTGCGAAAAGTGTCTGGAGGAGAATGGATGAGGGGAGCTGAAGTCCGAGCTCAGTAGCGTGCATTGGGAGAGGCCTTCGTCTAGCAGTGGACAAAAAGGCTGATGATGATGATGAATGCTAAGAAACATTTCGCCAACTCCAGCTTTCAAATAATAAAAAACCCACATTGAGATCGGTATCCTTTTGGAAGCTACGATGCCACAGACAGGTACACATACACACACTCATTTTGTAAGGATTCAAACTTATAAAACCCTCTTATTGCATCGGGGATTAAAAATAAAAATATTGAGTCACAAAATAGAATTTCAACTTGCCTCTATAGGAATACCGTTCGATCTCTTCATTCAATCTATGAAATGAGCTATTCGTATATTATGGTCCTGCCCCATATTCCATAATTTCCCTTCCTTTTAAACAGTCTCTTACCGGAATTGTTCACATTAAGTACATCATCTATTGTTACTTTCGACCAGTCCAACTACGTTCAACTTTCGTGGTCGAAGATTGCCATAGTTTAGAACTTGGAGTTCCTGTAAAAAACTGAAGGAAAAATTTGGAATACAACGGCTACGAAAGAGTATACGTGCCAAGCAAAGGCACGAGATGCGGGTGCACAATCTGATTCCCCCATCACCTTTCCATTACCGTACGATTAGACGATCGGCAAAGCGCCAGCATGAAACTGGTGATCGCTCGCTCCAACAAGCCGCTGGTTTTCACTGCTGGAGGGATGTATGACCTCTCTCTGACGTCATTCTCTGCGGTAAGTTATTACGAGTTAGTTACGAGTAGGTAATGGCATGTCATAAAAAACTGAAGCGTAAAAAGCAAGTCTTCAACTGAAGACCCTGTGACCCTATTAATAACATCAATGGGATAAAACATGTCAATGGGTAGACCCTATATATCTATCTATCTATCATGAATATATAAAAATGAAATGCTGATCGTTGGTAAGAGCATCATTAGAGAACGGCTGGACCGATTTGGCTATACATATTTGATTTGAAAAGGTTCGTAATAGTACGAATTATTATAGGATTTTATGGAATTAATAATTGTGGTCTCTTTTTTTGATGGGATTTTTGTATGAACTCAAACATGACTTGGATGCTCCGTTCGAAATTCAATAATGGACAAAAGACGCTTGATAGTTGTGCTTCTGTTTTATAACGGACCTCATAGCACGTCACGGGTAAACAAAAAGTTTGAGCTTTGAGTATTAGAAATGACAGTGAAAAACTTTTTCCATACATTTTGTATGAAATTACCCTAACCGTTGTATCTACCGGACTTTCCTTAATATGGAGATATTTTGACCTGCATTCACAGATTTTGGAAAAATGGACAGTCATCAAGAAGATGGAAATTTCATTAAAAAAAATGCCAATCGATTCTGTTTCTTATAAGGATCAAAAGTCTCTATCGGAACAACAGAGGTTAGAGCCGCCGATATTTTTGGAAAATTTTAGTCGAACGATGTTAGAATTTTATGTTATTCCTTTTGTACAAAATGTACGGGAAAAGATTTTTGCAATTTCTGACTTTTCTAAGTACTCTAACCTCAGTTAATCCAACAGAGTATTTTTGATCCTTGAAACAGGATCTATTGGCATCAATAAAAGTGTTTGTGTAAATTGGCTATTTTCTCGGTGACTGGCATCTTTAACAAAATTTATGAATTAAGGTCAATATATCTCTAATAGTTGAGAATGTTTTCTTCTTGCTACTATGGACCCTGTAATAAGGTCGATGGTTTTAGTGTGTTTTTTTAATCTACATTTGCTGCTTTGATATGTCATTTTGTTTGGACTGTTAGTTCTATTGTATAGAGATCTACGAGAGTTCTGCATCGCGCATTCGAAGTATTCTGCTCGATAAAACTCTAAGCTCTGATTGGCCTGTTTACGACAGTGACTACACTCCTCTAATTTCGTAGTCTAATTTATAATATTAGTGTGAAGCGTGATAGCACAGTACATACATAGTCCTTAGGACTATATATGGACCTATTGTGTATGTTACCTATTGACTGACTGACTGACAGACAATGCACAGCCTAAGTCGGTGGACATCGAGCTTTGAGGAGAAAATATTTTTAAAGGAAGAAAGGAAAGATTTTAAATTCCATCTCTAAGTAGTGGCAAAGTTTTGAACGCAGTCAAAGCCGCGGGGCGCAACTAGTTAGATATATTATATGATATTCCCTAGACCATAATGTTTGGATAAGCAATTGGACTCATATATAATATATATATATCAAATCAAACCTTCATATATATATATATATATATATATATATATATATATGTATATATGTATGAAGGTTTGATTTGATTAACGCTTCAACAAATACCTACACCTGTTATTTAAAATTAACATGTGAGTGTTTAGTTAGTAGACTCCAGAGGTAACTGGACCATAGCTTCTGATTAAGTAGATCCATAGTCAGGGCCACGGAAATGTATGGTATCGGAATTGCAATATACAATATGTTTGGACACAAGACTCGGAGACTTTAACAGCGCCTTATGTACTTAATTTTATCGATGAAAAAAATAAAAGAGGGGGGCAACCCCACCCACCCCCTTCAAAAAGTAAAATAGCCGGCATTAGTAGAGGGTGGGGTTGCACCCCTTTCTTCGATAAAATTAACTGCATAATACGCTGTTAAAGTCTCCAAGTCTTGGTCCAGACATATTGTTTTTTTTTTTTTTTTTAATACGGACTAGGCAATCGTTTGACCACGATCTCACCTGATGGAAAGCGATGATGTGGTCGAAGGTGTCGCACGCTTGCCTAGTAGATACCTATTCACTCTTGACTTGAACACACCGGGGTTATAATTTACCGGAAACACTGACGAGGGCAGGGCATTCCACTCCTTACATGACTGTTACATCTCTCTATTGCTTTCAGTTGGTGAAAACGTCCTACAGCGCTCTTACAGTCCTACTTCGTCTGGAAAACTAGTTCAAGCAACCATCATCAGATCATAGAACAAAGTACCTCATCATCATCATCAGCCTGTATCTGTCCACTGCTGGACGTTGGCCTCTCCTAATGCACGCCACTGATCCCAATCTTCAACTCTTCTCTGTGCTATGGACGTGGAAGTGTGGAGCTGTGGACGTGTACGTGTGAAGCTGTGGACGTGGACGCATGGAACTGTGGACGAGTAAAGGCTGATGATGATGATTATGATGATGATGATTTAAGTGTTAGTAGTAAGATTAGAAATTAGTAGTATTTTGCCTGATAATAGCCTTTTGCAAACCAATAAAGCACAAATACTAATATTAGAAACTGTTGTTATTATCATGTCATTCACATCTTCTGTACTCAAAGCAAATAATATATGTAGTATATTATTTCACTTTACCATGTTTCAAAGGCTCATAATAAAACCCCCAGTAATTATATATTTGTGAGGTGCATAAACAGAATAATTAATCGAGTAGCCGTTTCCATTTGCAGGCGCATTACCCATGAGAACGTGTTAGCCATGAGGCTAACTCCTGAAGAAATTGTTTGCGAGAAATTGTTGTTATTCTATTGCGAAATTTGTAAAGTAAAAGGCTTATTCATTCTTTACGATGCCTTATGGTAGGTATGAATACTTCAATTTTAGTCATCATTAGGCCATTTGATTTTGAAAACTAACGCGAGTGATATTCATATTAAACGTAACACTCCCAGATGAAGGACTTCAAATAGTCCGAAACTGGTCGGAGTATTTCCGATCTTCTTTTATTTCGTGAGTTTTTAGCCGTTTTATTTATATTTAATATCATTAGGCCAATTGATAGCAAAGGCAGGTATCGATATTTTTCACGTCGTTGCTCATTGTCCTCCCCCTACTCATCAGAGAAGAGCGGGAGATGTTGGCCCGGCGTTAATAATAAAATTATGGGTTGCTTTGCAAATCCAATGACACTGAATTTGATCGTCGGCCTCGCCAATGACTTTTAAGTTATGAGAATTTGCCAACTGCGTCTGCTTCACTACTTGATAGTCTTTAAGCCACGTTGCAGGCCCTTGGGCGGCCTAACATACTCGGCATTACCTCACTCAACACTATACATACCTTCTGCGCCCACAGCTGTAAAAAAGATGTCATTTAAAATATCAAGCAATTTTGTTGAAATGAACAAACACACAAACTGAAATGTGACGCAGATCCCCTTAGGGCACATCCATATCAATTCAACCGTTGCGAATTACGCTGCGACTGAACTCGCTACGACCAAACGAAAGCTCTTTTATTTGCAAAATGTGTAGCTTTGTAGGAACATCAAACAGGGGGAAACAAGAAAGTAGTTCACGTACGTCCCAATACCTAAAGATTTTGTTGGAAACTGGTAGATAAGTCAAAATTCGAAAAGCTTTTCCATATGTGATAAGAGTTTTACATTATTTCTTAGGGTTCCGTACCTCAAAATAAAAAAAGGAACCCAATAGGAACACTTTGTTGTCCATCCGTCTGTCCGTCCGACTGTCTGTCAGTCAATATGATGATGATGATGATGATGATGATGACTTAAGTCTGCGATCCCTTGGAGCTGTGGAAAAAACCAACTTCTAAGTCAGCGCAATCAAGAGATACGGTCGTTTATGCCGCATATTTCGTCATTTTCACACTCGCAAAGGAATCAAAACTTATAGGGTACTTCCCATTGGCAAGAAGCAATGTCCTAAACAAGTAAAAGAAACATCTGAAAACCGTAAAGTAGTTATATCACAAATAAAACATTTTAAATAATACTTCGTTTCTCGATTCCCGTGATGGACGAAATATTTACATCCCTACAAGTTTGTACGGATCCCTCGGTGCGTGAGTTCGACTCGCACTTGGCCGTTTTTTTATTAGTTTCCTGAGGTTACAGAACTTTGCATATCTCACTATATCTATATTCCACTAACAATATATGGAGAAGGGTGCCTCGGAAAACTAAAAGTGAACTTTAGGGCGGTTATTGCTGATGTAAGAAACCTCATGTCCTTATTATACTTACATCAAAAGGATAGGTACATAAGTAGGTACATACAACGCATATTTGATTTATTTTAAACAGATTAACTATTAGTTAGTACTAGGATCGTAAGCTGATTGCATACACACTTAGCTATTTTATATTCCTATTCGTATCTTTTAGATTGTTTCGGTAAGTCCCACTACTCAGGTGGATCGTGACGAAGTATGGTCAGACCAAGGTATAAAAAGACGGAGACCACACCGCCAAACAAACGAGCACACAAATGGCGCTATGTATGTGTGCGTGACTGGATAATTTATGGTTGATACATAATTTTATCATAAAAACTGCATTATTTTTTATCTTTCGTAAGAAAACAGAAAATGCACTAATAAAGTTGAGATCTTGCTGGGATGTGGCAGCCAATCGGCATAATATGGTGTGTGTGCATGAGGCTTGTGCGTACGAGCGGATTGGCATATCTTAGTTGCTTCACTTTTGATACGGCGGTGTGGTCTCCGTGCTTTTTTTATACCTTTTTGGGTCAGATAATGAAGGTCTGGTAGAAACTGAACGGTATCTAGCCCTAGCCCATTATACATATAACATAACATAATAGGTACATATTGCAGTAGTATTGACCCCGGCTTGATCCAAAATAAGCTAGGTAAATGGAAACAGACCTCACTATGATCTACAATTAATTACTACGTATCTAGATATGTCTTTAATAAATAGCTAGGCATAAGGGTGGATTCATTAGTATCAGAAGCTTAGGTAGTAGAAGACGGTCTTTCCCTACTCTGGTGTTAGCAGGTTTTATTGTAATGCGACTGATCAAGAAAATATGGAGAAAAATCACGCATACGAACGCTCTAGATCAAGCTAGTGGACCGTTGGAGATGGCATTTTTTGAAGATGTGTACCGTGTAGCTTTTGCAGCAGGTAAGTACCCGAGAATAAGTTAAGTAAGTTACGGACATGCTCCTAGAATTAGCAAATTAGAGGAGGAATGGGTAGGCCAAAAATATCCGAAAATAGTTATAGTTGCCAAATTATATTTCCCAGAATTAGCAAAGTAGGAATGGTAGGCCAAATAGCTCGTAGAAGTAATTATAGTTGGGGAAGAAAGGTTTTCGAACCACGGACCTGAAGACGGAGCATAAGATGGCCTACCTAGAGATGAGAAGACGACGGAGCATTGGACGGCCTTCATAGAGGTGACCCGACGATGGAGCATAGGACGGCCTTCCTAGAGGTGGCCCGACGACGGAGTATAGGACGGCTTTCCTAGAGGTGGCCCGATGACGGATGGTGTAGCTTATTATGGCGTTCTATAGGTGGCTCAACGACGGCAGCATAGGACGGCCTTCCTATATGTAGAGGTGGCCCGACAACCAAGTGAGACGCGGGAGCTCGCTGGATGCCATCAGCAATCAGCAAGCCATCGCTTGTTGTGGCGTTCTACGGGAGACACCTTCGTTCAGCAGTGGACGTTTTCCGGCTATTGATGTGAATTCGATGAACATTTTACTCGTCACCCCAGCGGGCATTCCAGAAAAACAGCGTATATTTTTGAGAGCCTTTAACTCCTAAAGTTTAAAAGTTACAAATATGATAATTGTCTCGCTGTGAAGATCCATCTGGCGACAAAACAAACATATATGTTTGATCTCCACACTACCACTCGCAATGACGTCATAGACCGCGGGAGTGAGCGCTAAAAAAGAGTTGACACTCAGCATAACAACTATTTGTTGTATTTGACAGACCAAAAAACTTACAATTCTAGGTATTTTTAGAATATAATATTAAGTAAAAATCAAATTTTGACATGCCATCCACAGAGATCTTCCATTAAATGTCCTTGAAAATCATTGAATTCACGCGTTAGTAGCACGTAGCGTTTTTATACGCTTTTTTTTATACAAACTAAAAAGTAGAAAATAAATAATAGTTAAAAAAACTAAAAAACACGATTTTTTTGAAATAAAACTTTTTTCTTATTTACTCTATTAAAATTTATTTTCTATTTTTTATTTTGGTTTTCCATATAAAGCGTGTTTTTTAGTTTTTTAAACTATTATTTTTATTCTATTGAATGTCGAGATGGTCGCTCGCCTGATGGTAAGCGTCACGCCTGCCTAAGATAACAGTTGCAGTGCCCCCCCAGAACTTTGAATTGCAAAATCTTGTGTGGCACTTGCACTGCGCTCGTCACCCGGAGCCCGGAGATATTTATTTGTCCATATACTACATGGACTTATATATATAAGTCCCATGCCCAGCAATTTATCTGAAAACATTGCCCTTCAAATCGAAACAGGTAATGTAAGCACATTACTGTTTGGCTGTTGAATATCTGGCAAAGGTGTGGTAATTCCCCAGGCGGAATTTTGCAAAAGAGGCCAAAAACTACAAAAATTACGAGGATGAATTATTTCTAAATAATTTGGTTAGATGCGGTATACTTAAATTTAACGGTATAACTGCCGGCATCGTAGAAAAGTGTTTTTAATAGTAGATTGCTAAAACAAGCAATTTTATACAAAACGTTTGTCTTGTTGTTTATTATGTTTTAAATATCCGCCCGAGCCGTAGGCAAGGGTAGATATTGATGTCGAGGATAAAATGCATTGTTTTATAGACGAATTTATGCACTCTGATTTTTACTTCAATTGCGAGGCAATGAAACAATGACATTTTAAATATCCAAACATTTTCATACTGCTAAGAAACGACGAGGGCTTCTTTCCCGCCACTTTTTGTTTAAATTTTCTACATGAAACATTAGGCTCGGGTCGGAGACCATAGAGCAGGGGTTCCTAAACTTTTAAGATCATGGAACACCCACCACATACCTTTTATTAAATGGAACCCCATATCAAATGATTACAAATCGAAGACTGTAATCTAACTAAGAACAAAAACTTCTATTAGAAATATTTTAAAAGTAAAACACTTTATTCTTTGTTTTAACTTTTAATGTGAAGAAAGAAATAGAATCACTGTTTTATCAAAATTTGGTTTTTAGTTCGGTTTTATGTCCGACAGTTGAGTAGTTGTAGTCGAGATTGGATGCTGGGGTAGCATCCAATCTCGACTTGCATTGCAAGTGTGAGTGAAAAACCTGTTTCACAACGATACGTTGTGATAAATGGGAGAAATGTTAAGATAGCCTTTTTGGTTACTTCAGGGTATTCACTCCTATCCAGGAGATGCAGGTATTATTTAACAGCCAAAAATAAAAATACTTTCGCGGAACCCTGGTGACTTTTCTACGGAACCCCTAGGTTCCGCGGAACCCACTTTAGGAATTGCTGCCATAGAGAATTAGAGAAGTAACCCAGTTTTATGCACAGAGCATAAAATGCAGTTTGTTGTCGCCTACACCCAGCATTAAACAAGAACTCAATGAACATGAGAAGTGAAAAAAAACCGAACCTCAATTATTTGAACGATTTTCCTTCTTCAAGAATCACAACAAAGAGACCGTCATTACAGCTGACCTCTACAACCACAAAAAGTTTCAAGCAAGCATTGCTATTAGAGGTCATCTACTTCAAAAGAGCGTCGACAGACTCCGCAGGAACCTTAAAGGAACCTTTTATCCTCAACCGTTTTGATTCAATCTGCGCTCAGTGAGGTAGAACCTAATCCGCAAAAGGGTCGGTGAAACCAGCGTAGCGTAATTCTATTGCTTTTGTCTGCTCTTTGGATAAAGAGCATTGTTATTAGGTGTATTATTGGATTTATTTGTTAATTAGGTATATGTACAGATGTCAGTGAAAATCCGTTTTTAGTTAGAACGCAGTTCCTGTGTTATTAGGATTAATTTAACTCATTAGATTAGAGTTTTTAGTGTTTATTACTTCTTTATCGTGATGACGTAAGTAAACGGTTGTGCAGTTTTC